>JANJGK010000135.1:0-1200000 GCA_039081455.1 Macrobrachium rosenbergii | reverse complement strand
CAAACTTGTGCAAGTTGCGTCGAGAGAACTTGTGCCAGTTGCGTCAAAAAAAAACTTGTGCTAGTTGCATCAAAGAAACTTGTGCCAGTTGCGTCAAAAAAACTTGTGCCTCTTGCGTCAAACAAACTTGTGCCAGTTGCATCAAACAAACTTGTACCAATTGAGTCGAAAAAAACTTGTGCCTGTTACGTCTAACAAACTTGTGCCAGTTGCGTCTAACAAACTTGTGCCAGTTGCGTCAAACAAACTTGTGCCAGTTGCGTCATACAAACTTGTGCCAGATATGGCGAACAAACTTGTGCCAGTTGCTTCGAGAAAACTTGTGCCAGTTGCGTAAAAAAAAACTTGTGTCAGTTGCGTCAAACAAACTTGTGCCAGTTGCGTCAAACCTACTTGTACCAATTGAGTCGAAAAAACTTGTGCCAGTTGCGTCTAACAAACTTGTGCCAGTTGCGTCAAAAAAAACTTATGCCAGTTGTGTCAAACAAACTTTTGCCAGTTGAGTCAAACAAACTTGTGCCAGTTGCGTAGAACAAACTTGTGCCAGTTGCGTCAAACAAACTTGTGCCAGTTGCGTAGAAGAACCTTGTGCCAGTTGCGTCAAACGAACTTGTGCCAGTTGCGTCAAACAAACTTTTGCCAGTTGCGTCAAACAAACTTGTGCCAGTTGAGTCAAAAAACTTGTGCCAGTTGGGTAGAACAAACTTGTTCCAGTTGCGTTAAACAAACTTGTGCCAGTTGCATCGAACAAACTTTTGCTAGTTGCGTCGAACAAACTTGTGCCAGTTATGTCGAACAAACTTGCGCCAGTTACGTCAATCAAACTTGTGCCAGTTGCGTTGAACAAACTTCTGCCAGTTGTGTCAAACAAACTTGTGTCAGTTGCATAGAACAAACATTTGCCATTTGCGTAGAACAAACTTGTGCCAGTTGTGTCAAACAAACCTGTGCCAGTTGTGTACAACAAACTAGTAAGAGTTGCGTAGAACAAACTTGTGCCAGTTGTGTCGAACAAACTTGTGCCAGTTGTGTAGAACAAACTTGTAACAGTTGCGTCAAACAAACTTATGCCAGTTGCATAGAACAAACTAGTGCCAGTTGCATAGAACTAACTTGTCTCAGTTGCGTAGAACAAACTTGTGCCAGTTGCGTCAAACAAAGTTGTGCCAGTTGCGTCGAACAAACTTGTGCCAGTTGCGTCGAAGAAACTTGTGCCAGTTGCGTCAAACAAACTTGTGCCATTTGCGTCGAACAAACTTGTGCCAGTTGCGTCGAACAAACTTGTGGCAGATATGGCGAACAAACTTGTGCCAGTTGTTTCGAGAAAACTTGTGCCACTTGCGTAAAAAAAAACTTGTGCCAGTTGCGTCAAACAAACTTGTGCCAGTTGCGTCAAACAAACTTGTGCCTCTTGCGTCAAACAAACTTGTGCCAGTTCCGTCAAACAAACTTGTACCAATTGAGTCGAAAAAACTTGTGCCAGTTACATCGAACAAACTTGTGCCAGTTACGTCTAACAAACTTGTGGCAGTTGCGTCAAGCAAACTTGTGCCAGTTGTGATAAACAAACTTGTGCCAGTTGCGTCAAACAAACTTGTGCCAGTTGCTTCAAACAAACTTGTGCCAGTTGCGTAGAAGAACCTTGTGCCAGTTGCGTAGAAGAACCTTGTGCCAGTTGCGTGAAACGAACTTGTGCCAGTTGCGTCAAACAAACTTGTGCCAGTTGCGTCGACCAAACTTGTGCCAGTTGAGTCAAACAAACTTGTGCCAGTTGGGTCGAACAAACTTGTGCCAGTTGCGTTAAACAAACTTGTGCCAGTTGCATCGAACAAACTTTTGCCAGTTGCGTCGAACAAACTTGTGACAGTTGCGTCGAACAAACTTGCGCCAGTTACGTCAAACAAACTTGTGCCAGTTGCGTTGAACAAACTTCTGCCAGTTGTGTCAAACAAACTTGTGTCAGTTGCGTAGAACAAACTTGTGCCAGTTGCGTCGAACAAACTTATGTCAGTTGGGTAGAACAAACTTGTGCCAGTTGCGTCAAACAAACTTATGCCAGTTGCGTAAAACAAACTAGTGCCATTTGCATAGAACAAACTTGTGCCAGATGCGTATAACAAACTTGTGCCAGTTGCGTAGAACAAACTTGTGCCAGTTGCATAGAACAAACTTATGCCAGTTATGCAGAACAAACTTGTGCCAGTTGCGTCGAACAAACTTGTGCCAGTTGCGTTGAACAAACTTGTGCCAGTTACGGCGAACAAACTTGTGCCAGTTGCGTCAAATATACTTGTGCCAGTTGCGTCAAACAAACTTGTGCCAGTTGCGTCAAACAAACTTGTGCCAGTTGCGTCAAACAAACTTGTTCCAGTTGCGTCAAACAAACTTGTGCCACTTGAGTCGAAAAAACTTGTGCCAGTTGCGTCTAACAAACTTGTGCCAGTTGCGTCTAACAAACTTGTGCCAGTTGCGTCAAAAAAACTTGTCCCAGTTTCGTCAAACAAACTTGTGCCAGTGGCATCCAACAAACTTGTGCCAGTTGCGTCGAACAAACTTGTGCCAGTTGCGTCAAACAAACTTGTGCCAGTCGCGTAGAACAAACTTGTGCCAGTTGCGTAGAACAACCTTGTGCCAGTTGAGTCGAACAAACTTGTGCTAGTTGGTAGAACAAACTTGTGCCAGTTGCATAAAACAAACTAGTGCCAGTTGCATAGAAGAAACTTGTGCCAGTTGAGTTGAACAAACTTGTGCCAATTGCATCAAACAAACTTGTGCCAGTTGCGTCGAACAAACTTGTGCCAGTTGCGTCGAAGAAACTTGTGCCAGTTGCGTCAAACAAACTTGTGCCAGTTGCGTCGAACAAACTTGTGCCAGTTGCGTCGAACAAACTTGTGCCAATTGCGTCAAACAAACTTGTGCCAGTTGCATAGAACAAACTAGTGCCAGTTGCATAGAACAATTTTGTGCCAGTTGCGTAGAACAACATTGTGCCAGTTGCGTTGAACAAACTTGTGACAGTAGCGTCGAACAAAATTGTGCCAGTTGCGTCGAACAAACTTGTGCCAGTTGCGTCGAACAAACTTGTGCCAGTTGCGTCGAAAAAACTTGCGCCAGTTGCGTCGAACAAACTTGTGCCAGGTGGTTCGAACAAACTTGTGCTAGTTGCGTCCAACAAACTTGTACTTTTTGCATCAAACAAACTTTTGACAGTTGCGTCGAACAAACTTGTGCCAGTTGCGTAGAACAAACTTGTGCCAATTGCGTCAAACAAATTTGTGCCAGTTGCATAGAACAAACTAGTGCCAGTTGCATAGAACAAATTTGTGCCAGTTGCGTAGAACAACATTGTGCCAGTTGCGTCGAACAAACTTGTGACAGTAGCGTCGAACAAAATTATGCCAGTTGCGTCGAACAAACTTGTGCCAGTTGCGTCGAACAAACTTGTGCCAGTTGCATCGAACAAACTTGTGTCAGTTGCGTCAAACAAACTTGTGCCAGTTACGTCAAACAAACTTGTGCCAATTGAGTCGAAAAAACTTGTGCCAGTTGCGTCAAACAAACTTGTGCCAGTTGTGTCTAACAAACTTGTGCCAGTTGCGTCAAACAAACTTGTGCCAGTTGCGTGAACCAAACTTGTGCCAGTTACATCGAACAAACTTGTGCCAGTTGCGTAGAACAAACTTGTGCTAGTTGCGTCAAACAAACTTGTGCCAATTGCGTAGAACAAACTTATGCCAGTTGCGTAGAACAACCTTGTGCCAGTTGCGTCAAACAAACTTGTGCCAGTTGCGTCAAACAAATTTGTGCCAGTTGCGTCGAACAAACTTGTGCCAGTTGTGTCAAACAAACTTGTGCCAGTTGGTTCGAACAAACTTGTGCCAGCTGATCCAACAAACTTGTACCAGTTGCGTCAAACAAACTTGTGCCAGTTGCGTAGAACAAACTTGTGCCAGTTGCGTAGAACAAACTTGTGCCAGATGCGTCGAACAAACTTGTGCCAGTTGCGTCAAACAAACTTATGCCAGTTGCATAGAACAAACTAGTGCCAGTTGCATAGAACAAACTTGTGCCAGTTGCGTAGAACAAACTTGTGCCAGTTGCGTCAAACAAACTTGTGCCAGTTGCGTCGAAGAAACTTGTGCCTTGCGTCGAAGAAACTTGTGCCAGTTGCTTCAAACAAACATGTGCCAGTTGCGTCGAACAAACTTGTGCCAGTTGCGTCGAACAAATTTGTACCAGATATGGCGAACAAACTTGTGCAAGTTGCGTCGAGAAAACTTGTGCCAGTTGCGTCAAAAAAAACTTGTGCCAGTTGCGTCAAACAAACTTGTGCCAGTTGCGTCAAACAAACTTGTGCCTCTTGCGTCAAACAAACTTGTGCCAGTTGCATCAAATAAACTTGTACCAATTGAGTCGAAAAAACTTGTGCCTGTTACGTCGAACAAACTTGTGCCAGTTGCGTCTAACAAACTTGTGCCAGTTGCGTCGAACAAACTTGTGGCAGTTGCGTCAAACAAACTTGTGCCAGTTGCGTAAAACAAACTTGTGCCAGTTGCGTCAAACAAACTTGTGCCAGTTGCGTAGAACAGACTTGTGCCAGTTGCGTAGAAGAACCTTGTGCCAGTTGCGTCAAACAAACTTGTGCCAGTTGCGTCGAACAAACTTGTGTCAGTTGGGTAGAACAAATTTGTGCCAGTTGCGCCAAACAAACAAGTGCCAGTTGCGTAAAACAAACTAGTGCCAGTTGCATAGAACAAACTTGTGCCAGATGCGTAGAACAAACTTGTGCCAGTTGCGTCGAACAAACTTGTGCCAGCTGCGTCGAACAAACTTATCCCAGATATGGCGAACAAACTTGTGCAAGTTGCGTCGAGAAAACTTGTGCCAGTTGCGTCAAAAAAAAAACTTGTGCTAGTTGCGTCAAACAAACTTGTGCCAGTTGCGTCAAACAAACTTGTGCCTCTTGCGTCAAACAAACTTGTGCCAGTTGCATCAAACAAACTTGTACCAATTGAGTCGAAAAAACTTGTGCCTGTTACGTCTAACAAACTTGTGCCAGTTGCGTCTAACAAACTTGTGCCAGTTGCGTCGAACAAACTTGTGTCAGTTGCGTCAAACAAACTTGTGCCAGTTGCGTAGAACAAACTTGTGCCAGTTGCGTCAAACAAACTTGTGCCAGTTGCGTAGAACAAACTTGTGAGAGTTGCGTAGAAGAACCTTGTGCCAGTTGCGTCAAACAAACTTGTGCCAGTTGCGTTAAACAAACTTGTGCATGTTGCGTCGAACAAACTTGTGCCAGTTGCGTCGAAAAAACTTGCGCCAGTTGCGTCGAACAAACTTGTGCCAGTTGCGTTGAACAAACTTCTGCCAATTGTGTTAAACAAACTTGCGCCAGTTGCGTCGAAGAAACTTGTGCCAGTTGCGTCAAACAATCTTGTGCCAGTTGCGTAGAACAAACTAGCGCCAGTTGTATAGAACAAACTTGTGCCAGATGCGTAGAACAAACTTGTGCCAGTTGCGTAGAACAAACTTGTGCCAGTTGCATAGAACAAACTTGTGAAAGTTATGTAGAACAAACTTGTGCCAGTTGCGTCAAACAAACTTGTGCCAGTTGCGTCGAACAAACTTGTGCCAGTTACGACGAACAAACTTGTGCCAGTTTCGTCGAGAAAACTTGTGCCAGATGCGTCAAAAAAACTTGTGCCAGTTGCGTCAAACAAACTTGTGCCAGTTGCGTCAAACAAACTTGTGCCAATTGATTAAAAAAAACTTGTGCCAGTTGCGTTGAACAAACTTGTGCCAGTTGCGTCTAACAAACTTGTGCCAGTTGCGTCAAACAAACTTGTGCCAGTTGCGTCGAACAAACTTGTGCCAGTTGCATCGAACACACTAGTGCCAGTTGCATAGAACAAACTTGTGCCAGTTGCGTCAAACAAACTTGTGCCAGTTGCGTAGAACAAACTTGTACATGTTGCGTGGAACAAACTTGTGCCAGTTGCGTCAAACAAACTTGTGCCAGTTGTGTCAAACAAACTTGTGCCAGTTGGGTCGAACAAACTTGTTCCAGTTACATTAAACAAACTTGTTCCAGTTGCGTCGAACAAACTTGTGCCAGTTGCGTCGAACAAACTTGTGCCAGTTACGTCGAACAAACTTGTGCCAGTTGCTTAGAACAAACTTGTGCCAGTTGTGTCAAACAAACTTGTGCCAGTTGCATCAAAGAAACTTGTGCCAGTTGCGTAAAACAAACTTGTGCCAGTTGGGTAGAACAAACATGTGCCAGTTGTGTCAAAGAAATCTGTGCTAGTTGCGTAGAACACACTAGTGCCAGTTGCATAGAACAAACTTGTGCCAGATGCGTTCAACAAACATTTGCCATTTGCGTAGAACAAACTTGTGCCAGTTGTGTCAAACAAACCTGTGCCAGTTGTGTACAACAAACTAGTAAGAGTTGCGTAGAACAAAATTGTGCCAGTTGTGTCGAACAAACTTGTGACAGTTGCGTAGAACAAACTTGTACCAGTTGCGTCAAACAAACTTATGCCAGTTGCATAGATCAAACTAGTGCCAGTTACATAGAACAAACTTGTCCCAGTTGCGTAGAACAAACTTGTGCCAGTTGTGTCAAACAAACTTGTGCCAGTTGCGTCGAACAAACTTGTGCCAGTTGCGTCGAAGAAACTTGTGCCAGTTGCGTCAAAAAAACTTGTGCCATTTGCGTCGAACAAACTTGTGCCAGTTGCGTCGAACAAACTTGTGCCAGATATGGCGAACAAACTTGTGCCAGTTGCTTCGAGAAAACTTGTGCCAGTTGCGTAAAAAAAACTTGTGCCATTTGCCTCAAATAAACTTGTGCCAGTTGCGTCAAACAAACTTGTGCCTCTTACGTCAAACAAACTTGTGTCAGTTGCATCAAACAAACTTGTACCAATTGTGTCGAAAAAACTTGTGCCTGTTACGTCGAACAAACTTGTGCCAGTTGCGTCTAACAAACTTCTGCCAGTTGCGTCAAACAAACTTGTGCCAGTTGCGTCAAACAAACTTTTGCCAGTTGCGTCAAACAAACTTGTGCCAGTTGCGTAGAACAAACTTGTGCCAGTTGCGTCAAACAAAATTGTGCCAGTTGCGTAGAAGAACCTTGTGCCAGTTGCGTCAAACGAACTTGTGCCAGTTGCGTCAAACAAACATGTGCCAGTTGCGTCAAACAAACTTGTGCCAGTTGAGTCAAACAAACTTCTGCCAGTTGGGTCGAACAAACTTGTGCCAGTTGCGTCGAACAAACTTGCGCCAGTTACGTCAAACAAACTTGTGCCAGTTGCGTTGAACAAACTTATGCCAGTTGTGTCAAACAAACTTGTGTCAGTTGCGTAGAACATACTTCTGCCAGTTGTGTCGAACAAACTTGTGTCAGTTGGGTAGAACAAACTTGTGATAGATGCATAGAACAAACTTTTGCCATTTGCGTAGAACAAACTTGTGCCAGTTGTGTCAAACAAACTTGTGCCAGTTGTGTCAAACAAACTTGTGCCAGTTGCGTAGAACAAACATGTAAGAGTTGCGTAGAACAAACTTGTGCCAGTTGCGTAGAACAAACTTGTGCCAGTTGCGTAGAACAAACATGTAAGAGTTGTGTAGAACAAACTTGTGAGAGTTGCGTAGAACAAACTTGTGCCAGTTGCGTAGAACAAACATGTAAGAGTTGCGTAGAACAAACTTGTGCCAGTTGCGTAGAACAAACTTGTGCCAGTTGCGTCAAATAAACTTGTGCCAGTTGCATAGAATAAATTTGTGACAATTGCGTAGAACAAACTTGTGCCAGTTGCGTCAAACAAACTTGTGCAAGTTGCGTCAAACAAACTTTTGCCAGTTGCGTCGAACAAACTTGTGCCAGTTGCGTCGAACACACTTGCGCCAGTTACGTCAAACAAACTTGTGCCAGTTGCGTTGAACAAACTTCTGCCAGTTGTGTCAAACAAACTTGTGTCAGATGCGTAGAACAAACTAGTGCCAGTTGCATTGAACATACTTTTGCCAGATGCGTAGAACAAACTTGAGCCAGTTGCGTAGAACAAACTTGCGCCAGTTGCATAGAACAAACTTGTGCCAGTTATGTAGAACAAACTTGTGCCAGTTGGGTCGAACAAACTTGTGCCAGTTGCGTCGAACAAACTTGTGCCAGTTACGGCGAACAAACTTGTGCCAGTTTCGTCGAGAAAACTTGTGCCAGTTGCGTCAAATAAACTTGTGCCAGTTGCGTCAAACAAACTTGTGCCAGTTGCGACAAACAAACTTGTGCCAGTTGCGTCAAACAAACTTGTTCTAGTTGCGTCAAACAACTTGTGCCAATTGAGTCGAAAAAACTTGTACCAGTTGCGTCGAACAAACTTGTGCCAGTTGCGTCTAACAAACTTGTGCCAGTTGCGTTAAAAAAACTTGGGCAAGTTTCGTCAAACAAACTTGTGCCAGTGGCATCCAACAAACTTGTGCCAGTTGCGTCGAACAAACTTGTGCCTGTTGCGTGAAACAAACTTGTGCCAGTTGCGTAGAACAAACTTGTGCCAGTTGCGTAGAACAACCTTGTGCCAGTTGAGTGGACCAACCTTGTGCTAGTTGGTAGAACAAACTTGTGCCAGTTGCATCAAACAAACTTATGCCAGTTGCGTAAAACAAACTAGTGCCAGTTGCACAGAACAAACTTGTGCCACTTGAGTAGAACAAACTTGTGCCAATTGCATCAAACAAACTTGTGCCAGTTGCGTCAAACAAACTTGTGCCAGTTGCGTCGAAGAAACTTGTGCCAGTTGCGTCAAACAAACTTGTGCCAGTTGCATAGAATAATTTTGTGCCAGTTGCGTAGAACAAACTTGTGCCAGTTGCGTAGAACAAACTTGTGCCAGTTGCGTCAAACAAACTTGTGTCAGTTGCATAGAACAAGTTTGTGCCAGTTGCATAGAACAAACTTGTGCCAGTTGCGTCAAACAAACTTGTGCCAGTTGCGTCAAACAAACTTGTGCCAGTTGCGTCGAACAAACTTGTGCCAGTTGCGTCGAACAAACTTGTGCCAGTTGCGTCGAACAAACTTGTGCCAGTTGCGTCGAACAAACTTGTGCCAGTTGCGTCGAACAAACTTGTGTCAGTTGCGTCAAACAAACTTGTGCCAGTTGCGTCAAACAAACTTGTGCCAATTGAGTCGAAAAAACTTGTGCCAGTTGTGTCGAACAAACTTGTGCCAGTTGCGTCCAACAAACTTGTGCCAGTTGTGTCAAACAAACTTGTGCAGTTGCGTCGAACAAACTTGTGCCAGTTGCATCGAACAAACTTCTGCCAATTGCGTAGAACAAACTTGTGCCAGTTGCGTCAAACAATCTTGTGCCAGTTGCGTAGAACAAACTTGTGCCAGTTGCGTAGAACAACCTTGTGCCAGTTGCGTCAAACAAACTTGTGCCAGTTGCGTCAAACAAACTTGTGCCAGCTGGTTCGAACAAACTTGTGCTAGTTGCGTCCAACAAACTTGTACTTTTTGCGTCAAACAAACTTGTGACAGTTGCGTCGAACAAACTTGTGCCAGTTGCGTAGAACAAACTTGTGCCAATTACGTCAAACAAACTTATGCCAGTTGCATAGAACAAACTAGTGCCAGTTGCATAGAACAAATTTCTGCCAGTTGCGTAGAACAACATTGTGCCAGTTGCGTCAAACAAACTTGTGACAGTAGCGTCGAACAAACTTGTGCCAGTTGCGTCGAACAAACTTGTGCCAGTTGCGTCGAACAAACTTGTGCCAGTTGCGTTGAACAAACTTGTGTCAGTTGCGTCAAACAAACTTGTGCCAGTTACGTCAAACAAACTTGTGCCAATTGAGTCGAAAAAACTTGTGCCAGTTACGTCAAACAAACTTGTGCCAGTTGCGTCTAACAAACTTGTGCCAGTTGCGTCAAACAAACTTGTGCCAGTTGCGTGGAACAAACTTGTGCCAGTTACATCGAACAAACTTGTGCCAGTTGCGTAGAACAAACTTGTGCCAGTTGCGTCAAACAAACTTGTGCCAATTGCGTAGAACAAACTTGTGCCAGTTGCGTAGAAGAACCTTGTGCCAGTTGCGTCAAACAAACTTGTGCCAGTTGCGTCATACTAATTTGTGCCAGTTGCGTCGAACAAACTTGTGCCAGTTGTGTCAAACAAACTTATGCCAGTTGGTTCGAACAAACTTGTGCCAGTTGCGTCCAACAAACTTGTACCAGTTGCGTCAAACAAACTTGTGCCAGTTGCGTAGAACAAACTTGTGCCAGTTGCGTAGAACAAACTTGTGCCAGTTGCGTAGAACAAACTTGTGGCAGTTGCGTCAAACAAACTTATGCCAGTTGCATAGAACAAACTAGTGCCAGTTGCATAGAACAAACTTGTGCCAGTTGCGTAGAACAAACTTGTGCCAGTTGCGTCAAACAAACTTGTGCCAGTTGCGTCGAAGAAACTTGTGCCTTGCGTCGAAGAAACTTGTGCCAGTTGCTTCAAACAAACATGTGCCAGTTGCGTCGAACAAACTTGTGCCAGTTGCTTCGAACAAACTTGTCCCAGATATGGCGAACAAACTTGTGCAAGTTGCGTCGAGAAAACTTGTGCCAGTTGCGTCAAAAAAAACTTGTGCCAGTTGCGTCAAACAAACTTGTGCCAGTTGCGTCAAACAAACTTGTGCCTCTTGCGTCAAACAAACTTGTGCCAAATGCATCAAACAAACTTGTACCAATTGAGTCGAAAAAACTTGTGCCTGTTACGTCGATCAAACTTGTGCCAGTTGCGTCTAACAAACTTGTGCCAGTTGCGTCGAACAAACTTGTGCCAGTTGCGTCAAACAAACTTGTGCCAGTTGCGTAGAACAAACTTGTGCCAGTTGCGTCAAACAAACATGTGCCAGTTGCGTAGAACAGACTTGTGCCAGTTGCGTAGAAGAACCTTGTGCCAGTTGCGTCAAACAAACTTGTGCCAGTTGCGTCGAACAAACTTGTTTCAGTTGGGTAGAAAAAATTTGTGCCAGTTTCGTCAAACAAACTTGTGCCAGTTGCGTAGAACAAACTAGTGCCAGTTGCATAGAACAAACTTGTGCCAGATGCGTAGAACAAACTTGTGCCAGTTGCGTCGAACAAACTTGTGCCAGTTGCGTCGAACAAACTTGTCCCAGATATGGCGAACAAACTTGTGCAAGTTGCGTCGAGAAAACTTGTGCCAGTTGCGTCAAAAAAAACTTGTGCCAGTTACGTCAAACAAACTTGTGCCAGTTGCGTCAAACAAACTTGTGCCTCTTGCGTCAAACAAACTTGTGCCAGTTGCATCAAACAAACTTGTACCAATTGAGTCGAAAAAACTTGTGCCTGTTACGTCTAACAAACTTGTGCCAATTGCGTCTAACAAACTTGTGCCAGTTGCGTTGAACAAACTTGTGCCAGTTGCGGCAAACAAACTTGTGCCAGTTGCGTAGAACAAACTTGTGCCAGTTGCGTCAAACAAACTTGTGCCAGTTGCGTAGAACAAACTTGTGCCAGTTGCGTAGAAGAACCTTGTGCCAGTTGAGTCGTCCAACCTTGTGCTAGTTGGTAGAACAAACTTGTGCCAGTTGCGTCAAACAAACTTGTGCCAGTTGCGTTAAACAAACTTGTGCATGTTGCATCGAACAATCTTTTGCCAGTTGCATCGATAAAAATTGCGCCAGTTGCGTCGAACAAACTTGTGCCAGTTGCGTCGAAAAAACTTGCGCCAGTTGCGTCAAACAAACTTGTGCCAGTTGCGTTGAACAAACTTCTGCCAATTGTGTTAAACAAACTTGATTAGTTGCGTAGAACAAACTTGTGCCAGTTGCGTCGAACAAACTTGTGTCAGTTGGGTAGAACAAATTTGTGCCAGTTGCGTCAAACAAACTTGTGCCAGTTGCGTAGAACAAACTAGTGCCAGTTGCATAGAACAAACTTGTGCCAGATGCGTAGAACAAACTTGTGCCAGTTGCGTAGAACAAACTTGTGCCAGTTGGATAGAACAAACTTGTGCCAGTTATGTAGAACAAACTTGTGCCAGTTGCGTCAAACAAACTTGTGCCAGTTGCGTCGAACAAACTTGTGCCAGTTACGGCGAACAAACTTGTGCCAGTTTTGTCGAGAAAACTTGTGCCAGTTGCGACAAATAAACTTGTGCCAGTTGTGTCAAACAAACTTGTGCCAGTTGCGTCAAACAAACTTGTGCCAGTTGCGTCAAACAAACTTGTTCCAGTTGCGTAGAACAAACTTGGGCCAATTGAGTCGAAAAAACTTGTGCCAGTTGCGTCGAACAAACTTGTGCCAGTTGCGTCTAACAAACTTGTGCCAGTTGCGTCAAAAAAACTTGTGCCAGTTGCGTCAAACAAACTTCTGCCAGTTGCGTCAAACAAACTTGTGCCAATTGATTAAAAAAAACTTGTGCCAGTAGCGTTGATCAAACTTGTGCCAGTTGCGTCTAACAAACTTGTGCCAGTTGCGTCAAACAAACTTGTGCCAGTTGCGTCGAACAAACTTGTGCCAGTTGCATCGAACACACTAGTGCCAGTTGCATAGAACAAACTTGTGCCAGTTGCGTCAAACAAACTTGTGCCAGTTGCGTAGAACAAACTTGTACATGTTGCGTAGTACAACCTTGTGCCAGTTGCGTCAAACAAACTTGTGCCAGTTGTGTCAAACAAACTTGTGCCAGTTGGGTCGAACAAACTTGTGCCAGTTACGTTAAACAAACTTGTTCCAGTTGCGTCGAACAAACTTGTGCCAGTTGCGTCGAACAAACTTGTGCCAGTTCCGTCGAACAAACTTGTGCCAGTTGCTTAGAACAAACTTGTGCCAGTTGTGTCAAACAAACTTGTGCCAGTTGCATCAAACAAACTTGTGCCAGTTGCGTAGAACAAACTTGTGCCAGTTGGGTAGAACAAACATGTGCCAGTTGTGTCAAACAAATTTGTGCCAGTTGCGTAGAACACACTAGTGCCAGTTGCATAGAACAAACTTGTGCCAGATGCGTAGAACAAACATTTGCCATTTGCGTAGAACAAACTTGTGCCAGTTGTGTCAAACAAACCTGTGCCAGTTGTGTACAACAAACTAGTAAGAGTTGCGTAGAACAAAATTGTGCCAGTTGTGTCGAACAAACTTGTGACAGTTGCGTAGAACAAACTTGTACCAGTTGCGTGAAACAAACTTATGCCAGTTGCAATGAACAAACTAGTGCCAGTTACATAGAACAAACTTGTCCCAGTTGCGTAGAACAAACTTGTGCCAGTTGCGTCAAACAAACTTGTGCCAGTTGCGTCGAAGAAACTTGTGCCAGTTGCGTCGAAGAAACTTGTGCCAGTTGCGTCAAAAAAACTTGTGCCATTTGCGTCGAACAAACTTGTGCCAGTTGCGTCGAACAAACTTGTGCCAGATATGGCGAACAAACTTGTGCCAGTTGCTTCGAGAAAACTTGTGCCAGTTGCGTAAAAAAAAACTTGTGCCATTTGCGTCAAACAAACTTGTGCCAGTTGCGTCAAACAAACTTGTGCCTCTTGCGTCAAACAAACTTGTGCCAGTTGCATCAAACAAACTTGTACCAATTGTGTCGAAAAACTTGTGCCTGTTACGTCGAACAAACTTGTGCCAGTTGCGTCTAACAAACTTGTGCCAGTTGCGTCAAACAAACTTGTGCCAGTTGCGTCAAACAAACTTGTGCCAGTTGCGTCAAACAAACTTGTGCCAGTTGCGTAGAACAAACTTGTGCCAGTTGCATCAAACAAACTTGTGCCAGTTGCGTCTAACAAACTTGTGCCAGTTGCGTCAAACAAACTTGTGCCAGTTGCGTCAAACAAACTTGTGCCAGTTGCGTCAAACAAACATGTGCCAGTTGCGTCTAACAAACTTGTGCCAGTTGCGTCAAACAAACTTGTGCCAGTTGCGTCAAACAAACTTGTGCCAGTTGCGTCAAACAAACTTGTGCCAGTTGCGTAGAACAAACTTGTGCCAGTTGCATCAAACAAACTTGTGCCAGTTGCGTAGAAGAACCTTGTGCCAGTTGCGTCAAACGAACTTGTGCCAGTTGCGTCAAACAAACATGTGCCAGTTGCGTCGAACAAACTTGTGCCAGTTGAGTCAAACAAACTTCTGCCAGTTGGGTTGAACAAACTTGTGCCAGTTGCGTTGAACAAACTTGTGCCAGTTGCGTCAAACAAACTTGTGCCAGTTGCGTTAAACAAACTTGTGCCAATTGCGTCAAACAAACTTGTGCCAGTTGCGTAGAACAAACTTGTGCCAGTTGCGTCAAACAAACTTGTGCCAGTTGCGTAGAAGAACCTTGTGCCAGTTGCGTCAAACGAACTTGTGCCAGTTGCATCAAACAAACATGTGACAGTTGCGTCAAACAAACTTGTGCCAGTTGCGTTGAACAAACTTCTGCCAGTTGTGTCAAACAAACTTGTGTCAGTTGCGTAGAACAAACTAGTGCCAGTTGCATTGAACATACTTGTGCCAGATGCGTAGAACAAACTTGTGCCAGTTGCGTAGAACAAACTTGTGCCAGTTGCATAGAACAAACTTGTGCCAGTTATGTAGAACAAACTTGTGCCAGTTACGGCGAACAAACTTGTGCCAGTTTCGTCGAGAAAACTTGTGCCAGTTGCGTCAAATAAACTTGTGCCAGTTGCGTCAAACAAACTTGTGCCAGTTGCGTCAAACAAACTTGTGCCAGTTGCGTCAAACAAACTTGTTCTAGTTGCGTCAAACAAACTTGTGCCAGTTGCGTCAAACAAACTTGTTCTAGTTGCGTCAAACAACTTGTGCCAATTGAGTCGAAAAAACTTGTACCAGTTGCGTCGAACAAACTTGTGCCAGTTGCGTCTAACAAACTTGTGCCAGTTGCGTCAAAAAAACTTGGGCAAGTTTCGTCAAACAAACTTGTGCCAGTGGCATCCAACAAACTTGTGCCAGTTGCGTCGAACAAACTTGTGCCAGTTGCGTGAAACAAACTTGTGCCAGTTGCGTAGAACAAACTTGTGCCAGTTGCGTAGAACAACCTTGTGCCAGTTGAGTCGACAAAGCTTGTGCTAGTTGGTAGAACAAACTTGTGCCAGTTGCGTCAAACAAACTTATGCCAGTTGCGTAAAACAAACTAGTGCCAGTTGCATAGAACAAACTTGTGCCACTTGAGTAGAACAAACTTGTGCCAATTGCATCAAACAAACTTCTGCCAGTTGCGTCGAACAAACTTGTGCCAGCTGCGTCGAAGAAACTTGTGCCAGTTGCGTCAAACAAACTTGTGCCAGTTGCGTCGAACAAACTTGTGCCAGTTGCGTCGAACAAACTTGTGCCAGTTACGGCGAACAAACTTGTGCCACTTGCGTTGAGAAAACTTGTGCCAGTTGCGTCAAATAAACTTGTGCCAATTGCGTCAAACAAACTTGTGCTAGTTACGGCGAACAAACTTGTGCCAGTTGCGTCGAGAAAATTTGTGCCAGTTGTATCAAACAAACTTGTGCCAGTTGCGTCAAACAAACTTGTGCCAGTTGCGTCAAACAAACTTGTGCCAGTTGCGTCAAACAAACTTGTGCCAGTTGCATCAAACAAACTTGTGCCAATTGATTCGAAAAAACTTGTGCCAGTTGCGTTCAACAAACTTGTGCCAGTTGCGTCTAACAAACTTGTGCCAGTTGCGTCAAACAAACTTGTGCCAGTTGCATCGAACAAACTTGTGCCAGTTGCTTCGAGAAAACTTGTGCCAGTTGCGTAAAAAAAAAACTTGTGCCAGTTGCGTCAAACAAACTTGTGCCAGTTGCGTCAAACAAACTTGTGCCTCTTGCGTCAAACAAACTTGTTCCATTTGCGTCAAACAAACTTGTACCAATTGAGTCGAAAAAACATGTGCCTGTTACTTCGAACAAACATGTGCCAGTTGCGTCTAACAAACTTGTGCTGTTGCGTCAAACAAACTTGTGCCAGTTGCGTCAAACAAACTTGTGCCAGTTGCGTCAAACAAACTTGTGCCAGTTGCGTTGAACAAACTTGTGCCAGTTGCGTCAAACAAACTGGTGCCAGTTGCGTCAAACAAACTTGTGCCAGTTGCGTCAAACGAACTTGTGCCAGTTGCGTCAAACAAACTTGTGCCAGTTGCGTCAGACAAACTTGTGCCAGTTGAGTCAAACAAACTTATGCCAGTTGGGTCGAACAAACTTGTGCCAGTTGCGTCAAACAAACTTGTGCCAGTTGCATCAAACAAACTTTTGCCAGTTGCGTCGAACAAACTTGTGCCAGTTGCGTCGAACAAACTTGCGCCAGTTACGTCAAACAAACTTGTGCCAGTTGCGTTGAACAAACTTGTGCCAGTTGTGTCAAACAAACTTGTGTCAGTTGCGTAGAATAAACTTGTGAGAGTTGCGTTGAACAAACTTATGTCAGTTGGGTAGAAAAAACTTGTGCCAGTTGCGTCAAACAAACATGTCCCAGTTGCGTAGAACAAACTAGTGCCAGTTGCATAGAACAAACTTTGCCAGATGCGTAGAACAAACTTGTGCCAGTTGTGTAGAACAAACTTGTGCCAGTTGCGTCGAACAAACTTTTGCCAGTTGCGTCGAACAAACTTGTGCCAGTTACTGCGAACAAACTTGTTCCAGTTTCGTCGAGAAACCTTGTGCCAGTTGCGTCAAATAAACTTGTGCCAGTTGCGTCAAACAAACTTGTGCCAGCTGCGTCAAACAAACTTGTTCCAATTGCGTCAAACAAACTTGTGCCAGTTGCGTCAAAAAAACTTGGGCCAGTTGCGTTGAACAAACTTCTGCCAGTTGTGTCAAACAAACTTGTGTCAGTTGCGTAGAACAAACTTGTGCCAGTTGCGTCGAATAAACTTGTGTCAGTTGGGTAGAACAAACTTGTGCCAGTTGCGTCAAACAAACATGTCCCAGTTGCGTAGAACAAACTAGTGCCAGTTGCATAGAACAAACTTTGCCAGATGCGTAGAACAAACTTGTGCCAGTTGCGTAGAACAAACTTGTGCCAGTTGCATAGAATAAACTTGTGCCAGTTGCGTCGAAATAACTTGTGCCAGTTACGGCGAACAAACTTGTGCCAGATTCGTCGAGAAACCTTGTGCCAATTGCGTCAAATAAACTTGTGCCAGTTGCATAGAACAAACTTGTGCCAGTTGCGTCAAACAAACTTTTTCCAGTTGCCTCAAACAAAACTTGTGCCAGTTGCGTCAAAAAAACTTGTGCCAGTTGCGTAGAACAAACTTGTGTCGGTTGGGTAGAACAAACTTGTGCCAGTTGCGTCAAACAAACATGTCCCAGTTGCGTAGAACAAACTAGTGCCAGTTGCATAGAACAAACTTTGCCAGATGCGTAGAACAAACTTGTGCCAGTTGCGTAGAACAAACTTGTGCCAGTTGCATAGAATAAACTTGTGCCAGTTGCGTCGAAATAACTTGTGCCAGTTACGGCGAACAAACTTGTGCCAGATTCGTCGAGAAACCTTGTGCCAATTGCGTCAAATAAACTTGTGCCAGTTGCATAGAACAAACTTGTGCCAGTTGCGTCAAACAAACTTTTTCCAGTTGCCTCAAACAAAACTTGTGCCAGTTGCGTCAAACAAACTTGTGCCAGTTGCGTCAAACAAACTTGTGCCAGTTGCGTAGAACAAACTAGTGCCAGTTGCATAGAACAAACTTGTGCCAGATGCGTAGAACAAACTTGTGCCAGTTGCGTCGAACAAACTTGTGCCAGTTGCGTCGAACAAACTTGTCCCAGATATGGCGAACAAACTTGTGCAAGTTGCGTCGAGAAAACTTGTGCCAGTTGCGTCAAAAAAAACTTGTGCCAGTTACGTCAAACAAACTTGTGCCAGTTGCGTCAAACAAACTTGTGCCTCTTGCGTCAAACAAACTTGTGCCAGTTGCATCAAACAAACTTGTACCAATTGAGTCGAAAAAACTTGTGCCTGTTACGTCTAACAAACTTGTGCCAATTGCGTCTAACAAACTTGTGCCAGTTGCGTTGAACAAACTTGTGCCAGTTGCGGCAAACAAACTTGTGCCAGTTGCGTAGAACAAACTTGTGCCAGTTGCGTCAAACAAACTTGTGCCAGTTGCGTAGAACAAACTTGTGCCAGTTGCGTAGAAGAACCTTGTGCCAGTTGAGTCGACCAAACTTTTGCTAATTGGTAGAACAAACTTGTGCAAGTGGCATTCAACAAACTTGTGCCAGTTGCATCAAACAAACTTATGTCAGTTGCGTAAAACAAACTAGTGCCAGTTGCATAGAACAAACTTGTGCCAGTTGAGTAGAACAAACTTGTGCCAATTGCATCACACAAACTTATGCCAGTTGCGTCGAACAAACTTGTGCCAGTTGCTTCGAAGAAACTTGTGCCAGTTGCGTCGAAGAAACTTGTGTCAGTTGCGTCAAACAAACTTGTGCCAGTTGCGTCGAACAAACTTGTGCCAGTTGCGTCGAACAAACTTGTGTCAGTTACGGCGAACAAACTTTTGCCACTTCCGTCAAGAAAACTTGTGCCTATTGCGTCAAATAAACTTGTGCCAGTTGCGTCAAACAAACTTGTGCCAGTTACGGCGAACAAAATTGTGCTAGTTGCGTCGAGAAAAGTTGTGCCTGTTGCGTCAAACAAACTTGTGCCAGTTGCGTCAATCAAACTTGTGCCAGTTGCATCAAACGAACTTGTGCCAGTTGCGTCAAACAAACTTGTGCCAATTGATTCGGAAAAACTTGTGCCAGTTGCGTTGAACAAACTTGTGCCAGTTGCGTCTAACAAACTTGTGCCAGTTGCGTCACACAAACTTGTGCCAGTTGCGTCAAAAAAACTTGGGCCAGTTGCGCCAAACTAACTTGTGCCAGTGGCATCGGACAAACAAGTGCCAGTTGCGTAGAACAAACTTGTGCCTGTTGTGTCAAGCAAACTTGTGCCAGTTGCGTAGAACAAACTTGTGCCAGTTGCGTAGAACAACCTTGTGCCAGTTGCGTCGAACAAACTTTTGCCAGTTGCATAGAACAAACTTATGCCAGTTGCGTCAAACAAACTTATGCCAGTTCAGTAGAACAATCTAGTGCCAGTTGCGTCTAACAAACTTGTGCCAGTTGCGTAGAACAAACTTGTGCCAATTCCGTCAAACAAACTTGTGCCAGTTGCGTCAAACAAACTTGTGCCAGTTGCGTCGAAGAAACTTGTGCCAGTTGCGTCAAACAAACTTGTGACAGTTGCGTCAAACAAACTTGTGCCAGTTGCGTTGAACAAACTTGTGCCTGTTATGGCGAACAAACTTGTGCCACTTGCGTCGAGAAAACTTGTGCCAGTTGCGTCAAATAAACTTGTGCCAGTTGCTATAAACTTTTGCCAGTTGCATCAAACAAACTTGTGCCAGTTGCGTCAAATAAACTTGTGCCAGTTGCGTCAAACAAACTTGTGCCAGTTGCGTCAAACAAACTTCTGGCAATTGAGTCGAAAAAACTTGTGCCAGTTGCGTCGAACAAACTTGTGCCAGTTGTTTAGAACAAACTTGTGCCAGTTGCCTCAAACAAACTTGGGCCAGTTGCGTCGAATAAACTTGTGCCAGTTGCATCGAACAAACTAGAGCCAGTTGCTTAGAACAAACTTGTGCCAGTTGCGTCAAACAAACTTGTGCCAGTTGCGTAGAACAAACTTGTGCATGTTGAGTAGAACAACCTTGTGCCATTTGCGTCAAACAAACTTTTGCCAGTTGCGTCAAACAAACTTGTACCAGTTGCGTCGAACAAACTTGTGCCAGTTGTGTCAAACAAACTTGTGCCAGATGGGTCGAACAAACTTGTGCCAGTTACGTTAAACAAACTTGTACCAGTTGCGTCGAACAAACTTGTGCCAGTTGCGTCGAACAAACTTGTGCCAGTTGCGTCGAACAAACTTGCGCCAGTTCCGTCGAACAAACTTGTGCCAGTTGCGTCGAACAAACTTGTGCCAGTTGTGTTAAACAAACTGGTTACAGTTGCGCAGAACAAACTTGTGCCAGTTGCGTCGAACAAAAGTGTGCCAGTTGGGTAGAACAAACAGGTGCCAGTTGCGCCAAACAAATATGTGCCAGTTGCGTAGAAGAAACTAGTGCCAGTTGCATAGAACAAACTTGTGCCAGATGCATAGAACAAACTTTTGCCATTTGCGTAGAACAAACTTGTGCCCGTTGTGTCAAACAAACTTGTGCCAGTTGTGTACAACAAACTTGTAAGAGTTGCGTAGAACAAACTTGTGCCAGTTGCGTAGAACAAACTTGTGCCAGTTGCGTAGAATAAACTTGTGCCAGTTGCATCAAACAAACTTGTGCCAGTTGTATAGAACAAATTTGTGCCAGTTGCGTAGAACAAACTTGTGCCATTTGCGTCAAACAAACTTGTGCCAGTTCCATCGAACAAACTCGTGCCAGTTGCGTCGAACAAACTTGTGCCAGTTGCGTTGAACAAACTTGTGCCAGTTGCGTAGAACAAACTTGTGCCAGTTGCGTAGAACAACCTTGTGCCAGTTGCGTCAAACAAACTTGTGCCAGTTGCGTCACACAAACTTGTGCCAGTTGGTTCGAACAAACTTGTGCCAGTTGCGCCCAACAAACTTGTACCAGTTGCGTCAAACAAACTTGTGACAGTTGCGTTGAACTTACTTGTGCCAGTTGCGTAGAACAAACTTATGCCAGTTGCGTCAAACAAACTTATGCCAGTTACATAGAACAAACTAGAGCCAGTTGCATAGAACAAATTTGTGCCAGTTGCGTAGAACAACATTGTGCCAGTTGCGTCGAAAAACTTGTGACAGTAGTGTCGAACAAACTTGTGCCAGTTGCGTCGAACAAACTTGTGCCAGTTGCGTTGAACAAACTTGTGCCAGTTGCGTCGAACAAACTTGTGCCAGTTGCGTCTAACAAACTTGTGCCAGTTGCGTCAAACAAACTTTTGCCAATTGAGTCGAAAAAACTTGTGCCAGTTGCGTAGAACAAACTTGTGCCAGTTGCGTCAAACAAACTTGTGCCAGTTGCGTAGAACAAATTTGTGCCAGTTGCGTAGAAGAACCTTGTGCCAGTTGCGTCAAACAAACTTGTGCCAGTTGCGTCAAACAAACTTGTGCCAGTTGCGTTAAACAAACTTGTGACAGTTGCATCGAACATACTTTTGCCAGTTGCGTCGAACAAACTTGTGCCAGTTGCGTCGAAAAAACTTGCGCCAGTTGCGTCGAACAAACTTGTGCCAGTTGCGTTGAACAAACTTCTGCCAGTTGTGTCAAACAAACTTGTGTCAGTTACGTAGAACAAACTTGTGCCAGTTGCGTCGAACAAACTTGTGTCAGTTGGGTAGAACAAATTTGTGCCAGTTGCGTCAAACAAACTTGTGCCAGTTGCGTAGAACAAACTAGTGCCCATTGCATAGAACAAACTTGTGACAGATGCGTAGAACAAACTTGTGCCAGTTGCGTAGAACAAACTTGTGCCAGTTGCATAGAACAAACTGGTGCCAGTTATGTAGAACAAACGTGTGCCATTTGCGTTAAACAAACTTGTGCCAGTTGCGTCGAACAAAGTTGTGCCCGTTACGGCGAACAAACTTGTGCCAGTTTCGTCGAGAAAACTTGTGCCAGTTGCGTCAAATAAACTTGTGCCAGTTGCGTCAAACAAACTTGTGCCAGTTGCGTCAAACAAACTTGTGCCAGTTGCGTCAAACAAACTTGTTCCAGTTGCGTCAAACAAACTTGTGCCAAATGAGTCGAAAAAACTTGTGCCAGTTGCTCGAACAAACTTGTGCCAGTTGCGTCGAACAAACTTGTGCCAGTTGCGTCAAAAAAACTTGTGCCAGTTGCGTCAAACAAACTTGTGCCAGTTGCATAGAACAAACTTGTGCCAGTTGCGTAGAACTACCTTGTGCCAGTTGCATTGAACAAACTTGTGCTAGTTTGTAGAACAAACTTGTGCCAGTTGCGTCAAACAAACTTATGCCAGTTGCGTAAAACAAACTAGTGCCAGTTGCATCGAACAAACTTGTTCCAGTTGAGTAGAACAAACTTGTGCCAATTGCGTCAAACAAACTTGTGCCAGTTCGTCGAACAAACTTGTGCCAGTTGCGTCGAAGAAACTTGTGCCAGTTGCGTCAAACAAACTTGTGCCAGTTGCGTCGAAGAAACTTGTGCCAGTTGCGTCAAACAAACTTGTGCCAGTTACGGCGAACAAACTTGTGCCAGTTGCGTCGAGAAAAGTTGTGCCAGTTGCGTCAAATAAACTTGTGCCAGTTGCGTCTAACAAACTTGTGCCAGTTGCGTCAAAGAAACTTGTGCCAGTTGCGTCAAAGAAACTTGTGCCAGTTGCATCAAACAAACTTGTGCCAATTGATTAAAAAAAACTTGTGCCAGTTGCGTTGAACAAACTTGTGCCAGTTGCATCTAACAAACTTGTGCCAGTTGCGTCAAACAAACTTGTGCCAGTTGCGTCGAACAAACTTGTGCCAGTTGCATCGAACACACTTATGCCAGTTGCATAGAACAAACTTGTGCCAGTTGTGTCAAACAAACTTGTGCCAGTTGCGTAGAACAAACTTGTACATGTTGCGTAGAACAACCTTGTGCCAGTTGCGTCAAACAAACTTGTGCCAGTTGTGTCTAACAAACTTGTGCCAGTTGGGTCGAACAAACTTGTGCCAGTTACGTTAAACAAACTTGTTAAAGTTGCGTCGAACAAACTTGTGCCAGTTGCGTCAAACAAACTTGTGCCAGTTGCTTAGAACAAACTTGTGCCAGTTGAGTCAAACAAACTTGTGCCAGTTGCATCAAACAAACTTGTGCCAGTTGCGTCGAACAAACTTGTGCCAGTTGGGTAGAACAAACATGTGCCAGATGTGTCAAACAAATTTGTGCCAGTTGCGTAGAACACACTAGTTCCAGTTGCATAGAACAAACTTGTGCCACATGCGTAGAACAAACATTTGCCATTTGCGTAGAACAAACTTGTGCCAGTTGTGTCAAACAAACCAGTGCCAGTTGTGTACAACAAACTAGTAAGAGTTGCGTAGAACAAACTTGTGCCAGTTGTGTCGAACAAACTTGTGCCAGTTGCGTAGAACAAACTTGTACCAGTTGCGTCAAACAAACTTATGCCAGTTGCATAGAACAAACTAGTGCCAGTTGCATAGAACAAACTTGTCCCAGTTGCGTAGAACAAACTTGTGCCAGTTGCGTCAAACAAACTTGTGCCAGTTGCGTCGAAGAAACTTGTGCCAGTTGCGTCGAAGAAACTTGTGCCAGTTGCGTCAAACAAACTTGTGCCATTTACGTCGAACAAACTTGTGCCAGTTGCGTCGAACAAACTTGTGCCAGATATGGCGAACAAACTTTTGCCAGTTGTTTCGAGAAAACTTGTGCCAGTTGCGTAAAAAAAAACTTGTGCCAGTTGCGTCAAACAAACTTGTGCCAGTTGCTTCAAACAAACTTGTGCCTCTTGCGTCAAACAAACTTGTGCCAGTTGCGTCAAACAAATTTGTACCAATTGAGTCGAAAAAACTTGTGCCTGTTTCGTCGAACAAACTTGTGCCAGTTGCGTCTAACAAACTTGTGCCAGTTGCGTCAAACAAACTTGTGCCAGTTGCGTCAAACAAACTTGTGCCAGTTGCGTCAAACAAACTTGTGCCAGTTGCGTAGAACAAACTTGTGGCAGTTGCATCAAACAAACTTGTGCCAGTTGCGTCAAACGAACTTGTGCCAGTTGCGTCAAACGAACTTGTGCCAGTTGCATAGAACAAACTTGTGCCAGTTGAGTCAAACAAACTTGTTACAGTTGCGTAGAACAAACTTGTGCCAGTTGCGTCGAACAAAAGTGTGCCAGTTGGGTAGAACAAACAGGTGCCGGTTGCGTCAAACAAATATGTGCCAGTTGCGTAGAAGAAACTAGTGCCAGTTGCATAGAACAAACTTGAGCCAGATGCATAGAACAAACTTTTGCCATTTGCGTAAAACAAACTTGTGCCCGTTGTGTCAAACAAACATGTGCCAGTTGTGTACAACAAACTTGTAAGAGTTGCGTAGAACAAACTTGTGCCAGTTGCGTAGAACAAACTTGTGCCAGTAGCGTAGAATAAACTTGTGCCAGTTGCGTCAAACAAACTTGTGCCAGTTGCATAGAACAAATTTGTGCCAGTTGCGTAGAACAAACTTGTGCCAGTTGTGTCAAACAAACTTGTGCCGGTTGCATCAAACAAACTTGTGCCAGTTCCATCGAACAAACTTGTGCCAGTTGCGTCGAACAAACTTGTGCCAGTTGCGTTGAACAAACTTGTGCCAGTTGTGTAGAACAAACTTGTGCCAGTTGCGTAGAACAACCTTGTGCCAGTTGCGTCAAACAAACTTGTGCCAGTTGCGTCACACAAACTCGTGCCAGTTGGTTCAAACAAACTTGTGCCAGTTGCGCCCAACAAACTTGTACCAGTTGCGTCAAACAAACTTGTGACAGTTGCATCGAACTTACTTGTGCCAGTTGCGTAGAACAAACTTGTGCCAGTTGCGTCAATCAAACTTATGCCAGTTACATAGAACAAACTAGTGCCAGTTGCATAGAACAAATTTGTGCCAGTTGCGTAGAACAACATTGTGCCAGTTGCGTCGAAAAAACTTGTGACAGTAGCGTCGAACAAACTTGTGCCAGTTGCGTCGAACAAACTTGTGCCAGTTGCATTGAACAAACTTGTGCCAGTTGCGTCAAACAAACTTGTGTCAGTTGCGTCAAACAAACTTGTGCCAGTTGCGTCAAACAAACTTGTGCCAATTGAGTCGAAAAAACTTGTGCCAGTTGCGTCGAACAAACTTGTGCCGGTTGCGTCTAACAAACTTGTGCCAGTTGCGTCAAACAAACTTGTGCCAGTTGCGTGGAACAAACTTGTGCCAGTTACATCGAACAAACTTGTGCCAGTTGCGTAGAACAAACTTGTGCCAGTTGCGTCAAACAAACTTGTGCCAGTTGCGTAGAACAAACTTGTGCCAGTTACGTAGAACAACCTTGTGCCAGTTGCGTCAAACAAACTTGTGCCAGTTGCGTCAAACAAACTTGTGCCAGTTGCGTCGAACAAACTTGTGCCAGTTGTGTCAAAAAAACTTGTGCCAGTTGGTTCGAACAAACTTGTGCCAGTTGCGTCCAACAAACTTGTACCAGTTGCGTCAAACAAACTTGTGCCAGTTGCGCTGAACAAACTTGTGCCAGTTGCGTAGAACAAACTTGTGCCAGTTGCGTCAAACAAACTTATGCCAGTTGCATAGAACAAACTAGTGCCAGTTGCATAGAACAAACTTGTGCCAGTTGCGTAGAACAATCTTGTGCCAGTTGCGCCAAACAAACTTGTGCCAGTTGCGTCTAACAAACTTGTGCCAGTTGCGTCGAAGAAACTTGTGCCAGTTGCGTCAAACAAACATGTGCCAGTTGCGTCGAACAAACTTGCGCCAGTTGCGTCGAACAAACTTGTGCCAGTTGCATAGAACAAACTTGTGCCAGTTATGTAGAACAAACTTGTGCCAGTTGCGTCAAACAAACTTGTGCCAGTTGCGTTGAACAAACTTGTGCCAGTTACGTCAAACAAACTTGTGCAAGTTGCGTCAAACAAACTTGTGCCAGTTGCGTTAAACAAACTTGTGACAGTTGCATCGAACAAACTTTTGCCAGTTGCGTCGAACAAACTTGTGCCAGTTGCGTCGAAAAAACTTGCGCCAGTTGCGTCGAACAAACTTGTGCCAGTTGCGTTGAACAAACTTCTGCCAGTTGTGTCAAACAAACTTGTGTCAGTTACGTAGAACAAACTTGTGCCAGTTGCATCGAACAAACTTGTGTCAGTTGGGTAGAACAAATTTGTGCCGGTTGCGTCAAACAAACTTGTGCCAGTTGCATAGAACAAACTAGTGCCCGTTGCATAGAACAAACTTGTGCCAGATGCGTAGAACAAACTTGTGCTAGTTGCGTAGAACAAACTTGTGCCAGTTGCATAGAACAAACTTGTGCCAGTTATGTAGAACAAACTTGTGCCAATTGCATCAAACAAACTTGTGCCAGTTGCGTCGAACAAACTTGTACCAGTTACGGCGAACAAACTTGTGCCAGTTTCGTCAAGAAAACTTGTGCCAGTTGCGTCAAATAAACTTGTGCCAGTTGCGTCAAACAAACTTGTGCCAGTTGCGTAAAAAAAACTTGTGCCAGTTGCGTCAAACAAACTTGTTCCAGTTGCGTCAAACAAACTTGTGCCAATTGAGTCGAAAAAACTTGTGCCAGTTGCGTCGAACAAACTTGTGCCAGTTGCGTCTAACAAACTTGTGCCAGTTGCGTCAAAAAAACTTGGGCCAGTTTCGTCGAACAAACTTGTGTCAGTGGCATCCAACAAACTTGTGCCAGTTGCGTATAACAAACTTGTGCCAGTTGCGTCAAACAAACTTGTGCCAGTTGCGTAGAACAAACTTGTGCCAGTTGCGTAGAACACCCTTGTGCCAGTTGCGTCTAACAAACTTGTGCCAGTTGCGTCAAACAAACTTGTGCCAGTTCACGTCGAACAAACTTGTGCCAGTTGCGTCGAACAAACTTGTGCCAGATGCATCGAACACACTTATGCCAGTTGCATAGAACAAACTTGTGCCAGTTGCGTCAAACAAACTTGTGCCAGTTGCGTAGAACAAACTTGTACATGTTGCGTAGAACAACCTTGTGCCAGTTGCGTCAAACAAACTTGTGCCAGTTGTGTCAAACAAACTTGTGCCAGTTGGGTCGAACAAACTTGTGCCAGTTACGTTAAACAAACTTGTTCCAGTTGCGTCGAACAAACTTGTGCCAGTTGCATCAAACAAACTTGTGCCAGTTGCGTTGAACAAACTTGCGCCAGTTCCGTCGAACAAACTTGTGCTAGTTGCTTAGAACAATCTTGTGCTAGTTGTGTTAAACAAACTTGTGCCAGTTGCATCAAAC
This sequence comes from Macrobrachium rosenbergii, assembly GCA_039081455.1. Classification (NCBI taxonomy): domain Eukaryota; kingdom Metazoa; phylum Arthropoda; class Malacostraca; order Decapoda; family Palaemonidae; genus Macrobrachium; species Macrobrachium rosenbergii. Next base: position 1,173,031 of record JANJGK010000135.1, on the reverse strand, counting down.
AAACTTGTGCCAGTTGCGTCGAACAAACTTGTGCCAGTTGGGTAGAACAAACATGTGCCAGTTGTGTTAAACAAATTTGTGCCAGTTGCGTAGAACACACTAGTGCCAGTTGCATAGAACAAACTTGTGCCACATGCGTATAACAAACATTTGCCATTTGCGTAGAACAAACTTGTGCCAGTTGTGTCAAACAAACCAGTGCCAGTTGTGTACAAGAAACTAGTAAGAGTTGCGTAGAACAAACTTGTGCCAGTTGTGTCGAACAAACTTGTGCCAGTTGCATAGAACAAACTTGTGCCAGTTGCGTCAAACAAACTTATGCCAGTTGCATAGAACAAACTAGTGCCAGTTGCATAGAACAAACTTGTCCCAGTTGCGTAGAACAAACTTGTGCCAGTTGCGTCAAACAATCTTGTGCCAGTTGCGTCGAAGAAACTTGTGCCAGTTGCGTCGAAGAAACTTGTGCCAGTTGTGTCAAACAAACTTGTGCCATATACGTTGAACAAACTTGTGCCAGTTGCGTCGAACAAACTTGTGCCAGATATGGCGAACAAACTTGTGCCAGTTGCTTCGTGAAAACTTGTGCCAGTTGCGTAAAAAAAAACTTGTGCCAGTTGCGTCAAACAAACTTGTGCCAGTTGCGTCAAACAAACTTGTGCCTCTTGCGTCAAACAAACTTGTGCCAGTTGGGTCAAAGAAACTTGTACCAATTGAGTCGAAAAAACTTGTGCCTGTTACGTCGAACAAACTTGTGCCAGTTGCGTCAAACAAACTTGTGCCAGTTGCGTCAAACAAACTTGTGCCAGTTGCGTCAAACAAACTTGTGCCAGTTGCGTAGAACAAACTTGTGCCAGTTTCGTCAAACAAACTTGTGCCAGTTGCGTCAAACGAACTTGTGCCAGTTGCGTCAAACGAACTTGTGCCAGTTGCATCAAACAAACTTGTGCCAGTTGCATAGAACAAACTTGTGCCAGTTGAGTCAAACAAACTTGTGCCAGTTGGGTCGAACAAACTTGTGCCAGTTGCGTTAAACAAACTTGTGCCAGTTGCATCGAAAAAACTTTTCCCAGTTGCGTCGAACAAACTTGTTCCAGTTGCGTCAAACAAACTTGCGCCAGTTACGTCAAACAAACTTGTGCCAGTTGCGTTGAACAAACTTCTGCCAGTTGTGTCAAACAAACTTGTGTCAGTTGCGTAGAACAAACTTGTGCCAGTTGCGTCGAACAAACTTGTGGCAGTTGGGTAGAACAAACTTGTGCCAGTTGCGTCAAACAAACATGTCCCAGTTGCGTAGAAAAAACTAGTGCCAGTTGCATAGAACAAACTTGTGCCAGATGCGTAGAACAAACTTGTGCCAGTTGCGTAGAACAAACTTGTGCCAGTTGCATAGAACAAACTTTTGCCAGTTATGTAGAACAAACTTGTGCCAGTTGCGTCGAACAAACTTGTGCCTGTTGCGTCGAACAAACTTGTGCCAGTTACGGCGAACAAACTTGTGCCAGTTTTGTCGAGAAAACTTGTGCCAGTTGCGTCAAATAAACTTGTGCTAGTTGCGTCAAACAAACTTGTGCCAGTTGCGTCAGACAAAATTGTGCCAGTTGCGTCAAACAAACTTGTTCCAGTTGCGTCAAACAAACTTGTGCCAATTGAGTCAAAAAAACTTGTGCCAGTTGCGTCGAACAAACTTGTGCCAGTTGCGTCTAACAAACTTGTGCCAGTTGCGTCAAAAAAACTTGGGCCAGTTTCGTCAAACAAACTTGTGCCAGAGGCATCCAACAAACTTTTGCCAGTTGCGTCGAACAAACTTGTGCCAGATATGGCGAACAAACTTGTGCCAGTTACTTCGAGAAAACTTGTGCCAGTTGCGTAGAACAACCTTGTACCAGTTGAGTCGAACAAACTTGTGCTAGTTGGTAGAACAAACTTGTGCCAGTTGCGCCAAACAAACTTATGACAGTTGCATAAAACAAACTAGTGCCAGTTGCATAGAACAAACTTCTGCCAGTTGAGTAGAACAAACTTGTGCCAATTGCATCAAACAAACTTGTGCCAGTTGCGTCGAACGAACTTGTGCCAGTTGCGTCGAAGAAACTTGTGCCAGTTGCGTCAAACAAACTTGTGCCAGTTGCGTCGAACAAACTTGCGCCAGTTGCGTCGAACAAACTTGTGCCAGTTACGGCGAACAAACTTGTGCCACTTGCGTCGAGAAAACTTGTGCCAGTTGCGTCAAATAAACTTGTGCCAGTTGCGTCAAACAAACTTGTGCCAGTTACGGCGAACAAACTTGTGCCAGTTGCGTCGAGAAAAGTTGTGCCACTTGCGTCAAATAAACTTCTGCCAGTTGCGTCAAACAAACTTGTGCCAGTTGCGTCAAACAAACTTGTGCCAGTTGCGTCAAACAAACTTGTGCCAGTTGCCTCAAACAAACTTATTCCAATTGATTCGAAAAAACTTGTGCCAGTTGCGTTGAACATACTTGTGCCAGTTGCGTCTAACAAACTTGTGCCAGTTGCGTCAAACAAACTTGTGACAGTTACGTCGAACAAACTTGTGCCAGATATGGCGAACAAACTTGTGCCAGTTGCTTCGAGAAAACTTGTGCCAGTTGCGTAGAAAAAAACTTGTGCCAGTTGCGTCAAAAAACTTTTGCCAGTTGCGTCAAACAAACTTGTGCCTCTTGCGTGAAACAAACTTGTGCCAGTGGCATCAAACAAACTTGTACCAATTGAGTCGAAAAAACTTGTGCCTGTTACGTCGAACAAACTTGTGCCAGTTACGTCGAATAAACTTGTGCCAGTTGCGTCTAACAAACTTGTGCCAGTTGCGTCAAAAAAAACTTGTGCCAGTTGCGTCAAACAAACTTGTGCCAGTTGCGTCAAACAAACTTGTGCCAGTTGCGTCAAACAAACTTGTGCCAGTTGCGTAGAAGAACCTTGTGCCAGTTGCGTCAAACGAACTTGTGCCAGTTGGGTGGAACAAACTTGTGCCAGTTGCGTTAAACAAACTTGTGCCAGTTGCATCGAACAAACTTGTGCCATTTGCGTCTAACAAACTTGTGCCAGTTGCGTAGAACCAACTTGCGCCAGTTACTTCAAACAAACTTGTGCCAGTTGCGTTGAACAAACTTCTGCCAGTTGTGTCAAACAAACTTGTGTCAGTTGCGTAGAACAAACATTTGCCATTTGCGTAGAACAAACTTATGCCAGTTGTGTCAAACAAACCTGTGCCAGTTGTGTACAACAAACTAGTAAGAGTTGCGTAGAACAAACTTGTGCCAGTTGTGTCGAACAAACTTGTGCCAGTTGCGTAGAACAAACTTGTACCAGTTGTGTCAAACAAACTTATGCCAGTTGCATAGAACAAACTAGTGCCAGTTACATAGAACAAACTTGTCCCAGTTGCGTAGAACAAACTTGTGCCAGTTGCGTCAAACAAACTTGTGCCAGTTGTGTCGAACAAACTTGTGCCAGTTGCGTCGAAGAAACTTGTGCAAGTTGCGTCAAACAAACTTGTGCCATTTGCGTTGAACCAACTTGTGCCAGTTGCGTCGAACAAACTTGTGCCAGATATGGCGAACAAACTTGTGCCAGTTGCTTCGAGAAAACTTGTGCCAGTTGCGTCTAACAAACTTGTGCCAGTTGCGTCAAACAAACTTGTGCTTCTTGCGTCAAACAAATTTGTGCCAGTTGCGTCAAACAAACTCGTACCAATTGAGTCGAAAAAACTTGTGCCTGTTACGTCGAACAAACTTGTGCCAGTTGCGTCTAACAAACTTGTGCCAGTTGCGTCAAACAGACTTGTGCCAGTTGCATCAAACAAACTTGTGCCAGTTGCATCAAACAAATTTGTGACAGTTGCGTAGAACCAACTTGTGCCAGTTGCGTCAAACAAACTTGTGCCAGTTGCGTAGAAGAACCTTGTGCCAGTTGCGTCAAAAGAACTTGTGCCTGTTGCCTCAAACAAACTTGTGCCAGTTGCGTCGAACAAACTTGTGCCAGTTAAGTCAAACAAACTTGTGCCAGTTGGGTCGAACAAACTTGTGCCAGTTGCGTTAAACAAACTTGTGCCAGTTGCATCGAACAAACTTTTGCCAGTTGCGTCGAACAAACTTGTGCCAGTTGCGTCGAACAAACTTGCACCAGTTAAATCAAACAAACTTGTGCCAGTTGCGTTGAACAAACTTCTGCCAGTTTTGTCAAACAAACTTGTGTCAGTTGCGTAGAACAAACTTGTGCCAGTTGCGTCAAACAAACTTATGTCAGTTGTGTAGAACAAACTTGTGCCAGTTGCATAGAACAAACATGTCCCAGTTGAGTAGAACAAACTAGTGCCAGTTGCATAGAACAAACTTGTGCCAAATGCGTAGAACAAACTTGTGCCAGTTGCATAGAACAAACTTGTGCCAGTTGCATAGAACAAACTTGTGCCAGTTATGTAGAACAAACTTGTGCCAGTTGCGTCGAACAAACTTGTGCCAGTTACGGCGAACAAACTTGTGCCAGAATCGTCTAGAAAACTTGTGCCAGTTGCGTCAAATAAACTTGTGCCAGTTGCGTCAAACAAACTTGTGCCAGTTGTGTCAAACAAACTTGTGCCAGTTGTGTCAAACAAACTTGTTCCAGTTGCGTCAAACAAACTTGTGCCAATTGAGTCGAAAAAACTTGTGTCAGTTGCGTCGAACAAACTTGTGCCAGTTGCGTCTAACAAACTTGTGCCAGTTGCGTCAAAAAAACTTTTGCCAGTTTCGTCAAACAAACTTGTGCCAGTTGCGTTGAACAAACTTCTGCCAGTTGTGTCAAACAAACTTGTGTCAGTTGCGTAGAACAAACTTGTGCCAGTTGCGTCGAACAAACTTGTGGCAGTTGGGTAGAACAAACTTGTGCCAGTTGCGTCAAACAAACATGTCCCAGTTGCGTAGAAAAAACTAGTGCCAGTTGCATAGAACAAACTTGTGCCAGATGCGTAGAACAAACTTGTGCCAGTTGCGTAGAACAAACTTGTGCCAGTTGCATAGAACAAACTTTTGCCAGTTATGTAGAACAAACTTGTGCCAGTTGCGTCGAACAAACTTGTGCCTGTTGCGTCGAACAAACTTGTGCCAGTTACGGCGAACAAACTTGTGCCAGTTTTGTCGAGAAAACTTGTGCCAGTTGCGTCAAATAAACTTGTGCTAGTTGCGTCAAACAAACTTGTGCCAGTTGCGTCAGACAAAATTGTGCCAGTTGCGTCAAACAAACTTGTTCCAGTTGCGTCAAACAAACTTGTGCCAATTGAGTCAAAAAAACTTGTGCCAGTTGCGTCGAACAAACTTGTGCCAGTTGCGTCTAACAAACTTGTGCCAGTTGCGTCAAAAAAACTTGGGCCAGTTTCGTCAAACAAACTTGTGCCAGAGGCATCCAACAAACTTTTGCCAGTTGCGTCGAACAAACTTGTGCCAGATATGGCGAACAAACTTGTGCCAGTTACTTCGAGAAAACTTGTGCCAGTTGCGTAGAACAACCTTGTACCAGTTGAGTCGAACAAACTTGTGCTAGTTGGTAGAACAAACTTGTGCCAGTTGCGCCAAACAAACTTATGACAGTTGCATAAAACAAACTAGTGCCAGTTGCATAGAACAAACTTCTGCCAGTTGAGTAGAACAAACTTGTGCCAATTGCATCAAACAAACTTGTGCCAGTTGCGTCGAACGAACTTGTGCCAGTTGCGTCGAAGAAACTTGTGCCAGTTGCGTCAAACAAACTTGTGCCAGTTGCGTCGAACAAACTTGCGCCAGTTGCGTCGAACAAACTTGTGCCAGTTACGGCGAACAAACTTGTGCCACTTGCGTCGAGAAAACTTGTGCCAGTTGCGTCAAATAAACTTGTGCCAGTTGCGTCAAACAAACTTGTGCCAGTTACGGCGAACAAACTTGTGCCAGTTGCGTCGAGAAAAGTTGTGCCACTTGCGTCAAATAAACTTCTGCCAGTTGCGTCAAACAAACTTGTGCCAGTTGCGTCAAACAAACTTGTGCCAGTTGCGTCAAACAAACTTGTGCCAGTTGCCTCAAACAAACTTATTCCAATTGATTCGAAAAAACTTGTGCCAGTTGCGTTGAACATACTTGTGCCAGTTGCGTCTAACAAACTTGTGCCAGTTGCGTCAAACAAACTTGTGACAGTTACGTCGAACAAACTTGTGCCAGATATGGCGAACAAACTTGTGCCAGTTGCTTCGAGAAAACTTGTGCCAGTTGCGTAGAAAAAAACTTGTGCCAGTTGCGTCAAAAAACTTTTGCCAGTTGCGTCAAACAAACTTGTGCCTCTTGCGTGAAACAAACTTGTGCCAGTGGCATCAAACAAACTTGTACCAATTGAGTCGAAAAAACTTGTGCATGTTACGTCGAATAAACTTGTGCCAGTTGCGTCTAACAAACTTGTGCCAGTTGCGTCAAAAAAAACTTGTGCCAGTTGCGTCAAACAAACTTGTGCCAGTTGCGTCAAACAAACTTGTGCCAGTTGCGTCAAACAAACTTGTGCCAGTTGCGTAGAAGAACCTTGTGCCAGTTGCGTCAAACGAACTTGTGCCAGTTGGGTGGAACAAACTTGTGCCAGTTGCGTTAAACAAACTTGTGCCAGTTGCATCGAACAAACTTGTGCCATTTGCGTCGAACAAACTTGTGCCAGTTGCGTAGAACCAACTTGCGCCAGTTACTTCAAACAAACTTGTGCCAGTTGCGTTGAACAAACTTCTGCCAGTTGTGTCAAACAAACTTGTGTCAGTTGCGTAGAACAAACATTTGCCATTTGCGTAGAACAAACTTATGCCAGTTGTGTCAAACAAACCTGTGCCAGTTGTGTACAACAAACTAGTAAGAGTTGCGTAGAACAAACTTGTGCCAGTTGTGTCGAACAAACTTGTGCCAGTTGCGTAGAACAAACTTGTACCAGTTGTGTCAAACAAACTTATGCCAGTTGCATAGAACAAACTAGTGCCAGTTACATAGAACAAACTTGTCCCAGTTGCGTAGAACAAACTTGTGCCAGTTGCGTCAAACAAACTTGTGCCAGTTGTGTCGAACAAACTTGTGCCAGTTGCGTCGAAGAAACTTGTGCAAGTTGCGTCAAACAAACTTGTGCCATTTGCGTTGAACCAACTTGTGCCAGTTGCGTCGAACAAACTTGTGCCAGATATGGCGAACAAACTTGTGCCAGTTGCTTCGAGAAAACTTGTGCCAGTTGCGTAAAAAAAAACTTGTGCCAGTTGCGTCTAACAAACTTGTGCCAGTTGCGTCAAACAAACTTGTGCTTCTTGCGTCAAACAAATTTGTGCCAGTTGCGTCAAACAAACTCGTACCAATTGAGTCGAAAAAACTTGTGCCTGTTACGTCGAACAAACTTGTGCCAGTTGCGTCTAACAAACTTGTGCCAGTTGCGTCAAACAGACTTGTGCCAGTTGCATCAAACAAACTTGTGCCAGTTGCATCAAACAAATTTGTGACAGTTGCGTAGAACCAACTTGTGCCAGTTGCGTCAAACAAACTTGTGCCAGTTGCGTAGAAGAACCTTGTGCCAGTTGCGTCAAAAGAACTTGTGCCTGTTGCCTCAAACAAACTTGTGCCAGTTGCGTCGAACAAACTTGTGCCAGTTAAGTCAAACAAACTTGTGCCAGTTGGGTCGAACAAACTTGTGCCAGTTGCGTTAAACAAACTTGTGCCAGTTGCATCGAACAAACTTTTGCCAGTTGCGTCGAACAAACTTGTGCCAGTTGCGTCGAACAAACTTGCACCAGTTAAATCAAACAAACTTGTGCCAGTTGCGTTGAACAAACTTCTGCCAGTTATGTCAAACAAACTTGTGTCAGTTGCGTAGAACAAACTTGTGCCAGTTGCGTCAAACAAACTTATGTCAGTTGTGTAGAACAAACTTGTGCCAGTTGCATAGAACAAACATGTCCCAGTTGAGTAGAACAAACTAGTGCCAGTTGCATAGAACAAACTTGTGCCAAATGCGTAGAACAAACTTGTGCCAGTTGCATAGAACAAACTTGTGCCAGTTGCATAGAACAAACTTGTGCCAGTTATGTAGAACAAACTTGTGCCAGTTGCGTCGAACAAACTTGTGCCAGTTACGGCGAACAAACTTGTGCCAGAATCGTCTAGAAAACTTGTGCCAGTTGCGTCAAATAAACTTGTGCCAGTTGCGTCAAACAAACTTGTGCCAGTTGTGTCAAACAAACTTGTGCCAGTTGTGTCAAACAAACTTGTTCCAGTTGCGTCAAACAAACTTGTGCCAATTGAGTCGAAAAAACTTGTGTCAGTTGCGTCGAACAAACTTGTGCCAGTTGCGTCTAACAAACTTGTGCCAGTTGCGTCAAAAAAACTTTTGCCAGTTTCGACAAACAAACTTGTGCCAGTGGCATCCACCAAACTTGTGCCAGTTGCGTCGAACAAACTTGTGCCAGTTGCATCACACAAACTTGTGCCAGTTGCGTAGAACAAACTTGTGCCAGTTGCGTAGAACAACCTTGTGCCAGTTGAGTCGAACAAACTTGTGCTAGTTGGTAGAACTAACTTGTGCCAATTGCTTCAAACAAACTGATGCCAGTTGCGTAAAACAAACTAGTGCCAGTTGCATAGAACAAACTTGTGCCAGTTGAGTAGAACAAACTTGTGCCAATTGCATCAAACAAACTTGTGCCAGTTGCGTCGAACAATCTTGTGCCAGTTGCGTTGAACAAACTTGTGCCAGTTGCGTCAAACAAACTTGTGCCAGTTGCGTCGAACAAACTTGTGCCAGTTGCGTCGAACAAACTTGTGCCAGTTACGGCGAACAAACTTGTGCCAGTTGCGTCGAGAAAACTTGTGCCAGTTGCGTCAAATAAACTTGTGCCAGTTGCGTCAAACAAACTTGTGCCAGTTGCGTCAAACAAACTTGTGCCAGTTGCGTCAAACAAACGTGCCAGTTGCGTCAAACAAACTTGTGCCAATTGATTCGAAAAAACTTGTGCCAGTTGCGTTGAACAAACTTGTGCCAGTTGCGTCTAACAAACATGTGCCAGTTGCGTCAAACATATTGTGCCCGTTGCGCCGAACAAACTTGTGCCAGATATGGCGAACAAACTTGTGCCAGTTGCTTCGAGAAAACTTGTGTCAGTTGCGTAAAAAAAACTTGTGCCAGTTGCGTCAAAAAAACTTGTGCCAGTTGCGTCAAACAAACTTGTGCCTCTTGCGTCAAACAAACTTGTGCCAGTTGCGTCAAACAAACTTGTACCAAATGAGTCGAAAAAACTTGTGCCTGTTACGTCGAACAAACTTGTGCCAGTTGCGTCTAACAAACTTGTGCCAGTTGCATCAAAAAAACTTGTGACAGTTGCGTCAAACAAACTTGTGCCAGTTGCGTCAAACAAACTTGTACCAATTGAGTCGAAAAAACCTGTGCCTGTTACGTCGAACAAAATTGTACCAGTTGCGTCTAACAAACTTGTGCCAGTTGCGTCAAACAGACTTGTGCCAGTTACGTCAAACAAACTTGTGCCAGTTGCGTCAAACAAACTTGTGCCAGTTGCGTAGAACAAACATGTGCTAGTTGCGTCAAACAAACTTTTGCCAGTTGCGTAGAAGAACCTTGTGCCAGTTGCGTCAAACGAACTTGAGCCAGTTGCGTCAAACAAACTTGTGCCAGTTGCATCGAACAAACTTATACCAGTTGAGTCAAACAAACTTGTTCCAGTTGGGTCGAACAAACTTGTGCCAGTTGCGTTAAACAAACTTGTGCCAGTTGCATCGAACAAACTTTTGCCAGTTACTTCAAACAACTTTGTGCCAGTTGCGTTGAACAAACTTCTGCCAGTTGTGTCAAACAAACTTGTGTCAGTTACGTAGAAAAAACTTGTGCCAGTTGCGTCGAACAAACTTGTGTCAGTTCTGTAGAACAAACTTGTGCCAGTTGCGTCAAACAAACATGTCCCAGTTGCGTAGAACAAACTAGTGCCAGTTGCAGAGAACAAACTTGTGCCAGATGCGTAGAACAAACTTGTGCCAGTTGCGTCGAACAAACTTGTGCCAGTTATGGCGAACAAACTTGTGCCAGTTTCGTCGAGAAAACTTGTGCCAGTTGCGTCAAATAAACTTGTGCCAGTTGCGTCAAACAACCTTGTGCCAGTTGCATCAAACAAACTTTTGTCAGTTGCGTCAAACAAACTTGTTCCTGTTGCGTCAAACAAACTTGTGCCAATTGAGTCGAAAAAACTTGTGCCAGTTGCGTCGAACAAACTTGTGCCAGTTGCGTCTAACAAACTTGTGCCAGTTGCGTCAAAAAAACTTGGGCCAGTTTCGTCAAACAAACTTGTGCCAGTGGCATCCAACAAACTTGTGCCAGTTGTGTCGAACAAACTTGTGCCAGTTGCGTCAAACAAACTTGTGCCAATTGCGTAGTACAAACTTGTGCCAGTTGCGTAGAACAACCTTGTGCCAGTTGAGTCGAACAAACTTGTGCTAGTTGGTAGAACAAACTTGTGCCAGTTGCGTCAAATAAACTTATGCCAGTTGCATCGAACAAACTTGTGCCAGTTGCATAGTTCAAACTTGTGCCAGTTGCATAGAACAAACTTGTGCCAGTTGAGTAGAACAAACTTGTGCCAATTGCATCAAACAAACTTGTGCCAGTTGCGTCGAACAAACTTGTGCCAGTTGCGTCGAAGAAACTTGTGCCAGTTCCGTCAAACAAACTTGTGCCAGTTGCGTCGAACAAACTTGTGCCAGATGCGTCAAACAAACTTGTGCCAGTTACGGCGAACAAACTTGTGCCACTTGCGTCGAGAAAACTTGTGCCAGTTGCGTCAAATAAACTTGTGCCAGTTGCGTCAAACAAACTTGTGCCAGTTACGGCGAACCAACTTGTGCCAGTTGCGTCGAGAAAAGTTGTGCCAGTTGCGTCAAATAAACTTGTGCATGTTGCGTCAAACAAACTTGTGCCAGTTGTGTCAAACAAACTTGTGCCAGTTGCGTCACACAAACTTGTGCCAATTGATCCGAAAAAACTTTTGCCAGTTGCGTTGAACAAACTTGTGCCAGTTGCGTCAAACAAACTTGTGCCAGTTGCGTCTAACAAACTTGTGCCAGATATGGCGAACAAACTTGTGCCAGTTGCTTCGAGAAAACTTGTGCCAGTCGCGTAAAAAAAAACTTGTGCCAGTTGCGTCAAACAAACTTGTGCCAGTTGCGTCAAAAAAACTTGTGCCTCTTGCGTCAAACAAACTTGTGCCAGTTGCATCAAACAAACTTGTACCAATTGAGTCAAAAAAACTTGTGCCTGTTACGTCGAACAAACTTGTGTCAGTTGCGTCTAACAAACTTGTGCCAGTTGCGTCGAACAAACTTGTGCCAGTTGCGTCAAACAAACTTGTGCCAGTTGCGTAGAACAAACTTGTGCCAGTTGCGTCAAACAAACTTGTGCCAGTTGCGTAGAACAAACTTGTGCCAGTTGCGTAGAAGAACCTTGTGCCAGTTGCGTCAAACAAACTTGTGCCAGTTGCGTCAAACAAACTTGTGCCAGTTGCGTTAAACAAACTTGTGCCAGTTGCATCGAACAAACTTTCGCCAGTTTCGTCGAACAAACTTGTGCCAGTTGCGTCGAAAAATCTTGCGCCAGTTGTGTCGAACAAACTTGTGCCAGTTGCGTTGAACAAACTTCTGCCAATTGTGTCAAACAAACTTGTGTCAGTTGCGTAGAACAAACTTGTGCCAGTTGCGTCGAACAAACTTGTATCAGTTGGGTAGAACAAATTTGTGCCAGTTGCATCAAACAAACTTGTGCCAGTTGCGTAGAACAAACTAGTGCCAGTTGCATAGAACAAAATTGTGCCAGATGCGTAGAACAAACTTGTGCCAGTTGCGTAGAACAAACTTGTGCCATTTGCGTAGAACAAACTTGTGCCAGTTATGTAGAACAAACTTGTGCCATTTGCGTCAAACAAACTTGTGCCAGTTGGGTCGAACAAACTTGTGCCAGTTACGGCGAACAAACTTGTGCCAGTTTCGTCGAGAAAACTTGTGCCAGTTGCGTCAAATAAACTTGTGCCAGTTGCGTCAAACAAACTTGTGCCAGTTGCGTCAAACGAACTTGTGCCAGTTGCGTCAAACAAACTTGTTCCAGTTGCGTCAAACAAACTTGTGCCAATTGAGTAAAAAAAACTTGTGCCAGTTGCGTCGAACAAACTTGTGCCAGTTGCGTCAAAAAAACTTGGGCCAGTTTCGTCGAACAAACTTGTGTCAGTGGCATCCAACAAACTTGTGGCAGTTGCGTAGAACTAACTTGTGCCAGTTGCATCAAACAAACTTGTGCCAGTTGCGTAGAACAAACTTGTGCCAATTGCGTAGAACAACCTTGTGCCAGTTGCGTCGAACAAACTTGTTCTACTTTGTAGAACAAATTTGTGCCAGTTTCGTCAAACAAACTTATGCCAGTTGCGTAAAACAAACTAGTGCCAGTTGCATAGAACAAACTTGTTCCAGTTGAGTAGTACAAACTTGTGCCAATTGCGTCAAACAAACTTGTGCCAGTTCGTCGAACAAACTTGTGCCAGTTGCGTCGAAGAAACTTGTGCCAGTTGCGTCAAACAAACTTGTGCCAGTTGCGTAGAACAAACTTGTGCCAGTTGCGTCGAACAAACTTGTGCCAGATACGGCGAACCAACTTGTGCCACTTGCGTCGAGAAAACTTGTGCCAGTTGCGTCAAATAAACTTGTGCTAGTTGCGTCAAACAAACTTGTGCCAGCTACGGCGAACAAACTTGTGCCAGTTGCGTCGAGAAAAGTTGTGTCAGTTGCGTCAAATAAACTTGTGCCAGTTGCGTCAAACAAACTTTTGCCAGTTGCGTCAAACAAACTTGTGCCAGTTGCGTCAAACAAACTTGTGCCAGTTGCTTCAAACAAAGTTGTGCCAATTGATTAAAAAAAAAACTTGTGCCTGTTGCGTTGAACAAACTTGTGCCAGTTGCGTCTAACAAACTTGTGCCTGTTGCGTCAAACAAACTTGTGCCAGTTGCGTCGAACAAACTTGTGCCAGTTGCATGGAACACACTAGTGCCAGTTGCATAGAACAAACTTGTGCCAGTTGCGTCAAACAAACTTGTGCCAGTTGCGTAGAACAAACTTGTACATGTTGCGTAGAACAACCTTGTGCCAGTTGCGTCAAACAAACTTGTGCCAGTTGTGTCAAACAAACTTGTGCCAGTTGGGTCGAACAAACTTGTGCCTGTTACGTTAAACAAACTTGTTCCAGTTGTGTCGAACAAACTTGTGCCAGTTGCGTCAAACAAACTTGTGCTAGTTGTGTCAAACAAACTTGTGCCAGTTGCATCAAACAAACTTGTGCCAGATACGTCGAACAAACTTGTGCCAGTTGGGTAGAACAAACATGTGCCAGTTGTGTCAAACAAATTTGTGCCAGTTGTGTAGAACACACTAGTAAGAGTTGCGTAGAACAAACTTGTGCCAGTTGTGTCGAACAAACTTGTGCCAGTTGCGTAGAACAAACTTGTACCAGTTGCGTCAAACAAACTTATGCCAGTTGCATAGAACAAACTAGTGCCAGTTGCATAGAACAAACTTGTCCCAGTTGCGTAGAACAAACTTGTGCCAGTTGCGTCAAACAAACTTGTGCCAGTTGCGTCGAACAAACTTGTGCCAGTTGCGTCGAAGAAACTTGTGACAGTTGCGTCAAACAAACTTGTGCCATTTGCGTTGAACAAACTTGTGCCAGTTGCTTCGAACAAACTTGTGCCAGATATAGCGAACAAACTTGTGCCAGTTGCTTCGAGAAAACTTGTGCCAGTTGCGTAAAAAAAAAAACTTGTGCCAGTTGCGTCAAACAAACTTGTGCCAGTTGGGTCAATCAAACTTGTGCCTCTTGCGTCAAACAAACTTGTGCCAGTTGCATCAAACAAACTTGTACCAATTGAGTCGAAAAAACTTGTGCCTGTTACGTCGAACAAACTTGTGCCAGTTGCGTCTAACAAACTTATGCCAGTTGCGTCAACCAAACTTGTGCCATTTGCGTCAAACAAACTTGTGCCAGTTGCGTAGAACAAACTTGTGCCCGTTGCGTCAAACAAACATGTGCCACTTGCGCAGAAGAACCTTGTGCCAGTTGCCTCAAACGAACTTGTGCCATTTGCGTCAAACAAACTTGTGCCAGTTGAGTCAAACAAACTTGTGCCAGTTGGGTCTAACAAACTTGTGTCAGTTGCGTTAAACAAACTTGTGCCAGTTGCATCGAACAAACTTGTGCCAGTTGCGTCGAACAAACTTGTGCCAGTTGCGTTGAACAAACTTCTGCCAGTTGTGTCAAACAAACTTGTGTCAGTTGCGTAGAACAAACTTGTGCCAGTTGCGTCGAACAAACTTGTGTCAGTTGGGTAGAACAAACTTGTGCCAGTTGCGTCAAACAAACATGTCCCAGTTGCGTAGAACAAACTAGTGCCAGTTGCATAGAACAAACTTGTGCCAGATGCGTAGAACAAACTTGTGCCAGTTGCGAAGAACAAACTTGTGCCAGTTGCATAGAACAAACTTGTACCAGTTATGTAGAACAAACTTGTGCCAGTTGCGTCGAACAAACTTGTGCCAGTTACGGCGAACAAACTTGTGCCAGTTTCGTCGAGAAAACTTGTGCCAGTTGCGTCAAATAAACTTGTGCCAGTTGCGTCAAACAAACTTCTGCCAGTTGCGTCAAACAAACTTGTGCCAGTTGCGTCAAACAAACTTGTTCTAGTTGCGTCAAACAAACTTGTGCCACTTGAGTCGAAAAAACTTGTGCCAGTTGCGTCGAACAAACTTGTGCCAGTTGCGTCTAACAAACTAGTGCCAGTTGCGTCAAAAAAACTTGTGCCAGTTTCGTCAAACAAACTTGTGCCATTTGGTCTAACAAACTTGTGCCATTGCGTCAAACAAACTTGTGCCAGTTGCGTAGAACAAACTTGTGCCAGTTGCGTAGAACAACCTTGTGCCAGTTGAGTCGAACAAACTTGTGATAGTTGGTAGAACAAACTTGTGCCAGTTGCGTCAAACAAACTTATGCCAGTTGTGTAAAACAAACTAGTGCCAGTTGCATAGAACAAACTTGTGCCAGTTGAGTAGAACAAACTTGTGCCAATTGCATCAAACAAACTTGTGCCAGTTGCGTCGAACAAACTTGCGCCAGTTGAGTCGAAGAAACTTGTGCCAGCTGCGTCAAACAAACTTGTGCCAGTTGCGTCGAACAAACTTGTGCCAGTTGCGTCGAACAAACTTGTGCCAGTTACGGCGAAGAACTTGTGTCACTTGCGGCGAGAAAACTTGTGCCAGTTGCATCAAATAAACTTGTGCCAGTTGCGTCAAACAAACTTGTGCCCGTTACGGCGAACAAACTTGTGCCAGCTGCGTCGAGAAAAGTTGTGCCAGTTGCGTCAAATAAACTTGTGCCAGTTGCGTCAAACAAACTTGTGCCAGTTGCGTCAAACAAACTTGTGCCAGTTGCGTCAAACAAACTTGTGCCAGTTGCATCAAACAAACTTGTGCCAATTGATTCGAAAAAACTTGTGCCAGTTGCGTTGAAGAAACTTGTGCCAGTTGCGTCTAACAAACTTGTGCCAGTTGCGTCGAACAAACTTGTGCTGGATATGGCGAACAAACTTGTGCCAGTTGCTTCGAGAAAACTTGTGCCAGTTGCGTAAAAAAAAGCTTGTGCCAGTTGCGTAAAAAAAAGCTTGTGCCAGTTGCGTCAAACAAACTTGTGCCAGTTGCGTCAAACAAACTTGTGCCTCTTGCGTCAAACAAACTTGTGCCAGTTGCATCAAACAAACTTGTACCAATTGAGTCGAAAAAACTTGTGCCTGTTACGTCGAACAAACTTGTGCCAGTTGCGTCTAACAAACTTGTGCCAGTTGCGTCAAAAAAAAATTGTGCCAGTTGCGTTAAACAAACTTGTGCCAGTTGCGTCAAACAAACTTGTGCCAGTTGCGTAGAACAAACTTGTGCCAGTTGCGTCAAACAAACTTGTGCCAGTTGCGTAGAAAAACCTTGTGCCAGTTGCGTCAAACAAACTTTTGCCAGTTGCGTCAAACAAACTTGTGCCAGTTGAGTCAAACAAACTTGTGCCAGTTGGGTCGAACAAACTTGTGCCAGTTGCGTTAAACAAACTTGTGCCAGTTGCATCAAACAAACTTTTGCCAGTTGCATCGAACAAACTTGTGCCAGTTGCGTCGAACAAACTTGCGCCAGTTACGTCAAACAATCTTGTGCTAGTTGCGTTGAACAAACTTCTGCCAGTTGTGTCAAACAAACTTGTGTCAGTTGCGTAGAACAAACATTTGCCATTTGCGTAGAACAAAATTATGCCAGTTGTGTCAAACAAACCTGTGCCAGTTGTGTACAACAAACTAGTAAGAGTCGCGTAGACCAAACTTGTGCCAGTTGTGTCGAACAAACTTGTGCCAGTTGCGTAGAACAAACTTGTACCAGTTGTGTCAAACAAACTTATGCCAGTTGCATAGAACAAACTAGTGCCAGTTGCATTGAACAAACTCGTCCCAGTTGCGTAGAACAAACTTGTGCCAGTTGCGCCAAACAAAATTGTGCCAGTTGCGTCGAACAAACTTGTGCCAGTTGCGTCGAAGAAACTTGTGCCAGTTGCGTCAAACAAACTTGTGCCATTTGCGTCGAACAAACTTGTGCCAGTTGTGTCGAACAAACTTGTGCCAGATATGGCGAACAAACTTGTGCCAGTTGCTTCTAGAAAACTTGTGCCAGTTGCGTAAAAAAAAAACTTGTGCCAGTTGCTTCAAACAAACTTGTGCCAGTTGCGTCAAACAAACTTGTGCCTCTTGCGTCAAACAAACTTGTGCCAGTTGCATCAAACAAACTTGTACCAATTGAGTAAAAAAAACTTGTGCCAGTTACGTCGAACAAACTTGTGCCAGTTGCGTCTAACAAACTTGTGCCAGTCGCGTCAAACAAAGTTGTGCCAGTTGCGACAAACAAACTTGTGCCAGTTGCGTCAAACAAACTTGTGCCAGTTGCGTAGAACAAACTTGTGCCAGTTGCGTAGAAGAACCTTGTGCCAGTTGCATAGAAGAACCTTGTGCCAGTTGCGTGAAACGAACTTGTGCCAGTTGCGTCAAACAAACTTGTGCCAGTTGCGTCGAACAAACTTGTGCCAGTTGAGTCAAACAAACTTGTGCCAGTTGGGTCGAACAAACTTGTGCCAGTTGCATTAAACAAACTTGTGCCAGTTGCATCGAACAAACTTTTGCCAGTTGTGTCGAACATTCTTGTGACAGTTCCGTCGAACAAACTTGCGCCAGTTACGTCAAACAAACTTGTGCCAGTTGCGTTGAACAAACTTCTGCCAGTTGTGTCAAACAAACTTGTGCCAGTTGCGTCGAACAAACTTATGTCAGTTGGGTAGAACAAACTTGTGCCAGTTGCGTCAAACAAACTTATGCCAGTTGCGTAAAACAAACTAGTGCCAGTTGCATAGAACAAACTTGTGCCAGATGCGTAGAACAAACTTGTGCCAGTTGCGTAGAACAAACTTGTGCCAGTTGCATAGAACAAACTTGTGCCAGTTATGTAGAACAAACTTGTGCCAGTTGCGTCGAACAAACTTGTGCCAGTTACGGCCAACAAACTTGTGCCAGTTGCGTCAAATAAACTTGTGCCAGTTGCGTCAAACAAACTTGTGCCAGTTGCGTCAAACAAACTTGTGCCAGTTGCGTCAAACAAACTTGTTCCAGTTGCGTCAAACAAACTTGTGCCACTTGAGTCGAAAAAACTTGTTCCAGTTGCGTCGAACAAAGTTGTGCCAGTTGCGTCTAACAAACTTGTGCCAGTTGTGTCAAAAAAACTTGTGCCAGTTTCGTCAAACAAACTTGTGCCAGTGGCATCCAACAAACTTGTGCCAGTTGCGTCGAACAAACTTGTGCCAGTTGCGTCAAACAAACTTATGCCAGTTGCGTAGAACAAACTTGTGCCAGTTGCGTAGAACAACCTTGTGCCAGATGATTCGAACAAACTTGTGCTAGTTGGTAGAACAAACTTGTGCCAGTTGCGTAAAACAAACTAGTGCCAGTTGCATAGAACAAACTTGTGCCAGTTGAGTAGAACAAACTTGTGCCAATTGCATCAAACAAACTTGTGCCAGTTGCGTCGAACAAACTTGTGCCAGTTGCGTCGAAGAAACTTGTGCCAGTTGCGTCAAACAAACTTGTGCCAGTTGCGTCGAACAAACTTGTGCCAGTTGCATAGAACAACCTTGTGCCAGTTGAGTCGAACAAACTTGTGCTAGTTCGTAGAACAAACTTGTGCCAGTTGCGTAAAACAAACTAGTGCCAGTTGCATAGAACAAACTTGTGCCAGTTGAGTAGAACAAACTTGTGCCAATTGCATCAAACAAACTTGTGCCAGTTGCGACGAACAAACTTGTGCCAGTTGCGTCGAAGAAACTTGTGCCAGTTGCGTTGAACAAACTTGTGCCAGTTGCGTCGAACAAACTTGTGCCAGTTGCGTCGAACAAACTTGTGCCAGTTACGGCGAACAAACTTGTGCCACTTGCGTCGAGAAAACTTGTGCCAGTTGCGTCAAATAAACTTGTGCCAGTTGCGTCAAACAAACTTGTGCCAGTTACGGCGAACAAAACTTGTGCCAGCTGCGTCGAGAAAAGTTGTGCCAGTTGCGTCAAATAAACTTGTGCCAGTTGCGTCAAACAAACTTGTGCCAGTTGCGTCAAACAAACTTGTGCCAGTTGCGTCAAACAAACTTGTGCCAGTTGCGTCAAACAAACTTGTGCCAATTGATTCGAAAAAACTTGTGCCAGTTGCGTTGAACAAACTTGTGCCAGTTGCGTCTAACAAACTTGTGCCAGTTGCGTCAAAAAAAACTTGTGCCAGTTGCGTCGAACAAACTTGTGCCAGATATGACGAACAAACTTGTGCCAGTTGCTTCGAGAAAACTTGTGCCAGTTGCGTAAAAAAAAACTTGTGCCAGTTGCGTCAAACAAACTTGTGCCAGTTCCGTCAAACAAACTTGTGCCTCTTGCGTCAAACGAACTTGTGCCAGTTGCGTCAAACAAACTTGTACCAATTGAGTTGAAAAAACTTGTGCCCTTTACGTCGAACAAACTTGTGCCAGTTGCGTCTAACAAACTTGTGCCAGTTGCGTCAAAAAAAACTTGTGCCAGTTGCGTCAAACAAACTTGTGCCAGTTGCGTCAAACAAACTTGTGCCAGTTGCGTCAAACAAACTTGTGCCAGTTGCGTCAAACAAACTTGTGCCAGTTGCGTAGAAGAACCTTGTGCCAGTTGCGTCAAACGAACTTGTGCCAGTTGCGTCAAACAAACTTTTGCCAGTTGCCTCAAACAAACTTGTGCCAGTTGAGTCAAACCAACTTGTGCCAGTTGGGTAGAACAAACTTGTTCCAGTTTCGTTAAACAAACTTGTGCCAGTTGCATCGAACAAACTTTTGCCAGTTGCGTCGAACAAACTTGTGCCAGTTGCGTCGAACAAACTTGCGCCATTTACGTCAAACAAACTTGTGCTAGTTGCGTTGAACAAATTTCTGCCAGTTGTGTCAAACAAACTTGTGTCAGTTGCGTAGAACAAACATTTGCCATTTGCGTAGAACAAACTTGTGCAAGTTGTGTCAAACAAACCTGTGCCAGTTGTGTACAACAAACTAGTAAGAGTTGCGTAGAACAAACTTGTGCCAGTTGTGTCGAACAAACTTGTGCCAGTTGCGTAGAACAAACTTGTACCAGTTGCGTCAAACAAACTTATGCCAGTTGCATAGAACAAACTAGTGCCAGTTGCATAGAACAAACTTGTGCTAGTTGCGTAGAACAAACTTGTGCCAGTTGCGTCAAACAAACTTGTGCCAGTTGCGTCGAAGAAACTTGTGCCAGTTGCGTCGAAGAAACTTGTGCCAGTTGCGACAAACAAACTTGTGCCATTTGCGTTGAACAAACTTGTGCCAGTTGCGTTGAACAAACTTGTGCCAGATATGGCAAACAAACTTGTGCCAGTTGCTTCGAGAAAACTTGTGCCAGTTGCGTTGAACAACCTTGTGCCAGTTGAGTCGAACAAACTTTTGCCAGTTGCGTCGAACAAACTTGTGCCAGTTGCGTCGAACAAACTTGCGCCAGTTACGTCAAACAAACTTGTGCCAGTTGCGTTGAACAAATTTCTGCCAGTTGTGTCAAACAAACTTGTGTCAGTTGCGTAGAACAAACATTTGCCATTTGCGTAGAACAAACTCGTGCAAGTTGTGTCAAACAAACCTGTGCCAGTTGTGTACAACAAACTAGTAAGAGTTGCGTAGACCAAACTTGTGCCAGTTGTGTCGAACAAACATGTGCCAGTTGCGTAGAACAAACTTGTGCCTGTTGCGTAGAACAAACTTGTACCAGTTGTGTCAAACAAACTTATGCCAGTTGCATAGAACAAACTAGTGCCAGTTGCATTGAACAAACTCGTTCCAGTTGCGTAGAACAAACTTGTGCCAGTTGCGCCAAACAAAATTGTGCCAGTTGCGTCGGACAAACTTGTGCCAGTTGCGTCGAAGAAACTTGTGCCAGTTGCGTCAAACAAACTTGTGCCATTTGCGTCGAACAAACTTGTGCCAGTTGTGTCGAACAAACTTGTGCCAGATATGGCGAACAAACTTGTGCCAGTTGCTTCTAGAAAACTTGTGCCAGTTGCGTAAAAAAAAACTTGTGCCAGTTGCGTCAAACAAACTTGTGCCAGTTGCGTCAAACAAACTTGTGCCTCTTGCGTCAAACAAACTTGTGCCAGTTGCGTCAAACAAACTTGTACCAATTGAGTCGAAAAAACTTGTGCCAGTTACGTCGAACAAACTTGTGCCAGTTGAGTCAAACAAACTTGTGCCAGTTGGGTCGAACAAACTTGTGCCAGTTGCGTTAAACAAACTTGTGCCAGTTGCATCGAACAAACTTTTGCCAGTTGCGTCGAACAAACTTGTGACAGTTGCGTCGAACAAACTTGCGCCAGTTACGTCAAACAAACTTGTGCCAGTTGCGTTGAACATACTTCTGCCAGTTGTGTCAAACAATCTTGTGCCATTTGCGTCGAACAAACTTATGTCAGTTGGGTAGAACAAACTTGTGCCAGTTGCGTCAAACAAACTTATGCCAGTTGCGTAAAACAAACTAGTGCCAGTTGCATAGAACAAACTTGTGCCAGATGCGTAGAACAAACTTGTGCCAGTTGCGTAGAACAAACTTGTGCCAGTTGCATAGAACAAACTTGTGCCAGTTATGTAGAACAAACTTGTGCCAGTTGCGTCGAACAAACTTGTGCCAGTTACGGCCAACAAACTTGTGCCAGTTGCGTCAAATAAACTTGTGGCAGTTACGTCAAACAAACTTGTGCCAGTTGCGTCAAACAAACTTGTGCCAGTTGCGTCAAACAAACTTGTTCCAGTTGCGTCAAACAAACTTGTGCCACTTGAGTCGAAAAAACTTGTTCCAGTTGCGTCGAACAAACTTGTGCCAGTTGCGTCTAACAAACTTGTGCCAGTTGTGTCAAAAAAACTTGTGCCAGTTTCGTCAAACAAACTTGTGCCAGTGGCATCCAACAAACTTGTGCCAGTTGCGTCGAACAAACTTGTGCCAGTTGCGTCAAACAAACTTATGCCAGTTGCGTAGAACAAACTTGTGCCAGTTGCGTAGAACAACCTTGTGCCAGATGAGTCGAACAAACTTGTGCTAGTTGGTAGAACAAACTTGTGCCAGTTGCGTAAAACAAACTAGTGCCAGTTGCATAGAACAAACTTGTGCCAGTTGAGTAGTACAAACTTGTGCCAATTGCATCAAACAAACTTGTGCCAGTTGCGTCGAACAAACTTGTGCCAGTTGCGTCGAAGAAACTTGTGCCAGTTGCGTCAAACAAAATGTGCCAGTTGCGTCGAACAAACTTGTGCCAGTTGCGTAGAACAACCTTGTGCCAGTTGAGTTGAACAAACGTGTGCTAGTTGGTAGAACAAACTTGTGCCAGTTGCGTAAAACAAACTAGTGCCAGTTGCATAGAACAAACTTGTGCCAGTTGAGTAGAACAAACTTGTGCCAATTGCATCAAACAAACTTGTGCCAGTTGCGTCGAACAAACTTGTGCCAGTTGCGTTGAAGAAACTTGTGCCAGTTGTGTCAAACAAAATTGTGCCAGTTGCGTCGAACAAACTTGTGCCAGTTGCGTCGAACAAACTTGTGCCAGTTACGGCGAACAAACTTGTGCCACTTGCGTCGAGAAAACTTGTGCCAGTTGCGTCAAATAAACTTGTGCCAGTTGCGTCAAACAAACTTGTGCCAGTTACGGCGAACAAAACTTGTGCCAGCTGCGTCGAGAAAAGTTGTGCCAGTTGCGTCAAATAAACTTGTGCCAGTTGCGTCAAACAAACTTGTGCCAGTTGCGTCAAACAAACTTGTGCCAGTTGCGTCAAACAAACTTGTGCCAGTTGCGTCAAACAAACTTGTGCCAATTGATTCGAAAAAACTTGTGCCAGTTGCGTTGAACAAACTTGTGCCAGTTGCGTCTAACAAACTTGTGCCAGTTGCGTCAAAAAAAACTTGTGCCAGTTGTGTCGAACAAACTTGTGCCAGATATGACGAACAAACTTGTGCCAGTTGCTTCGAGAAAACTTGTGCCAATTGCGTAAAAAATAACTTGTGCCAGTTGCGTCAAACAAACTTGTGCCAGTTGCGTCAAACAAACTTGTGCCTCTTGCGTCAAACGAACTTGTGCCAGTTGCGTCAA
Organism: Macrobrachium rosenbergii; assembly: GCA_039081455.1. Lineage (NCBI taxonomy): Eukaryota > Metazoa > Arthropoda > Malacostraca > Decapoda > Palaemonidae > Macrobrachium > Macrobrachium rosenbergii. The sequence goes on along the minus strand of JANJGK010000135.1, from coordinate 1,150,252 downwards.
ACAAACTTGTACCAATTGAGTTGAAAAAACTTGTGCCTGTTACGTCGAACAAACTTGTGCCAGTTGCGTCTAACAAACTTGTGCCAGTTGCGTCAAAAAAAACTTGTGCCAGTTGCGTCAAACAAACTTGTGCCAGTTGCGTCAAACAAACTTGTGCCAGTTGCGTCAAACAAACTTGTGCCAGTTGCGTCAAACAAACTTGTGCCAGTTGCGTAGAAGAACCTTGTGCCAGTTGCGTCAAACGAACTTGTGCCAGTTGCGTCAAACAAACTTTTGCCAGTTGCGTCAAACAAACTTGTGCCAGTTGAGTCAAACCAACTTGTGCTAGTTGGGTAGAACAAACTTGTTCCAGTTGCGTTAAACAAACTTGTGCCAGTTGCATCGAACAAACTTTTGCCAGTTGCGTCGAACAAACTTGTGCCAGTTGCGTCGAACAAATTTGCGCCAGTTACGTCAAACAAACTTGTGCCAGTTGCGTTGAACAAATTTCTGCCAGTTGTGTCAAACAAACTTGTGTCAGTTGCGTAGAACAAACATTTGCCATTTGCGTAGAACAAACTTGTGCAAGTTGTGTCAAACAAACCTGTGCCAGTTGTGTACAACAAACTAGTAAGAGTTGCGTAGAACAAACTTGTGCCAGTTGTGTCGAACAAACTTGTGCCAGTTGCGTAGAACAAACTTGTACCAGTTGCGTCAAACAAACTTATGCCAGTTGCATAGAACAAACTAGTGCCAGTTGCATAGAACAAACTTGTGCCAGTTGCATAGAACAAACTTGTGCCAGTTGCGTCAAACAAACTTGTGCCAGTTGCGTCGAACAAACTTGTGCCAGTTGCGTCGAAGAAACTTGTGCCAGTTGCGACAAACAAACTTGTGCCATTTGCGTTGAACAAACTTGTGCCAGTTGCGTCGAACAAACTTGTGCCAGATATGGCGAACAAACTTGTGCCAGTTGCTTCGAGAAAACTTGTGCCAGTTGCGTTGAACAACCTTGTGCCAGTTGAGTCGAACAAACTTGTGCTAGTTGGTAGAACAAACTGGTGCCAGTTGCGTCAAACAAACTTATGCCAGTTGCGTTAAACAAACTAGTGCAAGTTGCATAGAACAAACTTATGCCAGTTGAGTAGAACAAACTTGTGCCAATTGCATCAAACAAACTTGTGCCAGTTGCGTCGAACAAACTTGTGCCAGTTGCGTCGAAGAAAGTTGTGCCAGTTGCGTCAAACAAACTTGTGCCAGTTGCGTCGAACAAACTTGTGCCAGTTGCGTCGAACAAACTTGTGCCTGTTACGGCGAACAAACTTGTGCCACTTGCGTCGAGAAAACTTGTGCCAGTTGCGTCAAATAAACTTGTGCCAGTTGCGTCAAACAAACTTGTGCCAGTTACGGCAAACCAACTTGTGCCAGATGCGTCGAAAAAAGTGGTGCCAGTTGTGTCAAATAAACTTGTGCAGGTTGCGTTAAACAAACTTGTGCCAGTTGCGTCAAACAAACTTGTGCCAGTTGCGTCAAACAAACTTGTTCCAGTTGCGTCAAACAAACTTGTGCCAATTGATTCGAAAAAACTTGTGCCAGTTGCGTTGAACAAACTTGTGCCAGTTGCGTCTAACAAACTTGTGCCAGTTGCGTCAAACAAACTTGTGCCAATTGCGTCGAACAAACTTGTGCCAGATATGGCAAACAAACTTGTGCCAGTTGCTTCGAGAAAACTTGTGCCAGTCGCGTAAAAAAAAACTTGTGGCAGTTGCGTCAAAAAAACTTGTGCCAGTTGTGTCAAACAAACTTGTGCCTCTTGCGTCAAACAAACTTGTGCCAGTTGCATCAAACAAACTTTTACCAATTGAGTCGAAATAACTTGTGCCTGTTACGTCGAATAAACTTGTGCCAGTTGCGTCTAACAAACTTGTGCCAGTTACGTCGAACAAACTTGTGCCAGTTGCGTCAAACAAACTTGTGCCAGTTGCGTAGAACAAACTTGTGCCAGTTGCGTAGAAGAATCTTGTGCCAGTTGCGTCAAACAAACTTGTGCCAGTTGCGTCAAACAAACTTGTGCCAGTTGCGTTAAACAAACTTCTGCCAGTTGCATCGAACAAACTTGTGCCAGTTGCGTCAAACAAACTTGTGCCAGTTGCGTAGAAGAACCTTGTGCTAGTTGCGTCAAACAAACTTTTGCCAGTTGCGTCAAACAAACTTGTGCCAGTTGCGTCGAACACACTTGTGCCAGTTGAGTCAAACAAACTTGTACCAGTTGGGTCGAACAAACTTGTGCCAGTTGCGTTAAACAAACTTGTGCCAGTTGCATTGAACAAACTTTTGCCAGTTGCGTCGAACAAACTTGTGACAGTTGCGTTGAACAAACTTCTGCCAGTTGTGTAAAACAAACTTGTGTCAGTTGCGTAGAACAAACTTGTGCCAGTTGCGTCGAACAAACTTATGTCAGTTGGGTAGAACAAACTTGTGACAGTTGCGTCAAACAAACATGTTCCAGTTGCGTAGAACAAACTAGTGCCAGTTGCATAGAACAAACTTGTGCCAGATGCGTAGAACAATCTTGTGCCAGTTGCGTAGAACAAACTTGTGCTAGTTGCATAGAAAAACTTGTGCCAGTTATGTAGAACAAACTTGCGCCAGTTGCGTTGAACAAACTTGTGCCAGTTGCGTCAAACAAACTTGTGCCAGTTACGGCGAACAAACTTATGCCAGTTGCGTCAAATAAACTTGTTCCAGTTGCGTCAAACAAACTTGTGCCAGTTGCGTCAAACAAACTTGTGCCAGTTGCGTCAAACAAACTTGTTCCAGTTGCGTCAAACAAAGTTGTGCCACTTGAGTCGAAAAAACTTGTGCCACTTGCGTCGAACAAACTTGTGCCAGTTGCATCTAACAAACTTGTGCCATTTGCGTCAAAAAAACTTGTGCCAGTTTCGTCAAACAAACTTGTGCCAGTGGCATCCAACAAACTTGTGCCAGTTGCGTCGAACAAACTTGTGCCAGTTGCGTCAAACAAACTTGTGCCAGTTGCGTAGAACAAACTTGTGCCAGTTGCGTAGAACAACCTTGTGCCAGTTGAGTCGAACAAACTTGTGCTAGTTGGTAGAACAAACTTGTGCCAGTTGCGTCAAACAAACATATGCCAGTTGCGTAAAACAAACTAGTGCCAGTTGCATAGAACAAACTTGTGCCAGTTGAGTAGAACAAACTTGTGCCAATTGCATCAAACAAACTTGTGCCAGTTGCGTCGAAAAAACTTGTGCCTGTTGCGTCGAAGAAACTTGTGCTAGTTACGTCAAACAAACTTGTGCCAGTTGCGTCGAACAAACTTGTGCCAGTTGCGTCGAACAAACTTGTGCCAGTTACGGCGAACAAAATTGTGCCACTTGCGTCGAGAAAACTTGTGACAGTTGCGTCAAATAAACTTGTGCCAGTTGCGTCAAACAAACTTGTGCCAGTTACGGCGAACAAACTTGTGCCAGCTGCGTCGAGAAAAGTTGTGCCAGTTGCGTCCAATAAACTTGTGCCGGTTGCGTCAAACAAACTTGTGCCAGTTGCGTCAAACAAACTTGTGCCAGTTGCGTCAAACAAACTTGTGCCAATTGATTCGAAAAAACTTGTGCCAGTTGCGTTGAACAAACTTGTGCCAGTTGCGTCTAACAAACTTGTGCCAGTTGCGTCAAACAAACTTGTGCTAGTTGCGTCGAACAAACTTGTGCCAGATATGGCGAACAAACTTGTGCCAGTTGTTTCGAGAAAACTTGTGCCAGTTGCGTAAAAAAAAAACTTGTGCCAGTTGCGTCAAACAAACTTGTGCCAGTTGCATCAAACAAACTTGTGCCTCTTGCGTCAAACAAACTTGTGCCAGTTGCGTCAAACAAACTTGTACCAATTGAGTCGTAAAACCTTTAGCCTGTTACGTCGAACAAACTTGTGCCAGTTGCATCTAACAAACTTGTGCCAGTTGCATAGAACAAACTTGTGCCAGTTGCATAGAACAAACTTGTGCCAGATGCGTAGAACAAACTTGTGCCAGTTGCGTAGAACAAACTTGTGCCAGTTGCATAGAACAAACTTGTGCCAGTTATGTAGAACAAACTTGTGCCAGTTGCGTCAAACAAACTTGTGCTAGTTGCGTCGAACAAACTTGTGCCAGATATGGCGAACAAACTTGTGCCAGTTGTTTCGAGAAAACTTGTGCCAGTTGCGGAAAAAAAAAACTTGTGCCAGTTGCGTCAAACAAACTTGTGCCAGTTGCGTCAAACAAACTTGTGCCTCTTGCGTCAAACAAACTTGTGCCAGTTGCGTCAAACAAACTTGTACCAATTGAGTCGTAAAACCTTTAGCCTGTTACGTCGAACAAACTTGTGCCAGTTGCATCTAACAAACTTGTGCCAGTTGCATCAAAAAAAACTTGTGCCAGTTGCGGCAAACGAACTTGTGCCAGTTGCGTCAAACAAACTTTTGCCAGTTGCGTCAAACAAACTTGTGCCAGTTGCATCAAACAAACTTGTACCAATTGAGTCGAAAAAACTTGTGCCTGTTACGTCGAATAAACTTGTGCCAGTTGCGTCTAACAAACTTGTGCCAGTTGCGACGAACAAACTTGTGCCAGTTGCGTGAAACAAACTTGTGCCAGTTGCATAGAACAAACTTGTGCCAGTTGCGTAGAAGAACCTTGTGCCAGTTGCGTCAAACAAACTTGTGCCAGTTGCGTCAAACAAACTTGTGCCAGTTGCGTTAAACAAACTTGTGCCAGTTGCATTGAACAAACTTGTGCCAGTTGAGTCAAACAAACTTGTGCCAGTTGCGTAAAAGAACCTTGTGCCAGTTGCGTCAAACGAACTTGTGCCAGTTGTGTCAAACAAACTTGTGCCAGTTGCGTCGAACATACTTGTGCCAGTTTAGTCAAACAAACTTGTGCCAGTTGGGTCGAACAAACTTGTGCCAGTTGCGTTAAACAAACTTGTGCCAGTTGCATCGAACAAACTTTTGCCAGTTGCGTCGAACAAACTTGTGACAGTTGTGTCGAAAAAACTTGCGCCAGTTACGTCAAACAAACTTGTGCCAGTTGCGTTGAACAAACTTCTGCCAGTTGTGTCAAACAAACTTGTGTCAGTTGCGTAGAACAAACTTGTGCCAGTTGCGTCGAACAAACTTATCTCAGTTGGGTAGAACAAACTTGTGCCAGTTGCGTCAAACAAACATGTCCCAGTTGCGTAGAACAAACTATTGCCAGTTGCATAGAACAAACTTGTGCCAGATGCGTAGAACAAACTTGTGCCAGTTGCGTAGAACAAACTTGTGCCAGTTGCATAGAACAAACTTGTGCCAGTTATGTAGAACAAACTTGTGCCAGTTGCGTCGGACAAACTTGTGCCAGTTGCGTCAAACAAACTTGTGCCAGTTACGGCGAACAAACTTATGCCAGTTGTGTCAAATAAACTTGTGCCAGTTGCGTCAAACAAACTTGTGCCAGTTGCGTCAAACAAACTTGTGCCAGTTGCGTCAAACAAACTTGTTCTAGTTGCGTCAAACAAACTTGTGCCACTTGAGTCGAAAAAACTTGTGCCAGTTGCGTCAAACAAACTTGTGCCAGTTGCGTCTAACAAACTTGTGCCAGTTGCGTCAAAAAAACTTGTGCCAGTTTCGTCAAACAAACTTGTGCCAGTGGCATCCATCAAACTTGTGCCAGTCGCGTCAAACAAACTTGTGCCAGTTGCGTAGAACAAACTTGTGCCAGTTGCGTAGAACAACCTTTTGCCAGTTGAGTCGAACAAACTTGTGCTAGATGGTAGAACAAATTTGTGCCAGTTGCGTCAAATAAACATATGCCAGTTGCGTAAAACAAACTAGTGCCAGTTGCATAGAACAAACTTGTGCCAGTTGAGTAGAACAAACTTGTGCCAATTGCATCAAACAAACTTATGCCAATAGCGTCGAACAAACTTGTGCCAGTTGCGTCGAAGAAACTTGTGCCAGTTGCGACAAACAAACTTGTGCCAGTTGCATCGAACAAACTGGTGCCAGTTGCGTCGAACAAACTTGTGCCAGTTACGGCGAACAAACTTGTGCCACTTGCGTCGAGAAAACTTGTGCCAGTTGCGTCAAATAAACTTGTGCCAGTTGCGTCAAACAAACTTGTGCCAGTTACGGCGAACAAACTTGTGCCAGCTGCGCCGAGAAAAGTTGTGCCAGGTGCGTCAAATAAACTTGTGAGAGTTGCGTCAAACAAACTTGTGCCAGTTGCGTCAAACAAACTTGTGCCAGTTGCGTCAAACAAACTTGTGCCAGTTGCGTCAAACAAACTTGTGCCAATTGATTCGAAAAAACTTGTGCCAGTTGTGTTGAACAAACTTGTGCCAGTTGCGTCTAACAAACTTGTGCCAGTTGCGTCAAACAAACTTGTGCCAGTTGCGTCGAACAAACTTGTGCCAGATATGGCGAACAAATTTGTGCCAGTTGCTTCGAGAAAACTTGTGCCAGTTGCGTAAAAAAAAACTTGTGCCAGTTGCGTCAAACAAACTTGTGCCAGTTGCGTCAAACAATCTTGTGCCTCTTGCGTCAAAGAAACTTGTGCCAGTTGCGTCAAACAAACTTGTACCAATTGAGTCGAAAACACTTGTGCCTGTTACGTCGAACAAACTTGTGCCAGTTGCGTCTAACAAACTTGTGCCAGTTGCATAAAAAAAAACTTGTGCCAGTTGCATCAAACAAACTTGTGCCAGTTGCGTCAAACAAACTTGTGCCAGTTGCGTCAAACAAACTTGTGCCAGTTGCATCAAACAAACTTGTGCCAGATGCGTAGAAGAACCTTGAGCCAGTTGCATCAAACGAACTTGTGCCAGTTGCGTCAAACAAACTTTTGCCAGTTGCGTCAAACAAACTTGTGCCAGTTGAGTCAAACAAACTTGTGGCAGTTGGGTCGAACAAACTTGTGCCAGTTGCGTTAAACAAACTTGTGCCAGTTGCATCGAACAAACTTGTGCCAGTTGCGTCGAACAAACTTGTGCCAGTTGCGTCGAACAAACTTGCGCCAGTTACGTCAAACAAAACTTGTGCCAGTTGCGTTGAACAAACTTCTGCCAGTTGTGTCAAACAAACTTGTGTCAATTGAGTAGAACAAACATTTACCATTTGCGTAGAACAAACTTGTGCCAGTTTGGTCAAACAAACCTGTCCCAGTTGTGTACAACAAACTAGTAAGAGTTGCTTAGAACAAACTTGTGCCAGTTGTGTCGATCAAACTTGTGCCAGTTGCGTAGAACAAACTTGTACCAGTTGCGTCAAACAAACTTATGGCAGTTGCATAGAACAAACTAGTGCCAGTTGCATAGAACAAACTTGTGCCAGTTGCGTAGAACAAACCTGTGCCAGTTGCGTCACACAAACTTGTGCCATTTGCGTCGAACAAACTTGTGCCAGTTGCGTCGAAGAAACTTGTGCCAGTTGCGACAAACAAACTTGTGCCATTTGCGTTGAACAAACTTGTGCCAGTTGCGTCGAACAAACTTGTGCCAGATATGTCGAGCAAACTTGTGTCAGTTGCTTCAAGAAAACTTGTGCCAGTTGCATAGAACAACCTTGTGCCAGTTGAGTCCAACAAACTTGTGCTAGTTGGTAGAACAAACTTGTGCCAGTTGCGTCAAACAAACTTATGCCAGTTGCGTAAAACAAACTAGTGCCAGTTGCATAGAACAAACTTGTGCCAGTTGAGTAGAACAAACTTGTTCCAATTGCATCAAACAAACTTGTGCCAGTTGCGTCGAACAAACTTGTGCCAGTTGCGTCGAAGAAACTTGTGCCAGTTGCGTCAAACAAACTTGTGCCAGTTGCGTCGAACAAACTTGTGCCAGTTGCGTTGAACAAACTTGTGCCAGTTACGGCGAACAAACTTGTGCCACTTGCGTCGAGAAAACTTGTGCCAGTTGCGTCAAATAAAGTTGTGCCAGTTGTGTCAAACAAACTTGTGCCAGTTACGGCGAACCAACTTGTGCCAGTTGCATCGAGAAAAGTTGTGCCAGTTGCGTCAAATAAACTTGTGCCAGTTGCGTCAAACAAACTTGTGCCAGTTGCGTCAAACAAACTTGTGCCAGTTGCGTCAAACAAACTTGTGCCAGTTGCGTCAAACAAACTTTTGCCAATTGATTCGAAAAAACTTGTGCCAGTTACGTTAAACAAACTTGTGCCAGTTGCGTCTAACAAACTTGTGCCAGTTGCGTCAAACAAACTTGTGCCAGTTGCGTCGAACAAACTTGTGCCAGATATGGCAAACAAACTTGTGCCAGTTGCTTCAAGAAAACTTGTGCCAGTCGCGTAAAAAAAAACTTGTGCCAGTTGCGTCAAACAAACTTGTGTCAGTTGTGTCAAACAAACTTGTGCCTCTTGCGTCAAACAAACTTGTGCCAGTTGCATCAAACAAACTTGTACCAATTGAGTCGAAAAAACTTGTGCCTGTTACGTCGAACAAACTTGAGCCAGTTGCGTCTAACAAACTTGTGCCAGTTGCGTCGAACAAACTTGTGCCAGTTGCGTCAAACAAACTTGTGCCAGTTGCGTAGAACAAACTTGTGCCAGTTGCGTAGAAGAACATTGTGCCAGTTGCGTCAAACAAACTTGTGCCAGTTGCGTCAAACAAACTTGTGCCAGTTGCGTTAAACAAACCTGTGCCAGTTGCATCAAACAAACTTGTGCCAGTTGCGTCGAAAAAACTTGCGCCAGTTGCGTCGAACAAACTTGTGCCAGTTGCGTTGAACAAACTTCTGCCAATTGTGTCAAACAAACTTGTGTCAGTTGCGTAGAACAAACTTGTGCCAGTTTCGTCGAACAAACTTGTGTCAGTTGGGTAGAACAAATTTGTGCCAGTTGCGTGAAACAAACTTGTGCCAGTTGCATAGAACAAACTAGTGCCAGTTGCATAGAACAAACTTGTGCCAGATGCGTAGAACAAACTTTTGCCAGTTGCGTAGAACAAACTTGTGCCAGTTGCATAGAACAAACTTGTGCCAGTTATGTAGAACAAACTTGTGCCATTTGCGTCAAACAAACTTGTGCCAGTTGCGTCGAACAAACTTGTGCCAGTTACGGCGAACAAACTTGTGCCAGTTTCGGCGAGAAAACTTGTGCCAGTTGCGTCAAATAAACTTGTGCCAGTTGCGTCAAACAAACTTGTGCCAGTTGCGTCAAACAAACTTGTGCCAGTTGCGTCGAACAAACTTGTTCCAGTTGCGTCAAACAAACTTGTTCCAGTTGCGTCAAAGAAACTTGTGCCAATTGAGTCGAAAAAACTTGTGCCAGTTGCGTCGAACAAACTTGTGCCAGTTGCGTCAAAAAAACTTGGGCCAGTTTCGTCGAACAAACTTGTGTCAGCGGCATCCAACAAACTTGTGCCAGTTGCGTAAAACAAACTTGTGCCAGTTGCGTCAAACAAACTTGTGCCAGTTGCGTAGAACAAACTTGTGCCAGTTGCATAGAACAACCTTGTGCCAGTTGCGTCGAACAAACTTGTGCTAGTTTGTAGAACAAACTTGTGCCAGTTGCGTCAAACAAACTTATGCCAGTTGCGTAAAACAAACTAGTGCCAGTTGCATTGAACAAACTTGTTCCAGTTGAGTAGAACAAACTTGTGCCAATTGCGTCAAACAAACTTGTGCCAGTTCGTCGAACAAACTTGTGCCAGTTGCGTCGAAGAAATTTGTGCCAGTTGCGTCACACAAACTTGTGACAGTTCTGTTGAACAAACTTGTGCCAGTTGCGTCGAACAAACTTGTGCCAGTTACGGCGAACCAACTTGTGCCACTTGCGTCGAGAAAACTTGTGCCAGTTGCGTCAAATAAACTTGTGCCAGTTACGCCAAACAAACTTGTGCCAGTTACGGCGAGCAAACTTGTGCCAGTTGCTTCGAGAAAAGTTGTGCCAGTTGCGTCAAATAAACTTGTGCCAGTTGCGTCAAACAAACTTGTGCCTCTTGCGTCAAACAAACTTGTGCCAGTTGCGTCAAACAAACTTGTGCCAGTTGCGTCAAACAAACTTGTGCCAATTGATTAAAAAAAACTTGTGCCAGTTGCGTCTAAGAAACTTGTTCCAGTTGCGTCAAACAAACTTGTGCCAGTCGCGTCGAACAAACTTGTGCCAGTTGCATCGAACACACTAGTGCCAGTTGCATAGAACAAACTTGTGCCAGTTGCGTCAAACAAACTTGTGCCAGTTGCGTAGAACAAATTTGTACATGTTGCGTAGAACAACCTTGTGCCAGTTGCGTCAAACAAACTTGTGCCAGTTGTGTCAAACAAACTGGTGCCAGTTGGTTCGAACAAACTTGTGCCAGTTACGTTAAACAAACTTGTTCCAGTTGCGTTGAACAAACTTGTGTCAGTTGCGTCAAACAAACTTGTGCCAGTTGCGTCGAACAAACTTGCGCCAGTTCCGTTGAACAAACTTGTGCCAGTTGCTTAGAACAAACTTGTGCCAGTTGTGTCAAACAAACTTGTGCCAGTTGCATCAAACATACTTGTGCCAGTTACGTCGAACAAACTTGTGCCAGTTGGGTAGAACAAACATGTGCCAGTTGTGTCAAACAAATTTGTGCCAGTTGCGTAGAACACACTAGTGCCAGTTGCATAGAACAAACTTGTGCCAAATGCATAGAACAAACTTCTGCCATTTGCGTAGAACAAACTTGTGCCAGTTGTGTCAAACAAACCTGTGCCAGTTGTGTACAACAAACTAGTAAGAGTTGCGTAGAACAAACTTGTGCCAGTTGTGTCAAACAAACCTGTGCCAGTTTGTACAACAAACTAGTAAGAGTTGCGTAGAACAAACTTGTGCCAGTTGTGTCGAACAAACTTGTGCCAGTTGCGTAGTACAAACTTGTACCAGTTGCGTCAAACAAACTTATGCCAGTTGCATAGAACAAACTAGTGCCAGTTGCATAGAACAAACTTGTCCCAGTTGCGTAGAACAAACTTGTGCCAGTTGCGTCAAACAAACTTGTGCCAGTTGCGTCAAACAAACTTGTGCCAGTTGCGTCGAAGAAACTTGTGACAGTTGCATAGAACAAACTTGTGCCATTTGCGTTGAACAAACTTGTGCCAGTTGCGTCGAACAAACTTGTGCCAGTTGCGTCAAACAAACTTGTGCCTCTTGCGTCAAACAAACTTGCGCCAGTTGCGTCAAACAAACTTGTGCCAATTGATTCGAAAAAACTTGTGCCAGTTGCGTTGAACAAACTTGTGCCAGTTGCGTCAAACAAACTTGTGCCAGTTGCGTCAAAAAAAACTTGTGCCAGTTGCGTCGAACAAACTTGTGCCAGATATGGCGAACAAACTTGTGCCAGTTGCTTCGAGAAAACTTGTGCCAGTTGCGTAAAAAAAAACTTGTGCCAGTTGCGTCAAACAAACTTGTGCCAGTTGCGTCAAACAAACTTGTGCCTCTTGCATCAAACAAACTTGTGCCAGTTGCGTCAAACAAACTTGTATCAATTGAGTCGAAAAAACTTGTGCCTGTTACGTCGAACAAACTTGTGCCAGTTGTGTCTAACAAACTTGTGCCAGTTGCGTCAAAAAAAACTTGTGCCAGTTGCGTCAAACAAACTTGTGCCAGTTGCGTCAAACAAACTTGTGCCAGTTGCATCAAACAAACTTGTGCCAGTAGCGTCAAACAAACTTGTGCCAGTTGCGTCAAACGAACTTGTGCCAGTTGCGTCAAACAAACTTTTGCCAGTTGCATCAAACAAACTTATGCCAGTTGAGTCAAACAAACTTTTGCCAGTTGGGTCGAACAAACTTGTGCCAGTTGCGTTAAACAAACTTGTGCCAGTTGCATCGAACAAACTTTTGCCAGTTGCATCGAAAAAACTTGTGCCAGTTGCGTCGAACAAACTTGCGCCAGTTACGTCAAACTTGTGAGAGTTGCGTTGAACAAATTTCTGCCAGTTGTGTCAAACAAACTTGTGTCAGTTGCGTAGAACAAACATTTGCCATTTGCGTAGAACAAACTTGTGCCAGTTGTGTCAAACAAACCTGTGCCAGTTGTGTACAACAAACTAGTAAGAGTTGCGTAGAACAAACTTGTGCCAGTTGTGTCGAACAAACTTGTGCCAGTTGCGTAGAACAAACTTGTACCAGTTGCGTCAAACAAACTTATGCCAGTTGCATAGAACAAACTAGTGCCAGTTGCACAGAACAAACTTGTGCCAGTTGCGTAGAACAAACTTGTGCCAGTTGCGTCAAACAAACTTGTACCAGTTGCGTCGAACAAACTTGTGTCAGTTGCGTCGAAGAAACTTGTGCCAGTTGCGACAAACAAACTTGTGCCATTTGCGTTGAACAAACTTGTGCCAGTTGCGTCGAACAAACTTGTGCCAGATATGGCGAACAAACTTGTGCCAGTTGCTTCGAGAAAACTTGTGCCAGTTGCGTAGAACAACCTTGTGCCAGTGGAGTCGAACAAACTTGTGCTAGTTGGTAGAACAAACTTGTGCCAGTTGCGTCAAACAAACTTATGTCAGTTGGGTAGAACAATCTTGTGCCAGTTGCGTCAAACAAACATGTTCCAGTTGCGTAGAACAAACTAGTGCCAGTTGCATAGAGCAAACTTGTGCCAGATGCGTAGAACAAACTTGTGCCAGTTGCGTAGAACAAACTTGTGCCAGTTGCATAGAACAAACTTGTGCCAGTTATGTAGAACAAACTTGTGCCAGTTGCGTTGAACAAACTTGTGCCAGTTGCGTCAAACAAACTTGTGCCAGTTGCGTTGAACAAACTTGTGCCAGTTGCGTCAAACAAACTTGTGCCAGTTGCGTTGAACAAACTTGTGCCAGTTGCGTTGAACAAACTTGTGCCAGTTGCGTCAAACAAACTTGTGCCAGTTGCGTTGAACAAACTTGTGCCAGTTGCGTCAAACAAACTTGTGCCAGTTGCGTTGAACAAACTTGTGCCAGTTGCGTCAAACAAACTTGTGCCAGTTGCGTTGAACAAACTTGTGCCAGTTGCATAGAACAAACTTGTGCCAGTTATGTAGAACAAACTTGTGCCAGTTGCGTTGAACAAACTTGTGCCAGTTGCGTCAAACAAACTTGTGCAGTGCAGCAGATTGCTGTAAAAATCGTTCAGATAGTGAAACAAGCATGAAATTTGGCACAAACATTCCTAAGACTACGCTCTCTTAGAAAAGGGCGCTGGCCACCTGAAAATCCAAGATGGCGGCTATTTTTCAAAATGGCCGCCATCTATGTTGAGATTCACTGGTTTGGGAGCATCTATTGGATGGAATATGCCAGTTTTTTTTTTTTTAAACCTCGACTTTTAGGTTATAAAAATGTTCCATACCACACATTTTAATGAAAACCCTTACTAAATGAATTGTAACCAAGATGGCGTACAAAATGGTTGCCATAAAAGTTTTTTTTTCTATCCACAGCGCTAGCAGACATAGAGACCAACTGTTTTTATTTAATGGTATATTCATGTGATCAGACAGTTTAACTAATATGCTATTTTCAACTGAAATAGTAATGGGATGGTCACATACAACATTGTGTCTAAGACTGTAACCATAAAAAGAAAAGAAGAGAAATACGGACTAAACGCAACCAATCTATGTATAGGTCTCTCAACCTACACCTTTGAAAAATTCGAGGATAAGAAGGTAGGCATAGCATGACACGTTGGATGCTCAAGCTAGATTATCTACTGAAGAGAGGGCAATATTTATCTAGACTTCACATTTGCAAGTGCACAGAGCTGTGCAGGGAAGACCCAGCTTGTAGCACTTGCACCTTTCCCGACAGCCTGCTTTGCATCCACATTTAGTAAGCTGTTGGCAACTCTTGGCTAAGGGCGAGTTGGTTGTCCAGAGGACTTGCCATGCTTCACCAGACTTTTGCCATCCCCACTCAGCAGGGTTCTCTGGCTGTGGCTGACACTGGGTGGCCTGCCCCCACACACAACCAGCCTGGTACGCAGCACGCTTGGTGTGTTGGAGGAGAGCTCCCCTGGTTGGTGGAATGACCTCATATGCCCTTTGTTTTCTGGCAAACATATCAAGTCTAGCCTCATCCACAGTGCCAGCAGTGCTGGATCTTTCATACATAAGTATGACAAACCTCTCCAGGACCTTCAGGTCACTCTCTTCCACTCTGAGAGGGTAGTGACTCAGTTTGGAGAACACAGTGGAGGCCTCTGGAAAGATGTTCCATGTCTGCCAGGCGGTCTTCTTGCCCTTGCTCCGGAAGGCTGACACTGTATCACAGCCTGTGAACGCATGGAAGAAGAGCATGCCATTCACCTTCTCCTGGCCCAGAGAGTTGCACAGGTCATGCACAGCAATCCAGCGCAGGCTCTGGCCTTGGCCAAATGCCACCCATAGCTTCTCTAGCCCTAGATTGTGGAGAGTGGAGAAAGCACTGACTGCAACGACAAGAACATCTGTGTCATTTGCTTTAACCGTGATGGTCTTGGCTCCATGTTCTGTGGCATATTTGGCATGGAGAAAGATGCGGGTGTCAGCTTCCTCATGAGAGCACTTTTCCAGTCCCTGAAGACTAGCCTCATGAGTGCTGAGGACAGCAGACCCTTTCGTGGCAATGACAACATTTGTGGCAGACATCTGGGCAACTTTGTCTGCCAGGAACTGGAACAACTCTGTCTTGTTGGCATCGTGTCTTAGGAAATTGCGCCAGTTGGATGGAATTGTGTTCTTGTCTGTCACCTTGCGCCTTCCTCCTTGACCACGTTGGAGCCTGGTCTCAGCTTTGAGGCTGGATGTATTGTATACATCAAATACAAGATGTGATGATGTGTACTTGCTGCTATAGGATTGTATCACAGGCAAGAAATCGCAAAGTGCATAGCCCTCAAAGGTCTTTCCTTTCTTTGGTGGCAAGGCATGGACCAAAGCTGATCCATCTACAATGAGGACATCAGTCTTTGGTTCTTTGTCTTCTAGTGTAACATGACTCTCCAGGACCGAGGTCAGCTGAGACTTCTGACATGTGTACAGCCTACCACCCTCACTAAGGGAAGCTGGGAATGTTTGATTCTCGTGCTGGAAGAATTCCTGCAGATCACATTCACGGCTCTGACAGGATATAAATAGCTTTGAGAAAAGCTGGCAATCCTCCTTCAGAAGTTTCTGCTTTGACTGTTCTACAGGAGCAGCTTCTTGCCTGAAGAAGTCAGTTCTGTTCTTCTTTATCGGCTCATAGAAGGAGACTGCATTGTTTGCCAAAGAGTCTGAAAACTTCTGAAATTTAGTGCGGCCTCTGTCAAGGTGTGTCTGTAGAAGTTCTGCTGAGCTGGGGTGGGCAATGTCTTTGTTGTCAATGGAATACAGATCCTGGCTCTCTTCCTGAAAAGGACTTCCCAAGTGTTGCAAAGCCAATGACAGCTTGCTGACTCTCTCCAAGAATGTCTTCTGCGCATGAGGTGTTTGTTCATGGTGTGTTGTCTGCTCATTAGACTCCTTACTTTGAACCTCTGTTTCGTATGCAGACACCAAGCGGATGATCTCTGGGCCAGCCACCATCCATCTTCTGAGTGCTGACGGATCTTCAGTCAGCCCAATGGCTCCGCCATCAGCCTTTATAAAGGCATTGGTCTGCTCATGAGCTTGGTCAAGAGCCATTGCTGAGAACTGGCGACTGGTCTTGTGCACAACAAAGTTGCCAGCCTTGAACTCCTTGTGCAACTCTGGGTGTGAACTCTCTAGGGTAAGCATGTCCCTGAGGTGAATAGGCAGCCAACGAGCATAGTTTGTATTATTGTTGGAAAAGAAGTAGGGTATCAGCTCATGCAATGCCTGGCAGTAGAGGACAAAATTGGCCTCACGGAAGGACCTGATCAGTAGGAATATCACAAGTTCCATAGACAACACCATGTGCCAGAAGTGGAACTGTGGACTCTGCTGTCTTCGAAGGTCACACCACTCCTCAAACTCTAATGCCTGCTCATTGTTGTTTGCTTTCTCAGCACAGTAGTCAGTGTATGCTGTCCTCAGGAGTTTGTACAAACTAGAGGCTGTAACCTGGTGCATCTGCCGTGTCCTGGTTACACTTGCAGCTGACAGGAAGGATTCTGCAGTTCCAGATGAAGCAACTCCTGCCTCCACCAGAGCTCCTGTCCAACCACTGCCATGAAGAAGAGTACCAAGAGATGTCATTGCTGCCATCTCAATGTGCAGACCACCAAACATTACCAGATACTTGTCTTCGCCATACTGATCAGGCCACTGCCACTGCACCTGCTTTGCTACGGCATAGATTGGCTGATCAGCTGTGATTATGGGTATCTGGCCAGGGTTCAGAAAATCAGTGACATCCTGCACTTTCTGCATCACGTGTTTGATCGTAGCAACAGAATGAGCCTGATCACGCAGGAGAGGAAGCAATGAAGTTATGGTTACTTCAAATTCTGGGCTTCTCTTCATTGAAGCGTGATGAGCTGACCACGTCAGATTCACTACATCATCTATTTCCTGGGTGACTATGACCTTGTCTAGCCACTGATACTCCAGTGCAAGCTGTGGCCCCAAGATATCTGTGGGTGGCTTTGGTATTGCAGTGTTTGGTGGCACAGGGTTCTTTGTTTGAAAGGAAGCTGGTGAGATGTTTGTGAATGTGTCCGGCAATTCAGGCACCGACCTCACTTTCTCAGGTGCAAACTTTAGTTGCTGTCTTTCCTGTCCAGTGTTCTCCTTGGTGGGGTGCTGAAATATGGAGATGCTAGTTCCATGGAAGGAGGTAGTGGCAGTAGTTGCAGATGGGTTGTGGTCGATGTTGTCCATCACTGCAGTGGTGAACAACCCTTTTCGCAGTACTGGGGGACAGACCACACCCTCCTCCACATATTTGCTAACTGTGGCATCTCCTAACTGTGCAGAGACCTCCAGTACTCTGTCATAAGAGATACTGAGGCCATACTGATGTAGCATTTCAACCAGGTTTCTCTTCCTGGTTTTGGCATAGACTGAGAGTCCCATGTAGACTGGGAATGGTGTTTCTCTGTCTTTGGAGTGTCTATGAGTTGTTGCTCCCTCTTTGTATCGGGAGTAGCAGTTGAACTGCATGAGCTGTGCAATGGCCTGGTCTGACTTTGATGCTCCAAATCGTAACTGTGACTTGATGTCAGCCCCATGCTCAACCATCCCTACAAACTGGAGCAGGAGAGGAGGCACAGAATTTCGTACACAAGCCTCAGAAAATGTGCCATCAAACCGTGACTGATGATCAAGTATAGACTTTGAGAATATTTGCTGCTTTAGCAATGATAACTGCCTCTGAAAGATCAGATGATTGAGCAAGTGCTTTTCCCACATCCTTTTGAAATGCAAGTAATACATCTCTGCCAGATTTATGAGCCTCAAGTTCTGGAATTTCTGCCAGAAGTCTGTCTTTGAGTCTCGTGGAATTTACACTTGGTGACTCTACACCTAATTGTTCCAGACGTTGTTGGTAGAGGTGGCAAATATCTGCCAGCCAAAATGTGACTGGATCATCTGAACAAAGGTTGTTTTCAACAATGTATGTCATCAGTTCTGACAGAACTAGTGGATACACATCTGATTCTGACTCAGTGCTACCTTGGTCTTTCTCAAGGCTCCTCAGGTAGGACCTTTTTCTGTTGTAGAGGGCACAAAGACAGGCATGGTGATACTTAAACTCCTGTGCAATGACATCCCCACCAGTCAACTTAGCAAGGAGCTTGCCATCACTAAGTATCTCTGCACATTCACGCAATTTCAAGTCAAGGCCCTTAGTACTAGCCTGTCTGAGATCAGATGCAGGTGCCACTTTCTCACAGAAAATGCAAACTTCATTGTCATGACTGGTTCGGCGCAGTTTTGCACGACTAGTCTCAGTGTTGCTGGTCTGGTCATTGGATTGTCGCTTTCTTGCACGGTCCAGTTTAGTGTTGTTAAACAACAAGCGACAGTTCACATGGTATTTTGCTGCATTTTTCCTGAGAGTGGCCTCTATGCCATCACCTTCATCCAGCCTTGCTGGATCCATTATCAGTGGCATTTCATTAATTTCACTGAACATGGGAATGTTCCTTGCCAGCATTGTGTACCCATCATGGTCTAGGACAAGATGACTTGGAGGTGATGTCAAGTGCTCACCTCTTTTGTCCTTCTGACAAAGACAACACAAACTCCAGTTTGTTTTTCTACTGCTCAATATTGGATTGGCATCACATTCTGCCATGATTTCACTTTTGATTAAGGCCGAGGGGTTATCCTTTTACCACCTTAAACAAAGCACACATTCCTGTATGGGATTCAACTAGGTTCGGTCTCCCTACACCTAGCCCGATCATTCATCCAGTGCCATTTAAGTCCCGTGTGATCTGTACACCATCCGGGTAAGTACATGAACCATCATGTACAGCCCCCATACCCTTG
This sequence comes from Macrobrachium rosenbergii, assembly GCA_039081455.1. Classification (NCBI taxonomy): domain Eukaryota; kingdom Metazoa; phylum Arthropoda; class Malacostraca; order Decapoda; family Palaemonidae; genus Macrobrachium; species Macrobrachium rosenbergii. The sequence continues at coordinate 1,131,865 of JANJGK010000135.1, read as the reverse complement.
GCTCGGCTCTCCCGCGCTGGCACATCCTGTCTATTCAGGTGCGGCTATCTAACTATAGCTGGTCTGGGGCTGTTAGAAAGCATTTGGGACACTAAACTAAACTATACTACAACTACTAGTCTAAGACTACAGGATTAGTAAAGCTGGATTAGCTGGCACTGAACCCCATGCTGAGTTACACAGCAGTGATGTCACCAGTGTGCCCTGGTTGTGTGCAGACATACACTCTTTTACATTTATTAATTTTCCTTCAAAATTGATGAGTTATTCGAAAGAGATGGCCTCATTAGGATCTAAAACCACAGAAACCAAGATCCATGCTTAAAACGATAATTGTTGAACGGGCATTATTTCTCATTATAATTATTGTTTCTACCTTTTCTTGGCAGCCATATAGCCCCCATATTTAAAGGTAAACTGTACTGGGAAGCTACAGAAACATAATATTCACAAGAAATAGTATGGAAGAGCTTTACCATATTGCTAGAAGCAAATACATGCCATTCTAGTGAAAAATTAGCCAAAATCTGTCGATACTGGCCGCCATCTTGGAATTTGGCCGCCATATTAAATTTTTTGCGTGGCCAGCGCCCTTTTCTGATAGAGGGAACTTTAAAGAGCACTTGTGCAAAATTTCATGCTTGTTTCACTATCTGAACGATTCTTATGAAATATGCAATTATCTGCTGCACTACAGTTACGGCGAACAAACTTATGCCAGTTGCGTCAAATAAACTTGTGCCAGTTGCGTCAAACAAACTTGTGCCAGTTGCGTCAAACAAACTTGTGCCAGTTGCGTCAAACAAACTTGTTCCAGTTGCGTCAAACAAACTTGTGCCACTTGAGTCGAAAAAACTTGTGCCAGTTGCGTCGAACAAACTTGTGCCAGTTGCGTCTAACAAACTTGTGCCAGTTGCGTCAAAAAAACTTGTGCCAGTTTCGTCAAACAAACTTGTGCCAGTGGCATCCAACAAACTTGTGCCTTTGCGTCGAACAAACTTGTGCCAGTTGTGTCAAACAAACTTGTGCCAGTTGCGTAGAACAAACTTGTGCCAGTTGCGTAGAACAACCTTGTGCCAGTTGAGTCGAACAAACTTGTGCTAGTTGGTAGAACAAACTTGTGCCAGTTGCGTCAAACAAACATATGCCAGTTGTGTAAAACAAACTAGTGCCAGTTGCATAGAACAAACTTGTGCCAGTTGAGTAGAACAAACTTGTGCCAATTGCATCAAACAAACTTGTGCCAGTTGCGTCGAAAAAACTTGTGCCAGCTGCGTCGAAAAAACTTGTGCTAGTTGCGTCAAACAAACTTGTGCCAGTTGCGTCGAACAAACTTGTGCCAGTTGCATCGAACAAACTTGTGCCAGTTACGGCGAACAAACTTGTGCCACTTGCGTCGAGAAAACTTGTGCCAGTTGCGTCAAATAAACTTGTGCCAGTTGCGTCAAACAAACTTGTGCCAGTTACGGCGAACAAACTTGTGCCAGCTGCGTCGAGAAAAGTTGTGCCAGTTGCGTCAAATAAACTTGTGCCAGTTGCGTGAAACAAACTTGTGCCAGTTGCGTCAAACAAACTTGTGCCAGTTGCGTCAAACAAACTTGTGCCAGTTGCGTCAAACAAACTTGTTCCAGTTGCGTCAAACAAACTTGTGCCAATTGAGTCGAAAAAACTTGTGCCAGTTGCGTCTAACAAACTTGTGCCAGTTGCGTCAAACAAACTTGTGCCAGTTGCGTCGAACAAACTTGTGCCAGATATGGCGAACAAACTTGTGCCAGTTGCTTCGAGAAAACTTGTGCCAGTTGCGTAAAAAAAACTTGTGCCAGTTGCGTCAAACAAACTTGTGCCAGTTGCTTCAAACAAACTTGTGCCTCTTGCGTCAAACAAACTTGTGCCAGTTGCGTCAAACAAACTTGTACCAATTGAGTCGAAAAAACTTGTGCCTGTTACGTCGAACAAACTTGTGCCAGTTGCGTCTAACAAACTTGTGCCAGTTGCATCAAAAAAAACTTGTGCCAGTTGCGTCAAACGAACTTGTGCCAGTTGCGTCAAACAAACTTTTGCCAGTTGCGTCAAACAAACTTGTGCCAGTTGCATCAAACAAACTTGTACCAATTGAGTCGAGAAAACTTGTGCCTGTTACGTCGAATAAACTTGTGCTAGTTGCGTCTAACAAACTTGTGCCAGTTGCGTCGAACAAACTTGTGCCAGTTGCGTCAAACAAACTTGTGCCAGTTGCGTAGAACAAATTTGTGCCAGTTGCGTAGAAGAACCTTGTGCCAGTTGCGTCAAACAAACTTGTGCCAGTTGCGTCAAACAAACTTGTGCCAGTTGCGTTAAACAAACTTGTGCCAGTTGCATCAAACAAACTTGTGCCAGTTGCTTCAAACAAACTTGTGCCAGTTGCGTAGAAGAACCTTGTGCCAGTTGCGTCAAACGAACTTGTGCCAGTTGCGTCAAACAAACTTGTGCCAGTTGTGTCGAACACACTTGTGCCAGTTCAGTCAAACAAACTTGTGCCAGTTGGGTCGAACAAACTTGTGCCAGTTGCGTTAAACCAACTTGTGCCAGTTGCATCGAACAAACTTTTGCCAGTTGCGTCGAACAAACTTGTGACAGTTGCGTCGAAAAAACTTGCGCAAGTTACGTCAAACAAACTTGTGCCAGTTGCGTTGAACAAACTTCTGCCAGTTGTGTCAAACAAACTTGTGTCAGTTGCGTAGAACAAACTTGTGCCAGTTGCGTCGAACAAACTTATGTCAGTTGGGTAGAACAAACTTTGTGCCAGTTGCGTCAAACAAACATGTCCCAGTTGCGTAGAACAAACTATTGCCAGTTGCATAGAACAAACTTGTGCCAGATGCGTGGAACAAACTTGTGCCAGTTGCGTAGAACAAACTTGTGCCAGTTGCATAGACCAAACTTGTGCCAGTTATGTAGAACAAACTTGTGCCAGTTGCGTCGAACAAACTTGTGCCAGTTGCGTCAAATAAACTTGTGCCAGTTACGTCAAACAAACTTGTGCCAGTTGCGTCAAACAAACTTGTGCCAGTTGCGTCAAACAAACTTGTTCCAGTTGCGTCAAACAAACTTGTGCCACTTGAGTCGAAAAAACTTGTGCCTGTTGCGTCGAACAAACTTGTGCCAGTTGCGTCTAACAAACTTGTGCCAGTTGCGTCATAAAAACTTGTGCCAGTTTCGTCAAACAAACTTGTGCCAGTGGCATTCAGCAAACTTGTGCCAGTTGCGTCGAACAAACTTGTACCAGTTACGTCAAACAAACTTGTGCCAGTTGCGTAGAACAAACTTGTGCCAGTTGCGTAGAACAACCTTGTGCCAGTTGAGTCGAACAAACTTGTGCTAGTTGGTAGAACAAATTTGTGGCAGTTGCGTCAAACAAACATATGCCAGTTGCGTAAAACAAACTAGTGCCAGTTGCATAGAACAAACTTGTGCCAGTTGAGTAGAACAAACTTGTGCCAATTGCATCAAACAAACTTGTGCCAATTGCGTCGAACAAACTTGTGCCAGCTGCGTCGAGAAAAGTTGTACCAGTTGCGTCAAATAAACTTGTGCCAGTTGCGTCAAACAAACTTGTGCCAGTTGCGTCAAACAAACTTGTGCCAGTTGCGTCAAACAAACTTGTGCCAGTTGCGTCAAACAAACTTGTGCCAATTGATTCGAAAAAACTTGTGCCAGTTGCGTTGAACAAACTTGTGCCAGTTGCGTCTAACAAACTTGTGTCAGTTGCGTCAAACAAACTTGTGCCAGTTGCATCGAACAAACTTGTGCCAGATATGGCGAACAAACTTGTGCCAGTTGCTTCGAGAAAACTTGTGCCAGTTGCGTAAAAAAAAACTTGTGTCAGTTGCGTCAAACAAACTTGTGCCAGTTGCGTCAAACAGACTTGTGCCTCTTGCGTCAAAGAAACTTGTGCCAGTTGCGTCATACAAACTTATACCAATTGAGTCGAAAAAACTTGTGCCTGTTACATCGAACAAACTTGTGCCAGTTGCGTCTAACAAACTTGTGCCAGTTGCATAAAAAAAAACTTGTGCCAGTTGTGTCAAACAAACTTGTGCCAGTTGCGTCAAACAAACTTATGCCAGTTGCGTCAAACAAACTTGTGTCAGTTGCATCAAACAAACTTGTGCCAGTTGCGTAGAAGAACCTTGTGCCAGTTGCATCAAATGAACTTGTGCCAGTTGCGACAAACAAACTTTTGCCAGTTGCGTTAAACAAACTTGTGCCAGTTGAGTCAAACAAACTTGTGCCAGTTGGGTCGAACAAACTTGTGCCAGTTGTGTTAAACAAACTTGTGCCAGTTGCATCGAACAAACTTGTGCCAGTTGCGTCGAACAAACTTGTGCCAGTTGCGTCGAACAAACTTGCGCCAGTTACGTCAAACAAAACTTGTGCCAGTTGCGTTGAACAAACTTCTGCCAGTTGTGTCAAACAAACTTGTGTCAGTTGCGTAGAACAAACATTTGCCATTTGCGTAGAACAAACTTGTGCCAGTTGTGTCAAACAAACCTGTGCCAGTTGTGTACAACAAACTAGTAAGAGTTGCGTAGAACAAACTTGTGCCAGTTGTGTCGAACAAACTTGTGCCAGTTGTGTAGAACAAACTTGTACCAGTTGTGTCAAACAAACTTATGCCAGTTGCATAGAACAAACTAGTGCCAGTTGCATAGAACAAACTTGTGCCAGTTGCGTAGAACAAACTTGTGCCAGTTGCGTCAAACAAACTTGTGCCAGTTGCGTCGAAGAAACTTGTGCCAGTTGCGTCGAAGAAACTTGTGCCAGTTGCGTCAAACAAACTTGTGCCATTTGCGTTGAACAAACTTGTGCCAGTTGTGTCGAACAAACTTGTGCCAGTTGCGTAGAACAAACTTGTACCAGTTGCGTCAAACAAACTTATGCCAGTTGCATAGAACAAACCAGTGCCAGTTGCATAGAACAAACTTGTGCCAATTGCATAGAACAAACTTGTGCCAGTTGCGTCAAACAAACTTGTGCCAGTTGCGTCGAACAAACTTGTGCCAGTTGCATCGAAGAAACTTGTGCCAGTTGCGTCAAACAAACTTGTGCCATTTGCGTTGAACAAACTTGTGCCAGTTGAGTCATAGAAACTTGTGCCAGATATGGCGAACAAACTTGTGCCAGTTGCATAGAACAACCTTGTGCCAGTTGAGTCGAACAAACTTGTGCTAGTTGGTAGAACAAACTTGTGCCAGTTGCGTCAAACAAACTTATGCCAGTTGCGTAAAACAAACTAGTGCCAGTTGCATAGAACAAACTTGTACCAGTTGAGTAGAACAAACTTGTGCCAATTGCATCAAACAAACTTCTGCCAGATGCGTCGAACAAACTTGTGCCAGTTGCGTCGAAGAAACTTGTGCCAGTTGCGTCAAACAAACTTATGCCAGTTGCGTGGAACAAACTTGTGCCAGTTGCGTCGAACAAACTTGTGCCAGTTACGGCGAACAAACTTGTGCCACTTGCATCGAGAAAACTTGTGCCAGTTGCGTCAAATAAACTTGTGCCAGTTGTGTCAAACAAACTTGTGCCAGTTACGGCGAACCAACTTGTGCCAGTTGCGTCGAGAAAAGTTGTGCCAGTTGCGTCAAATAAACTTGTGCCAGTTGCGTCAAACAAACTTGTGCCAGTTGCGTCAAACAAACTTGTGCCAGTTGCGTCAAACAAACTTGTGCCAGTTGCGTCAAACAAACTTGTGCCAATTGATTCGAAAAAACTTGTGCCAGTTGCGTTGAACAAACTTGTGCCAGTTGCGTCTAACAAACTTGTGCCAGTTGCGTCAAACAAACTTGTCCCAGTTGCGTCGAACAAACTTGTGCCAGATATGGCAAACAAACTTGTGCCAGTTGCTTCAAGAAAACTTGTGCCAGTCGCGTAAAAAAAAACTTGTGCCAGTTGCGTCAAACAAACTTGTGTCAGTTGTGTCAAACAAACTTGTGCCTCTTGCGTCAAACAAACTTGTGCCAGTTGCATCAAACAAACTTGTACCAATTGAGCCGAAAAAACTTGTGCCTGTTACGTTGAACAAACTTGTGCCAGTTGCGTCTAACAAACTTGTGCCAGTTGCGTCGAACAAACTTGTGCCAGTTGCGTCAAACAAACTTGTGCCAGTTGCGTAGAACAAACTTGTGCCAGTTGCGTAGAAGAACCTTGTGCCAGTTGCGTCAAACAAACTTCTGCCAGTTGCGTCAAACAAACTTGTGCCAGTTGCGTTAAACAAACTTGTGCCAGTTGCATCGAACAAACTTGTGCCAGTTGCGTCGAAAAAACTTGCGCCAGTTGCGTCGAACAAACTTGTGCCAGTTGTGTTGAACAAACTTCTGCCAATTGTGTCAAACAAACTTGTGTCAGTTGCGTAGAACAAACTTGTGCCAGTTGCGTCGAACAAACTTGTGTCAGTTGGGTAGAACAAATTTGTGCCAGTTGCGTGAATCAAACTTGTGCCAGTTGCGTAGAACAAACTAGTGCCAGTTGCATAGAACAAACTTGTGCCAGATGCGTAGAACAAACTTGTGCCAGTTGCGTAGAACAAACTTGTGCCAGTTGCATAGAACAAACTTGTGCCAGTTATGTAGAACAAACTTGTGCCATTTGCGTCAAACAAACTTGTGCCAGTTGCATCGAACAAACTTTTGCCAGTTACGGCGAACAAACTTGTGCCAGTTTCGTCGAGAAAACTTGTGCCAGTTGCGTCAAATAAACTTGTGCCAGTTGCGTCAAACAAACTTGTGCCAGTTGCGTCAAACAAACTTGTGCCAGTTGCGTCAAACAAACTTGTTCCAGTTGCGTCAAACAAACTTGTTCCAGTTGCGTCAAACAAACTTGTGCCAATTGAGTCGAAAAAACTTGTGCCAGTTGCGTCGAACAAACTTGTGCCAGTTGCGTCAAAAAAACTTGGGCCAGTTTCGTCGAACAAACTTGTGTCAGTGGCATCCAAAAAACTTGTGACAGTTGCGTAGAACAAACTTGTGCCAGTTGCGTCAAACTAACTTGTGCCAGTTGCGTAGAACAAACTTGTGCCAGTTGCGTAGAACAACCTTGTTCCAGTTGCGTTGAACAAACTTGTGCTAGTTTGTAGAACAAACTTGTGCCAGTTGCGTCAAACAAACTTATGCCAGTTGCGTAAAACAAACTAGTGCCAGTTGCATAGAACAAACATGTTCCAGTTGAGTAGAACAAACTTGTGCAAATTGCGTCAAACAAACTTGTGCCAGTTCGTCGAACAAACTTGTGCCAGTTGCGTCGAAGAAATTTGTGCCAGTTGCGTCACACAAACTTGTGCCAGTTGTGTCGAACAAACTTGTGCCAGTTGCGCCGAACAAACTTGTGCCAGTTACGGCGAACCAACTTGTGCCACTTGCGTCGAGAAAACTTGTGCCAGTTGCGTCAAACAAACTTGTGCCTCTCGCGTCAAACAAACTTGTGCCAGTTGCGTCAAACAAACTTCTGCCAGTTGCGTCAAACAAACTTGTGCCAATTGATTGAAAAAAACTTGTGCCAGTTGCGTTGAACAAACTTGTGCCAGTTGCGTCTAAGAAACTTGTGCCAGTTGCGTCAAACAAACTTATGCCAGTTGCGTCGAACAAACTTGTGCCAATTGCATCGAACACACTAGTGCCAGTTGCATAGAACAAACTTGTGCCAGTTGCGTCAAACAAACTTGTGCCAGTTGCGTCGAACAAACTTGTGCCAGTTGCGTCGAAGAAACTTGTGCCAGTTGCGTCAAACAAACTTGTGCCAGTTGCGTCGAACAAACTTGTGCCAGTTGCGTCGAACAAACTTGTGCCAGTTACGGCGAACAAACTTGTGCCACTTGCGTCGAGAAAACTTGTGCCAGTTGCGTCAAATAAACTTGTGCCAGTTGTGTCAAACAAACTTGTGCCAGTTACGGCGAACCAACTTGTGCCAGTTGCGTCGAGAAAAGTTGTGCCAGTTGCGTCAAATAAACTTGTGCCAGTTGCGTCAAAGAAACTTGTGCCAGTTGCGTCAAACAAACTTGTGCCAGTTGCGTCAAACAAACTTGTGCCAGTTGCGTCAAAAAAACTTGTGCCAATTGATTCGAAAAAACTTGTGCCAGTTGCGTTGAACAAACTTGTGCCAGTTGCGTCAAACAAACTGGTGCCAATTGATTCGAAAAAACTTGTGCCAGTTGCGTTGAACAAACTTGTGCCAGTTGCGTCGAACAAACTTGTGCCAGTTGCGTCAAACAAACTTGTGCCAGTTGCGTCGAACAAACTTGTGCCAGATATGGCAAACAAACTTGTGCCAGTTGCTTCGAGAAAAAACTTGTGCCAGTCGCGTAAAAAAAAACTTGTACCAGTTGCGTCAAACAAACTTGTGTCAGTTGTGTCAAACAAACTTGTGCCTATTGCGTCAAACAAACTTGTGCCAGTTGCATCAAACAAACTTGTACCAATTGAGTCGAAAAAACTTGTGCCTGTTACGTCGAACAAACTTGTGCCAGTTGCGTCTAACAAACTTGTGCCAGTTGCGTCGAACAAACTTGTGCCAGTTGCGTCAAACAAACTTGTCCCAGTTGCGTAGAACAAACTTGTGCCAGTTGCGTAGAAGAACCTTGTGCCAGTTGCGTCAAACAAACTTGTGCCAGTTGCATCAAACAAACTTGTGCCAGTTGCATTAAACAAACTTGTGCCAGTTGCATAAAACAAACTTGTGCCAGTTGCGTCGAAAAAACTTGCGCCAGTTGCGTCGAACAAACTTGTGCCAAAAGCGTTGAACAAACTTCTGCCAATTGTGTCAAACAAACTTGTGTCAGTTGCGTCAAACAAACTTGTGCCAGTTGCGTCGAACAAACTTGTGTCAGTTGGGTAGAACAAATTTGTGCCAGTTGCGTGAAACAAACTTGTGCCAGTTGCGTAGAACAAACTAGTGCCAGTTGCATAGAACAAACTTGTGCCAGATTCGTAGAACAAACTTGTGCCAGTTGCGTAGAACAAACTTGTGCCAGTTGCATAGAACAAACATGTGCCAGTTATGTAGAACAAACTTGTGCCATTTGCGTCAAACAAACTTGTGCCAGTTGCGTCGAACAAACTTGTGCCAGTTACGGCGAACAAACTTGTGCTAGTTTCGTCGAGAAAACTTGTGCCAGTTGCGTCAAATAAACTTGTGCGAGTTGCGTCAAACAAACTTGTGCCAGTTGCGTCAAACAAACTTGTGCCAGTTGCGTCAAACAAACTTGTTCCAGTTGCGTCAAACAAACTTGTTCCAGTTGCGTCAAACAAACTTGTGCCAATTGAGTCGAAAAAACTTGTGCCAGTTGCGTGGAACAAACTTGTGCCAGTTGCGTCAAAAAAACTTGGGCCAGTTTCGTCGAACAAACTTGTGTCAGTTGGGTAGAATAAACTTGTTCCAGTTGCGTAGAACAAACTTGTGCCAGTTGCGTAGAACAAACTTGTGCCAGTTGCGTCAAACAAACTTGTGCCAGTTGCGTAGAACAAACTTGTGCCAGTTGCGTAGAACAACCTTGTGCCAGTTGCGTCGAACAAACTTGTGCTAGTTTGTAGAACAAACTTGTGCCAGTTGCGTCAAACAAACTTATGCCAGTTGCGTAAAACAAACTAGTGCCAGTTGCATAGAACAAACTTGTTCCAGTTGAGTAGAACAAACTTGTGCCAATTGCGTCAAACAAACTTGTGCTAGTTCGTCGAACAAACTTGTGCCAGTTGCGTAGAAGAAATTTATGCCAGTTGCGTCACACAAACTTGTGCCAGTTATGTCAAACAAACTTGTGCCAGTTGCGTCGAACAAACTTGTGCCAGTTACGGTGAATCAACTTGTGCCACTTGCGTCGAGAAAACTTGTGGAAGTTGCGTCAAATAAACTTGTGCCAGTTGCGTCAAACAAACTTGTGCCAGTTACGGCGAACAAACTTATGCCAGTTGCGTCGAGAAAAGTTGTGCCAGTTGCGTCAAATAAACTTGTGCCAGTTGCGCCAAACAAACTTGTGCCTCTTGCGTGAAACAAACTTGTGCCAGTTGCGTCAAACAAACTTCTGCCAGTTGCGTCAAACAAACTTGTGCCAATTGATTAAAAAAAACTTGTGCCAGTTGCGTTGAACAAACTTGTGCCAGTTGCGTCTAAGAAACTTGTGCCAGTTGCGTCAAACAAACTTGTGCCAGTTGCGTCGAACAAACTTGTGCCAGTTGAATCGAACACATTAGTGCCAGTTACATAGAACAAACTTGTGCCAGTTGCGTCAAACAAAATTGTGCCAGTTGCGTAGAACAAACTTGTACATGTTGCGTAGAACAACCTTGTGCCAGTTGCGTCAAACAAACTTGTGCCAGTTGTGTCAAACAAACTGGTGCCAGTTGGTTCGAACAAACTTGTGCCACTTACTTTAAACAAACTTGTTCCAGTTGCGTTGAACAAACTTGTGTCAGTTGCGTCAAACAAACTTGTGCCAGTTGCGTCGAACAAACTTGCGCCAGTTCCGTCGAACAAACTTGTGCCAGTTGCTTAGAACAAACTTGTGCCAGTTGTGTTAAACAAACTTGTGCCAGTTGCATCAAACATACTTGTGCCAGTTGCGTCGTACAAACTTGTGCCAGCTGGGTAGAACAAACATGTGCCAGTTGTGTCAAACAAATTTGTGCCGGTTGCGTAGAACACACTAGTGCCAGTTGCATAGAAAAAACTTTTGCCACATGCGTAGAACAAACATTTGCCATTTGCGTAGAACAAACTTGTGCCAGTTGTGTCAAACAAACCTGTGCCAGTTGTGTATAACAAACTAGTAAGAGTTGCGTAGAACAAACTTGTGCCAGTTGTGTCAAACAAACCTGTGCCAGTTTGTACAACAAACTAGTAAGAGTTGCGTAGAACAAACTTGTGCCAGTTGTGTCGAACAAACTTGTGCCAGTTGCGTAGAACAAACTTGTACCAGTTGCGTCAAACAAACTTATGCCAGTTGCATAGAACAAACTAGTGCCAGTTGCATAGAACAAACTTGTCCCAGTTGCGTAGAACAAACTTGTGCCAGTTGCGTCAAAGAAACTTGTGCCAGTTGCGTCGAACAAACTTGTGCCAGTTGCGTCGAAGAAACTTGTGACAGTTGCGTCAAACAAACTTGTGCCATTTGCGTTGAACAAACTTGTGCCAGTTGCGTCGAACAAACTTGTGCCAGTTGCGTCAAACAAACTTGTGCCTCTTGCGTCAAACAAACTTGTGCCATTTGTGTAAAAAAAAACTTGTGCCAGTTGCGTCAAACAAACTTGTGCCAGTTGCGTCAAACAAACATGTGCCTCTTGCGTCAAACTAACTTGTGCCAGTTGCGTCAAACAAACTTGTGCCAATTGATTCGAAAAAACTTGTGCCAGTTGCGTTGAACAAACTTGTGCCAGTTGCGTCTAACAAACTTGTGCCAGTTGCGTCAAAAAAAACTTGTACCAGTTGCGTCGAACAAACTTGTGCCAGATATGGCAAACAAACTTGTGCCAATTGCTTCGAGAAAACTTGTGGCAGTTGCGTAAAAAAAAACTTGTGCCAGTAGCGTCAAACAAACTTGTGCCAGTTGCTTCAAACAAACTTGTGCCTCTTGCGTCAAACAAACTTGTGCCAGTTGCGACAAACAAACTTGTGCCACTTGCGTCGAACAAACTTGTGCCAGTTGCGTCGAACAAACTTGTGCCAGTTACGGCGAACAAACTTGTGCCACTTGCGTCGAGAAAACTTGTGCCAGTTGCATCAAATAAACTTGTGCCAGTTGCGTCAAACAAACTTGTGCCAGTTACGGCAAACCAACTTGTGCCAGTTGCATCGAGAAAAGTTGTGCCAGTTGCGTCAAATAAACTTGTGCCAGTTGCGTCAAACAAACTTGTGCCAGTTGCGTCAAACAAACTTGTGCCAGTTGCGTCAAACAAACTTGTGCCAGTTGCGTCAAAGAAACTTGTGCCAATTGATTCGAAAAAACTTGTGCCAGTTGCGTTGAACAAACTTGTGCCAGTTGCGTCTAACAAACTTGTGCCAGTTGCGTCAAACAAACTTGTGCCAGTTGCGTCGAACAAACTTGTGCCAGATATGGCAAACAAACTTGTGCCAGTTGCTTCGAGAAAACTTGTGCCAGTCGCGTAAAAAAAAACTTGTGCCAGTTGCGTCAAACAAACTTGTGCCCGTTGTGTCAAACAAACTTGTGCCTCTTGCGTCAAACAAACTTGTGCCAGTTGCATCAAACAAACTTGTACCAATTGAGTTGAAAAAACTTGTGTTACGTCGAATAAACTTGTGCCAGTTGCGTCTAACAAACTTATGCCAGTTGCGTCGAACAAACTTGTGCCAGTTGCGTCAAACAAACTTGTGCCAGTTGCGTAGAACAAACTTGTGCCAGTTGCGTAGAAGAACCTTGTGCCAGTTGCGTAGAAGAACCTTGTGTCAGTTGCGTCAAACAAACTTGTGCCAGTTGCGTTAAACAAACTTTTGCCAGTTGCATCGAACAAACTTGTGCCAGTTGCGTCAAACAAACTTGTGCCAGTTGCGTAGAAGAACCTTGTGCCAGTTGCGTCAAACGAACTTGTGCCAGTTGCGTCAAACAAACTTGTGCCAGTTGCGTCGAACACACTTGTGCCAGTTAAGTCAAACAAACTTGTGCCAGTTGGTTCGAACAAACTTGTGCCAGTTGCGTTAAACAAACTTGTGCCAGTTGCATCGAACAAACTTTTGCCAATTGCGTCGAACAAACTTGTGACAGTTGCGTCGAAGAAACTTGCGCTACTTACGTCAAACAAACTTGTGCCAGTTGAGTTGAACAAACTTCTGCCAGTTGTGTCAAACAAACTTGTGTCAGTTGCGTAGAACAAACTTGTGCCAGTTGCGTCGAACAAACTTATGTCAGTTGGGTAGAACAAACTTATGCCAGTTGCATCAAACTAACATGTCCCAGTTGCGTAGAACAAACTAGTGCCAGTTGCATAGAACAAACTTGTGCCAGTTGCGTTGAACAAACTAGTGCCAGTTGCATAGAACAAACTTGTGCCAGATGCGTAGAACAAACTTGTGCCAGTTGCGTAGAACAAACTTGTGCCAGTTGCATAGAACAAACTTGTGCCAGTTATGTAGAACAAACTTGTGCCAGTTGCGTCGAACAAACTTGTGCCAGTTGCGTCAAACAAACTTGTGCCAGTTACGGCGAACAAACTTATGCCAGTTGGGTCAAATAAACTTGTGCCAGTTGAGTCAAACAAAATTGTGCCAGTTGCGTCAAACAAACTTGTGCCAGTTGCGTCAAACAAACTTGTTCCAGTTGCGTCAAACAAACTTGTGCCACTTGAGTCGAAAAAACTTGTGCCAGTTGTGTCGAACAAACTTGTGCCAGTTGCGTCTAACAAACTTGTGCCAGTTGCATCAAAAAAACTTGTGCCAGTTTCGTCAAACAAACTTGTGCCAGTGGCATCCAACAAACTTGTGCCAGTTGCGTCGAACAAACTTGTGCCAGTTGCGTCAAACAAACTTGTGCCAGTTGCGTAGAACAGACTTGTGCCAGTTGTGTAGAACAACCTTGTGCCAGTTGAGTCGAACAAACTTGTGCTAGTTGGTAGAACAAACTTGTGCCAGTTGCGTCAAACAAACATATGCCAGTTGCGTAAAACAAACTAGTGCCAGTTGCATAGAACAAACTTGTGCCAGTTGAGTAGAACAAACTTGTGCCAATTGCATCAAACAAACTTGTGCCAGTTGCGTCGAAGAAACTTGTGCCAGTTGCGTCGAAGAAACTTGTGCCAGTTGCGTCGAACAAACTTGTGCCAGTTGCGTAGAACAAACTTGTGCCAGTTGCGTCGAACAAACTTGTGCCAGTTACGGCGAACAAACTTGTGCCACTTGTGTCGAGAAACCTTGTGCCAGTTGCGTCAAATAAACTTGTGCCAGTTGCGTCAAACAAACTTGTGCCAGTTACGGAGAACAAACTTGTGCCAGCTGCGTCGAGAAAAGTTGTGCCAGTTGCGTCAAACAAACTTTTGCCAGTTGCGTCAAACAAACTTGTGCCAGTTGCGTCAAACAAACTTGTGCCAGTTGCGTAAAACAAACATGTGCCAGTTGCGTCAAACAAACTTGTGCCAATTGATTCGAAAAAACTTGTGCCAGTTGCGTTGAACAAACTTGTGCCAGTTGTATCTAACAAACTTGTGCCAGTTGCATCAAACAAACTTGTGCCAGTTGCGTCGAACAAACTTGTGCCAGATATGGCGAACAAACTTGTGCCAGTTGCTTCGAGAAAACTTGTTCCAGTTGCGTAAAAAAAAACTTGTGCCAGTTGCGTCAAACAAACTTGTGCCAGTTGCGTCAAACAAACTTGTGCCTCTTGCGTCAAACAAACTTGTGCCAGTTGCGTCGAACAAACTTATACCAATTGAGTCGAAAGAACTTGTGCCTGTTACGCCGAACAAACTTGTGCCAGTTGCGTCTAACAAACTTGTGCCAGTTGCATAAAAAAAACTTGTGCCAGTTGCGTCAAACAAACTTGTGCCAGTTGCGTCAAACAAACTTGTGCCAGTTGCGTCAAACAAACTTGTGCCAGTTGCGTAGAAGAACCTTGTGCCAGTTGCATCAAACGAACTTGTGCCAGTTGCGTCAAACAAACTTTTGCCAGTTGCGTCAAACAAACTTGTGCCAGTTGAGTGAAACAAACTTGTGCCAGTTGGGTCGAACAAACTTGAGCCAGTTGCGTTAAACAAACTTGTGCCAGTTGCATCGAACAAACTTTTGCCAGTTGCGTCGAACAAACTTGTGCCAGTTGCGTCGAATAAACTTGCGCCAGTTACGTCAAACAAACTTGTGTCAGTTGCGTTGAACAAACTTCTGTCAGTTGTGTCAAACAAACTTGTGTCAGTTGCGTAGAACAAACATTTGCCATTTGCGTAGAACAAACTTGTGCCAGTTGTGTCAAACAAACCTGTGCCAGTTGTGTACAACAAACTAGTAAGAGTTGCGTAGAACAAACTTGTGCCAGTTGTGTCGAACAAACTTGTGCCAGTTGCGTAGAACAAACTTGTACCAGTTGCGTCAAACAAACTTATGCCAGTTGCATAGAACAAACTAGTGCCAGTTGCATAGAACAAACTTGTTCCAGTTGCGTAGAACAAACTTGTGCCAGTTGCGTCAAACAAACTTGTGCCAGTTGCATAGAACAAACTTGTGCCACTTGCGTCGAAGAAACTTGTGCCAGTTACGTCAAACAAACTTGTGCCATTTGCGTTCAACAAACTTGTGTCAGTTGCGTCGAACAAACTTGTGCCAGATATGGCGAACAAACTTGTGCCAGTTGCTTCGAGTAAACTTGTGCCAGTTGCATAGAACAACCTTGTGCCAGTTGAGTCGAACAAACTTGTGCTAGTTGGTAGAACAAACTTGTGCCAGTTGCGTCAAACAAACTGATGCCAGTTGCGTAAAACAAACTAGTGCCAGTTGCATAGAACAAACTTGTGCCAGTTGAGTAGAACAAACTTGTGCCAATTGCATCAAACAAACTTGTGCCAGTTACGTCGAACAAACTTGTGCCAGTTGCGTCGAAGAAACTTGTGCCAGTTGTGTCAAACAAACTTGTGCCAGTTACGTCGAACAAACTTGTGCCAGTTGCGTCGAACAAACTTGTGCCAGTTACGGCGAACAAACTTGTGCCACTTGCGTCGAGAAAACTTGTGCCAGTTGCGTCAAATAAACTTGTGCCAGTTGCGTCAAAAAAACTTGTGCCAGTTACGGCGAACCAACTTGTGCCAGTTGCGTCGAGAAAAGTTGTGCCAGTTGCGTCAAATAAACTTGTGCCAGTTGCGTCAAACAAACTTGTGCCAGTTGCGTCAAACAAACTTATGCCAGTTGCGTCAAAGAAACTTGTGCCAGTTGCGTCAAACAAACTTGTGCCAATTGATTCGAAAAAACTTGTGCCAGTTGCGTTGAACAAACTTGTGTCAGTTGCGTCTAACAAACTTGTGCCAGTTGCGTCAAACAAACTTGTGCCAGTTGCGTCGAACAAACTTGTGCCAAATATGGCAAACAAACTTGTGCCAGTTGCTTCGAGAAAACTTGTGCCAGTCGCGTAAAAAAAAACTTGTGCTAGTTGCGTCAAACAAACTTGTTTCAGTTGCGTCAAACAAACTTGTGCCTCTTGCGTCAAACAAACTTGTGCCAGTTGCATCAAACAAACTTGTACCAATTGAGTCGAAAAAACTTGTGCCTGTTACGTTGAACAAACTGTGCCAGTTGCGTCGAACAAACTTGTGCCAGTTGCGTCAAACAAACTTGTGCCAGTTGTGTAGAACAAACTTGTGCCAGTTGCGTAGAAGAACCTTGTGCCAGTTGCGTCAAACAAACTTCTGCCAGTTGCGTCAAACAAACTTGTGCCAGTTGCGTTAAAGAAACTTGTGCCCGTTGCATCGAACAAACTTTTGCCAGTTGCGTCGAACAAACTTGTGCCAGTTGCGTCGAAAAAACTTGCGCCAGTTGCGTCGAACAAACTTGTGCCAGTTGCGTGTAACAAACTTGTGCCAGTTGCATAAAAAAAAACTTGTGCCAGTTGCGTCAAACAAACTTGTGCCAGTTGCGTCAAACAAACTTGTGCCAGTTGCGTCAAACAAACTTGTGCCAGTTGCGTAGAAGAACCTTGTGCCAGTTGCATCAAACGAACTTGTGCCAGTTGCGTCAAACAAACTTTTGCCAGTTGCGTCAAACAAACTTGTGCTAGTTGAGTCAAACAAACTTGTGCCAGTTGGGTCGAACAAACTTGTGCCAGTTGCGTTAAACAAACTTGTGCCAGTTGCATCGAACAAACTTTTGCCAGTTGCGTCGAACAAACTTGTGCCAGTTGCGTCGAACAAACTTGCGCCAGTTACGTCAAACAAACTTGTGCCAGTTGCGTTGAACAAACTTGTGCCAGTTGCGTCGAACAAACTTGTGTCAGTTGGGTAGAAGAAATTTGTGCCAGTTGCGTCAAACAAACTTGTGCCAGTTGCGTAGAACAAACTAGTGCCAGTTGCATAGAACAAACTTGTGCCAGATGCGTAGAACAAACTTGTGCTAGTTGCGTAGAACAAACTTGTGCCAGTTCCATAGAACAAACTTGTGCCAGTTATGTAGAACAAACTTGTGCCATTTGCGTCAAACAAACTTGTGCCAGTTGCGTCAAACAAACTTGTGCCAGTTACGGCGAACAAACTTTTGCCAGTTTCGTCGAGAAAACTTGTGCCAGTTGCGTCAAATAAACTTGTGCCAGTTGCGTCAAACAAACTTGTGCCAGTTGCGTCAAACAAACTTGTGCCAGTTGCGTCAAACAAACTTGTTCCAGTTGCGTCAAACAAACTTGTTACAGTTGCATCAAACAAACTTGTGCCAATTGAGTCGAAAAAACTTGTGCCAGTTGCATCGATCAAATTTGTGCCAGTTGCGTCTAACAAACTTGTGCCAGTTGCGTCAAAAAAACTTAGGCCAGTTTCGTCGAACAAACTTGTGTCAGTGGCATCCAACAAACTTGTGCCAGTTGCGTAGAACATACTTGTGCCAGTTGCGTCAAGCAAACTTGTGCCAGTTGCGTAGAACAAACTTGTGCCAGTTGCGTAGAACAACCTTGTGACAGTTGCGTCGAACAAACTTGTGCTAGTTTGTAGAACAAACTTGTGCCAGTTGCGTCAAACAAACTTATGCCAGTTGCGTAAAACAAACTAGTGCCAGTTGCATAGAACAAACTTGTTCCAGTTGAGTAGAACAAACTTGTGCCAATTACGTCAAACAAAGTTGTGCCAGTTCGTCGAACAAACTTGTGCCAGTTGCATCGAAGAAATTTGTGCCAGTTGCGTCACACAAACTTGTGCCAGTTGCGTTGAACAAACTTGTGCCAGTTGCGTCGAACAAACTTGTGCCAGTTACGGCGAACTAACTTGTGCCACTTGCGTCGAGAAAACTTGTGCCAGTTGCGTCAAATAAACTTGTGACAGTTGCATCAAACAAACTTGTGCCAGTTACGGCGAACAAACTTGTGCCAGTTGCGTCGAGAAAAGTTGTGTCAGTTGCGTCAAATAAACTTGTGCCAGTTGCGTCAAACAAACTTGTGCCAGTTGCGTCAAACAAACTTGTGCCAGTTGCGTCAAACAAACTTGTGCCAGTTGCGTCAAACAAACTTGTGCCAATTGATTCGAAAAAACTTGTGCCAGTTGCGTTGAACAAACTTGTGCCAGTTGCATCTAACAAACTTGTGCCAGTTGCGTCAAACAAACTTGTGCCAGTTGCGTCGAACAAACTTTTGCCAGATATGGCAAACAAACTTGTGCCAGTTCATTAGAGAAAACTTGTGCCAGTCGCATAAAAAAAAACTTGTGCCAGTTGCGTCAAACAAACTTGTGTCAGTTGCGTCAAACAAACTTGTGCCTCTTGCGTCAAACAAACTTGTGCCAGTTGCATCAAACAAACTTGTACCAATTGAGTCGAAAAAACTTGTGCCTGTTACGTCGAACAAACTTGTGCCAGTTGCGTCTAACAAACTTGTGCCAGTTGCGTCGAACAAACTTGTGCCTTTTGCGTCAAACAAACTTGTGCCAGTTGCGTAGAACAAACTTGTGCCAGTTGCGTAGAAGAACCTTGTGCCAGTTGCGTCAAACAAACTTGTGCCAGTTGCGTCATACAAACTTGTGCCAGTTGCGTTAAACAAACTTGTGCCAGTTGCATCGAACAAACTTTTGCCCCTTGCGTCGAACAAACTTGTGCAAGTTGCGTCGAAAAAACTTGCGCCACTTGCGTCGAACAAACTTGTGCCAGTTGCGCCGAACAAACTTCTGCCAATTGTGTCAAACAAACTTGTGTCAGTTGCGTAGAACAAACTTGTGCCAGTTGCGTCGAACAAACTTGTGTCAGTTGGGTAGAACAAATTTGTGCCAGTTGCTGTCAAACAAACTTGTGCCAGTTGCGTAGAACAAACTAGTGCCAGTTGCATAGAACAAACTTGTGCCAGATGCGTAGAACAAACTTGTGCCAATTGCGTAGAATAAACTTGTGCAGGTTGTATAGAACAAACTTGTGCCAGTTATGTAGAACAAACTTGTGCCATTTGCGTCAAACAAACTTGTGCCAGTTGCGTCGAACAAACTTGTGCCAATTACGGCGAACAAACTTGTGCCAGTTTCGACGAGAAAACTTGTGCCAGTTGCGTCAAATAAACTTGTGCCAGTTGCGTCAAACAAACTTGTGCCAGTTGCGTCAAACAAACTTGTGTCAGTTGCGCCAAACAAACTTTTTCCAGTTGCGTCAAACAAACTTGTTCCAGTTGCGTCAAACAAACTTGTTCCAGTTGCGTCAAACAAACTTGTGCCAATAGAGTCGAAAAAACTTGTGCCAGTTGCGTCGAACAAACTTGTGCCAGTTGCGTCAAACAAACTTGTGCCAGTTGCGTCAAAAAAACTTGTGCCAGTTTCGTCGAACAAACTTGTGTCAGTGGCATCCAACAAACTTGTGCCAGTTACGTAGAACAAACTTTTGCCAGTTGCGTCAAACAAACTTGTGCCAGTTGCGTAGAACCTTCTTGTTCCAGTTGCGTAGAACAAACTTGTGCCAGTTGCGTCAAACAAACTTATGCCAGTTGCGTAAAACAAACTAGTGCCAGTTGCATAGAACAAACTTTTTCCAGTTGAGTAGAACAAACTTGTGCCAATTGCGTCAAACAAACTTGTGCCAGTTCGTCGAACAAACTTGTGCCAGTTGCATCGAAGAAAATTGTGCCAGTTGCGTCACACAAACTTGTGCCAGTTGCGTCGAACAAACTTGTGCCAGTTGCGTCGAACAAACTTGTGCCAGTTGCGTCGAGAAAAGTTGTGCCAGTTGCGTTAAATAAACTTGTGCCAGTTGTGTCAAACAAACTTATGCCAGTTGTGTCAAACAAACTTGTGCCAGTTGCGTCAAACAAACTTGTGCCAGTTGCGTCAAACAAACTTGTGTCAATTGATTCGAATAAACTTGTGCCAGTTGCGTTGAACAAACTTGTGCCAGTTGCGTCTAACAAACTTGTGCCAGTTGCGTCAAACAAACTTGTGCCAGTTGCGTCGAACAAACTTGTGCCAGATATGGCAAACAAACTTGTTCCAGTTGCTTCGAGAAAACTTGTGCCAGTCGCGTAAAAAAAAACTTGTGCCAGTTGCATCAAACAAACTTGTGTCAGTTGCGTCAAAAAAACTTGTGCCTCTTGCGTCAAACAAACTTGTGCCAGTTGCATCAAACAAACTTGTACCAATTGAGTCGAAAAACCTTGTGCCTGTTACGTCGAACAAACTTGTGCCAGTTGCGTCTAACAAACTTGTGCCAGTTGCGTCGAACAAACTTGTGCCAGTTGCGTCAAACAAACTTGTGCCAGTTGCGTTGAACAAACTTGTGCCAGTTGCGTAGAACAAACTTGTGCCAGTTGCGTCAAACAAACTTCTGCCAGTTGCGTCAAACAAACTTGTGCCAGTTGCGTTAAACAAACTTGTGCCAGTTGCATCGAACAAACTTTTGCCAGTTGCGTCGAACAAACTTGTGCCAGTTGCGTCGAAAAAACTTGCGCCAGTTGCGTCGAACAAACTTGTGCCAGTTGCGTTAAACAAACTTCTGCCAATTGTGTCAAACAAACTTGTGTCAGTTGCGTAGAACAAACTTGTGCCAGTTGCATCGAACAAACTTGTGTCAGTTGGGTAGAACAAATTTGTGCCAGTTGCGTCAAACAAACTTGTGCCAGTTGCGAAGAACAAACTAGTGCCAGTTGCATAGAACAAACTTGTGCCGGATGCCTAGAACAAACTTGTGCCAGTTGCGTAGAACAAACTTGTGCCAATTGCATAGAACAAACTTGTGCCAGTTATGTAGAACAAACTTGTGCCATTTGCGTCAAACAAACTTGTGCCAGTTACGTCGAACAAACTTGTGCCAGTTACGGCGAACAAACTTGTGCCAGTTTCGTCGAAAAAACTTGTGCTAGTTGCGTCAAATAAACTTGTGCCAGTTGCGTCAAACAAACTTGTGCCAGTTGCGTCAAACAAACTTGTGCCAGTTGCGTCAAACAAACTTGTTCCAGTTGCGTCAAACAAACTTGTTCCAGTTGCGTCAAACAAACTTGTGCCAATTGAGTCGAAAAAACTTGTGCCAGTTGCGCCGAACAAACTTGTGCCAGTTGCGTCTAACAAACTTGTGCCAGTTGCGTAGAACAAACTTGTGCCAGTTGCGTAGAACAACCTTGTGCCAGTTGCGTCAAACAAACTTGTGCCAGTTGCGTCGAACAAACTTGTGCCAGTTGCGTCAAACAAACTTGTGCCAGTTGCGTAGAACAAACTTGTGCCAGTTGCGTAGAAGAACCTTGTGCCAGTTGCGTCAAACAAACTTCTGCCAGTTGCGTCAAACAAACTTGTGCCAGTTGCGTTAAACAAACTTGTGCCAGTTGCATCGAACAAACTTTTGCCAGTTGCGTCGAACAAACTTGTGCCAGTTGCGTTGAAAAAACTTGCGCCAGTTGCATCGAACAAACTTGTGCCAGTCGCATCTAACAAACTTGTGCCAGTTGCATCAAAAAAACTTGTGCCAGTTGCGTCAAACAAACTTGTGCCAGTTGCGTCAAACAAACTTGTGCCAGTTGCGTAGAAGAACCTTGTGCCAGTTGCATCAAATGAACTTGTGCCAGTTGCGTCAAACAAACTTTTGCCAGTTGCATCAAACAAACTTGTGCCAGTTGAGTCAAACAAACTTGTGCCAGTTGGTTCGAACAAACTTGTGCCAGTTGCGTTAAACAAACTTGTGCCAGTTGCATCGAACAAACTTTTGCCAGTTGCGTCGAACAAACTTGTGCCAGTTGCGTCGAACAAACTTGCGCCAGTTACGTCAAACAAACTTGTGCCAGTTGCGTTGAACAAACTTGTGCCAGTTGCGTCGAACAAACTTGTGTCAGTTGGGTAGAACAAATTTGTGCCAGTTGCGTCAAACAAACTTGTGCCAGTTGCGTAGAACAAACTAGGGCCAGTTGCATAGAACAAACTTGTGCCAGATGCGTAGAACAAACTTGTGCCAGTTGCGTAGAACAAACTTGTGCCAGTTGCATAGAACAAACTTGTGCCAGTTATGTAGAACAAACTTGTGCCATTTGCGTCAAACAAACTTGTGCCAGTTGCGTCGAAGAAACTTGTGCCATTTACGGCGAACAAACTTGTGCCAGTTTCTTTGAAAAAACTTGTGCCAGTTGCGTCAAATAAACTTGTGCCAGTTGCGTCAAACAAACTTGTGCCAGTTGCGTCAAACAAACTTGGGCCAGTTTCGTCGAGCAAACTTGTGTCAGTGGAATCCAACAAACTAGTGCCAGTTGCGTAGAACAAACTTGTGCCGGTTGCGTCAAACAAACTTGTGCCAGTTGCTTAGAACAAACTTGTGCCAGTTGCGTAGAAGATCCTTGTGCCAGTTGCGTCGAACAAACTTGTGCTAGTTTGTAGAACAAACTTGTGCCAGTTGCGTCAAACAAACTTATGCCAGTTGCGTAAAACAAACTAGTGCCAGTTGCATAGAACAAACTTGTTCCAGTTGAGTAGAACAAACTTGTGCCAATTGCGTCAAAAAAACTTGTGCCAGTTGCGTCGAAGAAATTTGTGCCACTTGCGTCACACAAACTTGTGCAAGTTGCGTCGAACAAACTTGTGCCAGTTGCGTCGAACAAACTTGTGCCAGTTACGGCGAACCAACTTGTGCCACTTGCGTCGAGAAAACTTGTGCCAGTTGCGTCAAATAAACTTGTGACAGTTGCGTCAAACAAACTTGTGACAGTTACGGCGAACAAACTTGTGCCAGTTGCGTCGAGAAAAGTTGTGCCAGTTGCGTCAAATAAACTTGTGCCAGTTGCGTCAAACAAACTTGTGCCAGTTGCGTCAAACAAACTTGTGCCAGTTACGTCAAACAAACTTGTGCCAGTTGCGTCAAACAAACTTGTGCCAATTGATTCGAAAAAACTTGTGCCAGTTGCGTTGAACAAACTTGTGTCAGTTGAGTCAAACAAACTTGTGCCTCTTGCGTCAAACAAACTTGTGCCAGTTGCGTTAAACAAACTTGTGCCAGTTGCATCGAACAAACTTTTGCCAGTTGCGTCGAACAAACTTGTGCCAGTTGCGTCGAAAAAACTTGCGCCAGTTGCGTCAAACAAACTTGTGCCAGTTGCGTTGAACAAACTTCTGGCAATTGTGTCAAACAAACTTGTGTCAGTTACGTAGAACAAACTTGTGCCAGTTGCGTCGAACAAACTTGTGTCAGTTGGGTAGAACAAATTTGTGCCAGTTGCGTCAAACAAACTTGTGTCAGTTGGGTAGAACAAATTTGTGCCAGTTGCGTCAAACAAACTTGTGCCAGTTGCGTAGAACAAACTAGTGCCAGTTGCATAGAACAAACTTGTGCCGGATGCGTAGAACAAACTTGTGCCAGTTGCGTAGAACAAACTTGTGCCAGTTGCATAGAACAAACTTGTACCAGTTATGTAGAACAAACTTGTGCCATTTGCGTCAAACAAACTTGTGCCAGTTGCGTCGAACAAACTTGTGCCAGTTACGGCGAACAAACTTGTGCCAGTTTCGTTGAAAAAACTTGTGCCAGTTGCGTCAAATAAACTCGTGCCAGTTGCGTCAAACAAACTTGTGCCAGTTGCGTCAAACAAACTTGTGCCAGTTGCGTCAAACAAACTTGTTCCAGTTGCGTCAAACAAACTTGTTCCAGTTGCGTCAAACAAACTTGTGCCAATTGAGTCGAAAAAACTTGTGCCAGTTGCGTCGAACAAATTTGTGCCAGTTGCTTCTAACAAACTTGTGCCAGTTGCGTCAAAAAAACTTGGGCCAGTTTCGTCGAACAAACTTGTGTCAGTGGCACCCAACAAACTTGTGCCAGTTACGTAGAACAAACTTGTGCCAGTTGCGTCAAACAAACTTGTGCCAGTTGCGTAGAACAAACTTGTGCCAGTTGCGTAGAACAACCTTGTGCCAGTTGCGTCGAACAAACTTGTGCTAGTTTGTAGAACAAACTTGTGCCAGTTGCGTCGAAGAAACTTGTGCCAGTTGCGTCGAAGAAACTTGTGACAGTTGCGTCAAACAAACTTGTGCCATTTGCGTTGAACAAACTTGTGCCAGTTGTGTCGAACAAACTTCTGCCAGTTGCGTCAAACAAACTTGTGCCTCTTGCGTCAAACAAACTTGTGCCAGTTGCGTAAAAAAAAACTTGTGCCAGTTGCGTCAAACAAACTTGTGCCAGTTGCGTCAAACAAACTTGTGCCTCTTGCCTCAAACAAACTTGTGCCAGTTGCGTCAAACAAACTTGTACCAATTGAGTCGAAAAAACTTGTGTCTGTTACGTCGAACAAACTTGTGCCAGTTGCGTCTAACAAACTTGTGCCAGTTGCGTCAACCAAAATTGTGCCAGTTGCGTCAAACAAACTTGTGTCAGTTGCGTAGAACAAACTTGTGCCAGTTGCGTCAAACAAACTTGTGCCACTTGAGTACAAGAACCTTGTGCCAGTTGCGTCAAACAAACTTGTGCCAGTTGCGTCGAACAAACTTGTGCCAGTTGAGTCAAACAAACTTGTGCCAGTTGGGTCTAACAAACTTGTGCCAGTTGTGTTAAACAAACTTGTGCCAGTTGCATCGAAGAAACTTTTCCCAGTTGCGTTGAACAAACTTGTGCCAGTTGCGTTGAACAAACTTCTGCCAGTAGTGTCAAACAAACCTTTGTCAGTTGCGTAGAACAAACTTGTGCCAGTTGCGTCGAACAAACATGTGTCAGTTGGGTAGAACAAACTTGTGCCAGTTGCGTCAAACAAACATGTCCCAGTTGCGTAGAACAAACTAGTGCTAGTTGCATAGAACAAACTTGTGCCAGATGCGTAGAACAAACTTGTGTCAGTTGCGAAGAACAAACTTGTGCCAGTTGCATAGAACAAACTTGTGCCAGTTACGTAGAACAAACTTGTGCCAGTTGCGTCGAACAAACTTGTGCTGTTGCGTCGAACAAACTTGTGTCAGTTACGGCGAACAAACTTGTGCCAGTTTCGTCGAGAAAACTTGTGCCAGTTGCGTCAAATAAACTTGTGCCAGTTGCGTCAAACAAACTTGTGTCAGTTGCGTCAAACAAACTTGTGCCAGTTGCGTCAAACAAACTTGTTCCAGTTGCATCAAACAAACTTGTGTCACTTGAGTCGAAAAAACTTGTGCCAGTTGCGTCGAACAAACTTGTGCCAGTTGCGTCGAACAAACTTGTGCCAGTTACGGCGAACAAACTTGTGCCACTTGCGGCGAGAAAACTTGTGCCAGTTGCATCAAATAAACTTGTACCAGTTGCGTCAAACAAACTTGTGCCAGTTACGGCGAACAAACTTGTGCCAGCTGCGTCGAGAAAAGTTGTGCCAGTTGCGTCAAATAAACTTGTGCCAGTTGCGTCAAACAAACTTGTGCCAGTTGCGTCAAACAAACTTGTGCCAGTTGCGTCAAACAAACTTGTGCCAGTTGCATCAAACAAAATTGTGCCAATTGATTCAAAAAAACTTGTGCCAGTTGCGTTGAACAAACTTGTGCCAGTTGCGTCGAACAAACTTGTGCCAGTTGCATCAAACAAACTTGTGCCAGTTGCGTCAAACAAACTTGTGCCAGATATGGCGAACAAACTTGTGCCAGTTGCTTCGAGAAAACTTGTGCTAGTTGCGTCAAAAAAAATTTGTGCCAGTTGCGTCAAACAAACTTGTGAGTGTTGCGTCAAACAAACTTGTGCCTCTTGCGTCAAACAAACTTATGCCAGTTGCGTCAAACAAAATTGTACCAATTGAGTCGAAAAAACTTGTGCCTGTTACGTCGAACAAACTTGTGCCAGTTGCGTCTAACAAACTTGTGCCAGTTGCGTCAAAAAAAAACTTGTGCCAGTTGCGTCAAACAAACTTGTGCCAGTTGCGTCAAACAAACTTGTGCCAGTTGCGTAGAACAAACTTGTGCCAGTTGCGTCAAACAAACTTGTGGCAGTTGCGTAGAAGAACCTTGTGCCAGTTACATCAAACGAACTTGTGCCAGTTGCGTCAAACAAACTTTTGCCAGTTGCGTCAAACAAACTTGTGCCAGTTGAGTCAAAAAACTTGTGCCAGTTGGGTAGAACAAACTTGTCCCAGTTGCGTTAAATAAACTTGTGCCAGTTGCATCGAACAAACTTTTGCTAGTTGCGTCGAACAAACTTGTGCCAGTTGCGTCGAACAAACTTGCGCCAGTTACGTCAAACAAACTTGTGCCAGTTGCGTTGAACAAACTTCTGCCAGTTGTGTCAAACAAACTTGTGTCAGTTGCATAGAACAAACATTTGCCATTTGCGTAGAACAAACTTGTGCCAGTTGTGTCAAACAAACCTGTGCCAGTTGTGTACAACAAACTAGTAAGAGTTGCGTAGAACAAACTTGTGCCAGTTGTGTCGAACAAACTTGTGCCAGTTGCGTAGAACAAACTTGTACCAGTTGTGTCAAACAAACTTATGCCAGTTGCATAGAACAAACTAGTGCCAGTTGCATAGAACTAACTTGTCCCAGTTGAGTAGAACAAACTTGAGCCAGTTGCGTCAAACAAACTTGTGCCAGTTGCGTCGAACAAACTTGTGCCAGTTGCGTCAAAGAAACTTGTGCCAGTTGCGTCAAACAACCTTGTGCCATTTGCGTCAAACAAACTTGTGCCAGTTGCGTCGAACAAACTTGTGCCAGATATGGCGAACAAACTTGTGCCAGTTGCTTCGAGAAAACTTGTGCCAGCTGCGTAAAAAAAAACTTGTGCCAGTTGCGTCAAACAAACTTGTGCCAGTTGCGTCAAACAAACTTGTGCCTCTTGCGTTAAACAAACTTGTGCCAGTTCCGTCAAACAAACTTGTACCAATTGAGTCGAAAAAACTTGTGCCAGTTACGTCGAACAAACTTGTGCCAGTTACGTCTAACAAACTTGTGCCAGTTGCGTCAAACAAACTTGTGCCAGTTGCGATAAACAAACTTGTGCCAGTTGCGTCAAAAAAACTTGTGCCAGTTGCGTAAAACAAACTTGTGCCAGTTGCGTAGAAGAACCTTGTGCCAGTTGCATAGAAGAACCTTGTGCCAGTTTCGTGAAACGAACTTGTGCCAGTTGCGTCAAACAAACTTGTGCCAGTTGCGTCGAACAAACTTGTGCCAGTTGAGTCAAACAAACTTGTGCCAGTTGGGTCGAACAAACTTGTGCCAGTTGCGTTAAACAAACTTGTGCCAGTTGCATCGAACAAACTTTTGCCAGTTGCGTCGAACAAACTTGTGACAGTTGCGTCGAACAAACTTGCGCCAGTTACGTCAAACAAACTTGTGCAAGTTGCGTTGAACAAACTTCTGCCAGTTGTGTCAAACAAACTTGTGTCAGTTACGTAGAACAAACTTGTGCCAGTTGCGTCGAACAAACTTATGTCAGTTGGGTAGAACAAACTTGTGCCAGTTGCGTCAAACAAACTTATGCCAGTTGCGTAAAACAAACTAGTGCCAGTTGCAAAGAACAAACTTGTGCCAGATGCATAGAACAAACTTGTGCCAGTTGCGTAGGACAAACTTGTGCCAGTTGCATAGAACAAACTTGTGCCAGTTATGTAGAACAAACTTGTGCCAGTTGCGTCGAACAAACTTGTGCCAGTTGCGTCGAACAAACTTGTGCCAGTTACGGCGAACAAACTTGTGCCAGTTGCGTCAAAGAAACTTGTGCCAGTTGCGTCAAACAAACTTGTGCCAGTTGCGTCAAACAAAATTGTGCCAGTTGCGTCAAACAAACTTGTTCCAGTTGCGTCAAAGAAACTTATGCCACTTGAGTCGAAAAAACTTGTGCCAGTTGCGTCGAACAAACTTGTGCCAGTTGCATCTAACAAACTTGTGCCAGTGGCGGCAAAAAAACTTGTGCCAGTTTCGTCAAACAAACTTGTGCCAGTTGCATCCAACAAACTTGTGCCAGTTGCGTCGAACAAACTTGTGCCAGTTGCGTCAAACAAACTTGTGCCAGTTGCGTAGAACAAACTTGTGCCAGTTGCGTAGAACAAACTTGTGCCAGTTGAGTCGAACAAACTTGTGCTAGTTGGTAGAACAAACTTGTGCCAGTTGCGTCAAACAAACATATGCCAGTTGCATAAAACAAACAAGTGCCAGTTGCATAGAAGAAACTTGTGCCATTTGAGTAGAACAAACTTGTGCCAATTGCATCAAACAAACTTGCGCCAGTTGCGTCGAACAAATTTGTGCCAGTTGCATCGAAGAAACTTGTGCCAGTTGCGTCAAACAAACTTGTGCCAGTTGCGTCGAACAAACTTGTGCCAGTTGCGTCGAACAAACTTGTGCCAGTTACGGCGAACATACTTGTGCCACTTGCGTCGAGAAAACTTGTGCCAGTTGCGTCAAATAAACTTGTGCCAGTTGCGTCAAACAAACTTGTGCCAGTTACGGCGAACAAACTTGTGCCAGCTGCGCCGAGAAAAGTTGTGCCAGTTGCGTCAAATAAACTTGTGCCAGTTACGTCAAACAAACTTGTGCCAGTTGCGTCAAACAAACTTGTGCCAGTTGCGTCAAACAAACTTGTGCCAGTTGCGTCAAACAAACTTGTGCCAATTGATTCGAAAAAACTTGTGCCAGTTGCGTTGAACAAACTTGTGCCAGTTGCGTCTAACAAACTTGTTCCAGTTGCGTCAAACAAACGTGTGCCAGTTGCGTCGAAAAAACTTGTGCCAGATATGGCGAACAAACTTGTGCCAGTTGCTTCGAGAAAACTTGTGCCAGTTGCGTAAAAAAAAACTTGTGCCAGTTGCATCAAACAAACTTGTGCCAGTTGCGTCAAACAAACTTGTGCCAGTTGCGTCATACAAACTTGTGCCAGTTGCGTCAAACGAACTTGTGCCAGTTGCGTCAAACAAACTTTTGCCAGTTGCGTAGAAGAACCTTGTGCCAGTTGCGTCAAACAAACTTGTGCCAGTTGCGTCAAACAAACTTTAGCCAGTTGCGTCAAACAAACTTGTGCCAGTTGAGTCAAACAAACTTGTGCCAGTTGGGTCGAAGAAACTTGTGCCAGTTGTGTTAAACAAACTTGTGCCAGTTGCATCGAACAAACTTTTGCCAGTTGCGTCGAACAAACTTGTGCCAGTTGCGTCGAACAAACTTGCGCCAGTTACGTCAAACAAACTTGTGCCAGTTGCGTTGAACAAACTTCTGCCAGTTGTGTCAAACAAACTTGTAGCAGTTGCGTAGAACAAACATTTGCCATTTGCGTAGAACAAACTTGTGCCAGTTGTGTCAAACAAACCTGTGCCAGTTGTGTACAACAAACTAGTAAGAGTTGCGTAGAACAAACTTGTGCCAGTTGTGTCAAACAAACTTGTGCCAGTTGCGTAGAACAAACTTGTACCAGTTGCGTCAAACAAACTTATGCCAGTTGCGTAAAACAAACTAGTGCCAGTTGCATAGAACAAACTTGTGCCAGTTGAGTAGAACAAACTTGTGCCAATTGCATCAAACAAACTTGTGCCAGTTGCGCCGAACAAACTTGTGCCAGTTGCGTCGAAGAAACTTGTGCCAGTTGCGTCAAACAAACTTGTGCCAGTTGCATCGAACAAACTTGTGCCAGTTGCGTCGAACAAACTTGTGCCAGTTACGGCGAACAAACTTGTGCCACTTGCGTTGAGAAAACTTGTGCCAGTTGCGTCAAATAAACTTGTGCCAGTTACGTCAAACAAACTTGTGCCAGTTACGGCAAACCAACTTGTGCCAGCTGCGTCGAGAAAAGTTGTGCCAGTTGCGTCAAATAAACTTGTGCCAGTTGTGTCAAACAAACTTGTGCCAGTTGCGTCAAACAAACTTGTGCCAGTTGCGTCAAACAAACTTGTGCTAGTTGCGTTAAACAAACTTCTGCCAATTGATTCGAAAAAACTTGTGCCAGTTGCGTTGAACAAACTTGTGCCAGTTGCGTCTAACAAACTTGTGCCAGTTGCGTCAAACAAACTTGTGCCAGTTGCGTCGAACAAACTTGTGCCAGATATGGAAAACAAACTTGTGCCAGTTGCTTCGAGAAAACTTGTGCCAGTCGCGTAAAAAAAAAACTTGTGCCATTTGCGTCAAACAAACTTGTGCCAGTTGCGTCAAACAAACTTGTGCCTCTTGCGTCAAACAAACTTGTGCCAGTTGCATCATTAAACTTGTACCAATTGAGTCGAAAAAACTTGTGCCTGTTACGTCGAATAAAGTTGTGCCAGTTGCGTCTAACAAACTTGTGCCAGTTGCGTCGAACAAACTTGTGCCAGTTGCGTCAAACAAACTTGTGCCAGTTGCGTAGAACAAACTTGTGCCAGTTGCGTAGAAGAACCTTGTGCCAGTTGAGTCAAACAAACTTGTGCCAGTTGCGTCAAACAAACTTGTGCCAGTTGCGTTAAACAAACTTGTGCCAGTTGCATCGAACAAACTTGTGCCAGTTGCGTCAAACAAACTTGTGCCAGTTGCATAGAAGAACCTTGTGCCAGTTGCGTCAAACGAACTTGTGCCAGTTGCGTCAAACAAACTTGTGCCAGTTGCGTCGAACACACTTGTGCCAGTTGAGTCAAACAAACTTGTGCCAGTTGGGTCGAACAAACTTGTGCCAGTTGCGTTAAACAAACTTGTGCCAGTTGCATCGAACAAACTTTTGCCAGTTGCGTCGAACAAACTTGTGACAGTTGCGTCGAACAAACTTGCGCCAGTTACGTCAAACAAACTTGTGCCAGTTGCGTTGAACAAACTTCTGCCAGTTGTGTCAAACAAACTTGTGTCAGTTGCGTAGAACAAACTTGTGCCAGTTGCATCGAACAAACTTATGTCAGTTGGGTAGAACAAACTTGTGCCAGTTGCATCAAACAAACATGTCCCAGTTGCGTAGAACAAACTAGTGCCAGTTGCATAGAACAAACTTGTGCCAGATGCGTAGAACAAACTTGTGCCAGTTGCGTCGAACAAACTTGTGCCAGTTGCATAGAACAAACTTGTGCCAGTTGCGTAGAACAAACTAGTGCCAGTTGCATAGAACAAACTTGTGCCAGATGCGTAGAACAAACTTGTGCCAGTTGCGTAGAACAAACTTGTGCCAGTTGCATAGAACAAACTTGCGCCAGTTATGTAGAACAAACTTGTGCCATTTGCGTCAAACAAACTTGTGCCAGTTGCGTCGAACAAACTTGTGCCAGTTACGGCGAACAAACTTGTGCCAGTTTCGACGAGAAAACTTGTGCCAGTTGCGTCAAATAAACTTGTGCCAGTTGCGTCAAACAAACTTGTGCCAGTTGCGTCAAACAAACTTGTGCCAGTTGCGTCAAACAACCTTGTTCCAGTTGCGTCAAACAAACTTGTTCCAGTTGCGTCAAACAAACTTGTGCCAATTGAGTCGAAAAAACTTGTGCCAGTTGCGTCGAACAAACTTGTGCCAGTTGCGTCTAACAAACTTGTGCCAGTTGCGTAAAAAAAACTTGGGCCAGTTTCGTCGAACAAACTTGTGTCAGTGGCATCCAACAAACTTGTGCCAGTTGCGTAGAACAAACTTGTGCCAGTTGCGTCAAACAAACTTGTGCCAGTTGCGTAGAACAAACTTGTGCCAGTTGCGTAGAACAACCTTGTGCCAGTTGCGGCGAACAAACTTGTGCTAGTTTGTAGAACAAACTTGTGCCAGTTGCGTCAAACAAACTTATGCCAGTTGCGTAAAAAAAACTAGTGCCAGTTGCATAGAACAAACTTGTTCCAGTTGAGTAGAACAAACTTGTGCCAATTGCGTCAAACAAACTTGTGCCAGTTCGTCGAACAAACTTGTGCCAGTTGCATCGAAGAAATTTGTGCCAGTTGCGTCACACAAACTTGTGCCAGTTGCGTCGAACAAACTTGTGCCAGTTGCGTCGAACAAACTTGTGCCAGTTACGGAGAACCAACTTGTGCCACTTGCGTCGAGAAAACTTGTGCCAGTTGCGTCAAATAAACTTTTGCCAGTTGTGTCAAACAAACTTGTGCCAGTTACAGCGAACAAACTTGTGCCAGTTGCGTCGAGAAAAGTTGTGCCAGTTGCGTCAAATAAACTTGTGCCAGTTGTGTCAAACAAACTTGTGCCAGTTGCGTCAAACAAACTTGTGCCAGTGGCGTCAAAAAAACCTGTGCAAATTGATTCGAATAAACTTGTGCCAGTTGCGTTGAACAAACTTGTGCCAGTTGCGTCTAACAAACTTGTGCTAGTTGCGTCAAACAAACTTGTGCCAGTTGCGTCGAACAAACTTGTGCCAGATATGGCAAACAAACTTGTGCCAGTTGCTTCGAGAAAACTTGTGCCAGTCGCGTAAAAAAAAACTTGTGCCAGTTGCGTCAAACAAACTTGTGTCAGTTGCGTCAAACAAACTTGTGCCTCTTGCATCAAACAAACTTGTGCCAGTTGCATCAAACAAACTTGTGCCAGTTGCGTAGAACAAACTTGTGCCAGTTGCGTAGAAGAACCTTGTGCCAGTTGCGTCAAACAAACTTCTGCCAGTTGCGTCAAAGAAACTTGTGCCAGTTGCGTTAAATAAACTTGTGCCAGTTACGTCAAACAAACTTGTGCCAGTTGCTTCGAGAAAACTTGTGCCAGTCGCGTAAAAAAAAACTTGTGCCTGGTACGTCGAACAAACTTGTGCCAGTTGCGTCTAACAAACTTGTGCCAGTTGTGTCGAACAAACTTGTGCCAGTTGCGTCAAACAAACTTGTGCCAGTTGCGTAGAACAAACTTGTGCCAGTTGCGTAGAAGAACCTTGTGCCAGTTGCGTCAAACAAACTTCTGCCAGTTGCGTCAAAGAAACTTGTGCCAGTTGCGTTAAACAAACTTGTGCCAGTTGCATCGAACAAACTTTTGCCAGTTGCGTCGAACAAACTTGTGCCAGTTATGTCGAAAAAACTTGCACCAGTTGCGTCGAACAAACTTGTGCCAGTTGCGTTGAACAAACTTCAGCCAATTGTGTCAAACAAACTTGTGTCAGTTGCGTAGAACAAACTTGTGCCAGTTGCGTTGAACAAACTTGTGCCAGTTGCGTAGAACAAGCTAGTGCCAGTTGAATAGAACAAACTTGTGCCGGATGCGTAGAACAAACTTGTGCCAGTTGCGTAGAACAAACTTGTGCCAGTTGCATAGAACAAACTTGTGCCAGTTATGTAGAACAAACTTGTGCCATTTGCGTCAAACAAACTTGTGCCAGTTGCGTCGAACAAACTTGTGCCAGTTATTGCAAACAAACTTGTGCCAGTTTCGTCGAAAAAACTTGTGCCAGTTGCGTCAAACAAACTTGTGCCAATTGAGTCGAAAAAACTTGTGCCAGTTGCGTCGAACAAACTTGTGCCAGTTGCGTCTAACAAACTTTTGCCAGTTGCGTAGATCAAACCTGTGCTAGTTGCGTAGAACAACCTTGTGCCAGTTGCGTCAAACAAACTTGTGCCACTTGCGTCGAACAAACTTGTGCCAGTTGCGTCAAACAAACTTGTGCCAGTTGCGTAGGACAAACTTGTGCCAGTTGCATAGAAGAACCTTGTGCCAGTTGCGTCAAAAAAACTTCTGCCAGTTGCGTCAAAAAAACTTGTGCCAATTGCGTTAAACAAACTTGTGCCAGTTGCATCGAACAAACTTTTGCCAGTTGCGTCGAACAAACTTGTGCCAGTTGCGTCGAAAAAAACTTGCGCCAGTTGCGTCGAACAAACTTGTGCCAGTTGCGTCTAACAAACTTGTGCCAGTTGCATCAAAAAAAACTTTTGCCAGTTGCGTCAAACAAACTTGTGCCAGTTGCGTCAAACAAACTTGTGCCAGTTGCGTCAAACAAACTTGTGCCAGTTGCGTAGAAGAACCTTGTGCCAGTTGCATCAAACGAACTTGTGCCAGTTGCGTCAAACAAACTTTTGCCAGTTGCGTCAAACAAACTTGTGCCAGTTGAGTCAAACAAACTTGTGCCAGTTGGGTCGAACAAACTTGTGCCAGTTGAGTTAAACAAACTTGAGCCAGTTGCGTAAAACAAACTTGTGCCAGTTGCGTAGAAGAACCTTGTGCCAGTTGCGTAGAAGAACCTTGCGCCAGTTGCGTGAAACGAACTTGTGCCAGTTGCGTCAAACAAACTTGTGCCAGTTGCGTCGAACAAACTTGTGCCAGTTGCATAGAACAAACTTGTGCCAGTTGGGTCGAACAAACTTGTGCCAGTTGCGTTAAACAAACTTGTGCCAGTTGCATCGAACAAACTTTTGCCAGTTGCGTCGAACAAACTTGTGACAGTTGCGTCGAACAAACTTGCGCCAGTTACGTCAAACAAACTTGTGCCAGTTGCGTTGAACAAACTTCTGCCAGTTGTGTCAAACAAACTTGTGTCAGTTACGTAGAACAAACTTGTGCCAGTTGCGTCGAACAAACTTATGTCAGTTGGGTAGAACAAACTTGTGCCACTTGCGTCAAACAAACTTATGCCAGTTGCGTAAAACAAACTAGTGCCAGTTGCATAGAACAAACTTGTGCCAGATGCGTAGAACAAACTTGTGCCAGTTGCGTAGGACAAACTTGTGCCAGTTGCATAGAACAAACTTGTGCCAGTTATGTAGAACAAACTTGTGCCAGTTGCGTCGAACAAACTTGTGCCAGTTGCGTCGAACAAACTTGTGCCAGTTACGGCGAACAAACTTGTGCCAGTTGCGTCAAAGAAACTTGTGCCAGTTGCGTCAAACAAACTTGTGCCAGTTGCGTCAAACAAACTTGTGCCAGTTGCGTCAAACAAACTTGTTCCAGTTGCGTCAAAGAAACTTGTGCCACTTGAGTCGAAAAAACTTGTGCCAGTTGCGTCGAACAAACTTGTGCCAGTTGCATCTAACAAACTTGTGCCAGTTGCGTCAAAAAAACTTGTGCCAGTTTCGTCAAACAAACTTGTGCCAGTTGCATCCAACAAACTTGTGCCAGTTGCGTCGAACAAACTTGTGCCAGTTGCGTCAAACAAACTTGTGCCAGTTGCGTAGAACAAACTTGTGCCAGTTGCGTAGAACAACCTTGTGCCAGTTGAGTCGAACAAACTTGTGCTAGTTGGTAGAACAAACTTGTGCCAGTTGCGTCAAACAAACATATGCCAGTTGCATAAAACAAACAAGTGCCAGTTGCATAGAAGAAACTTGTGCCATTTGAGTAGAACAAACTTGTGCCATTTGAGTAGAACAAACTTGTGCCAATTGCATCAAACAAACTTGTGCCAGTTGCGTCGAACAAACTTGTGCCAGTTGCGTCGAAGAAACTTGTGCCAGTTGCGTCAAAAAAACTTGTGCCAGTTGCGTCGAACAAACTTGTGCCAGTTGAGTCGAACAAACTTGTGCCAGTTACGGCGAACAAACTTGTGCCACTTGCGTCGAGAAAACTTGTGTCAGTTGCATCAAATAAACTTGTGCCAGTTGCGTCAAACAAACTTGTGCCAGTTACGGCGAACAAACTTGTGCCAGCTGCGCCGAGAAAAGTTGTGCCAGTTGCGTCAAATAAACTTGTGCCAGTTACGTCAAACAAACTTGTGCCAGTTGCGTCAAACCAACTTGTGCCAGTTGCGTCAAACAAACTTGTGCCAGTTGCGTCAAACAAACTTGTGCCAATTGATTCGAAAAAACTTGTGCCAGTTGCGTTGAACAAACTTGTGCCAGTTGCGTCTAACAAACTTGTGCCAGTTGCGTCAAACAAACTTGTGCCAGTTGCGTCGAAAAAACTTGTGCCAGATATGGCGAACAAACTTGTGCCAGTTGCTTTGAGAAAACTTGTGCCAGTTGCGTAAAAAAAAACTTGTGCCAGTTGCGTCAAACAAACTTGTGCCAGTTGCGTTAAACAAACTTGCGCCTCTTGCGTCAAACAAACTTGTGCCAGTTGCGTCAAACAAATTTGTACCAATTGAGTCGAAAAAACTTGTGCCTGTTACGTCGAACAAACTTGTGCCAGTTGCGTAGAACAAACTTGTGCCAGTTGCGTCAAACAAACTTGTGCCAGTTGCGTCAAACAAACTTGTGCCAGTTGCGTCAAACAAACTTGTGCCAGTTGCGTCATACAAACTTGTGCCAGTTGCGTCAAACGAACTTGTGCCAGTTGCGTCAAACAAACTTTTGCCAGTTGCGTAGAAGAACCTTGTGCCAGTTGCGTCAAACAAACTTGTGCCAGTTGCGTCAAACAAACTTTAGCCAGTTGCGTCAAACAAACTTGTGCCAGTTGAGTCAAACAAACTTGTGCCAGTTGGGTCGAAGAAACTTGTGCCAGTTGTGTTAAACAAACTTGTGCCAGTTGCATCGAACAAACTTTTGCCAGTTGCGTCGAACAAACTTGTGCCAGTTGCGTCGAACAAACTTGCGCCAGTTGTGTCAAACAAACTTGTGCCAGTTGCGTTGAACAAACTTCTGCCAGTTGTGTCAAACAAACTTGTGGCAGTTGCGTAGAACAAACATTTGCCATTTGCGTAGAACAAACTTGTGCCAGTTGTGTCAAACAAACCTGTGCCAGTTGTGTACAACAAACTAGTAAGAGTTGCGTAGAACAAGCTTGTGCCAGTTGTGTCAAACAAACTTGTGCCAGTTGCGTAGAACAAACTTGTACCAGTTGCGTCAAACAAACTTATGCCAGTTGCGTAAAACAAACTAGTGCCAGTTGCATAGAACAAACTTGTGCCAGTTGAGTAGAACAAACTTGTGCCAATTGCATCAAACAAACTTGTGCCAGTTGCGCCGAACAAACTTGTGCCAGTTGCGTCGAAGAAACTTGTGCCAGTTGCGTCAAACAAACTTGTGCCAGTTGCATCGAACAAACTTGTGCCAGTTGCGTCGAACAAACTTGTGCCAGTTACGGCGAACAAACTTGTGCCACTTGCGTCGAGAAAACTTGTGCCAGTTGCGTCAAATAAACTTGTGCCAGTTACGTCAAACAAACTTGTGCCAGTTACGGCAAACCAACTTGTGCCAGTTGCGTCGAGAAAAGTTGTGCCAGTTGCGTCAAATAAACTTGTGCCAGTTGCGTCAAACAAACTTGTGCCAGTTGCGTCAAACAAACTTGTGCCAGTTGCGTCAAACAAACTTGTGCTAGTTGCGTCAAACAAACTTCTGCCAATTGATTCGAAAAAACTTGTGCCAGTTGCGTTGAACAAACTTGTGCCAGTTGCGTCTAACAAACTTGTGCCAGTTGCGTCAAACAAACTTGTGCCAGTTGCGTCGAACAAACTTGTGCCAGATATGGCAAACAACCTTGTGCCAGTTGCTTCGAGAAAACTTGTGCCAGTCGCGTAAAAAAAAACTTGTGCCATTTGCGTCAAACAAACTTGTGCCAGTTGCGTCAAACAAACTTGTGCCTCTTGCGTCAAACAAACTTGTGCCAGTTGCATCATTAAACTTGTACCAATTGAGTCGAAAAAACTTGTGCCTGTTACGTCGAATAAAGTTGTGCCAGTTGCGTCTAACAAACTTGTGCCAGTTGCGTCGAACAAACTTGTGCCAGTTACGGCGAACAAACTTGTGCCAGTTGCGTCAAAGAAACTTGTGCCAGTTGCGTCAAACAAACTTGTGCCAGTTGCGTCAAACAAACTTGTGCCAGTTGCGTCAAACAAACTTGTTCCAGTTGCGTTAAAGAAACTTGTGCCACTTGAGTCGAAAAAACTTGTGCCAGTTGCGTCGAACAAACTTGTGCCAGTTGCATCTAACAAACTTGTGCCAGTTGCGTCAAAAAAACTTGTGCCGGTTTCGTCAAACAAACTTGTGCCAGTTGCATCCAACAAACTTGTGCCAGTTGCGTCGAACAAACTTGTGCCAGTTGCGTCAAACAAACTTGTGCCAGTTGCGTAGAACAAACTTGTGCCAGTTGCGTAGAACAACCTTGTGCCAGTTGAGTCGAACAAACTTGTGCTAGTTGGTAGAACAAACTTGTGCCAGTTGCGTCAAACAAACATATGCCAGTTGCATAAAACAAACAAGTGCCAGTTGCATAGAAGAAACTTGTGCCATTTGAGTAGAACAAACTTGTGCCAATTGCATCAAACAAACTTGTGCCAGTTGCGTCGAACAAACTTGTGCCAGTTGCGTCGAAGAAACTTGTGCCAGTTGCGTCAAACAAACTTGTGCCAGTTGCGTCGAACAAACTTGTGCCAGTTGCGTCGAACAAACTTGTGCCAGTTACGGCGAACAAACTTGTGCCACTTGCGTCGAGAAAACTTGTGCCAGTTGCGTCAAATAAACTTGTGCCAGTTGCGTCAAACAAACTTGTGCCAGTTACGGCGAACAAACTTGTGCCAGCTGCGCCGAGAAAAGTTGTGCCAGTTGCGTCAAATAAACTTGTGCCAGTTACGTCAAACAAACTTGTGCCAGTTGCGTCAAACAAACTTGTGCCAGTTGCGTCAAACAAACTTGTGCCAGTTGCGTCAAACAAACTTGTGCCACTTG
Source organism: Macrobrachium rosenbergii (assembly GCA_039081455.1). Lineage (NCBI taxonomy): Eukaryota > Metazoa > Arthropoda > Malacostraca > Decapoda > Palaemonidae > Macrobrachium > Macrobrachium rosenbergii. The sequence continues at coordinate 1,093,410 of JANJGK010000135.1, read as the reverse complement.
ATTCGAAAAAACTTGTGCCAGTTGCGTTGACCAAACTTGTGCCAGTTGCGTCTAACAAACTTGTGCCAGTTGCGTCAAACAAACTTGTGCCAGTTGCGTCGAAAAAACTTGTGCCAGATATGGCGAACAAACTTGTGCCAGTTGCTTCGAGAAAACTTGTGCCAGTTGCGTAAAAAAAAACTTGTGCCAGTTGCGTCAAACAAACTTGTGCCAGTTGTGTCAAACAAACTTGCACCTCTTGCGTCAAACAAACTTGTGCCAGTTGCGTCAAACAAACTTGTACCAATTGAGTCGAAAAAACTTGTGCCTGTTACGTCGAACAAACTTGTGCCAGTTGCGTCTAACAAACTTGTGCCAGTTGCGTCAAAAAAACTTGTGCCAGTTGCGTCAAATAAACTTGTGCCAGTTGCGTCAAACAAACTTGTGCCAGTTGCGTCATACAAACTTGTGCCAGTTGCGTCAAACGAACTTGTGCCAGTTGCGTCAAACAAACTTTTGCCAGTTGCGTAGAAGAACCTTGTGCCAGTTGCGTCAAACAAACTTGTGCCAGTTGCGTCAAACAAACTTGTGCCAGTTGCATCAAACAAACTTGTGCCAGTTGAGTCAAACAAACTTGTGCCAGTTGGGTCGAAGAAACTTGTGCCAGTTGTGTTAAACAAACTTGTGCCAGTTGCATCGAACAAACTTTTGTCAGTTGCGTCGAACAAACTTGTGCCAGTTGCGTCGAACAAACTTGCGCCAGTTACGTCAAACAAACTTGTGCCAGTTGCGTTGAACAAACTTCTGCCAGTTGTGTCAAACAAACTTGTGGCAGTTGCGTAGAACAAACATTTGACATTTGCGTAGAACAAACTTGTGCCCGTTGTGTCAAACAAACCTGTGCCAGTTGTGTACAACAAACTAGTAAGAGTTGCGTAGAACAAACTTGTGCCAGTTGCGTCAAACAAACTTATGCCAGTTGCGTAAAACAAACTAGTGCCAGTTGCATAGAACAAACTTGTGCCAGTTGAGTAGAACAAACTTGTGCCAATTGCATTAAACAAACTTGTGCCAGTTGCGCCGAACAAACTTGTGCCAGTTGCGTCGAAGAAACTTGTGCCAGTTGCGTCAAACAAACTTGTGCCAGTTGCATCGAACAAACTTGTGCCAGTTGCGTCGAACAAACTTGTGCCAGTTACGGCGAACAAACTTGTGCCACTTGCGTCGAGAAAACTTGTGCCAGTTGCGTCAAATAAACTTGTGCCAGTTACGTCAAACAAACTTGTGCCAGTTACGGCAAACCAACCTGTGCCAGTTGCGTCGAGAAAAGTTGTGCCAGTTGCGTCAAATAAACTTGTGCCAGTTGCGTCAAACAAACTTGTGCCAGTTGCGTCAAACAAACTTGTGCCAGTTGCGTCAAACAAACTTGTGCTAGTTGCGTCAAACAAACTTCTGCCAATTGATTCGAAAAAACTTGTGCCAGTTGCGTTGAACAAACTTGTGCCAGTTACGTCTAAAAAACTTGTGCCAGTTGCGTCAAACAAACTTGTGCCAGTTGCGTCGAACAAACTTGTGCCAGATATGGCAAACAAACTTGTGCCAGTTGCTTCGAGAAAACTTGTGCCAGTCGCGTAAAAAAAAACTTGTGCCATTTGCGTCAAACAAACTTGTGCCAGTTGCGTCAAACAAACTTGTGCCTCTTACGTCAAACAAACTTGTGCCAGTTCCATCATTAAACTTGTACCAATTGAGTCGAAAAAACTTGTGCCTGTTACGTCGAATAAAGTTGTGCCAGTTGCGTCTAACAAACTTGTGCCAGTTGCGTCGAACAAACTTGTGCCAGTTGCGTCAAACAAACTTGTGCCAGTTGCGTAGAACAAACTTGTGCCAGTTGCGTAGAAGAACCTTGTGCCAGTTGAGTCAAACAAACTTGTGCCAGTTGCGTCAAACAAACTTGTGCCAGTTGCGTTAAACAAACTTGTGCCAGTTGCATCGAACAAACTTGTGCCAGTTGCGTCAAACAAACTTGTGCCAGTTGCGTAGAAGAACCTTGTGCCAGTTGCGTCAAACGAACTTGTGCCAGTTGCGTCAAACAAACTTGTGCCAGTTGCGTCGAACACACTTGTGCCAGTTGAGTCAAACAAACTTGTGCCAGTTGGGTCGAACAAACTTGTGCCAGTTGCGTTAAACAAACTTGTGCCAGTTGCATCGAACAAACTTTTGCCAGTTGCGTCGAACAAACTTGTGACAGTTGCGTCGAACAAACTTGCGCCAGTTACGTCAAACAAACTTGTGCCAGTTGCGTTGAACAAACTTCTGCCAGTTGTGTCAAACAAACTTGTGCCAGTTGCGTTAAACAAACTTGTGCCAGTTGCATCGAACAAACTTGTGCCAGTTGCGTCAAACAAACTTGTGCCAGTTGCGTAGAAGAACCTTGTGCCAGTTGCGTCAAACGAACTTGTGCCAGTTGCGTCAAACAAACTTGTGCCAGTTGCGTCGAACACACTTGTGCCAGTTGAGTCAAACAAACTTGTGCCAGTTGGGTCGAACAAACTTGTGCCAGTTGCGTTAAACAAACTTGTGCCAGTTGCATCGAACAAACTTTTGCCAGTTGCGTCGAACAAACTTGTGACAGTTGCGTCGAACAAACTTGCGCCAGTTACGTCAAACAAACTTGTGCCAGTTGCGTTGAACAAACTTCTGCCAGTTGTGTCAAACAAACTTGTGTCAGTTGCGTAGAACAAACTTGTGCCAGTTGCGTCAAACAAACATGTCCCAGTTGCGTAGAACAAACTAGTGCCAGTTGCATAGAACAAACTTGTGCCAGATGCGTAGAACAAACTTGTGCCAGTTGCGTAGAACAAACTTGTGCCAGTTGCATAGAACAAACTTGTGCCAGTTGCGTAGAACAAACTAGTGCCAGTTGCATAGAACAAACTTGTTCCAGATGCGTAGAACAAACTTGTGCCAGTTGCGTAGAACAAACTTGTGCCAGTTGCATAGAACAAACTTGCGCCAGTTATGTAGAACAAACTTGTGCCATTTGCGTCAAACAAACTTGTGCCAGTTGCGTCGAACAAACTTGTGCCAGTTACGGCGAACAAACTTGTGCCAGTTTCGACGAGAAAACTTGTGCCAGTTGCGTCAAATAAACTTGTGCCAGTTGCGTCAAACAAACTTGTGCCAGTTGCGTCAAACAAACTTGTGCCAGTTGCGTCAAACAACCTTGTTCCAGTTGCGTCAAACAAACTTGTTCCAGTTGCGTCAAACAAACTTGTGCCAATTGAGTCGAAAAAACTTGTGCCAGTTGCGTCGAACAAACTTGTGCCAGTTGCGTCCAACAAACTTGTGCCAGTTGCGTAAAAAAAACTTGGGCCAGTTTCGTCGAACAAACTTGTGTCAGTGGCATCCAACAAACTTGTGCCAGTTGCGTAGAACAAACTTGTGCCAGTTGCGTCAAACAAACTTGTGCCAGTGGCGTAGAACAAACTTGTGCCAGTTGCGTAGAACAACCTTGTGCCAGTTGCGGCGAACAAACTTGTGCTAGTTTGTAGAACAAACTTGTGCCAGTTGCGTCAAACAAACTTATGCCAGTTGCGTAAAAAAAAACTAGTGCCAGTTGCATAGAACAAACTTGTTCCAGTTGAGTAGAACAAACTTGTGCCAATTGCGTCAAACAAACTTGTGCCAGTTCGTCGAACAAACTTGTGCCAGTTGCATCGAAGAAATTTGTGCCAGTTGCGTCACACAAACTTGTGCCAGTTGCGTCGAACAAACTTGTCCTAGTTGCGTTGAACAAACTTGTGCCAGTTACGACGAACCAACTTGTGCCACTTGCGTCGAGAAAACTTGTGCCAGTTGCGTCAAATAAACTTTTGCCAGTTGCGTCAAACAAACTTGTGCCAGTTACGGCGAACAAACTTGTGCCAGTTGCGTCGAAAAAAGTTGTGCCAGTTGCGTCAAATAAACTTGTGCCAGTTGTGTCAAACAAACTTGTGCCAGTTGCGTCAAACAAACTTGTGCCAGTTGCGTCAAAAAAACCTGTGCCAATTGATTCGAATAAACTTGTGCCAGTTGCGTTGAACAAACTTGTGCCAGTTGCGTCTAACAAACTTGTGCCAGTTGCGTCAAACAAACTTGTGCCAGTTGCGTCGAACAAACTTGTGCCAGATATGGCAAACAAACTTGTGCCAGTTGCTTCGAGAAAACTTGTGCCTGTCGCGTAAAAAAAAACTTGTGCCAGTTGCGTCAAACAAACTTGTGTCAGTTGCGTCAAACAAACTTGTGCCTCTTGCGTCAAACAAACTTGTGCCAGTTGCATCAAACAAACTTGTACCAATTGAGTCGAAAAAACTTGTGCCTGTTACGTCGAACAAACTTGTGCCAGTTGCGTCTAACAAACTTGTGCCAGTTGTGTCGAACAAACTTGTGCCAGTTGCGTCAAACAAACTTGTGCCAGTTGCGTAGAACAAACTTGTGCCAGTTGCGTAGAAGAACCTTGTGCCAGTTGCGTCAAACAAACTTCTGCCAGTTGCGTCAAAGAAACTTGTGCCAGTTGCGTTAAACAAACTTGTGCCAGTTGCATCGAACAAACTTTTGCCAGTTGCGTCGAACAAACTTGTGCCAGTTGCGTCGAAAAAACTTGCACCAGTTGCGTCGAACAAACTTGTGCCAGTTGCGTTGAACAAACTTCTGCCAATTGTGTCAAACAAACTTGTGTCAGTTGCGTAGAACAAACTTGTGCCAGTTGCGTTGAACAAACTTGTGCCAGTTGCGTAGAACAAGCTAGTGCCAGTTGAATAGAACAAACTTGTGCCGGATGCGTAGAACAAACTTGTGCCAGTTGCGTAGAACAAACTTGTGCCAGTTGCATAGAACAAACTTGTGCCAGTTATGTAGAACAAACTTGTGCCATTTGCGTCAAACAAACTTGTGCCAGTTGCGTCGAACAAACTTGTGCCAGTTACGGCAAACAAACTTGTGCCAGTTTCGTCGAAAAAACTTGTGCCAGTTGCGTCAAACAAACTTGTGCCAATTGAGTCGAAAAAACTTGTGCCAGTTGCGTCGAACAAACTTGTGCCAGTTGCGTCTAACAAACTTTTGCCAGTTGCGTAGAACAAACCAGAGCCAGTTGCGTAGAACAACCTTGTGCCAGTTGCGTCAAACAAACTTGTGCCACTTGCGTCGAACAAACTTGTGCCAGTTGCGTCAAACAAACTTGTGCCAGTTGCGTAGGACAAACTTGTGCCAGTTGCGTAGAAGAACCTTGTGCCAGTTGCGTCAAACAAACTTCTGCCAGCTGCGCCAAACAAACTTGTGCCAGTTGCGTTAAACAAACTTGTGCCAGTTGCATCGAACAAACTTTTGCCAGTTGCGTCGAACAAACTTGTGCCAGTTGCGTCGAAAAAAACTTGCGCCAGTTGCGTCGAACAAACTTGTGCCAGTTGCGTCTAACAAACTTGTGCCAGTTGCATCAAAAAAAACTTTTGCCAGTTGCGTCAAAAAAAACTTGTGCCAGTTGCGTCAAACAAACTTGTGCCAGTTGCGTCAAACAAACTTGTGCCAGTTGCGTAGAAGAACCTTGTGCCAGTTGCATCAAACGAACTTGTGCCAGTTGCGTCAAACAAACTTTTGCCAGTTGCGTCAAACAAACTTGTGCCAGTTGAGTCAAACAAACTTGTGCCAGTTGGGTCGAACAAACTTGTGCCAGTTGAGTTAAACAAACTTGAGCCAGTTGCGTAAAACAAACTTGTGCCAGTTGCGTAGAAGAACCTTCTGCCAGTTGCGTAGAAGAACCTTGTGCCAGTTGCGTGAAACGAACTTGTGCCAGTTGCGTCAAACAAACTTGTGCCAGTTGCGTCGAACAAACTTGTGCCAGTTGAGTCAAACACACTTGTGCCAGTTGGGTCGAACAAACTTGTGCCAGTTGCGTTAAACAAACTTGTGCCAGTTGCATCGAACAAACTTTTGCCAGTTGCGTCGAACAAACTTGTGACAGTTGCGTCGAACAAACTTGCGCCAGTTACGTCAAACAAACTTTTGCCAGTTGCGTTGAACAAACTTCTGCCAGTTGTGTCAAACAAACTTGTGTCAGTTACGTAGAACAAACTTGTGCCAGTTGCGTCGAACAAACTTATGTCAGTTGGGTAGAACAAACTTGTGCGAGTTGCGTCAAACAAACTTATGCCAGTTGCGTAAAACAAACTAGTGCCAGTTGCATAGAACAAACTTGTGCCAGATGCGTAGAACAAACTTGTGCCAGTTGCGTAGGACAAACTTGTGCCAGTTGCATAGAACAAACTTGTGCCAGTTATGTAGAACAAACTTGTGCCAGTTGCGTCGAACAAACTTGTGCCAGTTGCGTCGAACAAACTTGTGCCAGTTACGGCGAACAAACTTGTGCCAGTTGCGTCAAAGAAACTTGTGCCAGTTGCGTCAAACAAACTTGTGCCAGTTGCGTCAAACAAACCTGTGCCAGTTGCGTCAAACAAACTTGTTCCAGTTGCGTCAAAGAAACTTGTGCCACCTGAGTCGAAAAAACTTGTGCCAGTTGCGTCGAACAAACTTGTGCCAGTTGCATCTAACAAACTTGTGCCAGTTGCGTCAAAAAAACTTGTGCCAGTTTCGTCAAACAAACTTGTGCCAGTTGCATCCAACAAACTTGTGCCAGTTGCGTCGAACAAACTTGTGCCGGTTGCGTCAAACAAACTTGTGCCAGTTGCGTAGAACAAACTTGTGCCAGTTGCGTAGAACAACCTTGTGCCAGTTGAGTCGAACAAACTTGTGCTAGTTGGTAGAACAAACTTGTGCCAGTTGCGTCAAACAAACATATGCCAGTTGCATAAAACAAACAAGTGCCAGTTGCATAGAAGAAACTTGTGCCATTTGAGTAGAACAAACTTGTGCCAATTGCATCAAACAAACTTGTGCCAGTTGCGTCGAACAAACTTGTGCCAGTTGCGTCGAAGAAACTTGTGCCAGTTGCGTCAAACAAACTTGTGCCAGTTGCGTCGAACAAACTTGTGCCAGTTGCGTCGAACAAACTTGTGCCAGTTACGGTGAACAAACTTGTGCCACTTGCGTCGAGAAAACTTGTGCCAGTTGCGTCAAATAAACTTGTGCCAGTTGCGTCAAACAAACTTGTGCCAGTTACGGCGAACAAACTTGTGCCAGCTGCGCCGAGAAAAGCTGTGCCAGTTGCGTCAAATAAACTTGTGCCAGTTACGTCAAACAAACTTGTGCCAGTTGCGTCAAACAAACTTGTGCCAGTTGCGTCAAACAAACTTGTGCCAGTTGCGTCAAACAAACTTGTGCCAATTGATTCGAAAAAACTTGTGCCAGTTGCGTTGAACAAACTTGTGCCAGTTGCGCCTAACAAACTTGTGCCAGTTGCGTCAAACAAACTTGTGCCAGTTGCGTTGAAAAAACTGGTGCCAGATATGGCGAACAAACTTGTGCCAGTTGCTTCAAGAAAACTTGTGCCAGTTGCGTAAAAAAAAACTTGTGCCAGTTGCGTCAAACAAACTTGTGCCAGTTGCGTCAAACAAACTTGCGCCTCTTGCGTCAAACAAACTTGTGCCAGTTGCGTCAAACAAACTTGTACCAATTGAGTCGAAAAAACTTGTGCCTGTTACGTCGAACAAACTTGTGCCAGTTGCGTCTAACAAACTTGTGGAAGTTGCGTCAAAAAAACTTGTGCCAGTTGCGTCAAACAAACTTGTGCCAGTTGCGTCAAACAAACTTGTGCCAGTTGCGTCATACAAACTTGTGCCAGTTGCGTCAAACGAACTTGTGCCAGTTGCGTCAAACATACTTTTGCCAGTTGCGTAGAAGAACCTTGTGCCAATTGCGTCAAACAAACTTGTGCCAGTTGCGTCAAACAAACTTTAGCCAGTTGCGTCAAACAAACTTGTGCCAGTTGAGTCAAACAAACTTGTGCCAGTTGGGTCGAACAAACTTGTGCCAGTTGTGTTAAACAAACTTGTGCCAGTTGCATCGAACAAACTTATGCCAGTTGCGTCGAACAAACTTGTGCCAGTTGCGTCGAACAAACTTGCGCCAGTTACGTCAAACAAACTTGTGCCAGTTGCGTTGAACAAACTTCTGCCAGTTGTGTCAAACAAACTTGTGGCAGTTGCGTAGAACAAACATTTGCCATTTGCGTAGAACAAACTTGTGCCAGTTATGTCAAACAAACCTGTGCCAGTTGTGTACAACAAACTAGTAAGAGTTGCGTAGAACAAACTTGTGCCAGTTGTGTCAAACAAACTTGTGCCAGTTGCGTAGAACAAACTTGTACCAGTTGCGTCAAACAAACTTATGCCAGTTGCGTAAAACAAACTAGTGCCAGTTGCATAGAACAAACTTTTGCCAGTTGAGTAGAACAAACTTGTGCCAATTGCATCAAACAAACTTGTGCCAGTTGCGCCGAACAAACTTGTGCCAGTTGCGTCGAAGAAACTTGTGCCAGTTGCGTCAAACAAACTTGTGCCAGTTGCATCGAACAAACTTGTGCCAGTTGCGTCGAACAAACTTGTGCCAGTTACGGCGAACAAACTTGTGCCGCTTGCGTCGAGAAAACTTGTGCCAGTTGCGTCAAATAAACTTGTGCCAGTTACGTCAAACAAACTTGTGCCAGTTACGGCAAACCAACTTGTGCCAGTTGCGTCGAGAAAAGTTGTGCCAGTTGCGTCAAATAAACTTGTGCCAGTTGCGTCAAACAAACTTGTGCCAGTTGCGTCAAACAAACTTGTGCCAGTTGCGTCAAACAAACTTGTGCTAGTTGCGTCAAACAAACTTCTGCCAATTGATTCGAAAAAACTTGTGCCAGTTGCGTTGAACAAACTTGTGCCAGTTGCGTCTAACAAACTTGTGCCAGTTGCGTCAAACAAACTTGTGCCAGTTGCGTCGAACAAACTTGTGCCAGATATGGCAAACAAACTTGTGCCAGTTGCTTCGAGAAAACTTGTGCCAGTCGCGTAAAAAAAACTTGTGCCATTTGCGTCAAACAAACTTGTGCCAGTTGCGTCAAACAAACTTGTGCCTCTTGCGTCAAACAAACTTGTGCCAGTTGCATCATTAAACTTGTACCAATTGAGTCGAAAAAACTTGTGCCTGTTACGTCGAATAAAGTTGTGCCAGTTGCGTCTAACAAACTTGTGCCAGTTGCGTCGAACAAACTTGTGCCAGTTACGGCGAACAAAGTTGTGCCAGTTACGTCAAAGAAACTTGTGCCAGTTGCGTCAAACAAACTTGTGCCAGTTGCGTCAAACAAACTTGTGCCAGTTGCGTCAAACAAACTTGTTCCAGTTGCGTCAAAGAAACTTGTGCCACTTGAGTCGAAAAAACTTGTGCCAGTTGCGTCGAACAAACTTGTGCCAGTTGCATCTAACAAACTTGTGCCAGTTGCGTCAAAAAAACTTGTGCCAGTTTCGTCAAACAAACTTGTGCCAGTTGCATCCAACAAACTTGTGCCAGTTGCGTCGAACAAACTTGTGCCAGTTGCGTCAAACAAACTTGTGCCAGTTGCATAGAACAAACTTGTGCCAGTTGCGTAGAACAACCTTGTGCCAGTTGAGTCGAACAAACTTGTGCTAGTTGGTAGAACAAACTTGTGCCAGTTGCGTCAAACAAACATATGCCAGTTGCATAAAACAAACAAGTGCCAGTTGCATAGAAGAAACTTGTGCCATTTGAGTAGAACAAACTTGTGCCAATTGCATCAAACAAACTTGTGCCAGTTGCGTCGAACAAACTTGTGCCAGTTGCGTCGAAGAAACTTGTGCCAGTTGCGTCAAACTAACTTGTGCCAGTTGCGTCGAACAAACTTGTGCCAGTTGCGTCGAACAAACTTGTGCCAGTTACGGCGAACAAACTTGTGCCACTTGAGTCGAGAAAACTTGTGCCAGTTGCGTCAAATAAACTTGTGCCAGTTGCGTCAAACAAACTTGTGCCAGTTACGGCGAACAAACTTGTGCCAGCTGCGCCGAGAAAAGTTGTGCCAGTTGCGTCAAATAAACTTGTGCCAGTTACGTCAAACAAACTTGTGCCAGTTGCGTCAAACAAACTTGTGCCAGTTGCGTCAAACAAACTTGTGCCAGTTGCGTCAAACAAACTTGTGCCAATTAATTCGAAAAAACTTGTGCCAGTTGCGTTGAACAAACTTGTGCCAGTTGCGTCTAACAAACTTGTGCCAGTTGCGTCAAACAAACTTGTGCCAGTTGCGTCGAAAAAACTTGTGCCAGATATGGCGAACAAACTTGTGCCAGTTGCTTCGAGAAAACTTGTGCCAGTTGCGTAAAAAAAAACTTGTGCTAGTTGCGTCAAACAAACTTGTGCCAGTTGCGTCAAACAAACTTGCGCCTCTTGCGTCAAACAAACTTGTGCCAGTTGCGTCAAACAAACTTGTACCAATTGAGTCGAAAAAACTTGTGCCTGTTACGTCGAACAAACTTGTGCCAGTTGCGTCTAACAAACTTGTGCCAGTTGCGTCAAAAAAACTTGTGCCAGTTGCGTCAAACAAACTTGTGCCAGTTGCGTCAAACAAACTTGTGCCAGTTGCGTCATACAAACTTGTGCCAGTTGCGTCAAACGAACTTGTGCCAGTTGCGTCAAACAAACTTTTGCCAGTTGCGTAGAAGAACCTTGTGCCAGTTGCGTCAAACAAACTTGTGCCAGTTGCGTCAAACAAACTTTAGCCAGTTGCGTCAAACAAACTTGTGCCAGTTGAGTCAAACAAACTTGTGCCAGTTGGGTCGAAGAAACTTGTGCCAGTTGTGTTAAACAAACTTGTGCCAGTTGTGTCAAACAAACCTGTGCCAGTTGTGTACAACAAACTAGTAAGAGTTGCGTCGAACAAACTTGTGCCAGTTGTGTCAAACAAACTTGTGCCAGTTGCGTAGAACAAACTTGTACCAGTTGCGTCAAACAAACTTATGCCAGTTGCGTAAAACAAACTAGTGCCAGTTGCATAGAACAAACTTGTGCCAGTTGAGTAGAACAAACTTGTGCCAATTGCATCAAACAAACTTGTGCCAGTTGCGCCGAACAAACTTGTGCCAGTTGCGTCGAAGAAACTTGTGCCAGTTGCGTCAAACAAACTTGTGCCAGTTGCATCGAACAAACTTATGCCAGTTGCGTCGAACAAACTTGTGCCAGTTACGGCGAACAAACTTGTGCCACTTGCGTCGAGAAAACTTGTGCCAGTTGCGTCAAATAAACTTGTGCCAGTTACGTCAAACAAACTTGTGCCAGTTACGGCAAACCAACTTGTGCCAGTTGCGTCGAGAAAAGTTGTGCCAGTTGCGTCAAATAAACTTGTGCCAGTTGCGTCAAACAAACTTGTGCCAGTTGCGTCAAACAAACTTGTGCCAGTTGCGTCAAACAAACTTGTGCTAGTTGCGTCAAACAAACTTCTGCCAATTGATTCGAAAAAACTTGTGCTAGTTGCGTTGAACAAACTTGTGCCAGTTGCGTCTAAAAAACTTGTGCCAGTTGCGTCAAACAAACTTGTGCCAGTTGCGTCGAACAAACTTGTGCCAGATATGGCAAACAAACTTGTGCCAGTTGCTTCGAGAAAACTTGTGCCAGTCGCGTAAAAAAAAACTTGTGCCATTTGCTTCAAACAAACTTGTGCCAGTTGCGTCAAACAAACTTGTGCCTCTTGCGTCAAACAAACTTGTGCCAGTTCCATCATTAAACTTGTACCAATTGAGTCGAAAAAACTTGTGCCTGTGACGTCGAATAAAGTTGTGCCAGTTGCGTCTGACAAACTTGTGCCAGTTGCGTCGAACAAACTTGTGCCAGTTGCGTCAAACAAACTTGTGCCAGTTGCGTAGAACAAACTTGTGCCAGTTGCGTAGAAGAACCTTGTGCCAGTTGAGTCAAACAAACTTGTGCCAGTTGCGTCAAACAAACTTGTGCCAGTTGCGTTAAACAAACTTGTGCCAGTTGCATCGAACAAACTTGTGCCAGTTGCGTCAAACAAACTTGTGCCAGTTGCGTAGAAGAACCTTGTGCCAGTTGCGTCAAACGAACTTGTGCCAGTTGCGTCAAACAAACTTGTGCCAGTTGCGTCGAACACACTTGTGCCAGTTGAGTCAAACAAACTTGTGCCAGTTGGGTCGAACAAACTTGTGCCAGTTGCGTTAAACAAACTTGTGCCAGTTGCATCGAACAAACTTTTGCCAGTTGCGTCGAACAAACTTGTGACAGTTGCGTCGAACAAACTTGCGCCAGTTACGTCAAACAAACTTGTGCCAGTTGCGTTGAACAAACTTCTGCCAGTTGTGTCAAACAAACTTGTGTCAGTTGCGTAGAACAAACTTGTGCCAGTTGCATCGAACAAACTTATGTCAGTTGGGTAGAACAAACTTGTGCCAGTTGCGTCAAACAAACATGTCCCAGTTGCGTAGAACAAACTAGTGCCAGTTGCTTAGAACAAACTTGTGCCAGATGCGTAGAACAAACTTGTGCCAGTTGCGTAGAACAAACTTGTGCCAGTTGCATAGAACAAACTTGTGCCAGTTGCGTAGAACAAACTAGTGCCAGTTGCATAGAACAAACTTGTTCCAGATGCGTAGAACAAACTTGTGCCAGTTGCGTAGAACAAACTTGTGCCAGTTGCATAGAACAAACTTGCGCCAGTTATGTAGAACCAACTTGTGCCATTTACGTCAAACAAACTTGTGCCAGTTGCGTCGAACAAACTTGTGCCAGTTACGGCGAACAAACTTGTGCCAGTTTCGACGAGAAAACTTGTGCCAGTTGCGTCAAATAAACTTGTGCCAGTTGCGTCAAACAAACTTGTGCCAGTTGCGTCAAACAAACTTGTGCCAGTTGCGTCAAACAACCTTGTTCCAGTTGCGTCAAACAAACTTGTTCCAGTTGCGTCAAACAAACTTGTGCCAATTGAGTCGAAAAAACTTGTGCCAGTTGCGTCGAACAAACTTGTGCCAGTTGCGTCCAACAAACTTGTGCCAGTTGCGTAAAAAAAACTTGGGCCAGTTTCGTCGAACAAACTTGTGTCAGTGGCATCCAACAAACTTGTGCCAGTTGCGTAGAACAAACTTGTGCCAGTTGCGTCAAACAAACTTGTGCCAGTTGCGTAGAACAAACTTGTGCCAGTTGCGTAGAACAACCTTGTGCCAGTTGCGGCGAACAAACTTGTGCTAGTTTGTAGAACAAACTTGTGCCAGTTGCGTCAAACTTATGCCAGTTGCGTAAAAAAAACTAGTGCCAGTTGCATAGAACAAACTTGTTCCAGTTGAGTAGAACAAACTTGTGCCAATTGTGTCAAACAAACTTGTGCCAGTTCGTCGAACAAACTTGTGCCAGTTGCATCAAAGAAATTTGTGCCAGTTGCGTCACACAAACTTGTGCCAGTTGCGTCGAACAAACTTGTCCCAGTTGCGTTGAACAAACTTGTGCCAGTTACGGCGAACCAACTTGTGCCACTTGCGTCGAGAAAACTTGTGCCAGTTGCGTCAAATAAACTTTTGCCAGTTGCGTCAAACAAACTTGTGCCAGTTACGGCGAACAAACTTGTGCCAGTTGCGTCGAAAAAAGTTGTGCCAGTTGCGTCAAATAAACTTGTGCCAGTTGTGTCAAACAAACTTGTGCCAGTTGCGTCAAACAAACTTGTGCCAGTTGCGTCAAAAAAAACCTGTGCCAATTGATTCGAATAAACTTGTGCCAGTTGCGTTGAACAAACTTGTGCCAGTTGCGTCTAACAAACTTGTGCCAGTTGCGTCAAACAAACTTGTGCCAGTTGTGTCGAACAAACTTGTGCCAGATATGGCAAACAAACTTGTGCTAGTTGCTTCGAGAAAACTTGTGCCAGTCGCGTAAAAAAAAACTTGTGCCAGTTGCGTCAAACAAACTTGTGTCAGTTGCGTCAAACAAACTTGTGCCTCTTGCGTCAAACAAACTTGTGCCAGTTGCATCAAACAAACTTGTACCAATTGAGTCGAAAAAACTTGTGCCTGTTACGTCGAACAAACTTGTGCCAGTTGCGTCTAACAAACTTGTGCCAGTTATGTCGAACAAACTTGTGCCAGTTGCGTCAAACAAACTTGTGCCAGTTGCGTAGAACAAACTTGTGCCAGTTGCGTAGAAGAACCTTGTGCCAGTTGCGTCAAACAAACTTCTGCCAGTTGCGTCAAAGAAACTTGTGCCAGTTGCGTTAAACAAACTTGTGCCAGTTGCATCGAACAAACTTTTGCCAGTTGCGTCGAACAAACTTGTGCCAGTTGCGTCGAAAAAACTTGCACCAGTTGCGTCGAACAAACTTGTGCCAGTTGCGTTGAACAAACTTCTGCCAGTTGTGTCAAACAAACTTGTGTCAGTTGCGTAGAACAAACTTGTGTCAGTTGCGTTGAACAAACTTGTGCCAGTTGCGTAGAACAAGCTAGTGCCAGTTGAATAGAACAAACTTGTGCCGGATGCGTAGAACAAACTTGTGCCAGTTGCGTACAACAAACTTGTGCCAGTTGCATAGAACAAACTTGTTTCAGTTATGTAGAACAAACTTGTGCCATTTGCGTCAAACAAACTTGTGCCAGTTGCGTCAAACAAACTTGTGCCAGTTACGGCAAACAAACTTGTGCCAGTTTCGTCGAAAAAACTTGTGCCAGTTGCGTCAAACAAACTTATGCCAATTGAGTCGAAAAAACTTGTGCCAGTTGCGTCGAACAAACTTGTGCCAGTTGCGTCTAACAAACTTTTGCCAGTTGCGTAGAACAAACCTGAGCCAGTTGCGTAGAACAACCTTGTGCCAGTTGCGTCAAACAAACTTGTGCCACTTGCGTCGAACAAACTTGTGCCAGTTGCGTCAAACAAACTTGTGCCAGTTGCGCAGGACAAACTTGTGCCAGTTGCGTAGAAGAACCTTGTGCCAGTTGCGTCAAACAAACTTCTGCCAGCTGCGTCAAACAAACTTGTGCCAGTTGCGTTAAACAAACTTGTGCCAGTTGCATCGAACAAACTTTTGCCAGTTGCGTCGAACAAACTTGTGCCAGTTGCGTCGAAAAAAACTTGCGCCAGTTGCGTCGAACAAACTTGTGCCAGTTGCGTCTAACAAACTTGTGCCAGTTGCATCAAAAAAAACTTTTGCCAGTTGCGTCAAACAAACTTGTGCCAGTTGCGTCAAACAAACTTGTGCCAGTTGCGTCAAACAAACTTGTGCCAGTTGCGTAGAAGAACCTTGTGCCAGTTGCATCAAACGAACTTGTGCCAGTTGCGTCAAACAAACTTTTGCCAGTTGCGTCAAACAAACTTGTGCCAGTTGAGTCAAACAAACTTGTGCCAGTTGGGTCGAACAAACTTGTGCCAGTTGAGTTAAACAAACTTGAGCCAGTTGCGTAAAACAAACTTGTGCCAGTTGCGTAGAAGAACCTTGTGCCAGTTGCGTAGAAGAACCTTGTGCCAGTTGTGTGAAACGAACTTGTGCCAGTTGCGTCAAACAAACTTGTGCCAGTTGCGTCGAACAAACTTGTGCCAGTTGAGTCAAACAAACTTGTGCCAGTTGGGTCGAACAAACTTGTGCCAGTTGCGTTAAACAAACTTGTGCCAGTTGCATCGAACAAACTTTTGCCAGTTGCGTCGAACAAACTTGTGACAGTTGCGTCGAACAAACTTGCGCCAGTTACGTCAAACAAACTTGTGCCAGTTGCGTTGAACAAACTTCTGCCAGTTGTGTCAAACAAACTTGTGTCAGTTACGTAGAACAAACTTGTGCCAGTTGCGTCGAACAAACTTATGTCAGTTGGGTAGAACAAACTTGTGCGAGTTGCGTCAAACAAACTTATGCCAGTTGCGTAAAACAAACTAGTGCCAGTTGCATAGAACAAACTTGTGCCAGTTGAGTAGAACAAACTTGTGGCAATTTCATCAAACAAACTTGTGCCAGTTGCGCCTAACAAACTTGTGCCAGTTGCGCCGAACAAACTTGTGCCAGTTGCGTCGAAGAAACTTGTGCCAGTTGCGTCAAACAAACTTGTGCCAGTTGCATCGAACAAACTTGTGCCAGTTGCGTCGAACAAACTTGTGCCAGTTACGGCGAACAAACTTGTGCCACTTGCGTCGAGAAAACTTGTGCCAGTTGCGTCAAATAAACTTGTGCCAGTTACGTCAAACAAACTTGTGCCAGTTACGGCAAACCAACTTGTGCCAGTTGCGTCGAGAAAAGTTGTGCCAGTTGCGTCAAATAAACTTGTGCCAGTTGCGTCAAACAAACTTGTGCCAGTTGCGTCAAACAAACTTGTGCCAGTTGCGTCAAACAAACTTGTGCTAGTTGCGTCAAACAAACTTCTGCCAATTGATTCGAAAAAACTTGTGCCAGTTGCGTTGAACAAACTTGTGCCAGTTGCGCCTAACAAACTTGTGCCAGTTGCGTCAAACAAACTTGTGCCAGTTGCGTTGAAAAAACTGGTGCCAGATATGGCGAACAAACTTGTGCCAGTTGCTTCGAGAAAACTTGTGCCAGTTGCGTAAAAAAAAACTTGTGCCAGTTGCGTCAAACAAACTTGTGCCAGTTGCGTCAAACAAACTTGCGCCTCTTGCGTCAAACAAACTTGTGCCAGTTGCGTCAAACAAACTTGTACCAATTGAGTCGAAAAAACTTGTGCCTGTTACGTCGAACAAACTTGTGCCAGTTGCGTCTAACAAACTCGTGCCAGTTGCGTCAAAAAAACTTGTGCCAGTTGCGTCAAACAAACTTGTGCCAGTTGCGTCAAACAAACTTGTGCCAGTTGCGTCATACAAACTTGTGCCAGTTGCGTCAAACGAACTTGTGCCAGTTGCGTCAAACAAACTTTTGCCAGTTGCGTAGAAGAACCTTGTGCCAGTTGCGTCAAACAAACTTGTGCCAGTTGCGTCAAACAAACTTGTGCCAGTTGCGTCAAACAAACTTGTGCCAGTTGAGTCAAACAAACTTGTGCCAGTTGGGTCGAAGAAACTTGTGCCAGTTGTGTTAAACAAACTTGTGCCAGTTGCATCGAACAAACTTTTGCCAGTTGCGTCGAACAAACTTGTGCCAGTTGCGTCGAACAAACTTGCGCCAGTTACGTCAAACAAACTTGTGCCAGTTACGTTGAACAAACTTCTGCCAGTTGTGTCAAACAAACTTGGGCAAGTTGCGTAGAACAAACATTTGCCATTTGCGTAGAACAAACTTGTGCCAGTTGTGTCAAACAAACCTGTGCCAGTTGTGTACAACAAACTAGTAAGAGTTGCGTAGAACAAACTTGTGCCAGTTGTGTCAAACAAACTTGTGCCAGTTGCGTAGAACAAACTTGTACCAGTTGCGTCAAACAAACTTATGCCAGTTGCGTAAAACAAACTAGTGCCAGTTGCATAGAACAAACTTTTGCCAGTTGAGTAGAACAAACTTGTGCCAATTGCATCAAACAAACTTGTGCCAGTTGCGCCGAACAAACTTGTGCCAGTTGCGTCGAAGAAACTTGTGCCAGTTGCGTCAAACAAACTTTTGCCAGTTGCATCGAACAAACTTGTGCCAGTTGCGTCGAACAAACTTGTGCCAGTTACGGCGAACAAACTTGTGCCACTTGCGTCGAGAAAACTTGTGCCAGTTGCGTCAAATAAACTTGTGCCAGTTACGTCAAACAAACTTGTGCCAGTTACGCCAAACCAACTTGTGCCAGTTGCGTCGAGAAAAGTTGTGCCAGTTGCGTCAAATAAACTTGTGCCAGTTGCGTCAAACAAACTTGTGCCAGTTGCGTCAAACAAACTTGTGCCAGTTGCGTCAAACAAACTTGTGCTAGTTGCGTCAAACAAACTTCTGCCAATTGATTCGAAAAAACTTGTGCCAGTTGCGTTGAACAAACTTGTGCCAGTTGCGTCTAACAAACTTGTGCCAGTTGCGTCAAACAAACTTGTGCCAGTTGCGTCAAACAAACTTGTGCCAGATATGGCAAACAAACTTGTGCCAGTTGCTTCGAGAAAACTTGTGCCAGTCGCGTAAAAAAAACTTGTGCCATTTGCGTCAAACAAACTTGTGCCAGTTGCGTCAAACAAACTTGTGCCTCTTGCGTCAAACAAACTTGTGCCAGTTGCATCATTAAACTTGTACCAATTGAGTCGAAAAAACTTGTGCCTGTTACGTCGAATAAAGTTGTGCCAGTTGCGTCTAACAAACTTGTGCCAGATGCGTCGAACAAACTTGTGCCAGTTACGGCGAACAAACTTGTGCCAGTTGCGTCAAAGAAACTTGTGCCAGTTGCGTCAAACAAACCTGTGCCAGTTGCGTCAAACAAACTTGTGCCAGTTGCGTCAAACAAACTTGTTCCAGTTGCGTCAAAGAAACTTGTGCCACTTGAGTCGAAAAAACTTGTGCCAGTTGCGTCGAACAAACTTGTGCCAGTTGCATCTAACAAACTTGTGCCAGTTGCGTCAAAAAAACTTGTGCCAGTTTCGTCAAACAAACTTGTGCCAGTTGCATCCAACAAACTTGTGCCAGTTGCGTCGAACAAACTTGTGCCAGTTGGGTCAAACAAACTTGTGCCAGTTGCGTAGAACAAACTTGTGCCAGTTGCATCGAACAAACTTATGTCAGTTGGGTAGAACAAACTTGTGCCAGTTGCGTCAAACAAACATGTCCCAGTTGCGTAGAACAAACTAGTGCCAGTTGCTTAGAACAAACTTGTGCCAGATGCGTAGAACAAACTTGTGCCAGTTGCGTAGAACAAACTTGTGCCAGTTGCATAGAACAAACTTGTGCCAGTTGCGTAGAACAAACTAGTGCCAGTTGCATAGAACAAACTTGTTCCAGATGCGTAGAACAAACTTGTGCCAGTTGCGTAGAACAAACTTGTGCCAGTTGCATAGAACAAACTTGCGCCAGTTATGTAGAACAAACTTGTGCCATTTGCGTCAAACAAACTTGTGCCAGTTGCGTCGAACAAACTTGTGCCAGTTACGGCGAACAAACTTGTGCCAGTTTCGACGAGAAAACTTGTGCCAGTTGCGTCAAATAAACTTGTGCCAGTTGCGTCAAACAAACTTGTGCCAGTTGCGTCAAACAAACTTGTGCCAGTTGCGTCAAACAACCTTGTTCCAGTTGCGTCAAACAAACTTGTTCCAGTTGCGTCAAACAAACTTGTGCCAATTGAGTCGAAAAAACTTGTGCCAGTTGCGTCGAACAAACTTGTGCCAGTTGCGTTCAACAAACTTGTGCCAGTTGCGTAAAAAAAACTTGGGCCAGTTTCGTCGAACAAACTTGTGTCAGTGGCATCCAACAAACTTGTGCCAGTTGCGTAGAACAAACTTGTGCCAGTTGCGTCAAACAAACTTGTGCCAGTTGCGTAGAACAAACTTGTGCCAGTTGCGTAGAACAACCTTGTGCCAGTTGCGGCGAACAAACTTGTGCTAGTTTGTAGAACAAACTTGTGCCAGTTGCGTCAAACTTATGCCAGTTGCGTAAAAAAAACTAGTGCCAGTTGCATAGAACAAACTTGTTCCAGTTGAGTAGAACAAACTTGTGCCAATTGTGTCAAACAAACTTGTGCCAGTTCGTCGAACAAACTTGTGCCAGTTGCATCGAAGAAATTTGTGCCAGTTGCGTCACACAAACTTGTGCCAGTTGCGTCGAACAAACTTGTCCCAGTTGCGTTGAACAAACTTGTGCCAGTTACGGCGAACCAACTTGTGCCACTTGCGTCGAGAAAACTTGTGCCAGTTGCGTCAAATAAACTTTTGCCAGTTGCGTCAAACAAACTTGTGCCAGTTACGGCGAACAAACTTGTGCCAGTTGCGTCGAAAAAAGTTGTGCCAGTTGCGTCAAATAAACTTGTGCCAGTTGTGTCAAACAAACTTGTGCCAGTTGCGTCAAACAAACTTGTGCCAGTTGCGTCAAAAAAACCTGTGCCAATTGATTCGAATAAACTTGTGCCAGTTGCGTTGAACAAACTTGTGCCAGTTGCGTCTAACAAACTTGTGCCAGTTGCGTCAAACAAACTTGTGCCAGTTGTGTCGAACAAACTTGTGCCAGATATGGCAAACAAACTTGTGCCAGTTGCTTCGAGAAAACTTGTGCCAGTCGCGTAAAAAAAAACTTGTGCCAGTTGCGTCAAACAAACTTGTGTCAGTTGCGTCAAACAAACTTGTGCCTCTTGCGTCAAACAAACTTGTGCCAGTTGCATCAAACAAACTTGTACCAATTGAGTCGAAAAAACTTGTGCCTGTTACGTCGAACAAACTTGTGCCAGTTGCGTCTAACAAACTTGTGCCAGTTGTGTCGAACAAACTTGTGCCAGTTGCGTCAAACAAACTTGTGCCAGTTGCGTAGAACAAACTTGTGCCAGTTGCGTAGAAGAACCTTGTGCCAGTTGCGTCAAACAAACTTCTGCCAGTTGCGTCAAAGAAACTTGTGCCAGTTGCGTTAAACAAACTTGTGCCAGTTGCATCGAACAAACTTTTGCCAGTTGCGTCGAACAAACTTGTGCCAGTTGCGTCGAAAAAACTTGCACCAGTTGCGTCGAACAAACTTGTGCCAGTTGCGTTGAACAAACTTCTGCCAGTTGTGTCAAACAAACTTGTGTCAGTTGCGTAGAACAAACTTGTGCCAGTTGCGTTGAACAAACTTGTGCCAGTTGCGTAGAACAAGCTAGTGCCAGTTGAATAGAACAAACTTGTGCCGGATGCGTAGAACAAACTTGTGCCAGTTGCGTACAACAAACTTGTGCCAGTTGCATAGAACAAACTTGTGCCAGTTATGTAGAACAAACTTGTGCCATTTGCGTCAAACAAACTTGTGCCAGTTGCGTCGAACAAACTTGTGCCAGTTACGGCAAACAAACTTGTGCCAGTTTCGTCGAAAAAACTTGTGCCAGTTGCGTCAAACAAACTTATGCCAATTGAGTCGAAAAAACTTGTGCCAGTTGCGTCGAACAAACTTGTGCCAGTTGCGTCTAACAAACTTTTGCCAGTTGCGTAGAACAAACCTGAGCCAGTTGCGTAGAACAACCTTGTGCCAGTTGCGTCAAACAAACTTGTGCCACTTGCGTCGAACAAACTTGTGCCAGTTGCGTCAAACAAACTTGTGCCAGTTGCGTAGGACAAACTTGTGCCAGTTGCGTAGAAGAACCTTGTGCCAGTTGCGTCAAACAAACTTCTGCCAGCTGCGTCAAACAAACTTGTGCCAGTTGCGTTAAACAAACTTGTGCCAGTTGCATCGAACAAACTTTTGCCAGTTGCGTCGAACAAACTTGTGCCAGTTGCATCGAAAAAAACTTGCGCCAGTTGCGTCGAACAAACTTGTGCCAGTTGCGTCTAACAAACTTGTGCCAGTTGCATCAAAAAAAACTTTTGCCAGTTGCGTCAAACAAACTTGTGCCAGTTGCGTCAAACAAACTTGTGCCAGTTGCGTCAAACAAACTTGTGCCAGTTGCGTAGAAGAACCTTGTGCCAGTTGCATCAAACGAACTTGTGCCAGTTGCGTCAAACAAACTTTTGCCAGTTGCGTCAAACAAACTTGTGCCAGTTGAGTCAAACAAACTTGTGCCAGTTGGGTCGAACAAACTTGTGCCAGTTGAGTTAAACAAACTTGAGCCAGTTGCGTAAAACAAACTTGTGCCAGTTGCGTAGAAGAACCTTGTGCCAGTTGCGTAGAAGAACCTTGTGCCAGTTGTGTGAAACGAACTTGTGCCAGTTGCGTCAAACAAACTTGTGCCAGTTGCGTCGAACAAACTTGTGCCAGTTGAGTCAAACAAACTTGTGCCAGTTGGGTCGAACAAACTTGTGCCAGTTGCGTTAAACAAACTTGTGCCAGTTGCATCGAACAAACTTTTGCCAGTTGCGTCGAACAAACTTGTGACAGTTGCGTCGAACAAACTTGCGCCAGTTACGTCAAACAAACTTGTGCCAGTTGCGTTGAACAAACTTCTGCCAGTTGTGTCAAACAAACTTGTGTCAGTTACGTAGAACAAACTTGTGCCAGTTGCGTCGAACAAACTTATGTCAGTTGGGTAGAACAAACTTGTGCGAGTTGCGTCAAACAAACTTATGCCAGTTGCGTAAAACAAACTAGTGCCAGTTGCATAGAACAAACTTGTGCCAGTTGAGTAGAACAAACTTGTGGCAATTTCATCAAACAAACTTGTGCCAGTTGCGCCTAACAAACTTGTGCCAGTTGCGCCGAACAAACTTGTGCCAGTTGCGTCGAAGAAACTTGTGCCAGTTGCGTCAAACAAACTTGTGCCAGTTGCATCGAACAAACTTGTGCCAGTTGCGTCGAACAAACTTGTGCCAGTTACGGCAAACAAACTTGTGCCACTTGCGTCGAGAAAACTTGTGCCAGTTGCGTCAAATAAACTTGTGCCAGTTACGTCAAACAAACTTGTGCCAGTTACGGCAAACCAACTTGTGCCAGTTGCGTCGAGAAAAGTTGTGCCAGTTGCGTCAAATAAACTTGTGCCAGTTGCGTCAAACAAACTTGTGCCAGTTGCGTCAAACAAACTTGTGCCAGTTGCGTCAAACAAACTTGTGCTAGTTGCGTCAAACAAACTTCTGCCAATTGATTCGAAAAAACTTGTGCCAGTTGCGTTGAACAAACTTGTGCCAGTTGCGCCTAACAAACTTGTGCCAGTTGCGTCAAACAAACTTGTGCCAGTTGCGTTGAAAAAACTGGTGCCAGATATGGCGAACAAACTTGTGCCAGTTGCTTCGAGAAAACTTGTGCCAGTTGCGTAAAAAAAAACTTGTGCCAGTTGCGTCAAACAAACTTGTGCCAGTTGCGTCAAACAAACTTGCGCCTCTTGCGTCAAACAAACTTGTGCCAGTTGCGTCAAACAAACTTGTACCAATTGAGTCGAAAAAACTTGTGCCTGTTACGTCGAACAAACTTGTGCCAGTTGCGTCTAACAAACTCGTGCCAGTTGCGTCAAAAAAACTTGTGCCAGTTGCGTCAAACAAACTTGTGCCAGTTGCGTCAAACAAACTTGTGCCAGTTGCGTCATACAAACTTGTGCCAGTTGCGTCAAACGAACTTGTGCCAGTTGCGTCAAAAAACTTTTGCCAGTTGCGTAGAAGAACCTTGTGCCAGTTGCGTCAAACAAACTTGTGCCAGTTGCGTCAAACAAACTTGTGCCAGTTGCGTCAAACAAACTTGTGCCAGTTGAGTCAAACAAACTTGTGCCAGTTGGGTCGAAGAAACTTGTGCCAGTTGTGTTAAACAAACTTGTGCCAGTTGCATCGAACAAACTTTTGCCAGTTGCGTCGAACAAACTTGTGCCAGTTGCGTCGAACAAACTTGCGCCAGTTACGTCAAACAAACTTGTGCCAGTTGCGTTGAACAAACTTCTGCCAGTTGTGTCAAACAAACTTGTGGCAGTTGCATAGAACAAACATTTGCCATTTGCGTAGAACAAACTTGTGCCAGTTGTGTCAAACAAACCTGTGCCAGTTGTGTACAA
Organism: Macrobrachium rosenbergii; assembly: GCA_039081455.1. Taxonomy (NCBI): domain Eukaryota; kingdom Metazoa; phylum Arthropoda; class Malacostraca; order Decapoda; family Palaemonidae; genus Macrobrachium; species Macrobrachium rosenbergii. The sequence goes on along the minus strand of JANJGK010000135.1, from coordinate 1,070,005 downwards.
CAAACTAGTAAGAGTTGCGTAGAACAAACTTGTGCCAGTTGTGTCAAACAAACTTGTGCCAGTTGCGTAGAACAAACTTGTACCAGTTGCGTCAAACAAACTTATGCCAGTTGCGTAAAACAAACTAGTGCCAGTTGCATAGAACAAACTTTTGCCAGTTGAGTAGAACAAACTTGTGCCAATTGCATCAAACAAACTTGTGCCAGTTGCGCCGAACAAACTTGTGCCAGTTGCGTCGAAGAAACTTGTGCCAGTTGCGTCAAACAAACTTTTGCCAGTTGCATCGAACAAACTTGTGCCAGTTGCGTCGAACAAACTTGTGCCAGTTACGGCGAACAAACTTGTGCCACTTGCGTCGAGAAAACTTGTGCCAGTTGCGTCAAATAAACTTGTGCCAGTTACGTCAAACAAACTTGTGCCAGTTACGGCAAACCAACTTGTGCCAGTTGCGTCGAGAAAAGTTGTGCCAGTTGCGTCAAATAAACTTGTGCCAGTTGCGTCAAACAAACTTGTGCCAGTTGCGTCAAACAAACTTGTGCCAGTTGCGTCAAACAAACTTGTGCTAGTTGCGTCAAACAAACTTCTGCCAATTGATTCGAAAAAACTTGTGCCAGTTGCGTTGAACAAACTTGTGCCAGTTGCGTCTAACAAACTTGTGCCAGTTGCGTCAAACAAACTTGTGCCAGTTGCGTCAAACAAACTTGTGCCAGATATGGCAAACAAACTTGTGCCAGTTGCTTCGAGAAAACTTGTGCCAGTCGCGTAAAAAAAACTTGTGCCATTTGCGTCAAACAAACTTGTGCCAGTTGCGTCAAACAAACTTGTGCCTCTTGCATCAAACAAACTTGTGCCAGTTGCATCATTAAACTTGTACCAATTGAGTCGAAAAAACTTGTGCCTGTTACGTCGAATAAAGTTGTGCCAGTTGCGTCTAACAAACTTGTGCCAGTTGCGTCGAACAAACTTGTGCCAGTTACGGCGAACAAACTTGTGCCAGTTGCGTCAAAGAAACTTGTGCCAGTTGCGTCAAACAAACCTGTGCCAGTTGCGTCAAACAAACTTGTGCCAGTTGCGTCAAACAAACTTGTTCCAGTTGCGTCAAAGAAACTTGTGCCACTTGAGTCGAAAAAACTTGTGCCAGTTGCGTCGAACAAACTTGTGCCAGTTGCATCTAACAAACTTGTGCCAGTTGCGTCAAAAAAACTTGTGCCAGTTTCGTCAAACAAACTTGTGCCAGTTGCATCCAACAAACTTGTGCCAGTTGCGTCGAACAAACTTGTGCCAGTTGGGTCAAACAAACTTGTGCCAGTTGCGTAGAACAAACTTGTGCCAGTTGCATCGAACAAACTTATGTCAGTTGGGTAGAACAAACTTGTGCCAGTTGCGTCAAACAAACATGTCCCAGTTGCGTAGAACAAACTAGTGCCAGTTGCTTAGAACAAACTTGTGCCAGATGCGTAGAACAAACTTGTGCCAGTTGCGTAGAACAAACTTGTGCCAGTTGCATAGAACAAACTTGTGCCAGTTGCGTAGAACAAACTAGTGCCAGTTGCATAGAACAAACTTGTTCCAGATGCGTAGAACAAACTTGTGCCAGTTGCGTAGAACAAACTTGTGCCAGTTGCATAGAACAAACTTGCGCCAGTTATGTAGAACAAACTTGTGCCATTTGCGTCAAACAAACTTGTGCCAGTTGCGTCGAACAAACTTGTGCCAGTTACGGCGAACAAACTTGTGCCAGTTTCGACGAGAAAACTTGTGCCAGTTGCGTCAAATAAACTTGTGCCAGTTGCGTCAAACAAACTTGTGCCAGTTGCGTCAAACAAACTTGTGCCAGTTGCGTCAAACAACCTTGTTCCAGTTGCGTCAAACAAACTTGTTCCAGTTGCGTCAAACAAACTTGTGCCAATTGAGTCGAAAAAACTTGTGCCAGTTGCGTCGAACAAACTTGTGCCAGTTGCGTCCAACAAACTTGTGCCAGTTGCGTAAAAAAAACTTGGGCCAGTTTCGTCGAACAAACTTGTGTCAGTGGCATCCAACAAACTTGTGCCAGTTGCGTAGAACAAACTTGTGCCAGTTGCGTTAAACAAACTTGTGCCAGTTGCGTAGAACAAACTTGTGCCAGTTGCGTAGAACAACCTTGTGCCAGTTGCGGCGAACAAACTTGTGCTAGTTTGTAGAACAAACTTGTGCCAGTTGCGTCAAACTTATGCCAGTTGCGTAAAAAAAACTAGTGCCAGTTGCATAGAACAAACTTGTTCCAGTTGAGTAGAACAAACTTGTGCCAATTGTGTCAAACAAACTTGTGCCAGTTCGTCGAACAAACTTGTGCCAGTTGCATCGAAGAAATTTGTGCCAGTTGCGTCACACAAACTTGTGCCAGTTGCGTCGAACAAACTTGTCCCAGTTGCGTTGAACAAACTTGTGCCAGTTACGGCGAACCAACTTGTGCCACTTGCGTCGAGAAAACTTGTGCCAGTTGCGTCAAATAAACTTTTGCCAGTTGCGTCAAACAAACTTGTGCCAGTTACGGCGAACAAACTTGTGCCAGTTGCGTCGAAAAAAGTTGTGCCAGTTGCGTCAAATAAACTTGTGCCAGTTGTGTCAAACAAACTTGTGCCAGTTGCGTCAAACAAAATTGTGCCAGTTGCGTCAAAAAAACCTGTGCCAATTGATTCGAATAAACTTGTGCCAGTTGCGTTGAACAAACTTGTGCCAGTTGCGTCTAACAAACTTGTGCCAGTTGCGTCAAACAAACTTGTGCCAGTTGTGTCGAACAAACTTGTGCCAGATATGGCAAACAAACTTGTGCCAGTTGCTTCGAGAAAACTTGTGCCAGTCGCGTAAAAAAAAACTTGTGCCAGTTGCGTCAAACAAACTTGTGTCAGTTGCGTCAAACAAACTTGTGCCTCTTGCGTCAAACAAACTTGTGCCAGTTGCATCAAACAAACTTGTACCAATTGAGTCGAAAAAACTTGTGCCTGTTACGTCGAACAAACTTGTGCCAGTTGCGTCTAACAAACTTGTGCCAGTTGTGTCGAACAAACTAGTGCCAGTTGCGTCAAACAAACTTGTGCCAGTTGCGTAGAACAAACTTGTGCCAGTTGCGTAGAAGAACCTTGTGCCAGTTGCGTCAAACAAACTTCTGCCAGTTGCGTCAAAGAAACTTGTGCCAGTTGCGTTAAACAAACTTGTGCCAGTTGCATCGAACAAACTTTTGCCAGTTGCGTCGAACAAACTTGTGCCAGTTGCGTCGAAAAAACTTGCACCAGTTGCGTCGAACAAACTTGTGCCAGTTGCGTTGAACAAACTTCTGCCAGTTGTGTCAAACAAACTTGTGTCAGTTGCGTAGAACAAACTTGTGCCAGTTGCGTTGAACAAACTTGTGCCAGTTGCGTAGAACAAGCTAGTGCCAGTTGAATAGAACAAACTTGTGCCGGATGCGTAGAACAAACTTGTGCCAGTTGCGTACAACAAACTTGTGCCAGTTGCATAGAACAAACTTGTGCCAGTTATGGAGAACAAACTTGTGCCATTTGCGTCAAACAAACTTGTGCCAGTTGCGTCGAACAAACTTGTGCCAGTTACGGCAAACAAACTTGTGCCAGTTTCGTCGAAAAAACTTGTGCCAGTTGCGTCAAACAAACTTATGCCAATTGAGTCGAAAAAACTTGTGCCAGTTGCGTCGAACAAACTTGTGCCAGTTGCGTCTAACAAACTTTTGCCAGTTGCGTAGAACAAACCTGAGCCAGTTGCGTAGAACAACCTTGTGCCAGTTGCGTCAAACAAACTTGTGCCACTTGCGTCGAACAAACTTGTGCCAGTTGCGTCAAACAAACTTGTGCCAGTTGCGTAGGACAAACTTGTGCCAGTTGCGTAGAAGAACCTTGTGCCAGTTGCGTCAAACAAACTTCTGCCAGCTGCGTCAAACAAACTTGTGCCAGTTGCGTTAAACAAACTTGTGCCAGTTGCATCGAACAAACTTTTGCCAGTTGCGTCGAACAAACTTGTGCCAGTTGCATCGAAAAAAACTTGCGCCAGTTGCGTCGAACAAACTTGTGCCAGTTGCGTCTAACAAACTTGTGCCAGTTGCATCAAAAAAAACTTTTGCCAGTTGCGTCAAACAAACTTGTGCCAGTTGCGTCAAACAAACTTGTGCCAGTTGCGTCAAACAAACTTGTGCCAGTTGCGTAGAAGAACCTTGTGCCAGTTGCATCAAACGAACTTGTGCCAGTTGCGTCAAACAAACTTTTGCCAGTTGCGTCAAACAAACTTGTGCCAGTTGAGTCAAACAAACTTGTGCCAGTTGGGTCGAACAAACTTGTGCCAGTTGAGTTAAACAAACTTGAGCCAGTTGCGTAAAACAAACTTGTGCCAGTTGCGTAGAAGAACCTTGTGCCAGTTGCGTAGAAGAACCTTGTGCCAGTTGTGTGAAACGAACTTGTGCCAGTTGCGTCAAACAAACTTGTGCCAGTTGCGTCGAACAAACTTGTGCCAGTTGAGTCAAACAAACTTGTGCCAGTTGGGTCGAACAAACTTGTGCCAGTTGCGTTAAACAAACTTGTGCCAGTTGCATCGAACAAACTTTTGCCAGTTGCGTCGAACAAACTTGTGACAGTTGCGTCGAACAAACTTGCGCCAGTTACGTCAAACAAACTTGTGCCAGTTGCGTTGAACAAACTTCTGCCAGTTGTGTCAAACAAACTTGTGTCAGTTACGTAGAACAAACTTGTGCCAGTTGCGTCGAACAAACTTATGTCAGTTGGGTAGAACAAACTTGTGCGAGTTGCGTCAAACAAACTTATGCCAGTTGCGTAAAACAAACTAGTGCCAGTTGCATAGAACAAACTTGTGCCAGTTGAGTAGAACAAACTTGTGGCAATTTCATCAAACAAACTTGTGCCAGTTGCGCCTAACAAACTTGTGCCAGTTGCGCCGAACAAACTTGTGCCAGTTGCGTCGAAGAAACTTGTGCCAGTTGCGTCAAACAAACTTGTGCCAGTTGCATCGAACAAACTTGTGCCAGTTGCGTCGAACAAACTTGTGCCAGTTACGGCGAACAAACTTGTGCCACTTGCGTCGAGAAAACTTGTGCCAGTTGCGTCAAATAAACTTGTGCCAGTTACGTCAAACAAACTTGTGCCAGTTACGGCAAACCAACTTGTGCCAGTTGCGTCGAGAAAAGTTGTGCCAGTTGCGTCAAATAAACTTGTGCCAGTTGCGTCAAACAAACTTGTGCCAGTTGCGTCAAACAAACTTGTGCCAGTTGCGTCAAACAAACTTGTGCTAGTTGCGTCAAACAAACTTCTGCCAATTGATTCGAAAAAACTTGTGCCAGTTGCGTTGAACAAACTTGTGCCAGTTGCGCCTAACAAACTTGTGCCAGTTGCGTCAAACAAACTTGTGCCAGTTGCGTTGAAAAAACTGGTGCCAGATATGGCGAACAAACTTGTGCCAGTTGCTTCGAGAAAACTTGTGCCAGTTGCGTAAAAAAAAACTTGTGCCAGTTGCGTCAAACAAACTTGTGCCAGTTGCGTCAAACAAACTTGCGCCTCTTGCGTCAAACAAACTTGTGCCAGTTGCGTCAAACAAACTTGTACCAATTGAGTCGAAAAAACTTGTGCCTGTTACGTCGAACAAACTTGTGCCAGTTGCGTCTAACAAACTCGTGCCAGTTGCGTCAAAAAAACTTGTGCCAGTTGCGTCAAACAAACTTGTGCCAGTTGCGTCAAACAAACTTGTGCCAGTTGCGTCATACAAACTTGTGCCAGTTGCGTCAAACGAACTTGTGCCAGTTGCGTCAAACAAACTTTTGCCAGTTGCGTAGAAGAACCTTGTGCCAGTTGCGTCAAACAAACTTGTGCCAGTTGCGTCAAACAAACTTGTGCCAGTTGCGTCAAACAAACTTGTGCCAGTTGAGTCAAACAAACTTGTGCCAGTTGGGTCGAAGAAACTTGTGCCAGTTGTGTTAAACAAACTTGTGCCAGTTGCATCGAACAAACTTTTGCCAGTTGCGTCGAACAAACTTGTGCCAGTTGCGTCGAACAAACTTGCGCCAGTTACGTCAAACAAACTTGTGCCAGTTGCGTTGAACAAACTTCTGCCAGTTGTGTCAAACAAACTTGTGGCAGTTGCGTAGAACAAACATTTGCCATTTGCGTAGAACAAACTTGTGCCAGTTGTGTCAAACAAACCTGTGCCAGTTGTGTACAACAAACTAGTAAGAGTTGCGTAGAACAAACTTGTGCCAGTTGTGTCAAACAAACTTGTGCCAGTTGCGTAGAACAAACTTGTACCAGTTGCGTCAAACAAACTTATGCCAGTTGCGTAAAACAAACTAGTGCCAGTTGCATAGAACAAACTTTTGCCAGTTGAGTAGAACAAACTTGTGCCAATTGCATCAAACAAACTTGTGCCAGTTGCGCCGAACAAACTTGTGCCAGTTGCGTCGAAGAAACTTGTGCCAGTTGCGTCAAACAAACTTTTGCCAGTTGCATCGAACAAACTTGTGCCAGTTGCGTCGAACAAACTTGTGCCAGTTACGGCGAACAAACTTGTGCCACTTGCGTCGAGAAAACTTGTGCCAGTTGCGTCAAATAAACTTGTGCCAGTTACGTCAAACAAACTTGTGCCAGTTACGGCAAACCAACTTGTGCCAGTTGCGTCGAGAAAAGTTGTGCCAGTTGCGTCAAATAAACTTGTGCCAGTTGCGTCAAACAAACTTGTGCCAGTTGCGTCAAACAAACTTGTGCCAGTTGCGTCAAACAAACTTGTGCTAGTTGCGTCAAACAAACTTCTGCCAATTGATTCGAAAAAACTTGTGCCAGTTGCGTTGAACAAACTTGTGCCAGTTGCGTCTAACAAACTTGTGCCAGTTGCGTCAAACAAACTTGTGCCAGTTGCGTCAAACAAACTTGTGCCAGATATGGCAAACAAACTTGTGCCAGTTGCTTCGAGAAAACTTGTGCCAGTCGCGTAAAAAAAACTTGTGCCATTTGCGTCAAACAAACTTGTGCCAGTTGCGTCAAACAAACTTGTGCCTCTTGCGTCAAACAAACTTGTGCCAGTTGCATCATTAAACTTGTACCAATTGAGTCGAAAAAACTTGTGCCTGTTACGTCGAATAAAGTTGTGCCAGTTGCGTCTAACAAACTTGTGCCAGTTGCGTCGAACAAACTTGTGCCAGTTACGGCGAACAAACTTGTGCCAGTTGCGTCAAAGAAACTTGTGCCAGTTGCGTCAAACAAACCTGTGCCAGTTGCGTCAAACAAACTTGTGCCAGTTGCGTCAAACAAACTTGTTCCAGTTGCGTCAAAGAAACTTGTGCCACTTGAGTCGAAAAAACTTGTGCCAGTTGCGTCGAACAAACTTGTGCCAGTTGCATCTAACAAACTTGTGCCAGTTGCGTCAAAAAAACTTGTGCCAGTTTCGTCAAACAAACTTGTGCCAGTTGCATCCAACAAACTTGTGCCAGTTGCGTCGAACAAACTTGTGCCAGTTGGGTCAAACAAACTTGTGCCAGTTGCATAGAACAAACTTGTGCCAGTTGCGTAGAACAACCTTGTGCCAGTTGAGTCGAACAAACTTGTGCTAGTTGGTAGAACAAACTTGTGCCAGTTGCGTCAAACAAACATATGCCAGTTGCATAAAACAAACAAGTGCCAGTTGCATAGAAGAAACTTGTGCCATTTGAGTAGAACAAACTTGTGCCAATTGCATCAAACAAACTTGTGCCAGTTGCGTCGAACAAACTTGTGCCAGTTGCGTCGAAGAAACTTGTGCCAGTTGCGTCAAACTAACTTGTGCCAGTTGCGTCGAACAAACTTGTGCCAGTTGCGTCGAACAAACTTGTGCCAGTTACGGCGAACAAACTTGTGCCACTTGCGTCGAGAAAACTTGTGCCAGTTGCGTCAAATAAACTTGTGCCAGTTGCGTCAAACAAACTTGTGCCAGTTACGGCGAACAAACTTGTGCCAGCTGCGCCGAGAAAAGTTGTGCCAGTTGCGTCAAATAAACTTGTGCCAGTTACGTCAAACAAACTTGTGCCAGTTGCGTCAAACAAACTTGTGCCAGTTGCGTCAAACAAACTTGTGCCAGTTGCGTCAAACAAACTTGTGCCAATTGATTCGAAAAAACTTATGCCAGTTGCGTTGAACAAACTTGTGCCAGTTGCGTCTAACAAACTTGTGCCAGTTGCGTCAAACAAACTTGTGCCAGTTGCGTCGAAAAAACTTGTGCCAGATATGGCGAACAAACTTGTGCCAGTTGCTTCGAGAAAACTTGTGCCAGTTGCGTAAAAAAAAACTTGTGCTAGTTGCGTCAAACAAACTTGTGCCAGTTGCGTCAAACAAACTTGCGCCTCTTGCGTCAAACAAACTTGTGCCAGTTGCGTCAAACAAACTTGTACCAATTGAGTCGAAAAAACTTGTGCCTGTTACGTCGAACAAACTTGTGCCAGTTGCGTCTAACAAACTTGTGCCAGTTGCATCAAAAAAACTTGTGCCAGTTGCGTCAAACAAACTTGTGCCAGTTGCGTCAAACAAACTTGTGCCAGTTGCGTCATACAAACTTGTGCCAGTTGCGTCAAACGAACTTGTGCCAGTTGCGTCAAACAAACTTTTGCCAGTTGCGTAGAAGAACCTTGTGCCAGTTGCGTCAAACAAACTTGTGCCAGTTGCGTCAAACAAACTTTAGCCAGTTGCGTCAAACAAACTTGTGCCAGTTGAGTCAAACAAACTTGTGCCAGTTGGGTCGAAGAAACTTGTGCCAGTTGTGTTAAACAAACTTGTGCCAGTTGCATCGAACAAACTTTTGCCAGTTGCGTCGAACAAACTTGTGCCAGTTGCGTCGAACAAACTTGCGCCAGTTACGTCAAACAAACTTGTGCCAGTTGCGTTGAACAAACTTCTGCCAGTTTTGTCAAACAAACTTGTGGCAGTTGCGTAGAACAAACATTTGCCATTTGCGTAGAACAAACTTGTGCCAGTTGTGTCAAACAAACCTGTGCCAGTTGTGTACAACAAACTAGTAAGAGTTGCGTAGAACAAACTTGTGCCAGTTGTGTCAAACAAACTTGTGCCAGTTGCGTTGAACAAACTTGTGCCAGTTGCGTCTAACAAACTTGTGCCAGTTGCGTCAAACAAACTTGTGCCAGTTGCGTCGAAAAAACTTGTGCCAGATATGGCGAACAAACTTGTGCCAGTTGCTTCGAGAAAACTTGTGCCAGTTGCGTAAAAAAAAACTTGTGCTAGTTGCGTCAAACAAACTTGTGCCAGTTGCGTCAAACAAACTTGCGCCTCTTGCGTCAAACAAACTTGTGCCAGTTGCGTCAAACAAACTTGTGCCAGTTGGGTCGAAGAAACTTGTGCCAGTTGTGTTAAACAAACTTGTGCCAGTTACGTCAAACAAACTTGTGCCAGTTACGGCAAACCAACTTGTGCCAGTTGCGTCGAGAAAAGTTGTGCCAGTTGCGTCAAATAAACTTGTGCCAGTTGCGTCAAACAAACTTGTGCCAGTTGCGTCAAACAAACTTGTGCCAGTTGCGTCAAACAAACTTGTGCTAGTTGCGTCAAACAAACTTCTGCCAATTGATTCGAAAAAACTTGTGCCAGTTGCGTTGAACAAACATGTGCCAGTTGCGCCTAACAAACTTGTGCCAGTTGCGTCAAACAAACTTGTGCCAGTTGCGTTGAAAAAACTGGTGCCAGATATGGCGAACAAACTTGTGCCAGTTGCTTCGAGAAAACAGTACCAGTTGCGTAAAAAAAAACTTGTGCCAGTTGCGTCAAACAAACTTGTGCCAGTTGCGTCAAACAAACTTGCGCCTCTTGCGTCAAACAAACTTGTGCCAGTTGCGTCAAACAAACTTGTACCAATTGAGTCGAAAAAACTTGTGCCTGTTACGTCGAACAAACTTGTGCCAGTTGCGTCTAACAAACTCGTGCCAGTTGCGTCAAAAAAACTTGTGCCAGTTGCGTCAAACAAACTTGTGCCAGTTGCGTCAAACAAACTTGTGCCAGTTGCGTCATACAAACTTGTGCCAGTTGCGTCAAACGAACTTGTGCCAGTTGCGTCAAACAAACTTTTGCCAGTTGCGTAGAAGAACCTTGTGCCAGTTGCGTCAAACAAACTTGTGCCAGTTGCGTCAAACAAACTTGTGCCAGTTGCGTCAAACAAACTTGTGCCAGTTGAGTCAAACAAACTTGTGCCAGTTGGGTCGAAGAAACTTGTGCCAGTTGTGTTAAACAAACTTGTGCCAGTTGCATCGAACAAACTTTTGCCAGTTGCGTCGAACAAACTTGTGCCAGTTGCGTCGAACAAACTTGCGCCAGTTACGTCAAACAAACTTGTGCCAGTTGCGTTGAACAAACTTCTGCCAGTTGTGTCAAACAAACTTGTGGCAGTTGCGTAGAACAAACATTTGCCATTTGCGTAGAACAAACTTGTGCCAGTTGTGTCAAACAAACCTGTGCCAGTTGTGTACAACAAACTAGTAAGAGTTGCGTAGAACAAACTTGTGCCAGTTGTGTCAAACAAACTTGTGCCAGTTGCGTAGAACAAACTTGTACCAGTTGCGTCAAACAAACTTATGCCAGTTGCGTAAAACAAACTAGTGCCAGTTGCATAGAACAAACTTTTGCCAGTTGAGTAGAACAAACTTGTGCCAATTGCATCAAACAAACTTGTGCCAGTTGCGCCGAACAAACTTGTGCCAGTTGCGTCGAAGAAACTTGTGCCAGTTGCGTCAAACAAACTTTTGCCAGTTGCATCGAACAAACTTGTGCCAGTTGCGTCGAACAAACTTGTGCCAGTTACGGCGAACAAACTTGTGCCACTTGCGTCGAGAAAACTTGTGCCAGTTGCGTCAAATAAACTTGTGCCAGTTACGTCAAACAAACTTGTGCCAGTTACGGCAAACCAACTTGTGCCAGTTGCGTCGAGAAAAGTTGTGCCAGTTGCGTCAAATAAACTTGTGCCAGTTGCGTCAAACAAACTTGTGCCAGTTGCGTCAAACAAACTTGTGCCAGTTGCGTCAAACAAACTTGTGCTAGTTGCGTCAAACAAACTTCTGCCAATTGATTCGAAAAAACTTGTGCCAGTTGCGTTGAACAAACTTGTGCCAGTTGCGTCTAACAAACTTGTGCCAGTTGCGTCAAACAAACTTGTGCCAGTTGCGTCAAACAAACTTGTGCCAGATATGGCAAACAAACTTGTGCCAGTTGCTTCGAGAAAACTTGTGCCAGTCGCGTAAAAAAAACTTGTGCCATTTGCGTCAAACAAACTTGTGCCAGTTGCGTCAAACAAACTTGTGCCTCTTGCGTCAAACAAACTTGTGCCAGTTGCATCATTAAACTTGTACCAATTGAGTCGAAAAAACTTGTGCCTGTTACGTCGAATAAAGTTGTGCCAGTTGCGTCTAACAAACTTGTGCCAGTTGCGTCGAACAAACTTGTGCCAGTTACGGCGAACAAACTTGTGCCAGTTGCGTCAAAGAAACTTGTGCCAGTTGCGTCAAACAACCTGTGCCAGTTGCGTCAAACAAACTTGTGCCAGTTGCGTCAAACAAACTTGTTCCAGTTGCGTCAAAGAAACTTGTGCCACTTGAGTCGAAAAAACTTGTGCCAGTTGCGTCGAACAAACTTGTGCCAGTTGCATCTAACAAACTTGTGCCAGTTGCGTCAAAAAAACTTGTGCCAGTTTCGTCAAACAAACTTGTGCCAGTTGCATCCAACAAACTTGTGCCAGTTGCGTCGAACAAACTTGTGCCAGTTGGGTCAAACAAACTTGTGCCAGTTGCATAGAACAAACTTGTGCCAGTTGCGTAGAACAACCTTGTGCCAGTTGAGTCGAACAAACTTGTGCTAGTTGGTAGAACAAACTTGTGCCAGTTGCGTCAAACAAACATATGCCAGTTGCATAAAACAAACAAGTGCCAGTTGCATAGAAGAAACTTGTGCCATTTGAGTAGAACAAACTTGTGCCAATTGCATCAAACAAACTTGTGCCAGTTGCGTCGAACAAACTTGTGCCAGTTGCGTCGAAGAAACTTGTGCCAGTTGCGTCAAACTAACTTGTGCCAGTTGCGTCGAACAAACTTGTGCCAGTTGCGTCGAACAAACTTGTGCCAGTTACGGCGAACAAACTTGTGCCACTTGCGTCGAGAAAACTTGTGTCAGTTGCGTCAAATAAACTTGTGCCAGTTGCGTCAAACAAACTTGTGCCAGTTACGGCGAACAAACTTGTGCCAGCTGCGCCGAGAAAAGTTGTGCCAGTTGCGTCAAATAAACTTGTGCCAGTTACGTCAAACAAACTTGTGCCAGTTGCGTCAAACAAACTTGTGCCAGTTGCGTCAAACAAACTTGTGCCAGTTGCGTCAAACAAACTTGTGCCAATTGATTCGAAAAAACTTATGCCAGTTGCGTTGAACAAACTTGTGCCAGTTGCGTCTAACAAACTTGTGCCAGTTGCGTCAAACAAACTTGTGCCAGTTGCGTCGAAAAAACTTGTGCCAGATATGGCGAACAAACTTGTGCCAGTTGCTTCGAGAAAACTTGTGCCAGTTGCGTAAAAAAAAACTTGTGCTAGTTGCGTCAAACAAACTTGTGCCAGTTGCGTCAAACAAACTTGCGCCTCTTGCGTCAAACAAACTTGTGCCAGTTGCGTCAAACAAACTTGTACCAATTGAGTCGAAAAAACTTGTGCCTGTTACGTCGAACAAACTTGTGCCAGTTGCGTCTAACAAACTTGTGCCAGTTGCATCAAAAAAACTTGTGCCAGTTGCGTCAAACAAACTTGTGCCAGTTGCGTCAAACAAACTTGTGCCAGTTGCGTCATACAAACTTGTGCCAGTTGCGTCAAACGAACTTGTGCCAGTTGCGTCAAACAAACTTTTGCCAGTTGCGTAGAAGAACCTTGTGCCAGTTGCGTCAAACAAACTTGTGCCAGTTGCGTCAAACAAACTTTAGCCAGTTGCGTCAAACAAACTTGTGCCAGTTGAGTCAAACAAACTTGTGCCAGTTGGGTCGAAGAAACTTGTGCCAGTTGTGTTAAACAAACTTGTGCCAGTTGCATCGAACAAACTTTTGCCAGTTGCGTCGAACAAACTTGTGCCAGTTGCGTCGAACAAACTTGCGCCAGTTACGTCAAACAAACTTGTGCCAGTTGCGTTGAACAAACTTCTGCCAGTTTTGTCAAACAAACTTGTGGCAGTTGCGTAGAACAAACATTTGCCATTTGCGTAGAACAAACTTGTGCCAGTTGTGTCAAACAAACCTGTGCTAGTTGTGTACAATAAACTAGTAAGAGTTGCGTAGAACAAACTTGTGCCAGTTGTGTCAAACAAACTTGTGCCAGTTGCGTTGAACAAACTTGTGCCAGTTGCGTCTAACAAACTTGTGCCAGTTGCGTCAAACAAACTTGTGCCAGTTGCGTCGAAAAAACTTGTGCCAGATATGGCGAACAAACTTGTGCCAGTTGCTTCGAGAAAACTTGTGCCAGTTGCGTAAAAAAAAACTTGTGCTAGTTGCGTCAAACAAACTTGTGCCAGTTGCGTCAAACAAACTTGCGCCTCTTGCGTCAAACAAACTTGTGCCAGTTGCGTCAAACAAACTTGTACCAATTGAGTCGAAAAAACTTGTGCCTGTTACGTCGAACAAACTTGTGCCAGTTGCGTCTAACAAACTTGTGCCAGTTGCATCAAAAAAACTTGTGCCAGTTGCGTCAAACAAACTTGTGCCAGTTGCGTCAAACAAACTTGTGCCAGTTGCGTCATACAAACTTGTGCCAGTTGCGTCAAACGAACTTGTGCCAGTTGCGTCAAACAAACTTTTGCCAGTTGCGTAGAAGAACCTTGTGCCAGTTGCGTCAAACAAACTTGTGCCAGTTGCGTCAAACAAACTTTAGCCAGTTGCGTCAAACAAACTTGTGCCAGTTGAGTCAAACAAACTTGTGCCAGTTGGGTCGAAGAAACTTGTGCCAGTTGTGTTAAACAAACTTGTGCTAGTTGCATCGAACAAACTTTTGCCAGTTGCGTCGAACAAACTTGTGCCAGTTGCGTCGAACAAACTTGCGCCAGTTACGTCAAACAAACTTGTGCCAGTTGCGTTGAACAAACTTCTGCCAGTTTTGTCAAACAAACTTGTGGCAGTTGCGTAGAACAAACATTTGCCATTTGCGTAGAACAAACATTTGCCATTTGCGTAGAACAAACTTGTGCCAGTTGTGTCAAACAAACCTGTGCCAGTTGTGTACAACAAACTAGTAAGAGTTGCGTAGAACAAACTTGTGCCAGTTGTGTCAAACAAACTTGTGCCAGTTGCGTAGAACAAACTTGTACCAGTTGCGTCAAACAAACTTATGCCAGTTGCGTAAAACAAACTAGTGCCAGTTGCATAGAACAAACTTGTGCCAGTTGAGTAGAACAAACTTGTGGCAATTTCATCAAACAAACTTGTGCCAGTTGTGCCAAACAAACTTGTGCCAGTTGCGCCGAACAAACTTGTGCCAGTTGCGTCGAAGAAACTTGTGCCAGTTGCGTCAAACAAACTTGTGCCAGTTGCATCGAACAAACTTGTGCCAGTTGCGTCGAACAAACTTGTGCCAGTTACGGCGAACAAACTTGTGCCACTTGCGTCGAGAAAACTTGTGCCAGTTGCGTCAAATAAACTTGTGCCAGTTACGTCAAACAAACTTGTGCCAGTTACGGCAAACCAACTTGTGCCAGTTGCGTCGAGAAAAGTTGTGCCAGTTGCGTCAAATAAACTTGTGCCAGTTGCGTCAAACAAACTTGTGCCAGTTGCGTCAAACAAACTTGTGCCAGTTGCGTCAAACAAACTTGTGCTAGTTGCGTCAAACAAACTTCTGCCAATTGATTCGAAAAAACTTGTGCCAGTTGCGTTGAACAAACTTGTGCCAGTTGCGTCTAACAAACTTGTGCCAGTTGCGTCAAACAAACTTGTGCCAGTTGCGTCGAACAAACTTGTGCCAGATATGGCAAACAAACTTGTGCCAGTTGCTTCGAGAAAACTTGTGCCAGTCGCGTAAAAAAAAACTTGTGCCATTTGCGTCAAACAAACTTGTGCCAGTTGCGTCAAACAAACTTGTGCCTCTTGCGTCAAACAAACTTGTGCCAGTTCCATCATTAAACTTGTACCAATTGAGTCGAAAAAACTTGTGCCTGTTACGTCGAATAAAGTTGTGCCAGTTGCGTCTAACAAACTTGTGCCAGTTGCGTCGAACAAACTTGTGCCAGTTGCGTCAAACAAACTTGTGCCAGTTGCGTAGAACAAACTTGTGCCAGTTGCGTAGAAGAACCTTGTGCCAGTTGAGTCAAACAAACTTGTGCCAGTTGCGTCAAACAAACTTGTGCCAGTTGCGTTAAACAAACTTGTGCCAGTTGCATCGAACAAACTTGTGCCAGTTGCGTCAAACAAACTTGTGCCAGATTCGTAGAAGAACCTTGTGCCAGTTGCGTCAAATGAACTTGTGCCAGTTGCGTCAAACAAACTTGTGCCAGTTGCGTCGAACACACTTGTGCCAGTTGAGTCAAACAAACTTGTGCCAGTTGGGTCGAACAAACTTGTGCCAGTTGCGTTAAACAAACTTGTGCCAGTTGCATCGATAAAACTTTTGCCAGTTGCGTCGAACAAACTTGTGACAGTTACGTCGAACAAACTTGCGCCAGTTACGTCAAACAAACTTGTGCCAGTTGCGTTGAACAAACTTCTGCCAGTTGTGTCAAACAAAGTTGTGTCAGTTGCGTAGAACAAACTTGTGCCAGTTGCATCGAACAAACTTATGTCAGTTGGGTAGAACAAACTTGTGCCAGTTGCGTCAAACAAACATGTCCCAGTTGCGTAGAACAAACTAGTGCCAGTTGCATAGAACAAACTTGTGCCAGATGCGTAGAACAAACTTGTGCCAGTTGCGTAGAACAAACTTGTGCCAGTTGCATAGAACAAACTTGTGCCAGTTGCGTAGAACAAACTAGTGCCAGTTGCATAGAACAAACTTGTGCCAGATGCGTAGAACAAACTTGTGCCAGTTGCGTAGAACAAACTTGTGCCAGTTGCATAGAACAAACTTGCGCCAGTTATGTAGAACAAACTTGTGCCATTTGCGTCAAACAAACTTGTGCCAGTTGCGTCGAACAAACTTTTGCCAGTTACGGCGAACAAACTTGTGCCAGTTTCGACGAGAAAACTTGTGCCAGTTGCGTCAAATAAACTTGTGCCAGTTGCGTCAAACAAACTTGTGCCAGTTGCGTCAAACAAACTTGTGCCAGTTGCGTCAAACAACCTTGTTCCAGTTGTGTCAAACAAACTTGTGCCAGTTGCGTAGAACAAACTTTTACCAGTTGCGTCAAACAAACTTATGCCAGTTGCGTAAAACAAACTAGTGCCAGTTGCATAGAACAAACTTGTGCCAGTTGAGTAGAACAAACTTGTGCCAATTGCATCAAACAAACTTGTGCCAGTTGCGCCAAACAAACTTGTGCCAGTTGCGCCGAACAAACTTGTGCCAGTTGCGTCGAAGAAACTTGTGCCAGTTGCGTCAAACAAACATGTGCCAGTTGCATCGAACAAACTTGTGCCAGTTGCGTCGAACAAACTTGTGCCAGTTACGGCGAACAAACTTGTGCCACTTGCGTCGAGAAAACTTGTGCCAGTTGCGTCAAATAAACTTGTGCCAGTTGCGTCAAACAAACTTGTGCCAGTTACGGCAAACCAACTTGTGCCAGTTGCGTCGAGAAAAGTTGTGCCAGTTGCGTCAAATAAACTTGTGCCAGTTGTGTCAAACAAACTTGTGCCAGTTGCGTCAAACAAACTTGTGCCAGTTGCGTCAAACAAACTTGTGCTAGTTGCGTCAAACAAACTTCTGCCAATTGATTCGAAAAAACTTGTGCCAGTTGCGTTGAACAAACTTGTGCCAGTTGCGTCTAACAAACTTGTGCCAGTTGCGTCAAATAAACTTGTGCCAGTTGCGTCGAACAAACTTGTGCCAGATATGGCAAACAAACTTGTGCCAGTTGCTTCGAGAAAACTTGTGCCAGTCGCGTAAAAAAAAACTTGTGCCATTTGCGTCAAACAAACTTGTGCCAGTTGCGTCAAACAAACTTGTGCCTCTTGCGTCAAACAAACTTGTGCCAGTTCCATCATTAAACTTGTACCAATTGAGTCGAAAAAACTTGTGCCTGTTACGTCGAATAAAGTTGTGCCAGTTGCGTCTAACAAACTTGTGCCAGTTGCGTCGAACAAACTTGTGCCAGTTGCGTCAAACAAACTTGTGCCAGTTGCGTAGAACAAACTTGTGCCAGTTGCGTAGAAGAACCTTGTGTCAGTTGGGTCAAACAAACTTGTGCCAGTTGCGTCTAACAAACTTGTGCCAGTTGCGTTAAACAAACTTGTGCCAGTTGCATCGAACAAACTTTTGCCAGTTGCGTCGAACAAACTTGTGACAGTTGCGTTGAACAAACTTGCGCCAGTTACGTCAAACAAACTTGTGCCAGTTGCGTTGAACAAACTTCTGCCAGTTGTGTCAAACAAACTTGTGTCAGTTGCGTAGAACAAACTTGTGCCAGTTGCATCGAACAAACTTATGTCAGTTGGGAAGAACAAACTTGTGCCAGTTGCGTCAAACAAACATGTCCCAGTTGCGTAGAACAAACTAGTGCCAGTTGCATAGAACAAACTTGTGCCAGATGCGTAGAACAAACTTGTGCCAGTTGCGTAGAACAAACTTGTGCCAGTTGCATAGAACAAACTTGTGCCAGTTGCGTAGAACAAACTAGTGCCAGTTGCATAGAACAAACTTGTGCCAGATGCGTAGAACAAACTTGTGCCAGTTGCGTAGAACAAACTTGTGCCAGTTGCATAGAACAAACTTGCGCCAGTTACGTAGAACAAACTTGTGCCATTTGCGTCAAACAAACTTGTGCCAGTTGGGTCGAACAAACTTGTGCCAGTTACGGCGAACAAACTTGTGCCAGTTTCGACGAGAAAACTTGTGCCAGTTGCGTCAAATAAACTTGTGCCAGTTGCGTCAAACAAACTTGTGCCAGTTGCGTCAAACAAACTTGTGTCAGTTGCGTCAAACAACCTTGTTCCAGTTGCGTCAAACAAACTTGTTCCAGTTGCGTCAAACAAACTTGTGCCAATTGAGTCGAAAAAACTTGTGCCAGTTGCGTCGAACAAACTTGTGCCAGTTGCGTCTAACAAACTTGTGCCAGTTGCGTAAAAAAAACTTGGGCCAGTTTCGTCGAACAAACTTGTGTCAGTGGCATCCAACAAACTTGTGCCAGTTGCGTAGAACAAACTTGTGCCAGTTGCGTCAAACAAACTTGTGCCAGTTGCGTAGAACAAACTTGTGCCAGTTGCGTAGAACAACCTTGTGCCAGTTGCGGCGAACAAACTTGTGCTAGTTTGTAGAACAAACTTGTGCCAGTTGCGTCAAAGAAACTTATGCCAGTTGCGTAAAAAAAACTAGTGCCAGTTGCATAGAACAAACTTGTTCCAGTTGAGTAGAACAAACTTGTGCCAATTGCGTCAAACAAACTTGTGCCAGTTCGTCGAACAAACTTGTGCCAGTTGCATCGAAGAAATTTGTGCCAGTTGCGTCACACAAACTTGTGCCAGTTGCGTCGAACAAACTTGTGCCAGTTGCGTCGAACAAACTTGTGCCAGTTACGGCGAACCAACTTGTGCCACTTGCGTCGAGAAAACTTGTGCCAGTTGCGTCAAATAAACTTTTGCCAGTTGCTTCAAACAAACTTGTGCCAGTTACGGCGAACAAACTTGTGCCAGTTGCCTCGAGAAAAGTTGTGCCAGTTGCGTCAAATAAACTTGTGCCAGTTGTGTCAAACAAACTTGTGCCAGTTGCGTCAAACAAACTTGTGCCAGTTGCGTCAAAAAAACCTGTGCCAATTGATTCGAATAAACTTGTGCCAGTTGCGTTGAACAAACTTGTGCCAGTTGCGTTGAACAAACTTGTGCCAGTTGCGTCTAACAAACTTGTGCCAGTAGCGTCAAACAAACTTGTGCCAGTTGCGTCGAACAAACTTGTGCCAGATATGGCAAACAAACTTGTGCCAGATGCTTCGAGAAAACTTGTGCCAGTCGTGTAAAAAAAAACTTGTGCCAGTTGCGTCAAACAAACTTGTGTCAGTTGCGTCAAACAAACTTGTGCCTCTTGCATCAAACAAACTTGTGCCAGTTGCATCAAACAAACTTGTACCAATTGAGTCGAAAAAACTTGTGCCTGTTACGTCGAACAAACTTGTGCCAGTTGCGTCTAACAAACTTGTGCCAGTTGTGTCGAACAAACTTGTGCCAGTTGCGTCAAACAAACTTGTGCCAGTTGCGTAGAACAAACTTGTGCCAGTTGCGTAGAAGAACCTTGTGCCAGTAGCGTCAAACAAACTTCTGCCAGTTGCGTCAAAGAAACTTGTGCCAGTTGCGTTAAACAAACTTGTGCCAGTTGCATCGAACAAACTTTTGCCAGTTGCGTCGAACAAACTTGTGCCAGTTGCGTCGAAAAAACTTGCACAAGTTGCGTCGAACTAACTTGTGCCAGTTGCGTTGAACAAACTTCTGCCAATTGTGTCAAACAAACTTGTGTCAGTTGCGTAGAACAAACTTGTGCCAGTTGCGTTGAACAAACTTGTGCCAGTTGCGTAGAACAAACTAGTGCCAGTTGAATAGAACAAACTTGTGCCGGATGCGTAGAACAAACTTGTGCCAGTTGCGTAGAACAAACTTGTGCCAGTTGCATAGAACAAACTTGTGCCAGTTATGTAGAACAAACTTGTGCCATTTGCGTCAAACAAACTTGTGCCAGTTGCGTCGAACAAACTTGTGCCAGTTACGGCAAACAAACTTGTGCCAGTTTCGTCGAAAAAACTTGTGCCAGTTGCGTCAAACAAACTTGTGCCAATTGAGTCGAAAAAACTTGTGCCAGTTGCGTCGAACAAACTTGTGCCAGTTGCGTCTAACAAACTTTTGCCAGTTGCGTAGAACAAACCTGTGCCAGTTGCGTAGAACTACCTTGTGCCAGTTGCGTCAAACAAACTTGTGCCACTTGCGTCGAACAAACTTGTGCCAGTTGCGTCAAACAAACTTGTGCCAGTTGCGTAGGACAAACTTGTGCCAGTTGCGTAGAAGAACCTTGTGCCAGTTGCGTCAAACAAACTTCTGCCAGTTGCGTCAAACAAACTTGTGCCAGTTGCGTTAAACAAACTTGTGCCAGTTGCATCGAACAAACTTTTGCCAGTTGCGTCGAACAAACTTGTGCCAGTTGCGTCGAAAAAAACTTGCGCCAGTTGCGTCGAACAAACTTGTGCCAGTTGCGTCTAACAAACTTGTGCCAGTTGCATCAAAAAAAACTTTTGCCAGTTGCGTCAAACAAACTTGTGCCAGTTGTGTCAAACAAACTTGTGCCAATTGCGTCAAACAAACTTGTGCCAGTTGCATAGAAGAACCTTGTGCCAGTTGCATCAAACGAACTTGTGCCAGTTGCGTCAAACAAACTTTTGCCTGTTGCGTCAAACAAACTTGTGCCAGTTGAGTCAAACAAACTTGTGCCAGTTGGGTCGAACAAACTTGTGCCAGTTGAGTTAAACAAACTTGTGCCAGTTGCATCGAACAAACTTTTGCCAGTTGCGTCGAACAAACTTGCGCCAGTTACGTCAAAGAAACTTGTGCCAGTTGCATTGAACAAACTTGTGCCAGTTGCGTCGAACAAACTTTTGTCAGTTGGGTAGAACAAATTTGTGCCAGTTGCGTCAAACAAACTTGTGCCAGTTGCGTAGAACAAACTAGGGCCAGTTGCATAGAACAAACTTGTGCCAGATGCGTAGAACAAACTTGTGCCAGTTGCGTAGAACAAACTTGTGCCAATTGCATAGAATAAACTTGTGCCAGTTATGTAGAACAAACTTGTGCCATTTGCGTCAAACAAACTTGTGCCAGTTGCGTCGAACAAACTTGTGCCAGTTGCGTCGAACAAACTTGTGCCAGTTGCGTTGAACAAACTTCTGCCAATTGTGTCAAACAAACTTGTGTCAGTTGCGTAGAACAAACTTGTGCCAGTTGCGTCAAACAAACTTGTGCCAGTTGCGTCAAACAAACTTGTGCCTCTTGCGTCAAACAAACTTGTGCCAGTTGCGTAGAACAAACTTGTGCCAGTTATGTAGAACAAACTTGTGCCATTTGCGCCAAACAAACTTGTGCCAGTTGCGTCGAACAAACTTGTGCCAGTTGCATAGAACAAACTTGTGCCGGATGCGTAGAACAAACTTGTGCCAGTTGCGTAGAACAAACTTGTGCCAGTTGCATAGAACAAACTTGTGCCAGTTATGTAGAACAAACTTGTGCCATTTGCTTCAAACAAACTTGTGCCAGTTGCGTCGAACAAACTTGTGCCATTTACGGCAAACAAACTTGTGCCAGTTTCGTCGAAAAAACTTGTGCCAGTGGCGTCAAACAAACTTCTGCCAATTGAGTCGAAAAAACTTGTGCCAGTTGCGTCGAACAAACTTGTGCCAGTTGCGTCTAACAAACTTTTGCCAATTGCGTAGAACAAACCTGTGCCAGTTGCGTAGAACAACCTTGTGCCAGTTGCGTCAAACAAACTTGTGCCACTTGCGTCGAACAAACTTGTGCCAGTTGCGTCAAACAAACAAGTGCCAGTTGCGTAGGACAAACTTGTGCCAGTTGCGTAGAAGAACCTTGTGCCAGTTGCGTCAAACAAACTTCTGCCAGTTGCGTCAAACAAACTTGTGCCAGTTGCGTTAAACAAACTTGTGCCAGTTGCATCGAACAAACTTTTGCCAGTTGCGTCGAACAAACTTGTGCCAGTTGCGTCGAAAAAAACTTGCGCCAGTTGCGTCGAACAAACTTGTGCCAGTTGCGTCTAACAAACTTGTGCCAGTTGCATCAAAAAAAACTTTTGCCAGTTACGTCAAACAAACTTGTGCCAGTTGCGTCAAACAAACTTGTGCCAGTTGCGTCAAACAAACTTGTGCCAGTTGCGTAGAAGAACCTTGTGCCAGTTGCATCAAACGAACTTGTGCCAGTTGCGTCAAACAAACTTTTGCCAGTTGCGTCAAACAAACTTGTGCCAGTTGAGTCAAACAAACTTGTGCCAGTTGGGTCGAACAAACTTGTGCCAGTTGCGTTAAACAAACTTGTGCCAGTTGCATCGAACAAATTTTTGCCAGTTGCGTTGAACAAATTTTTGCCAGTTGCGTCGAACAAACTTGTGCCAGTTGCGTCGAACAAACTTGCGCCAGTTACGTCAAAGAAACTTGTGCCAGTTGCATTGAACAAACTTGTGCCAGTTGCGTCGAACAAACTTGTGTCAGTTGGGTAGAACAAATTTGTACCAGTTGCGTCAAACAAACTTGTGCCAGTTGCGTAGAACCAACTAGGGCCAGTTGCATAGAACAAACTTGTGCCAGATGCGTAGAACAAACTTGTGCCAGTTGCGTAGAACAAACTTGTGCCAATTGCATAGAATAAACTTGTGCCAGTTATGTAGAACAAACTTGTGCCATTTGCGTCAAACAAACTTGTGCCAGTTGCGTCGAACAAACTTGTGCCAGTTACGGCGAACAAACTTGTGCCAGTTTCGTCGAGAAAACTTGTGCCAGTTGCGTCAAATAAACTTATGCCAGTTGCGTCAAACAAACTTGTGCCAGTTGCGTCAAACAAACTTGTGCCAGTTGCGTCAAACAAACTTGTGCCAGTTACGGCGAACAAACTTGTGCCAGTTGCGTCGAGAAAAGTTGTGCCAGTTGCGTCAAATAAACTTGTGCCAGTTGCGTCAAACAAACTTGTGCCAGTTGCGTCAAACAAACTTGTGCCAGTTGCGTCAAACAAACTTGTGCCAGTTGCGTCAAACAAACTTGTGCCAATTGATTCGAAAAAACTTGTGCCAGTTGCGTTGAACAAACTTGTGTCAGTTGCGTCAAACAAACTTGTGCCTCTTGCGTCAAACAAACTTGTGCCAGTTGCGTTAAACAAACTTGTGAGAGTTGCATCGAACAAACTTTTGCCAGTTGCGTCGAACAAACTTGTGCCAGTTGCGTCGAAAAAACTTGCGCCAGTTGCGTCGAACAAACTTGCGCCAGTTGCGTCGAACAAACTTCTGCCAATTGCGTCGAACAAACTTGTGTCAGTTGCGTAGAACAAACTTGTGCCAGTTGCATCGAACAAACTTGTGTCAGTTGGGTAGAACAAATTTGTGCCAGTTGTGTCAAACAAACTTGTGCCAGTTGCTTAGAACAAACTAGTGCCAGTTGCATAGAACAAACTTGTGCCGGATGCGTAGAACAAACTTGTGCCAGTTGCGTAGAACAAACTTGTGCCAGTTGCATAGAACAAACTTGTGCCAGTTATGTAGAACAAACTTGTGCCATTTGTGTCCAACAAACTTGTGCCAGTTGCGTCGAACAAACTTGTGCCAGTTACAGCAAACAAACTTGTGCCAGTTTCGTTGAAAAAACTTGTGCCAGTTGCGTCAAATAAACTTGTGCCAGTTGCGTCACACAAACTTGTGCCAGTTGCGTCAAACAAACTTATGCCAGTTGCGTCAAACAAACTTGTTCCAGTTGCGTCAAACAAACTTGTTCCAGTTGCGTCAAACAAACTTGTGCCAATTGAGTCGAAAAAACTTGTGCCAGTTGCGTCGAACAAACTTGTGCCAGTTGCGTCTAACAAACTTGTGCCAGTTGCGTCAAAAAAACTTGGGCCAGTTTCGTTGAAAAAACTTATCTCACTGGCATCCAACAAACTTGTGCCAGTTGCGTAGAACAAACTTGTGCCAGTTGCGTCAAACAAACTTGTGCCAGTTGCGTAGAACAAACTTGTGCCAGTTGCGTATAACATCCTTTTGCCAGTTGCGTCGAACAAACTTGTGCTAGTTTGTAGAACAAACTTGTGCCAGTTGCATCAAACAAACTTATGCCAGTTGCGTAAAACAAACTAGTGCCAGTTGCATAGAACAAACTTGTTCCAGTTGAGTAGAACAAACTTGTGCCAATTGCGTCAAACAAACTTGTGCCAGTTCGTCGAACAAACTTGTGCCTGTTGCATCGAAGAAATTTGTGCCAGTTGCGTCACACAAACTTGTGCCAGTTGCATCGAACAAACTTGTGCCAGTTGCGTCGAAGAAACTTGTGCCAGTTACGGCGAACCAACTTGTGCCACTTGCGTCGAGAAAACTTGTGCCAGTTGCGTCAAATAAACTTGTGCCAGTTGCATCAAACAAACTTGTGCCAGTTACGGCGAACAAACTTGTGCCAGTTGCGTCGAGAAAAGTTGTGCCAGTTGCGTCAAATAAACTTGTGCCAGTTGCGTCAAACAAACTTGTGCCTCTTGCTTCAGACAAACTTGTGCCAGTTGCGTCAAACAAACTTGTGCCTGTTGCGTCAAACAAACTTGTGCCAATTGATTAAAAAAAACTTCTGCCAGTTGCGTTGAACAAACTTGTGCCAGTTGCGTCTAAGAAACTTGTGCCAGTTGCGTCAAACAAACTTGTGCCAGTTGCGTCGAACAAACTTGTGCCTGTTGCATCGAACACACTAGTGCCAGTTGCATAGAACAAACTTGTGCCAGTTGCGTGAAACAAACTTGTGCCAGTTGCGTAGAACAAGCTTGTACATGTTGCGTAGAACAACCTTGTGCCAGTTGCGTCAAACAAACTTGTGCCAGTTGTGTCAAACAAACTTGTGCCAGTTGGTTCGAACAAACTTGTGCCAGTTACGTTAAACAAACTTGTTCCAGTTCCGTTGATCAAAATTGTGCCAGTTGTGTCAAAGAAACTTGTGCCAGTTGGTTCGAACAAACTTGTGCCAGTTACGTTAAACAAACTTGTTCCAGTTGCGTTGAACAAACATTTGCCATTTGCGTAGAACAAACTTGTGCCAGTTGTGTCAAACAAACCTGTGTCAGTTATGTACAACAAACTAGTAAGAGTTGCGTAGAACAAACTTGTGCCAGTTGTGTCAAACAAACCTGTGCCAGTTGTGTACAACAAACTAGTAAGAGTTGCGTAGAACAAACTTGTGCCAGTTGTGTCGAACAAACTTGTGCCAGTTGCGTAGAACAAACTTGTACCAGTTGCGTCAAACTAACTTATATCAGTTGCATAGAACAAACTAGTGCCAGTTTCCTAGAACAAACTTGTCCCAGTTGCGTAGAACAAACTTGTGTCAGTTGCGTCAAACAAACTTGTGCCAGTTGCGTCGAAGAAACTTGTGCCAGTTGCGTCGAACAAACTTGTGCCAGTTGCGTCAAACAAACTTGTGCCTCTTGCGTCAAACAAACTTGTGCCAGTTGCGTAAAAAAAAAACTTGTGCCAGTTGCGTCAAACAAACTTGTGCCTCTTGCGTCAAACAAACTTGTGCCAGTTGCGTAAAAAAAAACTTGTGCCAGTTGCGTCAAACAAACTTGTGCCAGTTGCGTCAAACAAACTTGTGCCTCTTGCCTCAAACAAACTTGTGCCAGTTGCGTCAAACAAACTTGTACCAATTGAGTCGAAAAAACTTGTGTCTGTTACGTCGAACAAACTTGTGCTAGTTGCGTCTAACAAACTTGTGCCAGTTGCGTCAACCAAAATTGTGCCCGTTGCGTCAAACAAACTTGTGCCAGTTGCGTAGAACAAACTTCTGCCAGTTGCGTCAAACAAACTTGTGCCACTTGCGAACAAGAACCTTGTGCCAGTTGCCTCAAACGAACTTGTGCCAGTTGCGTCAAACAAACTTGTGCCAGTTGCGTCGAACAAACTTGTGCCAGTTGCGTCTAACAAACTTGTGCCAGTTGCGTCAAAAAAACTTGGGCCAGTTTCGTCGAACAAACTTGTGTCAGTGGCACCCAACAAACTTGTGCCAGTTGCGTAGAACAAACTTGTGCCAGTTTGCTTCAAACAAACTTGTGCCAGTTGCGTAGAACAAACTTGTGCCAGTTGCGTAGAACAACCTTGTGCTAGTTTGTAGAACAAACTTGTGCCAGTTGCGTCGAACAAACTTGTGCTAGTTTGTAGAACAAACTTGTGCCAGTTGCATCAAACAAACTTATGCCAGTTGCGTAAAACAAACTAGTGCCAGTTGCAGAGAACAAACTTGTTCCAGTTGAGTAGAACAAACTTGTGCCAATTGCGTCAAACAAACTTGTGCCAGTTCGTCGAACAAACTTGTGCCAGTTGCATCGAAGAAATTTGTGCCAGTTGCGTCACACAAACTTGTGCCAGTTGCATCGAACAAACTTGTGCCAGTTGCGTCGAACAAACTTGTGCCAGTTATGGCGAACCAACTTGTGCCACTTGCGTCGAGAAAACTTGTGCCAGTTGCGTCAAATAAACTTGTGCCAGTTGCGTCAAACAAACTTGTGCCAGTTACGGCGAACAAACTTGTGCCAGTTGCGTCGAGAAAAGTTGTGCCAGTTGCGTCAAATAAACTTGTGCCAGTTGCGTCAAACAAACTTGTGCCTCTTGCGTCAGACAAACTTGTGCCAGTTGCGTCAAACAAACTTGTGGCAGTTGCGTCAAACAAACTTGTGCCAATTGATTAAAAAAAAACTTGTGCCAGTTGCGTTGAACAAACTTGTGCCAGTTGCGTCTACGAAACTTGTGCCAGTTGCGTCAAACAAACTTGTGCCAGTTGCGTCGAACAAACTTGTGCCAGTTGCATCAAACACACTAGTGCCAGTTGCATAGAACAAACTTGTGCCAGTTGCGTCAAACAAACTTGTGCCAGTTGCGTAGAACAAGCTTGTACATGTTGCGTAGAACAACCTTGTGCCAGTTGCGTCAAACAAACTTGTGCTAGTTGTGTCAAACAAACTTGTGCCAGTTGGTTCGAACAAACTTGTGCCAGTTACGTTAAACAAACTTGTTCCAGTTGCGTTGAACAAACTTGTGCCAGTTGTGTCAAACAAACTTGTGCCAGTTGGTTCGAACAAACTTGTGCCAGTTACGTTAAACAAACTTGTTCCAGTTGCGTTGAACAAACTTGTGCCAGTTGCGTCAAACAAACTTGTGCCTCTTGCGTCAGACAAACTTGTGCCAGTTGCGTCAAACAAACTTGTGGCAGTTGCGTCAAACAAACTTGTGCCAATTGATTAAAAAAAACTTGTGCCAGTTGCGTTGAACAAACTTGTGCCAGTTGCGTCTAAGAAACTTGTGCCAGTTGCGTCAAACAAACTTGTGCCAGTTGCGTCGAACAAACTTGTGCCAGTTGCATCAAACACACTAGTGCCAGTTGCATAGAACAAACTTGTGCCAGTTGCGTCAAACAAACTTGTGCCAGTTGCGTAGAACAAGCTTGTACATGTTGCGTAGAACAACCTTGTGCCAGTTGCGTCAAACAAACTTGTGCTAGTTGTGTCAAACAAACTTGTGCCAGTTGGTTCGAACAAACTTGTGCCAGTTACGTTAAACAAACTTGTTCCAGTTGCGTTGAACAAACTTGTGCCAGTTGTGTCAAACAAACTTGTGCCAGTTGGTTCGAACAAACTTGTGCCAGTTACGTTAAACAAACTTGTTCCAGTTGCGTTGAACAAACTTGTGCCAGTTGCGTCAAACAAACTTGTGCCAGTTGCGTCGAACAAACTTGCGCCAGTTCCGTCGAACAAACTTGTGCCAGTTGCTTAGAACAAACTTGTGCCAGTTGTGTCAAACAAACTTGTGCCAGTTGCATCAAACAAACTTGTGCGAGTTGCGTCGAACAAACTTGTGCCAGTTGGGTAGAACAAACATGTGCCAGTTGTGTCAAACAAATTTTTGCCAGTTGCGTAGAACACACTAGTGCCAGTTGCATAGAACAAACTTGTGCCACATGCGTAGAACAAACATTTGCCATTTGCGTAGAACAAACTTGTGCCAGTTGCGTCAAACAAACCTGTGCCAGTTGTGTACAACAAACTAGTGAGAGTTGCGTAGAACAAACTTGTGCCAGTTGTGTCAAACAAACCTGTGCCAGTTGTGTACAACAAACTAGTAAGAGTTGCGTAGAACAAACTTTTGCCAGTTGTGTCGAACAAACTTGTGCCAGTTGCGAAGAACAAACTTGTACCAGTTGCGTCAAACAAACTTATATCAGTTGCATAGAACAAACTAGTGCCAGTTGCATAGAACAAACTTGTCCCAGTTGCGTAGAACAAACTTGTGCCAGTTGCGTCAAACAAACTTGTGCCAGTTGCGTCGAAGAAACTTGTGCCAGTTGCGTCGAAGAAACTTGTGACAGTTGCGTCAAACAAACTTGTGCCATTTGCGTTGAACAAACTTGTGCCAGTTGCGTCGAACAAACTTGTGCCAGTTGCGTCAAACAAACTTGTGCCTCTTGCAAATAAAAAAACTTGTGCCAGTTGCGTAAAAAAAACTTGTGCCAGTTGCGTCAAACAAACTTGTGCCAGTTGCGTCAAACAAACTTGTGCCTCTTGCCTCAAACAAACTTGTGCCAGTTGCGTCAAACAAACTTGTACCAATTGAGTCGAAAAAACTTGTGTCTGTTACGTCGAACAAACTTGTGCCAGTTGCGTCCAGCAAACTTGTGCCAGTTGCGTCAACCAAAATTGTGCCAGTTGCGTCAAACAAACTTGTGCCAGGTGCGTAGAACAAACTTGTGCCAGTTGCGTCAAACAAACTTGTGCCACTTGCGTACAACAACCTTGTGCCAGTTGCCTCAAACGAACTTGTGCCAGTTGCGTCAAACAAACTTGTGCCAGTTGCGTCGAACAAACTTGTGCCAGTTTAGTCAAACAAACTTGTGCCAGTTGGGTCTAACAAACTTGTGCCAGTTGTGTTAAACAAACTTGTGCCAGTTGCATCGAACAAACTTTTCCCAGTTGCGTCGAACAAACTTGTGCCAGTTGCGTTGAACAAACTTCTGCCAGTTGTGTCAAACAAACTTGTGTCAGTTGCGTAGAACAAACTTTTGCTAGTTGCGTCGAACAAACTTCTGTCAGTTGGGTAGAACAAACTTGTGCCAGTTGCGTCAAACAAACATGTCCCAGTTGCGTAGAACAAACTAGTGCCAGTTGCATAGAACAAACTTGTGCCAGATGCGTAGAACAAACTTGTGTCAGTTGCGAAGAACAAACTTGTGCCAGTTGCATAGAACAAACTTGTGCCAGTTATGTAGAACAAACTTGTGCCAGTTGCGTCGAACAAACTTGTGCCAGTTGCGTCGAACAAACTTGTGTCAGTTACGGCGAACAAACTTGCGCCAGTTTCGTCGAGAAAACTTGTGCCAGTTGCGTCAAATAAACTTGTGCCAGTTGCGTCAAACAAACTTGTGCCAGTTGCATCAAACAAACTTGTGCCAGTTGCGTCAAACAAACTTGTTCTAGTTGCGTCAAACAAACTTGTGCCACTTGAGTCGAAAAAACTTGTGCCAGTTGCGTCGAACAAACTTGTGCCAGTTGTGTCTAACAAACTTGTGCCAGTTGCGTCAAAAAAACTTTTGCCAGTTTCATCAAACAAACTTGTGCCAGTGGCATCCAACAAACTTGTGCCAGTTGTGTGAAACAAACATGTCCCAGTTGCGTAGAACAAACTAGTGCCAGTTGCATAGAACAAACTTGTGCCAGATGCGTAGAACAAACTTGTGCCAGTTGCGTAGAACAAACTTGTGCCAGTTGCATAGAACAAACTTGTGCCAGTTATGTAGAACAAACTTGTGCCAGTTGCGTCGAACAAACTTGTGCCAGTTGTGATGAACTAACTTGTGCCAGTTACGGCGAACAAACTTGTGCCAGTTTCGTCGAGAAAACTTGTGCCAGTTGCGTCAAATAAACTTGTGCCAGTTTCGTCAAACAAACTTGTGCCAGTTGTGTCAAACAAACTTGTGCCAGTTGTGTCAAACAAATTTGTTCTAGTTGCGTCAAACAAAATTGTGCCTCTTGAGTCGAAAAAACTTGTGCCAGTTGCGTCGAACAAACTTGTGCCAGTTGCGTCTAACAAACTTGTGCCAGTTGCGTCAAAAAAACTTGTGCCAGTTTCGTCAAACAAACTTGTGCCAGTGGCATCCAACAAACTTGTGTCAGTTGCGTCGAACAAACTTGTGCCAGTTGCGTCAAACAAACTTGTGCCAGTTGCGTAGAACAAACTTGTGCCAGTTGCGTAGAACAACCTTGTGCCAGTTGAGTCGAACAAACTTGTGCTAGTTGGTAGAACAAACTTGAGCCAGTTGCGCCAAACAAACTTATGCCAGTTGCGTAAAACAAACTAGTGCCAGTTGCATAGAACAAATTGTGCCAGTTGAGTAGAACAAACTTGTGCCAATTGCATCACACAAACTTGTGCCAGTTGCGTCGAACAAACTTGTGCCAGTTGCGTCGAAGAAACTTGTGCCAGTTGTGTCAAACAAACTTGTGCCAGTTGCGTCGAACAAACTTGTGCCAGTTGCGTCGAACAAACTTGTGCCAGTTACGGCGAACAAACTTGTTCCACTTGCGGCGAGAAAACTTGTGCCAGTTGCATCAAATAAACTTGTGCCAGTTGCGTCAAAGAAACTTGTGCCAGTTACGGCGAACAAACTTGTGCCAGCTGCGTCGAGAAAAGTTGTGCCAGTTGCGTCAAATAAACTTGTGCCAGTTGCGTCAAACAAACTTGTGCCAGTTGCGTCAAACAAACTTGTGCCAGTTGCGTCAAACAAACTTGTGCCAGTTGCATCAAACAAACTTGTGCCAATTGATTCGAAAAAAACTTTTGCCAGTTGCGTTGAACAAACTTGTGCCAGTTGCGTCTAACAAACTTGTGCCAGTTGCGTCAAACTAACGTGTGCCAGTTGCGTCAAACAAACTTGTGCCAGATATGGCGAACAAACTTGTGCCAGTTGCTTCGAGAAAACTTGTGCCAGTTGCGTAAAAAAAACTTGTAACAGTTGCGTCAAACAAACTTGTGCCAGTTGCGTCAAACAAACTTGTGCCTCTTGCGTCAAACAAACTTGTGCCAGTTGCGTAGGACAAACTTGTGCCAGTTGCGTAGAAGAACCTTGTGCCAGTTGCGTCAAACAAACTTCTGCCAGTTGCGTCAAACAAACTTGTGCCAGTTGCGTCAAACAAACTTGTGCCAGTTGTGTAGAACAAACTTGTGCCAGTTGCGTCAAACAAACTTGTGCCAGTTGCGTAGAAGAACCTTGTGCCAGTTGCGTCAAACGAACTTGTGCCAGTTGCGTCAAACAAACTTGTGCCAGTTGCATCTAACAAACTTTTGCCAGTTGCGTCGAACAAACTTGTGACAGTTGCGTCGAACAAACTTGCGCCAGTTACGTCAAACAAACTTGTGCCAGTTGCGTTTTAAAAACTTCTGCCAGTTGTGTCAAACAAACTTGTGTCAGTTGCGTAGGACAAACTTGTGCCAGTTGCGTCGAACAAACTTATGTCAGTTTTGTAGAACAAACTTGTGCCAGTTGCGTCAAACAAACTTACGCCAGTTGCGTAAAACAAACTAGTGCCAGTTGCATAGAACAAACTTGTGCCAGATGCGTAGAAAAAACTTGTGCCAGTTGCGTAGAATAAACTTGTGCCAGTTGTATAGAACAAACTTGTGCCAGTTATGTAGAACAAACTTGTGCCAGTTGCGTCGAACAAACTTGTGCCAGTTGCGTTGAACAAACTTGTGCCAGTTACGGCGAACAAACTTGTGCCAGTTGCGTCAAATAAACTTGTGCCAGTTGCGTCAAACAAACTTGTGCCAGTTGCGTCAAACAAACTTGTGCCAGTTGCGTCAAACAAACTTGTTCCAGTTGCGTCAAACAAACTTGTGCCACTTGAGTCGAAAAAACTTGTGCCAGTTGCGTCGAACAAAATTGTGCCAGTTGCGTCTAACAAACTTGTGCCAGTTGCGTCAAAAAAACTTGTGCCAGTTTCGTCAAACAAACTTGTGCCAATGGCATCCAACAAACTTGTGCCAGTTGTGTCGAACAAACTTGTGCCAGTTGCGTCAAACAAACTTGTGCCAGTTGTGTACAACAAACTTGTGCCAGTTGCGTAGAACAACCTTGTGCCAGTTGAGTCGAACAAACTTGTGCTAGTTGGTAGAACAAACTTGTGCCAGTTGCGTCAAACAAACATATGCCAGTTGCATAAAAGCAAACTAGTGCCAGTTGCATAGAAGAAACTTGTGCCAGTTGAGTAGAACAAACTTGTGCCAATTGCATCAAACAAACTTGTGCCAGTTGCGTCGAACAAACTTGTGCCAGTTGCGTCGAAGAAACTTGTGCCAGTTGCGTCAAAAAAACTTGTGCCAGTTGCGTCGAACAAACTTGTGCCAGTTGCGTCGAACAAACTTGTGCCAGTTACGGCGAACAAACTTGTGCCACTTGCGTCGAGAAAACTTGTGCCAGTTGCGTCAAATAAACTTGTGCCAGTTGCGTCAAACAAACTTGTGCCAGTTTCGGCGAACAAACTTGTGCCAGCTGCGTCGAGAAAAGTTGTGCCAGTTGCGTCAAGTAAACTTCTGCCACTTGCGTCAAACAAACTTGTGCCAGTTTCGGCGAACAAACTTGTGCCAGCTGCGTCGAGAAAAGTTGTGCCAGTTGCGTCAAGTAAACTTCTGCCACTTGCGTCAAACAAACTTGTGCCAGTTGCGTTAAACAAACTTGTGCCAGTTGCGTCAAACAAACTTGTGCCAGTTGCGTCAAACAAACTTGTGCCAACTGATTCGAAAAAACTTGTGCCAGTTGCGTTGAACAAACTTGTGCCAGTTGCGTCTAACAAACTTGTGCCAGTTGCGTCAAACAAACTTGTGCCAGTTGCGTCGAACAAACTTGTGCCAGATATGGCGAACAAACTTGTGCCAGATGCTTCGAGAAAACTTGTGCCAGTTGCGTAAAAAAAAATTTGTGCCAGTTGCGTCAAACAAACTTGTGCCAGTTGCGTCAAACAAACTTGCGCCTCTTGCGTCAAACAAACTTGTGCCAGTTGCGTCAAACAAACTTGTACCAATAGAGTCGAAAAAACTTGTGACTGTTACGTCGAACAAACTTGTGCCAGTTGCATCTAACAAACTTGTGCCAGTTGCGTCAAAAAAACTTGTGCCAGTTGCGTCTGACAATCTTGTGCCAGTTGCGTCAAACAAACTTCTGCCAGTTGCGTCAAACAAACTTGTGCCAGTTGCGTCAAACAAACTTGTGCCAGTTGCGTCAAACAAACTTTTGCCAGTTGCGTAGAAGAACCTTTTGCCAGTTGCGTCAAACGAACTTGTGCCAGTTGCGTCGACCAAACTTTTGCCAGTTGCGTCAAACAAACTTCTGCCTGTTGAGTCAAACAAACTTGTGCCAGTTGGGTCGAACAAACTTGTGCCAGTTGTGTTAAACAAACTTGTGCCAGTTGCATCGAACAAACTTTTGCCAGTTGCGTCGAACAAACTTGTGCCAGTTGCGTCGAACAAACTTGCGCCAGTTACGTAAAACAAACTTGTGCCAGTTGCGTTGAACAAACTTCGGCCAGTTGTGTCAAACAAACTTGTGTCAGTTGCGTAGAACAAACATTTGCCATTTGCATAGAACAAACTTGTGCCAGTTGTGTCAAACAAACCTGTGCCAGTTGTGTACAACAAACTAGTAAGAGTTGCGTAGAACAAACTTGTGCCAGTTGTGTCGAACAAACTTGTGCTAGTTGCGTAGAAAAAACTTGTACCAGTTGCGTCAAACAAACTTATGCCAGTTGCGTAAAACAAACTAGTGCCAGTTGCATAGAACAAACTTGTGCCAGTTGAGTAGAACAAACTTGTGCCAATTGCATCAAACAAACTTGTGCCAGTTGCGTCGAACAAACTTGTGCCAGTTGCGTCGAAGAAACTTGTGTCAGTTGCGTCAAACAAACTTGTGCCAGTTGCGTTGAACAAACTTGTGCCAGTTGCGTCGAACAAACTTGTGCCAATTACGGCGAACAAACTTGTGCCACTTGCGTCGAGAAAACTTGTGCCAGTTGCGTCAAATAAACTTGTGCCAGTTACGTCAAACAAACTTGTGCCAGTTACGGCAAACCAACTTGTGCCAGTTGCGTCGAGAAAAGTTGTGCCAGTTGCGTAAAATAAACTTGTGCCAGTTGCGTCAAACAAACTTGTGCCAGTTGCGTCAAACAAACTTGTGCCAGTTGCGTCAAACAAACTTGTGCCAGTTGCGTCAAACAAACATGTGCCAATTGATTCGAAAAAACTTGTGCCAGTTGCGTTGAACAAACTTGTGCCAGTTGCGTCTAACAAACTTGTGCCGGTTGCGTGAAACAAACTTGTGCCAGTTGTGTCGAACAAACTTGTGCCAGATATGGCAAACAAACTTGTGCCAGATATGGCAAACAAACTTGTGCCAGTTGCTTCGAGAAAACTTGTGCCAGTCGCGTAAAAAAAAACTTGTGCCATTTGCGTCAAACAAACTTGTGCCAGTTGCGTCAAACAAACTTGTGCCTCTTGCGTCAAACAAACTTGTGCCAGTTGCATCATTAAACTTGTACCAATTGAGTCGAAAAAACTTGTGCCTGTTACGTCGAATAAAGTTGTGCCAGTCGCGTCTAACAAACTTGTGCCAATTGCGTCGAACAAACTTGTGCCAGTTGCGTCAAACAAACTTGAGCCAGTTGCGTTGAACAAAGTTCTGCCAGTTGCGTAGAAGAACCTTGTGCCAGTTGCGTCAAACAAACTTGTGCCAGTTGCGTCAAACAAACTTGTGCCAGTTGCGTTAAACGAACTTGTGCCAGTTGCATCTAACAAACTTGTGCCAGTTGCGTCAAACAAACTTGTGCCAGTTGCGTAGAAGAACCTTGTGCCAGTTGCATCAAACGAACTTGTGCCAGTTGCGTCAAACAAACTTGTGCCAGTTGCGTCGAACACACTTGTGCCAGTTGAGTCAAACAAACTTGTGCCAGTTGGGTCGAACAAACTTGTGCCAGTTGCGTTAAACAAACTTGTGCCAGTTGCATCGAACAAACTTTTGCCAGTTGCGTCGAACAAACTTGTGACAGTTGCGTCGAACAAACTTGCGCCAGTTACGTCAAACAAACTTGTGCCAGTTGCGTTGAACAAAATTCTGCCAGTTGTGTCAAACAAACTTGTGTCAGTTGCGTAGAACAAACTTGTGCCAGTTGCGTCGAACAAACTTATGTCAGTTGGGTAGAACAAACTTGTGCCAGTTGCGTCAAACAAACATGTCCCAGTTGCGTAGAACAAGCTAGTGCCAGTTGCATAGAACAAACTTGTGCCAGATGCGTAGAACAAACTTGTGCCAGTTGCGTAGAACAAACTTGTGCCAGTTGCATAGAACAAACTTGTGAAAGTTATGTAGAACTAACTTGTGCCAGTTGCGTCGAAGAAACTTGTGCCAGTTGCGTCGAACAAACTTGTGCCAGTTACGGCGAACAAACTTGTGCCAGTTGCGTCAAATAAACTTGTGCCAGTTGCATCAAACAAACTTGTGCCAGTTGCGTCAAACAAACTTGTTCCAGTTGCGTCAAACAAACTTGTGCCGCTTGAGTCGAAAAAACTTGTGCCAGTTGCGTCGAACAAACTTGTGCCAGTTGCGTCTAACAAACTTGTGCCAGTTGCGTCAAAAAAACTTGTGCCAGTTTCGTCAAACAAACTTGTGACAGTGGCATCCAACAAACTTGTGCCAGTTGCGTTGAACAAACTTGTGCCAGTTGCGTCAAACAAACTTGTGCCAGTTGCGTAGAACAAACTTGTGCCAGTTGCGTAGAACACCCTTGTGCCAGTTGAGTCGAACAAACTTGTGCTAGTTGGTAGAACAAACTTGTGCCAGTTGCGTCAAACAAACATATGCCAGTTGCGTAAAACAAACTAGTGCCAGTTGCATAGAACAAACTTGTGCCAGTTGAGTAGAACAAACTTGTGCCAATTGCATCAAACGAACTTGTGCCAGTTGCGTCGAACAAACTTGTGCCAGTTGCGTCGAAGAAACTTGTGCCAGTTGCGTCAAACAAACTTGTGCCAGTTGCGTCGAACAAACTTGTGCCAGTTGCGTCGAACAAAGTTGTGCCAGTTACGGCGAACAAACTTGTGCCACTTGCCTCGAGAAAACTTGTGCCAGTTGCATCAAACAAACTTGTGCCAGTTGCGTCAAACAAACTTGTGCCTTTTGCGTTAAACAAACTTATGCCAGTTGCGTCAAACAAACTTGTACCAATTGAGTCGAAAAAACTTGTGCCTGTTACGTCGAACAAACTTGTGCCAGTTGCATCTAACAAACTTGTGCCAGTTGCGTCAAAAAAAACTTGTGCCAGTTGCGTCAAACAAACTTGTGCCAGTTGCGTCAAACAAACTTGTGCCAGTTGCGTAGAACAAACTTGTGCCAGTTGCGCCAAACAAACTTGTGCCAGTTGCGTAGAAGAACCTTGTGCCAGTTGCGTCAAACGAACTTGTGCCAGTTGCGTCAAACAAACTTTTGCCAGTTGCGCCAAACAAACTTGTGCCAGTTGAGTCAAAAAAACTTGTGCCAGTTGGGTAGAACAAACTTGTGCCAGTTGCGTTAAACAAACTTGTGCCAGTTGCATCGAACAAACTTTTGCTAGTTGCGTCGAACAAACTTGTGCCAGTTGTGTCGAACAAACTTGTGCCAGTTGAGTTGAACAAACTTCTGCCAGTTGTGTCAAACAAACTTTTGTCAGTTGCATAGAACAAAAATTTGCCATTTGCGTAGAACAAACTTGTGCCAGTTGTGTCAAACAAACCTGTGCCAGTTGTGTACAACAAACTAGTAAGAGTTGCGTAGAACAAACTTGTACCAGTTGTGTCGAACAAACTTGTGCCAGTTGCGTAGAACAAACTTGTACCAGTTGTGTCAAACAAACTTATGCCAGTTGCATAGAACAAACTAGTGCCAGTTGCATAGAACTAACTTGTCCCAGTTGCGTAGAACAAACTTGTGCCAGTTGCGTCAAACAAACTTGTGCCAGTTGTGTCGAACAAACTTGTGCCAGTTGCTTCGAAGAAACTTGTGCCAGTTGCGTCAAACAAACTTGTGCCATTTGCGTCGAACAAACTTGTGCCAGTTGCGTCGAACAAACTTGTGCCAGATATGGCGAACAAACTTGTGTCAGTTGCTTCGAGAAAACTTGTGCCAGTTTCGTAAAAAAAAACTTGTGCCAGTTGCGTCAAACAAACTTGAGCCAGTTGCGTCAAACAAACTTGTGCCTCTTGCGTCAAACAAACTTGTGCCAGTTCCGTCAAACAAACTTGTACCAATTGAGTCGAAAAAACTTGTGCCAGTTACGTCGAACAAACTTGTGCCAGTTACGTCTAACAAACTTGTGCCAGTTGAGTCAAACAAACTTGTGCCAGTTGCGATAAACAAACTTGTGCCAGTTGCGTCAAACAAACTTGTGCCAGTTGCGTCTAACAAACTTGTGCCAGTTGCGTAGAAGAACCTTGTGCCAGTTGCATAGAAGAACCTTGTGCCAGTTGCGTGAAACGAACTTGTGCCAGTTGCGTCAAACAAACTTGTGCCAGTTGCGTCGACCAAACTTGTGCCAGTTGAGTCAAACAAACTTGTGCCAGTTGGGTCGAACAAACTTGTACCAGTTGCGTTAAACAAACTTGTGCCAGTTGCATCGAACAAACTTTTGCCAGTTGCGTCGAACAAACTTGTGACAGTTGCGTCGAACAAACTTGCGCCAGTTACGTCAAACAAACTTGTGCCAGTTGCGTTGAACAAACTTCTGCCAGTTGTGTCAAACAAACTTGTGTCAGTTGCGTAGAACAAACTTGTGCCAGTTGCGTCGAACAAACTTATGTCAGTTGGGTAGAACAAACTTGTGCCAGTTGCGTCAAACAAACTTATGCCAGTTGCGTAAAACAAACTAGTGCCAGTTGCATAGAACAAACTTGTGCCAGATGCGTAGAACAAACTTGTGCCAGTTGCGTAGAACAAACTTGTGCCAGTTGCATAGAACAAACTTGTGCCAGTTATGTAGAACAAACTTGTGCCAGTTGCATCGAACAAACTTGTGCCAGTTGCGTTGAACAAACTTGTGCCAGTTACGGCGAACAAACTTGTGCCAGTTGCGTCAAATAAACTTGTGCCAGTTGCGTCAAACAAACTTGTGCCAGTTGCGTCAAACAAACTTGTGCCAGTTGCGTCAAACAAACTTGTTCCAGTTGCGTCAAACAAACTTGTGCCACTTGAGTCGAAAAAACTTGTGCCAGTTGCGTCAAAAAAACTTGTGCCAGTTGCGTCTAACAAACTTGTGCCAGTTGCGTCAAAAAAACTTGTGCCAGTTTCGTCAAACAAACTTGTGCCAGTTTCGTCAAACAAACTTGTGCCAGTTGCGTCGAAGAAACTTGTGCCAGTTGCATCAAACAAACTTGTGCCAGTTGCATAGAACAAACTTGTGCCAGTTGCGTAGAACAACCTTGGGCCAGTTGAGTCGAACAAACTTGTGCTAGTTGGTAGAACAAACTTGTGCCAGTTGCGTCAAACAAACATATGCCAGTTGCATAAAACAAACTAGTGCCAGTTGCATAGAAGAAACTTGTGCCAGTTGAGTAGAACAAACTTGTGCCAATTGCATCCAACAAACTTGTGCCAGTTGCGTCGAACAAACTTGTGCCAGTTGCGTCGAAGAAACTTGTGCCAGTTGCGTCAAACAAACTTCTGCCAGTTGCGTCGAACAAACTTGTGCCAGTTGCGTCGAACAAACTTGTGCCAGTTACGGCGAACAAACTTGTGCCACTTGCGTCGAGAAAACTTGTGCCAGTTGCGTCAAATAAACTTGTGCCAGTTGCGTCAAACAAACTTGTGCCAGTTACGGCGAACAAACTTGTGCTAGCTGCGTCGAGAAAAGTTGTGCCAGTTGCGTCAAATAAACTTGTGCCAGTTGCGTCAAACAAACTTGTGCCAGTTGCGTCAAACAAACTTGTGCCAGTTGCGTCAAACAAACTTGTGCCAATTGATTCGAAAAAACTTGTGCCAGTTGCGTTGAAGAAACTTGTGCCAGTTGCGTTGAAGAAACTTGTGCCAGTTGCGTCTAACAAACTTGTGCCAGATATGGCGAACAAACTTGTGCCAGATGCTTCGAGAAAACTTGTGCCAGTTGCGTAAAAAAAAATTTGTGCCAGTTGCGTCAAACAAACTTGTGCCAGTTGCGTCAGACAAACTTGCGCCTCTTGCGTCAAACAAACTTGTGCCAGTTGCGTCAAACAAACTTGTACCAATTGAGTAAAAAAAACTTGTACCTGTTACGTAGAACAAACTTGTGCCAGTTGCGTCTAACAAACTTGTGCCAGTTGCGTCAAAAAAACTTGTGCCAGTTGCGTCAAACAAACTTGTGCCAGTTGCGTCAAACAAACTTCTGCCAGTTGCGTCAAACAAACTTGTGCCAGTTGCGTCAAACGAACTTGTGCCAGTTGCGTCAAACAAACTTTTGCCAGTTGCGTAGAAGAACCTTGTGCCAGTTGCGTCAAAGGAACTTGTGCCAGTTGAGTCAAACAAACTTGTGCCAGTTGGGTCGAACAAACTTGTGCCAGTTGTGTTAAACAAACTTGTGCCAGTTGCATCGAACAAACTTTTGCCAGTTGCGTCGAACAAACTTGTGCCACTTGCGTCGAACAAACTTGCGCCAGTTACGTCAAACAAACTTGTGCCAGTTGCGTTGAACAAACTTCTGCCAGTTGTGTCAAACAAACTTGTGTCAGTTGCGTAGAACAAACATTTGCCATTTGCGTTGAACAAACTTGTGCCAGTTGTGTCAAACAAACCGGTGCCAGTTGTGTACAACAAACTAGTAAGAGTTGCGTAGAACACCTTGTGCCAGTTGTGTCGAACAAACCTGTGCCAGTTGCGTAGAACAAACTTGTACCAGTTGCGTCAAACAAACTTGTGCCAGTTGCGTAAAACAAACTAGTGCCAGTTGCATAGAACAAACTTGTGCCAGTTGAGTAGAACAAACTTGTGCCAATTGCATCAAACAAACTTGTGCCAGTTGCGTCGAACAAACTTGTGCCAGTTGCGTCGAAGAAACTTGTGCCAGTTGCGTCGAAGAAACTTGTGCCAGTTGCGTCAAACAACCTTGAGCCAGTTGCGTCGAACAAACTTGTGCCAGTTGCGTCGAACAAACTTGTGCCAGTTACGGCGAACAAACTTGTGCCACTTGCGTCGAGAAAACTTGTGCCAGTTGCGTCAAATAAACTTGTGCCAGTTACGTCAAACAAACTTGTGCCAGTTACGGCAAACCAACTTGTGCCAGTTGCGTCGAGAAAACTTGTGCCAGTTGCGTCAAATAAACTTGTGCCAGTTACGTCAAACAAACTTGTGCCAGTTGCGTCAAACAAACTTGTGCCAGTTGCGTCAAACAAACTTGTGCCAGTTGCGTCAAACAAACTTGTGCCAATTAATTCGAAAAAACTTGTGCAAGTTGCGTTGAACAAACTTGTGCCAGTTGCGTCTAACAAACTTGTGCCAGTTGCGTCAAACAAACTTGTGCCAGTTTCGTCAAACAAACTTTTGCCTCTTGCGTCAAACAAACTTGTGCCAGTTGCATCCTTAAACATGTACCAATTAAGTCGAAAAAACTTGTGCCTGTTACGTCGAATAAAGTTGTGCCAGTTGCGTCTAACAAACTTGTGCCAGTTGCGTCGAACAAACTTGTGCCAGTTGCATCAAACAAACTTGTGCCAGTTGCGTAGAACAAACTTGTGCCAGTTGCGTAGAAGAACCTTGTGCCAGTTGCGTCATACAAACTTGTGCCAGTTGCGTCAAACAAACTTGTGCCAGTTGCGTTAAACAAACTTGTGCCAGTTGCATCGAACAAACTTGTGCCAGTTGCGTCAAACAAACTTGTGCCAGTTGCGTAGAAGAACCTTGTGCCAGTTGCGTCAAACGAACTTGTGCCAGTTGCGTCAAACAAACTTGTGCCAGTTGCGTCAAACACACTTGTGCCAGTTGAGTCAAACAAACTTGTGCCAGTTGGGTCGAACAAACTTGTGCCAGTTGCGTTAAACAAACTTGTGCCAGTTGCATCGAACAAACTTTTGCCAGTTGCGTCGAACAAACTTGTGACAGTTGCGTCGAACAAACTTGCGCCAGTTACGTCAAACAAACTTGTGGCAGTTGCGTTGAACAAACTTCTGCCAGTTGTGTCAAACAAACTTGTGTCAGTTGCGTAGAACAAACTTGTGCCAGTTGCGTCGAACAAACTTATGTCAGTTGGGTAGAACAAACTTGTGCCAGTTGCGTCAAATAAACATGTCCCAGTTGCGTAGAACAAACTAGTGCCAGTTGCATAGAACAAACTTGTGCCAGATGCGTAGAACAAACTTGTGCCAGTTGCGTAGAACAAACTTGTGCCAGTTGCATAGAAGAAACTTGTGAAAGTTATGTAGAACAAACTTGTGCCAGTTGCGTCGAACAAACTTGTGCCAGTTGCGTCGAACAAACTTGCGCCAGTTACGTCAAACAAACTTGTGCCAGTTGCGTTGAACAAACTTCTGCCAGTTGTGTCAAACAAACTTGTGTCAGTTGCGTAGAACAAACTTGTGCCAGTTGCGTCGAACAAACTTATGTCAGTTGGGTAGAACAAACTTGTGCCAGTTGCGTCAAACAAACATGTCCCAGTTGCGTAGAACAAACTAGTGCCAGTTGCATAGAACAAACTTGTGCCAGATGCGTAGAACAAACTTGTGCCAGTTGCGTAGAACAAACTTGTGCCAGTTGCATAGAACAAACTTGTGAAAGTTATGTAGAACAAACTTGTGCCAGTTGCATCGAACAAACTTGTGCCAGTTGCGTCGAACAAACTTGGTCCAGTTACGGCGAACAAACTTGTGCCAGTTGCATCAAATAAACTTGTGCTAGTTGCGTCAAACAAACTTGTGCCAGTTGCATCAAACAAACTTGTGCCAGTTGCGTCAAACAAACTTGTTCCAGTTGCGTTAAACAAACTTGTGCCACTTGAGTCGAAAAAACTTGTGCCAGTTGCGTCAAACAAACTAGTGCCAGTTGCGTCTAACAAACTTGTGCCAGTTTCGTCAAAAAAACTTGTGCCAGTTTCGTCAAACAAACTTGTGCCAGTGGCATCCAACAAACTTGTGCCAGTTGCGTTGAACAAACTTGTGCCAGTTGCGTCAAAAAAACTTGTGCCAGTTGCGTAGAACAAACTTGTGGCAGTTGCGTAGAACACCCTTGTGCCAGTTTAGTCGAAGAAACTTGTGCTAGTTGGTAGAACAAAACTTGTGCCAGTTGCGTCAAACAAACATATGCCAGTTGCGTAATACAAACTAGTGCCAGTTGCATAGAACAAACTTGTGCCAGTTGAGTAGAACAAACTTGTGCCAATAGCATCAAACAAACTTGTGCCAGTTGCGTCGAACAAACTTGTGCCAGTTGCGTCGAAGAAACTTGTGAAAGTTGCGTCAAACAAACTTGTGCCAGTTGCGTCGAACAAACTTGTGCCAGTTGCGTCGAACAAACTTGTGCCAGTTACGGCGAACAAACTTGTGCCACTTGCCTCGAGAAAACTTGTGCCAGTTGCATCAAACAAACTTGTGCCAGTTGCGTCAAACAAACTTGTGCCTCTTGCGTCAAACAAACTTGTGCCAGTTGCGTCAAACAAACTTTTACCAATTGAGTCGAAAAAACTTGTGCCTGTTACGTCGAACAAACTTGTGCCAATTGCGTCAAAAAAAACTTGTGCCAGTTGCGTCAAACAAACTTGTGCCAGTTGCGTCAAACAAACTTGTGCCAGTTGCGTCAAACAAACTTGTGCCAGTTGCGTCAAACAAACTTGTGCCAGTTGCGTAGAAGAACCATATGCCAGTTGCGTCAAACGAACTTGTGCCAGTTGCGTCAAACAAACTTTTGCCAGAGGCGTCAAACAAACTTGTGCCAGTTGAGTCAAACAAACTTGAGCCAGTTGGGTCGAACAAACTTGTGCCAGTTGCGTTAAACAAACTTGTGCCAGTTGCATCGAACAAACTTTTGCCAGTTGCTTCGAACAAACTTGTGCCAGTTGCGTCGAACAAACTTGTGCCAGTTACGTCAAACAAACTTGTGCCAGTTGTGTTGAACAAACTTCTGCCAGTTGTGTCTAACAAACTTGTGTCAGTTACGTAGAACAAACTTGTGCCAGTTGCGTCGAACAAACTTGTGTCAGTTGTGTAGAACAAACTTGTGCTAGTTGCGTCAAACAAACATGTCACAGTTGCGTAGAACAAACTTGTGCCAGTTGCATCAAACAAACTTGTGCCAGTTGCGTCGAACAAACTTGTGCCAATTGTGTCGAACAAACTTGTGCCAGTTGCTTCGAGAAAACTTGTGCCAGTTGCGTAGAACAACCTTGTGCCAGTTGAGTCAAACAAACTTGTGCTAGTTGGTAGAACAAACTTGTGCCAGTTGCGTCAAACAAACTTATGCCAGTTGCGTAAAACAAACTAGTGCCAGTTACATAGAACAAACTTGTGCCAGTTGAGGTGAACAAACTTGTGCCAATTGCATCAAACAAACTTGTGCCAGTTGCGTCGAACAAACTTGTGCTAGTTGCGTCGAAGAAACTTGTGCCAGTTGCGTCAAACAAACTTGTGTCAGTTGAGTCGAACAAACTTTTGCCAGTTGCGTCGAACAAACTTGTGCCAGCTACGGCGAACAAACTTGTGCCACTTGCGTCGAGAAAACTTGTTCCAGTTGCGTCAAATAAACTTGTGCCAGTTGCGTCAAACAAACTTGTGCCAGTTACGGTGAACCAACTTGTGCCAGTTGCGTCGAGAAAAGTTGTGCTAGTTGCGTCAAATAAACTTGTGCCAGTTGCGTCAAACAAACTTGTGCCAGTTGCGTCAAACAAACTTGTACCAGTTGCGTCAAACAAACTTGTGCCAGTTGCGTCAAACAAACTTGTGCCATTGATTCGAAAAAACTTGTGCCAGTTGCGTTGAACAAACTTGTGCCAGTCGCGTCTAACAAACTTGTGCCAGTTATGTCAAACAAACTTGTGCCAGTTGCGTCGAACAAACTTGTGCCAGATATGGCAAACAAACTTGTGCCAATTGATTCGAAAAAACTTGTGCCAGTTGCGTTGAACAAACTTGTGCCAGTCGCGTCTAACAAGCTTGTGCCAGTTGTGTCAAACAAACTTGTGCCAGTTGCGTCGAACAAACTTGTGCCAGATATGGCAAACAAACTTGTGCCAGATGGTTCGAGAAAACTTGTGCCAGTCGCGTAAAAAAAAACTTGTGCCAGTTACGTCAAACAAACTTGTGCCAGTTGCGTCAAACAAACTTGTGCCTCTTGCTTCAAAAAAACTTGTGCCAGGTGCATCAAACAAACTTGTACCAATTGAGTCGAAAAAACTTGTGCCTGTTACGTCGAACAAACTTGTGCCAGTTGCGTCTAACAAACTTGTGCCAGTTGCGTTGAACAAACTTGTGCCAGTTGCGTCAAACAAACTTGTGCCAGTTGCGTAGAACAAACTTGTGCCAATTGCGTAGAAGAACCTTGTGCCAGTTGCGTCAAACAAACTTGTGCCAGTTGCGTCAAAAAAACTTGTGCCAGTAGCGTTAAACAAACTTGTGCCAGTTGCATCGAACAAACTTTTGCCAGTTGCGTCGAACAAACTTGTGCCAGTTGCGTCGAAAAAACTTGCGCCAGTTGCGTCGAACAAAC
Organism: Macrobrachium rosenbergii; assembly: GCA_039081455.1. Taxonomy (NCBI): domain Eukaryota; kingdom Metazoa; phylum Arthropoda; class Malacostraca; order Decapoda; family Palaemonidae; genus Macrobrachium; species Macrobrachium rosenbergii. The sequence goes on along the minus strand of JANJGK010000135.1, from coordinate 1,025,409 downwards.
TTGTGCCAGTTGCGTTGAACAAACTTCTGCCAATTGTGTCAAACAAACTTGTGTCAGTTGCGTAGAACAAACTTGTGCCAGTTGCATTGAACAAACTTGTGTCAGTAGGGTAGAACAAATTTGTGCCAGTTGCGTCAAACAAACTTGTGCCAGTTGCGTAGAACAATCTAGTGCCAGTTGCATAGAACAAACTTGTGCCAGATGCGTAGAACAAACTTGTGCCAGTTGCGCAGAACAAACTTGTGCTAGTTGCATAGAACAAACTTGTGCCAGTTATATAGAACAAACTTGTGCCATTTGCGTCAAACAAACTTGTGCCAGTTGCGTGGTACAAACTTGTGCCAGTTACGGCGAACAAACTTGTGCCAGTTTCGTTGAGAAAACTTGTGCCAGTTGCGTCAAATAAACTTGTGCCAGTTACGTCAAACAAACTTGTGCCAGTTGTGTCAAACAAACTTGTGCCAGTTGCGTCAAACAAACTTGTTCCAGTTGCGTCAAACAAACTTGTTCCAGTTGCGTCAAACAAACTTGTGCCAATTGAGTCGAAAAAACTTGTGCTAGTTGCGTCGAACAAACTTGTGCCAGTTGCGTCTAACAAACTCATGCAAGTTGCGTCAAAAAAACTTGGGCCAGTTTCGTCGAACAAACTTGTGTCAGTGGCATCCAACAAACTTGTGCCAGTTGCGTAGAACAAACTTGTGCCAGTTGCGTCAAACAAACTTGTGCCAGTTGTGTAGAACAAACTTGTGCCAGTTGCGTAGAACAACCTTGTGCCAGTTGCGTCGAACAAACTTGTGCTAGTTTGTAGAACAAACTTGTGCCAGTTGCGTCAAACAAACTTATGCCAGTTGCGTAAAACAAACTAGTGCCAGTTGCATAGAACAAACTTGTTTCAGTTGAGTAGAACAAACTTGTGCCAATTGCGTCAAACAAACTTGTGAAAGTTCGTCGAACAAACTTGTGCCAGTTGCGTCGAAGAAATTTGTGCCAGTTGCGTCACACAAACTTGTGCCAGTTGCGTCGAACAAACTTGTGCCAGTTGCGTCGAACAAACTTGTGCCAGTTACGGCGAACCAACTTGTGCCACTTGTGTCGAGAAAACTTGTGCCAGTTGCGTCAAATAAACTTGTGCCAGTTGCGTCAAACAAACTTGTGCCAGTTACGGCGAACAAACTTATGCCAGTTGCGTCGAGAAAAGTTGTGCCAGTTGCGTCAAACAAACTTGTGCCAGTTGTGTCAAACAAACTTGTGCCAGTTGCGTCAAACAAACTTGCGCCAATTGATTAAAAAAAACTTGTGCCAGTTGCGTTGAACAAACTTGTGCCAGTTGCGTCAAACAAACTTGTGCCAGTTGCGTCAAACAAACTTGTGCCAGTTGCGTCGAACAAACTTGTGCCAGTTGCATCGAACACACTAGTGCCAGTTGCGTCAAACAAACTTGTGCCAGTTGCGTAGAACAAACTTGTACATGTTGCGTAGAACAACCTTGTGCCAGTTGCATCAAACAAACTTGTGCCAGGTGTGTCAAACAAACTTGTGCCAGCTGGTTCGAACAAACTTGTGCCAGTTACGTTAAACAAACTTGTTCCAGTTGCGTCGAATAAACTTGTGCCAATTGCGTCAAACAAACTCGTGCCAGTTGCGTCGAACAAACTTGCGCCAGTTCCGTCGAACAAACTTGTGCCAGTTGCTTAGAACAAACTTGTGGCAGTTGTGTCAAACAAACTTGTGCCAGTTGGGTAGAACAAACATGTGTCAGTTGTGTCAAAAAAACTTGTGCCAGTTGCGTTAAACAAACTTGTGCCAGTTGCATCGAACAAACTTTTGCCAGTTGCGTCGAACAAACTTGTGCCAGTTGCGTCAAAAAAACTTGTGCCAGTTGCGTTAAACAAACTTGTGCCAGTTGCATCGAACAAACTTTTGCCAGTTGCGTCGAACAAACTTGTGCCAGTTGCGTCGAAAAAACTTGCGCCAGTTGCGTCGAACAAACTTGTGCCAGTTGCATTGAACAAACTTGTGCCTTTTGCGTCGAACAAACTTGTGCCAGTTGGGTAGAACAAACATGTGCCAGTTGTGTCAAAAAAATTTGTGCCAGTTGCGTAGAACAAACTAGTGCCAGTTGCATAGAACAAACTTGTGCCACATGCGTAGAACAAACATTTGCCATTTGCGTAGAACAAACTTGTGCCAGTTGTGTCAAACAAACCTGTGCCAGTTGTGTACAACAAACTAGTAAGATTTGCGTAGAACAAACTTGTGCCAGTTGTGTCGAACAAACTTGTGCCAGTTGCGTAGAACAAACTTGTACCAGTTGCGTCAAACAAACTTATGCCAGTTGCATAGAACAAACTAGTGCCAGTTGCATAGAACAAACTTGTCCCAGTTGCGTAGAACAAACTTGTGCCAGTTGCGTCAAACAAACTTGTGCCAGTTGCGTCGAACAAACTTGTGCCAGTTGCGTCGAAGAAACTTGTGACAGTTGCGTCAAACAAACTTGTGCCATTCGCATCGAACAAACTTGTGCCAGTTGCGTCGAACAAACTTGTGCCAGATATGGCGAACAAACTTGTGCCAGTTGCTTCTAGAAAACTTGTGCCAGTTGCGTAAAAAAAACTTTTGCCAGTTGCGTCAAACAAACTTGTGCCAGTTGCGTCAAACAAACTTGTGCCTCTTGCGTCAAACAAACTTGTGCCAGTTGCGTCAAACAAACTTGTACCAATTGAGTCGAAAAAACTTGTGCCTGTTACATCGAACAAAATTGTGCCAGTTGCATCTAACAAACTTGTGCCAGTTGCGTCAAACAAACTTGTGCCGGTTGCGTCAAACAAACTTGTGCCAGTTGCGTCAAACAAACTTGTGCCAGTTGCGTAGAACAAACTTGTGCCAGTTGCGTCAAACAAACTTGTGCCAGTTGCGTAGAAGAACCTTGTGCCAGTTGCGTCAAACGAACTTGTGCCAGTTGCGTCAAACAAACTTGTGCCAGTTGCGTCGAACAAACTTGTGCCAGTTGAGTCAAACAAACTTGTGCCAGTTGGGTCGAACAAACTTGTGCCAGTTGCGTTAAACAAACTTGTGCCAGTTGCATCGAACAAACTTTTGCCAGTTGCGTCGAACAAACTTGTGCTAGTTGCGTCGAACAAACTTGCGCCAGTTACGTCAAACAAACTTGTGCCAGTTGCATTGAAAAAACTTCTGCTAGTTGTGTCAAACAAACTTGTGTCAGTTGCGTAGAACAAACTTGTGCCAGTTGCGTCGAACAAACTTGTGTCAGTTGGGTAGAACAAACTTGTGCCAGTTGCGTCAAACAAACATGTCCCAGTTGCTTAGAACAAACTAATGCCAGTTGCATAGAACAAAGTTGTGCCAGATGCGTAGAGCAAACTTGTGCCAGTTGCGTAGAACAAACTTGTGCCAGTTATGTAGAACAAACTTGTGCCAATTGCATCAAACAAACTTGTGCCAGTTGCGTCGAACAAACTTGTGCCAGTTGCGTCGAAGAAACTTGTGCCAGTTGCGTCAAACAAACTTGTGCCAGTTGCGTCGAACAAACTTGTGCCAGTTGCGTCGAACAAACTTGTGCCAGTTACGGCGAACAAACTTGTGCCACTTGCGTCGAGAAAACTTGTGCCAGTTGCGTCAAATAAACTTGTGCCAGTTGCGTCAAACAAACTTGTGCCAGTTACGGCAAAGCAACTTGTGCCAGTTGCGTCGAGAAAAGTTGTGCCAGTTGCGTCAAATAAACTTGTGCCAGTTGCGTCAAACAAACTTGTGCCAGTTGCGTCAAACAAACTTGTGCCAGTTGCGTCAAACAAACTTGTGCCAGTTGCGTCAAACAAACTTGTGCCAGTTGCGTCAAACAAACTTGTGCCAGTTGCGTCAAACAAACTTGTGCCAGTTGCGTCGAAGAAACTTGTGCCAGTTGCGTAGAAGAACCTTGTGCCAGTTGCGTCAAACGAACTTGTGCCAGTTGAGTCAAACAAACTTTTGCCAGTTGCGTCAAACAAACCTGTGCCAGTTGTGTACAACAAACTAGTAAGAGTTGCGTAGAACAAACTTGTGCCAGTTGTGTCGAACAAACTTGTGCCAGTTGCGTAGAACAAACTTGTACCAGTTGCGTCAAACAAACTTATGCCAGTTGCATAGAACAAACTAGTGCCAGTTGCATAGAACAAACTTGTGCCAGTTGTGTAGAACAAACTTGTGCCTGTTGCGTCAAACAAACTTGTGCCAGTTGCGTCGAACAAACTTGTGCCAGTTGCGTCGAAGAAACTTGTGCCAGTTGCGTCAAACAAACTTGTGCCATTTGCGTTGAACAAAATTGTGCCAGTTGCGTCGAACAAACTTGTGCCAGATATGGCGAACAAACTTGTGCCAGTTGCTTCGAGAAAACTTGTGCCAGTTGCGTAGAACAACCTTGTACCAGTTGAGTCGAACAAACTTGTGCAAGTTGGTAGAACAAACTTGTGCCAGTTGCGTCAAACAAACTTATGCCAGTTGCGTAAAACAAACTAGTGCCAGTTGCATAGAACAAACTTGTGCCAGTTGAGTAGAACAAACTTGTGCCAATTGCATCAAACAAACTTGTGCCAGTTGCGTCGAACAAACTTGTGCCAGTTGCGTCGAAGAAACTTGTGCCAGTTGCGTCAAACAAACTTGTGCCAGTTGCGTCGAACAAACTTGTGCCAGTTGCGTCGAACAAACTTGTGCCAGTTACGGCGAACAAACTTGTGCCACTTGCGTCGAGAAAACTTGTGCCAGTTGCGTCAAATAAACTTGTGCCAGTTGCGTCAAACAAACTTGTGCCAGTTACGGCAAAGCAACTTGTGCCAGTTGCGTCGAGAAAAGTTGTGCCAGTTGCGTCAAATAAACTTGTGCCAGTTGCGTCAAACAAACTTGTGCCAGTTGCGTCAAACAAACTTCTGCCAGTTGCGTCAAACAAACTTGTGCCAGTTGCGTCAAACAAACTTGTGCCAACTGATTCGAAAAAACTTGTGCCAGTTGCGTTGAACAAACTTGTGCCAGTTGCGTCTAACAAACTTGTGCCAGTTGTGTCAAACAAACGTGTGCCAGTTGCGTCGAACAAACTTGTGCCAGATATGGCAAACAAACTTGTGCCAGTTGATTCGAGAAAACTTGTGCCAGTAGCGTAAAAAAAAACTTGTGCCAGTTGCGTCAAACAAACTTGTGCCAGTTGTGTCAAACAAACTTGTGCCTCTTGCGTCAAACAAACTTGTGCCAGTTGCATGAAACAAACTTGTACCAATTGAGTCGAAAAAACTTGTGCCTGTTACGTCGAATAAAGTTGTGCCAGTTGCGTCTAACAAACTTGTGCCAGTTGCGTCGAACAAACTTGTGCCAGTTGCGTCAAACAAACTTGTGCCAGTAGCGTAGAACAAACTTGTGCCAGTTGCGTAGAAGAACCTTGTGCCAGTTGCGTCAAACAAACTTTTGCCAGTTGCGTCAAACAAACTTGTGCCAGTTGCGTAAAACAAACTTGTGCCAGTTGCATCGAACAAACTTGTGCAAGTTGCGTCAAAAAAACTTGTGCCAGTTGCGTAGAAGAACCTTGTGCCAGTTGCGTTAAACGAACTTGTGCCAGTTGCGTCAAACAAACTTGTGCCAGTTGCGTCGAACACACTTGTGCCAGTTGAGTCAAACAAACTTGTGCCAGTTGGGTCGAAGAAACTTGTGCCAGTTGCGTTAAACAAACTTGTGCCAGTTGCATAGAACAAACTTTTGCCAGTTGCGTCGAACAAACTTGTGACAGTTGCGTCGAACAAACTTGCGCCAGTTACGTCAAACAAACTTGTGCCAGTTGCGTTGAACAAACTTCTGCCAGTTGTGTCAAACAAACTTGTGTCAGTTGCGTAGAACAAACTTGTGCCAGTTGCGTCGAACAAACTTATGTCAGTTGGGTAGAACAAACTTGTGCCAGTTGCATCAAACAAACATGTCCCAGTTGCATAGAACAAACTAGTGCCAGTTGCATAGAACAAACTTGTGCCAGATGCGTAGAACAAACTTGTGCCAGTTGCGTAGAACAAACTTGTGCCAGTTGCATAGAACAAACTTGTGCCAGTTATGTAGAACAAACTTGTGCCAGTTGCGTTGAACAAACTTGTGCCAGTTGCGTCGAACAAACTTGCGCCAGTTACGGCGAACAAACTTGTGCCAGTTGCGTCAAATAAACTTGTGCCAGTTGCGTCAAACAAACTTGTGCCAGTTGCGTCAAGCAAACTTGTGCCAGTTGCGTCAAACAAACTTGTTCCAGTTGCGTCAAACAAACTTGTGCCATTTGAGTCGAAACAACTTGTGCCAGTTGCGTCGAACAAACTTGTGCCAGTTGCGTCTAACAAACTTGTGCCAGTTGCATCAAAAAAACTTGTGCCAGTTTCGTCAAACAAACTTGTGCTAGTGGCATCCAACAAACTTGTGCCAGTTGCGTTGAACAAACTTGTGCCAGTTGCGTTGAACAAACTTGTGCCAGTTGCGTCAAACAAACTTTTGCCAGTTGCGTAGAACAAACATGTGCCAGTTGCGTAGAACAACCTTGTGCCAGTTGAGTCGAACAAACTTGTGCTAGTTGGTAGAACAAACTTGTGCCAGTTGCGTCAAACAAACATATGCCAGTTGCGTAAAACAAACTAGTGCCAGTTGCATAGAACAAACTTGTGCCAGTTGAGTAGAACAAACTTGTGCCAATTGCATCAAACAAACTTGTGCCAGTTGCGTCGAACAAACTTGTGCCAGTTGCGTCGAAGAAACTTGTGCCAGTTGCGTCTAACAAACTTGTGCCAGTTGCGACGAACAAACTTGTGCCAGTTGCGTCGACCAAACTTGTGCCCGTTACGGCGAACAAACTTGTGCCACTTGCGTCGAGAAAACTTGTGCCAGTTGCGTCAAATAAACTTGTGCCAGTTGCGTCGAACAAACTTGTGCCAGTTACGGCAAACAAACTTGTGCCACTTGCGTCCTGAAAACTTGTGCCAGTTGCGTCAAATAAACTTGTGCCAGTTGTGTCAAACAAACTTGTGCCAGTTACGGCGAACAAACTTGTGCCAGCTGCGTCGAGAAAAGTTGACCCAGTTGCGTCAAATAAACTTGTGCCAGTTGCGTCAAACAAACTTGTGCCAGTTGAGTCAAACAAACTTGTGCCAGTTGCGTCAAACAAACTTGTGCCCGTTGCGTCAAACAAACTTTTGCCAATTGATTCGAAAAAACTTGTGCCAGTTGGGTTGAACAAACTTGTGCCAGTTGCGTCTAACAAACTTGTGCCAGTTGCGTCAAACAAACTTTTGCCAGTTGCGTCGAACAAACTTGTGCCAGATATGGCGAACAAACTTGTGCCAGTTGCTTCGAGAAAACTTGTGCCAGTTGCGCAAAAAAAACTTGTGTCAGTTGCGTCAAACAAACTTGTGCCAGTTGCGTCATACAAACTTCTGGCTCTTGCGTCAAACAAACTTGTGCCAGTTGCGTCAAACAAACTTGTACCAATTGAGTCGAAAAAACTTGTGCCTGTTACGTCGAACAAACTTGTGCCAGTTGCGTCTAAAAAACTTGTGCCAGTTGCGTCAAAAAAAACTTGTGGCAGTTGCGTCAAACAAACTTGAGCCAGTTGCGTCAAACAAACTTGTGCCAGTTGCATCAAACAAACTTGTGCCAGTTGCGTAGAAGAACCTTGTGCCAGTTGCGTCAAATGAACTTGTGCCAGTTGCGGCAAACAAACTTTTGCCAGTTGCTTCAAACAAACTTGTGCCAGTTGAGTCAAACAAACTTGTGCCAGATGGGTCGAACAAACTTGTGCCAGTTGCGTTACACAATCTTGTGCCAGTTGCATCGAACAAACTTTTGCCAGTTGCGTCGAACAAACTTGTGCCAGTTGCGTCGAACAAACTTGCACCAGTTAAGTCAAACAAACTTGTGCCAGTTGCTTTGAACAAACTTCTGCCAGTTGTGTCAAATAAACTTGTGTCAGTTGCGTAGAACAAACATTTGCCATTTGCATAGAACAAACTTGTGCCAGTTGTGTCAAACAAACCTGTGCCAGTTGTGTACAACAAACTAGTAAGAGTTGCGTAGAAAAAACTTGTGCCAGTTATGTCGAACAAACTTGTGCCAGTTGCGTAGAACAAACTTGTACCAGTTGCGTCAAACAAACTAATGCCAGTTGCATAGAACAAACTAGTGCCAGTTGCATAGAACAAACTTGTCCCAGTTACGTAGAACAAACTTGTGCCAGTTGCGTCAAACAAACTTGTGCCAGTTGCGTCGAACAAACTTGTGCCTGTTGCGTCGAAGAAACTTGTGCCAGTTGCGTCAAACAAACTTGTGCCATTTGCATTGAACAAACTTGTGCCAGTTGCGTCGAACAAACTTGTGCCAGATATGGCGAACAAACTTGTGCCAGTTGCTTCGAGAAAACTTGTGCCAGTTGCGTCAAACAAACTTGTGCCAGTTGCGTCAAACAAACTTGTGCCTCTTGCGTCAAACAAACTTGTGCCAGTTGCGTCAAACAAACTTGTACCAATTGAGTCGAAAAAACTTGTGCCTGTTACGTCGAACAAACTTGTGCCAGTTGCATCTAACAAACTTGTGCCAGTTGCGTCAAACAGACTTGTGCCAGTTACGTCAAACAAACTTGTGCCAGTTGCGTCAAACAAACTTGTGCCAGTTGCGTAGAACAAACTTGTGCCAGTTGCGTCAAACAAACTTGTGCTAGTTGCGTAGAAGAACCTTGTGGCAGTTGCGTCAAACGAACTTGTGCCAGTTGCGTCAAACAAACTTGTGCCAGTTGCGTCGAACAAACTTGTGCCAGTTGAGTCAAACAAACTTGTGCCAGTTGGGTCGAACAAACTTGTGCCAGTTGCGTTAAACAAACTTGTGCCAGTTGCATCGAACAAACTTTTGCCAGTTGCGTCGAACAAACTTGTGCCAGTTGGGTCGAACAAACTTGCGCCAGTTACGTCAAACAAACTTGTGCCAGTTGCGTTGAACAAACTTCTGCCAGTTGTGTCAAACAAACTTGTGTTAGTTGCGTAGAACAAACTTGTGTCAGTTGCGTCGAACAAACTTGTGTTAGCTGTGTAGAACAAACTTGTGCCAGTTGCGTAAAAAAAACATGTCCCATTTGTGTAGAACAAACTAGTGCCAGTTGCATAGAACAAACTTGTGCCAGTTATGTAGAACAAACTTGTGCCAGTTGCGTCGAACAAACTTGTGCCAGTTGCGTCGAACAAACTTGTGCCAGTTATGTAGAACAAACTTGTGCCAGTTGCGTCGAACAAACTTGTGCCAGTTGCGTCGAACAAACTTGTGCCAATTACGGCGAACAAACTTGTGCCAGTTTCGTCGAGAAAACTTGTGCCAGTTGCGTCAAATAAACTTGTGCCAGTTGCGTCAAACAAACTTGTGCCAGTTGCGTCAAACAAACTTGTGCCAGTTGCGTCAAACAAACTTGTTCCAGTTGCGTCAAACAAACTTGTGCCAATTGAGTCGAAAAAACTTGTGCCAGTTACGTCGAACAAACTTGTGCTAGTTGCGTCTAACAAACTTGTGCCAGTTGCGTCAAAAAAACTTGGGCCAGTTTCGTCAAACAAACTTGTGCCAGTGGCATCCAACAAACTTGTGCCAGTTGCGCCGAACAAACTTGTGCCAGTTGCATCAAACAAACTTAGGCCAGTTGCGTAGAACAAACTTGTGCCAGTTGCGTAGAACAACCTTGTGCCAGTTGAGTCGAACAAACTTGTGCTAGTTGGTAGAACAAACTTGTGCCAGTTGCGTCAAACTTATGCCAGTTGCGTAAAACAAACTAGTGCCAGTTGCATAGAACAAACTTGTGCCAGTTGAGTAGAACAAACTTGTGCCAATTGCATCAAACAAACTTGTGCCAGTTGCGTCAAACAAACTTGTGCCTCTTGCGTCAAACAAACTTGTGCCAGTTGCGTCAAACAAACTTGTACCAATTGAGTCGAAAAAACTTGTGCCTGTTACGTCGAACAAACTTGTGCCAGTTGCGTCTAACAAACTTGTGCCAGTTGCGTCAAACAGACTTGTGCCAGTTACGTCAAACAAACTTGTGCCAGTTGCGTCAAACAAACTTGTGCCAGTTGCGTAGAACAAACTTGTGCCAGTTGCGTCAAACAAACTTGTGCTAGTTGCGTAGAAGAACCTTGTGGCAGTTGCGTCAAACGAACTTGTGCCAGTTGCGTCGAACAAACTTGTGCCAGTTGAGTCAAACAAACTTGTGCCAGTTGGGTCGAACAAACTTGTGCCAGTTGCGTTAAACAAACTTGTGCCAGTTGCATCGAACAAACTTTTGCCAGTTGCGTCGAACAAACTTGTGCCAGTTGCGTCGAACAAACTTGTGCCAGTTACGTCAAACAAACTTGTGCCAGTTGTGTTGAACAAACTTGTGCCAGTTGTGTCAAACAAACTTGTGTTAGTTGCGTAGAACAAACTTGGGCCAGTTGCGTCGAACAAACTTGTGTTAGCTGTGTAGAACAAACTTGTGCCAGATGCGTAGAACAAACTTGTGCCAGTTGCGCAGAACAAACTTGTGCCAGTTGCATAGAACAAACTTGTGCCAGTTATGTAGAACAAACTTGTGCCAGTTGCGTCGAACAAACTTGTGCCAGTTGCGTCGAACAAACTTGTGCCAGTTACGGCAAACAAACTTGTGCCAGTTTCGTCGAGAAAACTTGTGCCAGTTGCGTCAAAGAAACTTGTGCCAGTTGCGTCAAACAAACTTGTGCCAGTTGCGTCAAACAAACTTGTGCCAGTTGCGTCAAACAAACTTGTTCCAGTTACATCAAACAAACTTGTGCCAATTGAGTCGAAAAAACTTGTGCCAGTTACGTCGAACAAACTTGTGCTAGTTGCGTCTAACAAACTTGTGCCAGTTGCGTCAAAAAAACTTGCGCCAGTTTCGTCAAACAAACTTGTGCCAGTGGCATCCAACAAACTTGTGCCAGTTGCGCCGAACAAACTTGTGCCAGTTGCATCAAACAAACTTGGGCCAGTTGCGTAGAACAAACTTGTGCCAGTTGCGTAGAACAACCTTGTGCCAGTTGAGTCGAACAAACTTGTGCTAGTTGGTAGAACAAACTTGTGCCAGTTGCGTCAAACAAACTTATGCCAGTTGCGTAAAACAAACTAGTGCCAGTTGCATAGAACAAACTTGTGCCAGTTGAGTAGAAGAAACTTGTGCCAATTGCATCAAACAAACTTTTGCCAGTTGCGTCGAACAAACTTGTGCCAGTTGCGTCGAAGAAACTTGTGCCAGTTGCGTCAAACAAACTTGTGCCAGTTGCGTCGAACAAACTTGTGACAGTTGCGTCGAACAAACTTGTGCCAGTTACGGCGAACAAACTTGTGCCACTTGCGTCGAGAAAACTTGTGCCAGGTGCTTCAAATAAAATTGTGCCAGTTGCGTCAAACAAACTTGTGCCAGTTACGGCGAACAAACTTGTGCCAGCTGCGTCGAGAAAAGTTGTGCCAGTTGCGTCAAACAAACTTGTGCCAGTTGCGTCAAACAAACTTGTGCCAGTTGCGTCAAACAAACTTGTGCAGGTTGCGTCAAACAAATTTGTGCCAATTGATTCGAAAAAACTTGTGCCAGTTGCGTTGAACAAACTTATGCCAGTGGCGTCTAACAAACTTGTGCCAGTTGCGTCAAACAAACTTGTGCCAGTTGCGTCGAACAAACTTGTGCCAGATATGGCGAACAAACTTGTGCCAGTTGCTTCGAGAAAACTTGTGCCAGTTGCGTAAAAACAAACTTGTGCCAGTTGCATCAAACAAACTTGTGCCAGTTGCGTCAAACAAACTTGTGCCTCTTGCGTCAAACAAACTTGTGCCAGTTGCGTCAAACAAACTTGTACCAATTGAGTCGAAAAAACTTGTGCCTGTTACGTCGAACAAACTTGTGCCAGTTGCGTCTAACAAACTTGTGCCAGTTGCGTCAAAAAAAACTTGTGCCAGTTGCGTCAAACAAACTTGTGCCAGTTGCGTCAAACAAACTTGTGCCAGTTGCGTCAAACAAACTTGTGCCAGTTGCGTCGAAGAAACTTGTGCCAGTTGCGTAGAAGAACCTTGTGCCAGTTGCGTCAAACGAACTTGTGCCAGTTGAGTCAAACAAACTTTTGCCAGTTGCGTCAAACAAACCTGTGCCAGTTGTGTACAACAAACTAGTAAGAGTTGCGTAGAACAAACTTGTGCCAGTTGTGTCGAACAAACTTGTGCCAGTTGCGTAGAACAAACTTGTACCAGTTGCGTCAAACAAACTTATGCCAGTTGCATAGAACAAACTAGTGCCAGTTGCATAGAACAAACTTGTGCCAGTTGTGTAGAACAAACTTGTGCCTGTTGCGTCAAACAAACTTGTGCCAGTTGCGTCGAACAAACTTGTGCCAGTTGCGTCGAAGAAACTTGTGCCAGTTGCGTCAAACAAACTTGTGCCATTTGCGTTGAACAAAATTGTGCCAGTTGCGTCGAACAAACTTGTGCCAGATATGGCGAACAAACTTGTGCCAGTTGCTTCGAGAAAACTTGTGCCAGTTGCGTAGAACAACCTTGTACCAGTTGAGTCGAACAAACTTGTGCAAGTTGGTAGAACAAACTTGTGCCAGTTGCGTCAAACAAACTTATGCCAGTTGCGTAAAACAAACTAGTGCCAGTTGCATAGAACAAACTTGTGCCAGTTGAGTAGAACAAACTTGTGCCAATTGCATCAAACAAACTTGTGCCAGTTGCGTCGAACAAACTTGTGCCAGTTGCGTCGAACAAACTTGTGCCAGTTGCGTCAAACAAACTTGTGCCAGTTGCGTCGAACAAACTTGTGCCAGTTGCGTCGAACAAACTTGTGCCAGTTACGGCGAACAAACTTGTGCCACTTGCGTCGAGAAAACTTGTGCCAGTTGCGTCAAATAAACTTGTGCCAGTTGCGTCAAACAAACTTGTGCCAGTTACGGCAAAGCAACTTGTGCCAGTTGCGTCGAGAAAAGTTGTGCCAGTTGCGTCAAATAAACTTGTGCCAGTTGCGTCAAACAAACTTGTGCCAGTTGCGTCAAACAAACTTGTGCCAGTTGCGTCAAACAAACTTGTGCCAACTGATTCGAAAAAACTTGTGCCAGTTGCGTTGAACAAACTTGTGCCAGTTGCGTCTAACAAACTTGTGCCAGTTGTGTCAAACAAACGTGTGCCAGTTGCGTCGAACAAACTTGTGCCAGATATGGCAAACAAACTTGTGCCAGTTGATTCGAGAAAACTTGTGCCAGTAGCGTAAAAAAAAACTTGTGCCAGTTGCGTCAAACAAACTTGTGCCAGTTGTGTCAAACAAACTTGTGCCTCTTGTGTCAAACAAACTTGTGCCAGTTGCATGAAACAAACTTGTACCAATTGAGTCGAAAAAACTTGTGCCTGTTACGTCGAATAAAGTTGTGCCAGTTGCGTCTAACAAACTTGTGCCAGTTGCGTCGAACAAACTTGTGCCAGTTGCGTCAAACAAACTTGTGCCAGTAGCGTAGAACAAACTTGTGCCAGTTGCGTAGAAGAACCTTGTGCCAGTTGCGTCAAACAAACTTTTGCCAGTTGCGTCAAACAAACTTGTGCCAGTTGCGTAAAACAAACTTGTGCCAGTTGCATCGAACAAACTTGTGCAAGTTGCGTCAAAAAAACTTGTGCCAGTTGCGTAGAAGAACCTTGTGCCAGTTGCGTTAAACGAACTTGTGCCAGTTGCGTCAAACAAACTTGTGCCAGTTGCGTCGAACACACTTGTGCCAGTTGAGTCAAACAAACTTGTGCCAGTTGGGTCGAAGAAACTTGTGCCAGTTGCGTTAAACAAACTTGTGCCAGTTGCATAGAACAAACTTTTGCCAGTTGCGTCGAACAAACTTGTGACAGTTGCGTCGAACAAACTTGCGCCAGTTACGTCAAACAAACTTGTGCCAGTTGCGTTGAACAAACTTCTGCCAGTTGTGTCAAACAAACTTGTGTCAGTTGCGTAGAACAAACTTGTGCCAGTTGCGTCGAACAAACTTATGTCAGTTGGGTAGAACAAACTTGTGCCAGTTGCATCAAACAAACATGTCCCAGTTGCGTAGAACAAACTTGTGCCAGATGCGTAGAACAAACTTGTGCCAGTTGCGTAGAACAAACTTGTGCCAGTTGCATAGAACAAACTTGTGCCAGTTATGTAGAACAAACTTGTGCCAGTTGCGTTGAACAAACTTGTGCCAGTTGCGTCGAACAAACTTGCGCCAGTTACGGCGAACAAACTTGTGCCAGTTGCGTCAAATAAACTTGTGCCAGTTACGTCAAACAAACTTGTGCCAGTTGCGTCAAGCAAACTTGTGCCAGTTGCGTCAAACAAACTTGTTCCAGTTGCGTCAAACAAACTTGTGCCATTTGAGTCGAAAAAACTTGTGCCAGTTGCGTCGAACAAACTTGTGCCAGTTGCGTCTAACAAACTTGTGCCAGTTGCATCAAAAAAACTTGTGCCAGTTTCGTCAAACAAACTTGTGCTAGTGGCATCCAACAAACTTGTGCCAGTTGCGTTGAACAAACTTGTGCCAGTTGCGTTGAACAAACTTGTGCCAGTTGCGTCAAACAAACTTGTGCCAGTTGCGTAGAACAAACATGTGCCAGTTGCGTAGAACAACCTTGTGCCAGTTGAGTCGAACAAACTTGTGCTAGTTGGTAGAACAAACTTGTGCCAGTTGCGTCAAACAAACATATGCCAGTTGCGTAAAACAAACTAGTGCCAGTTGCATAGAACAAACTTGTGCCAGTTGAGTAGAACAAACTTGTGCCAATTGCATCAAACAAACTTGTGCCAGTTGCGTCGAACAAACTTGTGCCAGTTGCGTCGAAGAAACTTGTGCCAGTTGCGTCTAACAAACTTGTGCAAGTTGCGTCGAACAAACTTGTGCCAGTTGCGTCGACCAAACTTGTGCCCGTTACGGCGAACAAACTTGTGCCACTTGCGTCGAGAAAACTTGTGCCAGTTGCGTCAAATAAACTTGTGCCAGTTGCGTCAAACAAACTTGTGCCAGTTGCGTCAAACAAACTTGTGCCAGTTGCGTCGAAGAAACTTGTGCCAGTTGCGTAGAAGAACCTTGTGCCAGTTGCGTCAAACGAACTTGTGCCAGTTGAGTCAAACAAACTTTTGCCAGTTGCGTCAAACAAACCTGTGCCAGTTGTGTACAACAAACTAGTAAGAGTTGCGTAGAACAAACTTGTGCCAGTTGTGTCGAACAAACTTGTGCCAGTTGCGTAGAACAAACTTGTACCAGTTGCGTCAAACAAACTTATGCCAGTTGCATAGAACAAACTAGTGCCAGTTGCATAGAACAAACTTGTGCCAGTTGTGTAGAACAAACTTGTGCCTGTTGCGTCAAACAAACTTGTGCCAGTTGCGTCGAACAAACTTGTGCCAGTTGCGTCGAAGAAACTTGTGCCAGTTGCGTCAAACAAACTTGTGCCATTTGCGTTGAACAAAATTGTGCCAGTTGCGTCGAACAAACTTGTGCCAGATATGGCGAACAAACTTGTGCCAGTTGCTTCGAGAAAACTTGTGCCAGTTGCGTAGAACAACCTTGTACCAGTTGAGTCGAACAAACTTGTGCAAGTTGGTAGAACAAACTTGTGCCAGTTGCGTCAAACAAACTTATGCCAGTTGCGTAAAACAAACTAGTGCCAGTTGCATAGAACAAACTTGTGCCAGTTGAGTAGAACAAACTTGTGCCAATTGCATCAAACAAACTTGTGCCAGTTGCGTCGAACAAACTTGTGCCAGTTGCGTCGAACAAACTTGTGCCAGTTGCGTCAAACAAACTTGTGCCAGTTGCGTCGAACAAACTTGTGCCAGTTGCGTCGAACAAACTTGTGCCAGTTACGGCGAACAAACTTGTGCCACTTGCGTCGAGAAAACTTGTGCCAGTTGCGTCAAATAAACTTGTGCCAGTTGCGTCAAACAAACTTGTGCCAGTTACGGCAAAGCAACTTGTGCCAGTTGCGTCGAGAAAAGTTGTGCCAGTTGCGTCAAATAAACTTGTGCCAGTTGCGTCAAACAAACTTGTGCCAGTTGCGTCAAACAAACTTGTGCCAGTTGCGTCAAACAAACTTGTGCCAACTGATTCGAAAAAACTTGTGCCAGTTGCGTTGAACAAACTTGTGCCAGTTGCGTCTAACAAACTTGTGCCAGTTGTGTCAAACAAACGTGTGCCAGTTGCGTCGAACAAACTTGTGACAGTTGCGTCGAACAAACTTGTGCCAGTTACGGCGAACAAACTTGTGCCACTTGCGTCGAGAAAACTTGTGCCAGGTGCTTCAAATAAAATTGTGCCAGTTGCGTCAAACAAACTTGTGCCAGTTACGGCGAACAAACTTGTGCCAGCTGCGTCGAGAAAAGTTGTGCCAGTTGCGTCAAACAAACTTGTGCCAGTTGCGTCAAACAAACTTGTGCCAGTTGCGTCAAACAAACTTGTGCAGGTTGCGTCAAACAAATTTGTGCCAATTGATTCGAAAAAACTTGTGCCAGTTGCGTTGAACAAACTTATGCCAGTGGCGTCTAACAAACTTGTGCCAGTTGCGTCAAACAAACTTGTGCCAGTTGCGTCGAACAAACTTGTGCCAGATATGGCGAACAAACTTGTGCCAGTTGCTTCGAGAAAACTTGTGCCAGTTGCGTAAAAACAAACTTGTGCCAGTTGCATCAAACAAACTTGTGCCAGTTGCGTCAAACAAACTTGTGCCTCTTGCGTCAAACAAACTTGTGCCAGTTGCGTCAAACAAACTTGTACCAATTGAGTCGAAAAAACTTGTGCCTGTTACGTCGAACAAACTTGTGCCAGTTGCGTCTAACAAACTTGTGCCAGTTGCGTCAAAAAAAACTTGTGCCAGTTGCGTCAAACAAACTTGTGCCAGTTGCGTCAAACAAACTTGTGCCAGTTGCGTCAAACAAACTTGTGCCAGTTGCGTCGAAGAAACTTGTGCCAGTTGCGTAGAAGAACCTTGTGCCAGTTGCGTCAAACGAACTTGTGCCAGTTGAGTCAAACAAACTTTTGCCAGTTGCGTCAAACAAACCTGTGCCAGTTGTGTACAACAAACTAGTAAGAGTTGCGTAGAACAAACTTGTGCCAGTTGTGTCGAACAAACTTGTGCCAGTTGCGTAGAACAAACTTGTACCAGTTGCGTCAAACAAACTTATGCCAGTTGCATAGAACAAACTAGTGCCAGTTGCATAGAACAAACTTGTGCCAGTTGTGTAGAACAAACTTGTGCCTGTTGCGTCAAACAAACTTGTGCCAGTTGCGTCGAACAAACTTGTGCCAGTTGCGTCGAAGAAACTTGTGCCAGTTGCGTCAAACAAACTTGTGCCATTTGCGTTGAACAAAATTGTGCCAGTTGCGTCGAACAAACTTGTGCCAGATATGGCGAACAAACTTGTGCCAGTTGCTTCGAGAAAACTTGTGCCAGTTGCGTAGAACAACCTTGTACCAGTTGAGTCGAACAAACTTGTGCAAGTTGGTAGAACAAACTTGTGCCAGTTGCGTCAAACAAACTTATGCCAGTTGCGTAAAACAAACTAGTGCCAGTTGCATAGAACAAACTTGTGCCAGTTGAGTAGAACAAACTTGTGCCAATTGCATCAAACAAACTTGTGCCAGTTGCGTCGAACAAACTTGTGCCAGTTGCGTCGAACAAACTTGTGCCAGTTGCGTCAAACAAACTTGTGCCAGTTGCGTCGAACAAACTTGTGCCAGTTGCGTCGAACAAACTTGTGCCAGTTACGGCGAACAAACTTGTGCCACTTGCGTCGAGAAAACTTGTGCCAGTTGCGTCAAATAAACTTGTGCCAGTTGCGTCAAACAAACTTGTGCCAGTTACGGCAAAGCAACTTGTGCCAGTTGCGTCGAGAAAAGTTGTGCCAGTTGCGTCAAATAAACTTGTGCCAGTTGCGTCAAACAAACTTGTGCCAGTTGCGTCAAACAAACTTGTGCCAGTTGCGTCAAACAAACTTGTGCCAACTGATTCGAAAAAACTTGTGCCAGTTGCGTTGAACAAACTTGTGCCAGTTGCGTCTAACAAACTTGTGCCAGTTGTGTCAAACAAACGTGTGCCAGTTGCGTCGAACAAACTTGTGCCAGATATGGCAAACAAACTTGTGCCAGTTGATTCGAGAAAACTTGTGCCAGTAGCGTAAAAAAAAACTTGTGCCAGTTGCGTCAAACAAACTTGTGCCAGTTGTGTCAAACAAACTTGTGCCTCTTGTGTCAAACAAACTTGTGCCAGTTGCATGAAACAAACTTGTACCAATTGAGTCGAAAAAACTTGTGCCTGTTACGTCGAATAAAGTTGTGCCAGTTGCGTCTAACAAACTTGTGCCAGTTGCGTCGAACAAACTTGTGCCAGTTGCGTCAAACAAACTTGTGCCAGTAGCGTAGAACAAACTTGTGCCAGTTGCGTAGAAGAACCTTGTGCCAGTTGCGTCAAACAAACTTTTGCCAGTTGCGTCAAACAAACTTGTGCCAGTTGCGTAAAACAAACTTGTGCCAGTTGCATCGAACAAACTTGTGCAAGTTGCGTCAAAAAAACTTGTGCCAGTTGCGTAGAAGAACCTTGTGCCAGTTGCGTTAAACGAACTTGTGCCAGTTGCGTCAAACAAACTTGTGCCAGTTGCGTCGAACACACTTGTGCCAGTTGAGTCAAACAAACTTGTGCCAGTTGGGTCGAAGAAACTTGTGCCAGTTGCGTTAAACAAACTTGTGCCAGTTGCATAGAACAAACTTTTGCCAGTTGCGTCGAACAAACTTGTGACAGTTGCGTCGAACAAACTTGCGCCAGTTACGTCAAACAAACTTGTGCCAGTTGCGTTGAACAAACTTCTGCCAGTTGTGTCAAACAAACTTGTGTCAGTTGCGTAGAACAAACTTGTGCCAGTTGCGTCGAACAAACTTATGTCAGTTGGGTAGAACAAACTTGTGCCAGTTGCATCAAACAAACATGTCCCAGTTGCGTAGAACAAACTTGTGCCAGATGCGTAGAACAAACTTGTGCCAGTTGCGTAGAACAAACTTGTGCCAGTTGCATAGAACAAACTTGTGCCAGTTATGTAGAACAAACTTGTGCCAGTTGCGTTGAACAAACTTGTGCCAGTTGCGTCGAACAAACTTGCGCCAGTTACGGCGAACAAACTTGTGCCAGTTGCGTCAAATAAACTTGTGCCAGTTACGTCAAACAAACTTGTGCCAGTTGCGTCAAGCAAACTTGTGCCAGTTGCGTCAAACAAACTTGTTCCAGTTGCGTCAAACAAACTTGTGCCATTTGAGTCGAAAAAACTTGTGCCAGTTGCGTCGAACAAACTTGTGCCAGTTGCGTCTAACAAACTTGTGCCAGTTGCATCAAAAAAACTTGTGCCAGTTTCGTCAAACAAACTTGTGCTAGTGGCATCCAACAAACTTGTGCCAGTTGCGTTGAACAAACTTGTGCCAGTTGCGTTGAACAAACTTGTGCCAGTTGCGTCAAACAAACTTGTGCCAGTTGCGTAGAACAAACATGTGCCAGTTGCGTAGAACAACCTTGTGCCAGTTGAGTCGAACAAACTTGTGCTAGTTGGTAGAACAAACTTGTGCCAGTTGCGTCAAACAAACATATGCCAGTTGCGTAAAACAAACTAGTGCCAGTTGCATAGAACAAACTTGTGCCAGTTGAGTAGAACAAACTTGTGCCAATTGCATCAAACAAACTTGTGCCAGTTGCGTCGAACAAACTTGTGCCAGTTGCGTCGAAGAAACTTGTGCCAGTTGCGTCTAACAAACTTGTGCAAGTTGCGTCGAACAAACTTGTGCCAGTTGCGTCGACCAAACTTGTGCCCGTTACGGCGAACAAACTTGTGCCACTTGCGTCGAGAAAACTTGTGCCAGTTGCGTCAAATAAACTTGTGCCAGTTGCGTCAAACAAACTTGTGCCAGTTGCGTCAAACAAACTTGTGCCAGTTGCGTCGAAGAAACTTGTGCCAGTTGCGTAGAAGAACCTTGTGCCAGTTGCGTCAAACGAACTTGTGCCAGTTGAGTCAAACAAACTTTTGCCAGTTGCGTCAAACAAACCTGTGCCAGTTGTGTACAACAAACTAGTAAGAGTTGCGTAGAACAAACTTGTGCCAGTTGTGTCGAACAAACTTGTGCCAGTTGCGTAGAACAAACTTGTACCAGTTGCGTCAAACAAACTTATGCCAGTTGCATAGAACAAACTAGTGCCAGTTGCATAGAACAAACTTGTGCCAGTTGTGTAGAACAAACTTGTGCCTGTTGCGTCAAACAAACTTGTGCCAGTTGCGTCGAACAAACTTGTGCCAGTTGCGTCGAAGAAACTTGTGCCAGTTGCGTCAAACAAACTTGTGCCATTTGCGTTGAACAAAATTGTGCCAGTTGCGTCGAACAAACTTGTGCCAGATATGGCGAACAAACTTGTGCCAGTTGCTTCGAGAAAACTTGTGCCAGTTGCGTAGAACAACCTTGTACCAGTTGAGTCGAACAAACTTGTGCAAGTTGGTAGAACAAACTTGTGCCAGTTGCGTCAAACAAACTTATGCCAGTTGCGTAAAACAAACTAGTGCCAGTTGCATAGAACAAACTTGTGCCAGTTGAGTAGAACAAACTTGTGCCAATTGCATCAAACAAACTTGTGCCAGTTGCGTCGAACAAACTTGTGCCAGTTGCGTCGAACAAACTTGTGCCAGTTGCGTCAAACAAACTTGTGCCAGTTGCGTCGAACAAACTTGTGCCAGTTGCGTCGAACAAACTTGTGCCAGTTACGGCGAACAAACTTGTGCCACTTGCGTCGAGAAAACTTGTGCCAGTTGCGTCAAATAAACTTGTGCCAGTTGCGTCAAACAAACTTGTGCCAGTTACGGCAAAGCAACTTGTGCCAGTTGCGTCGAGAAAAGTTGTGCCAGTTGCGTCAAATAAACTTGTGCCAGTTGCGTCAAACAAACTTGTGCCAGTTGCGTCAAACAAACTTGTGCCAGTTGCGTCAAACAAACTTGTGCCAACTGATTCAAAAAAACTTGTGCCAGTTGCGTTGAACAAACTTGTGCCAGTTGCGTCTAACAAACTTGTGCCAGTTGTGTCAAACAAACGTGTGCCAGTTGCGTCGAACAAACTTGTGCCAGATATGGCAAACAAACTTGTGCCAGTTGATTCGAGAAAACTTGTGCCAGTAGCGTAAAAAAAAACTTGTGCCAGTTGCGTCAAACAAACTTGTGCCAGTTGTGTCAAACAAACTTGTGCCTCTTGTGTCAAACAAACTTGTGCCAGTTGCATGAAACAAACTTGTACCAATTGAGTCGAAAAAACTTGTGCCTGTTACGTCGAATAAAGTTGTGCCAGTTGCGTCTAACAAACTTGTGCCAGTTGCGTCGAACAAACTTGTGCCAGTTGCGTCAAACAAACTTGTGCCAGTAGCGTAGAACAAACTTGTGCCAGTTGCGTAGAAGAACCTTGTGCCAGTTGCGTCAAACAAACTTTTGCCAGTTGCGTCAAACAAACTTGTGCCAGTTGCGTAAAACAAACTTGTGCCAGTTGCATCGAACAAACTTGTGCAAGTTGCGTCAAAAAAACTTGTGCCAGTTGCGTAGAAGAACCTTGTGCCAGTTGCGTTAAACGAACTTGTGCCAGTTGCGTCAAACAAACTTGTGCCAGTTGCGTCGAACACACTTGTGCCAGTTGAGTCAAACAAACTTGTGCCAGTTGGGTCGAAGAAACTTGTGCCAGTTGCGTTAAACAAACTTGTGCCAGTTGCATAGAACAAACTTTTGCCAGTTGCGTCGAACAAACTTGTGACAGTTGCGTCGAACAAACTTGCGCCAGTTACGTCAAACAAACTTGTGCCAGTTGCGTTGAACAAACTTCTGCCAGTTGTGTCAAACAAACTTGTGTCAGTTGCGTAGAACAAACTTGTGCCAGTTGCGTCGAACAAACTTATGTCAGTTGGGTAGAACAAACTTGTGCCAGTTGCATCAAACAAACATGTCCCAGTTGCGTAGAACAAACTTGTGCCAGATGCGTAGAACAAACTTGTGCCAGTTGCGTAGAACAAACTTGTGCCAGTTGCATAGAACAAACTTGTGCCAGTTATGTAGAACAAACTTGTGCCAGTTGCGTTGAACAAACTTGTGCCAGTTGCGTCGAACAAACTTGCGCCAGTTACGGCGAACAAACTTGTGCCAGTTGCGTCAAATAAACTTGTGCCAGTTACGTCAAACAAACTTGTGCCAGTTGCGTCAAGCAAACTTGTGCCAGTTGCGTCAAACAAACTTGTTCCAGTTGCGTCAAACAAACTTGTGCCATTTGAGTCGAAAAAACTTGTGCCAGTTGCGTCGAACAAACTTGTGCCAGTTGCGTCTAACAAACTTGTGCCAGTTGCATCAAAAAAACTTGTGCCAGTTTCGTCAAACAAACTTGTGCTAGTGGCATCCAACAAACTTGTGCCAGTTGCGTTGAACAAACTTGTGCCAGTTGCGTTGAACAAACTTGTGCCAGTTGCGTCAAACAAACTTGTGCCAGTTGCGTAGAACAAACATGTGCCAGTTGCGTAGAACAACCTTGTGCCAGTTGAGTCGAACAAACTTGTGCTAGTTGGTAGAACAAACTTGTGCCAGTTGCGTCAAACAAACATATGCCAGTTGCGTAAAACAAACTAGTGCCAGTTGCATAGAACAAACTTGTGCCAGTTGAGTAGAACAAACTTGTGCCAATTGCATCAAACAAACTTGTGCCAGTTGCGTCGAACAAACTTGTGCCAGTTGCGTCGAAGAAACTTGTGCCAGTTGCGTCTAACAAACTTGTGCAAGTTGCGTCGAACAAACTTGTGCCAGTTGCGTCGACCAAACTTGTGCCCGTTACGGCGAACAAACTTGTGCCACTTGCGTCGAGAAAACTTGTGCCAGTTGCGTCAAATAAACTTGTGCCAGTTGCGTCGAACAAACTTGTGCCAGTTACGGCAAACAAACTTGTGCCACTTGCGTCCTGAAAACTTGTGCCAGTTGCGTCAAATAAACTTGTGCCAGTTGTGTCAAACAAACTTGTACCAGTTACGGCGAACAAACTTGTGCCAGCTGCGTCGAGAAAAGTTGTGCCAGTTGCGTCAAATAAACTTGTGCCAGTTGCGTCAAACAAACTTGTGCCAGTTGAGTCAAACAAACTTGTGCCAGTTGCGTCAAACAAACTTGTGCCAGTTGCGTCAAACAAACTTTTGCCAATTGATTCGAAAAAACTTGTGCCAGTTGGGTTGAACAAACTTGTGCCAGTTGCGTCTAACAAACTTGTGCCAGTTGCGTCAAACAAACTTTTGCCAGTTGCGTCGAACAAACTTGTGCCAGATATGGCGAACAAACTTGTGCCAGTTGTTTCGAGAAAACTTGTGCCAGTTGCGCAAAAAAAACTTGTGTCAGTTGCGTCAAACAAACTTGTGCCAGTTGCGTCATACAAACTTCTGGCTCTTGCGTCAAACAAACTTGTGCCAGTTGCGTCAAACAAACTTGTACCAATTGAGTCGAAAAAACTTGTGCCTGTTACGTCGAACAAACTTGTGCCAGTTGCGTCTAAAAAACTTGTGCCAGTTGCGTCAAAAAAAACTTGTGCCAGTTGCGTCAAACAAACTTGAGCCAGTTGCGTCAAACAAACTTGTGCAAGTTGCATCAAAAAAACTTGTGCCAGTTGCGTAGAAGAACCTTGTGCCAGCTGCGTCAAATGAACTTGTGCCAGTTGCGTCAAACAAACTTTTGCCAGTTGCTTCAAACAAACTTGTGCCAGTTGAGTCAAACAAACTTGTGCCAGATGGGTCGAACAAACTTGTGCCAGTTGCGTTACACAAACTTGTGCCAGTTGCATCGAACAAACTTTTGCCAGTTGCGTCGAACAAACTTGTGCCAGTTGCGTCGAACAAACTTGCACCAGTTAAGTCAAACAAACTTGTACCAGTTGCTTTGAACAAACTTCTGCCAGTTGTGTCAAATAAACTTGTGTCAGTTGCGTGGAACAAACGTTTGCCATTTGCATAGAACAAACTTGTGCCAGTTGTGTCAAACAAACCTGTGCCAGTTGTGTACAACAAACTAGTAAGAGTTGCGTAGAAAAAACTTGTGCCAGTTATGTCGAACAAACTTGTGCCAGTTGCGTAGAACAAACTTGTACCAGTTGCGTCAAACAAACTAATGCCAGTTGCATAGAACAAACTAGTGCCAGTTGCATAGAACAAACTTGTCCCAGTTACGTAGAACAAACTTGTGCCAGTTGCGTCAAACAAACTTGTGCCAGTTGCGTCGAACAAACTTGTGCCAGTTGCGTCGAAGAAACTTGTGCCAGTTGCGTCAAACAAACTTGTGCCATTTGCATTGAACAAACTTGTGCCAGTTGCGTCGAACAAACTTGTGCCAGATATGGCGAACAAACTTGTGCCAGTTGCTTCGAGAAAACTTGTGCCAGTTGCGTCAAACAAACTTGTGCCAGTTGCATCAAACAAACTTGTGCCTCTTGCGTCAAACAAACTTGTGCCAGTTGCGTCAAACAAACTTGTACCAATTGAGTCTAAAAAACTTGTGCCTGTTATGTCGAACAAACTTGTGCAAGTTGCGTCTAACAAACTTGTGCCAGTTGCGTCAAACAGACTTGTGCCAGTTACGTCAAACAAACTTGTGCCAGTTGCGTCAAACAAACTTGTGCCAGTTGCGTAGAACAAACTTGTGCCAGTTGCGTCAAACAAACTTGTGCTAGTTGCGTAGAAGAACCTTGTGGCAGTTGCGTCAAACAAACTTGTGCCAGTTGCGCTAAACAAACTTGTGCCAGTTGCGTCGAACAAACTTGTGCCAGTTGAGTCAAACAAACTTGTGCTAGTTGGGTCGAACAAACTTGTACCAATTGAGTCGAAAAAACTTGTGCCTGTTACGTCGAACAAACTTGTGCCAGTTGCGTCTAAAAAACTTGTGCCAGTTGCGTCAAAAAAAACTTGTGCCAGTTGCGTCAAACAAACTTGAGCCAGTTGCGTCAAACAAACTTGTGCCAGTTGCATCAAACAAACTTGTGCCAGTTGCGTAGAAGAACCTTGTGCCAGTTGCGTCAAATGAACTTGTGCCAGTTGCGTCAAACAAACTTTTGCCAGTTGCTTCAAACAAACTTGTGCCAGTTGAGTCAAACAAACTTGTGCCAGATGGGTCGAACAAACTTGTGCCAGTTGCGTTACACAAACTTGTGCCAGTTGCATCGAACAAACTTTTACCAGTTGCGTCGAACAAACTTGTGCCAGTTGCGTCGAACAAACTTGCACCAGTTAAGTCAAACAAACTTGTGCCAGTTGCTTTGAACAAACTTCTGCCAGTTGTGTCAAATAAACTTGTGTCAGTTGCGTAGAACAAACATTTGCCATTTGCATAGAACAAACTTGTGCCAGTTGTGTCAAACAAACCTGTGCCAGTTGTGTACAACAAACTAGTAAGAGTTGCGTAGAAAAAACTTGTGCCAGTTATGTCGAACAAACTTGTGCCAGTTGCGTAGAACAAACTTGTACCAGTTGCGTCAAACAAACTAATGCCAGTTGCATAGAACAAACTAGTGCCAGTTGCATAGAACAAACATGTCCCAGTTACGTAGAACAAACTTGTGCCAGTTGCGTCAAACAAACTTGTGCCAGTTGCGTCGAACAAACTTGTGCCAGTTGCGTCGAAGAAACTTGTGCCAGTTGCGTCAAACAAATTTGTGCCATTTGCATTGAACAAACTTGTGCCAGTTGCGTCGAACAAACTTGTGCCAGATATGGCGAACAAACTTGTGCCAGTTGCTTCGAGAAAACTTGTGCCAGTTGCGTCAAACAAACTTGTGCCAGTTGCGTCAAACAAACTTGTGCCTCTTGCGTCAAACAAACTTGTGCCAGTTGCCTCAAACAAACTTGTACCAATTAAGTCGAAAAAACTTGTGCCTGTTACGTCGAACAAACTTGTGCCAGTTGCGTCTAACAAACTTGTGCCAGTTGCGTCAAACAGACTTGTGCCAGTTACGTCAAACAAACTTGTGCCAGTTGCGTCAAACAAACTTGTGCCAGTTGCGTAGAACAAACTTGTGCCAGTTGCGTCAAACAAACTTGTGCTAGTTATGTAGAAGAACCTTGTGGCAGTTGCGTCAAACGAACTTGTGCCAGTTGCGTCAAACAAACTTGTGCCAGTTGCGTCGAACAAACTTGTGCCAGTTGAGTCAAACAAACTTGTGCCAGTTGGGTCGAACAAACTTGTGCCAGTTGCGTTAAACAAACTTGTGCCAGTTGCATCGAACAAACTTTTGCCAGTTGCGTCGAACAAACTTGTGCCAGTTGGGTCGAACAAACTTGCGCCAGCTACGTCAAACAAACTTGTGCCAGTTGCGTTGAACAAACTTCTGCCAGTTGTGTCAAACAAACTTGTGTTAGTTGCGTAGAAGAAACTTGTGCCAGTTGCGTCGAACAAACTTGTGTTAGCTGTGTAGAACAAACTTGTGCCAGTTGCGACAAAAAAAACATGTCCCAGTTGTGTAGAACAAACTAGTGCCAGTTGCATAGAACAAACTTGTGCCAGATGCGTAGAACAAACTTGTGCCAGTTGCGCAGAACAAACTTGTGCCAGTTGCATAGAACAAACTTGTGCCAGTTATGTAGAACAAACTTGTGCCAGTTGCGTCGAACAAACTTGTGCCAGTTGCGTCGAACAAACTTGTGCCAGTTACGGCGAACAAACTTGTGCCAGTTTCGTTGAGAAAACTTGTGCCAGTTGCGTCAAATAAACTTGTGCCAGTTGCGTCAAACAAACTTGTGCCAGTTGCGTCAAACAAACTTGTGCCAGTTGCGTCAAACAAACTTGTTCCAGTTGCGTCAAACAAACTTGTGCCAATTGAGTTGAAAAAACTTGTGCCAGTTACGTCGAACAAACTTGTGCTAGTTGCGTCTAACAAACTTGTGCCAGTTGCGTCAAAAAAACTTGGGCCAGTTTCGTCAAACAAACTTGTGCCAGTGGCATCCAACTAACTTGTGCCAGTTGCGCCGAACAAACTTGTGCCAGTTGCATCAAACAAACTTAGGCCAGTTGCGTAGAACAAACTTGTGCCAGTTGCGTAGAACAACCTTGTGCCAGTTGAGTCGAACAAACTTGTGCTAGTTGGTAGAACAAACTTGTGCCAGTTGCGTCAAACAAACTTATGCCAGTTGCGTAAAACAAACTAGTGCCAGTTGCACAGAACAAACTTGTGCCAGTTGAGTAGAACAAACTTGTGCCAATTGCATCCAACAAACTTGTGCCAGTTGCGTCAAACAAACTTGTGCCTCTTGCGTCAAACAAACTTGTGCCAGTTGCGTCAAACAAACTTGTACCAATTGAGTCGAAAAAACTTGTGCCTGTTACGTCGAACAAACTTGTGCCAGTTGCGTCTAACAAACTTGTGCCAGTTGCGTCAAACAGACTTGTGCCAGTTACGTCAAACAAACTTGTGCCAGTTGCGTCAAACAAACTTGTGCCAGTTGCGTAGAACAAATTTGTGCCAGTTGCGTCAAACAAACTTGTGCTAGTTGCGTAGAAGAACCTTGTGGCAGTTGCGTCAAACGAACTTGTGCCAGTTGCGTCGAACAAACTTGTGCCAGTTGAGTCAAACAAACTTGTGCCAGTTGGGTCGAACAAACTTGTGCCAGTTGCGTTAAACAAACTTGTGCCAGTTGCATCGAACAAACTTTTGCCAGTTGCGTCGAACAAACTTGTGCCAGTTGCGTCGAACAAACTTGCGCCAGTTACGTCAAACAAACTTGTGCCAGTTGCGTTGAACAAACTTCTGCCAGTTGTGTCAAACAAACTTGTGTTAGTTGCGTAGAACAAACTTGTGCCAGTTGCGTCGAACAAACTTGTGTTAGCTGTGTAGAACAAACTTGTGCCACTTGCGTCAAAAAAACATGTCCCAGTTGTGTAGAACAAACTAGTGCCAGTTGCATAGAACAAACTTGTGCCAGATGCGTAGAACAAACTTGTGCCAGTTGCGCAGAACAAACTTGTGCCAGTTGCATAGAACAAACTTGTGCCAGTTATGTAGAACAAACTTGTGCCAGTTGCGTCGAACAAACTTGTGCCAGTTGCGTCGAACAAACTTGTGCCAGTTACGGCAAACAAACTTGTGCCAGTTTCGTCGAGAAAACTTGCGCCAGTTGCGTCAAAGAAACTTGTGCCAGTTGCGTCAAACAAACTTGTGCCAGTTGCGTCAAACAAACTTGTGCCAGTTGCGTCAAACAAACTTGTTCCAGTTGCATCAAACAAACTTGTGCCAATTGAGTCGAAAAAACTTGTGCCAGTTACGTCGAACAAACTTGTGCTAGTTGCGTCTAACAAACTTGTGCCAGTTGCGTCAAAAAAACTTGCGCCAGTTTCGTCAAACAAACTTGTGCCAGTGGCATCCAACAAACTTGTGCCAGTTGCGCCGAACAAACTTGTGCCAGTTGCATCAAACAAACTTGGGCCAGTTGCGTAGAACAAACTTGTGCCAGTTGCGTAGAACAACCTTGTGCCAGTTGAGTCGAACAAACTTGTGCTAGTTGGTAGAACAAACTTGTGCCAGTTGCGTCAAACAAACTTATGCCAGTTGCGTAAAACAAACTAGTGCCAGTTGCATAGAACAAACTTGTGCCAGTTGAGTAGAACAAACTTGTGCCAATTGCATCAAACAAACTTGTGCCAGTTGCGTCGAACAAACTTGTGCCAGTTGCGTCGAAGAAACTTGTGCCAGTTGCGTCAAACAAACTTGTGCCAGTTGCGTCTAACAAACTTGTGACAGTTGCGTCGAACAAACTTGTGCCAGTTTCGTCGAACAAAGTTGTGCCAGAAATGGCGAACAAACTTGAGCCAGTTGCTTCGAGAAAACTTGTGCCAGCCGCGTAAAAAAAAACTTGTGCCAGTTGCGTCAAACAAACTTGTGCCAGTTGCATCAAACAAACTTGTGCCTCTTGCGTCAAACAAACTTGTGCCAGTTGCGTCAAACAAACTTGTACCAATTGAGTTGAAAAAACTTGTGCCAGTTGCGTCAAACAAACTTGTGCCAGTTGCGTCAAACAAACTTGTTCCTCTTGCGTCAAACAAACTTGTGCCAGTTGCGTCAAACAAACTTGTAGCAATTGAGTCGAAATAACTTGTGCCTGTTACGTCGAACAAACTTGTGCCAGTTGCGTCTAAAAAACTTGTGCCAGCTGCGTCAAAAAAAACTTGTGCCAGTTGCGTCAAACAAACTTGTGCCAGTTGCTTCCAAAAAACTTGTGCCAGTTGCGTCAAACAAACTTGTGCCAGTTACGTAGAAGAACCTTGTGGCAGTTGTGTCAAACGAACTTGTGCCAGTTGCGTCAAACAAACTTTTGCCAGTTGCGTCAAACAAACTTGTGCCAGTTGAGTCAAACAAACTTGTGCCAGTTGGGTCAAACAAACTTGTGCCAATTGCCTTAAACAAACTTGTGCCAGTTGCATCGAACAAACTTTTGCCAGTTGCGTCGAAAAAACTTGTGCCAGTTGCGTCGAACAAACTTGCACCAGTTACGTCAAACAAACTTGTGCCAGTTGTGTTGAACAAACTTCTGCCAGTTGTGTCAAACAAACTTGTGTCAGTTGCGTAGAACAAACATTTGCCATTTGCGTAGAACAAACTTGTGCCAGTTGTGTCAAACAAACCTGTGCCAGTTGTGTACAACAAACTAGTAAGAGTTGCGTAGAACAAACTTGTGCCAGTTGTGTCGAACAAACTTGTGCCAGTTGCGTAGAACAAACTTGTACCAGTTGCGTCAAACAAACTTATGCCAGTTGCATAGAACAAACTAGTGCCAGTTGCATAGAACAAACTTGTGCCAGTTGCGTAGAACAAACTTGTGCCAGTTGCGTCAAACAAACTTGTGCCAGTTGCGTCGAACAAACTTGTGCCAGTTGCGTCGAAGAAACTTGTGCCAGTTGCGTCAAACAAACTTGTGCCATTTGCGTTGAACAAACTTGTGCCAATTGCGTCGAACAAACTTGTGCCAGATATGGCGAACAAACTTGTGCCAGTTGCTTCTAGAAAACTTGTGCCAGTTGCGTAAAAAAAAAAACTTGTGCCAGTTGCATCAAACAAACTTGTGCCATTTGCGTCAAACAAACTTGTGCCTCTTGCGTCAAACAAACTTGTGCCAGTTGCGTCAAACAAACTTGTACCAATTGAGTCGAAAAAAATTGTGCCTATTACGTCGAACAAACTTGTGCCAGTTGCGTCTAACAAAAGTGCCAGTTGCGTCAAACAGACTTGTGCCAGTTGCGTCAAACAAACTTGTGCCAGTTGCGTCAAACAAACTTGTGCCAGTTGCGTAGAACAAACTTGTGCTAGTTGCGTCAAACAAACTTGTGCCAGTTGCGTAGAAGAACCTTGTGCCAGTTGCGTCAAACGAACTTGTGCCAGTTGCGTTAAACAAACTTGTGCCAGTTGCGTCGAACAAACTTGTGCCAGTTGAGTCAAACAAACTTGTGCCAGTTGGGTCGAACAAACTTGTGCCAGTTGCGTTAAACAAACTTGTCCCAGTTGCATCAAACAAACTTTTGCCAGTTGCGTCGAACAAACTTGTGCCAGTTGCGTTGATCAAACTTGCGCCAGTTACGTCAAACAAACTTGTGCCAGTTGCGTTGAACAAACTTCTGCCAGTTGTGTCAAACAAACTTGTGTCAGTTGCGTAGAACAAACTTGTGCAGTTGCGTCGAACAAACTTGTGTCAGTTGTGTAGAACAAACTTGTGCCAGTTGTGTCAAACAAATTTGTGCCAGTTACGGCGAACAAACTTGTGCCACTTGCGTCGAGAAAACTTATGCCAGTTGCGTCAAATAAACTTGTGCCAGTTGCGTCAAATAAACTTGTGCCAGTTGCGTCAAACAAACTTGTGTCAATTGCATCAAACAAACTTGTGCCAGTTGCGTCGAACAAACTTGTGCCAGTTGCGTCGAAGAAACTTGTGCCAGTTGCGTCAAACAAACTTGTGCCAGTTGCGTCGAACAAACTTGTGCCAGTTGCGTCGAACAAATTTGTGCCAGTTACGGCGAACAAACTTGTGCCACTTGCGTCGAGAAAACTTATGCCTGTTGCGTCAAATAAACTTGTGCCAGTTGCGTCAAATAAACTTGTGCCAGTTGCGTCAAACAAACTTGTGCCAGTTGCGTCAAACAAACTTGTGCCAGTTGCGTCAAACAAACTTGTGCCAATTGATTCGAAAAAACTTGTGCCAGTTGCGTTGAACAAACTTGTGCCAGTTGCGTCAAACAAACTTGTGCCAGTTGCCTCAAATAAACTTGTGCCAGTTGCGTAGAAGAACCTTGTGCCAGTTGCGTCAAACGAACTTGTGCCAGTTGCGTCAA
Organism: Macrobrachium rosenbergii; assembly: GCA_039081455.1. Classification (NCBI taxonomy): domain Eukaryota; kingdom Metazoa; phylum Arthropoda; class Malacostraca; order Decapoda; family Palaemonidae; genus Macrobrachium; species Macrobrachium rosenbergii. The sequence continues at coordinate 994,004 of JANJGK010000135.1, read as the reverse complement.
ACAAACTTTTGCCAGTTGCGTCAAACAAACTTGTGCCAGTTGAGTCAAACACACTTGTGCCAGTTGGGTCGAACAAACTTGTGCCAGTTGTGTTAAACAAACTTGTGACAGTTGCATCGAACGAACTTTTGCCAGTTGCGTCGAACAAACTTGTGCCAGTTGCGTCGAACAAACTTGCGCCAGTTACGTCAAACAAACTTGTGAAAGTTGCGTTGAACAAACTTCTGCCAGTTGTGTCAAAGAAACTTGTGTCAGTTGCGTAGAACAAACATTTGCCATTTGCGTAGAACAAACTTTTGCCAGTTGTGTCAAACAAACCTGTGCCAGTTGTGTACAACAAACTAGTAAGAGTTGCGTAGAACTAACTTGTGCCAGTTGTGTCGAACAAACTTGTGCCAGTTGCGTAGAACAAACTTGTACCAGTAGCGTCAAACAAACTTATGCCAGTTGCATAGAACAAACTAGTGCCAGTTGCATAGAACAAACTTGTCCCAGTTGCGTAGAACAAACTTGTGCCAGTTGCGTCAAACAAACTTGTGCCAGTTGCGTCAAACAAACTTGTGCCAGTTGCGTCGAAGAAACTTGTGCCAGTTGCGTCAAACAAACTTGTGCCATTTGCGTTGAACAAACTTGTGCCAGTTGCATCGAACAAACTTGTGCCAGATATGGCGAACAAACTTGTGCCAGTTGCTTCGAGAAAACTTGTGCCAGTTGCGTAAAAAAAAACTTGTGCCAGTTGCGTCAAACAAACTTGTGCCAGTTGCATCAAACAAACTTGTGCCTCTTGCGTCAAACAAACTTGTGCCAGTTGCGTCAAACAAACTTGTACCAGTTGAGTCGAAAAAACTTGTGCCTGTTACGTCGAACAAACTTGAGCCAGTTGCGTCTAACAAACTTGTGCCAGTTGCGTCAAACAGACTTGTGCCAGTTGCGTCAAACAAACTTGTGCCAGTTGCGTAGAACAAACTTGTGACAGTTGCGTCAAACAAACTTTTGCCAGTTGCGTAGAAGAACCTTGTGCCAGTTGCGTCAAACGAACTTGTGCCAGTTGCGTCAAACAAACTTGTGCCAGTTGCGTCGAACAAACTTGTGCCAGTTGAGTCAAACAAACTTGTGCCAGTTTGGTCGAACAAACTTGTGCCAGTTGCGTTAAACAAAATTGTGCCAGTTGCATCGAACAAACTTTTGCCAGTTGCGTCGAACAAAATTGTGCCAGTTGCGTCGAACAAACTTGCGCCAGTTACGTCAAACAAACTTGTGCCAGTTGCGCTGAACAAACTTCTGATAGTTGTGTCAAACAAACTTGTGTCAGTTGCGTAGAACAAACTTGTGCCAGTTGCGTCGAACAAACTTGTGTCAGTTGTGTAGAACAAACTTGTGCCAGTTGCGTCAAACAAACATGTCGCTGATGCGTAGAACAAACTAGTGCCAGTTGCATAGAACAAACTTGTGCCAGATGCGTAGAACAATCTTGTGCCAGTTGCGTAGAACAAACTTGTGCCAGTTGCATAGAACAAACTTGTGCCTGTTATGTAGAACAAACTTGTGCCAGTTGCGTCGAACAAACTTGTGCCAGTTGCGTCGAACAAACTTGTGCCAGTTACGGTGAACAAACTTGTGCCAGTTTCGTCGAGAAAACTTGTGCCAGTTGCGTCAAATAAACTTGTGCTAGTTGCGTCAAACAAACTTGTGCGAGTTGCGTCAAACAAACTTGTGCCAGTTGCGTCTAACAAACTTTTGCCAGTTGCGTCAAAAAAACTTGGGCCAGTTTCGTTAAACAAACTAGTGACAGTGGCATCCACCAAACTTGTGCCACTTGCGTCGAACAAACTTGTGCCAGTTGCGTCAAACAAACTTGTGCCAGTTGCGTAGAACAAACTTGTGTCAGTTGTGTAGAACATCCTTGTGCCACTTGAGTCAAACAAACTTGTGCTAGTTGGTAGAACAAACTTGTGCCAGTTGCGTCAAACAAACTTATGCCAGTTGCGTAAAACAAACTAGTGCCAGTTGCATAGAACAAACTTGTGCCAGTTGAGTAGAACAAACTTGTGCCAATTGCATCAAAGAAACTTGTGCCAGTTGCGTCGAACAAACTTGTGCCAGTTGCGTCGAACAAACTTTTGCCAGTTGCGTCGAAGAAATTTGTGGCAGTTGCGTCAAACAAACTTGTGCCAGTTGCGTCGAACAAACTTGTGCCAGTTACGGCTAACAAACTTGTGCCACTTGCGTCGAGAAAACTTGTGCCAGTTGCGTCAAATAAACTTGTGCCAGTTGCGTCAAACAAACTTGTGCCAGTTACGGCGAACCAACTTGTGCCAGTTGTGTCGAGAAAAGTTGTGCCAGTTCCGCCAAATAAACTTGTGCCAGTTGCGTCAAACAAACTTGTGCCAGTTGTGTCAAACAAACTTGTCAAATTGCGTCAAACAAACTTGTGCCAGTTGCGTCAAACAAACTTGTGCCAATTGATTCGAGAAAACTTGTGCCAGTTGCGTTGAACAAACTTGTGCCAGTTGCGTCTAACAAACATGTGCCAGTTGCGTCAAACAAACTTGTGCCAGTTGCGTCGAACAAACTTGTGCCAGATATGGCGAACAAACTTGTGCCAGTTGCTTCGAGAAAACTTGTGCCAGTCGCGTAAAAAAAAACTTGTGCCAGTTGCGTCAAACAAACTTGTGCCAGTTGCGTCAAACAAACTTGTGCCTCGTGCGTCAAACAAACTTGTGCCAGTTGCATCAAACAAACTTGTACCAATTGAGTCGAAAAAACTTGTGACTGTTATGTCGAACAAACTTGTGCCAGTTGCGTCTAACAAACTTGTGCCAGTTGCGTCGAACAAACTTGTGCCAGTTGCGTCAAACAAACTTGTGCCAGTTGCGTAGAACAAACTTGTGCCAGTTGCGTCAAACAAACTTGTGCCAGTTGCGTAGAACAAACTTTTGCCCTTTTCGTCGAACAAACTTGTGCCAGTTGCGTCGAAAAAACTTGCACCAGTTGCGTCCAACAAACTTGTGCCAGTTGCGTTGAACAAACTTCTGCCAATTATGTCAAACAAACTTGAGTCAGTTGCGTAGAACAAACTTGTGCCAGTTGCGTCAAACAAACTTGTGTCAGTTGGGTAGAACAAATTTGTGCCAGTTGCGTAGAACAAACTAGTACCAGTTGCATAGAACAAACTTGTGCCAGATGCGTAGAACAAACTTGTGCCAGTTGCGTAGAACAAACTTGTGCCAGTTGCATAGAACAAACTTGTGCCAGTTATGTAGAACAAACTTGTGCCATTTGCGTCAAACAAACTTGTGCCAGTTACGGCGAACAAACTTGTGCCAGTTTCGTCGAGAAAACTTGTGCCAGTTGCGTCAAATAAACTTGTGCCAGTTGTGTCAAACAAACTTGTGCCAGTTGCGTCAAACAAACTTGTGCCAGTTGCGTCAAACAAACTTGTTCCAGTTGCGTCAAACAAACTTGTGCCAATTGAGTCGAAAAAACTTGTGCCAGTTGCGTCGAACAAACTTGTGCCAGTTGCGTATAACAAACTTGTGCCAGTTGCGTCAAAAAAACTTGGGCCAGTTTCGTCGAACAAACTTGCGTCAGTGGCACCCAACAAACTTGTGCCAGTTACGTAGAACAAACTTGTGCCAGTTGCGTCAAACAAACTTGTGCCAGTTGCGTAGAACAAACTTGTGCCAATTGCGTAGAACAACCTTGTGCCAGTTGCGTCGAAGAAACTTGTGCTAGTTTGTAGAACAAACTTGTGCCAGATGCGTCAAACAAACTTATGCCAGTTGCGTAAAATAAACTAGTGCCAGTTGCATAGAACAAACTTGTTCCAGTTGAGTAGAACAAACTTGTGCCAATTGCGTCAAAGAAACTTGTGCCAGTTCGTCGAACAAACTTGTGCCAGTTGCGTCGAAGAAACTTGTGCCAGTTGCGTCAAACAAACTTGTGCCAGTTGCGTCGAACAAACTTGTGCCAGTTGCGTCGAACAAACTTGTGCCAGTTACGGCGAACCAACTTGTGCCACTTGCGTCGAGAAAACTTGTGCCAGTTGCGTCGAGAAAACTTGTGCCAGTTGCGTCAAACAAACTTGTGCCAGTTACGGCGAACAAACTTGTGCCAGTTGCGTCGAGAAAACTTGTGCCAGTTGCGTCAAATAAACTTGTGCCATTTGGGTCAAACAAACTTGTGCAAGTTGCGTCAAACAAACTTGTGCCAGTTGCGTCAAACAAACTTGTGCCAGTTGCGTCAAACAAACTTGTGCCAATTGATTAAAAAAAACTTGTGCCAGTTGCGTTGAACAAACTTGTGCAAGTTGCATCTAACAAAGTTGTGCCAGTTGCGTCAAACAAACTTGTGCCAGTTGCGTCGAACAAACTTGTGCCAGTTGCATCGAACACACTATTGCCAGTTGCATAGAACAAACTTGTGCTAGTTGCGTCAAACAAACTTGTGCCAGTTGCGTAGAACAAACTTGTACATGTTGCTTAAAACAACCTTGTGCCAGTTGCGTCAAACAAACTTGTGCCAGTTGTGTCAAACAAACTTGTGCCAGTTGGGTCGAACAAACTTGTGCCAGTTACGTTAAACAAACTTGTTCCAGTTGTGTCGAACAAACTTGTGCCAGTTGAGTCAAACAAACTTGTGCTAGTTATGTCAAACAAACTTGTGCCAGTTGCATCAAACAAACTTGTGCTAGTTGCGTCGAACAAACTTGTGCCAGTTGGGTAGAACAAACATGTGCCAGTTGTGTCAAACAAATTTGTGCCAGTTGCGTAGAACACACTAGTGCCAGTTGCATAGAACAAACTTGTGCCACATGCGTAGAACAAACATTTGCCATTTGCGTAGAACAAACTTGTGCCCGTTGTGTCAAACAAACCTGTGCCAGTTCTGTACAACAAACTAGTAAGAGTTTCGTAGAACAAACTTGTGCCAGTTGTGTCGTACAAACTTGTGCCAGTTGCGTAGAACAAACTTGTACCAGTTGCGTCAAACAAACTTATGCCAGTTGCATAGAACAAACTAGTGCCAGTTGCATAGAACAAACTTGTCCCAGTTGCGTAGAACAAACTTGTGCCAGTTGCGTCAAACAAACTTGTGCCAGTTGCGTCGAACAAACTTGTGCCAGTTGCGTCGAAGAAACTCGTGACAGTTGCGTCAAACAAACTTGCGCCATTTGCGTCGAACGAACTTGTGACAGTTGCGTCGAACAAACTTGTGCCAGATATGGCGAACAAACTTGTGCCAGTTGCGTAAAAAAAAACTTGTGCCTCTTGCGTCAAACAAACTTGTGCCAGTTGTGTCAAACAAACTTGTGCCTCTTGCGTCAAACAAACTTGTGCCAGTTGCGTCAAACAAACTTGTACCAATTGAGTCGAAAACACTTGTGCCAGTTACGTCGAACAAACTTGTGCCAGTTGCGTCTAACAAACTTGTGCCAGTTGCGTCAACCAAACTTGTGCCAGTTGCGTCAAACAAACTTGTGCTAGTTGCGTAGAACAAACTTGTGCCAGTTGCGTCAAACAAACTTGTGCCAGTTGCGTAGAAGAACCTTGTGCCAGTTGCGTCAAACGAACTTGTGCCAGTTGCGTCAAACAAACTTGTGCCAGTTGCGTCGAACAAACTTGTGCCAGTTGAGTCAAACAAACTTGTGCCAGTTGAGTCTAACAAACTTGTGCCAGTTGCGTTAAACAAACTTGTGCCAGTTGCCTCGAACAAGCTTTTGCCAGTTGCGTCGAACAAACTTGTGCCAGTTGCGTCGAACTAACTTGCGCCAGTTACGTCAAACAAACTTGTGCCAGTTGCGTTGAACAAACTTCTGCCAGTTGTGTCAAACAAACTTGTGTCAGTTGCGTAGAACAAACTTGTGCCAGTTGCGTCGAACAAACTTGTGTCAGTTGAGTAGAACAAACTTGTGCCAGTTGTGTGAAACAAACATGTCCCAGTTGCGTAGAACAAACTAGTGCCAGTTGCATAAAACAAACTTGTGCCAGATGCGTAGAACAAACTTGTGCCAGTTGCGTAGAACAAACTTGTGCCAGTTGCATAGAACAAACTTGTGCCAGTTATGTAGAAGAAACTTGTGCCAGTTGCATCGAACAAACTTGTGCCAGTTGCGTTGAACTAACTTGTGCCAGTTACGGCGAACAAACTTGTGCCAGTTTCGTCGAGAAAACTTGTGCCAGTTGCGTCAAATAAACTTGTGCCAGTTGCGTCAAACAAACTTGTGCCAGTTGCGTCAAACAAACTTGTGCCAGTTGTGTCAAACAAATTTGTTCTAGTTGCGTCAAACAAAATTTTGCCTCTTGAGTCGAAAAAACTTGTGCCAGTTGCGTCGAACAAACTTGTGCCAGTTGCGTCTAACAAACTTGTGCCAGTTGCGTCAAAAAAACTTGTGCCAGTTTCGTCAAACAAACTTGTGCCAGTGGCATCCAACAAACTTGTGCCAGTTGCGTCGAACAAACTTGTGCCAGTTGCGTCAAACAAACTTGTGCCAGTTGCGTAGAACAAACTTGTGCCAGTTGCGTAGAACAACCTTGTGCCAGTTGAGTCGAACAAACTTGTGCTAGTTGGTAGAACAAACTTGTGCCAGTTGCGTCAAACAAACTTATGCCAGTTGCGTAAAACAAACTAGTGCCAGTTGCATAGAACAAACTTGTGCCAGTTGAGTAGAACAAACTTGGGCCAATTGCATCAAACAAACTTCTGCCAGTTGTGTCGAAGAAACTTGTGCCAGTTGCGTTGAACAAACTTTTGCCAGTTGTGTCAAACAAACTTGTGCCAGTTGCGTCAAACAAACTTAATCCAGTTGCGTCAAACAAACTTGTGCCAGTTGCGTCAAACAAACTTGTGCCAGTTGCGTCAAACAAACTTGTGCCAATTGATTCGAAAAAACTTGTGCCAGTTGCGTTGAACAAACTTGTGCCAGTTGCGTCTAACAAACTTGTGCCAGTTGCGTCAAACAAACTTGTGCCAGTTGCGTCGAACAAACTTGTGCCAGATATGGCGAACAAACTTGTGCCAGTTGCTTCGAGAAAACTTGTGCCAGTTGCGTAAAAAAAAACTTGTGCCAGTTGCGTCAAACAAACTTGTGCCAGTTGCGTAAAAAAAACTTGTGCCTCTTGCGTCAAACAAACTTGATCCAGTTGCGTCAAACAAACTTGTACCAATTGAGTCGAAAAAACTTGTGCCTGTTACGTCGAACAAACTTGTGCCAGTTGCGTCTAACAAACTTGTGCCAGTTGCGTCAAAAAAAACTTGTGCCAGTTGCGTCAAACAAACTTGTGCCAGTTGCATCAAACAAACTTGTGCCAGTAGCGTAGAACAAACTTGTGCCAGTTGCGTCAAACGAACTTGTGCCAGTTGCGTAGAAGAACCTTGTGGCAGTTGCATCAAACAAACTATTGCCAGTTGCGTCAAACAAACTTCTGACAGTTGTGTCAAACAAACTTGTGTCAGTTGCGTAGAACAAACATTTGCCATTTGCGTAGAACAAACTTGTGCCAGTTGTGTCAAACAAACCTGTGCCAGTTGTGTACAACAAACTAGTAAGAGTTGCGTAGAACAAACTTGTGCCAGTTGTGTCGAACATACTTGTGCCAGTTGCGTAGAACAAACTTGTACCAGTTGCGTCAAACAAACTTATGCCAGTTGCATAGAACAAATTAGTGCTAGTTGCATAGAACAAACTTGTCCCAGTTGCGTAGAACAAACTTGTGCCAGTTGCGTTGAACAAACTTGTGCCAGTTGCGTCGAACAAACTTGTGCCAGTTGCGTCGAACAAACTTGTGCCAGTTGCGTCAAACAAACTTGTGCCATTTGCGTCTAACAAACTTGTGCCAGTTGCGTCAAACAAACTTGTGCCAGTTGCGTCGAACAAACTTGTGCCAGATATGGCGAACAAACTTGTGCCAGTTGCTTCGAGAAAACTTGTGCCAGTTGCGTAAAAAAAAACTTGTGCCAGTTGCGTCAAACAAACTTGTGCCAGTTGCGTGAAAAAAAACTTGTGCCAGTTGCGTCAAACAAACTTGTGCCAGTTGCGTCAAACAAACTTGTGCCTGTTGCGTCAAACAAACTTGTGCCAGTTGCGTCAAACAAACGTGTACCAATTGAGTCGAAAAAACTTGTGCCAGTTACATCGAACAAACTTGTGCCAGTTGCGTCTAACAAACTTGTGCCAGTTGCGTTAAACAAACTTGTGCCAGTTGCATCGAACAAAGTTTTGCCAGTTGCGTTGAACAAACTTCAGACAGTTGCATCGAACAAACTTGCGCCAGTTACGTCAAACAAACTTGTGCCAGTTGCGTTGAACAAACTTCTGCCAGTTGTGTCGAACAAACTTATGCCAGTTGCATAGAACAAACTAGTGCCAGTTGCATAGAACAAACTTGTCCCAGTTGCGTAGAACAAACTTGTGCCAGTTGCGTAAAAAAAAACTTGTGCCAGTTGCGTAAAAAAAAACTTGTGCCAGTTGCGTCAAACAAACTTGTGCCAGTTGCGTAAAAAAAACTTATGCCAGTTGCGTAAAAAAAAGCTTGTGCCAGATGCGTATAAAAAAACTTGTGCCAGTTGCGTCAAAAAAACTTGTGCCTCTTGCGTCAAACAAACTTGTGCCAATTGAGTCGAAAAAACTTGTGCCTGTTACGTCAAACAAACTTGTGCCAGTTGGGTCGAACAAACTTGTGCCAGTTGCGTTAAACAAACTTGTGCCAGTTGCATCGAACAAAGTTTTGCCAGTTGCGTCGAACAAACTTCTGACAGTTGCGTCGAACAAACTTGCGCCAGTTACGTCAAACAAACTTGTGCCAGTTGCGTTGAACAAACTTCTGCCAGTTGTGTCGAACAAACTTATGCCAGTTGCATAGAACAAACTAGTGCCAGTTGCATAGAACAAACTTGTCCCAGTTGCGTCGAACAAACTTGTGCCAGTTGCGTCGAAGAAACTTGTGACAGTTTCGTCAAACAAACTTGCGCCCTTTGCGTCAAACAAACTTGTGCCAGTTGCGTCGAACAAACTTGTGCCAGATATGGCGAACAAACTTGTGCCAGTTGCTTCGAGAAAACTTGTGCCAGTTGGGTAAAAAAAAACTTGTGCTAGTTGCGTCAAACAAACTTGTGCCAGTTGCATAGAACAAACTTGTGCCTCTTGCGTCAAACAAACTTGTGCCAGTTGCGTCAAACAAACTTGTACCAATTGAGTCGAAAAAACTTGTGCCTGTTACGTCGAACAAACTTGTGCCAGTTGCGTCTAACAAACTTGTGCCCGTTGCGTCAACCAAACTTGTGCCAGTTGCGTCAAACAAACTTGTGCCAGTTGCGTAGAACAAACTTGTGCCCGTTGCGTCAAACAAACTTGTGCCAGTTGCGTAGAAGAACCTTGTGCCAGTTGCGTCAAACGAACTTGTGACAGTTGCGTCAAACAAAATTGTGCCAGTTGCGTCGAACAAACTTGTGCCAGTTGAGTCAAACAAACTTGTGCCAGTTGGGTCGAACAAACTTGTGCCAGTTGCGTTAAACAAACTTGTGCCAGTTGCATCGAACAAACTTTTGCCAGTTGCGTCGAACAAACTTGTGCCAGTTGCGTCGAACAAACTTGCGCCAGTTACGTGAAACAAACTTGTGCCAGTTGCGTTGAACAAACTTCTGCCAGTTGTGTCAAACAAACTTGTGTCAGTTGCGTAGAACAAACTTGTGCCAGTTGCGTCGAACAAACTTGTGTCAGTTGGGTAGAACAAACTTGTGCCAGTTGCGTCAAACAAACATGTCCCAGTTGCGTAGAACAAACTAGTGCCAGTTGCATAGAACAAACTTTTGCCAGATGCGTAGAACAAACTTGTGCCAGTTGCGTAGAACAAACTTGTTCCAGTTGCATAGAACAAACTTGTGCCAGTTATGTAGAACTAACTTGTGCCAGTTGCGTCTAACAAACTTGTGCCAGTTGCGTCGAACAAACTTGTGCCAGTTACAGCGAACAAACTTGTGCCAGTTTCGTCGAGAAACCTTGTGCCAGTTGCGTCAAATAAACTTGTGCCAGTTGCGTCAAACAAACTTGTGCCAGTTGCGTCAAACAAACTTGTGCTAGTTGTGTCAAACAAACTTGTTCTAGTTGCGTCAAACAAACTTGTGCCTCTTGAGTCGAAAAAACTTGTGCCAGTTGCGTAAAAAAAAACTTGTGCCAGTTGCGTCTAACAAACTTGTGCCAGTTGCGTCAAAAAAACTTGTGCCAGTTTCGTCAAACAAACTTGTGCCAGTGGCATCCAACAAATTTCTGCCAGTTGCGTCGAACAAACTTGTGCCAGTTGCGTAGAACAAACTTGTGCCAGTTGCGTAGAACAACCTTGTGCCAGTTGAGTCGAACAAACTTGTGCCTGTTGCATCAAACAAACTTGTGCCAGTTGCGTCAAACAAACTTTTGCCAGTTGCGTAAAACAAACTAGTGCCATTTGCATAGAACAAACTTGTGCCAGTTGAGTGGAACAAACTTGTGCCAATTGCATCAAACAAACTTGTGCCAGTTGTGTCGAACAAACTTGTGCTAGTTGCGTCGAACAAACTTTTGCCAGTTGTGTCAAACAAACTTGTGCCAGTTGCATCAAACAAACTTGTGCCAGTTGCGTCAAACAAACTTGTGCCAGCTGCGTCAAACAAACTTGTGCCAGTTGCGTCAAACAAACCTGTGCCAATTGATTCGAAAAAACTTGTGCCAGTTGCGTTAAAAAAACTTGTGCCAGTTGCGTCTAACAAACTTGTGCCAGTTGCGTCAAACAAACTTGTGCCAGTTGCGTCGAACAAACTTGTGCCAGATATGGCGAACAAACTTGTGCCAGTTGCTTCGAGAAAACTTGTGCCAGTTGCTTAAAAAACAACTTGTGCCAGTTGCGTCAAACAAACTTGTGCCAGTTGCGTCAAAAAATCTTTTGCCTCTTGCGTCAAACAAACTTGTGCCAATTGAGTTAAAAAAACTTGTGCCTGTTACGTCAAACAAACTTGTGCCAGTTGCGTCTAACAAACTTGTGCCAGTTGCGTCAAAAAAAACTTGTTCCAGTTGCGTCAAACAAACTTGTGCCAGTTGCGTCAAACAAACTTGTGCCAGTTGTGTAGAACAAACTTGTGCCAGTTGCGTCAAACAAACTTGTGCCAGTTGCGTAGAGGAACCTTGTGCCAGTTGCGTCAAACGAACTTGTGCCAGTTGCGTCAAACAAACTTTTGCCAGTTGCGTCAAACAAACTTGTGCCAGTTGAGTCAAACAAACTTGTGCCAGTTGGGTAGAACAAACTTGTGCCAGTTGCGTTAAACAAACTTGTGCCAGTTGCATCGAACAAACTTTTGCCAGTTGCGTCGAACAAACTTGTGCCAGTTGTGTCGAAAAAACTTGTGCCAGTTGCGCAGAACAAACTTGTACCAATTGCGTCAAACAAACTTATGCCAGTTGCATAGAACAAAATAGTGCCAGTTGCATAGAACAAACTTGTGCCAGTTGCGTAGAACAAACTTGTGCCATTTGCATTGAACAAACTTGTGCCAGTTGAGTAGAACAAACTTGTGCCAGATATGGCGAACAAACTTGTGCCAGTTGCTTCGAGAAAACTTGTGCCAGTTGCGTCAAACAAACTTGTGCCAGTTGCGTCAAACAAACTTGTGCCTCTTGCGCCAAACAAACTTGTGCCAGTTGCGTCAAACAAACTTGTACCAATTGAGTCGAAAAAACTTGTGCCTGTTACGTCGAACAAACTTGTGCCAGTTGCGTCTAACAAACTTGTGCCAGTTGCGTCAAACAGACTTGTGCCACTTACGTCAAACAAACTTGTGCCAGTTGCGTCAAACAAACTTGTGCCAGTTGCGTAGAACAAACTTGTGCCAGTTGCGTCAAACAAACTTGTGCCAGTTGAGTCAAACAAACTTGTGCCAGTTGGGTCGAACAAACTTGTGCCAGTTGCGTTAAACAAACTTGTGCCAGTTGCATCGAACAAACTTTTGCCAGTTGCGTCGAACAAACTTGTGCCAGTTGCGTCGAACAAACTTGCGCCAGTTACGTCAAACAAACTTGTGCCAGTTGCGTTGAACAAACTTCTGCCAGTTGTGTCAAACAAACTTGTGTCAGTTGCATAGAACAAACTTGTGCCAGTTGCGTCGAACAAACTTGTGTCAGTTGTGTAGAACAAACTTGTGCCAGTTGCGTCAAAAAAACATGTCCCAGTTGTGTAGAACAAACTAGTGCCAGTTGCATAGAACAAACTTGTGCCAGATGTGTAGAACAAACTTGTGCCAGTTGCGCAGAACAAACTTGTGCCAGTTGCATAGAACAAACTTGTGCCAGTTATGTAGAACAAACTTGTGCCAGTTGCGTCGAACAAACTTGTGCCAGTTGCGTCGAACAAGCTTGTGCCAGTTACGGCGAACAAACTTGTGCCAGTTTCGCCGAGAAAACTTGTGCCAGTTGCGTCAAATAAACTTGTGCCAGTTGCGTCAAACAAACTTGTGCCAGTTGCGTCAAACAAACTTGGGCCAGTTTCGTCAAACAAACTTGTTCCAGTTGCGTCAAACAAACTTGTGCCAATTGAGTCGAAAAAACTTGTGCCAGTTACGTCGAACAAACTTGTGCCAGTTGCGTCTAACAAACTTGTGCCAGTTGCGTCAAAAAAACTTGGGCCAGTTTCGTCAAACAAACTTGTGCCAGTGGCATCCAACAAACTTGTGCCAGTTGCGCCGAACAAACTTGTGCCAGTTGCATCAAACAAACTTGTGCCAGTTGCATAGAACAAACTTGTGCCAGTTGTGTAGAACAACCTTGTGCCAGTTGAGTCGAACAAACTTGTGCTAGTTGGTAGAACAAACTTGTGCCAGTTGCGTCAAACAAACTTATGCCAGTTGCGTAAAGCAAACTAGTGCCAGTTGCATAGAACAAACTTGTGGCAGTTGAGTAGAACAAACTTGTGCCAATTGCATCAAACAAACTTGTGCCAGTTGTGTCGAACAAACTTGTGCCAGTTGCGTCGAACAAACTTGTGCCAGTTGCGTCAAACAAACTTGTGCCAGTTGCGTCGAACAAACTTGTGCCAGTTGCGTCGAACAAACTTGTGCCAGTTACGGCAAACAAACTTGTGCCACTTGCATCGAGAAAACTTGTGCCAGTTGCGTCAAATAAACTTGTGCCAGTTGAGTCAAACAAACTTGTGCCAGTTACGGCGAACCAACTTGTGTCAGTTGCGTCGAGAAAAGATGTGCCAGTTGCTTCAAATAAACTTGTGCCAGTTGCGTCAAACAAACTTGTGCCAGTTGCGTCAAACAAACTTGTGCCAGTTGCGTCAATCAAACTTGTGCCAGTTGCGTCAAACAAACTTGTGCCAATTGATTCGAAAAAACTTGTGCCAGTTGCGTTGAACAAACATGTGCCAGTTGCGTCTAACAAACTTGTGACAGTTGCGTCGAACAAACTTGTGCCAGTTGCGTCGAACAAAGTTGTGCCAGATATGGCGAACAAACTTGTGCCAGTTGCGTCAAACAAACTTGTGCCAGTTGCATCAAACAAACTTGTGCCTCTTGCGTCAAACAAACTTGTGCCAGTTGCGTCAAACAAACTTGTACCAATTGAGTCGAAAAAACTTGTGCCAGTTGCGTCAAACAAACTTGTGCTAGTTGCGTCAAACAAACTTGTGCCTCTTGCGTCAAACAAACTTGTGCCAGTTGCGTCAAACAAACTTGTACCAATTGAGTCGAAAAAACTTGTGCCTGTTACGTCGAACAAACTTGTGCCAGTTGCGTCTAAAAAACTTGTGCCAGCTGCGTCAAAAAAAACTTGTGCCAGTTGCGTCAAACAAACTTGTGCCAGTTGCTTCCAAAAAACTTGTGCCAGTTGCGTCAAACAAACTTGTGCCAGTTATGTAGAAGAATCTTGTGGCAGTTGTGTCAAACGAACTTGTGCCATTTGCGTCAAACAAACTTTTGCTAGTTGCGTCAAACAAACTTGTGCCAGTTGAGTCAAACAAACTTGTGCCAGTTGGGTCGAACAAACTTGTGCCAATTGCGTTAAACAAACTTGTGCCAGTTGCATCGAACAAACTTTTGCCAGTTGCGTCGAACAAACTTGTGCCAGTTGCGTCGAACAAACTTGCACCAGTTACGTCAAACAAACTTGTGCCAGTTGCGTTGAACAAACTTCTGCCAGTTGTGTCAAACAAACTTGTGTCAGTTGCGTAGAACAAACATTTGCCATTTGCGTAGAACAAACTTGTGCCAGTTGTGTCAAACAAACCTGTGCCAGTTGTGTACAACAAACTAGTAAGAGTTGCGTAGAACAAACTTGTGCCAGTTGTGTCAAACAAACTTGTGCCAGTTGCGTAGAACAAACTTGTACAAGTTGCGTCAAACAAACTTATGCCAGTTGCATAGAACAAACTAGTGCCAGTTGCATAGAACAAACTTGTCCCAGTTGCGTAGAACAAACTTGTGCCAGTTGCGTCAAACAAACTTGTGCCAGTTGCGTCGAACAAACTTGTGCCAGTTGCGTCGAAGAAACTTGTGCCAGTTGCGTCAAACAAACTTGTGCCATTTGCGTTGAACAAACTTGTGCCAGTTGCGTCGAACAAACTTGTGCCAGATATGGCGAACAAACTTGTGCCAGTTGCTTCGAGAAAACTTGTGCCAGTTGCATAAAAAAAAAACTTGTGCCAGTTGCATCAAACAAACTTGTGCCATTTGCGTCAAACAAACTTGTGCCTCTTGCGTCAAACAAACTTGTGCCAGTTGCGTCAAACAAACTTGTACCAATTGAGTCGAAAAAAATTGTGCCTATTACGTCGAACAAACTTGTGCCAGTTGCGTCTAACAAAAGTGCCAGTTGCGTCAAACAGACTTGTGCCAGTTGCGTCAAACAAACTTGTGCCAGTTGCGTCAAACAAACTTGTGCCAGTTGCGTAGAACAAACTTGTGCTAGTTGCGTCAAACAAACTTGTCCCAGTTGCGTAGAAGAACCTTGTGCCAGTTGCGTCAAACGAACTTGTGCCTGTTGCGTTAAACAAACTTGTGCCAGTTGCGTCGAATAAACTTGTGCCAGTTGAGTCAAACAAACTTGTGCCAGTTGGGTCGAACAAACTTGTGCCAGTTGCGTTAAACAAACTTGTCCCAGTTGCATCAAACAAACTTTTGCCAGTTGCGTCGAACAAACTTGTGCCAGTTGCGTTGATCAAACTTGCGCCAGTTACGTCAAACATACTTGTGCCAGTTGCGTTGAACAAACTTCTGCCAGTTGTGTCAAACAAACTTGTGTCAGTTGCGTAGAACAAACTTGTGCCAGTTGCGTCGAACAAACTTGTGTCAGTTGTGTAGAACAAACTTGTGCCAGTTGTGTCAAACAAATTTGTGCCAGTTACGGCGAACAAACTTGTGCCACTTGCGTCGAGAAAACTTATGCCAGTTGCGTCAAATAAACTTGTGCCAGTTGCGTCAAATAAACTTGTGCCAGTTGCGTCAAACAAACTTGTGCCAATTGCATCAAACAAACTTGTGCCAGTTGCGTCGAACAAACTTGTGCCAGTTGCGTCGAAGAAACTTGTGCCAGTTGCGTCAAACAAACTTGTGCCAGTTGCGTCAAACAAACTTGTGCCAGTTGCGTCGAACAAATTTGTGCCAGTTACGGCGAACAAACTTGTGCCACTTGCGTCGAGAAAACTTATGCCAGTTGCGTCAAATAAACTTGTGCCAGTTGCGTCAAATAAACTTGTGCCAGTTGCGTCAAACAAACTTGTGCCAGTTGCGTCAAACAAACTTGTGCCAGTAGCGTCAAACAAACTTGTGCCAATTGATTCGAAAAAACTTGTGCCAGTTGCGTTGAACAAACTTGTGCCAGTTGCGTCAAACAAACTTGTGCCAGTTGCCTCAAATAAACTTGTGCCAGTTGCGTAGAAGAACCTTGTGCCAGTTGCGTCAAACGAACTTGTGCCAGTTGCGTCAAACAAACTTTTGCCAGTTGCGTCAAACAAACTTGTGCCAGTTGAGTCAAACACACTTGTGCCAGTTGGGTCGAACAAACTTGTGCCAGTTGCGTTAAACAAACTTGTGCCAGTTGCATCGAACAAACTTTTGCCAGTTGCGTCAAACAAACTTGTGCCAGTTGCGTCGAACAAACGTGCGCCAGTTACGTCAAACAAACTTGTGCCAGTTGCGTTGAACAAACTTCTGCCAGTTGTGTCAAAGAAACTTGTGTCAGTTGAGTAGAACAAACATTTGCCATTTGTGTAGAACAAACTTTTGCCAGTTGTGTCAAACAAACCTGTGCCAGTTGTGTACAACAAACTAGTAAGAGTTGCGTAGAACAAACTTGTGCGAGTTGTGTCGAACAAACTTGTGCCAGTTGCGTAGAACAAACTTGTACCAGTTGCGTCAAACAAACTTATGCCAGTTGCATAGAACAAACTAGTGCCAATTGCATAGAACAAACTTGTCCCAGTTGCGTAGAACAAACTTGTGCCAGTTGCGTCAAACAAACTTGTGCCAGTTGCGTCAAACAAACTTGTGCCAGTTGCGTCGAAGAAACTTGTGCCAGTTGCGTCAAACAAACTTGTGCCATTTGCGTTGAACAAACTTGTGCCAGTTGCATCGAACAAACTTGTGCCAGATATGGCGAACAAACTTGTGCCAGTTGCTTCGATAAAACTTGTGCCAGTTGGTTAAAAAAAACTTGTGCCAGTTGCGTCAAACAAACTTGTGCCAGTTGCGTCAAACAAACTTGTGCCTCTTGCGTCAAACAAACTTGTGCCAGTTGCGTCAAACAAACTAGTACCAATTGAGTCGAAAAAACTTGTGCCTGTTACGTCGAACAAACTTGTGCCAGTTGCGTCTAACAAACTTGTGCCAGTTGCGTCAAACAGACTTGTGCCAGTTGCATCAAACAAACTTGTGCCAGTTGCGTAGAACAAACTTGTGCCAGTTGCGTCAAACAAACTTGTGCCAGTTGCGTAGAAGAACCTTGTGCCAGTTGCGTCAAACGAACTTGTGCCAGTTGCGTCAAACAAACTTGTGCCAGTTGCGTCGAACAAACTTGTGCCAGTTGAGTCAAACAAACTTGTGCCAGTTGGGTCGAACAAACTTGTGCCAGTTGCGTTAAACAAAATTGTGCCAGTTGCATTGAACAAACTTTTGCCAGTTGCGTCGAACAAACTTGTGCCAGTTGCGTCGAACAAACTTGCGCCAGTTACGTCAAACAAACTTGTGCCAGTTGCGCTGAACAAACTTCTGCTAGTTGTGTCAAACAAACTTGTGTCAGTTGCGTAGAACAAACTTGTGCCAGTTGCGTCGAACAAACTTGTGTCAGTTGTGTAGAACAAACTTGTGCCAGTTGCATCAAACAAACATGTCGCTGTTGCGTAGAACAAACTAGTGCCAGTTGCATAGAACAAACTTGTGCCAGATGCGTAGAACAATCTTGTGCCAGTTGCGTAGAACAAACTTGTGCCAGTTGCATAGAACAAATTTGTGCCTGTTATGTAGAACAAACTTGTGCCAGTTGCGTCGAACAAACTTGTGCCAGTTGCATCGAACAAACTTGTGCCAGTTACGGCGAACAATCTTGTGCCAGTTTCGTCGAGAAAACTTGTGCCAGTTGCGTCAAATAAACTTGTGCTAGTTGCGTCAAACAAACTTGTGCGAGTTGCGTCAAACAAACTTGTGCCAGTTGCGTCTAACAAACTGGTGCCAGTTGCGTCAAAAAAACTTGGGCCAGTTTCGTCAAACAAACTAGTGCCAGTGGCATCCACCAAACTTGTGCCAGTTGCGTCGAACAAACTTGTGCCAGTTGCGTCAAACAAACTTGTGCCAGTTGCGTAGAACAAACTTGTGCCAGTTGTGTAGAACAACCTTGTGCCACTTGAGTCAAACAAACTTGTGCTAGTTGGTAGAACAAACTTGTGCCAGTTGCGTCAAACAAACTTATGCCAGTTGCGTAAAACAAACTAGTGCCAGTTGCATAGAACAAACTTGTGCCATTAGTAGAACAAACTTGTGCCAATTGCATCAAAGAAACTTGTGCCAGTTGCGTCGAACAAACTTTTGCCAGTTGCGTCGAAGAAATTTGTGGCAGTTGCGTCAAACAAACTTGTGCCAGTTGCGTCGAACAAACTTGTGCCAGTTACGGCTAACAAACTTGTGCCACTTGCGTCGAGAAAACTTGTGCCAGTTGCGTCAAATAAACTTGTGCCAGTTGCGTCAAACAAACTTGTGCCAGTTACGGCGAACCAACTTGTGCCAGTTGTGTCGAGAAAAGTTGTGCCAGTTGCGTCAAATAAACTTGTGCCAGTTGCGTCAAACAAACTTGTGCCAGTTGTGTCAAACAAAATTGTGCCAATTGCGTCAAACAAACTTGTGCCAGTTGCGTCAAACAAACTTGTGCCAATTGATTCGAAAAAACTTGTGCCAGTTGCGTTGAACAAACTTGTGCCAGTTGCGTCTAACAAACATGTGCCAGTTGCGTCAAACAAACTTGTGCCAGTTGCGTCGAACAAACTTGTGCCAGATATGGCGAACAAACTTGTGCCAGTTGCTTCGAGAAAACTTGTGCCAGTCGCGTAAAAAAAAAACTTGTGCCAGTTGCGTCAAACAAACTTGTGCCAGTTGCGTCAAACAAACTTGTGCCTCTTGCGTCAAACAAACTTGTGCCAGTTGCATCAAACAAACTTGTACCAATTTAGTTGAAAAAACTTGTGACTGTTATGTCGAACAAACTTGTGCCAGTTGCGTCTAACAAACTTGTGCCAGTTGCGTCAAACAAACTTGTGCCAGTTGCGTCAAACAAACTTGTGCCAGTTGCGTAGAACAAACTTGTGCCAGTTGCGTCAAACAAACTTGTGCCAGTTGCGTAGAACAAACTTTTGCCCTTTTCGTCTAACAAACTTGTGCCAGTTGCGTCGAAAAAACTTGCGCCAGTTGCGTCCAACAAACTTGTGCCAGTTGCGTTGAACAAACTTCTGCCAATTGTGTCAAACAAACTTGAGTCAGTTGCATAGAACAAACTTGTGCCAGTTGCGTCGAACAAACTTGTGTCAGTTGGGTAGAACAAATTTGTGCCAGTTGCGTAGAACAAACTAGTACCAGTTGCATAGAACAAACTTGTGCCAGATGCGTAGAACAAACTTGTGCCAGTTGCGTAGAACAAACTTGTGCCAGTTGCATAGAAGAAACTTGTGCCAGTTATGTAGAACAAACTTGTGCCATTTGCGTCAAACAAACTTGTGCCAGTTGCGTCGAACAAACTTGTGCCAGTTACGGCGAACAAACTTGTGCCAGTTTCGTCGAGAAAACTGGTGCCAGTTGCGTCAAATAAACTTGTGCCAGTTGCGTCAAACAAACTTGTGCCAGTTGCGTCAAACAAACTTGTTCCAGTTGCGTCAAACAAACTTGTGCTAATTGAGTCGAAAAAACTTGTGCCAGTTGCATCGAACAAACTTGTGCCAGTTGCGTCTAACAAACTTGTGCCAGTTGCGTCAAAAAAACTTGGGCCAGTTTCGTCGAACAAACTTGTGTCAGTGGCACCCAACAAACTTGTGCCAGTTACGTAGAACAAACTTGTGCCAGTTGCGTCAAACAAACTTGTGCCAGTTGCGTAGAACAAACTTGTGCCAATTGCGTAGAACAACCTTGTGCCAGTTGCGTCGAAGAAACTTGTGCTAGTTTGTAGAACAAACTTGTGCCAGATGCGTCAAACAAACTTATGCCAGTTGCGTAAAACAAACTAGTGCCAGTTGCATAGAACAAACTTGTTCCAGTTGAGTAGAACAAACTTGTGCCAATTGCGTCAAACAAACTTGTGCCAGTTCTTCGAACAAACTTGTGCCAGTTGCGTCGAAGAAACTTGTGCCAGTTGCGTCAAACAAACTTGTGCCAGTTGCGTCGAACAAACTTGTGCCAGTTGCGTCGAACAAACTTGTGCCAGTTACGGCGAACCAACTTGTGCCACTTGCGTCGAGAAAACTTGAGCCAGTTGCGTCGAGAAAACTTGTGCCAGTTGCGTCAAACAAACTTGTGCCAGTTACGGCAAACAAACTTGTGCCAGTTGCGTCGAGAAAACTTGTGCCAGTTGCGTCAAATAAACTTGTGCCATTTGGGTCAAACAAACTTGTGCAAGTTGCGTCAAACAAACTTGTGCCAGTTGCGTCAAACAAACTTGTGCCAGTTGCGTCAAACAAACTTGTGCCAATTGATTAAAAAAAACTTGTGCCAGTTGCGTTGAACAAACTTGTGCAAGTTGCATCTAACAAAGTTGTGCCAGTTGCGTCAAACAAACTTGTGCCAGTTGCGTCGAACAAACTTGTGCCAGTTGCATCGAACACACTATTGCCAATTGCATAGAACAAACTTGTGCCAGTTGCGTCAAACAAACTTGTGCCAGTTGCGTAGAACAAACTTGTACATGTTGCTTAAAACAACCTTGTGCCAGTTGCGTCAAACAAACTTGTGCCAGTTGTGTCAAACAAACTTGTGCCAGTTGGGTCGAACAAACTTGTGCCAGTTACGTTAAACAAACTTGTTCCAGTTGTGTCGAACAAACTTGTGCCAGTTGCGTCAAACAAACTTGTGCTAGTTATGTCAAACAAACTTGTGCCAGTTGCATCAAACAAACTTGTGCTAGTTGCGTCGAACAAACTTGTGCCAGTTGGGTAGAACAAACATGTGCCAGTTGTGTCAAACAAATTTGTGCCAGTTGCGTAGAACACACTAGTGCCAGTTGCATAGAACAAACTTGTGCCACATGCGTAGAACAAACATTTGCCATTTGCGTAGAACAAACTTGTGCCAGTTGTGTCAAACAAACCTGTGCCAGTTGTGTACAACAAACTAGTAAGAGTTGCGTAGAACAAACTTGTGCCAGTTGTGTCGAACAAACTTGTGCCAGTTGCGTAGAACAAACTTGTACCAGTTGCGTCAAACAAACTTATGCCAGTTGCATAGAACAAACTAGTGCCAGTTGCATAGAACAAACTTGTCCCAGTTGCGTAGAACAAACTTGTGCCAGTTGCTTCAAACAAACTTGTGCCAGTTGCGTCGAACAAACTTGTGCCAGTTGCGTCGAAGAAACTCGTGACAGTTGCGTCAAACAAACTTGCGCCATTTGCGTCGAACGAACTTGTGACAGTTGCGTCGAACAAACTTGTGCCAGATATGGCGAACAAACTTGTGCCAGTTGCGTAAAAAAAAACTTGTGCCTCTTGCGTCAAACAAACTTGTGCCAGTTGCGTCAAACAATCTTGTGCCTCTTGCGTCAAACAAACTTGTGCCAGTTGCGTCAAACAAACTTGTACCAATTGAGTCGAAAAAACTTGTGCCAGTTACGTCGAACAAACATGTGCCAGTTGCGTCTAACAAACTTGTGCCAGTTGCGGCAACCAAACTTGTGCCAGTTGCGTCAAACAAACTTGTGCTAGTTGCGTAGAACAAATTGTGCCAGTTGCGTCAAACAAACTTGTGCCAGTTGCGTAGAAGAACCTTGTGCCAGTTACGTCAAACGAACTTGTGCCAGTTGCGTCAAACAAACTTGTGCCAGTTGCGTCGAACAAACTTGTGCCTGTTACGTCAAACAAACTTCTGCCAGTTGTGTAGAACAAACTTATGCCAGTTGCATAGAACAAACTAGTGCCAGTTGCATAGAACAAACTTGTCCCAGTTGCGTACAACAAACTTGTGCCAGTTGCGTAAAAAAAAACTTGTGCCAGTTGCGTAAAAAAAAACTTGTGCTAGTTGCGTCAAACAAACTTGTGCCAGTTGCGTCAAAAAAACTTGTGCCTCTTGCGTCAAACAAACTTGTGCCAATTGAGTCGAAAAAACTTGTGCCTGTTACGTCAAACAAACTTGTGCCAGTTGGGTCGAACAAACTTGTGCCAGTTGCGTTAAACAAACTTGTGCCAGTTGCATCGAACAAAGTTTTGCCAGTTGCGTCGAACAAACTTCTGACAGTTGCGTCGAACAAACTTGCGCCAGTTACGCCAAACAAACTTGTGCCAGTTGCGTTGAACAAACTTCTGCCAGTTGTGTCGAACAAACTTATGCCAGTTGCATAGAACAAACTAGTGCCAGTTGCATAGAACAAACTTGTCCCAGTTGCGTAGAACAAACTTGTGCCAGTTGCGTCGAACAAACTTGTGCCAGTTGCGTCGAAGAAACTTGTGACAGTTGCGTCAAACAAACTTGCGCCCTTTGCGTCAAACAAACTTGTGCCAGTTGCGTCGAACAAACTTGTGCCAGATATGGCGAACAAACTTGTGCCAGTTGCTTCGAGAAAACTTGTGCCAGTTGCGTAAAAAAAAACTTGTGCTAGTTGCGTCAAACAAACTTGTGCCAGTTGCATAGAACAAACTTGTGCCTCTTGCGTCAAACAAACTTGTGCCAGTTGCGTCAAACAAACTTGTACCAATTGAGTCGAAAAAAATTGTGCCTGTTACGTCGAACAAACTTGTGCCAGTTGCGTCTAACAAACTTGTGCCCGTTGCGTCAACCAAACTTGTGCCAGTTGCGTCAAACAAACTTGTGCCAGTTGCGCAGAACAAACTTGTGCCAGTTGCGTCAAACAAACTTGTGCCAGTTGCGTAGAAGTACCTTGTGCCAGTTGCGTCAAATGAACTTGTGCCAGTTGCGTCAAACAAAATTGTGCCAGTTGCGTCGAACAAACTTGTGCCAGTTGAGTCAAACAAACTTGTGCCAGTTGGGTCTAACAAACTTGTGCCAGTTGCGTTAAACAAACTTGTGCCAGTTGCATCGAACAAACTTTTGCCAGTTGCGTCGAACAAACTTGTGCCAGTTGCGTCGAACAAACTTGCGCCAGTTACGTCAAACAAACTTGTGCCAGTTGCATCAAACAAACTTCTGCCAGTTGTGTCAAACAAACTTGTGTCAGTTGCGTAGAACAAACTTGTGCCAGTTGCGTCGAACAAACTTGTGTCAGTTGGGTAGAACAAACTTGTGCCAGTTGCGTCAAACAAACATGTCCCAGTTGCGTAGAACAAACTAGTGCCAGTTGCATAGAACAAACTTGTGCCAGATGCGTAGAACAAACTTGTGCCAGTTGCGTAGAACAAACTTGTTCCAGTTGCATAGAACAAACTTGTGCCAGTTATGTAGAACTAACTTGTGTCAGTTGCGTCTAACAAACTTGTGCCAGTTGCATCGAACAAACTTGTGCCAGTTACAGCGAACAAACTTCTGCCAGTTTCGTCGAGAAACCTTGTGCCAGTTGCGTCAAATAAACTTGTGCCAGTTGCGTCAAACAAACTTGTGCCAGTTGCGTCAAACAAACTTGTGCCAGTTGTGTCAAACAAACTTGTTCTAGTTGCGTCAAACAAACTTGTGCCTCTTGAGTCGAAAAAACTTGTGCCAGTTGCGTAAAAAAAAACTTGTGCCAGTTGCATCTAACAAACTTGTGCCAGTTGCGTCAAAAAAACCTGTGCCAGTTTCGTCAAACAAACTTGTGCCAGTGGCATCCAACAAATTTCTGCCAGTTGCGTCGAACAAACTTGTGCCAGTTGCGTAGAACAAACTTGTGCCAGTCGCGTAGAACAACCTTGTGCCAGTTGAGTCGAACAAACTTGTGCCTGTTGCATCAAACAAACTTGTGCCAGTTGCGTCAAACAAACTTTTGCCAGTTGCGTAAAACAAACTAGTGCCAGTTGCATAGAACAAACTTGTGCCAGTTGAGTAGAACAAACTTGTGCCAATTGCATCAAACAAACTTGTGCCAGTTGTGTCGAACAAACTTGTGACAGTTGCGTCGAACAAACTTTTGCCAGTTGCGTCAAACAAACTTGTGCCAGTTGCATCAAACAAACTTGTGCCAGTTGCGTCAAACAAACTTGTGCCAGTTGCGTCAAACAAACTTGTGCCAGTTGCATCAAACAAACTTGTGCCAATTGATTCGAAAAAACTTGTGCCAGTTGCGTTAAACAAACTTGTGCCAGTTGCGTCTAACAAACTTGTGCCAGTTGCGTCAAACAAACTTGTGCCAGTTGCGTCGAACAAACTTGTGCCAGATATGGCGAACAAACTTGTGCCCGTTGCTTCGAGAAAACTTGTGCCAGTTGCGTAAAAAACAACTTGTGCCAGTTGCGTCAAACAAACTTGTGCCAGTTGCGTCAAAAAAACTTTTGCCTCTTGCGTCAAACAAACTTGTGCCAATTGAGTCGAAAAAACTTGTGCCTGTTACGTCAAACAAACTTGTGCCAGTTGGGTCTAACAAACTTGTGCCAGTTGCGTCAAAAAAAAACTTGTTCCAGTTGCGTCAAACAAACTTGTGCCAGTTGCGTCAAACAAACTTGTGCCAGTTGTGTAGAACAAACTTGTGCCAGTTGCGTCAAACAAACTTGTGCCAGTTGCGTAGAGGAACCTTGTGCCAGTTGCGTCAAACGAACTTGTGCCAGTTGCGTCAAACAAACTTTTGCCAGTTGCGTCAAACAAACTTGTGCCAGTTGAGTCAAACAAACTTGTGCCAGTTGGGTAGAACAAACTTGTGCCAGTTGCGTTAAACAAACTTGTGCCAGTTGCATCGAACAAACTTTTGCCAGTTGCGTCGAACAAACTTGTGCCAGTTGTGTCGAACAAACTTGTGCCAGTTGCGTAAAACAAACTTGTACCAGTTGCGTCAAACAAACTTATGCCAGTTGCATAGAACAATCTAGTGCCAGTTGCATAGAACAAACTTGTGCCAGTTGCGTAGAACAAACTTGTGCCAGTTGCGTCAAACAAACTTGTGCCAGTTGCGTCGAACAAACTTGTGCCAGTTGCGTCGAAGAAACTTGTGCCAGTTGCGTCAAACAAACTTGTGCCATTTGTGTCAAACAAACTTGTGCCAGTTGCCTCGAACAAACTTGTGCCAGATATGGTGAACAAACTTGTGCCAGTTGCTTCGAGAAAACTTGTGCCAGTTGCGTAAAAAAAAACTTGTGCCAGTTGCGTCAAACAAACTTGTGCCAGTTGCGTCAAACAAACTTGTGCCTCTTGCGTCAAACAAACTTGTGCCAGTTGCGTCAAACAAACTTGTACCAATTGAGTCGAAAAAACTTGTGCCAGTTACGTTGAACAAACTTGTGCCAGTTGCGTCTAACAAACTTGTGCCAGTTGCATCAAACAAACTTGTGCCAGTTGCGAAAAACAAACTTGTGCCAGTTGCGTCAAACAAACTTGTGCCTGTTGCGTAGAACAAACTTGTGCCAGTTGCGTCAAACAAACTTGTGCCAGTTGCGTAGAAGAACCTTGTGCCAGTTGCGTCAAACGAACTTGTGCCAGTTGCGTCAAACAAACTTGTTCCAGTTGAGTCAAACAAACTTGTGCCAGTTGGGTCGAACAAACTTGTGCCAATTGCGTTAAACAAACTTGTGCCAGTTGCATCCAACAAACTTTTGCCAGTTGCGTCGAACAAACTTGTGACAGTTGCGTCGAACAAACTTGCGCCAGTTACATCAAACAAACTTGTGCCAGTTGCGTTGAACAAACTTCTGCCAGTTGTGTCGAACAAAATTATGTCAGTTGGGTAGAACAAACTTGTGCCAGTTGCGTCAAACAAACATGTCCCAGTTGCGAAGAACAAACTAGTGCCAGTTGCATAGAACAAACTTGTGCCAGATGCGTAGAACAAACTTGTGCCAGTTGCGTAGAACAAACTTGTGCCAGTTGCATAGAACAAACTTATGCCAGTTATGCAGAACAAACTTGTGCCAGTTGCGTCGAACAAACTTGTGCCAGTTGCGTTGAACAAACTTGTGCCAGTTACGGCGAACAAACTTGTGCCAGTTGCGTCAAATAAACTTGTGCCAGTTGCGTCAAACAAACTTGTGCCAGTTGCGTCAAACAAACTTGTGCCAGTTGCGTCAAACAAACTTGTTCCAGTTGCGTCAAACAAGCTTGTGCCACTTGAGTCGAAAAAACTTGTGCCAGTTGCGTCTAACAAACTTCTGCCAGTTGCGTCTAACAAACTTGTGCCAGTTGCGTCAAAAAAACTTGTGCCAGTTTCGTCAAACAAACTTGTGCCAGTGGCATCTAACAAACTTGTGCCAGTTGCGTCGAACAAACTTGTGCCAGTTGCGTCAAACAAACTTGTGCCAGTCGCGTAGAACAAACTTGTGCCAGTTGCGTAGAACAACCTTGTGCCAGTTGAGTCGAACAAACTTGTGCTAGTTGGTAGAACAAACTTGTGCCAGTTGCGTCAAACAAACATATGCCAGTTGCATAAAACAAACTAGTGCCAGTTGCATAGAAGAAACTTGTGCCAGTTGAGTAGAACAAACTTGTGCCAATTGCATTAAACAAACTTGTGCCAGTTGCGTCGAACAAACTTGTGCCAGTTGCGTCGAAGAAACTTGTGCCAGTTGCGTCAAACAAACTTGTGCCAGTTGCGTCGAACAAACTTGTGCCAGTTGCGTCGAACAAACTTGTGCCAGTTACGGCGAACAAACTTGTGCCACTTGCGCCGAGAAAACTTGTACCAGTTGCGTCAAATAAACTTGTGCCAGTTGTCTCAGACAAACTTGTGCCGGTTACGGCGAACAAACTTGTGCTAGCTGCGTCGAGAAAAGTTGTGCCAGTTGCGTCAAATAAACTTGTGCCAGTTGCGTCAAACAAACTTGTGCCAGTTGCGTCAAACAAACTTGTGCCAGTTGCGTCAAACAAACTTGTGCCAATTGATTCGAAAAAACTTGTGCCAGTTGCGTTGAACAAACTTGTGCCAGTTGCGTCTAACAAACTTGTGCCAGTTGCGTCAAACAAACTTGTGCCAGTTGCGTCGAACAAACTTGTACCAGATATGGCGAACAAACTTGTGCCAGATGCTTCGAGAAAACTTGTGCCAGTTGCATAAAAAAAAACTTGTGCCAGTTGCGTCAAACAAACTTGTGCCAGTTGCGTCAAACAAACTTGCGCCTCTTGCGTCAAACAAACTTGTGCCAGTTGCGTCAAACAAACTTGTACCAATTGAGTCGAAAAAACTTGTGCCTGTTACGTCGACCAAACTTGTGCCAGTTGCGTCTAACAAACTTGTGCCAGTTGCGTCAAAAAAACTTGTGCCAGTTGCGTCAAACAAACTTGTGCCAGTTGCGTCAAACAAACTTCTGCCAGTTGCGTCAAACAAACTTGTGCCAGTTGCGTCAAACGAACTTGTGCCAGTTGCGTCAAACAAACTTTTGCCAGTTGCGTAGAAGAACCTTGTGCCAGTTGCGTCAAACGAACTTGTGCCAGTTGCGTCAAACAAACTTTTGCCAGTTGCGTCAAACAAACTTGTGCCTGTTGAGTCAAACAAACTTGTGCCAGTTGGGTCGAACAAACTTGTGCCAGTTGTGTTAAACAAACTTGTGCCAGTTGCATCGAACAAACTTTTGCCAGTTGCGTCGAACAAACTTGTGCCAGTTGCGTCGAACAAACTTGGGCCAGTTACGTCAAACAAACTTGTGACGGTTGCGTTGAACAAACTTCTGCCAGTTGTGTCAAACAAACTTGTGTCAGTTGCGTAGAACAAACTTTTGCCATTTGCGTAGAACAAACTTGTGCCAGTTGTGTCAAACAAACCTGTGCCAGTTGTGTACAACAAACTAGTAATAGTTGCGTAGAACAAACTTGTGCCAGTTGTGTCGAACAAACTTGTGCCAGTTGAGTAGAACAAACTTCTACCAGTTGCGTCAAACAAACTTATGCCAGTTGCGTAAAACAAACTAGTGCCAGTTGCATAGAACAAACTTGTGCCAGTTGAGTAGAACAAACTTGTGCCAATTGCATCAAACAAACTTGTGCCAGTTGCGTCGAACAAACTTGTGCCAGTTGCGTTGAAGAAACTTGTGCCAGTTGCGTCAAACAAACTTGTGCCAGTTGCGTCGAACAAACTTGTGCCAGTTGCGTCGAACAAACTTGTGCCAGTTACGGCGAACCAACTTGTGCCACTTGCGTCGAGAAAACTTGTGCCAGTTGCGTCAAATAAACTTGTGCAAGTTACGTCAAACAAACTTGTGCCAGTTACGGCAAACCAACTTGTGCCAGTTGTGCCGAGAAAAGTTGTGCCAGTTGCGTCAAATAAACTTGTGCCAGTTGCGTCAAACAAACTTGTGCCAGTTGCGTCAAACAAACTTGTGCCCTTTTGCGTCAAACAAACTTGTGCCAGTTGCGTCAAACAAACATATGCCAATTGATTCGAAAAAACTTGTGCCAGTTGCGTTGAACAAACTTGTGCCAGTTGCGTCTAACAAACTTGTGCCAGTTGCGTCAAACAAACTTGTGCCAGTTGCGTCGAACAAACTTGTGCCAGATATGGCAAACGAACTTGTGCCAGTTGCTTCGAGAAAACTTGTGCCAGTCGCGTAAAAAAAAAACTTGTGCCATTTGCGTCAAACAAACTTGTGCCAGTTGCGACAAACAAACTTGTGCCTCTTACGTCAAACAAACTTGTGCCAGTTGCATCATTAAACTTGTACCAATTGAGTCGAAAAAACTTGTGCCTGTTACGTCGAATAAAGTTGTGCCAGTTGCGTCTAACAAACTTCTGCCAGTTGTGTCGAACAAACTTGTGCCAGTTACGTCAAACAAAATTGTGCCAGTTGCATAGAACAAACTTGTGCCAGTTGCGTAGAAGAACCTTGTGCCAGTTGCGCCAAACAAACTTGTTCCAGTTGCGTCAAACAAACTTGTGCCAGTTGCGTTAAACAAACTTGTGCCAGTTGCATCGAACAAACTTGTGCCAGTTGCGTCAAACAAACTTGTGCCAGTTGCGTAGAAGAACCTTGTGCCAGTTGCGTCAAACAAACTTGTGCCAGTTGCGTCAAACAAACTTGTGCCAGTTGCGTCGAACACACTTGTGCCAGTTGAGTCAAACAAACTTGTGCCAGTTGGGTCGAACAAACTTGTGCCAGTTGCGTTAAACAAACTTGTGCCAGTTGCATCGAACAAACTTTTGCCAGTTGCGTCGAACAAACTTGTGACAGTTGCGTCG
Organism: Macrobrachium rosenbergii; assembly: GCA_039081455.1. Classification (NCBI taxonomy): domain Eukaryota; kingdom Metazoa; phylum Arthropoda; class Malacostraca; order Decapoda; family Palaemonidae; genus Macrobrachium; species Macrobrachium rosenbergii. The sequence goes on along the minus strand of JANJGK010000135.1, from coordinate 965,068 downwards.
AACAAACTTGCGCCAGTTACGTCAAACAAACTTGTGCCAGTTGCGTTGAACAAACTTCTGCCAGTTGTGTCAAACAAACTTGTGTCAGTTGCATAGAACAAACTTGTGCCAGTTGCGTCGAACAAACTTATGTCAGTTGGGTAGAACAAACTTGTGCCAGTTGCGTCAAAGAAACATGTCCCAGTTGCGTAGAACAAACTAGTGCCAGTTGCATAGAACAAACTTGTGCCAGATGCGTAGAACAAACTTGTGCCAGTTGCGTAGAACAAACTTGTGCCAGTTGCATAGAACAAACTTGTGAAAGTTATGTAGAACAAACTTGTGCCAGTTGCGTCGAACAAACTTGTGCCAGTTGCGTCAAACAAACTTGTGCCAGTTGCGGCGAACAAACTTGTGCCAGTTGCGTCAAACAAACTTGTTCCAGTTGCGTCAAACAAACTTGTGCCACTTGAGTCGAAAAAACTTGTGCCAGTTGCGTCGAACAAACTTGTGCCAGTTGCGTCTAACAAACTTGTGCCAGTTGCGTCAAAAAAACTTGTGCCAGTTTCGTCAAACAAACTTGTGCCAGTGGCATCCAACAAACTTGTGCCAGTTGCGTTGAACAAACTTGTGCCAGTTGCGTCAAACAAACTTGTTCCAGTTGCGTCAAACAAACTTGTGCCACTTGAGTCGAAAAAACTTGTGCCAGTTGCGTCGAACAAACTTGTGCCAGTTGCGTCAAACAAACATATGCCAGTTGCATAAAACAAACTAGTGCCAGTTGCATAGAAGAAACTTGTGCCAGTTGAGTAGAACAAACTTGTGCCAATTGCATCAAACAAACTTGTGCCAGTTGCGTCGAACAAACTTGTGCCAGTTGCGTCGAAGAAACTTGTGCCAGTTGCGTCAAACAAACTTGTGCCAGTTGCGTCGAACAAACTTGTGCCAGTTGCGTCGAACAAACTTGTGCCAGTTACGGCGAACAAACTTGTGCCACTTGCGTCGAGAAAACTTGTGCCAGTTGCGTCAAATAAACTTGTGCCAGTTGCGTCAAACAAACTTGTGCCAGTTACGGCGAACAAACTTGTACCAGCTGCGTCGAGAAAAGTTGTGCCAGTTGCGTCAAATAAACTTGTGCCAGTTGCGTCAAACAAACTTGTGCCAGTTGCATCAAACAAACTTGTTCCAGTTGCGTCAAACAAACTTGTGCCAGTTGCGTCAAACAAACTTGTGCCAATTGATTCGAAAAAACTTGTGCCAGTTGCGTTGAACAAACTTGTGCCAGTTGCGTCTAACAAACTTGTGCCAGTTGCGTCGAACAAACTTGTGCCAGTTACGGCGAACAAACTTATGCCAGTTTCGTCGAGAAAAGTTGTGCCAGTTGCGTCAAATAAACTTGTGCCAGTTGCGTCAAACAAACTTGTGCCAGTTGCGTCAAACAAACTTGTGCCAGTTGCGTCAAACAAACTTGTTCTAGTTGCGTCAAACAACTTGTGCCAATTGAGTCGAAAAAACTTGTACCAGTTGCGTCGAACAAACTTGTGCCAGTTGCGTCTAACAAACTTGTGCCAGTTGCGTCAAAAAAACTTCGGCAAGTTTCGTCAAACAAACTTGTGCCAGTTGCGTCAAAAAAACTTCGGCAAGTTTCGTCAAACAAACTTGTGCCAGTTGAGTCAAACAAACTTGTGCCAGTTGCGTCAAACAAACTTGTGCCAGTTGCGTCAAACAAACTTGTTCCAGTTGCGTCAAACAAACTGGTGCCACTTGAGTCGAAAAAACTTGTGCCAGTTGCGTCTAACAAACTTGTGCCAGTTGCGTCTAACAAACTTGTGCCAGTTGCGTCAAAAAAACTTGTGCCAGTTTGGTCAAACAAACTTGTGCCAGTGGCATCCAACAAACTTGTGCCAGTTGCGTCGAACAAACTTGTGGCAGTTGCGTCAAACAAACTTGTGCCAGTCGCGTAGAACAAACTTGTGCCAGTTACGGCGAACCAACTTGTGCCACTTGCGTCGAGAAAACTTGTGCCAGTTGCGTCAAATAAACTTGTGCCAGTTACGTCAAACAAACTTGTTCCAGTTACGGCAAACCAACTTGTGCCAGTTGCGCCGAGAAAAGTTGTGCCAGTTGCGTCAAATAAACTTGTGCCAGTTGCGTCAAACAAACTTGTGCCAGTTGCGTCAAACAAACTTGTGCCAGTTGCGTCAAACAAACTTGTGCCAGTTGCGTCAAACAAACATATGCCAATTGATTCGAAAAAACTTGTTCCAGTTGCGTTGAACAAACTTGTGCCAGTTGCGTCTAACAAACTTGTGCCAGTTGCGTCAAACAAACTTGTGCCAGTTGCGTCGAACAAACTTGTGCCAGATATGGCAAACGAACTTGTGCCAGTTGCTTCGAGAAAACTTGTGCAAGTCGCGTAAAAAAAAAACTTGTGCCATTTGCGTCAAACAAACTTGTGCCAGTTGCGTCAAACAAACTTGTGCCTCTTGCGTCAAACAAAATTGTGCCAGTTGCATCATTAAACTTGTACCAATTGAGTCGAAAAAACTTGTGCCTGTTACGTCGAATAAAGTTGTGCCAGTTGCGTCTAACAAACTTGTGCCAGTTGTGTCGAACAAACTTGTGCCAGTTACGTCAAACAAACTTGTGCCAGTTGCATAGAACAAACTTTTGCCAGTTGCGTAGAAGAACCTTGTGTCAGTTGCGTCAAACAAACTTGTTCCAGTTACGTCAAACAAACTTGTGCCAGTTGCGTTAAACAAACTTGTGCCAGTTGCATCGAACAAACTTGTGCCAGTTGCGTCAAACAAACTTGTGCCAGTTGCGTAGAAGAACCTTGTGCCAGTTGCGTCAAACAAACTTGTGCCAGTTGCGTCAAACAAACTTGTGCCAGTTGCGTCGAACACACTTGTGCCAGTTGAGTCAAACAAACTTGTGCCAGTTGGGTCGAACAAACTTGTGCCAGTTGCGTTAAACAAACTTGTGCCAGTTGCATCGAACAAACTTTTGCCAGTTGCGGCGAACAAACTTGTGACAGTTGCGTCGAACAAACTTGCGCCAGTCACGTCAAACAAACTTGTGCCAGTTGCGTCGAAGAAACTTGTGCCAGTTGCGTCAAACAAACTTGTGCCAGTTGCGTCGAACAAACTTGTGCCAGTTGCGTCGAACAAACTTGTGCCAGTTACGGCGAACCAACTTGTGCCACTTGCGTCGAGAAAACTTGTGCCAGTTGCGTCGAGAAAACTTGTGCCAGTTGCGTCAAACAAACTTGTGCCAGTTACGGCGAACAAACTTGTGCCAGTTGCGTCGAGAAAACTTGTGCCAGTTGCGTCAAATAAACTTGTGCCATTTGGGTCAAACAAACTTGTGCAAGTTGCGTCAAACAAACTTGTGCCAGTTGCGTCAAACAAACTTGTGCCAGTTGCGTCAAACAAACTTGTGCCAATTGATTAAAAAAAACTTGTGCCAGTTGCGTTGAACAAACTTGTGCAAGTTGCATCTAACAAAGTTGTGCCAGTTGCGTCAAACAAACTTGTGCCAGTTGCGTCGAACAAACTTGTGCCAGTTGCATCGAACACACTATTGCCAGTTGCATAGAACAAACTTGTGCTAGTTGCGTCAAACAAACTTGTGCCAGTTGCGTAGAACAAACTTGTACATGTTGCTTAAAACAACCTTGTGCCAGTTGCGTCAAACAAACTTGTGCCAGTTGTGTCAAACAAACTTGTGCCAGTTGGGTCGAACAAACTTGTGCCAGTTACGTTAAACAAACTTGTTCCAGTTGTGTCGAACAAACTTGTGCCAGTTGCGTCAAACAAACTTGTGCTAGTTATGTCAAACAAACTTGTGCCAGTTGCATCAAACAAACTTGTGCTAGTTGCGTCGAACAAACTTGTGCCAGTTGGGTAGAACAAACATGTGCCAGTTGTGTCAAACAAATTTGTGCCAGTTGCGTAGAACACACTAGTGCCAGTTGCATAGAACAAACTTGTGCCACATGCGTAGAACAAACATTTGCCATTTGCGTAGAACAAACTTGTGCCATTTGTGTCAAACAAACCTGTGCCAGTTGTGTACAACAAACTAGTAAGAGTTTCGTAGAACAAACTTGTGCCAGTTGTGTCGTACAAACTTGTGCCAGTTGCGTAGAACAAACTTGTACCAGTTGCGTCAAACAAACTTATGCCAGTTGCATAGAACAAACTAGTGCCAGTTGCATAGAACAAACTTGTCCCAGTTGCGTAGAACAAACTTGTGCCAGTTGCGTCAAACAAACTTTTGCCAGTTGCGTCGAACAAACTTGTGCCAGTTGCGTCGAAGAAACTCGTGACAGTTGCGTCAAACAAACTTGCGCCATTTGCGTCGAACGAACTTGTGACAGTTGCGTCGAACAAACTTGTGCCAGATATGGCGAACAAACTTGTGCCAGTTGCGTAAAAAAAAACTTGTGCCTCTTGCGTCAAACAAACTTGTGCCAGTTGCGTCAAACAAACTTGTGCCTCTTGCGTCAATCAAACTTGTGCCAGTTGCGTCAAACAAACTTGTACCAATTGAGTCGAAAACACTTGTGCCAGTTACGTCGAACAAACTTGTGCCAGTTGCGTCTAACAAACTTGTGCCAGTTGCGTCAACCAAACTTGTGCCAGTTGCGTCAAACAAACTTGTGCTAGTTGCGTAGAACAAACTTGTGCCAGTTGCGTCAAACAAACTTGTGCCAGTTGCGTAGAAGAACCTTGTGCCAGTTGCGTCAAACGAACTTGTGCCAGTTGCGTCAAACAAACTTGTGCCAGTTGCGTCGAACAAACTTGTGCCAGTTGAGTCAAACAAACTTGTGCCAGTTGAGTCTAACAAACTTGTGCCAGTTGCGTTAAACAAACTTGTGCCAGTTGCCTCGAACAAGCTTTTGCCAGTTGCGTCGAACAAACTTGTGCCAGTTGCGTCGAACTAACTTGCGCCAGTTACGTCAAACAAACTTGTGCCAGTTGCGTTGAACAAACTTCTGCCAGTTGTGTCAAACAAACTTGTGTCAGTTGCGTAGAACAAACTTGTGCCAGTTGCGTCGAACAAACTTGTGTCAGTTGAGTAGAACCAACTTGTGCCAGTTGTGTGAAACAAACATGTCCCAGTTGCGTAGAACAAACTAGTGCCAGTTGCATAGAACAAACTTGTGCCAGATGCGTAGAACAAACTTGTGCCAGTTGCGTAGAACAAACTTGTGCCAGTTGCATAGAACAAACTTGTGCCAGTTATGTAGAACAAACTTGTGCCAGTTGCATCGAACAAACTTGTGCCAGTTGCGTTGAACTAACTTGTGCCAGTTACGGCGAACAAACTTGTGCCAGTTTCGTCGAGAAAACTTGTGCCAGTTGCGTCAAATAAACTTGTGCCAGTTGCGTCAAACAAACTTGTGCCAGTTGCGTCAAACAAACTTGTGCCAGTTGTGTCAAACAAATTTGTTCTAGTTGCGTCAAACAAAATTTTGCCTCTTGAGTCGAAAAAACTTGTGCCAGTTGCGTCGAACAAACTTGTGCCAGTTGCGTCTAACAAACTTGTGCCAGTTGCGTCAAAAAAACTTGTGCCAGTTTCGTCAAACAAACTTGTGCCAGTGGCATCCAACAAACTTGTGCCAGTTGCGTCGAACAAACTTGTGCCAGTTGCGTCAAACAAACTTGTGCCAGTTGCGTAGAACAAACTTGTGCCAGTTGCGTAGAACAACCTTGTGCCAGTTGAGTCGAACAAACTTGTGCTAGTTGGTAGAACAAACTTGTGCCAGTTGCGTCAAACAAACTTATGCCAGTTGCGTAAAACAAACTAGTGCCAGTTGCATAGAACAAACTTGTGCCAGTTGAGTAGAACAAACTTGTGCCAATTGCATCAAACAAACTTCTGCCAGTTGTGTCGAAGAAACTTGTGCCAGTTGCGTTGAACAAACTTTTGCCAGTTGTGTCAAACAAACTTGTGCCAGTTGCGTCAAACAAACTTAATCCAGTTGCGTCAAACAAACTTGTGCCAGTTGCGTCAAACAAACTTGTGCCAGTTGCGTCAAACAAACTTGTGCCAATTGATTCGAAAAAACTTGTGCCAGTTGCGTTGAACAAACTTGTGCCAGTTGCGTCTAACAAACTTGTGCCAGTTGCTTCAAACAAACTTGTGCCAGTTGCGTCAAACAAACTTGTGCCAGATATGGCGAACAAACTTGTGCCAGTTGCTTCGAGAAAACTTGTGCCAGTTGCGTAAAAAAAAACTTGTGCCAGTTGCGTCAAACAAACTTGTGCCAGTTGCGTAAAAAAAACTTGTGCCAGTTGCGTCAAACAAACTTGATCCAGTTGCGTCAAACAAACTTGTACCAATTGAGTCGAAAAAACTTGTGCCTGTTACGTCGAACAAATTTGTGCCAGTTGCGTCTAACAAACTTGTGCCAGTTGCGTCAAAAAAACTTGTGCCAGTTGCGTCAAACAAACTTGTGCCAGTTGCATCAAACAAACTTGTGCCAGTAGCGTAGAACAAACTTGTGCCAGTTGCGTCAAACGAACTTGTGCCAGTTGCGTAGAAGAACCTTGTGCCAGTTGCGTCAAACGAACTTGTGCCAGTTGCGTCAAACAAACTTTTGCCAGTTGCGTCAAACAAACTTGTGCCAATTGAGTCAAACAAACTTGTGCCAGTTGGGTAGAACAAACTTGTGCCCGTTGCGTTAAACAAACTTGTGCTAGTTGCATCAAACAAACTATTGCCAGTTGCGTCAAACAAACTTCTGACAGTTGTGTCAAACAAACTTGTGTCAGTTGCGTAGAACAAACATTTGCCATTTGCGTAGAACAAACTTGTGCCAGTTGTGACAAACAAACCTGTGCCAGTTGTGTAAAACAAACTAGTAAGAGTTGCGTAGAACAAACTTGTGCCAGTTGTGTCGAACATACTTGTGCCAGTTGCGTAGAACAAACTTGTACCAGTTGCGTCAAACAAACTTATGCCAGTTGCATAGAACAAATTAGTGCTAGTTGCATAGAACAAACTTGTCCCAGTTGCGTAGAACAAACTTGTGCCAGTTGCGTTGAACAAACTTGTGCCAGTTGCGTCGAACAAACTTGTGCCAGTTGCGTCGAACAAACTTGTGCCAGTTGCGTCAAACAAACTTGTGCCATTTGCGTCTAACAAACTTGTGCCAGTTGCGTCAAACAAACTTGTGCCAGTTGCGTCGAACAAACTTGTGCCAGATATGGCGAACAAACTTGTGCCAGTTGCTTCGAGAAAACTTGTGCCAGTTGCGTAAAAAAAAACTTGTGCCAGTTGCGTCAAACAAACTTGTGCCAGTTGCGTGAAAAAAAACTTGTGCCAGTTGCGTCAAACAAACTTGTGCCAGTTGCGTCAAACAAACTTGTGCCTCTTGCGTCAAACAAACTTGTGCCAGTTGCGTCAAACAAACGTGTACCAATTGAGTCGAAAAAACTTGTGCCAGTTACATCGAACAAACTTGTGCCAGTTGCGTCTAACAAACTTGTGCCAGTTGCGTTAAACAAACTTGTGCCAGTTGCATCGAACAAAGTTTTGCCAGTTGCGTTGAACAAACTTCAGACAGTTGCATCGAACAAACTTGCGCCAGTTACGTCAAACAAACTTGTGCCAGTTGCGTTGAACAAACTTCTGCCAGTTGTGTCGAACAAACTTATGCCAGTTGCATAGAACAAACTAGTGCCAGTTGCATAGAACAAACTTGTCCCAGATGCGTAGAACAAACTTGTGCCAGTTGCGTAAAAAAAACTTGTGCCAGTTGCGTAAAAAAAAACTTGTGCCAGTTGCGTCAAACAAACTTGTGCCAGTTGCGTAAAAAAAACTTATGCCAGTTGCGTAAAAAAAAGCTTGTGCCAGATGCGTATAAAAAAACTTGTGCCAGTTGCGTCAAAAAAACTTGTGCCTCTTGCGTCAAACAAACTTGTGCCAATTGAGTCGAAAAAACTTGTGCCTGTTACGTCAAACAAACTTGTGCCAGTTGGGTCGAACAAACTTGTGCCAGTTGCGTTAAACAAACTTGTGCCAGTTGCATCGAACAAAGTTTTGCCAGTTGCGTCGAACAAACTTCTGACAGTTGCGTCGAACAAACTTGCGCCAGTTACGTCAAACAAACTTGTGCCAGTTGCGTTGAACAAACTTCTGCCAGTTGTGTCGAACAAACTTATGCCAGTTGCATAGAACAAACTAGTGCCAGTTGCATAGAACAAACTTGTCCCAGTTGCGTCGAACAAACTTGTGCCAGTTGTGTCGAAGAAACTTGTGACAGTTGCGTCAAACAAACTTGCGCCCTTTGCGTCAAACAAACTTGTGCCAGTTGCGTCGAACAAACTTGTGCCAGATATGGCGAACAAACTTGTGCCAGTTGCTTCGAGAAAACTTGTGCCAGTTGGGTAAAAAAAAACTTGTGCTAGTTGCGTCAAACAAACTTGTGCCAGTTGCATAGAACAAACTTGTGCCTCTTGCGTCAAACAAACTTGTGCCAGTTGCGTCAAACAAACTTGTACCAATTGAGTCGAAAAAACTTGTGCCTGTTACGTCGAACAAACTTGTGCCAGTTGCGTCTAACAAACTTGTGCCCGTTGCGTCAACCAGACTTGTGCCAGTTGCGTCAAACAAACTTGTGCCAGTTGCGTAGAACAAACTTGTGCCCGTTGCGTCAAACAAACTTGTGCCAGTTGCGTAGAAGAACCTTGTGCCAGTTGCGTCAAACGAACTTGTGCCAGTTGCGTCAAACAAAATTGTGCCAGTTGCGTCGAACAAACTTGTGCCAGTTGAGTCAAACAAACTTGTGCCAGTTGGGTCGAACAAACTTGTGCCAGTTGCGTTAAACAAACTTGTGCCAGTTGCATCGAACAAACTTTTGCCAGTTGCGTCGAACAAACTTGTGCCAGTTGCGTCGAACAAACTTGCGCCAGTTACGTGAAACAAACTTGTGCCAGTTGCGTTGAACAAACTTCTGCCAGTTGTGTCAAACAAACTTGTGTCAGTTGCGTAGAACAAACTTGTGCCAGTTGCGTCGAACAAACTTGTGTCAGTTGGGTAGAACAAACTTGTGCCAGTTGCGTCAAACAAACATGTCCCAGTTGCGTAGAACAAACTAGTGCCAGTTGCATAGAACAAACTTTTGCCAGATGCGTAGAACAAACTTGTGCCAGTTGCGTAGAACAAACTTGTTCCAGTTGCATAGAACAAACTTGTGCCAGTTATGTAGAACTAACTTGTGCCAGTTGCGTCTAACAAACTTGTGCCAGTTGCGTCGAACAAACTTGTGCCAGTTACAGCGAACAAACTTGTGCCAGTTTCGTCGAGAAACCTTGTGCCAGTTGCGTCAAATAAACTTGTGCCAGTTGCGTCAAACAAACTTGTGCCAGTTGCGTCAAACAAACTTGTGCTAGTTGTGTCAAACAAACTTGTTCTAGTTGCGTCAAACAAACTTGTGCCTCTTGAGTCGAAAAAACTTGTGCCAGTTGCGTAAAAAAAAACTTGTGCCAGTTGCGTCTAACAAACTTGTGCCAGTTGCGTCAAAAAAACTTGTGCCAGTTTCGTCAAACAAACTTGTGCCAGTGGCATCCAACAAATTTCTGCCAGTTGCGTCGAACAAACTTGTGCCAGTTGCGTAGAACAAACTTGTGCCAGTTGCGTAGAACAACCTTGTGCCAGTTGAGTCGAACAAACTTGTGCCTGTTGCATCAAACAAACTTGTGCCAGTTGCGTCAAACAAACTTTTGCCAGTTGCGTAAAACAAACTAGTGCCATTTGCATAGAACAAACTTGTGCCAGTTGAGTGGAACAAACTTGTGCCAATTGCATCAAACAAACTTGTGCCAGTTGTGTCGAACAAACTTGTGCTAGTTGCGTCGAACAAACTTTTGCCAGTTGTGTCAAACAAACTTGTGCCAGTTGCATCAAACAAACTTGTGCCAGTTGCGTCAAACAAACTTGTGCCAGTTGCGTCAAACAAACTTGTGCCAGTTGCGTCAAAGAAACTTGTGCCAATTGATTCGAAAAAACTTGTGCCAGTTGCGTTAAACAAACTTGTGCCAGTTGCATCTAACAAACTTGTGCCAGTTGCGTCAAACAAACTTGTGCCAGTTGCGTCGAACAAACTTGTGCCAGATATGGCGAACAAACTTGTGCCAGTTGCTTCGAGAAAACTTGTGCCAGTTGCGTAAAAAACAACTTGTGCCAGTTGCGTCAAACAAACTTGTGCCAGTTGCGTCAAAAAAACTTTTGCCTCTTGCGTCAAACAAACTTGTGCCAATTGTGTTGAAAAAACTTGTGCCTGTTACGTCAAACAAACTTGTACCAGTTGCGTCTAACAAACTTGTGCCAGTTGCGTCAAAAAAAACTTGTTCCAGTTGCGTCAAACAAACTTGTGCCAGTTGCGTCAAACAAACTTGTGCCAGTTGTGTAGAACAAACTTGTGCCAGTTGCGTCAAACAAACTTGTGCCAGTTGCGTAGAGGAACCTTGTGCCAGTTGCGTCAAACGAACTTGTGCCAGTTGCGTCAAACAAACTTTTGCCAGTTGCGTCAAACAAACTTGTGCCAGTTGAGTCAAACAAACTTGTGCCAGTTGGGTAGAACAAACTTGTGCCAGTTGCGTTAAACAAACTTGTGCCAGTTGCATCGAACAAACTTTTGCCAGTTGCGTCGAACAAACTTGTGCCAGTTGTGTCGAAAAAACTTGTGCCAGTTGCGTAGAACAAACTTGTACCAATTGCGTCAAACAAACTTATGCCAGTTGCATAGAACAAAATAGTGCCAGTTGCATAGAACAAACTTGTGCCAGTTGCATAGAACAAACTTGTGCCATTTGCATTGAACAAACTTGTGCCAGTTGAGTAGAACAAACTTGTGCCAGATATGGCGAACAAACTTGTGCCAGTTGCTTCGAGAAAACTTGTGCCAGTTGCGTCAAACAAACTTGTGCCAGTTGCGTCAAACAAACTTGTGCCTCTTGCGTCAAACAAACTTGTGCCAGTTGCGTCAAACAAACTTGTACCAATTGAGTCGAAAAAACTTGTGCCTGTTACGTCGAACAAACTTGTGCCAGTTGCGTCTAACAAACTTGTGCCAGTTGCGTCAAACAGACTTGTGCCAGTTACGTCAAACAAACTTGTGCCAGTTGCGTCAAACAAACTTGTGCCAGTTGCGTAGAACAAACTTGTGCCAGTTGCGTCAAACAAACTTGTGCTAGTTGCGTAGAAGAACCTTGTGGCAGTTGCGTCAAACGAACTTGTGCCAGTTGCGTCAAACAAACTTGTGCCAGTTGCGTCGAACAAACTTGTGCCAGTTGAGTCAAACAAACTTGTGCCAGTTGGGTCGAACAAACTTGTGCCAGTTGCGTCAAACAAACTTGTGCCAGTTGCATCGAACAAACTTTTGCCAGTTGCGTCGAACAAACTTGTGCCAGTTGCGTCGAACAAACTTGCGCCAGTTACGTCAAACAAACTTGTGCCAGTTGTGTTGAACAAACTTCTGCCAGTTGTGTCAAACAAACTTGTGTCAGTTGCGTAGAACAAACTTGTGCCAGTTGCGTCGAACAAACTTGTGTCAGTTGTGTAGAACAAACTTGTGCCAGTTGCGTCAAAAAAACATGTCCCAGTTGTGTAGAACAAACTAGTGCCAGTTGCATAGAACAAACTTGTGCCAGATGTGTAGAACAAACTTGTGCCAGTTGCGCAGAACAAACTTGTGCCAGTTGCATAGAACAAACTTGTGCCAGTTATGTAGAACAAACTTGTGCCAGTTGCGTCGAACAAACTTGTGCCAGTTGCGTCGAACAAGCTTATGCCAGTTACGGCGAACAAACTTGTGCCAGTTTCGTCGAGAAAACTTGTGCCAGTTGCGTCAAATAAACTTGTGCCAGTTGCGTCAAACAAACTTGTGCCAGTTGCGTCAAACAAACTTGTGCCAATTGAGTCGAAAAAACTTGTGCCAGTTACGTCGAACAAACTTGTGCCAGTTGCGTCTAACAAACTTGTGCCAGTTGCGTCAAAAAAACTTGGGCCACTTTCGTCAAACAAACTTGTGCCAGTGGCATCCAACAAACTTGTGCCAGTTGCGCCGAACAAACTTGTGCCAGTTGCATCAAACAAACTTGTGCCAGTTGCATAGAACAAACTTGTGCCAGTTGCGTAGAACAACCTTGTGCCAGTTGAGTCGAACAAACTTGTGCTAGTTGGTAGAACAAACTTGTGCCAGTTGCGTCAAACAAACTTATGCCAGTTGCGTAAAGCAAACTAGTGCCAGTTGCATAGAACAAACTTGTGCCAGTTGAGTAGAACAAACTTGTGCCAATTGCATCAAACAAACTTGTGCCAGTTGTGTCGAACAAACTTGTGCCAGTTGCGTCGAACAAACTTGTGCCAGTTGCGTCAAACAAACTTGTGCCAGTTGCGTCGAACAAACTTGTGCCAGTTGCGTCGAACAAACTTGTGCCAGTTACGGCAAACAAACTTGTGCCACTTGCATCGAGAAAACTTGTGCCAGTTGCGTCAAATAAACTTGTGCCAGTTGAGTCAAACAAACTTGTGCCAGTTACGGCGAACCAACTTGTGTCAGTTGCGTCGAGAAAAGATGTGCCAGTTGCTTCAAATAAACTTGTGCCAGTTGCGTCAAACAAACTTGTGCCAGTTGCGTCAAACAAACTTGTGTCAGTTGCGTCAATCAAACTTGTGCCAGTTGCGTCAAACAAACTTGTGCCAATTGATTCGAAAAAACTTGAGCCAGTTGCGTTGAACAAACATGTGCCAGTTGCGTCTAACAAACTTGTGACAGTTGCGTCGAACAAACTTGTGCCAGTTGCGTCGAACAAAGTTGTGCCAGATATGGCGAACAAACTTGTGCCAGTTGCGTCAAACAAACTTGTGCCAGTTGCATCAAACAAACTTGTGCCTCTTGCGTCAAACAAACTTGTGCCAGTTGCGTCAAACAAACTTGTACCAATTGAGTCGAAAAAACTTGTGCCAGTTGCGTCAAACAAACTTGTGCCAGTTGCGTCAAACAAACTTGTGCCTCTTGCGTCAAACAAACTTGTGCCAGTTGCGTCAAACAAACTTGTACCAATTGAGTCGAAAAAACTTGTGCCTGTTACGTCGAACAAACTTGTGCCAGTTGCGTCTAAAAAACTTGTGCCAGCTGCGTCAAAAAAAACTTGTGCCAGTTGCGTCAAACAAACTTGTGCCAGTTGCTTCCAAAAAACTTGTGCCAGTTGCGTCAAACAAACTTGTGCCAGTTATGTAGAAGAACCTTGTGGCAGTTGTGTCAAACGAACTTGTGCCATTTGCGTCAAACAAACTTTTGCCAGTTGCGTCAAACAAACTTGTGCCAGTTGAGTCAAACAAACTTGTGCCAGTTGCGTCGAACAAACTTGTGCCAATTGCGTTAAACAAACTTGTGCCAGTTGCATCGAACAAACTTTTGCCAGTTGCGTCGAACAAACTTGTGCCAGTTGCGTCGAACAAACTTGCACCAGTTACGTCAAACAAACTTGTGCCAGTTGCGTTGAACAAACTTCTGCCAGTTGTGTCAAACAAACTTGTGTCAGTTGCGTAGAACAAACATTTGCCATTTGCGTAGAACAAACTTGTGCCAGTTGTGTCAAACAAACCTGTGCCAGTTGTGTACAACAAACTAGTAAGAGTTGCGTAGAACAAACTTGTGCCAGTTGTGTCAAACAAACTTGTGCCAGTTGCGTAGAACAAACTTGTACAAGTTGCGTCAAACAAACTTATGCCAGTTGCATAGAACAAACTAGTGCCAGTTGCATAGAACAAACTTGTCCCAGTTGCGTAGAACAAACTTGTGCCAGTTGCGTCAAACAAACTTGTGCCAGTTGCGTCGAACAAACTTGTGCCAGTTGCGTCGAAGAAACTTGTGCCAGTTGCGTCAAACAAACTTGTGCCATTTGCGTTGAACAAACTTGTGCCAGTTGCGTCGAACAAACTTGTGCCAGATATGGCGAACAAACTTGTGCCAGTTGCTTCGAGAAAACTTGTGCCAGTTGCATAAAAAAAAAAACTTGTGCCAGTTGCATCAAACAAACTTGTGCCATTTGCGTCAAACAAACTTGTGCCTCTTGCGTCAAACAAACTTGTGCCAGTTGCGTCAAACAAACTTGTACCAATTGAGTCGAAAAAAATTGTGCCTATTACGTCGAACAAACTTGTGCCAGTTGCGTCTAACAAAAGTGCCAGTTGCGTCAAACAGACTTGTGCCAGTTGCGTCAAACAAACTTGTGCCAGTTGCGTCAAACAAACTTGTGCCAGTTGCGTAGAACAAACTTGTGCTAGTTGCGTCAAACAAACTTGTCCCAGTTGCGTAGAAGAACCTTGTGCCAGTTGCGTCAAACGAACTTGTGCCAGTTGCGTTAAACAAACTTGTGCCAGTTGCGTCGAATAAACTTGTGCCAGTTGAGTCAAACAAACTTGTGCCAGTTGGGTCGAACAAACTTGTGCCAGTTGCGTTAAACAAACTTGTCCCAGTTGCATCAAACAAACTTTTGCCAGTTGCGTCGAACAAACTTGTGCCAGTTGCGTTGATCAAACTTGCGCCAGTTACGTCAAACATACTTGTGCCAGTTGCGTTGAACAAACTTCTGCCAGTTGTGTCAAACAAACTTGTGTCAGTTGCGTAGAACAAACTTGTGCCAGTTGCGTCGAACAAACTTGTGTCAGTTGTGTAGAACAAACTTGTGCCAGTTGTGTCAAACAAATTTGTGCCAGTTACGGCGAACAAACTTGTGCCACTTGCGTCGTGAAAACTTATGCCAGTTGCGTCAAATAAACTTGTGCCAGTTGCGTCAAATAAACTTGTGCCAGTTGCGTCAAACAAACTTGTGCCAATTGCATCAAACAAACTTGTGCCAGTTGCGTCGAACAAACTTGTGCCAGTTGCGTCGAAGAAACTTGTGCCAGTTGCGTCAAACAAACTTGTGCCAGTTGCGTCAAACAAACTTGTGCCAGTTGCGTCGAACAAATTTGTGCCAGTTACGGCGAACAAACTTGTGCCACTTGCGTCGAGAAAACTTATGCCAGTTGCGTCAAATAAACTTGTGCCAGTTGCGTCAAATAAACTTGTGCCAGTTGCGTCAAACAAACTTGTGCCAGTTGCGTCAAACAAACTTGTGCCAGTTGCGTCAAACAAACTTGTGCCAATTGATTCGAAAAAACTTGTGCCTGTTGCGTTGAACAAACTTGTGCCAGTTGCGTCAAACAAACTTGTGCCAGTTGCCTCAAATAAACTTGTGCCAGTTGCGTAGAAGAACCTTGTGCCAGTTGCGTCAAACGAACTTGTGCCAGTTGCGTCAAACAAACTTTTGCCAGTTGCGTCAAACAAACTTGTGCCAGTTGAGTCAAACACAGTTGTGCCAGTTGGGTCGAACAAACTTGTGCCAGTTGCGTTAAACAAACTTGTGCCAGTTGCATCGAACAAACTTTTGCCAGTTGCGTCAAACAAACTTGTGCCAGTTGCGTCGAACAAACTTGCGCCAGTTACGTCAAACAAACTTGTGCCAGTTGCGTTGAACAAACTTCTGCCAGTTGTGTCAAAGAAACTTGTGTCAGTTGAGTAGAACAAACATTTGCCATTTGTGTAGAACAAACTTTTGCCAGTTGTGTCAAACAAACCTGTGCCAGTTGTGTACAACAAACTAGTAAGAGTTGCGTAGAACAAACTTGTGCCAGTTGTGTCGAACAAACTTGTGCCAGTTGCGTAGAACAAACTTGTACCAGTTGCGTCAAACAAACTTATGCCAGTTGCATAGAACAAACTAGTGCCAATTGCATAGAACAAACTTGTCCCAGTTGCGTAGAACAAACTTGTGCCAGTTGCGTCAAACAAACTTGTGCCAGTTGCGTCAAACAAACTTGTGCCAGTTGCGTCGAAGAAACTTGTGCCAGTTGCGTCAAACAAACTTGTGCCATTTGCGTTGAACAAACTTGTGCCAGTTGCATCGAACAAACTTGTGCCAGATATGGCGAACAAACTTGTGCCTGTTGCTTCGAGAAAACTTGTGCCAGTTGCGTAAAAAAAAACTTGTGCCAGTTGCGTCAAACAAACTTGTGCCAGTTGCGTCAAACAAACTTGTGCCTCTTGCGTCAAACAAACTTGTGCCAGTTGCGTCAAACAAACTAGTACCAATTGAGTCGAAAAAACTTGTGCCTGTTACGTCGAACAAACTTGAGCCAGTTGCGTCTAACAAACTTGTGCCAGTTGCGTCAAACAGACTTGTGCCAGTTGCGTCAAACAAACTTGTGCCAGTTGCGTAGAACAAACTTGTGCCAGTTGCGTCAAACAAACTTGTGCCAGTTGCGTAGAAGAACCTTGTGCCAGTTGCGTCAAACGAACTTGTGCCAGTTGCGTCAAACAAACTTGTGCCAGTTGCGTCGAACAAACTTGTGCCAGTTGAGTCAAACAAACTTGTGCCAGTTGGGTCGAACAAACTTGTGCCAGTTGCGTTAAACAAAATTGTGCCAGTTGCATCGAACAAACTTTTGCCAGTTGCGTCGAACAAACTTGTGCCAGTTGCGTCGAACAAACTTGCGCCAGTTACGTCAAACAAACTTGTGCCAGTTGCGCTGAACAAACTTCTGCTAGTTGTGTCAAACAAACTTGTGTCAGTTGCGTAGAACAAACTTGTGCCAGTTGCGTCGAACAAACTTGTGTCAGTTGTGTAGAACAAACTTGTGCCAGTTGCGTCAAACGAACATGTCGCTGTTGCGTAGAACAAACTAGTGCCAGTTGCATAGAACAAACTTGTGCCAGATGCGTAGAACAATCTTGTGCCAGTTGCGTAGAACAAACTTGTGCCAGTTGCATAGAACAAACTTGTGCCTGTTATGTAGAACAAACTTGTGCCAGTTGCGTCGAACAAACTTGTGCCAGTTGCGTCGAACAAACTTGTGCCAGTTACGGCGAACAATCTTGTGCCAGTTTCGTCGAGAAAACTTGTGCCAGTTGCGTCAAATAAACTTGTGCTAGTTGCGTCAAACAAACTTGTGCGAGTTGCGTCAAACAAACTTGTGCCAGTTGCGTCTAACAAACTGGTGCCAGTTGCGTCAAAAAAACTTGGGCCAGTTTCGTCAAACAAACTAGTGCCAGTGGCATCCACCAAACTTGTGCCAGTTGCGTCAAACAAACTTGTGCCAGTTGCGTCAAACAAACTTGTGCCAGTTGCGTAGAACAAACTTGTGCCAGTTGTGTAGAACAACCTTGTGCCACTTGAGTCAAACAAACTTGTGCTAATTGGTAGAACAAACTTGTGCCAGTTGCGTCAAACAAACTTATGCCAGTTGCGTAAAACAAACTAGTGCCAGTTGCATAGAACAAACTTGTGCCATTAGTAGAACAAACTTGTGCCAATTGCATCAAAGAAACTTGTGCCAGTTGCGTCGAACAAACTTTTGCCAGTTGCGTCGAAGAAATTTGTGGCAGTTGCGTCAAACAAACTTGTGCCAGTTGCGTCGAACAAACTTGTGCCAGTTACGGCTAACAAACTTGTGCCACTTGCGTCGAGAAAACTTGTGCCAGTTGCGTCAAATAAACTTGTGCCAGTTGCGTCAAACAAACTTGTGCCAGTTACGGCGAACCAACTTGTGCCAGTTGTGTCGAGAAAAGTTGTGCCAGTTGCGTCAAATAAACTTGTGCCAGTTGCGTCAAACAAACTTGTGCCAGTTGTGTCAAACAAAATTGTGCCAATTGCGTCAAACAAACTTGTGCCAGTTGCGTCAAACAAACTTGTGCCAATTGATTCGAAAAAACTTGTGCCAGTTGCTTTGAACAAACTTGTGCCAGTTGCGTCTAACAAACATGTGCCAGTTGCGTCAAACAAACTTGTGCCAGTTGCGTCGAACAAACTTGTGCCAGATATGGCGAACAAACTTGTGCCAGTTGCTTCGAGAAAACTTGTGCCAGTCGCGTAAAAAAAAACTTGTGCCAGTTGCGTCAAACAAACTTGTGCCAGTTGCGTCAAACAAACTTGTGCCTCTTGCGTCAAACAAACTTGTGCCAGTTGCATCAAACAAACTTGTACCAATTTAGTTGAAAAAACTTGTGACTGTTATGTCGAACAAACTTGTGCCAGTTGCGTCTAACAAACTTGTGCCAGTTGCGTCGAACAAACTTGTGCCAGTTGCGTCAAACAAACTTGTGCCAGTTGCGTAGAACAAACTTGTGCCAGTTGCGTCAAACAAACTTGTGCCAGTTGCGTAGAACAAACTTTTGCCCTTTTCGTCTAACAAACTTGTGCCAGTTGCGTCGAAAAAACTTGCGCCAGTTGCGTCCAACAAACTTGTGCCAGTTGCGTTGAACAAACTTCTGCCAATTGTGTCAAACAAACTTGAGTCAGTTGCGTAGAACAAACTTGTGCCAGTTGCGTCGAACAAACTTGTGTCAGTTGGGTAGAACAAATTTGTGCCAGTTGCGTAGAACAAACTAGTACCAGTTGCATAGAACAAACTTGTGCCAGATGCGTAGAACAAACTTTTGCCAGTTGCGTAGAACAAACTTGTGCCAGTTGCATAGAACAAACTTGTGCCAGTTATGTAGAACAAACTTGTGCCATTTGCGTCAAACAAACTTGTGCCAGTTGCGTCGAACAAACTTGTGCCAGTTACGGCGAACAAACTTGTGCCAGTTTCGTCGAGAAAACTGGTGCCAGTTGCGTCAAATAAACTTGTGCCAGTTGTGTCAAACAAACTTGTGCCAGTTGCGTCAAACAAACTTGTGCCAGTTGCGTCAAACAAACTTGTTCCAGTTGCGTCAAACAAACTTGTGCTAATTGAGTCGAAAAAACTTGTGCCAGTTGCATCGAACAAACTTGTGCCAGTTGCGTCTAACAAACTTGTGCCAGTTGCGTCAAAAAAACTTGGGCCAGTTTCGTCGAACAAACTTGTGTCAGTGGCACCCAACAAACTTGTGCCAGTTACGTAGAACAAACTTGTGCCAGTTGCGTCAAACAAACTTGTGCCAGTTGCGTAGAACAAACTTGTGCCAATTGCGTAGAACAACCTTGTGCCAGTTGCGTCGAAGAAACTTGTGCTAGTTTGTAGAACAAACTTGTGCCAGATGCGTCAAACAAACTTATGCCAGTTGCGTAAAACAAACTAGTGCCAGTTACATAGAACAAACTTGTTCCAGTTGAGTAGAACAAACTTGTGCCAATTGCGTCAAACAAACTTGTGCCAGTTCTTCGAACAAACTTGTGCCAGTTGCGTCGAAGAAACTTGTGCCAGTTGCGTCAAACAAACTTGTGCCAGTTGCGTTGAACAAACTTGTGCCAGTTGCGTCGAACAAATTTGTGCCAGTTACGGCGAACCAACTTGTGCCACTTGCGTCGAGAAAACTTGAGCCAGTTGCGTCGAGAAAACTTGTGCCAGTTGCGTCAAACAAACTTGTGCCAGTTACGGCAAACAAACTTGTGCCAGTTGCGTCGAGAAAACTTGTGCCAGTTGCGTCAAATAAACTTGTGCCATTTGGGTCAAACAAACTTGTGCAAGTTGCGTCAAACAAACTTGTGCCAGTTGCGTCAAACAAACTTGTGCCAGTTGCGTCAAACAAACTTGTGCCAATTGATTAAAAAAAACTTGTGCCAGTTGCGTTGAACAAACTTGTGCAAGTTGCATCTAACAAAGTTGTGCCAGTTGCGTCAAACAAACTTGTGCCAGTTGCGTCGAACAAACTTGTGCCAGTTGCATCGAACACACTATTGCCAATTGCATAGAACAAACTTGTGCCAGTTGCGTCAAACAAACTTGTGCCAGTTGCGTAGAACAAACTTGTACATGTTGCTTAAAACAACCTTGTGCCAGTTGCGTCAAACAAACTTGTGCCAGTTGTGTCAAACAAACTTGTGCCAGTTGGGTCGAACAAACTTGTGCCAGTTACGTTAAACAAACTTGTTCCAGTTGTGTCGAACAAACTTGTGCCAGTTGCGTCAAACAAACTTGTGCTAGTTATGTCAAACAAACTTGTGCCAGTTGCATCAAACAAACTTGTGCTAGTTGCGTCGAACAAACTTGTGCCAGTTGGGTAGAACAAACATGTGCCAGTTGTGTCAAACAAATTTGTGCCAGTTGCGTAGAACACACTAGTGCCAGTTGCATAGAACAAACTTGTGCCACATGCGTAGAACAAACATTTGCCATTTGCGTAGAACAAACTTGTGCCAGTTGTGTCAAACAAACCTGTGCCAGTTGTGTACAACAAACTAGTAAGAGTTGCGTAGAACAAACTTGTGCCAGTTGTGTCGAACAAACTTGTGCCAGTTGCGTAGAACAAACTTGTACCAGTTGCGTCAAACAAACTTATGCCAGTTGCATAGAACAAACTAGTGCCAGTTGCATAGAACAAACTTGTCCCAGTTGCGTAGAACAAACTTGTGCCAGTTGCGTCAAACAAACTTGTGCCAGTTGCGTCGAACAAACTTGTGCCAGTTGCGTCGAAGAAACTCGTGACAGTTGCGTCAAACAAACTTGCGCCATTTGCGTCGAACGAACTTGTGACAGTTGCGTCGAACAAACTTGTGCCAGATATGGAGAACAAACTTGTGCCAGTTGCGTAAAAAAAACTTGTGCCTCTTGCGTCAAACAAACTTGTGCCAGTTGCGTCAAACAAACTTGTGCCTCTTGCGTCAAACAAACTTGTGCCAGTTGCGTCAAACAAACTTGTACCAATTGAGTCGAAAAAACTTGTGCCAGTTACGTCGAACAAACTTGTGCCAGTTGCGTCTAACAAACTTGTGCCAGTTGCGTCAACCAAACTTGTGCCAGTTGCGTCAAACAAACTTGTGCTAGTTGCGTAGAACAAACTTGTGCCAGTTGCGTCAAACAAACTCGTGCCAGTTGCGTAGAAGAACCTTGTGCCAGTTGCGTCAAACGAACTTGTGCCAGTTGCGTCAAACAAACTTGTGCCAGTTGCGTCGAACAAACTTGTGCCTGTTACGTCAAACAAACTTCTGCCAGTTGTGTAGAACAAACTTATGCCAGTTGCATAGAACAAACTAGTGCCAGTTGCATAGAACAAACTTGTCCCAGTTGCGTAGAACAAACTTGTGCCAGTTGCGTAAAAAAAAACTTGTGCCAGTTGCGTAAAAAAAAACTTGTGCTAGTTGCGTCAAACAAACTTGTGCCAGTTGCGTCAAAAAAACTTGTGCCTCTTGCGTCAAACAAACTTGTGCCAATTGAGTCGAAAAAACTTGTGCCTGTTACGTCAAACAAACTTGTGCCAGTTGGGTCGAACAAACTTGTGCCAGTTGCGTTAAACAAACTTGTGCCAGTTGCATCGAACAAAGTTTTGCCAGTTGCGTCGAACAAACTTCTGACAGTTGCGTCGAACAAACTTGCGCCAGTTACGCCAAACAAACTTGTGCCAGTTGCGTTGAACAAACTTCTGCCAGTTGTGTCGAACAAACTTATGCCAGTTGCATAGAACAAACTAGTGCCAGTTGCATAGAACAAACTTGTCCCAGTTGCGTAGAACAAACTTGTGCCAGTTGCGTCGAACAAACTTGTGCCAGTTGCGTCGAAGAAACTTGTGACAGTTGCGTCAAACAAACTTGCGCCCTTTGCGTCAAACAAACTTGTGCCAGTTGCGTCGAACAAACTTGTGCCAGATATGGCGAACAAACTTGTGCCAGTTGCTTCGAGAAAACTTGTGCCAGTTGGGTAAAAAAAAACTTGTGCTAGTTGCGTCAAACAAACTTGTGCCAGTTGCATAGAACAAACTTGTGCCTCTTGCGTCAAACAAACTTGTGCCAGTTGCGTCAAACAAACTTGTACCAATTGAGTCGAAAAAAATTGTGCCTGTTACGTCGAACAAACTTGTGCCAGTTGCGTCTAACAAACTTGTGCCCGTTGCGTCAACCAAACTTGTGCCAGTTGCGTCAAACAAACTTGTGCCAGTTGCGTAGAACAAACTTGTGCCAGTTGCGTCAAACAAACTTGTGCCAGTTGTGTAGAAGAACCTTGTGCCAGTTGCGTCAAATGAACTTGTGCCAGTTGCATCAAACAAAATTGTGCCAGTTGCGTCGAACAAACTTGTGCCAGTTGAGTCAAACAAACTTGTGCCAGTTGGGTCTAACAAACTTGTGCCAGTTGCGTTAAACAAACTTGTGCCAGTTGCATCGAACAAACTTTTGCCAGTTGCGTCGAACAAACTTGTGCCAGTTGCGTCGAACAAACTTGCGCCAGTTACGTCAAACAAACTTGTGCCAGTTGCGTTGAACAAACTTCTGCCAGTTGTGTCAAACAAACTTGTGTCAGTTGCGTAGAACAAACTTGTGCCAGTTGCGTCGAACAAACTTGTGTCAGTTGGGTAGAACAAACTTGTGCCAGTTGCGTCAAACAAACATGTCCCAGTTGCGTAGAACAAACTAGTGCCAGTTGCATAGAACAAACTTGTGCCAGATGCGTAGAACAAACTTGTGCCAGTTGCGTAGAACAAACTTGTTCCAGTTGCATAGAACAAACTTGTGCCAGTTATGTAGAACTAACTTGTGTCAGTTGCGTCTAACAAACTTGTGCCAGTTGCATCGAACAAACTTGTGCCAGTTACAGCGAACAAACTTGTGCCAGTTTCGTCGAGAAACCTTGTGCCAGTTGCGTCAAATAAACTTGTGCCAGTTGCGTCAAACAAACTTGTGCCAGTTGCGTCAAACAAACTTGTGCCAGTTGTGTCAAACAAACTTGTTCTAGTTGCGTCAAACAAACTTGTGCCTCTTGAGTCGAAAAAACTTGTGCCAGTTGCGTAAAAAAAAACTTGTGCCAGTTGCATCTAACAAACTTGTGCCAGTTGCGTCAAAAAAACCTGTGCCAGTTTCGTCAAACAAACTTGTGCCAGTGGCATCCAACAAATTTCTGCCAGTTGCGTCGAACAAACTTGTGCCAGTTGCGTAGAACAAACTTGTGCCAGTTGCGTAGAACAACCTTGTGCCAGTTGAGTCGAACAAACTTGTGCCTGTTGCATCAAACAAACTTGTGCCAGTTGCGTCAAACAAACTTTTGCCAGTTGCGTAAAACAAACTAGTGCCAGTTGCATAGAACAAACTTGTGCCAGTTGAGTAGAACAAACTTGTGCCAATTGCATCAAACAAACTTGTGCCAGTTGTGTCGAACAAACTTGTGCCAGTTGCGTCGAACAAACTTTTGCCAGTTGCGTCAAACAAACTTGTGCCAGTTGCATCAAACAAACTTGTGCCAGTTGCGTCAAACAAACTTGTGCCAGTTGCGTCAAACAAACATGTGCCAGTTGCGTCAAACAAACTTGTGCCAATTGATTCGAAAAAACTTGTGCCAGTTGCGTTAAACAAACTTGTGCCAGTTGCGTCTAACAAACTTGTGCCAGTTGCGTCAAACAAACTTGTGCCAGTTGCGTCGAACAAACTTGTGCCAGATATGGCGAACAAACTTGTGCCCGTTGCTTCGAGAAAACTTGTGCCAGTTGCGTAAAAAACAACTTGTGCCAGTTGCGTCAAACAAACTTGTGCCAGTTGCGTCAAAAAAACTTTTGCCTCTTGCGTCAAACAAACTTGTGCCAATTGAGTCGAAAAAACTTGTGCCTGTTACGTCAAACAAACTTGTGCCAGTTGCGTCTAACAAACTTGTGCCAGTTGCGTCAAAAAAAACTTGTTCCAGTTGCGTCAAACAAACTTGTGCCAGTTGCGTCAAACAAACTTGTGCCAGTTGTGTAGAACAAACTTGTGCCAGTTGCGTCAAACAAACTTGTGCCAGTTGCGTAGAGGAACCTTGTGCCAGTTGCGTCAAACGAACTTGTGCCAGTTGCGTCAAACAAACTTTTGCCAGTTGCGTCAAACAAACTTGTGCCAGTTTAGTCAAACAAACTTGTGCCAGTTGGGTAGAACAAACTTGTGCCAGTTGCGTTAAACAAACTTGTGCCAGTTGCATCGAACAAACTTTTGCCAGTTGCGTCGAACAAACTTGTGCCAGTTGCGTAGAACAAACTTGTACCAGTTGCGTCAAACAAACTTATGCCAGTTGCATAGAACAATCTAGTGCCAGTTGCATAGAACAAACTTGTGCCAGTTGCGTAGAACAAACTTGTGCCAGTTGCGTCAAACAAACTTGTGCCAGTTGCGTCGAACAAACTTGTGCCAGTTGCGTCGAAGAAACTTGTGCCAGTTGCGTCAAACAAACTTGTGCCATTTGCGTCAAACAAACTTGTGCCAGTTGCGTCGAACAAACTTGTGCCAGATATGGTGAACAAACTTGTGCCAGTTGCTTCGAGAAAACTTGTGCCAGTTGCGTAAAAAAAACTTGTGCCAGTTGCGTCAAACAAACTTGTGCCAGTTGCGTCAAACAAACTTGTGCCTCTTGCGTCAAACAAACTTGTGCCAGTTGCGTCAAACAAACTTGTACCAATTGAGTCGAAAAAACTTGTGCCAGTTACGTTGAACAAACTTGTGCCAGTTGCGTCTAACAAACTTGTGCCAGTTGCATCAAACAAACTTGTGCCAGTTGCGACAAACAAACTTGTGCCAGTTGCGTCAAACAAACTTGTGCCTGTTGCGTAGAACAAACTTGTGCCAGTTGCGTCAAACAAACTTGTGCCAGTTGCGTAGAAGAACCTTGTGCCAGTTGCGTCAAACGAACTTGTGCCAGTTGCGTCAAACAAACTTGTTCCAGTTGAGTCAAACAAACTTGTGCCAGTTGGGTCGAACAAACTTGTGCCAATTGCGTTAAACAAACTTGTGCCAGTTGCATCCAACAAACTTTTGCCAGTTGCGTCGAACAAACTTGTGACAGTTGCGTCGAACAAACTTGCGCCAGTTACGTCAAACAAACTTGTGCCAGTTGCGTTGAACAAACTTCTGCCAGTTGTGTCGAACAAAATTATGTCAGTTGGGTAGAACAAACTTGTGCCAGTTGCGTCAAACAAACATGTCCCAGTTGCGAAGAACAAACTAGTGCCAGTTGCATAGAACAAACTTGTGCCATATGCGTAGAACAAACTTGTGCCAGTTGCGTAGAACAAACTTGTGCCAGTTGCATAGAACAAACTTATGCCAGTTATGCAGAACAAACTTGTGCCAGTTGCGTCGAACAAACTTGTGCCAGTTGCGTTGAACAAACTTGTGCCAGTTACGGCGAACAAACTTGTGCCAGTTGCGTCAAATAAACTTGTGCCAGTTGTGTCAAACAAACTTGTGCCAGTTGCGTCAAACAAACTTGTGCCAGTTGCGTCAAACAAACTTGTTCCAGTTGCGTCAAACAAGCTTGTGCCACTTGAGTCGAAAAAACTTGTGCCAGTTGCGTCTAACAAACTTCTGCCAGTTGCGTCTAACAAACTTGTGCCAGTTGCGTCAAAAAAACTTGTGCCAGTTTCGTCAAACAAACTTGTGCCAGTGGCATCCAACAAACTTGTGCCAGTTGCGTCGAACAAACTTGTGCCAGTTGCGTCAAACAAACTTGTGCCAGTCGCGTAGAACAAACTTGTGCCAGTTGCGTAGAACAACCTTGTGCCAGTTGAGTCGAACAAACTTGTGCTAGTTGGTAGAACAAACTTGTGCCAGTTGCGTCAAACAAACATATGCCAGTTGCATAAAACAAACTAGTGCCAGTTGCATAGAAGAAACTTGTGCCAGTTGAGTAGAACAAACTTGTGCCAATTGCATTAAACAAACTTGTGCCAGTTGCGTCGAACAAACTTGTGCCAGTTGCGTCGAAGAAACTTGTGCCAGTTGCGTCAAACAAACTTGTGCCAGTTGCGTCGAACAAACTTGTGCCAGTTGCGTCGAACAAACTTGTGCCAGTTACGGCGAACAAACTTGTGCCACTTGCGCCGAGAAAACTTGTACCAGTTGCGTCAAATAAACTTGTGCCAGTTGTCTCAGACAAACTTGTGCCGGTTACGGCGAACAAACTTGTGCTAGCTGCGTCGAGAAAAGTTGTGCCAGTTGCGTCAAATAAACTTGTGCCAGTTGCGTCAAACAAACTTGTGCCAGTTGCGTCAAACAAACTTGTGCCAGTTGCGTCAAACAAACTTGTGCCAATTGATTCGAAAAAACTTGTGCCAGTTGCGTTGAACAAACTTGTGCCAGTTGCGTCTAACAAACTTGTGCCAGTTGCGTCAAACAAACTTGTGCCAGTTGCGTCGAACAAACTTGTACCAGATATGGCGAACAAACTTGTGCCAGATGCTTCGAGAAAACTTGTGCCAGTTGCATAAAAAAAACTTGTGCCAGTTGCGTCAAACAAACTTGTGCCAGTTGCGTCAAACAAACTTGCCCCTCTTGCGTCAAACAAACTTGTGCCAGTTGCGTCAAACAAACTTGTACCAATTGAGTAGAAAAAACTTGTGCCTGTTACGTCGACCAAACTTGTGCCAGTTGCGTCTAACAAACTTGTGCCAGTTGCGTCAAAAAAACTTGTGCCAGTTGCGTCAAACAAACTTGTGCCAGTTGCGTCAAACAAACTTCTGCCAGTTGCGTCAAACAAACTTGTGCCAGTTGCGTCAAACGAACTTGTGCCAGTTGCGTCAACCAAACTTTTGCCAGTTGCGTAGAAGAACCTTGTGCCAGTTGCGTCAAACGAACTTGTGCCAGTTGCGTCAAACAAACTTTTGCCAGTTGCGTCAAACAAACTTGTGCCTGTTGAGTCAAACAAACTTGTGCCAGTTGGGTCGAACAAACTTGTGCCAGTTGTGTTAAACAAACTTGTGCCAGTTGCATCGAACAAACTTTTGCCAGTTGCCTCAAACAAACTTGTGCCAGTTGCGTCGAACAAACTTGCGCCAGTTACGTCAAACAAACTTGTGACGGTTGCGTTGAACAAACTTCTGCCAGTTGTGTCAAACAAACTTGTGTCAGTTGCGTAGAACAAACTTTTGCCATTTGCGTAGAACAAACTTGTGCCAGTTGTGTCAAACAAACCTGTGCCAGTTGTGTACAACAAACTAGTAATAGTTGCGTAGAACAAACTTGTGCCAGTTGTGTCGAACAAACTTGTGCCAGTTGAGTAGAACAAACTTGTACCAGTTGCGTCAAACAAACTTATGCCAGTTGCGTAAAACAAACTAGTGCCAGTTGCATAGAACAAACTTGTGCCAGTTGAGTAGAACAAACTTGTGCCAATTGCATCAAACAAACTTGTGCCAGTTGCGTCGAACAAACTTGTGCCAGTTGCGTTGAAGAAACTTGTGCCAGTTGCGTCAAACAAACTTGTGCCAGTTGCGTCGAACAAACTTGTGCCAGTTGCGTCGAACAAACTTGTGCCAGTTACGGCGAACCAACTTGTGCCACTTGCGTCGAGAAAACTTGTGCCAGTTGCGTCAAATAAACTTGTGCAAGTTACGTCAAACAAACTTGTGCCAGTTACGGCAAACCAACTTGTGCCAGTTGCGCCGAGAAAAGTTGTGCCAGTTGCGTCAAATAAACTTGTGCCAGTTGCGTCAAACAAACTTGTGCCAGTTGCGTCAAACAAACTTGTGCCCTTTGCGTCAAACAAACTTGTGCCAGTTGCGTCAAACAAACATATGCCAATTGATTCGAAAAAACTTGTGCCAGTTGCGTTGAACAAACTTGTGCCAGTTGCGTCTAACAAACTTGTGCCAGTTGCGTCAAACAAACTTGTGCCAGTTGCGTCGAACAAACTTGTGCCAGATATGGCAAACGAAGTTGTGCCAGTTGCTTCGAGAAAACTTGTGCCAGTCGCGTAAAAAAAAAACTTGTGCCATTTGCGTCAAACAAACTTGTGCCAGTTGCGTCAAACAAACTTGTGCCTCTTGCGTCAAACAAACTTGTGCCAGTTGCATCATTAAACTTGTACCAATTGAGTCGAAAAAACTTGTGCCTGTTACGTCGAATAAAGTTGTGCCAGTTGCGTCTAACAAACTTGTGCCTGTTGTGTCGAACAAACTTGTGCCAGTTACGTCAAACAAACTTGTGCCAGTTGCATAGAACAAACTTGTGCCAGTTGCGTAGAAGAACCTTGTGCCAGTTGCGTCAAACAAACTTGTTCCAGTTGCGTCAAACAAACTTGTGCCAGTTGCGTTAAACAAACTTGTGCCAGTTGCATCGAACAAACTTGTGCCAGTTGCGTCAAACAAACTTGTGCCAGTTGCGTCAAACAAACTTGTGCCAGTTGCGTAGAAGAACCTTGTGCCAGTTGCGTCAAACAAACTTGTGCCAGTTGCGTCGAACACACTTGTGCCAGTTGAGTCAAACAAACTTGTACCAGTTGGGTCGAACAAACTTGTGCCAGTTGCGTTAAACAAACTTGTGCCAGTTGCATCGAACAAACTTTTGCCAGTTGCGTCGAACAAACTTGTGACAGTTGCGTTGAACAAACTTGCGCCAGTTACGTCAAACAAACTTGTGCCAGTTGCGTTGAACAAACTTCTGCCAGTTGTGTCAAACAAACTTGTGTCAGTTGCGTAGAACAAACTTGTGCCAGTTGCGTCGAACAAACTTATGTCAGTTGGGTAGAACAAACTTGTGCCAGTTGCGTCAAAGAAACATGTCCCAGTTGCGTAGAACAAACTAGTGCCAGTTGCATAGAACAAACTTGTGCCAGATGCGTAGAACAAACTTGTGCCAGTTGCGTAGAACAAACTTGTGCCAGTTGCATAGAACAAACTTGTGAAAGTTATGTAGAACAAACTTGTGCCAGTTGCGTCGAACAAACTTGTGCCAGTTGCGTCGAACAAACTTGTGCCAGTTACGGCGAACAAACTTGTGCCAGTTGCGTCAAACAAACTTGTTCCAGTTGCGTCAAACAAACTTGTGCCACTTGAGTCGAAAAAACTTGTGCCAGTTGCGTCGAACAAACTTGTGCCAGTTGCGTCTAACAAACTTGTGCCAGTTGCGTCAAAAAAACTTGTGACAGTTTCGTCAAACAAACTTGTGCCAGTGGCATCCAACAAACTTGTGCCAGTTGCGTTGAACAAACTTGTGCCAGTTGCGTCAAACAAACTTGTTCCAGTTGCGTCAAACAAACTTGTGCCACTTGAGTCGAAAAAACTTGTGCCAGTTGCGTCGAACAAACTTGTGCCAGTTGCGTCAAACAAACATATGCCAGTTGCATAAAACAAACTAGTGCCAGTTGCATAGAAGAAACTTGTGCCAGTTGAGTAGAACAAACTTGTGCCAATTGCATCAAACAAACTTGTGCCAGTTGCGTCGAACAAACTTGTGCCAGTTGCGTCGAAGAAACTTGTGCCAGTTGCGTCAAACAAACTTGTGCCAGTTGCGTCGAACAAACTTGTGCCAGTTGCGTCGAACAAACTTGTGCCAGTTACGGCGAACAAACTTGTGCCACTTGCGTCGAGAAAACTTGTGCCAGTTGCGTCAAATAAACTTGTGCCAGTTGCGTCAAACAAACTTGTGCCAGTTACGGCGAACAAACTTGTGCCAGCTGCGTCGAGAAAAGTTGTGCCAGTTGCGTCAAATAAACTTGTGCCAGTTGCGTCAAACAAACTTGTGCCAGTTGCATCAAACAAACTTGTTCCAGTTGCGTCAAACAAACTTGTGCCAGTTGCGTCAAACAAACTTGTGCCAATTGATTCGAAAAAACTTGTGCCAGTTGCGTTGAACAAACTTGTGCCAGTTGCGTCTAACAAACTTGTGCCAGTTGCGTCGAACAAACTTGTGCCGGTTACGGCGAACAAACTTGTGCCAGTTTCGTCGAGAAAAGTTGTGCCAGTTGCGTCAAATAAACTTGTGCCAGTTGCGTCAAACAAACTTGTGCCAGTTGCGTCAAACAAACTTGTGCCAGTTGCGTCAAACAATCTTGTTCTAGTTGCGTCAAACAACTTGTGCCAATTGAGTCGAAAAAACTTGTACCAGTTGCGTCGAACAAACTTGTGCCAGTTGCGTCTAACAAACTTGTGCCAGTTGCGTCAAAAAAACTTCGGCAAGTTTCGTCAAACAAACTTGTGCCAGTTGCGTCAAAAAAACTTCGGCAAGTTTCGTCAAACAAACTTGTGCCAGTTGAGTCAAACAAACTTGTGCCAGTTGCGTCAAACAAACTTGTGCCAGTTGCGTCAAACAAACTTGTTCCAGTTGCGTCAAACAAACTTGTGCCACTTGAGTCGAAAAAACTTGTGCCAGTTGCGTCTAACAAACTTGTGCCAGTTGCGTCTAACAAACTTGTGCCAGTTGCGTCAAAAAAACTTGTGCCAGTTTGGTCAAACAAACTTGTGCCAGTGGCATCCAACAAACTTGTGCCAGTTGCGTCGAACAAACTTGTGCCAGTTGCGTCAAACAAACTTGTGCCAGTCGCGTAGAACAAACTTGTGCCAGTTACGGCGAACCAACTTGTGCCACTTGCGTCGAGAAAACTTGTGCCAGTTGCGTCAAATAAACTTGTGCCAGTTACGTCAAACAAACTTGTTCCAGTTACGGCAAACCAACTTGTGCCAGTTGCGCCGAGAAAAGTTGTGCCAGTTGCGTCAAATAAACTTGTGCTAGTTGCGTCAAACAAACTTGTGCCAGTTGCGTCAAACAAACTTGTGCCAGTTGCGTCAAACAAACTTGTGCCAGTTGCGTCAAACAAACATATGCCAATTGATTCGAAAAAACTTGTTCCAGTTGCGTTGAACAAACTTGTGCCAGTTGCGTCTAACAAACTTGTGCCAGTTGCGTCAAACAAACTTGTGCCAGTTGCGTCGAACAAACTTGTGCCAGATATGGCAAACGAACTTGTGCCAGTTGCTTCGAGAAAACTTGTGCAAGTCGCGTAAAAAAAAAAACTTGTGCCATTTGCGTCAAACAAACTTGTGCCAGTTGCGTCAAACAAACTTGTGCCTCTTGCGTCAAACAAACTTGTGCCAGTTGCATCATTAAACTTGTACCAATTGAGTCGAAAAAACTTGTGCCTGTTACGTCGAATAAAGTTGTGCCAGTTGCGTCTAACAAACTTGTGCCAGTTGTGTCGAACAAACTTGTGCCAGTTACGTTAAACAAACTTGTGCCAGTTGCATAGAACAAACTTGTGCCAGTTGCGTAGAAGAACCTTGTGTCAGTTGCGTCAAACAAACTTGTTCCAGTTACGTCAAACAAACTTGTGCCAGTTGCGTTAAAGAAACTTGTGCCAGTTGCATCGAACAAACTTGTGCCAGTTGCGTCAAACAAACTTGTGCCAGTTGCGTAGAAGAACCTTGTGCCAGTTGCGTCAAACAAACTTGTGCCAGTTGCGTCAAACAAACTTGTGCCAGTTGCGTCGAACACACTTGTGCCAGTTGAGTCAAACAAACTTGTGCCAGTTGGGTCGAACAAACTTGTGCCAGTTGCGTTAAACAAACTTGTGCCAGTTGCATCGAACAAACTTTTGCCAGTTGCGGCGAACAAACTTGTGACAGTTGCGTCGAACAAACTTGCGCCAGTTACGTCAAACAAACTTGTGCCAGTTGCGTTGAACAAACTTGTGCCAGTTGTGTCAAACAAACTTGTGACAGTTGCATAGAACAAACTTGTGCCAGTTGCGTCGAACAAACTTATGTCAGTTGGGTAGAACAAACTTGTGCCAGTTGCGTCAAACAAACATGTCCCAGTTGCGTAGAACAAACTAGTGCCAGTTGCATAGAACAAACTTGTGCCAGATGCGTAGAACAAACTTGTGCCAGTTGCGTAGAACAAACATGTGCCAGTTGCATAGAACAAACTTGTGAAAGTTATGTAGAACAAACTTGTGCCAGTTGCGTCGAACAAACTTGTGCCAGTTGCGTCGAACAAACTTGTGCCAGTTACGGCGAACAAACTTGTTCCAGTTGCGTCAAACAAACTTGTTCCAGTTGCGTCAAACAAACTTGTGCCACTTGAGTCGAAAAAACTTGTGCCAGTTGCGTCAAACAAACTTGTGTCAGTTGCGTCAAACAAACTTGTTCTATTTGCGTCAAACAACATGTGCCAATTGAGTCGAAAAAACTTGTACCAGTTGCGTCGAACAAACTTGTGCCAGTTGCGTCTAACAAACTTGTGCCAGTTGCGTCAAAAAAACTTCGGCAAGTTTCGTCAAACAAACTTGTGCCAGTGGCATCCAACAAACTTGTGCCAGTTGCGTCGAACAAACTTGTGCCAGTTGCGTGAAACAAACTTGTGCAAGTTGCGTAAAACAAACTTGTGCCAGTTGCGTAGAACAACCTTGTGCCAGTTGAGTCGACCAACCTTGTGCTAGTTGGTAGAACAAACTTGTGCCAGTTGCATCAAACAAACTTATGCCAGTTGCGTAAAACAAACTAGTGCCAGTTGCATAGAACAAACTTGTGCCACTTGAGTAGAACAAACTTGTGCCAATTGCTTCAAACAAACTTGTGCCAGTTGCGTCGAACAAACTTGTGCCAGTTGCGTCGAAGAAACTTGTGCCAGTTGCGTCAAACAATCTTGTGCCAGTTGCATAGAATAAATTTGTGCCAGTTGCGTAGAACAAACTTGTGCCAGTTGCGTAGAACAAACTTGTGCCAGTTGCATAGAACAAACTTGTGCCAGTTGCATAGAACAAATTTGTGCCAGTTGCGTAGAACAAACTTGTGCCAGTTGCGTCAAACAAACTTGTGCCAGTTGCGTCAAACAAACTTGTGCCAGTTGCGTCGAACAAACTTGTGCCAGTTGCGTTGAACAAACTTGTGCCAGGTGGTTCGAACAAACTTGTGCCAGTTGCGTCAAACAAACTTATGCCAGTTGCGTAAAACAAACAAGTGCCATTTGCATAGAACAAACTTGTGCCAGATGCGTATAACAAACTTGTGCCATTTGCGTAGAACAAACTTGTGCCAGTTGCATAGAACAAACTTATGCCAGTTATGCAGAACAAACTTGTGCCAGTTGCGTCGAACAAACTTGTGCCAGTTGCGTTGAACAAACTTGTGCCAGTTACGGCGAACAAACTTGTGCCAGTTGCGTCAAATAAACTTGTGCCAGTTGAGTCAAACAAACTTGTGCCAGTTGCGTCAAACAAACTTGTGCCAGTTGCGTCAAACAAACTTGTTCCAGTTGCGTCAAACAAACTTGTGCCACTTGAGTCGAAAAAACTTGTGCCAGTTGCGTCTAACAAACTTGTGCCAGTTGCGTCTAACAAACTTGTGCCAGTTGCGTCAAAAAAACTTGTGCCAGTTTGGTCAAACAAACTTGTGCCAGTGGCATCCAACAAACTTGTGCCAGTTGCGTCGAACAAACTTGTGCCAGTTGCGTCAAACAAACTTGTGCCAGTCGCGTAGAACAAACTTGTGCCAGTTACGGCGAACCAACTTGTGCCACTTGCGTCGAGAAAACTTGTGCCAGTTGCGTCAAATAAACTTGTGCCAGTTACGTCAAACAAACTTGTTCCAGTTACGGCAAACCAACTTGTGCCAGTTGCGCCGAGAAAAGTTGTGCCAGTTGCGTCAAATAAACTTGTGCCAGTTGCGTCAAACAAACTTGTGCCAGTTGCGTCAAACAAACTTGTGCCAGTTGCGTCAAACAAACTTGTGCCAGTTGCGTCAAACAAACATGTGCCAATTGATTCGAAAAAACTTGTGCCAGTTGCGTTGAACAAACTTGTGCCAGTTGCGTCTAACAAACTTGTGCCAGTTGCGTCAAACAAACTTGTGCCAGTTGCGTCGAACAAACTTGTGCCAGATATGGCAAACGAACTTGTGCCAGTTGCTTCGAGAAAACTTGGGCAAGTCGCGTAAAAAAAAAACTTGTGCCATTTGCGTCAAACAAACTTGTGCCAGTTGCGTCAAACAAACTTGTGCCTCTTGCGTCAAACAAACTTGTGCCAGTTGCATCATTAAACTTGTACCAATTGAGTCGAAAAAACTTGTGCCTGTTACGTAGAATAAAGTTGTGCCAGTTGCGTCTAACAAACTTGTGCCAGTTGTGTCGAACAAACTTTTGCCAGTTACGTCAAACAAACTTGTGCCAGTTGCATAGAACAAACTTGTGCCAGTTGCGTAGAAGAACCTTGTGCCAGTTGCGTCAAAGAAACTTGTTCCAGTTGCGTCAAACAAACTTGTGCCAGTTGCGTTAAACAAACTTGTGCCAGTTGCATCGAACAAACTTGTGCCAGTTGCGTCAAACAAACTTGTGCCAGGTGCGTAGAAGAACCATGTGCCAGTTGCGTCAAACAAACTTGTGCCAGTTGCGTCAAACAAACTTGTGCCAGTTGCGTCGAACACACTTGTGCCAGTTGAGTCAAACAAACTTGTGCCAGTTGGGTCGAACAAACTTGTGCCAGTTGCGTTAAACAAACTTGTGCCAGTTGCATCGAACAAACTTTTGCCAGTTGCGGCGAACAAACTTGTGACAGTTGCGTCGAACAAACTTGCGCCAGTTACGTCAAACAAACTTGTGCCAGTTGCGTTGAACAAACTTCTGCCAGTTGTGTCAAACAAACTTGTGTCAGTTGCGTAGAACAAACTTGTGCCAGTTGTGTCGAACAAACTTATGTCAGTTGGGTAGAACAAACTTGTGCCAGTTGCGTCAAACAATCTTGTCCCAGTTGCGTAGATCAAACTAGTGCCAGTTGCATAGAACAAACTTGTGCCAGATGCGTAGAACAAACTTGTGCCAGTTGCGTAGAACAAACTTGTGCCAGTTGCATAGAACAAA
This sequence comes from Macrobrachium rosenbergii, assembly GCA_039081455.1. NCBI lineage: Eukaryota > Metazoa > Arthropoda > Malacostraca > Decapoda > Palaemonidae > Macrobrachium > Macrobrachium rosenbergii. The sequence goes on along the minus strand of JANJGK010000135.1, from coordinate 930,536 downwards.
CTTGTGAAAGTTATGTAGAACAAACTTGTGCCAGTTGCGTCGAACAAACTTGTGCCAGTTGCGTCGAACAAACTTGTGCCAGTTATGGCGAACAAAGTTGTGCCAATTGCGTCGAAGAAACTTGTGCCAGTTGCGTCAAACAATCTTGTGCCAGTTGCATAGAATAAATTTGTGCCAGTTGCGTAGAACAAACTTGTGCCAGTTGCATAGAACAAACTTGTGCCAGATGCGTAGAACAAACTTGTGCCAGTTGCGTCAAACAAACTTATGCCAGTTGCGTAAAACAAACTAGTGCCAGTTGCATAGAACAAACTTGTGCCACTTGAGTAGAACAAACTTGTGCCAATTGCATCAAACAAACTTGTGCCAGTTGCGTCGAACAAACTTGTGCCAGTTGCGTCGAAAAAACTTGTGCCAGTTGCATAGAATAAATTTGTGCCAGTTGCGTAGAACAAACTTGTGCCAGTTGCGTAGAACAAACTTGTGCCAGTTGCATAGAACAAACTTGTCCCAGTTGCATAGAACAAATTTGTGCCAGTTGCGTAGAACAAACTTGTGCCAGTTGCGTCAAACAAACTTGTGCCAGTTGCGTCAAACAAACTTGTGCCAGTTGCGTCGAACAAACTTGTGCCAGTTGCGTTGAACAAACTTGTGCCAGTTGCGTCAAACAAACTTGTGCCAGTTGCGTCGAACAAACTTGTGCCAGTTGCGTCGAACAAACTTGTGTCAGTTGTGTCAAACAAACTTGTGCCAGTTGCGTCAAACAAACTTGTGCCAATTGAATCGAAAAAACTTGTGCCAGTTGCGTCGAACAAACTTGTGCCAGTTGCGTCCAACAAACTTGTGCCAGTTGTGTCAAACAAACTTGTGCAGTTGCGTCGAACAAACTTGTGCCAGTTGCATCGAACAAACTTCTGCCAATTGCGTAGAACAAACTTGTGCCAGTTGCGTCAAACAAACTTGTGCCAGTTGCGTAGAACAAATTTGTGCCAGTTGCGTAGAACAACCTTGTGCCAGTTGCGTCAAACAAACTTGTGCCAGTTGCGTCAAACAAACTTGTGCCAGGTGGTTCGAACAAACTTGTGCTAGTTGCGTCCAACAAACTTGTACTTTTTGCGTCAAACAAACTTGTGACAGTTGCGTCGAACAAACTTGTGCCAGTTGCGTAGAACAAACTTGTGCCAATTGCGTCAAACAAATTTGTGCCAGTTGCGTCAAACAAACTAGTGCCAGTTGCATAGAACAAACTTGTGCCAGTTGCGTAGAACAAACTTGTGCCAGTTGCGTCAAACAAACTTGTGCCAGTTGCGTCGAAGAAACTTGTGCCTTGCGTCGAAGAAACTTGTGCCAGTTGCTTCAAACAAACATGTGCCAGTTGCGTCGAACAAACTTGTGCCAGTTGCGTCGAACAAACTTGTCCCAGATATGGCGAACAAACTTGTGCAAGTTGCGTCGAGAAAACTTGTGCCAGTTGCGTCAAAAAAAACTTGTGCCAGTTGCGTCAAACAAACTTGTGCCAGTTGCGTCAAACAAACTTGTGCCTCTTGCGTCAAACAAACTTGTGCCAGTTGCATCAAACAAACTTGTACCAATTGAGTCGAAAAAACTTGTGCCTGTTACGTCGAACAAACTTGTGCCAGTTGCGTCTAACAAACTTGTGCCAGTTGCGTCGAACAAACTTGTGCCAGTTGCGTCAAACAAACTTGTGCCAGTTGCGTAGAACAAACTTGTGCCAGTTGCGTCAAACAAACTTGTGCCAGTTGCGTAGAACAGACTTGTGCCAGTTGCGTAGAAGAACCTTGTGCCAGTTGCGTCAAACAAACTTGTGCCAGTTGCGTCGAACAAACTTGTGTCAGTTGGGTAGAACAAATTTGTGCCAGTTGCTCCAAACAAACAAGTGCCAGTTGCATAGAACAAACTAGTGCCAGTTGCATAGAACAAACTTGTGCCAGATGCGTAGAACAAACTTGTGCCAGTTGCGTCGAACAAACTTGTGCCAGCTGCGTCGAACAAACTTATCCCAGATATGGCGAACAAACTTGTGCAAGTTGCGTCGAGAGAACTTGTGCCAGTTGCGTCAAAAAAAAAACTTGTGCTAGTTGCGTCAAAGAAACTTGTGCCAGTTGCGTCAAACAAACTTGTGCCTCTTGCGTCAAACAAACTTGTGCCAGTTGCATCAAACAAACTTGTACCAATTGAGTCGAAAAAACTTGTGCCTGTTACGTCTTACAAACTTGTGCCAGTTGCGTCTAACAAACTTGTGCCAGTTGCGCCAAACAAACTTGTGCCAGTTGCGTCACACAAACTTGTGCCAGATATGGAGAACAAACTTTTGCCAGTTGCTTCGAGAAAACTTGTGCCAGTTGCGTAAAAAAAAACTTGTGTCAGTTGCGTCAAACAAACTTGTGCCAGTTGCGTCAAACAAACTTGTACCAATTGAGTCGAAAAAACTTGTGCCTGTTACGTCGAACAAACTTGTGCCAGTTGCGTCTAACAAACTTGTGCCAGTTGCGTCAAAAAAAACTTATGCCAGTTGCGTCAAACAAACTTGTGCCAGTTGAGTCAAACAAACTTGTGCCAGTTGCGTAGAACAAACTTGTGCCAGTTGTGTCAAACAAACTTGTGCCAGTTGCGTAGAAGAACCTTGTGCCAGTTGCGTCAAACGAACTTGTGCCAGTTGCGTCAAACAAACTTTTGCCAGTTGCATCAAACAAACTTGTGCCAGTTGAGTCAAAAAACTTGTGCCAGTTGGGTAGAACAAACTTGTTCCAGTTGCGTTAAACAAACTTGTGCCAGTTGCGTCGAACAAACTTGTGCCAGTTATGTCGAACAAACTTGCGCCAGTTACGTCAATCAAACTTGTGCCAGTTGCGTTGAACAAACTTCTGCCAGTTGTGTCAAACAAACTTGTGTCAGTTGCATAGAACAAACATTTGCCATTTGCGTAGAACAAACTTGTGCCAGTTGTGTCAAACAAACCTGTGCCAGTTGTGTACAACAAACTAGTAAGAGTTGCGTAGAACAAACTTGTGCCAGTTGTGTCGAACAAACTTGTGCCAGTTGCGTAGAACAAACTTGTACCAGAAGTGTCAAACAAACTTATGCCAGTTGCATAGAACAAACTAGTGCCAGTTGCATAGAAGTAACTTGTCCCAGTTGCGTAGAACAAACTTGTGCCAGTTGCGTCAAACAAAGTTGTGCCAGTTGCGTCGAACAAACTTGTGCCAGTTGCGTCGAAGAAACTTGTGCCAGTTGCGTCAAACAAACTTGTGCCATTTGCGTCGAACAAACTTGTGCCAGTTGCGTCGAACAAACTTGTGCCAGATATGGCGAACAAACTTGTACCAGTTGCTTCGAGAAAACTTGTGCCAGTTGCGTAAAAAAAAACTTGTGCCAGTTGCGTCGAACAAACTTGTGCCAGTTGCGTCAAACTTGTGCCTCTTGCGTCAAACAAACTTGTGCCAGTTCCGTCAAACAAACTTGTACCAATTGAGTCGAAAAAACTTGTGCCAGTTACATCGAACAAACTTGTGCCAGTTACGTCTAACAAACTTGAGCCAGTTGCGTCAAGCAAACTTGTGCCAGTTGTGATAAACAAACTTGTGCCAGTTGCGTCAAACAAACTTGTGCCAGTTGCTTCAAACAAACTTGTGCCAGTTGCGTAGAAGAACCTTGTGCCAGTTGCGTAGAAGAACCTTGTGCCAGTTGCGTGAAACGAACTTGTGCCAGTTACGTCAAACAAACTTGTGCCAGTTGCGTCGACCAAACTTGTGCCAGTTGAGTCAAACAAACTTGTGCCAGTTGGGTCGAACAAACTTGTGCCAGTTGCATTAAACAAACTTGTGCCAGTTGCATCGAACAAACTTTTGCCAGTTGCGTCGAACAAAACTTGTGACAGTTGCGTCGAACAAACTTGCGCCAGTTACGTCAAACAAACTTGTGCCAGTTGCGTTGAACAAACTTCAGCCAGTTGTGTCAAACAAACTTGTGTCAGTTGCGTAGAACAAACTTGTGCCAGTTGCGTCGAACAAACTTATGTCAGTTGGGTAGAACAAACTTGTGCCAGTTGCGTCAAACAAACTTATGCCAGTTGCGTAAAACAAACTAGTGCCATTTGCATAGAACAAACTTTTGCCAGATGCGTATAACAAACTTGTGCCATTTGCGTAGAACAAACTTGTGCCAGTTGCATAGAACAAAGTTATGCCAGTTATGCAGAACAAACTTGTGCCAGTTGCGTCGAACAAACTTGTGCCAGTTGCGTTGAACAAACTTGTGCCCGTTACGGCGAACAAACTTGTGCCAGTTGCGTCAAATAAACTTGTGCCAGTTGAGTCAAACAAACTTGTGCCAGTTGCGTCAAACAAACTTGTGCCAGTTGCGTCAAACAAACTTGTTCCAGTTGCGTCAAACAAACTTGTGCCACTTGAGTCGAAAAAACTTGTGCCAGTTGCGTCTAACAAACTTGTGCCAGTTGCGTCTAACAAACTTGGGCCAGTTGCGTCAAAAAAACTTGTGCCAGTTTCGTCAAACAAACTTGTGCCAGTGGCATCCAACAAACTTGTGCCAGTTGCGTCGAACAAACTTGTGCCAGTTGCATCAAACAAACTTGTGCCAGTCGCGTAGAACAAACTTGTGCCAGTTGCGTAGAACAACCTTGTGCCAGTTGAGTCGAACAAACTTGTGCTAGTTGGGAGAACAAACTTGTGCCAGTTGCGTCAAACAAATATATGCCAGTTGCATAAAACAAACTAGTGCCAGTTGCATAGAAGAAACTTGTGCCAGTTGAGTAGAACAAACTTGTGCCAATTGCATCAAACAAACTTGTGCCAGTTGCGTCGAACAAACTTGTGCCAGTTGCGTCGAAGAAACTTGTGCCAGTTGCGTCAAACAAACTTGTGCCAGTTGCGTCGAACAAACTTGTGCCAGTTGCGTCGAACAAACTTGTGCCAGTTACGGCGAACAAACTTGTGCCACTTGCGTCGAGAAAACTTGTGCCAGTTGCATCAAATAAACTTGTGCCAGTTGCGTCAGACAAACTTGTGCCGGTTACGGCAAACAAACTTGTGCCAGCTGCGTCGAGAAAAGTTGTGCCAGTTGAGTCAAATAAACTTGTGCCAGTTGCGTCAAACAAACTTGTGCCAGTTGCGTCAAACAAACTTGTGCCAGTTGCGTCAAACAAACTTGTGCCAATTGATTCGAAAAAACTTGTGCCAGTTGCGTTGAACAAACTTGTGCCAGTTGCATCTAACAAACTTGTGCCAGTTGCGTCAAACAAACTTGTGCCAGTTGCGTCGAACAAACTTGTGCCAGATATGGCTAACAAACTTGTGCCAGATGCTTCGAGAAAACTTGTGCCAGTTGCGTAAAAAAAACTTGTGCCAGTTGCGTCAAACAAACTTGTGCCAGTTGCGTCAAACAAACTTGCGCCTCTTGCGTCAAACAAACTTGTGCCAGTTGCGTCAAACAAACTTGTACCAATTGAGTCGAAAAAACTTGTGCCTGTTACGTCGAACAAACTTGTGCCAGTTGCGTCTAACAAACTTGTGCCAGTTGCGTCAAAAAAACTTGTGCCAGTTGCGTCAAACAAACTTGTGCCAGTTGCGTCAAACAAACTTCTGCCAGTTGCGTCAAACAAACTTGTGCCAGTTGCGTCAAACGAACTTGTGCCAGTTGCGTCAAACAAACTTTTGCCAGTTGCGTAGAAGAACCTTGTGCCAGTTGCGTCAAACGAACTTGTGCCAGTTGCGTCAAACAAACTTTTGCCAGTTGCGTCAAACAAACTTGTGCCTGTTGAGTCAAACAAACTTGTGCCAGTTGGGTCGAACAAACTTGTGCCAGTTGTGTTAAACAAACTTGTGCCAGTTGCATCGAACAAACTTTTGCCAGTTGCGTCGAACAAACTTGTGCCAGTTGCGTCGAACAAACTTGCGCCAGTTACGTCAAACAAACTTGTGCCAGTTGCGTTGAACAAACTTCTGCCAGTTGTGTCAAACAAACTTGTGTCAGTTGCGTAGAACAAACTTTTGCCATTTGCGTAGAACAAACTTGTGCCAGTTGTGTCAAACAAACCTGTGCCAGTTGTGTACAACAAACTAGTAAGAGTTGCGTAGAACAAACTTGTGCCAGTTGTGTCGAACAAACTTGTCCCAGTTGAGTAGAACAAACTTGTACCAGTTGCGTCAAACAAACTTATGCCAGTTGCATAAAACAAACTAGTGCCAGTTGCATAGAACAAACTTGTGCCAGTTGAGTAGAACAAACTTGTGCCAATTGCATCAAACAAACTTGTGCCAGTTGCGTCGAACAAACTTGTGCCAGTTGCGTCGAAGAAACTTGTGCCAGTTGCATCAAACAAACTTGTGCCAGTTGCGTCGAACAAACTTGTGCCAGTTGCGTCGAACAAACTTGTGCCAGTTACGGCGAACCAACTTGTGCCACTTGCGTCGAGAAAACTTGTGCCAGTTGCGTCAAATAAACTTGGGCCAGTTACGTCAAACAAACTTGTTCCAGTTACGGCAAACCAACTTGTGCCAGTTGCGCCGAGAAAAGTTGTGCCAGTTGCGTCAAATAAACTTGTGCCAGTTGCTTCAAACAAACTTGTGCCAGTTGCGTCAAACAAACTTGTGCCAGTTGCGTCAAACAAACTTGTGCCAGTTGCGTCAAACAAACATGTGCCAATTGATTCGAAAAAACTTGTGCCAGTTGCGTTGAACAAACTTGTGCCAGTTGCGTCTAACAAACTTGTGCCAGTTGCGTCAAACAAACTTGTGCCAGTTGCGTCGAACAAACTTTTGCCAGATATGGCAAACGAACTTGTGCCAGTTGCTTCGAGAAAACTTGTGCAAGTCGCGTAAAAAAAAAACTTGTGCCATTTGCGTCAAACAAACTTGTGCCAGTTGTGTCAAACAAACTTGTGCCTCTTGCGTCAAACAAACTTGTGCCAGTTGCATCATTAAACTTGTACCAATAGTCGAAAAAAACTTGTGCCTGTTACGTCAAATAAAGTTGTGCCAGTTGCGTCTTACAAACTTGTGCCAGTTGTGTCGAACAAACTTGTGCCAGTTACGTCAAACAAACTTGTGCCAGTTGCATAGAACAAACTTGTGCCAGTTGCGTAGAAGAACCTTGATCCAGTTGCGTCAAACAAACTTGTTCCAGTTGCGTCAAACAAACTTGTGCCAGTTGCGTTAAACAAACTTGTGCCAGTTGCATCGAACAAACTTGTGCCAGTTGCGTCAAACAAACTTGTGCCAGTTGCGTAGAAGAACCTTGTGCCAGTTGCGTCAAACAAACTTGTGCCAGTTGCGTCAAACAAACTTGTGCCAGTTGCGTCGAACACACTTGTGCCAGTTGAGTCAAACAAACTTGTGCCAGTTGGGTCGAACAAACTTGTGCCAGTTGCGTTAAACAAACTTGTGCCAGTTGCATCGAACAAACTTTTGCCAGTTGCGGCGAACAAACTTGTGACAGTTGCGTCGAACAAACTTGCGCCAGTTACGTCAAACAAACTTGTGCCAGTTGCGTTGAACAAACTTCTCCCAGTTGTGTCAAACAAACTTGTGTCAGTTGCGTAGAACAAACTTGTGCCAGTTGCGTCGAACAAACTTATGTCAGTTGGGTAGAACAAACTTGTGCCAGTTGCGTCAAACAAACATGTCCCAGTTGCGTAGAACAAACTAGTACCAGTTGCATAGAACAAACTTGTGCCAGATGAGTAGAACAAACTTGTGCCAGTTGCGTAGAACAAACTTGTGCCAGTTGCATAGAACAAACTTGTGCCAGTTGCATAGAACAAACTTGTGAAAGTTATGTAGAACAAACTTGTGCCAGTTGCGTCGAACAAACTTGTGCCAGTTGCGTCGAACAAACTTGTGCCAGTTACGGCGAACAAACTTGTGCCAGTTGCGTCAAACAAACTTGTTCCAGTTGCGTCAAACAAACTTGTGCCACTTGAGTCGAAAAAACTTGTGCCAGTTGCGTCAAACAAACTTGTGCCAGTTGCGTCAAACAAACTTGTTCTAGTTGCGTCAAACAACTTATGCCAATTGAGTCGAAAAAACTTGTACCAGTTGCGTCGAACAAACTTGTGCCAGTTGCGTCTAACAAACTTGTGCCAGTTGCGTCAAAAAAACTTCGGCAAGTTTCGTCAAACAAACTTGTGCCAGTGGCATCTAACAAACTCGTGCCAGTTGCGTCGAACAAACTTGTGCCAGTTGCGTGAAACAAACTTGTGCCAGTTGCGTAAAACAAACTTGTGCCAGTTGCGTAGAACAACCTTGTGCCAGTTGAGTCGACCAACCTTGTGCTAGTTGGTAGAACAAACTTGTGCCAGTTGCGTTGAACAAACTTGTGCCAGTTGCGTAAAACAAACTAGTGCCAGTTGCATAGAACAAACTTGTGCCACTTGAGTAGAACAAACTTGTGCCAATTGCATCAAACAAACTTGTGCCAGTTGCGTAGAACAAACTTGTGCCAGTTGCGTCGAAGAAACTTGTGCCAGTTGCGTCAAACAATCTTGTGCCAGTTGCATAGAATAAATTTGTGCCAGTTGCGTAGAACAAACTTGTGCCAGTTGCGTAGAACAAACTTGTGCCAGGTGCGTCAAACAAACTTGTGCCAGTTGCATAGAACAAATTTGTGCCAGTTGCGTAGAACAAACTTGTGCCAGTTGCGTCAAACAAACTTGTGCCAGTTGCGTCAAACAAACTTGTGCCAGTTGCGTCGAACAAACTTGTGCCAGTTGCGTAGAACAAACTTGTGCCAGTTGCGTCCAACAAACTTGTGCCAGTTGCGTCGAACAAACTTGTGCCAGTTGCGTCGAACAAACTTGTGTCAGTTGCGTCAAACAAACTTGTGCCAGTTGCGTCAAACAAACTTGTGCCAATTGAATCGAAAAAACTTGTGCCAGTTACGTTGAACAAACTTGTGCCAGTTGCGTCAAACAAACTTGTGCCAGTTCTGTCAAACAAACTTGTGCAGTTGCGTCGAACAAACTTGTGCCAGTTGCATCGACCAAACTTCTGCCAATTGCGTAGAACAAACTTGTGCCAGTTGCGTCAAACAAACTTGTGCCAGTTGCGTAGAACAAATTTGTGCCAGTTGCGGAGAACAACCTTGTGCCAGTTGCGTCAAACAAACTTGTTCCAGTTGCGTCAAACAAACTTGTGCCTGGTGGTTCGAACAAACTTGTGCTAGTTGCGTCCAACAAACTTGTACTTTTTGCGTCAAACAAACTTGTGACAGTTGCGTCGAACAAACTTGTGCCAGTTGCGTAGAACAATCTTGTGCCAATTGCGTCAAACAAACTTGTGCCAGTTGCATAGAACAAACTAGTGCCAGTTGCATAGAACAAATTTGTGCCAGTTGCGTAGAACAACATTGTGCCAGTTGCGTCGAACAAACTTGTGACAGTAGCGTCGAACAAAATTGTGCCAGTTGCGTCGAACAAACTTGTGACAGTTGCATCGAACAAACTTGTGCCAGTTGAGTCGAACAAACTTGTGTCAGTTGCGTCAAACAAACTTGTGCCAGTTACGTCAAACAAACTTGTGCCAATTGAGTCGAAAAACTTGTGCCAGTTGCGTCAAACAAACTTGTGCCAGTTGTGTCTAACAAACTTGTGCCAGTTGCGTCAAACAAACTTGTGCCAGTTGCGTGGACCAAACTTGTGCCAGTTACATCGAACAAACTTGTGCCAGTTGCGTAGAACAAACTTGTGCCAGTTGCGTCAAACAAACTTGTGACAATTGCGTAGAACAAACTTATGCCAGTTGCGTAGAACAACCTTGTGCCAGTTGCGTCAAACAAACTTGTGCCAGTTGCGTCAAACAAATTTGTGCCAGTTGCGTCGAACAAACTTGTGCCAGTTGTGTCAAACAAACTTGTGCCAGTTGGTTCGAGCAAACTTGTGCCAGTTGCGTCCAACAAACTTGTACCAGTTGCGTCAAACAAACTTGTGCCAGTTGCGTAGAACAAACTTGTGCCAGTTGCGTAGAACAAACTTGTGCCAGATGCGTCGAACAAACTTGTGCCAGTTGCGTCGAAGAAACTTGTGCCTTGCGTCGAAGAAACTTGTGCCAGTTGCTTCAAACAAACATGTGCCAGTTGCGTCGAACAAACTTGTGCCAGTTGCGTCGAACAAACTTGTCCCAGATATGGCGAACAAACTTGTGCAAGTTGCGTCGAGAAAAGTTGTGCCAGTTGCGTCAAAAAAAACTTGTGCCAGTTGCGTCAAACAAACTTGTGCCAGTTGCGTCAAACAAACTTGTGCCTCTTGCGTCAAACAAACTTGTGCCAGTTGCATCAAACAAACTTGTACCAATTGAGTCGAAAAAACTTGTGCCTGTTACGTCGAACAAACTTGTGCCAGTTGCGTCTAACAAACTTGTGCCAGTTGCGTCGAACAAACTTGTGCCAGTTGCGTCAAACAAACTTGTGCCAGTTGCGTAGAACAAACTTGTGCCAGTTGCGTCAAACAAACTTGTGCCAGTTGCGTAGAACAGACTTGTGCCAGTTGCGTAGAAGAACCTTGTGCCAGTTGCGTCAAACAAACTTGTGCCAGTTGCGTCGAACAAACTTGTGTCAGTTGGGTAGAACAAATTTGTGCCAGTTGCGCCAAACAAACAAGTGCCAGTTGCGTAGAACAAACTAGTGCCAGTTGCATAGAACAAACTTGTGCCAGATGCGTAGAACAAACTTGTGCCAGTTGCGTCGAACAAACTTGTGCCAGCTGCGTCGAACAAACTTATCCCAGATATGGCGAACAAACTTGTGCAAGTTGCGTCGAGAAAACTTGTGCCAGTTGCGTCAAAAAAAAACTTGTGCTAGTTGCGTCAAAGAAACTTGTGCCAGTTGCGTCAAACAAACTTGTGCCTCTTGCGTCAAACAAACTTGTGCCAGTTGCATCAAACAAACTTGTACCAATTGAGTCGAAAAAACTTGTGCCTGTTACGTCTAACAAACTTGTGCCAGTTGCGTCTAACAAACTTGTGCCAGTTGCGTCAAACAAACTTGTGCCAGTTGCGTCATACAAACTTGTGCCAGATATGGTGAACAAACTTGTGCCAGTTGCTTCGAGAAAACTTGTGCCAGTTGCGTAAAAAAAAACTTGTGTCAGTTGCGTCAAACTTACTTGTGCCAGTTGCGTCAAACAAACTTGTACCAATTGAGTCGAAAAAACTTGTGCCTGTTACGTCGAACAAACTTGTGCCAGTTGCGTCTAACAAACTTGTGCCAGTTGCGTCAAAAAAAACTTATGCCAGTTGCGTCAAACAAACTTGTGCCAGTTGAGTCAAACAAACTTGTGCCAGTTGCGTAGAACAAACTTGTGCCAGTTGCGTAGAAGAACCTTGTGCCAGTTGCGTCAAACGAACTTGTGCCAGTTGCGTCAAACAAACTTTTGCCAGTTGCGTCAAACAAACTTGTGCCAGTTGAGTCAAAAAACTTGTGCCAGTTGGGTAGAACAAACTTGTTCCAGTTGCGTTAAACAAACTTGTGCCAGTTGCATCGAACAAACTTTTGCTAGTTGCGTCGAACAAACTTGTGCCAGTTATGTCGAACAAACTTGCGCCAGTTACGTCAATCAAACTTGTGCCAGTTGCGTTGAACAAACTTCTGCCAGTTGTGTCAAACAAACTTGTGTCAGTTGCATAGAACAAACATTTGCCATTTGCGTAGAACAAACTTGTGCCAGTTGTGTCAAACAAACCTGTGCCAGTTGTGTACAACAAACTAGTAAGAGTTGCGTAGAACAAACTTGTGCCAGTTGTGTCGAACAAACTTGTGCCAGTTGCGTAGAACAAACTTGTAACAGTTGTGTCAAACAAACTTATGCCAGTTGCATAGAACAAACTAGTGCCAGTTGCATAGAACTAACTTGTCCCAGTTGCGTAGAACAAACTTGTGCCAGTTGCGTCAAACAAAGTTGTGCCAGTTGCGTCGAACAAACTTATGCCAGTTGCGTCGAAGAAAATTGTGCCAGTTGCGTCAAACAAACTTGTGCCATTTGCGTCGAACAAACTTGTGCCAGTTGCGTCGAACAAACTTGTGCCAGATATGGCGAACAAACTTGTGCCAGTTGTTTCGAGAAAACTTGTGCCAGTTGCATAAAAAAAAACTTGTGCCAGTTGCGTCAAACAAACTTGTGCCAGTTGCGTCAAACAAACTTGTGCCTCTTGCGTCAAACAAACTTGTACCAATTGAGTCGAAAAAACCTGTGCCAGTTACATCGAACAAACTTGTGCCAGTTACGTCTAACAAACTTGTGGCAGTTGCGTCAAGCAAACTTGTGCCAGTTGTGATAAACAAACTTGTGCCAGTTGCGTCAAACAAACTTGTGCCAGTTGCTTCAAACAAATTTGTGCCAGTTGCATAGAAGAACCTTGTGCCAGTTGCGTAGAAGAACCTTGTGCCAGTTGCGTGAAACGAACTTGTGCCAGTTGCGTCAAACAAACTTGTGCCAGTTGCGTCGACCAAACTTGTGCCAGTTGAGTCAAACAAACTTGTGCCAGTTGGGCCGAACAAACTTGTGCCAGTTGCGTTAAACAAACTTGTGCCAGTTGCATCGAACAAACTTTTGCCAGTTGCGTCGAACAAACTTGTGACAGTTGCGTCGAACAAACTTGCGCCAGTTACGTCAAACAAACTTGTGCCAGTTGCGTTGAACAAACTTCTGCCAGATGTGTCAAACAAACTTGTGCCAGTTGCGTAGAACAAACTTGTGCCAGTTGCGTCGAACAAACTTATGTCAGTTGGGTAGAACAAACTTGTGCCAGTTGCGTCAAACAAACTTATGCCAGTTGCGTAAAACAAACTAGTGCCATTTGCATAGAACAAACTTTTGCCAGATGCGTATAACAAACTTGTGCCAGTTGCGTAGAACAAACTTGTGCCAGTTGCATAGAACAAACTTATGCCAGTTATGCAGAACAAACTTGTGCCAGTTGCGTCGAACAAACTTGTGCCAGTTGCGTTGAACAAACTTTTGCCAGTTACGGCGAACAAACTTGTGCCAGTTGCGTCAAATAAACTTGTGCCAGTTGCGTCAAACAAACTTGTGCCAGTTGCGTCAAACAAACTTGTGCCAGTTGCGTCAAACAAACTTGTTCCAGTTGCGTCAAACAAACTTGTGCCACTTGAGTCGAAAAAACTTGTGCCAGTTGCGTCTAACAAACTTGTACCAGTTGCGTCTAACAAACTTGTGCCAGTTGCGTCAAAAAAACTTGTGCCAGTTTCGTCAAACAAACTTGTGCCAGTGGCATCCAACAAACTTGTGCCAGTTGCGTCGAACAAACTTGTGCCAGTTGCGTCAAACAAACTTGTGCCAGTCGCGTAGAACAAACTTGTGCCAGTTGCGTAGAACAACCTTGTGCCAGTTGAGTCGAACAAACTTGTGCTAGTTGGTAGAACAAACTTGTGCCAGTTGCGTCAAACAAACACATGCCAGTTGCATAAAACAAACTAGTGCCAGTTGCATAGAAGAAACTTGTGCCAGTTGAGTAGAACAAACTTGTGCCAATTGCATCAAACAAACTTGTGCCAGTTGCGTCGAACAAACTTGTGCCAGTTGCGTCGAAGAAACTTGTGCCAGTTGCGTCAAACAAACTTGTGCCAGTTGCGTCGAACAAACTTGTGCCAGTTGCGTCGAACAAACTTGTGCCAGTTACGGTGAACAAACTTGTGCCACTTGCGTCGAGAAAACTTGTGCCAGTTGCGTCAAATAAACTTGTGCCAGTTGCGTCAGACAAACTTTTGCCGGTTACGGCGAAAAAACTTGTGCCAGCTGCGTCGAGAAAAGTTGTGCCAGTTGCGTCAAATAAACTTGTGCCAGTTGCCTCAAACAAACTTGTGCCAATTGCGTCAACCAAACTTGTGCCAGTTGCGTCAAACAAACTTGTGCCAGTTGCGTCGAACAAACTTGTGCCAGTTGCGTCGAACAAACTTGTGCCAGTTGCGTCTAACAAACTTGTGCCAGTTGCGTCGAACAAACTTGTGCCAGATATGGCGAACAAACTTGTGCCAGATGCTTCGAGAAAACTTGTGCCAGTTGCGTAAAAAAAAACTTGTGCCAGTTGCGTCAAACAAACTTGTGCCAGTTGTGTCAAACAAACTTGCGCCTCTTGCGTCAAACAAACTTGTGCCAGTTGCGTCAAACAAACTTGTACCAATTGAGTCGAAAAAACTTGTGCCTGTTACGTCGAACAAACTTGTGCCAGTTGCGTCTAACAAACTTGTGCCAGTTGCGTCAAAAAAACTTGTGCCAGTTGCGATAAACAAACTTGTGCCAGTTGCGTCAAACAAACTTGTGCCAGTTGCGTAGAACAAACTTGTGCCAGTTGCGTAGAAGAACCTTGTGCCAGTTGCGTCAAACAAACTAGTTCCAGTTGCGTCAAACAAACTTGTGCCAGTTGCGTTAAACAAACTTGTGCCAGTTGCGTCAAAAAAACTTGTGCCAGTTGCGTCAAACAAACTTGTGCCAGTTGCGTCAAACAAACTTCTGCCAGTTGCGTCAAACAAACTTGTGCCAGTTGCGTCAAACGAACTTGTGCCAGTTGCGTCAAACAAACTTTTGCCAGTTGCATAGAACAAACTTGTGCCAGTTGCGTAGAAGAACCTTGTGCCAGTTGCGTCAAACAAACTAGTTCCAGTTGCGTCAAACAAACTTGTGCCAGTTGCGTTAAACAAACTTGTGCCAGTTGCATCGAACAAACTTGTGCCAGTTGCGTCAAACAAACTTGTGCCAGTTGCGTAGAAGAACCTTGTGCCAGTTGCGTCAAACAAACTTGTGCCAGTTGCGTCAAACAAACTTGTGCCAGTTGCGTCGAACACACTTGTGCCAGTTGAGTCAAACAAACTTGTGCCAGTTGGGTCGAATAAACTTGTGCCAGTTGCGTTAAACAAACTTGTGCCAGTTGCATCGAACAAACTTTTGCCAGTTGCGTCGAACAAACTTGTGACAGTTGCGTCGAACAAACTTGCGCCAGTTACGTCAAACAAACTTGTGCCAGTTGCGTTGAACAAACTTCTGCCAGTTGTGTCAAACAAACTTGTGTCAGTTGCGTAGAACAAACTTGTGCCAGTTGCGTCAAACAAACTTATGTCAGTTGGGTAGAACAAACTTGTGCCTGTTGCGTCAAACAAACATGTCCCAGTTGCGTAGAACAAACTAGTGCCAGTTGCATAGAACAAACTTGTGCCAGATGCGTAGAACAAACTTGTGCCAGTTGCGTAGAACAAACTTGTGCCAGTTGCATAGAACAAACTTGTGAAAGTTATGTAGAACAAACTTGTGCCAGTTGCGTCGAACAAACTTGTGCCAGTTGCGTCGAACAAACTTGTGCCAGTTACGGCGAACAAACTTGTGCCAGTTGCGTCAAACAAACTTGTTCCAGTTGCGTCAAACAAACTTGTGCCACTTCAGTCGAAAAAACTTGTGCCAGTTGCGTCGAACAAACTTGTGCCAGTTGCGTCTAACAAACTTGTGCCAGTTGCGTCAAAAAAACTTGTGCCAGTTTCGTCAAACAAACTTGTGCCAGTGGCATCCAACAAACTTGTGCCAGTTGCGTTGAACAAACTTGTGCCAGTTGCGTCAAACAAACTTGTGCCAGTTGCGTAGAACAAACTTGTGCCAGTTGCATAGAACACCCTTGTGCCAGTCGAGTCGAACAAACTTGTGCTAGTTGGTAGAACAAACATGTGCCTGTTGCGTCAAACAAACATATGCCAGTTGCGTAAAACAAACTAGTGCCAGTTGCATAGAACAAACTTGTGCCAGTTGAGTAGAACAAACTTGTGCCAATTGCATCAAACAAACTTGTGCCAGTTGCGTCGAACAAACTTGTGCCAGTTGCGTCGAAGAAACTTGTGCCAGTTGCGTCAAACAAACTTGTGCCAGTTGCGTCGAACAAACTTGTGCCAGTTGTGTCGAACAAACTTGTGCCAGTTACGGCGAAGAAACTTGTAACACTTGCCTCGAGAAAACTTGTGCCAGTTGCATCAAACAAACTTGTGCCAGTTGCGTCAAACAAACTTGTGCCTCTTGCGTCAAACAAACTTATGCCAGTTGCGTCAAACAAACTTGTACCAATTCAGTCGAAAAAACTTTTGCCTGTTACGTCGAACAAACTTGTGCCAGTTGCGTCTAACAAACTTGTGCCAGTTGCGTCAAAAAAAACTTGTGCCAGTTGCGTCAAACAAACTTGTGCCAGTTGCGTTGAACAAACTTGTGCCAGTTGCGTCGAACAAACTTGTGCCAGTTGCGTCAAACAAACTTGTGCCAGTTGAGTCAAAAAACTTGTGCCAGTTGGGTAGAACAAACTTGTGCCAGTTGCGTTAAACAAACTTGTGCTAGTTGCATCGAACAAACTTTTGCTAGTTGCGTCGAACAAACTTGTGCCAGTTGTGTCGAACAAACTTGCGCCAGTTACGTGAAACAAACTTGTGCCAGTTGCGTTGAACAAACTTCTGCCAGTTGTGTCAAACAAACCTGTGCCAGTTGTGTACAACAAACTAGTAAGAGTTGCGTAGAACAAACTTGTGCCAGTTGTGTCGAACAAACTTGTGCCAGTTGCGTAGAACAAACTTGTACCAGTTGTGTCAAACAAACTTATGCCAGTTGCATAGAACAAACTAGTGCCATTTGCATAGAACTAACTTGTCCCAGTTGCGTAGAACAAACTTGTGCCAGTTGCGTCAAACAAACTTGTGCCAGTTGCGTCGAACAAACTTGTGCCAGTTGCGTCGAAGAAACTTGTGCCAGTTGCGTCAAACAAACTTGTGCCATTTGCGTCGAACAAACTTGTGCCAGTTGCGTCGAACAAACTTGTGCCAGATATGGCGAACAAACTTGTGCCAGTTGCTTCGAGAAAACTTGTGCCAGTTGCGTAAAAAAAACTTGTGCCAGTTGCGTCAAACAAACTTGTGCCAGTTGTGTCAAACAAACTTGTGCCTCTTGCGTCAAACAAACTTGTGCCAGTTCCGTCAAACAAACTTGTACCAATTGAGTCGAAAAAACTTGTGCCAGTTACGTTGAACAAACTTGTGCCAGTTACGTCTAACAAACTTGTGCCAGTTGCGTCAAACAAACTTGTGCCAGTTGCGATAAACAAACTTGTGCCAGTTGCGTCAAACAAACTTGTGCCAGTTGCGTAGAACAAACTTGTGCCAGTTGCGTAGAAGAACCTTGTGCCAGTTGCGTAGAAGAACCTTGTGCCAGTTGCGTGAAACGAACTTGTGCCAGTTGCGTCAAACAAACTTGTGCCAGTTGCGTCGACCAAACTTGTGCCAGTTGAGTCAAACAAACTTGTGCCAGTTGGGTCGAACAAACTTGTGCCAGTTGCGTTAAACAAACTTGTGCCAGTTGCATCGAACAAACTTTTGCCAGTTGCGTCGAACAAACTTGTGACAGTTGCGTCGAACAAACTTGCGCCAGTTACGTCAAACAAACTTGTGCCAGTTGCGTTGAACAAACTTCTGCCAGTTGTGTCAAACAAACTTGTGTCAGTTGCGTAGAACAAACTTGTGCCAGTTGCGTCGAGCAAACTTATGTCAGTTGGGTAGAACAAACTTGTGCCAGTTGCATCAAACAAACTTATGCCAGTTGCGTAAAACAAACTAGTGCCAGTTGCATAGAACAAACTTGTGCCAGATGCGTAGAACAAACTTGTGCCAGTTGCGTAGAACAAACTTGTGCCAGTTGCATAGAACAACCTTGTGCCAGTTATGTAGAACAAACTTGTGCCAGTTGCGTCGAACAAACTTGTGCCAGTTGCGTTGAACAAACTTGTGCCAGTTACGGCGAACAAACTTGTGCCAGTTGCGTCAAATAAACTTGTGCCAGTTGCGTCAAACAAACTTGTGCCAGTTGCGTCAAACAAACTTGTGCCAGTTGCGTCAAACAAACTTGTTCCAGTTGCGTCAAACAAACTTGTGCCACTTGAGTCGAAAAAACTTGTGCCAGTTGCGTCGAACAAACTTGTGCCAGTTGCGTCTAACAAACTTGTGCCAGTTGCGTCAAAAAAACTTGTGCCAGTTTCGTCAAACAAACTTGTGCCAGTGGCATCCAACAAACTTGTGCCAGTTGCGTCGAACAAACTTGTGCCAGTTGCATCAAACAAACTTGTGCCAGTTGCGTAGAACAAACTTGTGCCAGTTGTGTAGAACAACCTTGTGCCAGTTGAGTCGAACAAACTTGTGCTAGTTGGTAGAACAAACTTGTGCCAGTTGCGTCAAACAAACATATGCCAGTTGCATAAAACAAACTAGTGCCAGTTGCATAGAAGAAACTTGTGCCAGTTGAGTAGAACAAACTTGTGCCAATTGCATCAAACAAACTTGTGCCAGTTGCGTCGAACAAACTTGTGCCAGTTGCATAGAAGAAACTTGTGCCAGTTGCGTCAAACAAACTTGTGCCAGTTGCGTCGAAGAAACTTGTGCCAGTTACGTCGAACAAACTTGTGCCAGTTACGGCGAACAAACTTGTGCCACTTGCGTCGAGAAAACTTGTGCCAGTTGCGTCAAATAAACTTGTGCCAGTTGCGTCAAACAAACTTGTGCCAGTTACTTCGAACAAACTTGTGCCAGCTGCGTCGAGAAAAGTTGTGCCAGTTGCGTCAAATAAACTTGTGCCAGTTGCGTCAAACAAACTTGTGCCAGGTGCATCAAACAAACTTGTTCCAGTTGCGTCAAACAAACTTGTGCCAGTTGCGTCAAACAAACTTGTGCCAATTGATTCGAAAAAACTTGTGCCAGTTGCGTTGAACAAACTTGTGCCAGTTGCGTCTAACAAACTTGTGCCAGTTGCGTCGAACAAACTTGTGCCAGTTACGGCGAACAAACTTGTGCCAGTTTCGTCGAGAAAACTTGTGCTAGTTGCGTCAAACAAACTTGTGCCAGTTGCGTCAAACAAACTTGTGCCAGTTGCGTCAAACAAACTTGTTCTAGTTGCGTCAAACAACTTGTGCCAATTGAGTCGAAAAAACTTATACCAGTTGCGTCGAACAAACTTGTGCCAGTTGCGTCTAACAAACTTGTGCCAGTTGCGTCAAAAAAACTTCGGCAAGTTTCGTCAAACAAACTTGTGCCAGTGGCATCCAACAAACTTGTGCCAGTTGCGTCGAACAAACTTGTGCCAGTTGCGTGAAACAAACTTGTGCCAGTTGCGTAAAACAAACTTGTGCCAGTTGCGTAGAACAACCTTGTGCCAGTTGAGTCGACCAACCTTGTGCTAGTTGGTAGAACAAACTTGTGCCAGTTGCATCAAACAAACTTATGCCAGTTGCGTAAAACAAACTAGTGCCAGTTGCATAGAACAAACTTGTGCCACTTGAGTAGAACAAACTTGTGGCAATTGCATCAAACAAACTTGTGCCAGTTGCGTCGAACAAACTTGTGCCAGTTGCGTTGAAGAAACTTGTGCCAGTTGCGTCGAAGAAACTTGTGCCAGTTGCGTCAAACAATCTTGTGCCAGTTGCATAGAATAAATTTGTGCCAGTTGCGTAGAACAAACTTGTGCCAGTTGCGTAGAACAAACTTGTGCCAGTTGCGTCAAACAAACTTGTGCCAGTTGCATAGAACAAATTTGTGCCAGTTGCGTAGAACAAACTTGTGCCAGTTGCGCCAAACAAACTTGTGCCAGTTGCGTCAAACAAACTTGTGCCAGTTGCGTAGAACAAACTTGTGCCAGTTGCGTTGAACAAACTTGTGCCAGTTGCGTCGAACAAACTTGTGCCAGTTGCGTCGAACAAACTTGTGCCAGTTGCGTCGAACAAACTTGTGTCAGTTGCGCCAAACAAACTTGTGCCAGTTGCGTCAAACAAACTTGTGCCAATTGAATCGAAAAAACTTGTGCCAGTTGCGTCGAACAAATTTGTGCCAGTTGCTTCCAACAAACTTGTGCCAGTTGTGTCAAACAAACTTGTGCAGTTGCGTCGAACAAACTTGTGCCAGTTGCATCGAACAAACTTCTGCCAATTGCGTAGAACAAACTTGTGCCAGTTGTGTCAAACAAACTTGTGCCAGTTGCGTAGAACAAATTTGTGCCAGTTGCGTAGAACAACCTTGTGCCAGTTGCGTCAAACAAACTTATGCCAGTTGCGTCAAACAAACTTGTGCCAGGTGGTTCGAACAAGCTTGTGCTAGTTGCGTCCAACAAACTTGTACTTTTTGCGTCAAACAAACTTGTGACAGTTGCGTCGAACAAACTTGTGCCAGTTGCGTAGAACAAACTTGTGCCAATTGCGTCAAACAAACTTGTGCCAGTTGCATAGAACAAACTAGTGCCAGTTACATAGAACAAATTTGTGCCAGTTGCGTAGAACAACATTGTGCCAGTTGCGTCGAACAAACTTGTGACAGTAGCGTCGAACAAAATTGTGCCAGTTGCGTCGAACAAACTTGTGCCAGTTGCGTCGAACAAACTTGTGCCAGTTGCGTCGAACAAACTTGTGTCAGTTGCGTCAAACAAACTTGTGCCAGTTACGTCAAACAAACTTGTGCCAATTGAGTCGAAAAAACTTGTGCCAGTTGCGTCAAACAAACTTGTGCCAGTTGTGTCTAACAAACTTGTGCCAGTTGCGTCAAACAAACTTGTGCCAGTTGCGTGAACCAAACTTGTGCCAGTTACATCGAACAAACTTGTGCCAGTTGCGTAGAACAAACTTGTGCTAGTTGTGTCATACAAACTTGTGCCAATTGCGTAGAACAAACTTATGCCAGTTGCGTAGAACAACCTTGTGCCAGTTGCGTCAAACAAACTTGTGCCAGTTGCGTCAAACAAATTTGTGCCAGTTGCGTCGAACAAACTTGTGCCAGTTGTGTCAAACAAACTTGTGCCAGTTGGTTCGAACAAACTTGTGCCAGTTGCGTCCAACAAACTTGTACCAGTTGCGTCAAACAAACTTGTGCCAGTTGCGTAGAACAAACTTGTGCCAGTTGCGTAGAACAAACTTGTGCCAGATGCGTCGAACAAACTTGTGCCAGTTGCGTCAAACAAACTTATGCCAGTTGCATAGAACAAACTAGTGCCAGTTGCATAGAACAAACTTGTGCCAGTTGCGCAGAACAAACTTGTGCCAGTTGCGTCAAACAAACTTGTGCCAGTTGCGTCGAAGAAACTTGTGCCTTGCGTCGAAGAAACTTGTGCCAGTTGCTTCAAACAAACATGTGCCAGTTGCGTCGAACAAACTTGTGCCAGTTGCGTCGAACAAATTTGTCCCAGATATGGCGAACAAACTTGTGCAAGTTGCGTCGAGAAAACTTGTGCCAGTTGCGTCAAAAAAAACTTGTGCCAGTTGCGTCAAACAAACTTGTGCCAGTTGCGTCAAACAAACTTGTGCCTCTTGCGTCAAACAAACTTGTGCCAGTTGCATCAAACAAACTTGTACCAATTGAGTCGAAAAAACTTGTGCCTGTTACGTCGAACAAACTTGTGCCAGTTGCGTCTAACAAACTTGTGCCAGTTGCGTCGAACAAACTTGTGGCAGTTGCGTCAAACAAACTTGTGCCAGTTGTGTAGAACAAACTTGTGCCAGTTGCGTCAAACAAACTTGTGCCAGTTGCGTAGAACAGACTTGTGCCAGTTGCGTAGCAGAACCTTGTGCCAGTTGCGTCAAACAAACTTGTGCCAGTTGCGTCGAACAAACTTGTGTCAGTTGGGTAGAACAAATTTGTGCCAGTTGCGCCAAACAAACAAGTGCCAGTTGCGTAGAACAAACTAGTGCCAGTTGCATAGAACAAACTTGTGCCAGATGCGTAGAACAAACTTGTGCCAGTTGCGTCGAACAAACTTGTGCCAGCTGCGTCGAACAAACTTATCCCAGATTTGGCGAACAAACTTGTGCAAGTTGCGTCGAGAAAACTTGTGCCAGTTGCGTCAAAAAAAAAACTTGTGCTAGTTGCGTCAAACAAACTTGTGCCAGTTGCGTCAAACAAACTTGTGCCTCTTGCGTCAAACAAACTTGTGCCAGTTGCATCAAAGAAACTTGTACCAATTGAGTCGAAAAAACTTGTGCCTGTTACGTCTAACAAACTTGTGCCAGTTGCGTCTAACAAACTTGTGCCAGTTGCGTCGAACAAACTTGTGCCAGTTGCGTCAAACAAACTTGTGCCAGTTGCGTAGAACAAACTTGTGCCAGTTGCGTCAAACAAACTTGTGCCAGTTGCGTAGAACAAACTTGTGAGAGTTGCGTAGAAGAACCTTGTGCCAGTTGCGTCAAACAAACTTGTGCCAGTTGCGTTAAACAAACTTGTGCATGTTGCATCGAACAAACTTTTGCCAGTTGCGTCGATAAAACTTGCGCCAGTTGCGTCGAACAAACTTGTGCCAGTTGCGTCGAAAAAACTTGCGCCAGTTGCGTCGAACAAACTTGTGCCAGTTGTGTTGAACAAACTTCTGCCAATTGTGTTAAACAAACTTGTGCCAGTTCCGTCGAAGAAACTTGTGCCAGTTGCGTCAAACAATCTTGTGCCAGTTGCGTAGAACAAACTAGCGCCAGTTGCATAGAACAAACTTGTGCCAGATGCGTAGAACAAACTCGTGCCAGTTGCGTAGAACAAACTTGTGCCAGTTGCATAGAACAAACTTGTGCCAGTTATGTAGAACAAACTTGTGCCAGTTGCGTCAAACAAACTTGTGCCAGTTGCGTCGAACAAACTTGTGCCAGTTACGGCGAACAAACTTGTGCCAGTTTCGTCGAGAAAACTTGTGCCAGTTGCGTCAAAAAAACTTGTGCCAGTTGCGTCAAACAAACTTGTGCCAGTTGCGTCAAACAAACTTGTGCCAATTGATTAAAAAAAACTTGTGCCAGTTGCGTTGAACAAACTTGTGCCAGTTGCGTCTAACAAACTTGTGCCAGTTGCGTCAAACAAACTTGTGCCAGTTGCGTCGAACAAACTTGTGCCAGTTGCATCGAACACACTAGTGCCAGTTGCATAGAACAAACTTGTGCCAGTTGCGTCAAACAAACTTGTGCCAGTTGCGTAGAACAAACTAGTACATGTTGCGTAGAACAAACTTGTGCCAGTTGCGTCAAACAAACTTGTGCCAGTTGTGTCAAACAAACTTGTGCCAGTTGGGTCGAACAAACTTGTTCCAGTTACATTAAACAAACTTGTTCCAGTTGCGTCGAACAAACTTGTGCCAGTTGTGTCGAACAAACTTGTGCCAGTTCCGTCGAACAAACTTGTGCCAGTTGCTTAGAACAAACTTGTGCCAGTTGTGTCAAACAAACTTGTGCCTGTTGCATCAAACAAACTTGTGCCAGTTGCGTAAAACAAACTTGTGCCAGTTGGGTAGAACAAACATGTGCCAGTTGTGTCAAACAAATTTGTGCTAGTTGCGTATAACACACTAGTGCCAGTTGCATAGAACAAACTTGTGCCAGATGCGTAGAACAAACATTTGCCATTTGCGTAGAACAAACTTGTGCCAGTTGTGTCAAACAAACCTGTGCCAGTTGTGTACAACAAACTAGTAAGAGTTGCGTAGAACAAAATTGTGCCAGTTGTGTCGAACAAACTTGTGACAGTTGCGTAGAACAAACTTGTACCAGTTGCGTCAAACAAACTTATGCCAGTTGCATAGATCAAACTAGTGCCAGTTACATAGAACAAACTTGTCCCAGTTGCATAGAACAAACTTGTGCCAGTTGTGTCAAACAAACTTGTGCCAGTTGCGTCGAACAAACTTGTGCCAGTTGCGTCGAAGAAACTTGTGCCAGTTGCGTCAAAAAAACTTGTGCCATTTGCGTCGAACAAACTTGTGCCAGTTGCGTCGAACAAACTTGTGCCAGATATGGCGAACAAACTTGTGCCAGTTGCTTCGAGAAAACTTGTGCCAGTTGCGTAAAAAAAACTTGTGCCATTTGCGTCAAATAAACTTGTGCCAGTTGCGTCAAACAAACTTGTGCCTCTTGCGTCAAACAAACTTGTGTCAGTTGCATCAAACAAACTTGTACCAATTGTGTCGAAAAAACTTGTGCCTGTTACGTCGAACAAACTTGTGCCAGTTGCGTCTAACAAACTTCTGCCAGTTGCGTCAAACAAACTTGTGCCAGTTGCGTCAAACAAACTTTTGCCAGTTGCGTCAAACAAACTTGTGCCAGTTGCGTAGAACAAACTTGTGCCAGTTGCGTGAAACAAACTTGTGCCAGTTGCGTAGAAGAACCTTGTGCCAGTTGCGTCAAACGAACTTGTGCCAGTTGCGTCAAACAAACATGTGCCAGTTGCGTCAAATAAACTTGTGCCAGTTGAGTCAAACAAACTTCTGCCAGTTGGGTCGAACAAACTTGTGCCAGTTGCGTCGAACAAACTTGCGCCAGTTACGTCAAACAAACTTGTGCCAGTAGCGTTGAACAAACTTCTGCCAGTTGTGTCAAACAAACTTGTGTCAGTTGCGTAGAACATACTTCTGCCAGTTGTGTCGAACAAACTTGTGTCAGTTGGGTAGAACAAACTTGTGATAGATGCATAGAACAAACTTTTGCCATTTGCGTAGAACAAACTTGTGCCAGTTGTGTCAAACAAACTTGTGCCAGTTGTGTCAAACAAACTTGTGCCAGTTGCGTAGAACAAACATGTAAGAGTTGCGTAGAACAAACTTGTGCCAGTTGCGTAGAACAAACTTGTGCCAGTTGCGTAGAACAAACATGTAAGAGTTGCGTAGAACAAACTTGTGCCAGTTGCGTAGAACAAACTTGTGCCAGTTGCGTAGAACAAACATGTAAGAGTTGCGTAGAACAAACTTGTGCCAGTTGCGTAGAACAAACTTGTGCCAGTTGCGTCAAATAAACTTGTGCCAGTTGCATAGAATAAATTTGTGACAATTGCGTAGAACAAACTTTTGCCAGTTGCGTCAAACAAACTTGTGCCAGTTGCATCAAACAAACTTTTGCCAGTTGCGTCGAACAAACTTGTGCCAGTTGCGTCGAACACACTTGCGCCAGTTACGTCAAACAAACTTGTGCCAGTTGCGTTGAACAAACTTCTGCCAGTTGTGTCAAACAAACTTGTGTCAGTTGCGTAGAACAAACTAGTGCCAGTTGCATTGAACATACTTTTGCCAGATGCGTAGAACAAACTTGAGCCAGTTGCGTAGAACAAACTTGGGCCAGTTGCATAGAACAAACTTGTGCCAGTTATGTAGAACAAACTTGTGCCAGTTGGGTCGAACAAACTTGTGCCAGTTGCGTCGAACAAACTTGTGCCAGTTACGGCGAACAAACTTGTGCCAGTTTCGTCGAGAAAACTTGTGCCAGTTGCGTCAAATAAACTTGTGCCAGTTGCGTCAAACAAACTTGTGCCAGTTGCGTCAAACAAACTTGTGCCAGTTGCGTCAAACAAACTTGTTCTAGTTGCGTCAAACAACTTGTGCCAATTGAGTCGAAAAAACTTGTACCAGTTGCGTCGAACAAACTTGTGCCAGTTGCGTCTAACAAACTTGTGCCAGTTGCGTTAAAAAAACTTGGGCAAGTTTCGTCAAACAAACTTGTGCCAGTGGCATCCAACAAACTTGTGCCAGTTGCGTCGAACAAACTTGTGCCAGTTGCGTGAAACAAACTTGTGCCAGTTGCGTAGAACAAACTTGTGCCAGTTGCGTAGAACAACCTTGTGCCAGTTGAGTGGACCAACCTTGTGCTAGTTGGTAGAACAAACTTGTGCCAGTTGCATCAAACAAACTTATGCCAGTTGCGTAAAACAAACTAGTGCCAGTTGCACAGAACAAACTTGTGCCACTTGAGTAGAACAAACTTGTGCCAATTGCATCAAACAAACTTGTGCCAGTTGCGTCGAAGAAACTTGTGCCAGTTGCGTCGAAGAAACTTGTGCCAGTTGCGTCAAACAAACTTGTGCCAGTTGCATAGAATAATTTTGTGCCAGTTGCGTAGAACAAACTTGTGCCAGTTGCGTAGAAGAAACTTGTGCCAGTTGCGTCAAACAAACTTGTGTCAGTTGCATAGAACAAATTTGTGCCAGTTGCATAGAACAAACTTGTGCCAGTTGCGTCAAACAAACTTGTGCCAGTTGCGTCAAACAAACTTGTGCCAGTTGCGTCGAACAAACTTGTGCCAGTTGCGTCGAACAAACTTGTGCCAGTTGCGTCGAACAAACTTGTGCCAGTTGCGTCGAACAAACTTGTGCCAGTTGCGTCGAACAAACTTGTGTCAGTTGCATCAAACAAACTTGTGCCAGTTGCGTCAAACAAACTTGTGCCAATTGAGTCGAAAAAACTTGTGCCAGTTGTGTCGAACAAACTTGTGCCAGTTGCGACCAACAAACTTGTGCCAGTTGTGTCAAACAAACTTGTGCAGTTACGTCGAACAAACTTGTGCCAGTTGCATCGAACAAACTTCTGCCAATTGCGTAGAACAAACTTGTGCCAGTTGCGTCAAACAAACTTGTGCCAGTTGCGTAGAACAAACTTGTGCCAGTTGCGTAGAACAACCTTGCGCCAGTTGCGTCAAACAAACTTGTGCCAGTTGCGTCAAACAAACTTGTGCCAGCTGGTTCGAACAAATTTGTGCTAGTTGCGTCCAACAAACTTGTACTTTTTGCGTCAAACAAACTTGTGACAGTTGCGTCGAACAAACTTGTGCCAGTTGCGTAGAACAAACTTGTGCCAATTGCGTCAAACAAACTTATGCCAGTTGCATAGAACAAACTAGTGCCAGTTGCATAGAACAAATTTGTGCCAGTTGCGTAGAACAACATTGTGCCAGTTGCGTCGAACAAACTTGTGACAGTAGCGTCGAACAAACTTGTGCCAGTTGCGTCGAACAAACTTGTGCCAGTTGCATCGAACAATCTTGTGCCAGTTGCGTCAAACAAACTTGTGTCAGTTGCGTCAAACAAACTTGTGCCAGTTACGTCAAACAAACTTGTGCCAATTGAGTCGAAAAAACTTGTGCCAGTTACGTCAAACAAACTTGTGCCAGTTGCGTCTAACAAACTTGTGCCAGTTGCGTCAAACAAACTTGTGCCAGTTGCGTGGAACAAACTTGTGCCAGTTACATCGAACAAACTTGTGCCAGTTGCGTAGAACAAACTTGTGCCAGTTGCGTCAAACAAACTTGTGCCAATTGCGTAGAACAAACTTGTGCCAGTTGCGTAGAAGAACCTTGTGCCAGTTGCGTCAAACAAACTTGTGCCAGTTGCGTCAAACTAATTTGTGCCAGTTGCGTCGAACAAACTTGTGCCAGTTGTGTCAAACAAACTTGTGCCAGTTGGTTCGAACAAACTTGTGCCAGTTGCGTCCAACAAACTTGTACCAGTTGCGTCAAACAAACTTGTGCCAGTTGCGTAGAACAAACTTGTGCCAGTTGCGTAGAACAAACTTGTGCCAGTTGCGTAGAACAAACTTGTGGCAGTTGCATCAAACAAACTTATGCCAGTTGCATAGAACAAACTAGTGCCAGTTGCATAGAACAAACTTGTGCCAGTTGCGTAGAACAAACTTGTGCCAGTTGCGTCAAACAAACTTGTGCCAGTTGCGTCGAAGAAACTTGTGCCTTGCGTCAAAGAAACTTGTGCTAGTTGCTTCAAACAAACATGTGCCAGTTGCGTCGAACAAACTTGTGCCAGTTGCGTCGAACAAACTTGTCCCAGATATGGCGAACAAACTTGTGCAAGTTGCGTCGAGAAAACTTGTGCCAGTTGCGTCAAAAAAAACTTGTGCCAGTTGCGTAAAACAAACTTGTGCCAGTTGCGTCAAACAAACTTGTGCTTCTTGCGTCAAACAAACTTGTGCCAAATGCATCAAACAAACTTGTACCAATTGAGTCGAAAAAACTTGTGCCTGTTACGTCGAACAAACTTGTGCCAGTTGCGTCTAACAAACTTGTGCCAGTTGCGTCGAACAAACTTGTGCCAGTTGCATCAAACAAACTTGTGCCAGTTGCGTAGAACAAA
This sequence comes from Macrobrachium rosenbergii, assembly GCA_039081455.1. Taxonomy (NCBI): domain Eukaryota; kingdom Metazoa; phylum Arthropoda; class Malacostraca; order Decapoda; family Palaemonidae; genus Macrobrachium; species Macrobrachium rosenbergii. Next base: position 902,633 of record JANJGK010000135.1, on the reverse strand, counting down.
CTTGTGCCAGTTGCGTCAAACAAACTTGTGCCAGTTGCGTAGAACAGACTTGTGCCAGTTGCGTAGAAGAACCTTGTGCCAGTTGCGTCAAACAAACTTGTGCCAGTTGCGTCGAACAAACTTGTTTCAGTTGGGTAGAACAAATTTGTGCCAGTTACGTCAAACAAACTTGTGCCAGTTGCGTAGAACAAACTAGTGCCAGTTGCATAGAACAAACTTGTGCCAGATGCGTAGAACAAACTTGTGCCAGTTGCGTCGAACAAACTTGTGCCAGTTGCGTCGAACAAACTTGTCCCAGATATGGCGAACAAACTTGTGCAAGTTGCTTCGAGAAAACTTGTGCCAGTTGCGTCAAAAAAAACTTGTGCCAGTTGCGTCAAACAAACTTGTGCAAGTTGCGTCAAACAAACTTGTGCCTCTTGCATCAAACAAACTTGTGCCAGTTGCATCAAACACACTTGTACCAATTGAGTCGAAAAAACTTGTGCCTGTTACGTCTAACAAACTTGTGCCAGTTGCGTCTAACAAACTTGTGCCAGTTGCGTCGAACAAACTTGTGCAAGTTGCGGCAAACAAACTTGTGCCAGTTGCGTAGAACAAACTTGTGCCAGTTGCGTCAAACAAACTTGTGCCATTTGCGTAGAACAAACTTGTGCCAGTTGCGTAGAAGAACCTTGTGCCAGTTGCGTCAAACAAACTTGTGCCAGTTGCATCAAACAAACTTGTGCCAGTTGAGTTAAACAAACTTGTGCATGTTGCATCGAACAATCTTTTGCCAGTTGCGTCGATAAAACTTGCGCCAGTTGCGTCGAACAAACTTGTGCCAGTTGCGTTGAACAAACTTCTGCCAATTGTGTTAAACAAACTTGATTAGTTGCGTAGAACAAACTTGTGCCAGTTGCGTCGAACAAACTTGTGTCAGTTGGGTAGAACAAATTTGTGCCAGTTGCGTCAAACAAACTTGTGCCAGTTGCGTAGAACAAACTAGTGCCAGTTGCATAGAACAAACTTGTGCCAGATGCGTAGAACAAACTTGTGCCAGTTGTATAGAACAAACTTGTGCCAGTTGTATAGAACAAACTTGTGCCAGTTATGTAGAACAAACTTGTGCCAGTTGCGTCAAAGAAACTCGTGCCAGTTGCGTCGAACAAAATTGTGCCAGTTACGGCGAACAAACTTGTGCCAGTTTTGTCGAGAAAACTTGTGCCAGTTGCGTCAAATAAACTTGTGCCAGTTGTGTCAAACAAACTTGTGCCAGTTGCGTCAAACAAACTTGTGCCAGTTGCGTCAAACAAACTTGTTCCAGTTGCGTCAAATAAACTTGTTCCAGTTGCGTAGAACAAACTTGGGCCAATTGAGTCGAAAAAACTTGTGCCAGTTGCGTCGAACAAACTTGTGCCAGTTGCGTCTAACAAACTTGTGCCAGTTGCGTCAAAAAAACTTGTGCCAGTTGCGTCAAACAAACTTCTGTGAGTTGCGTCAAACAAACTTGTGCCAATTGATTAAAAAAAACTTGTGCCAGTTGCGTTGATCAAACTTGTGCCAGTTGCGTCTAACAAACTTGTGCCAGTTGCGTCAAACAAACTTGTGCCAGTTGCGTCGAACAAACTTGTGCCAGTTACATCGAACACACTAGTGCCAGTTGCATAGAACAAACTTGTGCCAGTTGCGTCAAACAAACTTGTGCCAGTTGCGTCGAACAAACTTGTACATGTTGCGTAGAACAACCTTGTGCCAGTTGCGTCAAACAAACTTGTGCCAGTTGTGTCAAACAAACTTGTGCCAGTTGGGTCGAACAAACTTGTGCCAGTTACGTTAAACAAACTTGTTCCAGTTGCGTCGAACAAACTTGTGCCAGTTGCGTCGAACAAACTTGTGCCAGTTCCGTCGAACAAACTTGTGCCAGTTGCTTAGAACAAACTTGTGCCAGTTGTGTCAAACAAACTTGTGCCAGTTGCATCAAACAAACTTGTGCCAGTTGCGTAGAACAAACTTGTGCCAGTTGGGTAGAACAAACATGTGCCAGTTGTGTCAAACAAATTTGTGCCAGTTGCGTAGAACACACTAGTGCCAGTTGCATAGAACAAACTTGTGCCAGATGCGTATAACAAACATTTGCCATTTGCGTAGAACAAACTTGTGCCAGTTGTGTCAAACAAACCTGTGCCAGTTGTGTACAACAAACTAGTAAGAGTTGCGTAGAACAAAATTGTGCCAGTTGTGTCGAACAAACTTGTGACAGTTGCGTAGAACAAACTTGTACCAGTTGCGTCAAACAAACTTATGCCAGTTGCATAGAACAAACTAGTGCCAGTTACATAGAACAAACTTGTCCCAGTTGCGTAGAACAAACTTGTGCCAGTTGCGTCAAACAAACTTGTGCCAGTTGCGTCGAAGAAACTTGTGCCATTTGCGTCGAACAAACTTGTGCCAGTTGCGTCGAACAAACTTGTGCCAGATATGGCGAACAAACTTGTGCCAGTTGCTTCGAGAAAACATGTGCCAGTTGCGTAAAAAAAAACTTGTGCCATTTGCGTCAAACAAACTTGTGCCAGTTGCGTCAAACAAACTTGTGCCTCTTGCGTCAAACAAACTTGTGCCAGTTGCATCAAACAAACTTGTACCAATTGTGTCGAAAAACTTGTGCCTGTTACGTTGAACAAACTTGTGCCAGTTGCGTCTAACAAACTTGTGCCAGTTGCATCAAACAAACTTGTGCCAGTTGCGTCAAACAAACTTGTGCCAGTTGCGTCAAACAAACTTGTGCCAGTTGCGTAGAACAAACTTGTGCCAGTTGCGTCAAACAAACTTGTGCCTGTTGCGTAGAAGAACCTTGTGCCAGTTGCGTCAAACGAACTTGTGCCAGTTGCGTCAAACAAACATGTGCCAGTTGCGTCGAACAAACTTGTGCCAGTTGAGTCAAACAAACTTCTGCCAGTTGGGTCGAACAAACTTGTGCCAGTTGCGTCGAACAAACTTGTGCCAGTTGCGTCAAATAAACTTGTGCCAGTTGCGTTAAACAAACTTGTGCCAATTGCGTCAAACAAACTTGTGCCAGTTGCGTAGAACAAACTTGTGCCAGTTGCGTCAAACAAACTTGTGCCAGTTGCGTAGAAGAACCTTGTGCCAGTTGCGTCAAACGAACTTGTGCCAGTTGCATCAAACAAACATGTGCCAGTTGCGTCAAACAAACTTGTGCCAGTTGCGTTGAACAAACTTATGCCAGTTGTGTCAAACAAACTTGTGTCAGTTGCGTAGAACAAACTAGTGCCAGTTGCATTGAACATACTTGTACCAGATGCGTAGAACAAACTTGTGCCAGTTGCGTAGAACAATCTTGTGCCAGTTGCATAGAACAAACTTGTGCCAGTTATGTAGAACAAACTTGTGCCAGTTACGGCGAACAAACTTGTGCCAGTTTCGTCGAGAAAACTTTTGCCAGTTGCGTCAAATAAACTTGTGCCAGTTGCGTCAAACAAACTTGTGCCAGTTGCGTCAAACAAACTTGTGCCAGTTGCGTCAAACAAACTTGTTCTAGTTGCGTCAAACAACTTGTGCCAATTGAGTCGAAAAAACTTGTACCAGTTGCGTCGAACAAACTTGTGCCAGTTGCGTCTAACAAATTTGTGCCAGTTGCGTCAAAAAAACTTGGGCAAGTTTCGTCAAACAAACTTGTGCCAGTGGCATCCAACAAACTTGTGCCAGTTGCGTCGAACAAACTTGTGCCAGTTGCGTGAAACAAACTTGTGCCAGTTGCGTAGAACAAACTTGTGCCAGTTGTGTAGAACAACCTTGTGCCAGTTGAGTCAACCAACCTTGTGCTAGTTGGTAGAACAAACTTGTGCCAGTTGCGTCAACCAAACTTATGCCAGTTGCGTAAAACAAACTAGTGCCAGTTGCATAGAACAAACTTGTGCCCCTTGAGTAGAACAAACTTGTGCCAATTGCATCAAACAAACTTCTGCCAGTTGCGTCGAAGAAACTTGTGCCAGTTGCGTCGAAGAAACTTGTGCCAGTTGCGTCAAACAAACTTGTGCTAGTTGCGTCGAACAAACTTGTGCCCGTTGCGTCGAACAAACTTGTGCCAGTTACGGCGAACAAACTTGTGCCACTTGCGTTGAGAAAACTTGTGCCAGTTGCGTCAAATAAACTTGTGCCAATTGCGTCAAACAAACTTGTGCTAGTTACGGCGAACAAACTTGTGCCAGTTGCGTCGAGAAAAGTTGTGCCAGTTGCAGCAAACAAACTTGTGCCAGTTGCGTCAAACAAACTTGTGCCAGTTGCGTCAAACAAACTTGTGCCAGTTGCGTCAAACAAACTTGTGCCAGTTGCATCAAACAAACTTGTGCCAATTGATTCGAAAAAACTTGTGCCAGTTGCGTTCAACAAACTTGTGCCAGTTGCGTCTAACAAACTTGTGCCAGTTGCGTCAAACAAACTTGTGCCAGTTGCATCGAACAAACTTGTGCCAGATATGGCGAACAAACTTGTGCCAGTTGCTTCGAGAAAACTTGTGCCAGTTGCGTAAAAAAAAAACTTGTGCCAGTTACGTCAAACAAACTTGTGCCAGTTGCGTCAAACAAACTTGTGCCTCTTGCGTCAAACAAACTTGTTCCATTTGCGTCAAACAAACTTGTACCAATTGAGTCGAAAAAACATGTGCCTGTTACGTCGAACAAACTTGTGCCAGTTGCGTCTAACAAACTTGTGCTGTTGCGTCAAACAAACTTGTGCCAGTTGCGTCAAACAAACTTGTGCCAGTTGCGTCAAACAAACTTGTGCCAGTTGCGTTGAACAAACTTGTGCCAGTTGCGTCAAACAAACTTGTGCCAGTTGCGTCAAACAAACTTGTGCCAGTTGTGTCAAACGAACTTGTGCCAGTTGCGTCAAACAAACATGTGCCAGTTGCGTCAGACAAACTTGTGCCAGTTGAGTCAAACAAACTTATGCCAGTTGGGTCGAACAAACTTGTGCCAGTTGCGTCAAACAAACTTGTGCCAGTTGCATCAAACAAACTTTTGCCAGTTGCGTCGAACAAACTTGTGCCAGTTGCGTCGAACAAACTTGCGCCAGTTACGTCAAACAAACTTGTGCCAGTTGCGTTGAACAAACTTGTGCCAGTTGTGTCAAACAAACTTGTGTCAGTTGCGTAGAACAAACTTGTGAGAGTTGCGTTGAACAAACTTATGTCAGTTGGGTAGAACAAACTTGTGCCAGTTGCGTCAAACAAACATGTCCCAGTTGCGTAGAACAAACTAGTGCCAGTTGCATAGAACAAACTTTGCCAGATGCGTAGAACAAACTTGTGCCAGTTGTGTAGAACAAACTTCTGCCAGTTGCGTCGAACAAACTTGTGCCAGTTGCGTCGAACAAACTTGTGCCAGTTACTGCGAACAAACTTGTTCCAGTTTCGTCGAGAAACCTTGTGCCAGTTGCGTCAAATAAACTTGTGCCAGTTGCATCAAACAAACTTGTGCCAGTTGCGTCAAACAAACTTGTTCCAATTGCGTCAAACAAACTTGTGCCAGTTGCATGAAAAAAACTTGGGCCAGTTGCGTTGAACAAACTTCTGCCAGTTGTGGCAAACAAACTTGTGTCAGTTGCGTAGAACAAACTTGTGCCAGTTGCGTCGAACAAACTTGTGTCAGTTGGGTAGAAAAAACTTGTGCCAGTTGCGCCAAACAAACATGTCCCAGTTGCGTAGAAGAAACTAGTGCCAGTTGCATAGAACAAACATTGCCAGATGCGTAGAACAAACTTGTGCCAGTTGCATAGAACAAACTTGTGCCAGTTGCATAGAATAAACTTGTGCCAGTTGCGTCGAAATAACTTGTGCCAGTTACGGCGAACAAACTTGTGCCAGTTTCTTCGAGAAACCTTGTGCCAATTGCGTCAAATAAACTTGTGCCAGTTGCATAGAACAAACTTGTGCCAGTTGCGTCAAACAAACTTGTTCCAGTTGCGTCAAACAAAACTTGTGCCAGTTGCGTCAAAAAAATTGTGCCAGTTGCGTAGAACAAACTTGTGCCGGTTGCGTAGAACAACCTTGTGCCAGTTGAGTTGACCAAACGTTTGATAGTTGGTAGAACAAACTTGTGCAAGTGGCATTCAACAAACTTGGGCCAGTTGCATCAAACAAACTTATGTCAGTTGCGTAAAACAAACTAGTGCCAGTTGCATAGAACAAACTTGTGCCAGTTGAGTAGAACAAACTTGTGCCAATTGCATCAAACAAACTTGTGCCAGTTGCGTCGAACAAACTTGTGCCAGTTGCTTCGAAGAAACTTGTGCCAGTTGCGTCGAAGAAACTTGTGCCAGTTGCGTCAAACAAACTTGTGCCAGTTGCGTCGAACAAACTTGTGCCAGTTGCGTCGAACAAACTTGTGCCAGTTACGGCGAACAAACTTTTGCCACTTCCGTCGAGAAAACTTGTGCCTGTTGCGTCAAATAAACTTGTGCCAGTTGCGTCAAACAAACTTGTGCCAGTTACGGCGAACAAACTTGTGCTAGTTGCGTCGAGAAAAGTTGTGCCTGTTGCGTCAAACAAACTTGTGCCAGTTACGTCAAACAAACTTGTGCCAGTTGCATCAAACGAACTTGTGCCAGTTGCGTCAAACAAACTTGTGCCAATTGATTCGGAAAAACTTGTGCCAGTTGCGTTGAACAAACTTGTGCCAGTTGCGTCTAACAAACTTGTGCCAGTTGCGTCACACAAACTTGTGCCAGTTGCGTCAAAAAAACTTGGGCCAGTTGCGCCAAACAAACTTGTGCCAGTGGCATCGAACAAACAAGTGCCAGTTGCGTAGAACAAACTTGTGCCTGTTGTGTCAAGCAAACTTGGGCCAGTTGCGTAGAACAAACTTGTGCCAGTTGCGTAGAACAACCTTGTGCCAGTTGCGTCGAACAAACTTTTGCCAGTTGCATAGAACAAACTTATACCAGTTGCGTCAAACAAACTTATGCCAGTTCAGTAGAACAATCTAGTGCCAGTTGCGTCTAACAAACTTGTGCCAGTTGCGTAGAACAAACTTGTGCCAATTGCGTCAAACAAACTTGTGCCAGTTGCGTCGAACAAACTTGTGCCAGTTGCGTCGAAGAAACTTGTGCCAGTTGCGTCAAACAAACTTGTGACAGTTGCGTCAAACAAACTTGTGCCAGTTGGGTTGAACAAACTTGTGCCAGTTATGGCGAACAAACTTGTGCCACTTGCATCGAGAAAACTTGTGCCAGTTGCGTCAAATAAACTTGTGCCAGTTGCTATAAACTTTTGCCAGTTGCATCAAACAAACTTGTGCCAGTTGCGTCAAATAAACTTGTGCCAGTTGCGTCAAACAAACTTGTGCCAGTTGCGTCAAACAAACTTGTGGCAATTGAGTCGAAAAAACTTGTGCCAGTTGCGTCGAACAAACTTGTGCCAGTTGTTTAGAACAAACTTGTGCCAGTTGCCTCAAACAAACTTGGGCCAGTTGCGTCGAATAAACTTGTGCCAGTTGCATCGAACAAACTAGAGCCAGTTGCTTAGAACAAACTTGTGCCAGTTGCGTCAAACAAACTTGTGCCAGTTGCGTAGAACAAACTTGCGCATGTTGAGTAGAACAACCTTGTGCCATTTGAGTCAAACAAACTTTTGCCAGTTGCGTCAAACAAACTTGTACCAGTTGCGTCGAACAAACTTGTGCCAGTTGTGTCAAACAAACTTGTGCCAGATGGGTCGAACAAACTTGTGCCAGTTACGTTAAACAAACTTGTACCAGTTGCGTCGAACAAACTTGTGCCAGTTGCGTCAAACAAACTTGTGCCAGTTGCGTCGAACAAGTTTGCGCCAGTTCCGTCGAACAAACTTGTGCCAGTTTCGTCGAACAAACTTGTGCCAGTTGTGTTAAACAAACTGGTTACAGTTGCGCAGAACAAACTTGTGCCAGTTGCGTCGAACAAAAGTGTGCCAGTTGGGTAGAACAAACAGGTGCCAGTTGCGCCAAACAAATATGTGCCAGTTGCGTAGAAGAAACTAGTGCCAGTTGCATAGAACAAACTTGTGCCAGATGCATAGAACAAACTTTTGCCATTTGCGTAGAACAAACTTGTGCCCGTTGTGTCAAACAAACTTGTGCCAGTTGTGTACAACAAACTTGTAAGAGTTGCGTAGAACAAACTTGTGCCAGTTGCGTAGAACAAACTTGTGCCAGTTGCGTAGAATAAACTTGTGCCAGTTGCATCAAACAAACTTGTGCCAGTTGCATAGAACAAATTTGTGCCAGTTGCGTAGAACAAACTTGTGCCATTTGCGTCAAACAAACTTGTGCCAGTTCCATCGAACAAACTCGTGCCAGTTGCGTCGAACAAACTTGTGCCAGTTGCGTTGAACAAACTTGTGCCAGTTGCGTAGAACAAACTTGTGCCAGTTGCGTAGAACAACCTTATGCCAGTTGCGTCAAACAAACTTGTGCCAGTTGCGTCACACAAACTTGTGCAAGTTGGTTCGAACAAACTTGTGCCAGTTGCGCCCAACAAACTTGTACCAGTTGCGTCAAACAAACTTGTGGCAGTTGCGTCGAACTTACTTGTGCCAGTTGCGTAGAACAAACTTATGCCAGTTGCGTCAAACAAACTTATGCCAGTTACATAGAACAAACTAGAGCCAGTTGCATAGAACAAATTTTTGCCAGTTGCGTAGAACAACATTGTGACAGTTGCGTCGAAAAACTTGTGACAGTAGCGTCGAACAAACTTGTGCCAGTTGCGTCGAACAAACTTGTGCCAGTTGCGTTGAACAAACTTGTGCCAGTTGCGTCGAACAAACTTGTGTCAGTTGCGTCAAACAAACTTGTGCCAGTTGCGTCAAACAAACTTTTGCCAATTGAGTCGAAAAAACTTGTGCCAGTTGCGTCGAACAAACATGTGCCGGTTGCGTCTAACAAACTTGTGCCAGTTGCGCCAAACAAACTTGTGCCAGTTGCGTGGAACAAACTTGTGCCAGTTACATCGAACAAACTTGTGCCAGTTGCGTAGAACAAACTTGTGCCAGTTGCGTCAAACAAACTTGTGCCAGTTGCGTAGAACAAACTTGTGCCAGTTACGTAGAACAACCTTGTGCCAGTTGCGTCAAACAAACTTGTGCCAGTTGCGTCAAACAAACTTGTGCCAGTTGCGTCGAACAAACTTGTGCCAGTTATGTCAAACAAACTTGTGCCAGTTGGTTCGAACAAACTTGTGCCATTTGCGTCCAACAAACTTGTATCAGTTGCGTCAAACAAACTTGTGCCAGTTGCGTTGAACAAACTTGTGCCAGTTGCGTTGAACAAACTTGTGCCAGTTGCGTAGAACAAACTTGTGCCAGTTGCGTCAAACAAACTTATGCCAGTTGCATAGAACAAACTAGTGCCAGTTGCATAGAACAAACTTGTGCCAGTTGCGTAGAACAAACTTGTGCCAGTTGTGGCAAACAAACTAGTGCCCGTTGGGTCGAACAAACTTGTGCCAGTTGCGTCAAAGAAACTTGTGCCAGTTGTGTCAAACAAACATGTGCCAGTTGCGTCGAACAAACTTGTGCCAGTTGCGTCGAACAAACTTGTGCCAGATATTGCGAACAAACTTGTGCAAGTTGCGTCGAATAAACTTGTGCCAGTTGCGTCAAAAAAAACTTGTGCCAGTTGCGTCAAACAAACTTGTGCCAGTTGCGTCAAACGAACTTGTGCCTCTTGCGTCAAACAAACTTGTGCCAGTTGCATCAAACAAACTTGTACCAATTGAACTTGTGCCTCTTGCGTAGAACAACATTGTGCCAGTTGCGTCGAAAAACTTGTGACAGTAGCGTCGAACAAACTTGTGCCAGTTGCGTCGAACAAACTTGTGCCAGTTGCGTTGAACAAACTTGTGCCTGTTACGTCGAACAAACTTGTGCCAGTTGCATCTAACAAACTTGTGCCAGTTGCGTCGAACAAACTTGTGCCAGTTGCGTCAAACAAACTTGTGCCAGTTGCGTAGAACAAACTTGTGCCAGTTGCGTCAAACAAACTTGTGCCAGTTGCGTAGAACATATTTGTGGCAGTTGCGTAGAAGAACCTTGTGCCAGTTGCGTCAAACAAACTTGTGCCAGTTGCGTCAAACAAACTTGTGCCAGTTGCGTTAAACAAACTTGTGACAGTTGCATCGAACATACTTTTGCCAGTTGCGTCGAACAAACTTGTGCCAGTTGCGTCGAAAAAACTTGCGCCAGTTGCGTCGAACAAACTTGTGCCAGTTGCGTTGAACAAACTTCTGCCAGTTGTGTCAAACAAACTTGTGTCAGTTACGTAGAACAAACTTGTGCCAGTTGCGTCGAACAAACTTGTGTCAGTTGGGTAGAACAAATTTGTGCCAGTTGCGTCAAACAAACTTGTGCCAGTTGCGTAGAACAAACTAGTGCCCATTGCATAGAACAAACTTGTGACAGATGCGTAGAACAAACTTGTGCCAGTTGTGTAGAACAAACTTGTGCCAGTTGTATAGAACAAACTGGTGCCAGTTATGTAGAACAAACTTGTGCCATTTGCGTTAAACAAACTTGTGCCAGTTGCGTCGAACAAAGTTGTGCCCGTTACGGCGAACAAACTTGTGCCAGTTTCGTCGAGAAAACTTGTGCCAGTTGCGTCAAATAAACTTGTGCCAGTTGCGTCAAACAAACTTGTGCCAGTTGCGTCAAACAAACTTGTGCCAGTTGCGTCAAACAAACTTGTTCCAGTTGCGTCAAACAAACTTGTGCCAAATGAGTCGAAAAAACTTGTGCCAGTTGCTCGAACAAACTTGTGCCAGTTGCGTCGAACAAACTTGTGCCAGTTGTGTCAAAAAAACTTGTGCCAGTTGCGCCAAACAAACTTGTGCCAGTTGCGTAGAACAAACTTGTGCCAGTTGCGTAGAACTACCTTGTGCCAGTTGCATCGAACAAACTTGTGCTAGTTTGTAGAACAAACTTGTGACAGTTGCGTCAAACAAACTTATGCCAGTTGCGTAAAACAAACTAGTGCCAGTTGCATCGAACAAACTTGTTCCAGTTGAGTAGAACAAACTTGTGCCAATTGCGTCAAACAAACTTGTGCCAGTTCGTCGAAGAAACTTGTGCCAGTTGCGTCGAAGAAACTTGTGCCAGTTGCGTCAAACAAACTTGTGCCAGTTGCGTCGAACAAACTTGTGCCAGTTGCGTCAAACAAACTTGTGCCAGATACAGCGAACCAACTTGTGCCACTTGCGTCGAGAAAACTTGTGCCAGTTGCGTCAAATAAACTTGTGCCAGTTGCGTCAAACAAACTTGTGCCAGTTACGGCGAACAAACTTGTGCCAGTTGCGTCGAGAAAAGTTGTGCCAGTTGCGTCAAATAAACTTGTGCCAGTTGCGTCTAACAAACTTGTGCCAGTTGCGTCAAAGAAACTTGTGCCAGTTGCGTCAAAGAAACTTGTGCCAGTTGCGTCAAACAAACTTGTGCCAATTGATTAAAAAAAACTTGTGCCAGTTGCGTTGAACAAACTTGTGCCAGTTGCATCTAACAAACTTGTGCCAGTTGCGTCAAACAAACTTGTGCCAGTTGCGTCGAACAAACTTGTGCCAGTTGCATCGAACACACTTATGCCAGTTGCATAGAACAAACTTGTGCCAGTTGCGTCAAACAAACTTGTGCCAGTTGCGTAGAACAAACTTGTACATGTTGCGTAGAACAACCTTGTGCCAGTTGCATCAAACAAACTTGTGCCAGTTGTGTCAAACAAACTTGTGCCAGTTGGGTCGAACAAACTTGTGCCAGTTACGTTAAACAAACTTGTTCCAGTTGCGTCGAACAAACTTGTGCCAGTTGCGTCAAACAAACTTGTGCCAGTTGCTTAGAACAAACTTGTGCCAGTTGAGTCAAACAAACTTGTGCCAGTTGCATCAAACAAACTTGTGCCAGTTGCGTCGAACAAACTTGTGCCAGTTGGGTAGAACAAACATGTGCCAGATGTGTCAAACAAATTTGTGCCAGTTGCGTAGAACACACTAGTTCCAGTTGCATAGAACAAACTTGTGCCACATGCGTAGAACAAACATTTGCCATTTGCGTAGAACAAACTTGTGCCAGTTGTGTCAAACAAACCAGTGCCAGTTGTGTACAACAAACTAGTAAGAGTTGCGTAGAACAAACTTGTGCCAGTTGTGTCGAACAAACTTGTGCCAGTTGCGTAGAACAAACTTGTACCAGTTGCGTCAAACAAACTTATGCCAGTTGCATAGAACAAACTAGTGCCAGTTGCATAGAACAAACTTGTCCCAGTTGCGTAGAACAAACTTGTGCCAGTTGCGTCAAACAAACTTGTGCCAGTTGCGTCGAAGAAACTTGTGCCAATTGCGTCGAAGAAACTTGTGCCAGTTGCGTCAAACAAACTTGTGCCAATTACGTCGAAAAACTTGTGCCAGTTGCGTCGAACAAACTTGTGCCAGATATGGCGAACAAACTTTTGCCAGTTGTTTCGAGAAAACTTGTGCCAGTTGCGTAAAAAAAAACTTGTGCCAGTTGCGTCAAACAAACTTGTGCCAGTTGCTTCAAACAAACTTGTGCCTCTTGCGTCAAACAAACTTGTGCCAGTTGCGTCAAACAAATTTGTACCAATTGAGTCGAAAAAACTTGTGCCTGTTTCGTCGAACAAACTTGTGCCAGTTGCGTCTAACAAACTTGTGCCAGTTGCGTCAAACAAACTTGTGCCAGTTGCGTCAAACAAACTTGTGCCAGTTGCGTCAAACAAACTTATGCCAGTTACATAGAACAAACTAGTGCCAGTTGCATAGAACAAATTTGTGCCAGTTGCGTAGAACAACATTGTGCCAGTTGCGTCGAAAAAACTTGTGACAGTAGCGTCGAACAAACTTGTGCCAGTTGCGTCAAACAAACTTGTGCCAGTTGCATTGAACAAACTTGTGCCAGTTGCGTCGAACAAACTTGTGTCAGTTGCGTCAAACAAACTTGTGCCAGTTGCGTCAAACAAACTTGTGCCAATTGAGTCGAAAAAACTTGTGCCAGTTGCGTCGAACAAACTTGTGCCGGTTGCATCTAACAAACTTGTGCCAGTTGCGTCAAACAAACTTGTGCCAGTTGCGTGGAACAAACTTGTGCCAGTTACATCGAACAAACTTGTGCCAGTTGCGTAGAACAAACTTGTGCCAGTTGCGTCAAACAAACTTGTGCCAGTTGCGTAGAACAAACTTGTGCCAGTTACGTAGAACAACCTTGTGCCAGTTGCGTCAAACAAACTTGTGCCAGTTGCGTCAAACAAACTTGTGCCAGTTGCGTCGAACAAACTTGTGCCAGTTGTGTCAAAAAAACTTGTGCCAGTTGGTTCGAACAAACTTGTGCCAGTTGCGTCCAACAAACTTGTACCAGTTGCGCCAAACAAACTTGTGCCAGTTGCGCTGAACAAACTTGTGCCAGTTGCGTAGAACAAACTTGTGCCAGTTGCGTCAAACAAACTTATGCCAGTTGCATAGAACAAACTAGTGCCAGTTGCATAGAACAAACTTGTGCCAGTTGCGTAGAACAAACTTGTGCCAGTTGCGTCAAACAAACTTGTGCCAGTTGCGTCTAACAAACTTGTGCCAGTTGCATCGAAGAAACTTGTGCCAGTTGCGTCAAACAAACATGTGCCAGTTGCGTCGAACAAACTTGCGCCAGTTGCGTCGAACAAACTTGTGCCAGTTGCATAGAACAAACTTGTGCCAGTTATGTAGAACAAACTTGTGCCAGTTGCGTCAAACAAACTTGTGCCAGTTGCGTTGAACAAACTTGTGCCAGTTGCGTTGAACAAACTTGTGCCAGTTGCGTCAAACAAACTTGTGCCAGTTGCGTTAAACAAACTTGTGACAGTTGCATCGAACAAACTTTTGCCAGTTGCGTCGAACAAACTTGTGCCAGTTGCGTCGAAAAAACTTGCGCCAGTTGCGTCGAACAAACTTGTGCCAGTTGCGTTGAACAAACTTCTGCCAGTTGTGTCAAACAAACTTGTGTCAGTTACGTAGAACAAACTTGTGCCAGTTGCGTCGAACAAACTTGTGCAAGTTGCGTCAAACAAACTTGTGCCAGTTGCGTTAAACAAACTTGTGCCAGTTGCATCGAACAAACTTTTGCCAGTTGCGTCGAACAAACTTGTGCCAGTTGCATCGAAAAGACTTGCGCCAGTTGCGTCGAACAAACTTGTGCCAGTTGCGTTGAACAAACTTCTGCCAGTTGTGTCAAACAAACTTGTGTCAGTTACGTAGAACAAACTTGTGCCAGTTGCGTCGAACAAACTTGTGTCAGTTGGGTAGAACAAATTTGTGCCGGTTGGGTCAAACAAACTTGTGCCAGTTGCATAGAACAAACTAGTGCCCGTTGCATAGAACAAACTTGTGCCAGATGCGTAGAACAAACTTGTGCCAGTTGCATAGAACAAACTTGTGCCAGTTATGTAGAACAAACTTGTGCCAATTGCATCAAACAAACTTGTGCCAGTTGCGTCGAACAAACTTGTGCCAGTTACGGCGAACAAACTTGTGCCAGTTTCGTCGAGAAAACTTGTGCCAGTTGCGTCAAATAAACTTGTGCCAGTTGCATCAAGCAAACTTGTGCCAGTTGCGTCAAACAAACTTGTGCCAGTTGCGTCAAACAAACTTGTTCCAGTTGCGTCAAACAAACTTGTGCCAATTGAGTCGAAAAAACTTGTGCCAGTTGCGTTGAACAAACTTGTGCCAGTTGCGTCTAACAAACTTGTGCCAGTTGCGTCAAAAAAACTTGGGCCAGTTTCGTCGAACAAACTTGTGTCAGTGGCATCCAACAAACTTGTGCCAGTTGCGTATAACAAACTTGTGCCAGTTGCGTCAAACAAACTTGTGCCAGTTGCGTAGAACAAACTTGTGCCAGTTGCGTAGAACACCCTTGTGCCAGTTGCGTCTAACAAACTTGTGCCAGTTGCGTCAAACAAACTTGTGCCAGTTCGCGTCGAACAAACTTGTGCCAGTTGCGTCGAACAAACTTGTGCCAGTTGCATCGAACCCACTTATGCCAGTTGCGTCAAACAAACTTGTGCCAGTTGCGTCAAACAAACTTGTGCCAGTTGCGTAGAACAAACTTATACATGTTGCGTAGAACAACCTTGTGCCAGTTGCGTCAAACAAACTTGTGCCAGTTGTGTCAAACAAACTTGTGCCAGTTGGGTCGAACAAACTTGTGCCAGTTACGTTAAACAAACTTGTTCCAGTTGCGTCGAACAAACTTGTGCCAGTTGCATCAAACAAACTTGTGCCAGTTGCGTTGAACAAACTTGCGCCAGTTCCGTCGAACAAACTTGTGCCAGTTGCTTAGAACAATCTTGTGCTAGTTGTGTCAAACAAACTTGTGCCAGTTGCATCAAACAAACTTGTGCCAGTTGCGTCAAACAAACTTGTGCCAGTTGGGTAGAACAAACATGTGCCAGTTGTGTTAAACAAATTTGTGCCAGTTGCGTAGAACACACTAGTGCCAGTTGCATAGAACAAACTTGTGCCACATGCGTAGAACAAACATTTGCCATTTGCGTAGAACAAACTTGTGCCAGTTGTGTCAAACAAACCAATGCCAGTTGTGTACAACAAACTAGTAAGAGTTGCGTAGAACAAACTTGTGCCAGTTGTGTCGAACAAACTTGTGCCAGTTGCATAGAACAAACTTGTACCAGTTGCGTCAAACAAACTAATGCCAGTTGCATAGAACAAACTAGTGCCAGTTGCATAGAACAAACTTGTCCCACTTGCGTAGAACAAACTTGTTCCAGTTGCGTCAAACAAACTTGTGCCAGTTGCGTCGAAGAAACTTGTGCCAGTTGCGTCGAAGAAACTTGTGCCAGTTGCGTCAAACAAACTTGTGCCATATACGTCGAACAAACTTGTGCCAGTTGCGTCGAACAAACTTGTGCCAGATATGGCGAACAAACTTGTGCCAGTTGCTTCGTGAAAACTTGTGCCAGTTGCGTAAAAAAAAACTTGTGCCAGTTGCGTCAAACAAACTTGTGCCAGTTGCGTCAAACAAACTTGTGCCTCTTGCGTCAAACAAACTTGTGCCAGTTGGGTCAAACAAACTTGTACCAATTGAGTCGAAAAAACTTGTGCCTGTTACGTCGAACAAACTTGTGCCAGTTGCGTCTAACAAACTTGTGCCAGTTGCGTCAAACAAACTTGTGCCAGTTGCGTCAAACAAACTTGTGCCAGTTGCGTCAAACAAACTTGTGCCAGTTGCGTAGAACAAACTTGTGCAAGTTGCGTCAAACAAAATTGTGCCAGTTGCGTCAAACGAACTTGTGCCAGTTGCGTCAAACGAACTTGTGCCAGTTGCATCAAACAAACTTGTGCCAGTTGCATAGAACAAACTTGTGCCAGTTGAGTCAAACAGACTTGTGCCAGTTGGGTCGAACAAACTTGTGCCTGTTGCGTTAAACAAACTTGTGGCAGTTGCATCGAAAAAACTTTTGCCAGTTGCGTCGAACAAACTTGTTCCAGTTGCGTCAAACAAACTTGCGCCAGTTACGTCAAACAAACTTGTGCCAGTTGCGTTGAACAAACTTCTGCCAGTTGTGTCAAACAAACTTGTGTCAGTTGCGTAGAACAAACTTGTGCCAGTTGCGTCGAACAAACTTGTGGCAGTTGGGTAGAACAAACTTGTGCCAGTTGCGTCAAACAAACATGTCCCAGTTGCGTAGAAAAAACTAGTGCCAGTTGCATAGAACAAACTTGTGCCAGATGCGAAGAACAAACTTGTGCCAGTTGCGTAGAACAAACTTGTGCCAGTTGCATAGAACAAACTTGTGCCAGTTATGTAGAACAAACTTGTGCCAGTTGCGTCGAACAAACTTGTGCCAGTTGCATCGAACAAACTTGTGCCAGTTACGGCGAACAAACTTGTGCCAGTTTTGTCGAGAAAACTTGTGCCAGTTGCGTCAAATAAACTTGTGCTAGTTGCGTCAAACAAACTTGTGCCAGTTGCGTCAGACAAACTTGTGCCAGTTGCGTCAAACAAACTTGTTCCAGTTGCGTCAAACAAACTTTTGCCAATTGAGTCAAAAAAACTTGTGCCAGTTGCGTCGAACAAACTTGTGCCAGTTGCGTCTAACAAACTTGTGCCAGTTGCGTCAAAAAAACTTGGGCCAGTTTCGTCAAACAAACTTGTGCCAGTGGCATCCAACAAACTTTTGCCAGTTGCGTCGAACAAACTTGTGCCAGATATGGCGAACAAACTTGTGCCAGTTACTTCGAGAAAACTTGTGCCAGTTGCGTAGAACAACCTTGTGCCAGTTGAGTCGAACAAACTTGTGCTAGTTGGTAGAACAAACTTGTGCCAGTTGCGCCAAACAAACTTATGACAGTTGCATAAAACAAACTAGTGCCAGTTGCATAGAACAAACTTCTGCCAGTTGAGTAGAACAAACTTGTGCCAATTGCATCAAACAAACTTGTGCCAGTTGCGTCGAACGAACTTGTACCAGTTGCGTCGAAGAAACTTGTGCCAGTTGCGTCAAACAAACTTGTGCCAGTTGCGTCGAACAAACTTGCGCCAGTTGCGTCGAACAAACTTGTGCCAGTTACGGCGAACAAACTTGTGCCACTTGCATCGAGAAAACATGTGCCAGTTGCGTCAAATAAACTTGTGCCAGTTGCGTCAAACAAACTTGTGCCAGTTACGGCGAACAAACTTGTGCCAGTTGCGTCGAGAAAAGTTATGCCAGTTGCGTCAAATAAACTTCTGCCAGTTGCGTCAAACAAACTTGTGCCAGTTGCGTCAAACAAACTTGTGCCAGTTGCGTCAAACAAACTTGTGCCAGTTGCCTCAAACAAACTTATTCCAATTGATTCGAAAAAACTTGTGCCAGTTGCGTTGAACATACTTGTGCCAGTTGCGTCTAACAAACTTGTGCCAGTTGCGTCAAACAAACTTGTGCCAGTTACGTCGAACAAACTTGTGCCAGATATGGCGAACAAACTTGTGCCAGTTGCTTCGAGAAAACTTGTGCCAGTTGCGTAGAAAAAAACTTGTGCCAGTTGCGTCAAAAAAACTTTTGCCAGTTGCGTCAAACAAACTTGTGCCTCTTGCGTGAAACAAACTTGTGCCAGTGGCATCAAACAAACTTGTACCAATTGAGTCGAAAAAACTTGTGCATGTTACGTCGAATAAACTTGTGCCAGTTGCGTCTAACAAACTTGTGCCAGTTGCGTCAAAAAAAACTTGTGCCAGTTGCGTCAAACAAACTTGTGCCAGTTGCGTCAAACAAACTTGTGCCAGTTGCGTCAAACAAACTTGTGCCAGTTGCGTAGAAGAACCTTGTGCCAGTTGCGTCAAACGAACTTGTGCCAGTTGGGTGGAACAAACTTGTGCCAGTTGCGTTAAACAAACTTGTGCCAGTTGCATCGAACAAACTTGTGCCATTTGCGTCGAACAAACTTGTGCCAGTTGCGTAGAACAAATTTGCGCCAGTTACTTCAAACAAACTTGTGCCAGTTGCGTTGAACAAACTTCTGCCAGTTGTGTCAAACAAACTTGTGTCAGTTGCGTAGAACAAACATTTGCCATTTGCGTAGAACAAACTTATGCCAGTTGTGTCAAACAAACCTGTGCCAGTTGTGTACAACAAACTAGTAAGAGTTGCGTAGAACAAACTTGTGCCAGTTGTGTCGAACAAACTTGTGCCAGTTGCGTAGAACAAACTTGTACCAGTTGCGTCAAACAAACTTATGCCAGTTGCATAGAACAAACTAGTGCCAGTTGCATAGAACAAACTTGTCCCAGTTGCGAAGAACAAACTTGTGCCAGTTGCGTCAAACAAACTTGTGCCAGTTGTGTCGAACAAACTTGTGCCAGTTGCGTCGAAGAAACTTGTGCAAGTTGCGTCAAACAAACTTGTGCCATTTGCGTTGAACCAACTTGTGCCAGTTGCGTCGAACAAACTTGTGCCAGATATGGCGAACAAACTTGTGCCAGTTGCTTCGAGAAAACTTGTGCCAGTTGCGTAAAAAAAAACTTGTGCCAGTTGCGTCTAACAAACTTGTGCCAGTTGCGTCAAACAAACTTGTGCTTCTTGCGTCAAACAAATTTGTGCCAGTTGCGTCAAACAAACTTGTACCAATTGAGTCGAAAAAACTTGTGCCTGTTACGTCGAACAAACTTGTGCCAGTTGCGTCTAACAAACTTGTGCCAGTTGCGTCAAACAGACTTGTGCCAGTTGCGTCAAACAAACTTGTGCCAGTTGCATCAAACAAATTTGTGAGAGTTGCGTAGAACCAACTTGTGCCAGTTGCGTCAAACAAACTTGTGCCAGTTGCGTAGAAGAACCTTGTGCCAGTTGCGTCAAACGAACTTGTGCCTGTTGCCTCAAACAAACTTGTGCCAGTTGCGTCGAACAATCTTGTGCCAGTTAAGTCAAACAAACTTGTGCCAGTTGGGTCGAACAAACTTGTGCCAGTTGCGTTAAACAAACTTGTGCCAGTTGCATCGAACAAACTTTTGCCAGTTGCGTCGAACAAACTTGTGCCAGTTGCGTCGAACAAACTTGCACCAGTTAAATCAAACAAACTTGTGCCAGTTGCGTTGAACAAACTTCTGCCAGTTATGTCAAACAAACTTGTGTCAGTTGCGTAGAACAAACTTGTGCCAGTTGCGTCAAACAAACTTGTGTCAGTTGTGTAGAACAAACTTGTGCCAGTTGCATAGAACAAACATGTCCCAGTTGAGTAGAACAAACTAGTGCCAGTTGCATAGAACAAACTTGTGCCAGATGCGTAGAACAAACTTGTGCCAGTTGCATAGAACAAACTTGTGCCAGTTGCATAGAACAAACTTGTGCCAGTTATGTAGAACAAACTTGTGCCAGTTGCGTCGAACAAACTTGTGCCAGTTACGGCGAACAAACTTGTGCCAGAATCGTCTAGAAAACTTGTGCCAGTTGCGTCAAATAAACTTGTGCCAGTTGCGTCAAACAAACTTGTGCCAGTTGCGTCAAACAAACTTGTGCCAGTTGTGTCAAACAAACTTGTTCCAGTTGCGTCAAACAAACTTGTGCCAATTGAGTCGAAAAAACTTGTGTCAGTTGCGTCGAACAAACTTGTGCCAGTTGCGTCTAACAAACTTGTGCCAGTTGCGTCAAAAAAACTTTTGCCAGTTTCGTCAAACAAACTTGTGCCAGTGGCATCCACCAAACTTGTGCCAGTTGCGTCGAACAAACTTGTGCCAGTTGCATCACACAAACTTGTGCCAGTTGCGTAGAACAAACTTGTGCCAGTTGCGTAGAACAAACTTGTCCAGTTGAGTCGAACAAACTTGTGCTAGTTGGTAGAACTATCCTGTGCCAATTGCTTCAAACAAACTGATGCCAGTTGCGTAAAACAAACTAGTGCCAGTTGCATAGAACAAACTTGTGCCAGTTGAGTAGAACAAACTTGTGCCAATTGCATCAAACAAACTTGTGCCAGTTGCGTCGAACAAACTTGTGCCAGTTGCGTCAAACAAACTTGTGCCAGTTGCGTCGAACAAACTTGTGCCAGTTGCGTCGAACAAACTTGTGCCAGTTACGGCGAACAAACTTGTGCCAGTTGCGTCGAGAAAACTTGTGCCAGTTGCGTCAAATAAACTTGTGCCAGTTGCGTCAAACAAACTTGTGCCAGTTGCGTCAAACAAACTTGTGCCAGTTGCGTCAAACAAACGTGCCAGTTGCGTCAAACAAACTTGTGCCAATTGATTCGAAAAAACTTGTGCCAGTTGCGTTGAACAAACTTGTGCCAGTTGCGTCTAACAAACATGTGCCAGTTGCGTCAAACATATTGTGCCCGTTGCGTCGAACAAACTTGTGCCAGATATGGCGAACAAACTTGTGCCAGTTGCTTCGAGAAAACTTGTGTCAGTTGCATAAAAAAAACTTGTGCCAGTTGCGTCAAAAAAACTTGTGCCAGTTGCGTCAAACAAACTTGTGCCTCTTGCGTCAAACAAACTTGTGCCAGTTGCGTCAAACAAACTTGTACCAAATGAGTCGAAAAAACTTGTGCCTGTTACGTCGAACAAACTTGTGCCAGTTGCGTCTAACAAACTTGTGCCAGTTGCATCAAAAAAACTTGTGCCAGTTGCGTCAAACAAACTTGTGCCAGTTGCGTCAAACAAACTTGTACCAATTGAGTCGAAAAAACTTGTGCCTGTTACGTCGAACAAAATTGTACCAGTTGCGTCTAACAAACTTGTGCCAGTTGCGTCAAACAGACTTGTGCCAGTTACGTCAAACAAACTTGTGCCAGTTGCGTCAAACAAACTTGTGCCAGTTGCGTAGAACAAACATGTGCTAGTTGCGTCAAACAAACTTGTGCCAGTTGCGTAGAAGAACCTTGTGCCAGTTGCGTCAAACGAACTTGAGCCAGTTGCGTCAAACAAACTTGTGCCAGTTGCATCGAACAAACTTATGCCAGTTGAGTCAAACAAACTTGTTCCAGTTGGGTCGAACAAACTTGTGCCAGTTGCGTTAAACAAACTTGTGCCAGTTGCATCGAACAAACTTTTGCCAGATACGTCAAACAACTTTGTGCCAGTTGCGTTGAACAAACTTCTGCCAGTTGTGTCAAATAAACTTGTGTCAGTTACGTAGAACAAACTTGTGCCAGTTGCGTCGAAGAAACTTGTGTCAGTTCTGTAGAACAAACTTGTGCCAGTTGCGTCAAACAAACATGTCCCAGTTGCGTAGAACAAACTAGTGCCAGTTGCAGAGAACAAACTTGTGCCAGATGCGTAGAACAAACTTGTGCCAGTTGCGTCGAACAAACTTGTGCCAGTTATGGCGAACAAACTTGTGCTAGTTTCGTCGAGAAAACTTGTGCCAGTTGCGTCAAATAAACTTGTGCCAGTTGCGTCAAACAAACTTGTGCCAGTTGCGTCAAACAAACTTTTGTCAGTTGCGTCAAACAAACTTGTTCCTGTTGCGTCAAACAAACTTGTGCCAATTGAGTCGAAAAAACTTGTGCCAGTTGCGTCGAACAAACTTGTGCCAGTTGCGTCTAACAAACTTGTGCCAGTTGCGTCAAAAAAACTTGGGCCAGTTTCGTCAAACAAACTTGTGCCAGTGGCATCCAACAAACTTGTGCCAGTTGCGTCGAACAAACTTGTGCCAGTTGCGTCAAACAAACTTGTGCCAGTTGCGTAGTACAAACTTGTGCCAGTTGCGTAGAACAACCTTGTGCCAGTTGAGTCGAACAAACTTGTGCTAGTTGGTAGAACAAACTTGTGCCAGTTGCGTCAAATAAACTTATGCCAGTTGCATCGAACAAACTTGTGCCAGTTGCATAGAACAAACTTGTGCCAGTTGCATAGAACAAACTTGTGCCAGTTGAGTAGAACAAACTTGTGCCAATTGCATCAAACAAACTTGTGCCAGTTGCGTCGAACAAACTTGTGCCAGTTGCGTCGAAGAAACTTGTGCCAGTTCCTTCAAACAAACTTGTGCCAGTTGCGTCGAACAAACTTGTGCCAGATGCGTCGAACAAACTTGTGCCAGTTACGGCGAACAAACTTGTGCCACTTGCGTCGAGAAAACTTGTGCCAGTTGCGTCAAATAAACTTGTGCCAGTTGCGTCAAACAAACTTGTGCCAGTTATGGCGAACCAACTTGTGCCAGTTGCGTCGAGAAAAGTTGTGCCAGTTGCGTCAAATAAACTTGTGCATGTTGCGTCAAACAAACTTGTGCCAGTTGTGTCAAACAAACTTGTGCCAGTTGCGTCACACAAACTTGTGCCAATTGATCCGAAAAAACTTGTGCCAGTTGCGTTGAACAAACTTGTGCCAGTTGCGTCAAACAAACTTGTGCCAGTTGCGTCTAACAAACTTGTGCCAGATATGGCGAACAAACTTGTGCCAGTTGCTTCGAGAAAACTTGTGCCAGTCGCATAAAAAAAAACTTGTGCCAGTTGCGTCAAACAAACTTGTGCCAGTTGCGTCAAACAAACTTGTGCCTCTTGCGTCAAACAAACTTGTGCCAGTTGCATCAAACAAACTTGTACCAATTGAACTTGTGCCTCTTGCGTAGAACAACATTGTGCCAGTTGCGTCGAAAAACTTGTGACAGTAGCGTCGAACAAACTTGTGCCAGTTGCGTCGAACAAACTTGTGCCAGTTGCGTTGAACAAACTTGTGCCTGTTACGTCGAACAAACTTGTGCCAGTTGCATCTAACAAACTTGTGCCCGTTGCGTCGAACAAACTTGTGCCAGTTGCGTCAAACAAACTTGTGCCAGTTGCGTAGAACAAACTTGTGCCAGTTGCGTCAAACAAACTTGTGCCAGTTGCGTAGAACATATTTGTGCCAGTTGCGTAGAAGAACCTTGTGCCAGTTGCGTCAAACAAACTTGTGCCAGTTGCGTCAAACAAACTTGTGCCAGTTGCGTTAAACAAACTTGTGACAGTTGCATCGAACATACTTTTGCCAGTTGCGTCGAACAAACTTGTGCCAGTTGCGTCGAAAAAACTTGCGCCAGTTGCGTCGAACAAACTTGTGCCAGTTGCGTTGAACAAACTTCTGCCAGTTGTGTCCAACAAACTTGTGTCAGTTACGTAGAACAAACTTGTGCCAGTTGCGTCGAACAAACTTGTGTCAGTTGGTTAGAACAAATTTGTGCCAGCTGCGTCAAACAAACTTGTGCCAGTTGCGTAGAACAAACTAGTGCCCATTGCATAGAACAAACTTGTGACAGATGCGTAGAACAAACTTGTGCCAGTTGCGTAGAACAAACTTGTGCCAGTTGTATAGAACAAACTGGTGCCAGTTATGTAGAACAAACTTGTGCCATTTGCGTTAAACAAACTTGTGCCAGTTGCGTCGAACAAAGTTGTGCCCGTTACGGCGAACAAACTTGTGCCAGTTTCGTCGAGAAAACTTGTGCCAGTTGCGTCAAATAAACTTGTGCCAGTTGCGTCAAACAAACTTGTGCCAGTTGCGTCAAACAAACTTGTGCCAGTTGCGTCAAACAAACTTGTTCCAGTTGCGTCAAACAAACTTGTGCCAAATGAGTCGAAAAAACTTGTGCCAGTTGCTCGAACAAACTTGTGCCAGATGCGTCGAACAAACTTGTGCCAGTTGTGTCAAAAAAACTTGTGCCAGTTGCGCCAAACAAACTTGTGCCAGTTGCGCAGAACAAACTTGTGCCAGTTGCGTAGAACTACCTTGTGCCAGTTGCATCGAACAAACTTGTGCTAGTTTGTAGAACAAACTTGTGACAGTTGCGTCAAACAAACTTATGCCAGTTGCGTAAAACAAACTAGTGCCAGTTGCATCGAACAAACTTGTTCCAGTTGAGTAGAACAAACTTGTGCCAATTGCGTCAAACAAACTTGTGCCAGTTCGTCGAACAAACTTGTGCCAGTTGCGTCGAAGAAACTTGTGCCAGTTGCGTCAAACAAACTTGTGCCAGTTGCGTCGAACAAACTTGTGCCAGTTGCGTCAAACAAACTTGTGCCAGATACGGCGAACCAACTTGTGCCACTTGCGTCGAGAAAACTTGTGCCAGTTGCGTCAAATAAACTTGTGCCAGTTGCGTCAAACAAACTTGTGCCAGTTACGGCGAACAAACTTGTGCCAGTTGCGTCGAGAAAAGTTGTGCCAGTTGCGTCAAATAAACTTGTGCCAGTTGCGTCTAACAAACTTGTGCCAGTTGCGTCAAAGAAACTTGTGCCAGTTGCGTCAAAGAAACTTGTGCCAGTTGCGTCAAACAAACTTGTGCCAATTGATTAAAAAAAACTTGTGCCAGTTGCGTTGAACAAACTTGTGCCAGTTGCATCTAACAAACTTGTGCCAGTTGGGTCAAACAAACTT
This sequence comes from Macrobrachium rosenbergii, assembly GCA_039081455.1. Taxonomy (NCBI): domain Eukaryota; kingdom Metazoa; phylum Arthropoda; class Malacostraca; order Decapoda; family Palaemonidae; genus Macrobrachium; species Macrobrachium rosenbergii. The sequence continues at coordinate 877,801 of JANJGK010000135.1, read as the reverse complement.
GTGCCAGTTGCGTCGAACAAACTTGTGCCAGTTGCATCGAACACACTTATGCCAGTTGCATAGAACAAACTTGTGCCAGTTGCGTAGAACAAACTTGTACATGTTGCGTAGAACAACCTTGTGCCAGTTGCATCAAACAAACTTGTGCCAGTTGTGTCAAACAAACTTGTGCCAGTTGGGTCGAACAAACTTGTGCCAGTTACGTTAAACAAACTTGTTCCAGTTGCGTCGAACAAACTTGTGCCAGTTGCGTCAAACAAACTTGTGCCAGTTGCTTAGAACAAACTTGTGCCAGTTGAGTGAAACAAACTTGTGCCAGTTGCATCAAACAAACTTGTGCCAGTTGCGTCGAACAAACTTGTGCCAGTTGGGTAGAACAAACATGTGCCAGATGTGTCAAACAAATTTGTGCCAGTTGCGTAGAACACACTAGTTCCAGTTGCATAGAACAAACTTGTGCCACATGCGTAGAACAAACATTTGCCATTTGCGTAGAACAAACTTGTGCCAGTTGTGTCAAACAAACCAGTGCCAGTTGTGTACAACAAACTAGTAAGAGTTGCGTAGAACAAACTTGTGCCAGTTGTGTCGAACAAACTTGTGCCAGTTGCGTAGAACAAACTTGTACCAGTTGCGTCAAACAAACTTATGCCAGTTGCATAGAACAAACTAGTGCCAGTTGCATAGAACAAACTTGTCCCAGTTGCGTAGAACAAACTTGTGCCAGTTGCGTCAAACAAACTCGTGCCAGTTGCGTCGAAGAAACTTGTGCCAATTGCGTCGAAGAAACTTGTGCCAGTTGCGTCAAACAAACTTGTGCCATTTACGTCGAACAAACTTGTGCCAGTTGCGTCGAACAAACTTGTGCCAGATATGGCGAACAAACTTTTGCCAGTTGTTTCGAGAAAACTTGTGCCAGTTGCGTAAAAAAAAACTTGTGCCAGTTGCGTCAAACAAACTTGTGCCAGTTGCTTCAAACAAACTTGTGCCTCTTGCGTCAAACAAACTTGTGCCAGTTGCGTCAAACAAATTTGTACCAATTGAGTCGAAAAAACTTGTGCCTGTTTCGTCGAACAAACTTGTGCCAGTTGCGTCTAACAAACTTGTGCCAGTTGCGTCAAACAAACTTGTGCCAGTTGCGTCAAACAAACTTGTGCCAGTTGCGTCAAACAAACTTATGCCAGTTACATAGAACAAACTAGTGCCAGTTGCATAGAACAAATTTGTGCCAGTTGCGTAGAACAACATTGTGCCAGTTGCGTCGAAAAAACTTGTGACAGTAGCGTCGAACAAACTTGTGCCAGTTGCGTCGAACAAACTTGTGCCAGTTGCATTGAACAAACTTGTGCCAGTTGCGTCGAACAAACTTGTGTCAGTTGCGTCAAACAAACTTGTGCCAGTTGCGTCAAACAAACTTGTGCCAATTGAGTCGAAAAAACTTGTGCCAGTTGCGTCGAACAAACTTGTGCCGGTTGCGTCTAACAAACTTGTGCCAGTTGCGTCAAACAAACTTGTGCCAGTTGCGTGGAACAAACTTGTGCCAGTTACATCGAACAAACTTGTGCCAGTTGCGTAGAACAAACTTGTGCCAGTTGCGTCAAACAAACTTGTGCCAGTTGCGTAGAACAAACTTGTGCCAGTTACGTAGAACAACCTTGTGCCAGTTGCGTCAAACAAACTTGTGCCAGTTGCGTCAAACAAACTTGTGCCAGTTGCGTCGAACAAACTTGTGCCAGTTGTGTCAAAAAAACTTGTGCCAGTTGGTTCGAACAAACTTGTGCCAGTTGCGTCCAACAAACTTGTACCAGTTGCGCCAAACAAACTTGTGCCAGTTGCGCTGAACAAACTTGTGCCAGTTGCGTAGAACAAACTTGTGCCAGTTGCGTCAAACAAACTTATGCCAGTTGCATAGAACAAACTAGTGCCAGTTGCATAGAACAAACTTGTGCCAGTTGCGTAGAACAAACTTGTGCCAGTTGCTTCAAACAAACTTGTGCCAGTTGCGTCTAACAAACTTGTGCCAGTTGCGTCGAAGAAACTTGTGCCAGTTGCGTCAAACAAACATGTGCCAGTTGCGTCGAACAAACTTGCGCCAGTTGCGTCGAACAAACTTGTGCCAGTTGCATAGAACAAACTTGTGCCAGTTATGTAGAACAAACTTGTGCCAGTTGCGTCAAACAAACTTGTGCCAGTTGCGTTGAACAAACTTGTACCAGTTGCGTTGAACAAACTTGTGCCAGTTGCGTCAAACAAACTTGTGCCAGTTGCGTTAAACAAACTTGTGACAGTTGCATCGAACAAACTTTTGCCAGTTGCGTCGAACAAACTTGTGCCAGTTGCGTCGAAAAAACTTGCGCCAGTTGCGTCGAAGAAACTTGTGCCAGTTGCGTTGAACAAACTTCTGCCAGTTGTGTCAAACAAACTTGTGTCAGTTACGTAGAACAAACTTGTGCCAGTTGCGTCGAACAAACTTGTGCAAGTTGCGTCAAACAAACTTGTGCCAGTTGCGCTAAACAAACTTGTGCCAGTTGCATCGAACAAACTTTTGCCAGTTGCGTCGAACAAACTTGAGCCAGTTGCATCGAAAAAACTTGCGCCAGTTGCGTCGAACAAACTTGTGCCAGTTGCGTTGAACAAACTTCTGCCAGTTGTGTCAAACAAACTTGTGTCAGTTACGTAGAACAAACTTGTGCCAGTTGCGTCGAACAAACTTGTGTCAGTTGGGTAGAACAAATTTGTGCCGGTTGGGTCAAACAAACTTGTGCCAGTTGCATAGAACAAACTTTTGCCCGTTGCATAGAACAAACTTGTGCCAGATGCGTAGAACAAACTTGTGCTAGTTGCGTAGAACAAACTTGTGCCAGTTGCATAGAACAATCTTGTGCCAGTTATGTAGAACAAACTTGTGCCAATTGCATCAAACAAACTTGTGCCAGTTGCGTCGAACAAACTTGTGCCAGTTACGGCGAACAAACTTGTGCCAGTTTCGTCGAGAAAACTTGTGCCAGTTGCGTCAAATAAACTTGTGCCAGTTGCATCAAGCAAACTTGTGCCAGTTGCGTCAAACAAACTTGTGCCAGTTGCGTCAAACAAACTTGTTCCAGTTGCGTCAAACAAACTTGTGCCAATTGAGTCGAAAAAACTTGTGCCAGTTGCGTCGAACAAACTTGTGCCAGTTGCGTCTAACAAACTTGTGCCAGTTGCGTCAAAAAAACTTGGGCCAGTTTCGTCGAACAAACTTGTGTCAGTGGCATCCAAAAAACTTGTGCCAGTTGCGTATAACAAACTTGTGCCAGTTGCGTCAAACAAACTTGTGCCAGTTGCGTAGAACAAACTTGTGCCAGTTGCGTAGAACACCCTTGTGCCAGTTGCGTCTAACAAACTTGTGCCAGTTGCGTCAAACAAATTTGTGCCAGTTCGCGTCGAACAAACTTGTGCCAGTTGCGTCGAACAAACTCGTGCCAGTTGCATCGAACCCACTTATGCCAGTTGCGTCAAACAAACTTGTGCCAGTTGCGTCAAACAAACTTGTGCCAGTTGCGTAGAACAAACTTATACATGTTGCGTAGAACAACCTTGTGCCAGTTGCGTCAAACAAACTTGTGCCAGTTGTGTCAAACAAACTTGTGCCAGTTGGGTCGAACAAACTTGTGCCAGTTACGTTAAACAAACTTGTTCCAGTTGCGTCGAACAAACTTGTGCCAGTTGCATCAAACAAACTTGTGCCAGTTGCGTTGAACAAACTTGCGCCAGTTCCGTCGAACAAACTTGTGCCAGTTGCTTAGAACAATCTTGTGCTAGTTGTGTCAAACAAACTTGTGCCAGTTGCATCAAACAAACTTGTGCCAGTTGCGTCAAACAAACTTGTGCCAGTTGGGTAGAACAAACATGTGCCAGTTGTGTTAAACAAATTTGTGCCAGTTGCGTAGAACACACTAGTGCCAGTTGCATAGAACAAACTTGTGCCACATGCGTAGAACAAACATTTGCCATTTGCGTAGAACAAACTTGTGCCAGTTGTGTCAAACAAACCAGTGCCAGTTGTGTACAACAAACTAGTAAGAGTTGCGTAGAACAAACTTGTGCCAGTTGTGTCGAACAAACTTGTGCCAGTTGCATAGAACAAACTTGTACCAGTTGCGTCAAACAAACTAATGCCAGTTGCATAGAACAAACTAGTGCCAGTTGCATAGAACAAACTTGTCCCACTTGCGTAGAACAAACTTGTTCCAGTTGCGTCAAACAAACTTGTGCCAGTTGCGTCGAAGAAACTTGTGCCAGTTGCGTCGAAGAAACTTGTGCCAGTTGCGTCAAACAAACTTGTGCCATATACGTCGAACAAACTTGTGCCAGTTGCGTCGAACAAACTTGTGCCAGATATGGCGAACAAACTTGTGCCAGTTGCTTCGTGAAAACTTGTGCCAGTTGCGTAAAAAAAAACTTGTGCCAGTTGCGTCAAACAAACTTGTGCCAGTTGCGTCAAACAAACTTGTGCCTCTTGCGTCAAACAAACTTGTGCCAGTTGGGTCAAAGAAACTTGTACCAATTGAGTCGAAAAAACTTGTGCCTGTTACGTCGAACAAACTTGTGCCAGTTGCGTCTAACAAACTTGTGCCAGTTGCGTCAAACAAACTTGTGCCAGTTGCGTCAAACAAACTTGTGCCAGTTGCGTCAAACAAACTTGTGCCAGTTGCGTAGAACAAACTTGTGCCAGTTGCGTCAAACAAAATTGTGCCAGTTGCGTCAAACGAACTTGTGCCAGTTGCGTCAAACGAACTTGTGCCAGTTGCATCAAACAAACTTGTGCCAGTTGCATAGAACAAACTTGTGCCAGTTGAGTCAAACAAACTTGTGCCAGTTGGGTCGAACAAACTTGTGCCAGTTGCGTTAAACAAACTTGTGGCAGTTGCATCGAAAAAACTTTTGCCAGTTGCGTCGAACAAACTTGTTCCAGTTGCGTCAAACAAACTTGCGCCAGTTACGTCAAACAAACTTGTGCCAGTTGCATTGAACAAACTTCTGCCAGTTGTGTCAAACAAACTTGTGTCAGTTGCGTAGAACAAACTTGTGCCAGTTGCGTCGAACAAACTTGTGGCAGTTGGGTAGAACAAACTTGTGCCAGTTGCGTCAAACAAACATGTCCCAGTTGCGTAGAAAAAACTAGTGCCAGTTGCATAGAACAAACTTGTGCCAGATGCGAAGAACAAACTTGTGCCAGTTGCGTAGAACAAACTTGTGCCAGTTACATAGAACAAACTTGTGCCAGTTATGTAGAACAAACTTGTGCCAGTTGCGTCGAACAAACTTGTGCCAGTTGCGTCGAACAAACTTGTGCCAGTTACGGCGAACAAACTTGTGCCAGTTTTGTCGAGAAAACTTGTGCCAGTTGCGTCAAATAAACTTGTGCTAGTTGCGTCAAACAAACTTGTGCCAGTTGCGTCAGACAAACTTGTGCCAGTTGCGTCAAACAAACTTGTTCCAGTTGCGTCAAACAAACTTTTGCCAATTGAGTCAAAAAAACTTGTGCCAGTTGCGTCGAACAAACTTGTGCCAGTTGCGTCTAACAAACTTGTGCCAGTTGCGTCAAAAAAACTTGGGCCAGTTTCGTCAAACAAACTTGTGCCAGTGGCATCCAACAAACTTTTGCCAGTTGCGTCGAACAAACTTGTGCCAGATATGGCGAACAAACTTGTGCCAGTTACTTCGAGAAAACTTGTGCCAGTTGCGTAGAACAACCTTGTGCCAGTTGAGTCGAACAAACTTGTGCTAGTTGGTAGAACAAACTTGTGCCAGTTGCGCCAAACAAACTTATGACAGTTGCATAAAACAAACTAGTGCCAGTTGCATAGAACAAACTTCTGCCAGTTGAGTAGAACAAACTTGTGCCAATTGCATCAAACAAACTTGTGCCAGTTGCGTCGAACGAACTTGTACCAGTTGCGTCGAAGAAACTTGTGCCAGTTGCGTCAAACAAACTTGTGCCAGTTGCGTCGAACAAACTTGCGCCAGTTGCGTCGAACAAACTTGTGCCAGTTACGGCGAACAAACTTGTGCCACTTGCGTCGAGAAAACATGTGCCAGTTGCGTCAAATAAACTTGTGCCAGTTGCGTCAAACAAACTTGTGCCAGTTACGGCGAACAAACTTGTGCCAGTTGCGTCGAGAAAAGTTATGCCAGTTGCGTCAAATAAACTTCTGCCAGTTGCGTCAAACAAACTTGTGCCAGTTGCGTCAAACAAACTTGTGCCAGTTGCGTCAAACAAACTTGTGCCAGTTGCCTCAAACAAACTTATTCCAATTGATTCGAAAAAACTTGTGCCAGTTGCGTTGAACATACTTGTGCCAGTTGCGTCTAACAAACTTGTGCCAGTTGCGTCAAACAAACTTGTGCCAGTTACGTCGAACAAACTTGTGCCAGATATGGCGAACAAACTTGTGCCAGTTGCTTCGAGAAAACTTGTGCCAGTTGCGTAGAAAAAAACTTGTGCCAGTTGCGTCAAAAAAACTTTTGCCAGTTGCGTCAAACAAACTTGTGCCTCTTGCGTGAAACAAACTTGTGCCAGTGGCATCAAACAAACTTGTACCAATTGAGTCGAAAAAACTTGTGCATGTTACGTCGAATAAACTTGTGCCAGTTGCGTCAAAAAAAACTTGTGCCAGTTGCGTCAAACAAACTTGTGCCAGTTGCGTCAAACAAACTTGTGCCAGTTGCGTCAAACAAACTTGTGCCAGTTGCGTAGAAGAACCTTGTGCCAGTTGCGTCAAACGAACTTGTGCCAGTTGGGTGGAACAAACTTGTGCCAGTTGCGTTAAACAAACTTGTGCCAGTTGCATCGAACAAACTTGTGCCATTTGCGTCGAACAAACTTGTGCCAGTTGCGTAGAACAAATTTGCGCCAGTTACTTCAAACAAACTTGTGCCAGTTGCATTGAACAAACTTCTGCCAGTTGTGTCAAACAAACTTGTGTCAGTTGCGTAGAACAAACATTTGCCATTTGCGTAGAACAAACTTATGCCAGTTGTGTCAAACAAACCTGTGCCAGTTGTGTACAACAAACTAGTAAGAGTTGCGTAGAACAAACTTGTGCCAGTTGTGTCGAACAAACTTGTGCCAGTTGCGTAGAACAAACTTGTACCAGTTGCGTCAAACAAACTTATGCCAGTTGCATAGAACAAACTAGTGCCAGTTGCATAGAACAAACTTGTCCCAGTTGCGAAGAACAAACTTGTGCCAGTTGCGTCAAACAAACTTGTGCCAGTTGTGTCGAACAAACTTGTGCCAGTTGCGTCGAAGAAACTTGTGCAAGTTGCGTCAAACAAACTTGTGCCATTTGCGTTGAACCAACTTGTGCCAGTTGCGTCGAACAAACTTGTGCCAGATATGGCGAACAAACTTGTGCCAGTTGCTTCGAGAAACTTGTGCCAGTTGCGTAAAAAAAAACTTGTGCCAGTTGCGTCTAACAAACTTGTGCCAGTTGCGTCAAACAAACTTGTGCTTCTTGCGTCAAACAAATTTGTGCCAGTTGCGTCAAACAAACTTGTACCAATTGAGTCGAAAAAACTTGTGCCTGTTACGTCGAACAAACTTGTGCCAGTTGCGTCTAACAAACTTGTGCCAGTTGCGTCACACAGACTTGTGCCAGTTGCGTCAAACAAACTTGTGCCAGTTGCATCAAACAAATTTGTGACAGTTGCGTAGAACCAACTTGTGCCAGTTGCGTCAAACAAACTTGTGCCAGTTGCGTAGAAGAACCTTGTGCCAGTTGCGTCAAACGAACTTGTGCCTGTTGCCTCAAACAAACTTGTGCCAGTTGCGTCGAACAATCTTGTGCCAGTTAAGTCAAACAAACTTGTGCCAGTTGGGTCGAACAAACTTGTGCCAGTTGCGTTAAACAAACTTGTGCCAGTTGCATCGAACAAACTTTTGCCAGTTGCGTCGAACAAACTTGTGCCAGTTGCGTCGAACAAACTTGCACCAGTTAAATCAAACAAACTTGTGCCAGTTGCGTTGAACAAACTTCTGCCAGTTATGTCAAACAAACTTGTGTCAGTTGCGTAGAACAAACTTGTGCCAGTTGCGTCAAACAAACTTGTGTCAGTTGTGTAGAACAAACTTGTGCCAGTTGCATAGAACAAACATGTCCCAGTTGAGTAGAACAAACTAGTGCCAGTTGCATAGAACAAACTTGTGCCAGATGCGTAGAACAAACTTGTGCCAGTTGCATAGAACAAACTTGTGCCAGTTGCATAGAACAAACTTGTGCCAGTTATGTAGAAAAAAATTGTGCCAGTTGCGTCGAACAAACTTGTGCCAGTTACGGCGAACAAACTTGTGCCAGAATCGTCTAGAAAACTTGTGCCAGTTGCGTCAAATAAACTTGTGCCAGTTGCGTCAAACAAACTTGTGCCAGTTGCGTCAAACAAACTTGTGCCAGTTGTGTCAAACAAACTTGTTCCAGTTGCGTCAAACAAACTTGTGCCAATTGAGTCGAAAAAACTTGTGTCAGTTGCGTCGAACAAACTTGTGCCAGTTGCGTCTAACAAACTTGTGCCAGTTGCGTCAAAAAAACTTTTGCCAGTTTCGTCAAACAAACTTGTGCCAGTGGCATCCACCAAACTTGTGCCAGTTGCGTCGAACAAACTTGTGCCAGTTGCATCACACAAACTTGTGCCAGTTGCGTAGAACAAACTTGTGCCAGTTGCGTAGAACAACCTTGTGCCAGTTGAGTCGAACAAACTTGTGCTAGTTGGTAGAACTAACTTGTGCCAATTGCTTCAAACAAACTGATGCCAGTTGCGTAAAACAAACTAGTGCCAGTTGCATAGAACAAACTTGTGCCAGTTGAGTAGAACAAACTTGTGCCAATTGCATCAAACAAACTTGTGCCAGTTGCGTCGAACAAACTTGTGCCAGTTGCGTTGAACAAACTTGTGCCAGTTGCATAGAACAAACTTGTGCCAGTTGCGTCGAACAAACTTGTGCCAGTTGCGTCGAACAAACTTGTGCCAGTTACGGCGAACAAACTTGTGCCAGTTGCGTCGAGAAAACTTGTGCCAGTTGCGTCAAATAAACTTGTGCCAGTTGCGTCAAACAAACTTGTGCCAGTTGCGTCAAACAAACTTGTGCCAGTTGCGTCAAACAAACGTGCCAGTTGCGTCAAACAAACTTGTGCCAATTGATTCGAAAAAACTTGTGCCAGTTGCGTTGAACAAACTTGTGCCAGTTGCGTCTAACAAACATGTGCCAGTTGCGTCAAACATATTGTGCCCGTTGCGTCGAACAAACTTGTGCCAGATATGGCGAACAAACTTGTGCCAGTTGCTTCGAGAAAACTTGTGTCAGTTGCGTAAAAAAAACTTGTGCCAGTTGCGTCAAAAAAACTTGTGCCAGTTGCGTCAAACAAACTTGTGCCTCTTGCGTCAAACAAACTTGTGCCAGTTGCGTCAAACAAACTTGTACCAAATGAGTCGAAAAAACTTGTGCCTGTTACGTCGAACAAACTTGTGCCAGTTGCCTCTAACAAACTTGTGCCAGTTGCATCAAAAAAACTTGTGCCAGTTGCGTCAAACAAACTTGTGCCAGTTGCGTCAAACAAACTTGTACCAATTGAGTCGAAAAAACTTGTGCCTGTTACGTCGAACAAAATTGTACCAGTTGCGTCTAACAAACTTGTGCCAGTTGCGTCAAACAGACTTGTGCCAGTTACGTCAAACAAACTTGTGCCAGTTGCGTCAAACAAACTTGTGCCAGTTGCGTAGAACAAACATGTGCTAGTTGCGTCAAACAAACTTGTGCCAGTTGCGTAGAAGAACCTTGTGCCAGTTGCGTCAAACGAACTTGAGTCAGTTGCGTCAAACAAACTTGTGCCAGTTGCATCGAACAAACTTATGCCAGTTGAGTCAAACAAACTTGTTCCAGTTGGGTCGAACAAACTTGTGCCAGTTGCGTTAAACAAACTTGTGCCAGTTGCATCGAACAAACTTTTGCCAGATACGTCAAACAACTTTGTGCCAGTTGCGTTGAACAAACTTCTGCCAGTTGTGTCAAATAAACTTGTGTCAGTTACGTAGAACAAACTTGTGCCAGTTGCGTCGAAGAAACTTGTGTCAGTTCTGTAGAACAAACTTGTGCCAGTTGCGTCAAACAAACATGTCCCAGTTGCGTAGAACAAACTAGTGCCAGTTGCAGAGAACAAACTTGTGCCAGATGCGTAGAACAAACTTGTGCCAGTTGCGTCGAACAAACTTGTGCCAGTTATGGCGAACAAACTTGTGCTAGTTTCGTCGAGAAAACTTGTGCCAGTTGCGTCAAATAAACTTGTGCCAGTTGCGTCAAACAAACTTGTGCCAGTTGCGTCAAACAAACTTTTGTCAGTTGCGTCAAACAAACTTGTTCCTGTTGCGTCAAACAAACTTGTGCCAATTGAGTCGAAAAAACTTGTGCCAGTTGCGTCGAACAAACTTGTGCCAGTTGCGTCTAACAAACTTGTGCCAGTTGCGTCAAAAAAACTTGGGCCAGTTTCGTCAAACAAACTTGTGCCAGTGGCATCCAACAAACTTGTGCCAGTTGCGTCGAACAAACTTGTGCCAGTTGCGTCAAACAAACTTGTGCCAGTTGCGTAGTACAAACTTGTGCCAGTTGCGTAGAACAACCTTGTGCCAGTTGAGTCGAACAAACTTGTGCTAGTTGGTAGAACAAACTTGTGCCAGTTGCGTCAAATAAACTTATGCCAGTTGCATCGAACAAACTTGTGCCAGTTGCATAGAACAAACTTGTGCCAGTTGCATAGAACAAACTTGTGCCAGTTGAGTAGAACAAACTTGTGCCAATTGCATCAAACAAACTTGTGCCAGTTGCGTCGAACAAACTTGTGCCAGTTGCGTCGAAGAAACTTGTGCCAGTTCCTTCAAACAAACTTGTGCCAGTAGCGTCGAACAAACTTGTGCCAGATGCGTCGAACAAACTTGTGCCAGTTACGGCGAACAAACTTGTGCCACTTGCGTCGAGAAAACTTGTGCCAGTTGCGTCAAATAAACTTGTGCCAGTTGCGTCAAACAAACTTGTGCCAGTTACGGCGAACCAACTTGTGCCAGTTGCGTCGAGAAAAGTTGTGCCAGTTGCGTCAAATAAACTTGTGCATGTTGCGTCAAACAAACTTGTGCCAGTTGTGTCAAACAAACTTGTGCCAGTTGCGTCACACAAACTTGTGCCAATTGATCCGAAAAAACTTGTGCCAGTTGCGTTGAACAAACTTGTGCCAGTTGCGTCAAACAAACTTGTGCCAGTTGCGTCTAACAAACTTGTGCCAGATATGGCGAACAAACTTGTGCCAGTTGCTTCGAGAAAACTTGTGCCAGTCGCATAAAAAAAAACTTGTGCCAGTTGCGTCAAACAAACTTGTGCCAGTTGCGTCAAACAAACTTGTGCCTCTTGCGTCAAACAAACTTGTGCCAGTTGCATCAAACAAACTTGTACCAATTGAGTCAAAAAAACTTGTGCCTGTTACGTCGAACAAACTTGTGCCAGTTGCGTCTAACAAACTTGTGCCAGTTGCGTCGAACAAACTTGTGCCAGTTGCGTCAAACAAACTTGTGCCAGTTGCGTAGAACAAACTTGTGCCAGTTGCGTCAAACAAACTTGTGCCAGTTGCGTAGAACAAACTTGTGCCAGTTGCGTAGAAGAACCTTGTGCCAGTTGCGTCAAACAAACTTGTGCCAGTTGCGTCAAACAAACTTGTGCCAGTTGCGTTAAACAAACTTGTGCCAGTTGCATCGAACAAACTTTCGCCAGTTTCGTCGAACAAACTTGTGCCAGTTGCGTCGAAAAATCTTGCGCCAGTTGCGTCGAACAAACTTGTGCCAGTTGCGTTGAACAAACTTCTGCCAATTGTGTCAAACAAACTTGTGTCAGTTGCGTAGAACAAACTTGTGCCAGTTGCGTCGAACAAACTTGTGTCAGTTGGGTAGAACAAATTTGTGCCAGTTGCATCAAACAAACTTGTGCCAGTTGCGTAGAACAAACTAGTGCCAGTTGCATAGAACAAAATTGTGCCAGATGCATAGAACAAACTTGTGCCAGTTGCGTAGAACAAACTTGTGCCATTTGCGTAGAACAAACTTGTGCCAGTTATGTAGAACAAACTTGTGCCATTTGCGTCAAACAAACTTGTGCCAGTTGCGTCGAACAAACTTGTGCCAGTTACGGCGAACAAACTTGTGCCAGTTTCGTCGAGAAAACTTGTGCCACTTGCGTCAAATAAACTTGTTTCAGTTGCGTCAAACAAACTTGTGCCAGTTGCGACAAACGAACTTGTGCCAGTTGCGTCGAACAAACTTGTTCCAGTTGCGTCAAACAAACTTGTGCCAATTGAGTAAAAAAAACTTGTGCCAGTTGCGTCGAACAAACTTGTGCCAGTTGCGTCTAACAAACTTGTGCCAGTTGCGTCAAAAAAAATTGGGCCAGTTTCGTCGAACAAACTTGTGTCAGTGGCATCCAACAAACTTGTGGCAGTTGCGTAGAACTAACTTGTGCCAGTTGCATCAAACAAACTTGTGCCAGTTGCGTAGAACAAACTTGTGCCAATTGCGTAGAGCAACCTTGTGCAAGTTGCGTCGAACAAACTTGTGCTAGTTTGTAGAACAAATTTGTGCCAGTTTCGTCAAACAAACTTATGCCAGTTGCGTAAAACAAACTAGTGCCAGTTGCATAGAACAAACTTGTTCCAGTTGAGTAGTACAAACTTGTGCCAATTGCGTCAAACAAATTTGTGCCAGTTCGTCGAACAAACTTGTGCCAGTTGCGTCGAAGAAACTTGTGCCAGTTGCGTCAAACAAACTTGTGCCAGTTGCGTAGAACAAACTTGTGCCAGTTGCGTCGAACAAACTTGTGCCAGATACGGCGAACCAACTTGTGCCACTTGCGTCGAGAAAACTTGTGCCAGTTGCGTCAAATAAACTTGTGCTAGTTGCGTCAAACAAACTTGTGCCAGCTACGGCGAACAAACTTGTGCCAGTTGCGCCGAGAAAAGTTGTGTCAGTTGCGTCAAATAAACTTGTGCTAGTTGCGTCAAACAAACTTGTGCCAGCTACGGCGAACAAACTTGTGCCAGTTGCGTCGAGAAAAGTTGTGTCAGTTGCGTCAAATAAACTTGTGTCAGTTGCGTCAAACAAACTTTTGCCAGTTGCGTCAAACAAACTTGTGCCAGTTGCGTCAAACAAACTTGTGCCAGTTGCGTCAAACAAAGTTGTGCCAATTGATTAAAAAAAAACTTGTGCCAGTTGCGTTGAACAAACTTGTGCCAGTTGCGTCTAACAAACTTGTGCCTGTTGCGTCAAACAAACTTGTGCCAGTTGCGTCGAACAAACTTGTGCCAGTTGCATGGAACACACTAGTGCCAGTTGCATAGAACAAACTTGTGCCAGTTGCGTCAAACAAACTTGTGCCAGTTGCGTAGAACAAACTTGTACATGTTGCGTAGAACAACCTTGTGCCAGTTGCGTCAAACAAACTTGTGCCAGTTGTGTCAAACAAACTTGTGCCAGTTGGGTCGAACAAACTTGTGCCAGTTACGTTAAACAAACTTGTTCCAGTTGTGTCGAACAAACTTGTGCCAGTTGCGTCAAACAAACTTGTGCTAGTTGTGTCAAACAAACTTGTGCCAGTTGCATCAAACAAACTTGTGCCAGATACGTCGAACAAACTTGTGCCAGTTGGGTAGAACAAACATGTGCCAGTTGTGTCAAACAAATTTGTGCCAGTTGTGTAGAACACACTAGTAAGAGTTGCGTAGAACAAACTTGTGCCAGTTGTGTCGAACAAACTTGTGCCAGTTGCGTAGAACAAACTTGTACCAGTTGCGTCAAACAAACTTATGCCAGTTGCATAGAACAAACTAGTGCCAGTTGCATAGAACAAACTTGTCCCAGTTGCGTAGAACAAACTTGTGCCAGTTGCGTCAAACAAACTTGTGCCATTTGCGTCGAACAAACTTGTGCCAGTTGCGTCGAAGAAACTTGTGACAGTTGCGTCAAACAAACTTGTGCCATTTGCGTTGAACAAACTTGTGCCAGTTGCTTCGAACAAACTTGTGCAAGATATAGCGAACAAACTTGTGCCAGTTGCTTCGAGAAAACTTGTGCCAGTTGCGTAAAAAAAAAACTTGTGCCAGTTGCGTCAAACAAACTTGTGCCAGTTGGGTCAAACAAACTTGTGCCTCTTGCGTCAAACAAACTTGTGCCAGTTGCATCAAACAAACTTGTACCAATTGAGTCGAAAAAACTTGTGCCTGTTACGTCGAACAAACTTGTGCCAGTTGCGTCTAACAAACTTATGCCAGTTGCGTCAACCAAACTTGTGCCAGTTGCGTCAAACAAACTTGTGCCAGTTGCGTAGAACAAACTTGTGCCCGTTGCGTCAAACAAACTTGTGCCACTTGCGCAGAAGAACCTTGTGCCAGTTGCCTCAAACGAACTTGTGCCATTTGTGTCAAACAAACTTGTGCCAGTTGAGTCAAACAAACTTGTGCCAGTTGGGTCTAACAAACTTGTGTCAGTTGCGTTAAACAAACTTGTGCCAGTTGCATCGAACAAACTTGTGCCAGTTGCGTCGAACAAACTTGTGCCAGTTGCGTTGAACAAACTTCTGCCAGTTGTGTCAAACAAACTTGTGTCAGTTGCGTAGAACAAACTTGTGCCAGTTGCGTCGAACAAACTTGTGTCAGTTGGGTAGAACAAACTTGTGCCAGTTGCGTCAAACAAACATGTCCCAGTTGCGTAGAACAAACTAGTGCCAGTTGCATAGAACAAACTTGTGCCAGATGCGTAGAACAAACTTGTGCCAGTTGCAAAGAACAAACTTGTGCCAGTTGCATAGAACAAACTTGTGCCAGTTATGTAGAACAAACTTGTGCCAGTTGCGTCGAACAAACTTGTGCCAGTTACGGCGAACAAACTTGTGCCAGTTTCGTCGAGAAAACTTGTGCCAGTTGCGTCAAATAAACTTGTGCCAGTTGCGTCAAACAAACTTGTGCCAGTTGCGTCAAACAAACTTGTGCCAGTTGCGTCAAACAAACTTGTTCTAGTTGCGTCAAACAAACTTGTGCCACTTGAGTCGAAAAAACTTGTGCCAGTTGCGTCGAACAAACTTGTGCCAGTTGCGTCTAACAAACTTGTGCCAGTTGCGTCAAAAAAACTTGTGCCAGTTTCGTCAAACAAACTTGTGCCAGTTGCGTCTAACAAACTTGTGCCATTGCGTCAAACAAACTTGTGCCAGTTGCGTAGAACAAACTTGTGCCAGTTGCGTAGAACAACCTTGTGCCAGTTGAGTCGAACAAACTTGTGCTAGTTGGTAGAACAAACTTGTGCCAGTTGCGTCAAACAAACTTATGCCAGTTGTGTAAAACAAACTAGTGCCAGTTGCATAGAACAAACTTGTGCCAGTTGAGTAGAACAAACTTGTGCCAATTGCATCAAACAAACTTGTGCCAGTTACGTCGAACAAACTTGCGCCAGTTGAGTCGAAGAAACTTGTGCCAGTTGCGTCAAACAAACTTGTGCCAGTTGCGTCGAACAAACTTGTGCCAGTTGCGTCGAACAAACTTGTGCCAGTTACGGCGAAGAAACTTGTGTCACTTGCGGCGAGAAAACTTGTGCCAGTTGCATCAAAAAAAACTTGTGCCAGTTGCGTCAAACAAACTTGTGCCAGTTACGGCGAACAAACTTGTGCCAGCTACGTCGAGAAAAGTTGTGCCAGTTGCGTCAAATAAACTTGTGCCAGTTGCGTCAAACAAACTTGTGCCAGATGCGTCAAACAAACTTGTGCCAGTTGCGTCAAACAAACTTGTGCCAGTTGCATCAAACAAACTTGTGCCAATTGATTCGAAAAAACTTGTGCCAGTTGCGTTGAAGAAACTTGTGCCAGTTGCGTCTAACAAACTTGTGCCAGTTGCGTCAAACAAACTTGTGCCAGTTGCGTCGAACAAACTTGTGCCAGATATGGCGAACAAACTTGTGCCAGTTGCTTCGAGAAAACTTGTGCCAGTTGCGTAAAAAAAAGCTTGTGCCACTTGCGTCAAACAAACTTGTGCCAGTTGCGTCAAACAAACTTGTGCCTCTTGCGTCAAACAAACTTGTGCCAGTTGCATCAAACAAACTTGTACCAATTGAGTCGAAAAAACTTGTGCCTGTTACGTCGAACAAACTTGTGCCAGTTGCGTCTAACAAACTTGTGCCAGTTGCGTCAAAAAAAACTTGTGCCAGTTGCGTTAAACAAACTTGTGCCAGTTGCGTCAAACAAACTTGTGCCAGTTGCGTAGAACAAACTTGTGCCAGTTGCGTCAAATAAAAGAAATTTAATTTAGGTGTATGATTATTAACGTCTTTCATATGTTAAGACATAAGATATGTAAATTGGTTTATTTATAGTAATTACTTGTCCCTTATGTAATTACCCTTGACCCACTTTTAAATAGACCCTTCAACCTGTTTCCCGTTGTTATCGGGGAAAAATGTTTACTTCGGTAATGACGGAGTTAGCCGAAGCAGTCTGGCAGCGAGTTGTCTCCGACTCGGAAGGAAACCCTCTCGTAGGAGATTTTAATCTTGACTTCTATCACTAGGACTTGGAAGGATCTGACTTTCTCCTACTTTTAGAAGCCCTATGTACCAGCAATGATCGTGGGGTAGATTAATCCTGGGGAGTGACCTACCATGTTGAACTAGTGCAGTCGTTTTGAAGAAGTTCTACAACGCTCGTCCTCGTCGTGTCAAGAGTCAGAACATAACCTCTTAATGTTGCCAATTGCCGCTCTGGAATTCATTACAGGTAAGGGTCAACTAGAGAGTGGGTCTTAAGTCAAGCCCTTTGTAAATTCCAGCTTGGGGAAGTGATTTCTTAAGTAAGGCCTTGCATGTCTTTAATCTATGAGCCAATTTTACGTGTCTTGTGTCTTGGCATATATATTAACATGGTTGTTGTCAGCAATTTATCCTTTCGGGAGTGTTAATATTATTCAATTTTGCTAGGATAGCCAATAATCATTTACGTAATTCTGCTTAAATGTGTAGTTTACTGTTAAGCCAGGAATTATAGGCAGTTGTTATGACTTTTAGTTCTGCTTGGTAATATTAATTGATGACCTATCGAAATTTTCAGGTGATTACCGAACTGAATTGAGACACATGTGTTATACCCACTACCTCGCATCAATAGTTGTAATTACTTCAGGACCTCGGGCAGTTAATGAGAGCCTCTAATAGTTTATCAAGTTGCTTATTTTTACTTAAGGGAAGTTCTCTATGTATGATAGTATATTGTTAATATACAGATTAATTATGTTATGTGTTTCCTTGGTGCCTAGAGTTTTTACGTGTATGTTATTGGTGTCTCCTTAAAAAATTTAGTTCATCAAACAAACTTGTGCCAGTTGCGTAGAAGAACCTTGTGCCAGTTGCGTCAAACAAACTTTTGCCAGTTGCGTCAAACAAACTTGTGCCAGTTGAGTCAAACAAACTTGTGCCAGTTGGGTCGAACAAACTTGTGCCAGTTGCGTTAAACAAACTTGTGCCAGTTGCATCAAACAAACTTTTGCCAGTTGCATCGAACAAACTTGTGCCAGTTGCGTCGAACAAACTTGCGCCAGTTACGTCAAACAAACTTGTGCCAGTTGCGTTGAACAAACTTCTGCCAGTTGTGTCAAACAAACTTGTGTCAGTTGCGTAGAACAAACATTTGCCATTTGCGTAGAACAAAATTGTGCCAGTTGTGTCAAACAAACCTGTGCCAGTTGTGTACAACAAACTAGTAAGAGTCGCGTAGACCAAACTTGTGCCAGTTGTGTCGAACAAACTTGTGCCAGTTGCGTAGAACAAACTTTTACCAGTTGTGTCAAACAAACTTATGCCAGTTGCATAGAACAAACTAGTGCCAGTTGCATTGAACAAACTCGTCCCAGTTGCGTAGAACAAACTTGTGCCAGTTGCGCCAAACAAAATTGTGCCAGTTGCGTCGAACAAACTTGTGCCAGTTGCGTCGAAGAAACTTGTGCCAGTTGCGTCAAACAAACTTGTGCCATTTGCGTCGAACAAACTTGTGCCAGTTGTGTTGAACAAACTTGTGCCAGATATGGCGAACAAACTTGTGCCAGTTGCTTCTAGAAAACTTGTGCTAGTTGCGTAAAAAAAAAACTTGTGCCAGTTGCGTCAAACAAACTTGTGCCAGTTGCGTCAAACAAACTTGTGCCTCTTGCGTCAAACAAACTTGTGCCAGTTGCATCAAACAAACTTGTACCAATTGAGTCGAAAAAACTTGTGCCAGTTACGTCGAACAAACTTGTGCCAGTTGCGTCTAACAAACTTGTGCCAGTCGCGAAAAAACAAAGTTGTGCCAGTTGCGACAAACAAACTTGCGCCAGTTGCGTCAAACAAACTTGTGCCAGTTGCGTAGAACAAACTTGTGCCAGTTGCGTAGAAGAACCTTGTGCCAGTTGCGTAGAAGAACCTTGTGCCAGTTGCGTGAAACGAACTTGTGCCAGTTGCGTCAAACAAACTTGTGCCAGTTGCGTCGAACAAACTTGTGCCAGTTGAGTCAAACTAACTAGTGCCAGTTGGGTCGAACAAACTTGTGCCACTTGCATTAAACAAACTTGTGCCAGTTGCATCGAACAAACTTTTGCCAGTTGCGTCGAACATTCTTGTGACAGTTGCGTCGAACAAACTTGCGCCAGTTACGTCAAACAAACTTGTGCCAGTTGCGTTGAACAAACTTCTGCCAGTTGTGTCAAACAAACTTGTGCCAGTTGCATAGAACAAACTTATGTCAGTTTGGTAGAACAAACTTGTGCCAGTTGCGTCAAACAAACTTATGCCAGTTGCGTAAAACAAACTAGTGCCAGTTGCATAGAACAAACTTGTGCCAGATGCGTAGAACAAACTTGTGCCAGTTGCGTAGAACAAACTTGTGCCAGTTGCATAGAACAAACTTGTGCCAGTTATGTAGAACAAACTTGTGCCAGTTGCGTCGAACAAACTTGTGCCAGTTACGGCCAACAAACTTGTGCCTCTTGTGTCAAACAAACTTGTGCCAGTTGCGTCAAACAAACTTGTGCCAGTTGCGTCAAACAGACTTGTGCCAGTTGCGTCAAACAAACTTGTTCCAGTTGCGTCAAACAAACTTGTGCCACTTGAGTCGAAAAAACTTGTTCCAGTTGCGTCGAACAAACTTGTGCCAGTTGCGTCTAACAAACTTGTGCCAGTTGTGTCAAAAAAACTTGTGCCAGTTTCGTCAAACAAACTTGTGCCAGTGGCATCCAACAAACTTGTGCCAGTTGCGTCGAACAAACTTGTGCCAGTTGCGTCAAACAAACTTATGCCAGTTGCGTAGAACAAACTTGTGCCAGTTGCGTAGAACAACCTTGTGCCAGATGAGTTGAACAAACTTGTGCTAGTTGGTAGAACAAACTTGTGCCAGTTGCGTAAAACAAACTAGTGCCAGTTGCATAGAACAAACTTCTGCCAGTTGAGTAGAACAAACTTGTGCCAATTGCATCAAACAAACTTGTGCCAGTTGCGTCGAACAAACTTGTGCCAGTTGCGTCGAAGAAACTTGTGCCAGTTGCGTCAAACAAACTTGTGTCAGTTGCGTCGAACAAACTTGTGCCAGTTGCATAGAACAACCTTGTGCCAGTTGAGTCGAACAAACTTGTGCTAGTTCGTAGAACAAACTTGTGCCAGTTGCGTAAAACAAACTAGTGCCAGTTGCATAGAACAAACTTGTGCCAGTTGAATAGAACAAACTTGTGCCAATTGCATCAAACAAACTTGTGCCAGTTGCGTCGAACAAACTTGTGCCAGTTGCGTCGAAGAAACTTGTGCCAGTTGCGTTGAACAAACTTGTGCCAGTTGCGTCGAACAAACTTGTGCCAGTTGCGTCGAACAAACTTGTGCCAGTTACGGCGAACAAACTTGTGCCACTTGCGTCGAGAAAACTTGTGCCAGTTGCGTCAAATAAACTTGTGCCAGTTGCGTCAAACAAACTTGTGCCAGTTACGGCGAACAAAACTTGTGCCAGCTGCGTCGAGAAAAGTTGTGCCAGTTGCGTCAAATAAACTTGTGCCAGTTGCGTCAAACAAACTTGTGCCAGTTGCGTCAAACAAACTTGTGCCAGTTGCGTCAAACAAACTTGTGCCAGTTGCGTCAAACAAACTTGTGCCAATTGATTCGAAAAAACTTGTGCCAGTTGCGTTGAACAAACTTGTGCCAGTTGCGTCTAACAAACTTGTGCCAGTTGCGTCAAAAAAAACTTGTGCCAGTTGCGTCGAACAAACTTGTGCCAGATATGACGAACAAACTTGTGCCAGTTGCTTCGAGAAAACTTGTGCCAGTTGCGTAAAAAAAAACTTGTGCCAGTTGCGTCAAACAAACTTGTGCCAGTTGCGTCAAACAAACTTGTGCCTCTTGCGTCAAACGAACTTGTGCCAGTTGCGTCAAACAAACTTGTACCAATTGAGTTGAAAAAACTTGTGCCCTTTACGTCGAACAAACTTGTGCCAGTTGCGTCTAACAAACTTGTGCCAGTTGCGTCAAAAAAAACTTGTGCCAGTTGCGTCAAACAAACTTGTGCCAGTTGCGTCAAACAAACTTGTGCCAGTTGCGTCAAACAAACTTGTGCCAGTTGCGTCAAACAAACTTGTGCCAGTTGCGTAGAAGAACCTTGTGCCAGTTGCGTCAAACGAACTTGTGCCAGTTGCGTCAAACAAACTTTTGCCAGTTGCATCAAACAAACTTGTGCCAGTTGAGTCAAACCAACTTGTGCCAGTTGGGTAGAACAAACTTGTTCCAGTTGCGTTAAACAAACTTGTGCCAGTTGCATCGAACAAACTTTTGCCAGTTGCGTCGAACAAACTTGTGGCAGTTGCGTCGAACAAACTTGCGCCATTTACGTCAAACAAACTTGTGCCATTTGCGTTGAACAAACTTGTGCCAGTTGCGTCGAACAAACTTGTGCCAGATATGGCAAACAAACTTGTGCCAGTTGCTTCGAGAAAACTTGTGCCAGTTGCGTTGAACAACCTTGTGCCAGTTGAGTCGAACAAACTTTTGCCAGTTGCGTCGAACAAACTTGTGCCAGTTGCGTCGAACAAACTTGCGCCAGTTATGTCAAACAAACTTGTGCCAGTTGCGTTGAACAAATTTCTGCCAGTTGTGTCAAACAAACTTGTGTCAGTTGTGTAGAACAAACATTTGCCATTTGCGTAGAACAAACTTGTGCAAGTTGTGTCAAACAAACCTGTGCCAGTTGTGTACAACAAACTAGTAAGAGTTGCGTAGACCAAACTTGTGCCAGTTGTGTCGAACAAACTTGTGCCAGTTGCGTAGAACAAACTTGTGCCAGTTGCGTGGAACAAACTTGTACCAGTTGTGTCAAACAAACTTATGCCAGTTGCATAGAACAAACTAGTGCCAGTTGCATTGAACAAACTCGTTCCAGTTGCGTAGAACAAACTTGTGCCAGTTGCGCCAAACAAAATTGTGCCAGTTGCGTCGAACAAACTTGTGCCAGTTGCGTCGAAGAAACTTGTGCCAGTTGCGTCAAACAAACTTGTGCCATTTGCGTCGAACAAACTTGTGCCAGTTGTGTCGAACAAACTTGTGCCAGATATGGCGAACAAACTTGTGCCAGTTGCTTCTAGAAAACTTGTGACAGTTGCGTAAAAAAAAACTTGTGCCAGTTGCGTCAAACAAACTTGTGCCAGTTGCGTCAAACAAACTTGTGCCTCTTGCGTCAAACAAACTTGTGCCAGTTGCGTCAAACAAACTTGTACCAATTGAGTCGAAAAAACTTGTGCCAGTTACGTCGAACAAACTTGTGCCAGTTGCGTCTAACAAACTTGTGCCAGTCGCGTCAAACAAAGTTGTGCCAGTTGCGACAAACAAACTTGTGCCAGTTGCGTCAAACAAACTTGTGCCAGTTGCGTAGAACAAACTTGTGCCAGTTGCGTAGAAGTACCTTGTGCCAGTTGCGTAGAAGAACCTTGTGCCAGTTGCGTGAAACGAACTTGTGCCAGTTGCGTCAAACAAACTTGTGCCAGTTGCGTCGAACAACCTTGTGCCAGTTGAGTCAAACAAACTTGTGCCAGTTGGGTCGAACAAACTTGTGCCAGTTGCGTTAAACAAACTTGTGCCAGTTGCATCGAACAAACTTTTGCCAGTTGCGTCGAACAAACTTGTGACAGTTGCGTCGAACAAACTTGCGCCAGTTACGTCAAACAAACTTGTGCCAGTTGCGTTCAACATACTTCTGCCAGTTGTGTCAAACAAACTTGTGCCATTTGCGTCGAACAAACTTATGTCAGTTGGGTAGAACAAACTTGTGCCAGTTGCGTCAAACAAACTTATGCCAGTTGCGTAAAACAAACTAGTGCCAGTTGCATAGAACAAACTTGTGCCAGATGCGTAGAACAAACTTGTGCCAGTTGCGTAGAACAAACTTGTGCCAGTTGCATAGAACAAACTTGTGCCAGTTATGTAGAACAAACTTGTGCCAGTTGCGTCGAACAAACTTGTGCCAGTTACGGCCAACAAACTTGTGCCAGTTGCGTCAAATAAACTTGTGCCAGTTACGTCAAACAAACTTGTGCCAGTTGCGTCAAACAAACTTGTGCCAGTTGCGTCAAACAAACTTGTTCCAGTTGCGTCAAACAAACTTGTGCCACTTGAGTCGAAAAAACTTGTTCCAGTTGCGTCGAACAAACTTGTGCCAGTTGCGTGTAACAAACTTGTGCCAGTTGTGTCAAAAAAACTTGTGCCAGTTTCGTCAAACAAACTTGTGCCAGTGGCATCCAACAAACTTGTGCCAGTTGCGTCGAACAAACTTGTGCCAGTTGCGTCAAACAAACTTATGCCAGTTGCGTAGAACAAACTTGTGCCAGTTGCGTAGAACAACCTTGTGCCAGATGAGTCGAACAAACTTGTGCTAGTTGGTAGAACAAACTTGTGCCAGTTGCGTAAAACAAACTAGTGCCAGTTGCATAGAACAAACTTGTGCCAGTTGAGTAGTACAAACTTGTGCCAATTGCATCAAACAAACTTGTGCCAGTTGCGTCGAACAAACTTGTGCCAGTTGCGTCGAAGAAACTTGTGCCAGTTGCGTCAAACAAACTTGTGCCAGTTGAGTCGAACAAACTTGTGCCAGTTGCGTAGAACAACCTTGTGCCAGTTGAGTCGAACAAACGTGTGCTAGTTGGTAGAACAAACTTGTGCCAGTTGCGTAAATCAAACTAGTGCCAGTTGCATAGAACAAACTTGTGCCAGTTGAGTAGAACAAACTTGTGCCAATTGCATCAAACAAACTTGTGCCAGTTGCGTCGAACAAACTTGTGCCAGTTGCATTGAAGAAACTTGTGCCATTTGCGTCAAACAAACTTGTGCCAGTTGCGTCGAACAAACTTGTGCCAGTTGCGTCGAACAAACTTGTGCCAGTTACGGCGAACAAACTTGTGCCACTTGCGTCGAGAAAACTTGTGCCAGTTGCGTCAAATAAACTTGTGCCAGTTGCGTCAAACAAACTTGTGCCAGTTACGGCGAACAAAACTTGTGCCAGCTGCGTCGAGAAAAGTTGTGCCAGTTGCGTCAAATAAACTTGTGCCAGTTGCGTCAAACAAACTTGTGCCAGTTGCGTCAAACAAACTTGTGCCAGTTGCGTCAAACAAACTTGTGCCAGTTGCGTCAAACAAACTTGTGCCAATTGATTCGAAAAAACTTGTGCCAGTTGCGTTGAACAAACTTGTGCCAGTTGCGTCTAACAAACTTGTGCCAGTTGCGTCAAAAAAAACTTGTGCCAGTTGCGTCGAACAAACTTGTGCCAGATATGACGAACAAACTTGTGCCAGTTGCTTCGAGAAAACTTGTGCCAATTGCGTAAAAAAAAACTTGTGCCAGTTGCGTCAAACAAACCTGTGCCAGTGGCGTCAAACAAACTTGTGCCTCTTGCGTCAAACGAACTTGTGCCAGTTGCGTCAAACAAACTTGTACCAATTGAGTTGAAAAAACTTGTGCCTGTTACGTCGAACAAACTTGTGCCAGTTGCGGCTAACAAACTTGTGCCAGTTGCGTCAAAAAAAACTTGTGCCAGTTGCGTCAAACAAACTTGTGCCAGTTGCGTCAAACAAACTTGTGCCAGTTGCGTCAAACAAACTTATGCCAGTTGCGTCAAACAAACTTGTGCCAGTTGCGTAGAAGAACCTTGTGCCAGTTGCGTCAAACGAACTTGTGCCAGTTGCGTCAAACAAACTTTTGCCAGTTGCGTCAAACAAACTTGTGCCAGTTGAGTCAAACCAACTTGTGCTAGTTGGGTAGAACAAACTTGTTCCAGTTGCGTTAAACAAACTTGTGCCAGTTGCATCGAACAAACTTTTGCCAGTTGCGTCGAACAAACTTGTGCCAGTTGCGTCAAACAAACTTGCGCCAGTTACGTCAAACAAACTTGTGCCAGTTGCGTTGAACAAATTTCTGCCAGTTGTGTCAAACAAACTTGTGTCAGTTGCGTAGAACAAACATTTGCCATTTGCGTAGAACAAACTTGTGCAAGTTGTGTCAAACAAACCTGTGCCAGTTTTGTACAACAAACTAGTAAGAGTTGCGTAGAACAAACTTGTGCCAGTTGTGTCGAACAAACTTGTGCCAGTTGCGTAGAACAAACTTGTGCCAGTTGCGTAAAACAAACTAGTGCCAGTTGCATAGAACAAACTTGTGCCAGATGCGTAGAACAAACTTGTGCCAGTTGCGTCAAACAAACTTATGCCAGTTGCATAGAACAAACTAGTGCCAGTTGCATAGAACAAACTTGTGCCAGTTGCATAGAACAAACTTGTGCCAGTTGCGTCAAACAAACTTGTGCCAGTTGCGTCGAACAAACTTGTGCCAGTTGCGTCGAAGAAACTTGTGCCAGTTGCGACAAACAAACTTGTGCCATTTGCGTTGAACAAACTTGTGCCAGTTGCGTCGAACAAACTTGTGCCAGTTGCTTCGAGAAAACTTGTGCCAGTTGCGTTGAAAAACCTCGTGCCAGTTGAGTCGAACAAACTTGTGCAAGTTGGTAGAACAAACTTGTGCCAGTTGCGTCAAACAAACTTATGCCAGTTGCGTTAAACAAACTAGTGCAAGGTGCATAGAACAAACTTGTGCCAGTTGAGTAGAACAAACTTGTGCCAATTGCATCAAACAAACTTGTGCCAGTTGCGTCGAACAAACTTGTGCCAGTTGCATCGAAGAAAGTTGTGCCAGTTGCGTCAAACAAACTTGTGCCAGTTGCGTCGAACAAACTTGTGCCAGTTGCGTTGAACAAACTTGTGCCTGTTACGGCGAACAAACTTGTGCCACTTGCGTCGAGAAAACTTGTGCCAGTTGCGTCAAATAAACTTGTGCCAGTTGCGTCAAACAAACTTGTGCCAGTTACGGCAAACCAACTTGTGCCAGTTGCGTCGAAAAAAGTGGTGCCAGTTGCGTCAAATAAACTTGTGCAGGTTGCGTTAAACAAACTTGTGCCAGTTGCGTCAAACAAACTTGTGCCAGTTGCGTCAAACAAACTTGTGCCAGTTGCGTCAAACAAACTTGTGCCAATTGATTCGAAAAAACTTGTGCCAGTTGCGTTGAACAAACTTGTGCCAGTTGCGTCTAACAAACTTGTGCCAGTTGCGTCAAACAAACTTGTGCCAGTTGCGTCGAACAAACTTGTGCCAGATATGGCAAACAAACTTGTGCCAGTTGCTTCGAGAAAACTTGTGCCAGTCGCGTAAAAAAAAACTTGTGCCAGTTGCGTCAAAAAAACTTGTGCCAGTTGTGTCAAACAAACTTGTGCCTCTTGCGTCAAACAAACTTGTGCCAGTTGCATCAAACAAACTTGTACCAATTGAGTCGAAATAACTTGTGCCTGTTACGTCGAATAAACTTGTGCCAGTTGCGTCTAACAAACTTGTGCCAGTTACGTCGAACAAACTTGTGCCAGTTGCGTCAAACAAACTTGTGCCAGTTGCGTAGAACAAACTTGTGCCAGTTGCGTAGAAGAATCTTGTGCCAGTTGCGTCAAACAAACTTGTGCCAGTTGCGTTAAACAAACTTGTGCCAGTTGCATCGAACAAACTTGTGCCAGTTGCGTCAAACAAACTTGTGCCAGTTGCGTAGAAGAACCTTGTGCCAGTTGCGTCAAACAAACTTTTGCCAGTTGCGTCAAACAAACTTGTGCCAGTTGCGTCGAACACACTTGTGCCAGTTGAGTCAAACAAACTTGTACCAGTTGGGTCGAACAAACTTGTGCCAGTTGCGTTAAACAAACTTGTACCAGTTGCATTGAACAAACTTTTGCCAGTTGCGTCGAACAAACTTGTGACAGTTGCGTTGAACAAACTTCTGCCAGTTGTGTCAAACAAACTTGTGTCAGTTGCGTAGAACAAACTTGTGCCAGTTGCGTCGAACAAACTTATGTCAGTTGGGTAGAACAAACTTGTGCCAGTTGCGTCAAACAAACATGTTCCAGTTGCGTAGAACAAACTAGTGCCAGTTGCATAGAACAAACTTGTGCCAGATGCGTAGAACAATCTTGTGCCAGTTGCGTAGAACAAACTTGTGCTAGTTGCATAGAAAAACTTGTGCCAGTTATGTAGAACAAACTTGTGCCAGTATCGTTGAACAAACTTGTGCCAGTTACGCCGAACAAACTTATGCCAGTTGCGTCAAATAAACTTGTGCCAGTTGCGTCAAACAAACTTGTGCCAGTTGCGTCAAACAAACTTGTGCCGGTTGCGTCAAACAAACTTGTTCCAGTTGCGTCAAACAAAGTTGTGCCACTTGAGTCGAAAAAACTTGTGCCACTTGCGTCGAACAAACTTGTGCCAGTTGCATCTAACAAACTTGTGCCATTTGCGTCAAAAAAACTTGTGCCAGTTTCGTCAAACAAACTTGTGCCAGTGGCATCCAACAAACTTGTGCCAGTTGCGTCGAACAAACTTGTGCCAGTTGCGTCAAACAAACTTGTGCCAGTTGCGTAGAACAAACTTGTGCCAGTTGCGTAGAACAACCTTGTGCCAGTTGAGTCGAACAAACTTGTGCTAGTTGGTAGAACAAACTTGTGCCAGTTGCGTCAAACAAACATATGCCAGTTGCGTAAAACAAACTAGTGCCAGTTGCATAGAACAAACTTGTGCCAGTTGAGTAGAACAAACTTGTGCCAATTGCATCAAACAAACTTGTGCCAGTTGCGTCGAAAAAACTTGTGCCTGTTGCGTCGAAGAAACTTGTGCTAGTTGCGTCAAACAAACTTGTGCCAGTTGCGTCGAACAAACTTGTGCCAGTTGCGTCGAACAAACTTGTGCCAGTTTCGGCGAACAAACTTGTGCCACTTGCGTCGAGAAAACTTGTGCCAGTTGCGTCAAATAAACTTGTGCCAGTTGCGTCAAACAAACTTGTGCCAGTTACGGCGAACAAACTTGTGCCAGCTGCGTCGAGAAAAGTTGTGCCAGTTGCGTCCAATAAACTTGTGCCAGTTGCGTCAAACAAACTTGTGCCAGTTGCGTCAAACAAACTTGTGCCAGTTGCGTCAAACAAACTTGTGCCAGTTGCGTCAAACAAACTTGTGCCAATTGATTCGAAAAAACTTGTGCCAGTTGCGTTGAACAAACTTGTGCCAGTTGCGTCTAACAAACTTGTGCCAGTTGCGTCAAACAAACTTGTGCTAGTTGCGTCGAACAAACTTGTGCCAGATATGGCGAACAAACTTGTGCCAGTTGCTTCGAGAAAACTTGTGCCAGTTGCGTAAAAAAAAAACTTGTGCCAGTTGCGTCAAACAAACTTGTGCCAGTTGCGTCAAACAAACTTGTGCCTCTTGCGTCAAACAAACTTGTGCCAGTTGCGTCAAACAAACTTGTACCAATTGAGTCGTAAAACCTTTGGCCTGTTACGTCGAACAAACTTGTGCCAGTTGCATCTAACAAACTTGTGCCAGTTGCATAAAAAAAAACTTGTGCCAGTTGCGTCAAACGAACTTGTGCCAGTTGCGTCAAACAAACTTTTGCCAGTTGCGTCAAACAAACTTGTGCCAGTTGCATCAAACAAACTTGTACCAATTGAGTCGAAAAAACTTGTGCCTGTTACGTCGAATAAACTTGTGCCAGTTGCGTCTAACAAACTTGTGCCAGTTGCGACGAACAAACTTGTGCCAGTTGCGTGAAACAAACTTGTGCCAGTTGCATAGAACAAACTTGTGCCAGTTGCGTAGAAGAACCTTGTGCCAGTTGCGTCAAACAAACTTGTGCCAGTTGCGTCAAACAAACTTGTGCCAGTTGCGTTAAACAAACTTGTGCCAGTTGCATCGAACAAACTTGTGCCAGTTGAGTCAAACAAACTTGTGCCAGTTGCGTAAAAGAACCTTGTGCCGGTTGCGTCAAACGAACTTGTGCCAGTTGTGTCAAACAAACTTGTGCCAGTTGCGTCGAACACACTTGTGCCAGTTTAGTCAAACAAACTTGTGCCAGTTGGGTCGAACAAACTTGTGCCAGTTGCGTTAAACAAACTTGTGCCAGTTGCATCGAACAAACTTTTGCCAGTTGCGTTGAACAAACTTGTGACAGTTGTGTCGAAAAAACTTGCGCCAGTTACGTCAAACAAACTTGTGCCAGTTGCGTTGAACAAACTTCTGCCAGTTGTGTCAAACAAACTTGTGTCAGTTGCGTAGAACAAACTTGTGCCAGTTGCGTCGAACAAACTTATGTCAGTTGGGTAGAACAAACTTGTGCCAGTTGCGTCAAACAAACATGTCCCAGTTGCGTAGAACAAACTATTGCCAGTTGCATAGAACAAACTTGTGCCAGATGCGTAGAACAAACTTGTGCCAGTTGCGTAGAACAAACTTGTGCCAGTTGCATAGAACAAACTTGTGCCAGTTATGTAGAACAAACTTGTGCCAGTTGCGTCGGACAAACTTTTGCCAGTTGCGTCAAACAAACTTGTGCCAGTTACTGCGAACAAACTTATGCCAGTTGTGTCAAATAAACTTGTGCCAGTTGCGTCAAACAAACTTGTGCCAGTTGCGTCAAACAAACTTGTGCCAGTTGCGTCAAACAAACTTGTTCTAGTTGCGTCAAACAAACTTGTGCCACTTGAGTCGAAAAAACTTGTGCCAGTTGCGTCAAACAAACTTGTGCCAGTTGCGTCTAACAAACTTGTGCCAGTTGCGTCAAAAAAACTTGTGCCAGTTTCGTCAAACAAACTTGTGCCAG
This sequence comes from Macrobrachium rosenbergii, assembly GCA_039081455.1. Classification (NCBI taxonomy): domain Eukaryota; kingdom Metazoa; phylum Arthropoda; class Malacostraca; order Decapoda; family Palaemonidae; genus Macrobrachium; species Macrobrachium rosenbergii. The sequence goes on along the minus strand of JANJGK010000135.1, from coordinate 848,537 downwards.
TGGCATCCATCAAACTTATGCCAGTCGCGTCAAACAAACTTGTGCCAGTTGCGTAGAACAAACTTGTGCCAGTTGCGTAGAACAACCTTATGCCAGTTGAGTCGAACAAACTTGTGCTAGATGGTAGAACAAATTTGTGCCAGTTGCGTCAAATAAACATATACCAGTTGCGTAAAACAAACTAGTGCCAGTTGCATAGAACAAACTTGTGCCAGTTGAGTAGAACAAACTTGTGCCAATTGCATCAAACAAACTTATGCCAATAGCGTCGAACAAACTTGTGCCAGTTGCGTCGAAGAAACTTGTGCCAGTTGCGACAAACAAACTTGTGCCAGTTGCATCGAACAAACTTGTGCCAGTTGCGTCGAACAAACTTGTGCCAGTTGCGGCGAACAAACTTGTGCCACTTGCGTCGAGAAAACTTGTGCCAGTTGCGTCAAATAAACTTGTGCCAGTTGCGTCAAACAAACTTGTGCCAGTTACGGCAAACAAACTTGTGCCAGCTGCGTCAAGAAAAGTTGTGCCAGGTGCGTCAAATAAACTTGTGAGAGTTGCGTCAAACAAACTTGTGCCAGTTGCGTCAAACAAACTTGTGCCAGTTGCGTCAAACAAACTTGTGCCAGTTGCGTCAAACAAACTTGTGCCAATTGATTCGAAAAAACTTGTGCCAGTTGCGTTGAACAAACTTGTGCCAGTTGCGTCTAACAAACTTGTGCCAGTTGCGTCAAACAAACTTGTGCCAGTTGCGTCGAACAAACTTGTGCCAGATATGGCGAACAAATTTGTGCCAGTTGCTTCGAGAAAACTTGTGCCAGTTGTGTAAAAAAAAACTTGTGCCAGTTGCGTCAAACAAACTTGTGCCAGTTGCGTCAAACAAACTTGTGCCTCTTGCGTCAAAGAAACTTGTGCCAGTTGCGTCAAACAAACTTGTACCAATTGAGTCGAAAAAACTTGTGCCTGTTACGTCGAACAAACTTGTGCCAGTTGCGTCTAACAAACTTGTGCCAGTTGCATAAAAAAAAAACTTGTGCCAGTTGCGTCAAACAAACTTGTGCCAGTTGCGTTAAACAAACTTGTGCCAGTTGCGTCAAACAAACTTGTGCCAGTTGCATCAAACAAACTTGTGCCAGATGCGTAGAAGAACCTTGAGCCAGTTGCATCAAACGAACTTGTGCCAGTTGCGTCAAACAAACTTTTGCCAGTTGCGTCAAACAAACTTGTGCCAGTTGAGTCAAACAATCTTGTGGCAGTTGGGTCGAACAAACTTGTGCCAGTTGCGTTAAACAAACTTGTGCCAGTTGCATCGAACAAACTTGTGCCAGTTGCGTCGAACAAACTTGTGCCAGTTGCGTCGAACAAACTTGCGCCAGTTACGTCAAACAAAACTTGTGCTAGTTGCGTTGAACAAACTTCTGCCAGTTGTGTCAAACAAACTTGTGTCAATTGCGTAGAACAAACATTTGCCATTTGCGTAGAACAACCTTGTGCCAGTTTTGTCAAACAAACCTGTCCCAGTTGTGTACAACAAACTAGTAAGAGTTGCTTAGAACAAACTTGTGCCAGTTGTGTCGATCAAACTTGTGCCAGTTTCGTAGAACAAACTTGTACCAGTTGCGTCAAACAAACTTATGGCAGTTGCATAGAACAAACTTGTGCCAGTTGCGTCGAACAAACTTGTGCCAGTTGCGTCGAAGAAACTTGTGCCAGTTGCGACAAACAAACTTGTGCCATTTGCGTTGAACAAACTTGTGCCAGTTGCGTCGAACAAACTTGTGCCAGATATGTCGAGCAAACTTGTGTCAGTTGCTTCAAGAAAACTTGTGCCAGTTGCATAGAACAACCTTGTGCCAGTTGAGTCCAACAAACTTGTGCTAGTTGGTAGAACAAACTTCTGCCAGTTGCGTCAAACAAACTTATGCCAGTTGCGTAAAACAAACTAGTGCCAGTTGCATAGAACAAACTTGTGCCAGTTGAGTAGAACAAACTTGTTCCAATTGCATCAAACAAACTTGTGCCAGTTGCGTCGAAGAAACTTGTGCCAGTTGCGTCGAAGAAACTTGTGCCAGTTGCGTCAAACAAACTTGTGCCAGTTGCGTCGAACAAACTTGTGCCAGTTGCGTCGAACAAACTTGTGCCAGTTGCGTTGAACAAACTTGTGCCAGTTACGGCGAACAAACTTGTGCCACTTGCGTCGAGAAAACTTGTGCCAGTTGCGTCAAATAAAGTTGTGCCAGTTGTGTCAAACAAACTTGTGCCAGTTACGGCGAACCAACTTGTGCCAGTTGCATCGAGAAAAGTTGTGCCAGTTGCGTCAAATAAACTTGTGCCAGTTGCGTCAAACAAACTTGTGCCAGTTGCGTCAAACAAACTTGTGCCAGTTGCGTCAAACAAACTTGTGCCAGTTGCGTCAAACAAACTTTTGCCAATTGATTTGAAAAAACTTGTGCCAGTTACGTTAAACACACTTGTGCCAGTTGCGTCTAACAAACTTTTGCCAGTTGCGTCAAACAAACTTGTGCCAGTTGCGTCGAACAAACTTGTGCCAGATATGGCAAACAAACTTGTGCCAGTTGCTTCAAGAAAACTTGTGCCAGTCACGTAAAAAAAAACTTGTGCCAGTTGCGTCAAACAAACTTGTGTCAGTTGTGTCAAACAAACTTGTGCCTCTTGCGTCAAACAAACTTGTGCCAGTTGCATCAAACAAACTTGTACCAATTGAGTCGAAAAAACTTGTGCCTGTTACGTCGAACAAACTTGAGCCAGTTGCGTCTAACAAACTTGTGCCAGTTGCGTCGAACAAACTTGTGCCAGTTGCGTCAAACAAACTTGTGCCAGTTGCGTAGAACAAACTTGTGCCAGTTGAGTAGAAGAACATTGTGCCAGTTGCGTCAAACAAACTTCTGCCAGTTGCGTCAAACAAACTTGTGCCAGTTGCGTTAAACAAACCCGTGCCAGTTGCATCAAACAAACTTGTGCTAGTTGCGTCGAAAAAACTTGCGCCAGTTGCGTCGAACAAACTTGTGCCAGTTGCGTTGAACAAACTTCTGCCAATTGTGTCAAACAAACTTGTGTCAGTTGCGTAGAACAAACTTGTGCCAGTTGCGTTGAACAAACTTGTGTCAGTTGGGTAGAACAAATTTGTGCCAGTTGCGTGAAACAAACTTGTGCCAGTTGCATAGAACAAACTAGTGCCAGTTGCATAGAACAAACTTGTGCCAGATGCGTAGAACAAACTTTTGCCAGTTGCGTAGAACAAACTTGTGCCAGTTGCATAGAACAAACTTGTGCCAGTTATGTAGAACAAACTTGTGCCATTTGCGTCAAACAAACTTGTGCCAGTTGCGTCGAACAAACTTGTGCCAGTTACGGCGAACAAACTTGTGCCAGTTTCGGCGAGAAAACTTGTGTCAGTTGCGTCAAATAAACTTGTGCCAGTTGCGTCAAACAAACTTGTGCCAGTTGCGTCAAACAAACTTGTGCCAGTTGCGTCGAACAAACTTGTTCCAGTTGCGTCAAACAAACTTGTTCCAGTTGCGTCAAACAAACTTGTGCCAATTGAGTCGAAAAAACTTGTGCCAGTTGCGTCGAACAAACTTGTGCCAGTTGCGTCAAAAAAACTTGGGCCAGTTTCGTCGAACAAACTTGTGTCAGCGGCATCCAACAAACTTGTGCCAGTTGCGTAAAACAAACTTGTGCCAGTTGCGTCAAACAAACTTGTGCCAGTTGCGTAGAACAAACTTGTGCCAGTTGCATAGAACAACCTTGTGCCAGTTGCATAGAACAAACTTGTGCTAGTTTGTAGAACAAACTTGTGCCAGTTGCGTCAAACAAACTTATGCCAGTTGCGTAAAACAAACTAGTGCCAGTTGCATAGAACAAACTTGTTCCAGTTGAGTAGAACAAACTTGTGCCAATTGCGTCAAACAAACTTGTGCCAGTTCGTCGAACAAACTTGTGCCAGTTGAGTCGAAGAAATTTGTGCCAGTTGCGTCACACAAACTTGTGCCAGTTCTGTCGAACAAACTTGTGCCAGTTGCGTCGAACAAACTTGTGCCAGTTACGGCGAACCAACTTGTGCCACTTGCGTCGAGAAAACTCGTGCCAGTTGCGTCAAATAAACTTGTGCCAGTTACGTCAAACAAACTTGTGCCAGTTACGGCGAACAAACTTGTGCCAGTTGCGTCGAGAAAAGTTGTGCCAGTTGCGTCAAATAAACTTGTGCCAGTTGCGTCAAACAAACTTGTGCCTCTTGCGTCAAACAAACTTGTGCCAGTTGCGTCAAACAAACTTCTGCCAGTTGCGTCAAACAAACTTGTGCCAATTGATTAAAAAAAACTTGTGCCAGTTGCGTCTAAGAAACTTGTGCCAGTTGCGTCAAACAAACTTGTGCCAGTTGCGTCGAACAAACTTGTGCCAGTTGCATCGAACACACTAGTGCCAGTTGCATAGAACAAACTTGTGCCAGTTGCGTCAAACAAACTTGTGCCAGTTGCGTAGAACAAATTTGTTCATGTTGCGTAGAACAACCTTGTGCCAGTTGCGTCAAACAAACTTGTGCCAGTTGTGTCAAACAAACTGGTGCCAGTTGGTTCGAACAAACTTGTGCCAGTTACGTTAAACAAACTTGTTCCAGTTGCGTTGAACAAACTTGTGTCAGTTGCGTCAAACAAACTTGTGCCAGTTGCGTCGAACAAACTTGCGCCAGTTCCGTTGAACAAACTTGTGCCAGTTGCTTAGAACAAACTTGTGCCAGTTGTGTCAAACAAACTTGTGCCAGTTGCATCAAACATACTTGTGCCAGTTGCGTTGAACAAACTTGTGCCAGTTGGGTAGAACAAACATGTGCCAGTTGTGTCAAACAAATTTGTGCCAGTTGCGTAGAACACACTAGTGCCAGTTGCATAGAACAAACTTGTGCCAAATGCATTGAACAAACATTTGCCATTTGCATAGAACAAACTTGTGCCAGTTGTGTCAAACAAACCTGTGCCACTTGTGTACAACAAACTAGTAAGAGTTGCGTAGAACAAACTTGTGCCAGTTGTGTCAAACAAACCTGTGCCAGTTTGTACAACAAACTAGTAAGAGTTGCATAGAACAAACTTGTGCCAGTTGTGTCGAACAAACTTGTGCCAGTTGCGTAGAACAAACTTGTACCAGTTGCGTCAAACAAACTTATGCCAGTTGCATAGAACAAACTAGTGCCAGTTGCATAGAACAAACTTGTCCCAGTTGCGTAGAACAAACTTGTGCCAGTTGCGTCAAACAAACTTGTGCCAGTTGCGTCGAAATAACTTGTGCCAGTTGCGTCGAAGAAACTTGTGACAGTTGCATAGAACAAACTTGTGCCATTTGCGTTGAACAAACTTGTGCCAGTTGCGTCAAACAAACTTGTGCCTCTTGCGTCAAACAAACTTGTGCCATTTGTGTAAAAAAAAACTTGTGCCAGTTGCGTCAAACAAACGTGTGCCAGTTGCGTCAAACAAACTTGTGCCTCTTGCGTCAAACAAACTTGTGCCAGTTGCGTCAAACAAACTTGTGCCAATTGATTCGAAAAAACTTGTGCCAGTTGCGTTGAACAAACTTGTGCCAGTTGCGTCTAACAAACTTGTGCCAGTTGCGTCAAAAAAAACTTGTGCCAGTTGCGTCGAACAAACTTGTGCCAGATATGGCGAACAAACTTGTGCCATTTGCTTCGAGAAAACTTGTGCCAGTTGCGTAAAAAAAAACTTGTGCCAGTTGCGTCAAACAAACTTGTGCCAGTTGCGTCAAACAAACTTGTGCCTCTTGCGTCAAACAAACTTGTGCCAGTTGCGTCAAACAAACTTGTACCAATTGAGTCGAAAAAACTTGTGCCTGTTACGTCGAACAAACTTGTGCCAGTTGCGTCTAACAAACTTGTGCCAGTTGCGTCAAAAAAAACTTGTGCCACTTGCGTCAAACAAACTTGTGCCAGTTGCGTCAAACAAACTTGTGCCAGTTGCGTCAAACAAACTTGTGCCAGTAGCGTCAAACAAACTTGTGCCAGTTGCGTCAAACGAACTTGTGCCAGTTGCGTCAAACAAACTTTTGCCAGTTGTATCAAACAAACTTGTGCCAGTTGAGTCAAACAAACTTTTGCCAGTTGGGTCGAACAAACTTGTGCCAGTTGCGTTAAACAAACTTGTGCCAGTTGCATCGAACAAACTTTTGCCAGTTGCATCGAAAAAACTTGTGCCAGTTGCGTCGAACAAACTTGCGCCAGTTACGTCAAACAAACTTGTGAGAGTTGCGTTGAACAAATTTCTGCCAGTTGTGTCAAACAAACTTGTGTCAGTTGCGTAGAACAAACATTTGCCATTTGCGTAGAACAAACTTGTGCCAGTTGTGTCAAACAAACCTGTGCCAGTTGTGTACAACAAACTAGTAAGAGTTGCGTAGAACAAACTTGTGCCAGTTGTGTCGAACAAACTTGTGCCAGTTGCGTAGAACAAACTTGTACCAGTTGCGTCAAACAAACTTATGCCAGTTGCATAGAACAAACTAGTGCCAGTTGCACAGAACAAACTTGTGCCAGTTGCGTAGAACAAACTTGTGCCAGTTGCTTCAAACAAACTTGTACCAGTTGTGTCGAACAAACTTGTGCCAGTTGCGTCGAAGAAACTTGTGCCAGTTGCGACAAACAAACTTGTGCCATTTGCGTTGAACAAACTTGTGCCAGTTGCGTCGAACAAACTTGTGCCAGATATGGAGAACAAACTTGTGCCAGTTGCTTCGAGAAAACTTGTGCCAGTTGCGTAGAACAACCTTGTGCCAGTGGAGTCGAACAAACTTGTGCTAGTTGGTAGAACAAACTTGTGCCAGTTGCGTCAAACAAACTTATGTCAGTTGGGTAGAACAAACTTGTGCCAGTTGCGTCAAACAAACATGTTCCAGTTGCGTAGAACAAACTAGTGCCAGTTGCATAGAACAAACTTGTGCCAGATGCGTAGAACAAACTTGTGCCAGTTGCGTAGAACAAACTTGTGCCAGTTGCATAGAACAAACTTGTGCCAGTTATGTAGAACAAACTTGTGCCAGTTGCGTTGAACAAACTTGTGCCAGTTGCGTCAAACAAACTTGTGCAGTGCAGCAGATTGCTGTAAAAATCGTTCAGATAGTGAAACAAGCATGAAATTTGGCACAAATATTCCTAAGACTACGCTCTCTTAGAAAAGGGCGCTGGCCACCTGAAAATCCAAGATGGCGGCTATTTTTCAAAATGGCCGCCATCTATGTTGAGATTCACTGGTTTGGGAGCATCTATTGGATGGAATATGCCAGTTTTTTTTTTTTAAACCTCGACTTTTAGGTTATAAAAATGTTCCATACCACACATTTTATTGAAAACCCTTACTAAATGAATTGTAACCAAGATGGCGTACAAAATGGTTGCCATAAAAGTTTTTTTTTCTATCCACAGCGCTAGCAGACATAGAGACCAACTGTTTTTATTTAATGGTATATTCATGTGATCAGACAGTTTAACTAATATGCTATTTTCAACTGAAATAGTAATGGGATGGTCACATACAACATTGTGTCTAAGACTGTAACCATAAAAAGAAAAGAAGAGAAATACGGACTAAACGCAACCAATCTATGTATAGGTCTCTCAACCTACACCTTTGAAAAATTCGAGGATAAGAAGGTAGGCATAGCATGACACGTTGGATGCTCAAGCTAGATTATCTACTGAAGAGAGGGCAATATTTATCTAGACTTCACATTTGCAAGTGCACAGAGCTGTGCAGGGAAGACCCAGCTTGTAGCACTTGCACCTTTCCCGACAGCCTGCTTTGCATCCACATTTAGTAAGCTGTTGGCAACTCTTGGCTAAGGGCGAGTTGGTTGTCCAGAGGACTTGCCATGCTTCACCAGACTTTTGCCATCCCCACTCAGCAGGGTTCTCTGGCTGTGGCTGACACTGGGTGGCCTGCCCCCACACACAACCAGCCTGGTACGCAGCACGCTTGGTGTGTTGGAGGAGAGCTCCCCTGGTTGGTGGAATGACCTCATATGCCCTTTGTTTTCTGGCAAACATATCAAGTCTAGCCTCATCCACAGTGCCAGCAGTGCTGGATCTTTCATACATAAGTATGACAAACCTCTCCAGGACCTTCAGGTCACTCTCTTCCACTCTGAGAGGGTAGTGACTCAGTTTGGAGAACACAGTGGAGGCCTCTGGAAAGATGTTCCATGTCTGCCAGGCGGTCTTCTTGCCCTTGCTCCGGAAGGCTGACACTGTATCACAGCCTGTGAACGCATGGAAGAAGAGCATGCCATTCACCTTCTCCTGGCCCAGAGAGTTGCACAGGTCATGCACAGCAATCCAGCGCAGGCTCTGGCCTTGGCCAAATGCCACCCATAGCTTCTCTAGCCCTAGATTGTGGAGAGTGGAGAAAGCACTGACTGCAACGACAAGAACATCTGTGTCATTTGCTTTAACCGTGATGGTCTTGGCTCCATGTTCTGTGGCATATTTGGCATGGAGAAAGATGCGGGTGTCAGCTTCCTCATGAGAGCACTTTTCCAGTCCCTGAAGACTAGCCTCATGAGTGCTGAGGACAGCAGACCCTTTCGTGGCAATGACAACATTTGTGGCAGACATCTGGGCAACTTTGTCTGCCAGGAACTGGAACAACTCTGTCTTGTTGGCATCGTGTCTTAGGAAATTGCGCCAGTTGGATGGAATTGTGTTCTTGTCTGTCACCTTGCGCCTTCCTCCTTGACCACGTTGGAGCCTGGTCTCAGCTTTGAGGCTGGATGTATTGTATACATCAAATACAAGATGTGATGATGTGTACTTGCTGCTATAGGATTGTATCACAGGCAAGAAGTCGCAAAGTGCATAGCCCTCAAAGGTCTTTCCTTTCTTTGGTGGCAAGGCATGGACCAAAGCTGATCCATCTACAATGAGGACATCAGTCTTTGGTTCTTTGTCTTCTAGTGTAACATGGCTCTCCAGGACCGAGGTCAGCTGAGACTTCTGACATGTGTACAGCCTACCACCCTCACTAAGGGAAGCTGGGAATGTTTGATTCTCGTGCTGGAAGAATTCCTGCAGATCACATTCACGGCTCTGACAGGATATAAATAGCTTTGAGAAAAGCTGGCAATCCTCCTTCAGAAGTTTCTGCTTTGACTGTTCTACAGGAGCAGCTTCTTGCCTGAAGAAGTCAGTTCTGTTCTTCTTTATCGGCTCATAGAAGGAGACTGCATTGTTTGCCAAAGAGTCTGAAAACTTCTGAAATTTAGTGCGGCCTCTGTCAAGGTGTGTCTGTAGAAGTTCTGCTGAGCTGGGGTGGGCAATGTCTTTGTTGTCAATGGAATACAGATCCTGGCTCTCTTCCTGAAAAGGACTTCCCGAGTGTTGCAAAGCCAATGACAGCTTGCTGACTCTCTCCAAGAATGTCTTCTGCGCATGAGGTGTTTGTTCATGGTGTGTTGTCTGCTCATTAGACTCCTTACTTTGAACCTCTGTTTCGTATGCAGACACCAAGCGGATGATCTCTGGGCCAGCCACCATCCATCTTCTGAGTGCTGACGGATCTTCAGTCAGCCCAATGGCTCCGCCATCAGCCTTTATAAAGGCATTGGTCTGCTCATGAGCTTGGTCAAGAGCCATTGCTGAGAACTGGCGACTGGTCTTGTGCACAACAAAGTTGCCAGCCTTGAACTCCTTGTGCAACTCTGGGTGTGAACTCTCTAGGGTAAGCATGTCCCTGAGGTGAATAGGCAGCCAACGAGCATAGTTTGTATTATTGTTGGAAAAGAAGTAGGGTATCAGCTCATGCAATGCCTGGCAGTAGAGGACAAAATTGGCCTCACGGAAGGACCTGATCAGTAGGAATATCACAAGTTCCATAGACAACACCATGTGCCAGAAGTGGAACTGTGGACTCTGCTGTCTTCGAAGGTCACACCACTCCTCAAACTCTAATGCCTGCTCATTGTTGTTTGCTTTCTCAGCACAGTAGTCAGTGTATGCTGTCCTCAGGAGTTTGTACAAACTAGAGGCTGTAACCTGGTGCATCTGCCGTGTCCTGGTTACACTTGCAGCTGACAGGAAGGATTCTGCAGTTCCAGATGAAGCAACTCCTGCCTCCACCAGAGCTCCTGTCCAACAACTGCCATGAAGAAGAGTACCAAGAGATGTCATTGCTGCCATCTCAATGTGCAGACCACCAAACATTACCAGATACTTGTCTTCGCCATACTGATCAGGCCACTGCCACTGCACCTGCTTTGCTACGGCATAGATTGGCTGATCAGCTGTGATTATGGGTATCTGGCCAGGGTTCAGAAAATCAGTGACATCCTGCACTTTCTGCATCACGTGTTTGATCGTAGCAACAGAATGAGCCTGATCACGCAGGAGAGGAAGCAATGAAGTTATGGTTACTTCAAATTCTGGGCTTCTCTTCATTGAAGCGTGATGAGCTGACCACGTCAGATTCACTACATCATCTATTTCCTGGGTGACTATGACCTTGTCTAGCCACTGATACTCCAGTGCAAGCTGTGGCCCCAAGATATCTGTGGGTGGCTTTGGTATTGCAGTGTTTGGTGGCACAGGGTTCTTTGTTTGAAAGGAAGCTGGTGAGATGTTTGTGAATGTGTCCGGCAATTCAGGCACCGACCTCACTTTCTCAGGTGCAAACTTTAGTTGCTGTCTTTCCTGTCCAGTGTTCTCCTTGGTGGGGTGCTGAAATATGGAGATGCTAGTTCCATGGAAGGAGGTAGTGGCAGTAGTTGCAGATGGGTTGTGGTCGATGTTGTCCATCACTGCAGTGGTGAACAACCCTTTTCGCAGTACTGGCGGACAGACCACACCCTCCTCCACATATTTGCTAACTGTGGCATCTCCTAACTGTGCAGAGACCTCCAGTACTCTGTCATAAGAGATACTGAGGCCATACTGATGTAGCATTTCAACCAGGTTTCTCTTCCTGGTTTTGGCATAGACTGAGAGTCCCATGTAGACTGGGAATGGTGTTTCTCTGTCTTTGGAGTGTCTATGAGTTGTTGCTCCCTCTTTGTATCGGGAGTAGCAGTTGAACTGCATGAGCTGTGCAATGGCCTGGTCTGACTTTGATGCTCCAAATCGTAACTGTGACTTGATGTCAGCCCCATGCTCAACCATCCCTACAAACTGGAGCAGGAGAGGAGGCACAGAATTTCGTACACAAGCCTCAGAAAATGTGCCATCAAACCGTGACTGATGATCAAGTATAGACTTTGAGAATATTTGCTGCTTTAGCAATGATAACTGCCTCTGAAAGATCAGATGATTGAGCAAGTGCTTTTCCCACATCCTTTTGAAATGCAAGTAATACATCTCTGCCAGATTTATGAGCCTCAAGTTCTGGAATTTCTGCCAGAAGTCTGTCTTTGAGTCTCGTGGAATTTACACTTGGTGACTCTACACCTAATTGTTCCAGACGTTGTTGGTAGAGGTGGCAAATATCTGCCAGCCGAAATGTGACTGGATCATCTGAACAAAGGTTGTTTTCAACAATGTATGTCATCAGTTCTGACAGAACTAGTGGATATACATCTGATTCTGACTCAGTGCTACCTTGGTCTTTCTCAAGGCTCCTCAGGTAGGACCTTTTTCTGTTGTAGAGGGCACAAAGACAGGCATGGTGATACTTAAACTCCTGTGCAATGACATCCCCACCAGTCAACTTAGCAAGGAGCTTGCCATCACTAAGTATCTCTGCACATTCACACAATTTCAAGTCAAGGCCCTTAGTACTAGCCTGTCTGAGATCAGATGCAGGTGCCACTTTCTCACAGAAAATGCAAACTTCATTGTCATGACTGGTTCGGCGCAGTTTTGCACGACTAGTCTCAGTGTTGCTGGTCTGGTCATTGGATTGTCGCTTTCTTGCACGGTCCAGTTTAGTGTTGTTAAACAACAAGCGACAGTTCACATGGTATTTTGCTGCATTTTTCCTGAGAGTGGCCTCTATGCCATCACCTTCATCCAGCCTTGCTGGATCCATTATCAGTGGCATTTCATTAATTTCACTGAACATGGGAATGTTCCTTGCCAGCATTGTGTACCCATCATGGTCTAGGACATGATGACTTGGAGGTGATGTCAAGTGCTCACCTCTTTTGTCCTTCTGACAAAGACAACACAAACTCCAGTTTGTTTTTCTACTGCTCAATATTGGATTGGCATCACATTCTGCCATGATTTCACTTTTGATTAAGGCCGAGGGGTTATCCTTTTACCACCTTAAACAAAGCACACATTCCTGTATGGGATTCAACTAGGTTCGGTCTCCCTACACCTAGCCCGATCATTCATCCAGTGCCATTTAAGTCCCGTGTGATCTGTACACCATCCGGGTAAGTACATGAACCATCATGTACAGCCCCCATACCCTTGGCTCGGCTCTCCCGCGCTGGCACATCCTGTCTATTCAGGTGCGGCTATCTAACTATAGCTGGTCTGGGGCTGTTAGAAAGCATTTGGGACACTAAACTAAACTATACTACAACTACTAGTCTAAGACTACAGGATTAGTAAAGCTGGATTAGCTGGCACTGAACCCCATGCTGAGTTACACAGCAGTGATGTCACCAGTGTGCCCTGGTTGTGTGCAGACATACACTCTTTTACATTTATTAATTTTCCTTCAAAATTGATGAGTTATTCGAAAGAGATGGCCTCATTAGGATCTAAAACCACAGAAACCAAGATCCATGCTTAAAACGATAATTGTTGAACGGGCATTATTTCTCATTATAATTATTGTTTCTACCTTTTCTTGGCAGCCATATAGCCCCCATATTTAAAGGTAAACTGTACTGGGAAGCTACAGAAACATAATATTCACAAGAAATAGTATGGAAGAGCTTTACCATATTGCTAGAAGCAAATACATGCCATTCTAGTGAAAAATTAGCCAAAATCTGTCGATACTGGCCGCCATCTTGGAATTTGGCCGCCATATTAAATTTTTTGCGTGGCCAGCGCCCTTTTCTGATAGAGGGAACTTTAAAGAGCACTTGTGCAAAATTTCATGCTTGTTTCACTATCTGAACGATTCTTATGAAATATGCAATTATCTGCTGCACTACAGTTACGGCGAACAAACTTATGCCAGTTGCGTCAAATAAACTTGTGCCAGTTGCGTCAAACAAACTTGTGCCAGTTGCGTCAAACAAACTTGTGCCAGTTGCGTCAAACAAACTTGTTCCAGTTGCGTCAAACAAACTTGTGCCACTTGAGTCGAAAAAACTTGTGCCAGTTGCGTCGAACAAACTTGTGCCAGTTGCGTCTAACAAACTTGTGCCAGTTGCGTCAAAAAAACTTGTGCCAGTTTCGTCAAACAAACTTGTGCCAGTGGCATCCAAGAAACTTGTGCCAGTTGCGTCGAACAAACTTGTGCCAGTTGTGTCAAACAAACTTGTGCCAGTTGCGTAGAACAAACTTGTGCCAGTTGCGTAGAACAACCTTGTGCCAGTTGAGTCGAACAAACTTGTGCTAGTTGGTAGAACAAACTTGTGCCAGTTGCGTCAAACAAACATATGCCAGTTGCGTAAAACAAACTAGTGCCAGTTGCATAGAACAAACTTGTGCCAGTTGAGTAGAACAAACTTGTGCCAATTGCATCAAACAAACTTGTGCCAGTTGCGTCGAAAAAACTTGTGCCAGTTGCGTCGAAAAAACTTGTGCTAGTTGCGTCAAACAAACTTGTGCCAGTTGCGTCGAACAAACTTGTGCCAGTTGCATCGAACAAACTTGTGCCAGTTACGGCGAACAAACTTGTGCCACTTGCGTCGAGAAAACTTGTGCCAGTTGCGTCAAATAAACTTGTGCCAGTTGCGACAAACAAACTTGTGCCAGTTACAGCGAACAAACTTGTGCCAGCTGCGTCGAGAAAAGTTGTGCCAGTTGCGTCAAATAAACTTGTGCCAGTTGCGTCAAACAAACTTGTGCCAGTTGCGTCAAACAAACTTGTGCCAGTTGCGTCAAACAAACTTGTGCCAGTTGCGTCAAACAAACTTGTTCCAGTTGCGTCAAACAAACTTGTGCCAATTGAGTCGAAAAAACTTGTGCCAGTTGCGTCTAACAAACTTGTGCCAGTTGCGTCAAACAAACTTGTGCCAGTTGCGTCGAACAAACTTGTGCCAGATATGGCGAACAAACTTGTGCCAGTTGCTTCGAGAAAACTTGTGCCAGTTGCGTAAAAAAAAACTTGTGCCAGTTGCGTCAAACAAACTTGTGCCAGTTGCGTCAAACAAACTTGTGCCTCTTGCGTCAAACAAACTTGTGCCAGTTGCGTCAAACAAACTTGTACCAATTGAGTCGAAAAAACTTGTGCCTGTTACGTCGAACAAACTTGTGCCAGTTGCGTCTAACAAACTTGTGCCAGTTGCATAAAAAAAAACTTGTGCCAGTTGCGTCAAACGAACTTGTGCCAGTTGCGTCAAACAAACTTTTGCCAGTTGCGTCAAACAAACTTGTGCCAGTTGCATCAAACAAACTTGTACCAATTGAGTCGAGAAAACTTGTGCCTGTTACATCGAATAAACTTGTGCTAGTTGCGTCTAACAAACTTGTGCCAGTTGCGTCGAACAAACTTGTGCCAGTTGCGTCAAACAAACTTGTGCCAGTTGCGTAGAACAAATTTGTGCCAGTTGCGTAGAAGAACCTTGTGCCAGTTGCGTCAAACAAACTTGTGCCAGTTGCGTCAAACAAACTTGTGCCAGTTGCGTTAAACAAACTTGTGCCAGTTGCATCGAACAAACTTGTGCCAGTTGCGTCAAACAAACTTGTGCCAGTTGCGTAGAAGAACCTTGTGCCAGTTGCGTCAAACGAACTTGTGCCAGTTGCGTCAAACAAACTTGTGCCAGTTGTGTCGAACACACTTGTGCCAGTTCAGTCAAACAAACTTGTGCCAGTTGGGTCGAACAAACTTGTGCCAGTTGCGTTAAACCAACTTGTGCCAGTTGCATCGAACAAACTTTTGCCAGTTGCGTCGAACAAACTTGTGACAGTTGCGTCGAAAAAACTTGCGCAAGTTACGTCAAACAAACTTGTGCCAGTTGCGTTGAACAAACTTCTGCCAGTTGTGTCAAACAAACTTGTGTCAGTTGCATAGAACAAACTTGTGCCAGTTGCGTCGAACAAACTTATGTCAGTTGGGTAGAACAAACTTTGTGCCAGTTGCGTCAAACAAACATGTCCCAGTTGCGTAGAACAAACTATTGCCAGTTGCATAGAACAAACTTGTGCCAGATGCGTAGAACAAACTTGTGCCAGTTGCGTAGAACAAACTTGTGCCAGTTGCATAGACCAAACTTGTGCCAGTTATGTAGAACAAACTTGTGCCAGTTGCGTCGAACAAACTTGTGCCAGTTGCGTCAAATAAACTTGTGCCAGTTGCGTCAAACAAACTTGTGCCAGTTGCGTCAAACAAACTTGTGCCAGTTGCGTCAAACAAACTTGTTCCAGTTGCGTCAAAGAAACTTGTGCCACTTGAGTCAAAAAAACTTGTGCCAGTTGCGTCGAACAAACTTGTGCCAGTTGCGTCTAACAAACTTGTGCCAGTTGCGTCATAAAAACTTGTGCCAGTTTCGTCAAACAAACTTGTGCCAGTGGCATCCAGCAAACTTGTGCCAGTTGCGTCGAACAAACTTGTGCCAGTTGCGTCAAACAAACTTGTGCCAGTTGCGTAGAACAAACTTGTGCCAGTTGCGTAGAACAACCTTGTGCCAGTTGAGTCGAACAAACTTGTGTTAGTTGGTAGAACAAATTTGTGGCAGTTGCGTCAAACAAACATATGCCAGTTGCGTAAAACAAACTAGTGCCAGTTGCATAGAACAAACTTGTGCCAGTTGAGTAGAACAAACTTGTGCCAATTGCATCAAACAAACTTGTGCCAATTGCGTCGAACAAACTTGTGCCAGCTGCGTCGAGAAAAGTTGTACCAGTTGCGTCAAATAAACTTGTGCCAGTTGCGTCAAACAAACTTGTGCCAGTTGTGTCAAACAAACTTGTGCCAGTTGCGTCAAACAAACTTGTGCCAGTGCGTCAAACTAACTTGTGCCAATTGATTCGAAAAAACTTGTGCCAGTTGCGTTGAACAAACTTGTGCCAGTTGCGTCTAACAAACTTGTGTCAGTTGCGTCAAACAGACTTGTGCCAGTTGCATCGAACAAACTTGTGCCAGATATGGCGAACAAACTTGTGCCAGTTGCTTCGATAAAACTTGTGCCAGTTGCGTAAAAAAAAACTTGTGTCAGTTGCGTCAAACAAACTTGTGCCAGTTGCGTCAAACAGACTTGTGCCTCTTGCGTCAAAGAAACTTGTGCCAGTTGCGTCAAACAAACTTGTACCAATTGAGTCGAAAAAACTTGTGCCTGTTACGTCGAACAAACTTGTGCCAGTTGCGTCTAACAAACTTGTGCCAGTTGCATAAAAAAAAAACTTGTGCCAGTTGCGTCAAACAAACTTGTGCCAGTTGCGTCAAACAAACTTGTGCCAGTTGCGTCAAACAAACTTGTGCCAGTTGCGTCAAACAAACTTGTGCCAGTTGCGTAGAAGAACCTTGTGCCAGTTGCATCAAATGAACTTGTGCCAGTTGCGTCAAACAAACTTTTGCCAGTTGCGTTAAACAAACTTGTGCCAGTTGAGTCAAACAAACTTGTGCCAGTTGGGTCGAACAAACTTGTGCCAGTTGTGTTAAACAAACTTGTGCCAGTTGCATCGAACAAACTTGTGCCAGTTGCGCCGAACAAACTTGTGCCACTTGCGTCGAACAAACTTGCGCCAGTTACGTCAAACAAAACTTGTGCCAGTTGCGTTGAACAAACTTCTGCCAGTTGTGTCAAACAAACTTGTGTCAGTTGCGTAGAACAAACATTTGCCATTTGCGTAGAACAAACTTGTGCCAGTTGTGTCAAACAAACCTGTGCCAGTTGTGTACAACAAACTAGTAAGAGTTGCGTAGAACAAACTTGTGCCAGTTGTGTCAAACAAACTTGTGCCAGTTGTGTAGAACAAACTTCTACCAGTTGTGTCAAACAAACTTATGCCAGTTGCATAGAACAAACTAGTGCCAGTTGCATAGAACAAACTTGTGCCAGTTGCGTAGAACAAACTTGTGCCAGTTGCGTCAAACAAACTTGTGCCAGTTGCATCGAACAAACTTGTGCCAGTTACGGCGAACAAACTTGTGCCAGTTGCGTCAAACAAACTTGTGCCATTTGCGTTGAACAAACTTGTGCCAGTTGTGTCAAACAAACTTGTGCCAGTTGCGTAGAACAAACTTGTACCAGTTGCGTCAAACAAACTTATGCCAGTTGCATAGAACAAACCAGTGCCAGTTGCATAGAACAAACTTGTGCCAGTTGCATAGAACAAACTTGTGCCAGTTGCGTCAAACAAACTTGTGCCAGTTGCGTCGAACAAACTTGTGCCAGTTGCATCGAAGAAACTTGTGCCAGTTGCGTCAAACAAACTTGTGCCATTTGCGTTGAACAAACTTGTGCCAGTTGAGTCGAAGAAACTTGTGCCAGATATGACGAACAAACTTGTGCCAGTTGCATAGAACAACCTTGTGCCAGTTGAGTCGAACAAACTTGTGCTAGTTGGTAGAACAAACTTGTGCCAGTTGCGTCAAAAAAACTTATGCCAGTTGCGTAAAACAAACTAGTGCCAGTTGCATAGAACAAACTTGTGCCAGTTGAGTAGAACAAACTTGTGCCAATTGCATCAAACAAACTTCTGCCAGTTGCGTCGAACAAACTTGTGCCAGTTGCGTCGAAGAAACTTGTGCCAGTTGCGTCAAACAAACTTGTGCCAGTTGCGTGGAACAAACTTGTGCCAGTTGCGTCGAACAAACTTGTGCCAGTTACGGCGAACAGACTTGTGCCACTTGCATCGAGAAAACTTATGCCAGTTGCGTCAAATAAACTTGTGCCAGTTGTGTCAAACAAACTTGTGCCAGTTACGGCGAACCAACTTGTGCCAGTTGCGTCGAGAAAAGTTGTGCCAGTTGCGTCAAATAAACTTGTGCCAGTTGCGTCAAACAAACTTGTGCCAGTTGCGTCAAACAAACTTGTGTCAGTTGCGTCAAACAAACTTGTGCCAGTTGCGTCAAACAAACTTGTGCCAATTGATTCGAAAAAACTTGTGCCAGTTGCTTTGAACAAACTTGTGCCAGTTGCGTCTAACAAACTTGTGCCAGTTGCGTCAAACAAACTAGTGCCAGTTTCGTCGAACAAACTTGTGCCAGATATGGCAAACAAACTTGTGCCAGTTGCTTCGAGAAAACTTGTGCCAGTCGCGTAAAAAAAAACTTGTGCCAGTTGCGTCAAACAAACTTGTGTCAGTTGTGTCAAACAAACTTGTGCCTCTTGCGTCAAACAAACTTGTGCCAGTTGCATCAAACAAACTTGTACCAATTGAGTCGAAAAAACTTGTGCCTGTTACGTTGAACAAACTTGTGCCAGTTGCGTCTAACAAACTTGTGCCAGTTGCGTCGAACAAACTTGTGCCAGTTGCGTCAAACAAACTTGTGCCAGTTGCGTAGAACAAACTTCTCCCAGTTGCGTAGAAGAACCTTGTGCCAGTTGCGTCAAACAAACTTCTGCCAGTTGCGTCAAACAAACTTGTGCCAGTTGCGTTAAACAAACTTGTGCCAGTTGCATCGAACAAACTTGTGCCCGTTGCGGCGAAAAAACTTGCGCCAGTTGCGTCGAACAAACTTCTGCCAATTGTGTCAAACAAACATGTGTCAGTTGCGTAGAACAAACTTGTGCCAGTTGCGTCGAACAAACTTGTGTCAGTTGGGTAGAACAAATCTGTGCCAGTTGCGTGAAACAAACTTGTGCCAGTTGCGTAGAACAAACTAGTGCCAGTTGCATAGAACAAACTTGTGCCAGATGCGTAGAACAAACTTGTGCCAGTTGCGTAGAACAAACTTGTGCCAGTTGCATAGAACAAACTTGTGCCAGTTATGTAGAACAAACTTGTGCCATTTGCGTCAAACAAACTTGTGCCAGTTGCATCGAACAAACTTTTGCCAGTTACGGCGAACAAACTTGTGCCAGTTTCGTCGAGAAAACTTGTGCCAGTTGCGTCAAATAAACTTGTGCCAGTTGCGTCAAACAAACTTGTGCCAGTTGCGTCAAACAAACTTGTGCCAGTTGCGTCAAACAAACTTGTTCCAGTTGCGTCAAACAAACTTGTTCCAGTTGCATGAAACAAACTTGTGCCAATTGAGTCGAAAAAACTTGTGCAAGTTGCGTCGAACAAACTTGTGCCAGTTGCATCAAAAAAACTTGGGCCAGTTTCGTCGAACAAACTTGTGTCAGTGGCATCCAAGAAACTTGTGACAGTTGCGTAGAACAAACTTGTGCCAGTTGCGTCAAACTAACTTGTGCCAGTTGCGTAGAACAAACTTGTGCCAGTTGCGTAGAACAACCTTGTGCCAGTTGCGTTGAACAAACTTGTGCTAGTTTGTAGAACAAACTTGTGCCAGTTGCGTCAAACAAACATATGCCAGTTGCGTAAAACAAACTAGTGCCAGTTGCATAGAACAAACTTGTTCCAGTTGAGTAGAACAAACTTGTGCCAATTGCGTCAAACAAACTTGTGCCAGTTCGTCGAACAAACTTGTGCCAGTTGCGTCGAAGAAATTTGTGCCAGTTGCGTCACACAAACTTGTGCCAGTTGTGTCGAACAAACTTGTGCCAGTTGCGCGGAAAAAACTTGTGCCAGTTACGGCGAACCAACTTGTGCCACTTGCGTCGAGAAAACTTGTGCCAGTTGCGTCAAACAAACTTGTGCCTCATTCGTCAAACAAACTTGTGCCAGTTGCGTCAAACAAACTTCTGCCAGTTGCGTCAAACAAACTTGTACCAATTGATTGAAAAAAACTTGTGCCAGTTGCGTTGAACAAACTTGTGCCAGTTGCGTCTAAGAAACTTGTGCCAGTTGCGTCAAACAAACTTGTGCCAGTTGCGTCGAACAAACTTGTGCCAATTGCATCGAACACACTAGTGCCAGTTGCATAGAACAAACTTGTGCCAGTTGCGTCAAACAAACTTGTGCCAGTTGCGTAGAACAAACTTGTACATGTTGCGTAGAACAACCTTGTGCCAGTTGCGTCAAACAAACTTGTGCCAGTTGTGTCAAACAAACTGGTGCCAGTTGGTTCGAACAAACTTGTGCCAGTTACGTTAAACAAACTTGTTCCAGTTGCGTTGAACAAACTTGTGTCAGTTGCGTCAAACAAACTTGTGCCAATTGCGTCGAACAAACTTGCGCCAGTTCCGTCGAACAAACTTGTGCCAGTTGCATAGAACAAACTTGTGCCAGTTGTTTCAAACAAACTTTTGCCAGTTGCATCAAACATACTTGTGCCAGTTGTGTCGAACAAACTTATGCCAGTTGGGTAGAACAAACATGTGCCAGTTGTGTCAAACAAATTTGTGCCAGTTGCGTAGAACACACTAGTGCCAGTTGCATAGAACAAACTTGTGCCAAATGCGTAGAACAAACATTTGCCATTTGCGTAGAACAAACTTGTGCCAGTTGTGTCAAACAAACCTGTGCCAGTTGTTTACAACAAACTAGTAAGAGTTGCGTAGAACAAACTTGTGCCAGTTGTGTCAAACAAACCTGTGCCAGTTTGTACAACAAACTAATAAGAGTTGCGTAGAACAAACTTGTGCCAGTTGTGTCGAACAAACTTGTGCCAGTTGCGTAGAACAAACTTGTACCAGTTGCGTCAAACAAACTTATGCCAGTTGCATAGAACAAACTAGTGCCAGTTGCATAGAACAAACTTATTCCAGTTGCGTAGAACAAACTTGTGCCAGTTGCGTCAAACAAACTTGTGCCAGTTGCGTCGAACAAACTTGTGCCAGTTGTGTCGAAGAAACTTGTGCCATTTGCATTGAACAAACTTGTGCCAGTTACGTCGAACAAACTTGTGCCAGATATGGCGAACAAACTTGTGCCAGTTGCTTCAAGAAAACTTGTGCCAGTTGCATAGAACAACTTTGTGCCAGTTGAGTCGAACAAACTTGTGCTAGTTGGTAGAACAAACTTGTGCCAGTTGCGTCAAACAAACTTATGCCAGTTGCGTAAAACAAATTAGTGCCAGTTGCATAGAACAAACTTGTGCCAGTTGAGTAGAACAAACTTGTGCCAATTGCATCAAACAAACTTCTGCCAGTTGCGTCGAACAAACTTGTGCCAGTTGCGTCGAACAAACTTGTGCCAGTTGCGTCGAACAAACTTGTGCCAGTTACGGCGAACAAACTTGTGCCACTTGCGTCGAGAAAACTTGTGCCAGTTGCGTCAAATAAACTTGTGCCAGTTGTGTCAAACAAACTTGTGCCAGTTACGGCGAACCAACTTGTGCCAGTTGCGTCGAGAAAAGTTGTGCCAGTTGCGTCAAATAAACTTGTGCCAGTTGCGTCAAACAAACTTGTGCCAGTTGCGTCAAACAAACTTGTGCCAGTTGCGTCGAACAAACTTGTGCCAGTTACGGCGAACAAACTTGTGCCACTTGCGTCGAGAAAACTTGTGCCAGTTGCGTCAAATAAACTTGTGCCAGTTGTGTCAAACAAACTTGTGCCAGTTACGGCGAACCAACTTGTGCCAGTTGCGTCGAGAAAAGTTGTGCCAGTTGCGTCAAATAAACTTGTGCCAGTTGCGTCAAACAAACTTGTGCCAGTTGCGTCAAACAAACTTGTGCCAGTTGCGTCAAACAAACTTGTGCCAGTTGCGTCAAACAAACTTGTGCCAATTGATTCGAAAAAACTTGTGCCAGTTGCGTTGAACAAACTTGTGCCAGTTGCGTCTAACAAACTTGTGCCAGTTGCGTCAAACAAACTTGTGCCAGTTGCGTCGAACAAACTTGTGCCAGATATGGCAAACAAACTTTTGCCAGTTGCTTCGAGAAAACTTGTGCCTGTCGCGTAAAAAAAAACTTGTGCCAGTTGCGTCAAACAAACTTGTGTCAGTTGTGTCAAACAAACTTGTGCCTCTTGCGTCAAACAAACTTGTGCCAGTTGCATCAAACAAACTTGTACCAATTGAGTCGAAAAAACTTGTGCCTGTTACGTCGAAGAAACTTGTGCCAGTTGCGTCTAACAAACTTGTGCCAGTTGCGTCGAACAAACTTGTGCCAGTTGCGTCAAACAAACTTGTCCCAGTTGCGTAGAACAAACTTGTGCCAGTTGCGTAGAAGAACCTTGTGCCAGTTGCGTCAAACAAACTTGTGCCAGTTGCGTCAAACAAACTTGTGCCAGTTGCATTAAACAAACTTGTGCCAGTTGCATCGAACAAACTTGTGCCAGTTGCGTCGAAAAAACTTGCGCCAGTTGCGTCGAACAAACTTGTGCCAGTTGCGTTGAACAAACTTCTGCCAATTGTGTCAAACAAACTTGTGTCAGTTGCGTCAAACAAACTTGTGCCAGTTGCGTCGAACAAACTTGTGTCAGTTGGGTAGAACAAATTTGTGCCAGTTGCGTGAAACAAACTTGTGCCAGTTGCGTAGAACAAACTAGTGCCAGTTGCATAGAACAAACTTGTGCCAGATGCGTAGAACAAACTTGTGCCAGTTGCGTAGAACAAACTTGTGCCAGTTGCATAGAATAAACTTGTGCCAGTTATGTAGAACAAACTTGTGCCATTTGCGTCAAACAAACTTGTGCCAGTTGCGTCGAACAAACTTGTGCCAGTTACGGCGAACAAACTTGTGCCAGTTTCGTCAAGAAAACTTGTGCCAGTTGCGTCAAATAAACTTGTGCGAGTTGCGTCAAACAAACTTGTGCCAGTTGCGTCAAACAAACTTGTGCCAGTTGCGTCAAACAAACTTGTTCCAGTTGTGTCAAACAAACTTGTTCCAGTTGCGTCAAACAAACTTGTGCCAAATGAGTCGAAAAAACTTGTGCCAGTTGCGTCTAACAAACTTGTGCCAGTTGCGTCAAACAAACTTGTGCCAGTTGCGTCGAACAAACTTGTGCCAGATATGGCGAACAAACTTGTGCCAGTTGCTTCGAGAAAACTTGTGCCAGTTGCGTAAAAAAAAACTTGTGCCAGTTGCGTCAAACAAACTTGTGCCAGTTGCATCAAACAAACTTGTGCCTCTTGCGTCAAACAAACTTGTGCCAGTTGCGTCAAACAAACTTGTACCAATTGAGTCGAAAAAACTTGTGCCTGTTACGTCGAACAAACTTGTGCCAGTTGCGTCTAACAAACTTGTGCCAGTTGCATCAAAAAAAACTTGTGCCAGTTACGTCAAACGAACTTGTGCCAGTTGCGTCAAACAAACTTTTGCCAGTTGCGTCAAACAAACTTGTGCCAGTTGCATCAAACAAACTTGTACCAATTGAGTCGAGAAAACTTGTGCCTGTTACGTCGAATAAACTTGTGCCAGTTGCGTCGAACAAACTTGTGCCAGTTGCGTCAAACAAACTTGTGCCAGTTGTGTAGAACAAATTTGTGCCAGTTGCGTAGAAGAACCTTGTGCTAGTTGCGTCAAACAAACTTGTGCCAGTTGCGTCAAACAAACTTGTGCCAGTTGCGTTAAACAAACTTGTGCCAGTTGCATCGAACAAACTTGTGCCAGTTGCGTCGAACAAACTTGTGCCAGTTGCGTAGAAGAACCTTGTGCCAGTTGCGTCAAACGAACTTGTGCCAGTTGCGTCAAACAAACTTGTGCCAGTTGTGTCGAACACACTTGTGCCAGTTGAGTCAAACAAACTTGTGCCAGTTGGGTCGAACAAACTTGTGCCAGTTGCGTTAAACCAACTTGTGCCAGTTGCATCGAACAAACTTTTGCCAGTTGCGTCGAACAAACTTGTGACAGTTGCGTCGAAAAAACTTGCGCAAGTTACGTCAAACAAACTTGTGCCAGTTCCGTTGAACAAACTTCTGCCAGTTGTGTCAAACAAACTTGTGTCAGTTGCGTAGAACAAACTTGTGCCAGTTGCGTCGAACAAACTTATGTCAGTTGGGTAGAACAAACTTTGTGCCAGTTGCGTCAAACAAACATGTCCCAGTTGCGTAGAACAAACTATTGCCAGTTGCATAGATCAAACTTGTGCCAGATGCGTAGAACAAACTTGTGCCAGTTGCGTAGAACAACTTGTGCCAGTTGCATAGACCAAACTTGTGCCAGTTATGTAGAACAAACTTGTGCCAGTTGCGTCGAACAAACTTGTGCCAGTTGCGTCAAATAAACTTGTGCCAGTTGAGTCAAACAAACTTGTGCCAGTTGCGTCAAACAAACTTGTGCCAGTTGCGTCAAACAAACTTGTTCCAGTTGCGTCAAACAAACTTGTGCCACTTGAGTCGAAAAAACTTGTGCCAGTTGCGTCGAACAAACTTGTGCCAGTTGCGTCTAACAAACTTGTGCCAGTTGCGTCATAAAAACTTGTGCCAGTTTCGTCAAACAAACTTGTGCCAGTGGCATCCAACAAACTTGTGCCAGTTGCGTCGAACAAACTTGTGCCCGTTGCGTCAAACAAACTTGTGCCAGTTGCGTAGAACAAACTTGTGCCAGTTGCGTAGAACCACCTTGTGCCAGTTGAGTCGAACAAACTTGTGCTAGTTGGAAGAACAAATTTGTGGCAGTTGCGTCAAACAAACATATGCCAGTTGCGTAAAACAAACTAGTGCCAGTTGCATAGAACAAACTTGTGCCAGTTGAGTAGAACAAACTTGTGCCAATTGCATCAAACAAACTTGTGCCAATTGCGTCGAACAAACTTGGGCCAGCTGCGTCGAGAAAAGTTGTACCAGTTGCGTCAAATAAACTTGTGCCAGTTGCGTCAAACAAACTTGTGCCAGTTGCGTCAAACAAACTTGTGCCAGTTGCGTCAAACAAACTTGTGCCAGTTGCGTCAAACAAACTTGTGCCAATTGATTCGAAAAAACTTGTGCCAGTTGCGTTGAACAAACTTGTGCCTGTTGCGTCTAACAAACTTGTGTCAGTTGCATCAAACAAACTTGTGCCAGTTGCGTCGAACAAACTTGTGCCAGATATGGCGAACAAACTTGTGCCAGTTGCTTCGAGAAAACTTGTGCCAGTTGCGTAAAAAAAAACTTGTGTCAGTTGCGTCAAACAAACTTGTGCCAGTTGCGTCAAACAAACTTGTGCCTCTTGCGTCAAACAAACTTGTGCCAGTTGCGTCAAACAAACTTGTACCAATTGAGTCGAAAAAACTTGTGCCTGTTACGTCGAACAAACTTGTGCCAGTTGCGTCTGACAAACTTGTGCCAGTTGCATAAAAAAAAACTTGTGCCAGTTGCGTTAAGCAAACTTGTGCCAGTTGCGTCAAACAAACTTGTGCCAGTTGCGTCAAACAAACTTGTACCAGTTGCGTCAAACAAACTTGTGCCAGTTGCGTAGAAGAACCTTGTGCCAGTTGCATCAAATGAACTTGTGCCAGTTGCGTCAAACAAACTTTTGCCAGTTGCGTTAAACAAACTTGTGCCAGTTGAGTCAAACAAACTTGTGCCAGTTGGGTCGAACAAACTTGTGCCAGTTGCGTTAAACAAACTTGTGCCAGTTGCATCGAACAAACTTGTGCCAGTTGCGTCGAACAAACTTGTGCCAGTTGCGTCGAACAAACTTGCGCCAGTTACGTCAAACAAAACTTGTGCCAGTTGCGTTGAACAAACTTCTGCCAGTTGTGTCAAACAAACTTGTGTCAGTTGCGTAGAACAAACATTTGCCATTTGCGTAGAACAAACTTGTGCCAGTTGTGTCAAACAAACCTGTGCCAGTTGTGTACAACAAACTGATAAGAGTTGCGTAGAACAAACTTGTGCCAGTTGTGTCGAACAAACTTGTGCCAGTTGTGTAGAACAAACTTGTACCAGTTGTGTCAAACAAACTTATGCCAGTTGCATAGAACAAACTAGTGCCAGTTGCATAGAACAAACTTGTGCCAGTTGCGTAGAACAAACTTGTGCCAGTTTCGTCGAGAAAACTTGTGCCAGTTGCGTCGAACAAACTTGTGCCAGTTGCGTCGAAGAAACTTGTGCCAGTTGCGTCAAACAAACTTGTGCCATTTGCGTTGAACAAACTTGTGCCAGTTGTGTCGAACAAACTTGTGCCAGTTGCGTAGAACAAACTTGTACCAGTGGCGTCAAACAAACTTATGCCAGTTGCATAGAACAAACCAGTGCCAGTTGCATAGAACAAACTTGTGCCAGTTGCGTAGAACAAACTTGTGCCAGTTGCGTCAAACAAACTTGTGCCAGTTGCGTCGAACAAACTTGTGCCAGTTGCATCGAAGAAACTTGTGCCAGTTGCGTCAAACAAACTTGTGCCATTTGCGTTGAACAAACTTGTGCCAGTTGCGTCGAAGAAACTTGTGCCAGATATGGCGAACAAACTTGTGCCAGTTGCATAGAACAACCTTGTGCCAGTTGAGTCGAACAAACTTGTGCTAGTTGGTAGAACAAACTTGTGCCAGTTGCGTCAAACAAACTTATGCCAGTTGCGTAAAACAAACTAGTGCCAGTTGCATAGAACAAACTTGTGCCAGTTGAGTAGAACAAACTTGTGCCAATTGCATCAAACAAACTTCTGCCAGTTGCGTCGAGCAAACTTGTGCCAGTTGCGTCGAAGAAACTTGTGCCAGTTGCGTCAAACAAACTTGCACCAGTTGCGTCGAACAAACTTGTGCCAGTTGCGTCGAACAAACTTGTGCCAGTTACGGCGAACAAACTTGTGCCACTTGCATCGAGAAAACTTGTGCCAGTTGCGTCAAATAAACTTGTGCCAGTTGTGTCAAACAAACTTGTGCCAGTTACGGCGAACCAACTTGTGCCAGTTGCGTCGAGAAAAGTTGTGCCAGTTGCGTCAAATAAACTTGTGCCAGTTGCGTCAAACAAACTTGTGCCAGTTGCGTCAAACAAACCTGTGCCAGTTACGTCAAACAAACTTGTGCCAGTTGCGTCAAACAAACTTGTGCCACTTGATTCGAAAAAACTTGTGCCAGTTGCGTTGAACAAACTTGTGCCAGTTGCGTCTAACAAACTTGTGCCAGTTGCGTCAAACAAACTTGTGCCAGTTGCGTCGAACAAACTTGTGCCAGATATGGCAAACAAACTTGTGCCAGTTGCTTCGAGAAAACTTGTGCCAATCGCGTAAAAAAAAACTTTTGCCAGTTGCGTCAAACAAACTTGTGTCAGTTGTGTCAAACAAACTTGTGCCTCTTCCGTCAAACAAACTTGTGCCAGTTGCATCAAACAAACTTGTACCAATTGAGTCGAAAAAACTTGTGCCTGTTACGTTGAACAAACTTGTGCCAGTTGCGTCTAACAAACTTGTGCCAGTTGCGTCGAACAAACTTGTGCAAGTTACGTCAAACAAACTTGTGCCAGTTGCGTAGAACAAACATGTGCCAGTTGCGTAGAAGAACCTTGTGCCAGTTGCGTCAAACAAACTTCTGCCAGTTGCGTCAAACAAACTTGTGCCAGTTGCGTTAAACAAACTTGTGCCAGTTGCATCGAACAAACTTGTGCCAGTTGCGTCGAAAAAACTTGCGCCAGTTGCATCGAACAAACTTGTGCCAGTTGTGTTGAACAAACTTCTGCCAATTGTGTCAAACAAACTTGTGTCAGTTGCGTAGAACAAACTTGTGCCAGTTGCGTCGAACAAACTTGTGTCAGTTGGGTAGAACAAATTTGTGCCAGTTGCGTGAAACAAACTTGTGCCAGTTGCGTAGAACAAACTAGTGCCAGTTGCATAGAACAAACTTGTGCAGATGCGTAGAACAAACTTGTGCCAGTTGCGTAGAACAAACTTGTGCCAGTTGCATAGAACAAACTTGTGCCAGTTATGTAGAACAAACTTGTGCCATTTGCGTCAAACAAACTTGTGCCAGTTGCATCGAACAAACTTGTGCCAGTTACGGCGAACAAACTTGTGCCAGTTTCGTCGAGAAAACTTGTGCCAGTTGCGTCAAATAAACTTGTGCCAGTTGCGTCAAACAAACTTGTGCCAGTTGCGTCAAATAAACTTGTGCCAGTTGCGTCAAACAAAGTTGTTCCAGTTGCGTCAAACAAACTTGTGCCAATTGAGTCGAAAAAACTTGTGTCAGTTGCGTCGAACAAACTTGTGCCAGTTGCGTCAAAAAAACTTGGGCCAGTTTCGTCGAACAAACTTGTGTCAGTGGCATCCAACAAACTTGTGCCAGTTGCGTAGAACAAACTTGTGCCAGTTGCGTCAAACAAACTTGTGCCAGTTGCGTAGAACAAACTTGTGCCAGTTGCGTAGAACAACCTTGTGCCAGTTGCGTTGAACAAACTTGTGCTAGTTTGTAGAACAAACTTGTGCCAGTTGCGTCAAACAAACTTATGCCAGTTGCGTAAAACAAACTAGTGCCAGTTGCATAGAACAAACTTGTTCCAGTTGAGTAGAACAAACTTGTGCCAATTGCGTCAAACAAACTTGTGCCAGTTCGTCGAACAAACTTGTGAAAGTTGCGTCGAAGAAATTTGTGCCAGTTGCGTCACACAAACTTGTGCCAGTTGTGTCGAACAAACTTGTGCCAATTGCGCCGAACAAACTTGTGCCAGTTACGGCGAACCAACTTGTGCCACTTGCGTCGAGAAAACTTGTGCCAGTTGCGTCAAACAAACTTGTGCCTCTTGCGTCAAACAAACTTGTGCCAGTTGCGTCAAACAAACTTCTGCCAGTTGCGTCAAACAAACTTGTGCCAATTGATTGAAAAAAACTTGTGCCAGTTGCGTTGAACAAACTTGTGCCAGTTGCGTCTAAGAAACTTGTGCCAGTTGCGTCAAACAAACTTGTGCCAGTTGCGTCGAACAAACTTGTGCCAATTGCATCGAACACACTAGTGCCAGTTGCATAGAACAAACTTGTGCCAGTTGCGTCAAACAAACTTGTGCCAGTTGCGTAGAACAAACTTGTACATGTTGCGTAGAACAACCTTGTGCCAGTTGCGTCAAACAAACTTGTGCCAGTTGTGTCAAACAAACTGGTGCCAGTTGGTTCGAACAAACTTGTGCCAGTTACGTTACACAAACTTGTTCCAGTTGCGTTGAACAAACTTGTGTCAGTTGCGTCAAACAAACTTGTGCCAGTTGCGTCGAACAAACTTGCGCCAGTTCCGTCGAACAAACTTGTGCCAGTTGTTTCAAACAAACTTTTGCCAGTTGCATCAAACATACTTGTGCCAGTTGCGTCGAACAAACTTATGCCAGTTGGGTAGAACAAATATGTGCCAGTTGTGTCAAACAAATTTGTGCCAGTTGCGTAGAACACACTAGTGCCAGTTGCATAGAACAAACTTGTGCCAAATACGTAGAACAAACATTTGCCATTTGCGTAGAACAAACTTGTGCCAGTTGTGTCAAACAAACCTGTGCCAGTTGTTTACAACAAACTAGTAAGAGTTGCGTAGAACAAACTTGTGCCAGTTGTGTCAAACAAACCTGTGCCAGTTTGTACAACAAACTAGTAAGAGTTGCGTAGAAGAAACTTGTGCCAGTTGTGTCGAACAAACTTGTGCCAGTTGCGTAGAACAAACTTGTACCAGTTGCGTCAAACAAACTTATGTCAGTTGCATAGAACAAACTAGTGCCAGTTGCATAGAACAAACTTATTCCAGTTGCGTAGAACAAACATGTGCCAGTTACGTCAAACAAACTTTTGCCAGTTGCGTCGAACAAACTTGTGCCAGTTGTGTCGAAGAAACTTGTGCCATTTGCATTGAACAAACTTGTGCCAGTAACGTCGAACAAACTTGTGCCAGATATGGCGAACAAACTTGTGCCAGTTGCTTCAAGAAAACTTGTGCCAGTTGCATAGAACAACCTTGTGCCAGTTGAGTCGAACAAACTTGTGCTAGTTGGTAGAACAAACTTGTGCCAGTTGCGTCAAACAAACTTATGCCAGTTGCGTAAAACAAACTAGTGCCAGTTGCATAGAACAAACTTGTGCCAGTTGAGTAGAACAAACTTGTGCCAATTGCATCAAACAAACTTGTGCCAGTTGCGTCGAACAAACTTGTGCCAGTTGCGTCAAAGAAACTTGTGCCAGTTGCGTCAAACAAACTTGTGCCAGTTGCGTCGAACAAACTTGTGCCAGTTGCGTCGAACAAACTTGTGCCAGTTACGGCGAACAAACTTGTGCCACTTGCGTCGAGAAAACTTGTGCCAGTTGCGTCAAATAAACTTGTGCCAGTTGTGTCAAACAAACTTGTGCCAGTTACGGCGAACCAACTTGTGCCAGTTGCGTCGAGAAAAGTTGTGCCAGTTGCGTCAAATAAACTTGTGCCAGTTGCGTCAAACAAACTTGTGCCAGTTGCGTCAAACAAACTTGTGCCAGTTGCATTAAACAAACTTGTGCCAGTTGCATAAAACAAACTTGTGCCAGTTGCGTCGAAAAAACTTGCGCCAGTTGCGTCGAACAAACTTGTGCCAAAAGCGTTGAACAAACTTCTGCCAATTGTGTCAAACAAACTTGTGTCAGTTGCGTCAAACAAACTTGTGCCAGTTGCGTCGAACAAACTTGTGTCAGTTGGGTAGAACAAATTTGTGCCAGTTGCGTGAAACAAACTTGTGCCAGTTGCGTAGAACAAACTAGTGCCAGTTGCATAGAACAAACTTGTGCCAGATGCGTAGAACAAACTTGTGCCAGTTGCGTAGAACAAACTTGTGCCAGTTGCATAGAACAAACTTGTGCCAGTTATGTAGAACAAACTTGTGCCATTTGCGTCAAACAAACTTGTGCCAGTTGCGTCGAACAAACTTGTGCCAGTTACGGCGAACAAACTTGTGCTAGTTTCGTCGAGAAAACTTGTGCCAGTTGCGTCAAATAAACTTGTGCGAGTTGCGTCAAACAAACTTGTGCCAGTTGCGTCAAACAAACTTTTGCCAGTTGCGTCAAACAAACTTGTTCCAGTTGCGTCAAACAAACTTGTTCCAGTTGCGTCAAACAAACTTGTGCCAATTGAGTCGAAAAAACTTGTGCCAGTTGCGTCGAACAAACTTGTGCCAGTTGCGTCAAAAAAACTTGGGCCAGTTTCGTCGAACAAACTTGTGTCAGTTGGGTAGAAGAAACTTGTTCCAGTTGCGTAGAACAAACTTGTGCCAGTTGCGTAGAACAAACTTGTGCCAGTTGCGTCAAACAAACTTGTGCCAGTTGCGTAGAACAAACTTGTGCCAGTTGCGTAGAACAACCTTGTGCCAGTTGCATCGAACAAACTTGTGCTAGTTTGTAGAACAAACTTGTACCAGTTGCGTCAAACAAACTTATGCCAGTTGCGTAAAACAAACTAGTGCCAGTTGCATAGAACAAACTTGTTCCAGTTGAGTAGAACAAACTTGTGCCAATTGCGTCAAACAAACTTGTGCTAGTTCGTCGAACAAACTTGTGCCAATTGCGTCGAAGAAATTTATGCCAGTTGCGTCACACAAACTTGTGCCAGTTATGTCGAACAAACTTGTGCCAGTTGCGTCGAACAAACTTGTGCCAGTTACGGCGAACCAACTTGTGCCACTTGCGTCAAGAAAACTTGTGCCAGTTGCGTCAAATAAACTTGTGCCAGTTGCGTCAAACAAACTTGTGCCAGTTACGGCGAACAAACTTATGCCAGTTGCGTCAAACAAAATTGTGCCAGTTGCGTAGAACAAACTTGTACATGTTGCGTAGAACAACCTTGTGCCAGTTGCGTCAAACAAACTTGTGCCAGTTGTGTCAAACAAACTGGTGCCAGTTGGTTCGAACAAACTTGTGCCAGTTACGTTAAACAAACTTGTTCCAGTTGCGTTGAACAAACTTGTGTCAGTTGCGTCAAACAAACTTGTGCCAGTTGCGTCGAACAAACTTGCGCCAGTTCCGTCGAACAAACTTGTGCCAGTTGCTTAGAACAAACTTGTGCCAGTTGTGTTAAACAAACTTGTGCCAGTTGCATCAAACATACTTGTGCCAGTTGCGTCGAACAAACTTGTGCCAGCTGGGTAGAACAAACATGTGCCTGTTGTGTCAAACAAATTTGTGCCGGTTGCGTAGAACACACTAGTGCCAGTTGCATAGAACAAACTTTTGCCACATGCGTAGAACAAACATTTGCCATTTGCGTAGAACAAACTTGTGCCAGTTGTGTCAAACAAACCTGTGCCAGTTGTGTATAACAAACTAGTAAGAGTTGCGTAGAACAAACTTGTGCCAGTTGTGTCAAACAAACTTGTGCCAGTTTGTACAACAAACTTGTGCCAGTTGTGTCAAACAAACTTGTGCCAGTTGCGTAGAACAAACTTGTACCAGTTGCGTCAAACAAACTTATGCCAGTTGCATAGAACAAACTAGTGCCAGTTGCATAGAACAAACTTGTCCCAGTTGCGTAGAACAAACTTGTGCCAGTTGTGTCAAACAAACTTGTGCCAGTTGTGTCGAACAAACTTGTGCCAGTTGCGTCGAAGAAACTTGTGACAGTTGCGTCAAACAAACTTGTGCCATTTGCGTTGAACAACCTTGTGCCAGTTGCGTCGAACAAACTTGTGCCAGTTGCGTCAAACAAACTTGTGCCTCTTGCGTCAAACAAACTTGTGCCAGTTGTGTAAAAAAAAACTTGTGCCAGTTGCGCCAAACAAACTTGTGCCAGTTGCGTCAAACAAACTTGTGCCTCTTGCGTCAAACTAACTTGTGCCAGTTGCGTCAAACAAACTTGTGCCAATTAATTCGAAAAAACTTGTGCCAGTTGCGTTGAACAAACTTGTGCCAGTTGCGGCTAACAAACTTGTGCCAGTTGCGTCAAAAAAAACTTGTACCAGTTGCGTCGAACAAACTTGTGCCAGATATGGCGAACAAACTTGTGCCAATTGCTTCGAGAAAACTTGTGGCAGTTGCGTAAAAAAAAACTTGTGCCAGTTGCGTCAAACAAACTTGTGCCAGTTGCTTCAAACAAACTTGTGCCTCTTGCGTCAAACAAACTTGTGCCAGTTGCGTCAAACAAACTTGTGCCAGTTGCGTCGAACAAACTTGTGCCAGTTGCGTCGAACAAACTTGTGCCAGTTACGGCGAACAAACTTGTGCCACTTGCGTCGAGAAAACTTGTGCCAGTTGCGTCAAATAAACTTGTGCCAGTTGCGTCAAACAAACTTGTGCCAGTTACGGCAAACCAACTTGTGCCAGTTGCGTCGAGAAAAGTTGTGCCAGTTGCGTCAAATAAACTTGTGCCAGTTGCGTCAAACAAACTTGTGCCAGTTGCGTCAAACAAACTTGTGCCAGTTGCGTCAAACAAACTTGTGCCAGTTGCGTCAAACAAACTCGTGCCAATTGATTCGAAAAAACTTGTGCCAGTTGCGTTGAACAAACTTGTGCCAGTTGCGTCTAACAAACTTGTGCCAGTTGCGTCAAACAAACTTGTGCCAGTTGCGTCGAACAAACTTTTGCCAGATATGGCAAACAAACTTGTGCCAGTTCCTTAGAGAAAACTTGTGCCAGTCGCGTAAAAAAAAACTTGTGCCAGTGGCGTCAAACAAACTTGTGTCAGTTGCGTCAAACAAACTTGTGCCTCTTGCGTCAAACAAACTTGTGCCAGTTGCATCAAACAAACTTGTACCAATTGAGTCGAAAAAACTTGTGCCTGTTACGTCGAACGAACTTGTGCCAGTTGCGTCTATCAAACTTGTGCCAGTTGCGTCGAACAAACTTGTGCCTTTTGCGTCAAACAAACTTGTGCCAGTTGCGTAGAACAAACTTGTGCCAGTTGCGTAGAAGAACCTTGTGCCAGTTGCGTCAAACAAACTTGTGCCAGTTGCGTCATACAAACTTGTGCCAGTTGCGTTAAACAAACTTGTGCCAGTTGCATCGAACAAACTTTTGCCACTTGCGTCGAACAAACTTGTGCCAGTTGCGTCGAAAAAACTTGCGCCACTTGCGTCGAACAAACTTGTGCCAGTTGCGTCGAACAAACTTCTGCCAATTGTGTCATACAAACTTGTGTCAGTTGCGTAGAACAAACTTGTGCCAGTTGCGTCGAACAAACTTGTGTCATTGGGTAAAACAAATTTGTGCCAGTAGCTGTCAAACAAACTTGTGCCAGTTGCGTAGAACAAACTAGTGCCAGTTGCATAGAACAAACTTGTGCCAGATGCGTAGAACAAACTTGTGCCAGTTGCGTAGAATAAACTTGTGCAGGTTGTATAGAACAAACTTTTGCCAGTTATGTAGAACAAACTTGTGCCATTTGCGTCGAACAAACTTGTGCCAGTTGCGTCGAACAAACTTGTGCCAATTACGGCGAACAAACTTGTGCCAGTTTCGACGAGAAAACTTGTGCCAGTTGCGTCAAATAAACTTGTGCCAGTTGCGTCAAACAAACTTGTGCCAGTTGCGTTAAACAAACTTGTGCCAGTTGCGTCAAACAAACTTGTTCCAGTTGCGTCAAACAAACTTGTTCCAGTTGCATCAAACAAACTTGTTCCAGTTGCGTCAAACAAACTTGTGCCAATTGAGTCGAAAAAACTTGTGCCAGTTGCGTCGAACAAACTTGTGCCAGTTGCGTCAAACAAACTTGTGCCAGTTGCGTCAAAAAAACTTGGGCCAGTTTCGTCGAACAAACTTGTGTCAGTGGCATCCAACAAACTTGTGCCAGTTGCGTAGAAGAAACTTTTGCCAGTTGCGTCAAACAAACTTGTGCCAGTTGCGTAGAACCTTCTTGTTCCAGTTGCGTAGAACAAACTTGTGCCAGTTGCGCCAAACAAACTTATGCCAGTTGCGTAAAACAAACTACTGCCAGTTGCATAGAACAAACTTTTTCCAGTTGAGTAGAACAAACTTGTGCCAATTGCGTCAAACAAACTTGTGCCAGTTCGTCGAACAAACTTGTGCCAGTTGCATCGAAGAAAATTGTGCCAGTTGCGTCACACAAACTTGTGCCAGTTGCGTCGAACAAACTTGTGCCAGTTGCATCGAACAAACTTGTGCCAGTTGCGTCGAGAAAAGTTGTGCCAGTTGCGTCAAATAAACTTGTGCCAGTTGTGTCAAACAAACTTGTGCCAGTTGCGTCAAACAAACTTGTGCCAGTTGCGTCAAACAAACTTGTGCCAGTTGCGTCAAACAAACTTGTGCCAATTGATTCGAATAAACTTGTGCCAGTTGCGTTGAACAAACTTGTGCCAGTTGCGCCTAACAAACTTGTGCCAGTTGCGTCAAACAAACTTGTGCCAGTTGCGTCGAACAAACTTGTGCCAGATATGGCAAACAAACTTGTTCCAGTTGCTTCGAGAAAACTTGTGCCAGTCGCGTAAAAAAAACCTGTGCCAGTTGCATCAAACAAACTTGTGTCAGTTGCGTCAAACAAACTTGTGCCTCTTGCGTCAAACAAACTTGTGCCAGTTGCATCAAACAAACTTGTACCAATTGAGTCGAAAAACCTTGTGCCTGTTACGTCGAACAAACTTGTGCCAGTTGCGTCTAACAAATTTGTGCCAGTTGCGTCGAACAAACTTGTGCCAGTTGCGTCAAACAAACTTGTGCCAGTTGCGTTGAACAAACTTGTGCCAGTTGCGTAGAAGAACCTTGTGCCAGTTGCGTCAAACAAACTTCTGCCAGTTGCGTCAAACAAACTTGTGCCAGTTGCGTTAAACAAACTTGTGCCAGTTGCATCGAACAAACTTTTGCCAGTTGCGTCGAACAAACTTGTGCCAGTTGCGTCGAAAAAACTTGCGCCAGTTGCGTCGAACAAACTTTTGCCAATTGTGTCAAACAAACTTGTGTCAGTTGCGTAGAACAAACTTGTGCCAGTTGCATCGAACAAACTTGTGTCAGTTGGGTAGAACAAATTTGTGCCAGTTGCGTCAAACAAACTTGTGCCAGTTGCGAAGAACAAACTAGTGCCAGTTACATAGAACAAACTAGTGCCAGTTACATAGAACAAACTTGTGCCGGATGCCTAGAACAAACTTGTGCCAGTTGCATAGAACAAACTTGTGCCAGTTGCATAGAACAAACTTGTGCCAGTTATGTAGAACAAACTTGTGCCATTTGCGTCAAACAAACTTGTGCCAGTTGCGTCGAACAAACTTGTGCCAGTTACGGTGAACAAACTTGTGCCAGTTTCGTCGAAAAAACTTGTGCCAGTTGCGTCAAATAAACTTGTGCCAGTTGCATCAAACAAACTTGTGCCAGTTGCGTCAAACAAACTTGTGCCAGTTGCGTCAAACAAACTTGTTCCAGTTGTGTCAAACAAACTTGTTCCAGTTGCGTCAAACAAACTTGTGCCAATTGAGTCGAAAAAACTTGTGCCAGTTGCGCCGAACAAACTTGTGCCAGTTGCGTCTAACAAACTTGTGCCAGTTGCGTAGAACAAACTTGTGCCAGTTGCGTAGAACAACGTTGTGCCAGTTGCGTCAAACAAACTTGTGCCAGTTGCGTCGAACAAACTTGTGCCAGTTGCGTCAAACAAACTTGTGCCAGTTGCGTAGAACAAACTTGTGCCAGTTGCGTAGAAGAACCTTGTGCCAGTTGCGTCAAACAAACTTCTGCCAGTTGCGTCAAACAAACTTGTGCCAGTTGCGTTAAACAAACTTGTGCCAGTTGCATCGAACAAACTTTTGCCAGTTGCGTCGAACAAACTTGTGCCAGTTGCGTTGAAAAAACTTCCGCCAGTTGCGTCGAACAAACTTGTGCCAGTTGCGTCTAACAAAATTGTGCCAGTTGCATCAAAAAAACTTGTGCCAGTTGCGTCAAACAAACTTGTGCCAGTTGCGTCAAACAAACTTGTGCCAGTTGCGTCAAACAAACTTGTGCCAGTTGCGTAGAAGAACCTTGTGCCAGTTGCATCAAACGAACTTGTGCCAGTTGCGTCAAACAAACTTTTGCCAGTTGTGTCAAACAAACTTGTGCCAGTTGAGTCAAACAAACTTGTGCCAGTTGCTTCGAAGAAACTTGTGCCAGTTGCGTTAAAAAAACTTGTGCCAGTTGCATCGAACAAACTTTTGCCAGTTGCGTCGAACAAACTTGTGCCAGTTGCGTCGAACAAACTTGCGCCAGTTACGTCAAACAAACTTGTGCCAGTTGCGTTGAACTAACTTGTGCCAGTTGCGTCGAACAAACTTGTGTCAGTTGGGTAGAACAAATTTGTGCCAGTTGCGTCAAACAAACTTGTGCCAGTTGCGTAGAACAAACTAGGGCCAGTTGCATAGAACAAACTTGTGCCAGATGCGTAGAACAAACTTGTGCCAGTTGCGTTGAACAAACTTGTGCCAGTTGCATAGAAAAAACTTGTGCCAGTTATGTAGAACAAACTTGTGCCATTTGCGTCAAACAAACTTGTGCCAGTTGCGTCGAACAAACTTGTGCCATTTACGGCGAACAAACTTGTGCCAGTTTCTTTGAAAAAACTTGTGCCAGTTGCGTCAAATAAACTTGTGCCAGTTGCGTCAAACAAACTTATGCCAGTTGCGTCAAACAAACTTGTGCCAGTTGCGTCAAACAAACTGTTCCAGTGGCGTCAAACAAACTTGTTCCAGTTGTGTCAAACAAACTTGTGCCAATTGAGTAAAAAAAACTTGTGCCAGTTGCGTCGAACAAACTTGTGCCAGTTGCGTCTAACAAACTTGTGCCAGTTGCGTCAAAAAAACTTGGGCCAGTTTCGTCGAGCAAACTTGTGTCAGTGGCATCCAAAAAACTTGTGCCAGTTGCGTAGAACAAACTTGTGCCAGTTGCGTCAAACAAACTTGTGCCAGTTGCTTAGAACAAACTTGTGCCAGTTGCGTAGAAGATCCTTGTGCCAGTTGCGTCGAACAAACTTGTGCTAGTTTGTAGAACAAACTTGTGCCAGTTGCGTCAAACAAACTTATGCCAGTTGCGTAAAACAAACTAGTGCCAGTTGCATAGAACAAACTTGTTCCAGTTGAGTAGAACAAACTTGTGCCAATTGCGTCAAAAAAACTTGTGCCAGTTGCGTCGAAGAAATTTGTGCCACTTGCGTCACACAAACTTGTGCAAGTTGCGTCGAACAAACTTGTGCCAGTTGCGTCGAACAAACTTGTGCCAGTTACGGCGAACCAACTTGTGCCACTTGCGTCGAGAAAACTTGTGCCAGTTGCGTCAAATAAACTTGTGACAGTTGCGTCAAACAAACTTGTGACAGTTACGGCGAACAAACTTGTGCCAGTTGCGTCGAGAAAAGTTGTGCCAGTTGCGTCAAATAAACTTGTGCCAGTTGCGTCAAACAAACTTGTGCCAGTTGCGTTGAACAAACTTCTGCCAATTGTGTCAAACAAACTTGTGTCAGTTGCATAGAACAAACTTGTGCCAGTTGCAACGAACAAACTTGTGTCAGTTGGGTAGAACAAATTTGTGCCAGTTGCGTCAAACAAACTTGTGCCAGTTGCGAAGAACAAACTAGTGCCAGTTACATAGAACAAACTTGTGCCGGATGCCTAGAACAAACTTGTGCCAGTTGCGTAGAACAAACTTGTGCCAGTTGCATAGAACAAACTTGTGCCAGTTATGTAGAACAAACTTGTGCCATTTGCGTCAAACAAACTTGTGCCAGTTGCGTCGAACAAACTTGTGCCAGTTACGGCGAACAAACTTGTGCCAGTTTCGTCGAAAAAACTTGTGCCAGTTGCGTCAAATAAACTTGTGCCAGTTGCGTCAAACAAACTTGTGCCAGTTGCGTCAAACAAACTTGTGCCAGTTGCGTCAAACAAACTTGTTCCAGTTGCGTCAAACAAACTTGTTCCAGTTGCGTCAAACAAACTTGTGCCAATTGAGTCGAAAAAACTTGTGCCAGTTGCGCTGAACAAACTTGTGCCAGTTGCGTCTAACAAACTTGTGCCAGTTGCGTAGAACAAACTTGTGCCAGTTGCGTAGAACAACCTTGTACCAGTTGCGTCAAACAAACTTGTGCCAGTTGCGTCGAACAAACTTGTGCCAGTTGCGTCAAACAAACTTGTGCCAGTTGCGTAGAACAAACTTGTGCCAGTTGCGTAGAAGAACCTTGTGCCAGTTGCGTCAAACAAACTTCTGCCAGTTGCGTCAAACAAACTTGTGCCAGTTGCGTTAAACAAACTTGTGCCAGTTGCATCGAACAAACTTTTGCCAGTTGCGTCGAACAAACTTGTGCCAGTTGCGTTGAAAAAACTTCCGCCAGTTGCGTCGAACAAACTTGTGCCAGTTGCATCTAACAAACTTGTGCCAGTTGCATCAAAAAAACTTGTGCCAGTTGCGTCAAACAAACTTGTGCCAGTTGCGTCAAACAAACTTGTGCCAGTTGCGTCAAACAAACTTGTGCCAGTTGCGTAGAAGAACCTTGTGCCAGTTGCATCAAACGAACTTGTGCCAGTTGTGTCAAACAAACTTTTGCCAGTTGCGTCAAACAAACTTGTGCCAGTTGAGTCAAACAAACTTGTGCCAGTTGGTTCGAACAAACTTGTGCCAGTTGCGTTAAACAAACTTGTGCCAGTTGCATCGAACAAACTTTTGCCAGTTGCGTCGAACAAACTTGTGCCAGTTGCGTCGAACAAACTTGCGCCAGTTACGTCAAACAAACTTGTGCCAGTTGCGTTGAACAAACTTGTGCCAGTTGCGTCGAACAAACTTGTGTCAGTTGGGTAGAACAAATTTGTGCCAGTTGCGTCAAACAAACTTGTGCCAGTTGCGTAGAACAATCTAGGGCCAGTTGCATAGAACAAACTTGTGCCAGATGCGTAGAACAAACTTGTGCCAGTTGCCTTGAACAAACTTGTGCCAGTTGCATAGAACAAACATAAACTTGTGCCAGTTGCGTCAAACAAACTTGTGCCAGTTGCGTCAAACAAACTTGTGCCAGTTGCGTCAAACAAACTGTTCCAGTGGCGTCAAACAAACTTGTTCCAGTTGTGTCAAACAAACTTGTGCCAATTGAGTAAAAAAAACTTGTGCCAGTTGCGTCGAACAAACTTGTGCCAGTTGCGTCTAACAAACTTGTGCCAGTTGCGTCAAAAAAACTTGGGCCAGTTTCGTCGAGCAAACTTGTGTCAGTGGCATCCAACAAACTTGTGCCAGTTGCGTAGAACAAACTTGTGCCGGTTGCGTCAAACAAACTTGTGCCAGTTGCTTAGAACAAACTTGTGCCAGTTGCGTAGAAGATCCTTGTGCCAGTTGCGTCGAACAAACTTGTGCTAGTTTGTAGAACAAACTTGTGCCAGTTGCGTCAAACAAACTTATGCCAGTTGCGTAAAACAAACTAGTGCCAGTTGCATAGAACAAACTTGTTCCAGTTGAGTAGAACAAACTTGTGCCAATTGCGTCAAAAAAACTTGTGCCAGTTGCGTCGAAGAAATTTGTGCCACTTGCGTCACACAAACTTGTGCAAGTTGCGTCAAACAAACTTGTGCCAGTTGCGTCGAACAAACTTGTGCCAGTTACGGCGAACCAACTTGTGCCACTTGCGTCGAGAAAACTTGTGCCAGTTGCGTCAAATAAACTTGTGACAGTTGCGTCAAACAAACTTGTGACAGTTACGGCGAACAAACTTGTGCCAGTTGCGTCGAGAAAAGTTGTGCCAGTTGCGTCAAATAAACTTGTGCCAGTTGCGTCAAACAAACTTGTGCCAGTTGCGTCAAACAAACTTGTGCCAGTTACGTCAAACAAACTTGTGCCAGTTGCGTCAAACAAACTTGTGCCAATTGATTCGAAAAAACTTGTGCTAGTTGCGTTGAACAAACTTGTGTCAGTTGCGTCAAACAAACTTGTGCCTCTTGCGTCAAACAAACTTGTGCCAGTTGCGTTAAACAAACTTGTGCCAGTTGCATCGAACAAACTTTTGCCAGTTGCGTCGAACAAACTTGTGCCAGTTGCGTCGAAAAAACTTGCGCCAGTTGCGTCGAACAAACTTGTGCCAGTTGCGTTGAACAAACTTCTGGCAATTGTATCAAACAAACTTGTGTCAGTTACGTAGAACAAACTTGTGCCAGTTGCGTCGAACAAACTTGTGTCAGTTGGGTAGAACAAATTTGTGCCAGTTGCGTCAAACAAACTTGTGTCAGTTGGGTAGAACAAATTTGTGCCAGTTGCGTCAAACAAACTTGTGCCAGTTGCGTAGAACAAACTAGTGCCAGTTGCATAGAGCAAACTTGTGCCGGATGCGTAGAACAAACTTGTGCCAGTTGCGTAGAACAAACTTGTGCCAGTTGCATAGAACAAACTTGTACCAGTTATGTAGAACAAACTTGTGCCATTTGCGTCAAGCAAACTTGTGCCAGTTGCATCGAACAAACTTGTGCCAGTTACGGCGAACAAACTTGTGCCAGTTTCGTTGAAAAAACTTGTGCCAGTTGCGTCAAATAAACTTGTGCCAGTTGCGTCAAACAAACTTGTGCCAGTTGCGTCAAACAAACTTGTGCCAGTTGCGTCAAACAAACTTGTTCCAGTTGCGTCAAACAAACTTGTTCCAGTTGCGTCAAACAAACTTGTGCCAATTGAGTCGAAAAAACTTGTGCCAGTTGCGTCGAACAAATTTGTGCCAGTTGCTTCTAACAAACTTGTGCCAGTTGCGTCAAAAAAACTTGGGCCAGTTTCGTCGAACAAACTTGTGTCAGTGGCACCCAACAAACTTGTGCCAGTTACGTAGAACAAACTTGTGCCAGTTGCGTCAAACAAACTTGTGCCAGTTGCGTAGAACAAACTTGTGCCAGTTGCGTAGAACAACCTTGTGCCAGTTGCGTCGAACAAACTTGTGCTAGTTTGTAGAACAAACTTGTGCCAGTTGCGTCGAAGAAACTTGTGCCAGTTGCGTCGAAGAAACTTGTGACAGTTGCGTCAAACAAACTTGTGCCATTTGCGTTGAACAAACGTGTGCCAGTTGTGTCGAACAAACTTCTGCCAGTTGCGTCAAACAAACTTGTGCCTCTTGCGTCAAACAAACTTGTGCCAGTTGCGTAAAAAAAAACTTGTGCCAGTTGCGTCAAACAAACTTGTGCCAGTTGCGTCAAACAAACTTGTGCCTCTTGCCTCAAACAAACTTGTGCCAGTTGCGTCAAACAAACTTGTACCAATTGAGTCGAAAAAACTTGTGCCTGTTACGTCGAACAAACTTGTGCCAGTTGCGTCTAACAAACTTGTGCCAGTTGCGTCAAACAAACTTGTGCCAGTTGCGTCAAACAAACTTGTGTCAGTTGCGTAGAACAAACTTGTGCCAGTTGCGTCAAACAAACTTGTGCCACTTGAGTACAAGAACCTTGTGCCAGTTGCGTCAAACAATCTTGTGCCAGTTGCGTCGAACAAACTTGTGCCAGTTGAGTCAAACAAACTTGTGCCAGTTGGGTCTAAAAAACTTGTGCCAGTTGTGTTAAACAAACTTGTGCCAGTTGCATCGAAGAAACTTTTCCCAGTTGCGTTGAACAAACTTGTGCCAGTTGCGTTGAACAAACTTCTGCCAGTTGTGTCAAACAAACTTTTGTCAGTTGCGTAGAACAAACTTGTGCCAGTTGCGTCGAACAAACATGTGTCAGTTGGGTAGAACAAACTTGTGCCAGTTGCGTCAAACAAACATGTCCCAGTTGCGTAGAACAAACTAGTGCTAGTTGCATAGAACAAACTTGTGCCAGATGCGTAGAACAAACTTGTGTCAGTTGCGAAGAACAAACTTGTGCCAGTTGCATAGAACAAACTTGTGCCAGTTACGTAGAACAAACTTGTGCCAGTTGCGTCGAACAAACTTGTGCCAGTTGCGTCGAACAAACTTGTGTCAGTTACGGCGAACAAACTTGTGCCAGTTTCGTCGAGAAAACTTGTGCCAGTTGCGTCAAATAAACTTGTGCCAGTTGCGTCAAACAAACTTGTGCCAGTTGCGTCAAACAAACTTGTGCCAGTTGCGTCAAACAAACTTGTTCCAGTTGCATCAAACAAACTTGTGTCACTTGA
This sequence comes from Macrobrachium rosenbergii, assembly GCA_039081455.1. Taxonomy (NCBI): domain Eukaryota; kingdom Metazoa; phylum Arthropoda; class Malacostraca; order Decapoda; family Palaemonidae; genus Macrobrachium; species Macrobrachium rosenbergii. Next base: position 805,629 of record JANJGK010000135.1, on the reverse strand, counting down.
GTCGAAAAAACTTGTGCCAGTTGCGTCGAACAAACTTGTGCCAGTTTTGTCTAACAAACTTGTGCCAGTTGCGTCAAAAAAACTTGTGCCAGTTTCGTCAAACAACCTTGTGCCAGTGGCATCCAACAAACTTGTGCAAGTTGCGTCGAACAAACTTGTGCCAGTTGCGTCAAACAAACTTGTGCCAGTTGCGTAGAACAAACTTGTGCCAGTTGCGTAGAACAACCTTGTGCCAGTTGAGTCGAACAAACTTGTGCTAGTTGGTAGAACAAACTTGTGCCAGTTGCGTCAAACAAACTTATGCCAGTTGCGTAAAACAAACTAGTGCCAGTTGCATAGAACAAATTGTGCCAGTTGAGTAGAACAAAAATGTGCTAATTGCATTACACAAACTTGTGCCAGTTGCGTCGAACAAACTTGTGCCAGTTGCGTCGAAGAAACTTGTGCCAGTTGCATCAAATAAACTTGTACCAGTTGCGTCAAACAAACTTGTGCCAGTTACGGCAAACAAACTTGTGCCAGCTGCGTCGAGAAAAGTTGTGCCAGTTGCGTCAAATAAACTTGTGCCAGTTGCGTCAAACAAACTTGTGCCAGTTGCGTCAAACAAACTTGTGCCAGTTGCGTCAAACAAACTTGTGCCAGTTGCATCAAACAAAATTGTGCCAATTGATAAAAAAAACTTGTGCCAGTTGCGTTGAACAAACTTGTGCCACTTGCGTCAAACAAACTTGTGCCAGTTGCATCAAACAAACTTGTGCCAGTTGCGTCAAACAAACTTGTGCCAGATATGGCGAACAAACTTGTGCCAGTTGCTTCGAGAAAACTTGTGCCAGTTGCGTCAAAAAAAATTTGTGCCAGTTGCGTCAAACAAACTTGTGAGTGTTGCGTCAAACAAACTTGTGCCTCTTGCGTCAAACAAACTTGTGCCAGTTGCGTCAAACAAAATTGTACCAATTGAGTCGAAAAAACTTGTGCCTGTTACGTCGAACAAACTTGTGCCAGTTGCGTCTAACAAACTTGTGCCAGTTGCGTCAAAAAAAACTTGTGCCAGTTGCGTCAAACAAACTTGTGCCAGTTGCGTCAAACAAACTTGTGCCAGTTGCGTAGAACAAACTTGTGCCAGTTGCGTCAAACAAACTTGTGGCAGTTGCGTAGAAGAACCTTGTGCCAGTTGCATCAAACGAACTTGTGCCAGTTGCATCAAACAAACTTTTGCCAGTTGCGTCAAACAAACTTGTGCCAGTTGAGTCAAAAAACTTGTGCCAGTTGGGTAGAACAAACTTGTCCCAGTTGCGTTAAATAAACTTGTGCCAGTTGCATCGAACAAACTTTTGCTAGTTGCGTCGAACAAACTTGTGCCAGTTGCGTCGAACAAACTTGTGCCAGTTACGTCAAACAAACTTGTGCCAGTTGCGTTGAACAAACTTCTGCCAGTTGTGTCAAACAAACTTGTGTCAGTTGCATAGAACAAACATTTGCCATTTGCGTAGAACAAACTTGTGCCAGTTGTGTCAAACAAACCTGTGCCAGTTGTGTACAACAAACTAGTAAGAGTTGCGTAGAACAAACTTGTGCCAGTTGTGTCGAACAAACTTGAGCCAGTTGCGTAGAACAAACATGTACCAGTTGTGTCAAACAAACTTATGCCAGTTGCATAGAACAAACTAGTGCCAGTTGCATAGAACTAACTTGTCCCAGTTGCGTAGAACAAACTTGAGCCAGTTGCGTCAAACAAACTTGTGCCAGTTGCGTCGAACAAACTTGTGCCAGTTGCGTCAGAGAAACTTGTGTCAGTTGCGTCAAACAACCTTGTGCCATTTGCGTCGAACAAACTTGTGCCAGTTGCGTCGAACAAACTTGTGCCAGATATGGCGAACAAACTTGTGCCAGTTGCTTCGAGAAAACTTGTGCCAGTTGCGTAACAAAAAACTTGTGCCAGTTGCGTCAAACAAACTTGTGCCAGTTGCGTCAAACAAACTTGTGCCAGTTGCGTCAAACAAACTTGTGCCTCTTGCGTTAAACAAACTTGTGCCAGTTCCGTCAAACAAACTTGTACCAATTGAGTCGAAAAAACTTGTGCCAGTTACACCGAACAAACTTGTGCCAGTTACGTTTAACAAACTTGTGCCAGTTGCGTCAAACAAACTTGTGCCAGTTGCGATAAACAAACTTGTGCCAGTTGCGTCAAAAAAACTTGTGCCAGTTGCGTAAAACAAACTTGTGCCAGTTGCGTAGAAGAACCTTGTGCCAGTTGCATAGAAGAACCTTGTGCCAGTTGCGTGAAACGAACTTGTGCCAGTTGCGTCAAACAAACTTGTGCCAGTTGCGTCGAACAAACTTGTGCCAGTTGAGTCAAAGAAAATTGTGCCAGTTGGGTCGAACAAACTTGTGCCAGTTGCGTTAAACAAACTTGTGCCAGTTGCATCGAACAAACTTTTGCCAGTTGCGTCGAACAAACTTGTGACAGTTGCGTCGAAAAAACTTGTGCCAGTTATGTAGAACAAACTTGTGCCAGTTATGTAGAACAAACTTGTGCCAGTTGCGTCGAACAAACTTGTGCCAGTTGCGTCGAACAAACTTGTGCCAGTTACGGCGAACAAACTTGTGCCAGTTGCGTCAAAGAAACTTGTGCCAGTTGCGTCAAACAAACTTGTGCCAGTTGCGTCAAACAAACTTGTGCCAGTTGCGTCAAACAAACTTGTTCCAGTTGCGTCAAAGAAACTTGTGCCACTTGAGTCGAAAAAACTTGTGCCAGTTGCGTCGAACAAACTTGTGCCAGTTGCATCTAACAAACTTGTGCCAGTTGCGTCAAAAAAACTTGTGCCAGTTTCGTCAAACAAACTTGTGCCAGTTGCATCCAACAAACTTGTGCCAGTTGCGTCGAACAAACTTGTGCCAGTTGCGTCAAACAAACTTGTGCCAGTTGCGTAGAACAAACTTGTGCCAGTTGCGTAGAACAACCTTGTGCCAGTTGAGTCGAACAAACTTGTGCTAGTTGGTAGAACAAACTTGTGCCAGTTGCGTCAAACAAACATATGCCAGTTGCATAAAACAAACAAGTGCGAGTTGCATAGAAGAAACTTGTCCCATTTGAGTAGAACAAACTTGTGCCAATTGCATCAAACAAACTTGTGCCAGTTGCGTCGAACAAACTTGTGCCAGTTGCATCGAAGAAACTTGTGCCAGTTGCGTCAAACAAACTTGTGCCAGTTGCGTCGAACAAACTTGTGCCAGTTGCGTTGAACAAACTTGTGCCAGTTACGGCGAACAAACTTGTGCCACTTGCGTCGAGAAAACTTGTGTCAGTTGCGTCAAATAAACTTGTGCCAGTTGCGTCAAAAAAACTTGTGCCAGTTACGGCGAACAAACTTGTGCCAGCTGCGCCGAGAAAAGTTGTGCCAGTTGCGTCAAATAAACTTGTGCCAGTTACGGCAAACAAACTTGTGCCAGTTGCGTCAAACCAACTTGTGCCAGTTGCGTCAAACAAACTTGTGCCAGTTGCGTCAAACAAACTTGTGCCAATTGATTCGAAAAAACTTGTACCAGTTGCGTTGAACAAACTTGTGCCAGTTGCGTCTAAGAAACTTGTGCCAGTTGCGTCAAACAAACTTGTGCCAGTTGCGTCGAAAAAACTTGTGCCAGATATGGCGAACAAACTTGTGCCAGTTGCTTCGAGAAAACTTGTGCCAGTTGCGTAAAAAAAAACTTGTGCCAGTTGCGTCAAACAAACTTGTGCCAGTTGCGTCAAACAAACTTGTGCCAGTTGCGTCATACAAACTTGTGCCAGTTGCGTCAAACGAACTTGTGCCAGTTGCGTCAAACAAACTTTTGCCAGTTGCGTAGAAGAACCTTGTGCCAGTTGCGTCAAACAAACTTGTGCCAGTTGCGTCAAACAAACTTTAGCCAGTTGCGTCAAACAAACTTGTGCCAGTTGAGTCAAACAAACTTGTGCCAGTTGGGTCGAAGAAACTTGTGCCAGTTGTGTTAAACAAACTTGTGCCAGTTGCATCGAACAAACTTTTGCCAGTTGCGTCGAACAAACTTGTGCCAGTTGCGTCGAACAAACTTGCGCCAGTTACGTCAAACAAACTTGTGCCAGTTACGTTGAACAAACTTCTGCCAGTTGTGTCAAACAAACTTGTAGCAGTTGCGTAGAACAAACATTTGCCATTTGCGTAGAAAAAACTTGTGCCAGTTGTGTCAAACAAACCTGTGCCAGTTGTGTACAACAAACTAGTAAGAGTTGCGTAGAACAAACTTGTGCCAGTTGTGTCAAATAAACTTGTGGCAGTTGCGTAGAACAAACTTGTACCAGTTGCGTCAAACAAACTTATGCCAGTTGCGTAAAACAAACTAGTGCCAGTTGCATAGAACAAACTTGTGCCAGTTGAGTAGAACAAACTTGTGCCAATTGCATCAAACAAACTTGTGCCAGTTGCGCCGAACAAACTTGTGCCAGTTGCGTCGAAGAAACTTGTGCCAGTTGCGTCAAACAAACTTGTGCCAGTTGCATCGAACAAACTTGTGCCAGTTGCGTCGAACAAACTTGTGCCAGTTACGGCGAACAAACTTGTGCCACTTGCATCGAGAAAACTTGTGCCAGTTACGTCAAACAAACTTGTGCCAGTTACGGCAAACCAACTTGTGCCAGTTGCGTCGAGAAAAGTTGTGCCAGTTGCGTCAAATAAACTTGTGCCAGTTGCGTCAAACAAACTTGTGCCAGTTGCGTCAAACAAACTTGTGCCAGTTGTGTCAAACAAACTTGTTCTAGTTGCGTCAAACAAACTTCTGCCAATTGATTCGAAAAAACTTGTGCCAGTTGCGTTGAATAAACTTGTGCCAGTTGCGTCTAACAAACTTGTGCCAGTTGCGTCAAACAAACTTGTGCCAGTTGCGTCGAACAAACTTGTGCCAGATATGGCAAACAAACTTGTGCCAGTTGCTTCGAGAAAACTTGTGCCAGTCGCGTAAAAAAAAACTTGTGCCATTTGCGTCAAACAAACTTGTGCCAGTTGCGTCAAACAAACTTGTGCCTCTTGCGTCAAACAAACTTGTGCCAGTTGCATCATTAAACTTGTACCAATTGAGTCGAAAAAACTTGTGCCTGTTACGTCGAATAAAGTTGTGCCAGTTGCGTCTAACAAACTTGTGCCAGTTGCGTCGAACAAACTTGTGCCAGTTGCGTCAAACAAACTTGTGCCAGTTGCGTAGAACAAACTTGTGCCAGTTGCGTAGAAGAACCTTGTGCCAGTTGAGTCAAACAAACTTGTGCCAGTTGCGTCAAACAAACTTGTGCCAGTTGCGTCATACAAACTTGTGCCAGTTGCATCGAACAAACTTGTGCCAGTTGCGTCAAACAAACTTGTGCCAGTTGCGTAGAAGAACCTTGTGCCAGTTGCGTCAAACGAACTTGTGCCAGTTGCGTCAAACAAACTTGTGCCAGTTGCGTCGAACACACTTGTGCCAGTTGAGTCAAACAAACTTGTGCCAGTTGAGTCGAACAAACTTGTGCCAGTTGCGTTAAACAAACTTGTGCCAGTTGCATCGAACAAACTTTTGCCAGTTGCGTCGAACAAACTTGTGACAGTTGCGTCGAACAAACTTGCGCCAGTTACGTCAAACAAACTTGTGCCAGTTGCGTTGAACAAACTTCTGCCAGTTGAGTCAAACAAACTTGTGTCAGTTGCGTAGAACAAACTTGTGCCAGTTGCATCGAACAAACTTATGTCAGTTGGGTAGAACAAACTTGTGCCAGTTGCGTCAAACAAACATGTCCCAGTTGCGTAGAACAAACTAGTGCCAGTTGCATAGAACAAACTTGTGCCAGATGCGTAGAACAAACTTGTGCCAGTTGCGTCGAACAAACTTGTGACAGTTGCATAGAACAAACTTGTGCCAGTTGCGTAGAACAAACTAGTGCCAGTTGCATAGAACAAACTTGTGCCAGATGCGTAGAACAAACTTGTGCCAGTTGCGTAGAACAAACTTGTGCCAGTTGCATAGAACAAACTTGCGCCAGTTATGTAGAACAAACTTGTGCCATTTGCGTCAAACAAACTTGTGCCAGTTGCGTCGAACAAACTTGTGCCAGTTACGGCGAACAAACTTGTGCCAGTTTCGACGAGAAAACTTGTGCCAGTTGCGTCAAATAAACTCGTGCCAGTTGCGTCAAACAAACTTGTGCCAGTTGTGTCAAACAAACTTGTGCCAGTTGCGTCAAACAACCTTGTTCCAGTTGCGTCAAACAAACTTGTTCCAGTTGCGTCAAAAAAACTTGTGCCAATTGAGTCGAAAAAACTTGTGCCAGTTGCGTCGAACAAACTTGTGCCAGTTGCGTCTAACAAACTTGTGCCAGTTGCGTAAAAAAAACTTGGGCCAGTTTCGTCGAACAAACTTGTGTCAGTGGCATCCAACAAACTTGTGCCAGTTGCGTAGAACAAACTTGTGCCAGTTGCGTCAAACAAACTTGTGCCAGTTGCGTAGAACAAACTTGTGCCAGTTGCGTAGAACAACCTTGTGCCAGTTGCGGCGAACAAACTTGTGCTAGTTTGTAGAACAAACTTGTGCCAGTTGCGTCAAACAAACTTATGCCAGTTGCGTAAAAAAAACTAGTGCCAGTTGCATAGAACAAACTTGTTCCAGTTGAGTAGAACAAACTTGTGCCAATTGCGTCAAACAAACTTGTGCCAGTTCGTCGAACAAACTTGTGCCAGTTGCATCGAAGAAATTTGTGCCAGTTGCGTCACACAAACTTGTGCCAGTTGCGTCGAACAAACTTGTGCCAGTTGCGTCGAACATACTTGTGCCAGTTACGGCGAACCAACTTGTGCCACTTGCGTCGAGAAAACTTGTGCCAGTTGCGTCAAATAAACTTTTGCCAGTTGCGTCAAACAAACTTGTGCCAGTTACGGCGAACAAACTTGTGCCAGTTGCGTCGAGAAAAGTTGTGCCAGTTGCGTCAAATAAACTTGTGCCAGTTGTGTCAAACAAACTTGTGCCAGTTGCGTCAAACAAACTTGTGCCAGTTGTGTCAAACAAACTTGTGCCAGTTGTGTCAAACAAACTTGTGCCAGTTGTGTCAAACAAACTTGTGCCAGTTGCGTTGAACAAACTTGTGCCAGTTGCGTCTAACAAACTTGTGCCAGTTGCGTCGAACAAACTTGTGCCAGTTGCGTCGAACAAACTTGTGCCAGATATGGCAAACAAACTTGTGCCAGTTGCTTCGAGAAAACTTGTGCCAGTCGCGTAAAGAAAAACTTGTGCCAGTTGCGCCAAACAAACTTGTGTCAGTTGCGTCAAACAAACTTGTGCCTCTTGCGTCAAACAAACTTGTGCCAGTTGCATCAAACAAACTTGTACCAATTGAGTCGAAAAAACTTGTACCTGTTACGTCGAACAAACTTGTGCCAGTTGCGTCTAACAAACTTGTGCCAGTTGTGTCGAACAAACTTGTGCCAGTTGCGTCAAACAAACTTGTGCCAGTTGTGTAGAACAAACTTGTGCCAGTTGCGTAGAAGAACCTTGTGCCAGTTGCGTCAAACAAACTTCTGCCAGTTGCGTCAAAGAAACTTGTGCCAGTTGCGTTAAACAAACTTGTGCCAGTTGCATCGAACAAACTTTTGCCAGTTGCGTCGAACAAACTTGTGCCAGTTATGTCGAAAAAACTTGCACCAGTTGCGTCGAACAAACTTGTGCCAGTTGCGTTGAACAAACTTCTGCCAATTGTGTCAAACAAACTTGTGTCAGTTGCGTAGAACAAACTTGTGCCAGTTGCGTTGAACAAACTTGTGCCAGTTGCGTAGAACAAGCTAGTGCCAGTTGAATAGAACAAACTTGTGCCGGATGCGTAGAACAAACTTGTGCCAGTTGCGTAGAACAAACTTGTGCCAGTTGCATAGAACAAACTTGTGCCAGTTATGTAGAACAAACTTGTGCCATTTGCGTCAAACAAACTTGTGCCAGTTGCGTCGAACAAACTTGTGCCTGTTACGGCGAACAAACTTGTGCTAGTTTCGTCGAAAAAACTTGTGCCAGTTGCGTCAAACAAACTTGTGCCAATTGAGTCGAAAAAACTTGTGCCAGTTGCGTCGAACAAACTTGTGCCAGTTGCGTCTAACAAACTTTTGCCAGTTGCGTAGAACAAACCTGTGCCAGTTGCGTAGAACAACCTTGTGCCAGTTGCGTCAAACAAACTTGTGCCATTTGCGTCAAACAAACTTGTGCCAGTTGCGTCGAACAAACTTGTGCCAGTTACGGCAAACAAACTTGTGCCAGTTTCGTCGAAAAAACTTGTGCCAGTTGCGTCAAACAAACTTGTGCCAATTGAGTCGAAAAAACTTGTGCCAGTTGCGTCGAACAAACTTGTGCCAGTTGCGTCTAACAAACTTTTGCCAGTTGCGTAGAACAAACCTGTGCCAGTTGCGTAGAACAACCTTGTGCCAGTTGCGTCAAACAAACTTGTGCCACTTGCGTCGAACAAACTTGTGCCAGTTGCGTCAAACAAACTTGTGCCAGTTGCGTAGGACAAACTTGTGCCAGTTGCATAGAAGAACCTTGTGCCAGTTGCATCAAACAAACTTCTGCCAGTTGCGTCAAACAAACTTGTGCCAGTTGCGTTAAACAAACTTGTGCCAGTTGCATCAAACAAACTTTTCCAGTTGCGTCGAACAAACTTGTGCCAGTTGCGTCGAAAAAAACTTGCGCCAGTTGCGTCGAACAAACTTGTGCCAGTTGCGTCTAACAAAGTTGTGCCAGTTGCATAAAAAAAAACTTTTGCCTGTTGCGTCAAACAAACTTGTGCCAGTTGCGTCAAACAAAATTGTGCCAGTTGCGTCAAACAAACTTGTGCCAGTTGCGTAGAAGAACCTTGTGCCAGTTGCACCAAACGAACTTGTGCCAGTTGCGTCAAACAAACTTTTGCCAGTTGCGTCAAACAAACTTGTGCCAGTTGAGTCAAACAAACTTGTGCCAGTTGGGTCGAACAAACTTGTGCCAGTTGAGTTAAACAAACTTGAGCCAGTTGCGTAAAACAAACTTGTGCCAGTTGCGTAGAAGAACCTTGTGCCAGTTGCGTAGAAGAACCTTGTGCCAGTTTCGCCAAACGAACTTTTGCCAGTTGCGTCAAACAAACTTGTGCCAGTTGCGTCGAACAAACTTGTGCCAGTTGAGTCAAACAAACTTGTGCCAGTTGGGTCGAACAAACTTGTGCCAGTTGCGTTAAACAAACTTGTGCCAGTTGCATCGAACAAACTTTTGCCAGTTGCATCGAACAAACTTGTGACAGTTGCGTCGAACAAACTTGCGCCAGTTACGTCAAACAAACTTGTGCCAGTTGCGTTGAACAAACTTCTGCCAGTTGTGTCAAACAAACTTGTGTCAGTTACGTAGAACAAACTTGTGCCAGTTGCGTCGAATAAACTTATGTCAGTTGGGTAGAACAAACTTGTGCCAGTTGCGTCAAACAAACTTATGCCAGTTGCGTAAAACAAACTAGTGCCAGTTGCATAGAACAAACTTGTGCCAGATGCGTAGAACAAACTTGTGCCAGTTGCGTAGGACAAACTTGTGCCAGTTGCATAGAACAAACTTGTGCCAGTTATGTAGAACAAACTTGTGCCAGTTGCGTCGAACAAACTTGTGCCAGTTGCGTCGAACAAACTTGTGCCAGTTACGGCGAACAAACTTGTGCCAGTTGCGTCAAAGAAACTTGTGCCAGTTGCGTCAAACAAACTTGTGCCAGTTGCGTCAAACAAACTTGTGCCAGTTGCGTCAAACAAACTTGTTCCAGTTGCGTCAAAGAAACTTGTGCCACTTGAGTCGAAAAAACTTGTGCCAGTTGCGTCGAACAAACTTGTGCCAGTTGCATCTAACAAACTTGTGCCAGTTGCGTCAAAAAAACTTGTGCCAGTTTCGTCAAACAAACTTGTGCCAGTTGCATCCAACAAACTTGTGCCAGTTGCGTCGAACAAACTTGTGCCAGTTGCGTCAAACAAACTTGTGCCAGTTGCGTAGAACAAACTTGTGCCAGTTGCGTAGAACAACCTTGTGCCAGTTGAGTCGTACAAACTTGTGCTAGTTGGTAGAACAAACTTGTGCCAGTTGCGTCAAACAAACATATGCCAGTTGCATAAAACAAACAAGTGCCAGTTGCATAGAAGAAACTTGTGCCATTTGAGTAGAACAAACTTGTGCCAATTGCATCAAACAAACTTGTGCCAGTTGCATCGAACAAACTTGTGCCAGTTGCGTCGAAGAAACTTGTGCCAGTTGCGTCAAACAAACTTGTGCCAGTTGCGTCGAACAAACTTGTGCCAGTTGCGTCGAACAAACTTGTGCCAGTTACGGCGAACAAACTTGTGCCACTTGCGTCGAGAAAACTTGTGTCAGTTGCGTCAAATAAACTTGTGCCAGTTGCGTCAAACAAACTTGTGCCAGTTACGGCGAACAAACTTGTGCCAGCTGCGCCGAGAAAAGTTGTGCCAGTTGCGTCAAATAAACTTGTGCCAGTTACGTCAAACAAACTTGTGCCATTGCGTCAAACCAACTTGTGCCAGTTGCGTCAAACAAACTTGTGCCAGTTGCGTCAAACAAACTTGTGCCAATTGATTCGAAAAAACTTGTGCCAGTTGCGTTGAACAAACATGTGCCAGTTGCGTCTAACAAACTTGTGCCAGTTGCGTCAAACAAACTTGTGCCAGTTGCGTCGAAAAAACTTGTGCCAGATATGGCGAACAAACTTGTGCCAGTTGCTTTGAGAAAACTTGTGCCAGTTGCGTAAAAAAAAACTTGTGCCAGTTGCGTCAAACAAACTTGTGCCAGTTGCGTCAAACAAACTTGCGCCTCTTGCGTCAAACAAACTTGTGCCAGTTGCGTCAAACAAACTTGTACCAATTGAGTCGAAAAAACTTGTGCCTGTTACGTCGAACAAACTTGTGCCAGTTGCGTCTAACAAACTTGTGCCAGTTGCGTCAAAAAAACTTGTGCCAGTTGCGTCAAACAAACTTGTGCCAGTTGCGTCAAACAAACTTGTGCCAGTTGCGTCATACAAACTTGTGCCAGTTTCGTCAAACGAACTAGTGCCAGTTGCGTCAAACAAACTTTTGCCAGTTGCGTAGAAGAACCTTGTGCCAGTTGCGTCAAACAAACTTGTGCCAGTTGCGTCAAACAAACTTTAGCCAGTTGCGTCAAACAAACTTGTGCCAGTTGAGTCAAACAAACTTGTGCCAGTTGGGTCGAAGAAACTTGTGCCAGTTGTGTTAAACAAACTTGTGCCAGTTGCATCGAACAAACTTTTGCCAGTTGCGTCGAACAAACTTGTGCCAGTTGCGTCGAACAAACTTGCGCCAGTTGTGTCAAACAAACTTGTGCCAGTTGCGTTGAACAAACTTCTGCCAGTTGTGTCAAACAAACTTGTGGCAGTTGCGTAGAACAAACATTTGCCATTTGCATAGAACAAACTTGTGCCAGTTGTGTCAAACAAACCTGTGCCAGTTGTGTACAACAAACTAGTAAGAGTTGAGTAGAACAAACTTGTGCCAGTTGTGTCAAACAAACTTGTGCCAGTTGCGTAGAACAAACTTGTACCAGTTGCGTCAAACAAACTTATGCCAGTTGCGTAAAACAAACTAGTGCCAGTTGCATAGAACAAACTTGTGCCAGTTGAGTAGAACAAACTTGTGCCAATTGCATCAAACAAACTTGTGCCAGTTGCGCCGAACAAACTTGTGCCAGTTGCGTCGAAGAAACTTGTGCCAGTTGCGTCAAACAAACTTGTGCCAGTTGCATCGAACAAACTTGTGCCAGTTGCGTCGAACAAACTTGTGCCAGTTACGGCGAACAAACTTGTGCCACTTGCGTCGAGAAAACTTGTGCCAGTTGCGTCAAATAAACTTGTGCCAGTTACGTCAAACAAACTTGTGCCAGTTACGGCAAACCAACTTGTGCCAGTTGTGTCGAGAAAAGTTGTGCCAGTTGCGTCAAATAAACTTGTGCCAGCTGCATCAAACAAACTTGTGCCAGTTGCGTCAAACAAACTTGTGCCAGTTGCGTCAAACAAACTTGTGCTAGTTGCGTCAAACAAACTTCTGCCAATTGATTCGAAAAAACTTGTGCCAGTTGCGTTGAACAAACTTGTGCCAGTTGCGTCTAACAAACTTGTGCCAGTTGCGTCAAACAAACTTGTGCCAGTTGCGTCGAACAAACTTGTGCCAGATATGGCAAACAAACTTGTGCCAGTTGCTTCGAGAAAACTTGTGCCAGTCGCGTAAAAAAAAACTTGTGCCATTTGCGTCAAACAAACTTGTGCCAGTTGCGTCAAACAAACTTGTGCCTCTTGCGTCAACAAACTTGTGCCAGTTGCATCATTAAACTTGTACCAATTGAGTCGAAAAAACTTGTGCCTGTTACGTCTAATAAAGTTGTGCCAGTTGCGTCTAACAAACTTGTGCCAGTTGCGTCGAACAAACTTGTGCCAGTTACGGCGAACAAACTTGTGCCAGTTGCGTCAAAGAAACTTGTGCCAGTTGCGTCAAACAAACTTGTGCCAGTTGTGTCAAACAAACTTGTGCCAGTTGCGTCAAACAAACTTGTTCCAGTTGCGTTAAAGAAACTTGTGCCACTTGAGTCGAAAAAACTTGTGCCAGTTGCGTCGAACAAACTTGTGCCAGTTGCATCTAACAAACTTGTGCCAGTTGCGTCAAAAAAACTTGTGCCAGTTTCGTCAAACAAACTTGTGCCAGTTGCATCCAACAAACTTGTGCCAGTTGCGTCGAACAAACTTGTGCCAGTTGCGTCAAACAAACTTGTGCCAGTTGCGTAGAACAAACTTGTGCCAGTTGCGTAGAACAACCTTGTGCCAGTTGAGTCGAACAAACTTGTGCTAGTTGGTAGAACAAACTTGTGCCAGTTGCGTCAAACAAACATATGCCAGTTGCATAAAACAAACAAGTGCCAGTTGCATAGAAGAAACTTGTGCCATTTGAGTAGAACAAACTTGTGCCAATTGCATCAAACAAACTTGTGCCAGTTGCGTCGAACAAACTTGTGCCAGTTGCGTCGAAGAAACTTGTGCCAGTTGCGTCAAACAAACTTGTGCCAGTTGCGTCGAACAAACTTGTGCCAGTTGCGTCGAACAAACTTGTGCCAGTTACGGCGAACAAACTTGTGCCACTTGCGTCGAGAAAACTTGTGCCAGTTGCGTCAAATAAACTTGTGCCAGTTACGTCAAACAAACTTGTGCCAGTTGCGTCAAACAAACTTGTGCCAGTTGCGTCAAACAAACTTGTGCCAGTTGCGTCAAACAAACTTGTGCCAATTGATTCGAAAAAACTTGTGCCAGTTGCGTTGAACAAACTTGTGCCAGTTGCGTCTAACAAACTTGTGCCAGTTGCGTCAAACAAACTTGTGCCAGTTGCGTCGAAAAAACTTGTGCCAGATATGGCGAACAAACTTGTGCCAGTTGCTTCGAGAAAACTTGTGCCAGTTGCGTAAAAAAAAACTTGTGCCTGTTGCGTCAAACAAACTTGTGCCAGTTGCGTCAAACAAACTTGCGCCTCTTACGTCAAACAAACTTGTGCCAGTTGCGTCAAACAAACTTGTACCAATTGAGTCGAAAACAACTTGTGCCTGTTACGTCGAACAAACTTGTGCCAGTTGTGTCTAACAAACTTGTGCCAGTTGCGTCAAAAAAACTTGTGCCAGTTGCGTCAAACAAACTTGTGCCAGTTGCGTCAAACAAACTTGTGCCAGTTGCTTCATACAAACTTGTGCCAGTTGCGTCAAACGAACTTGTGCCAGTTGCGTCAAACAAACTTTTGCCAGTTGCGTAGAAGAACCTTGTGCCAGTTGCGTCAAACAAACTTGTGCCAGTTGCGTCAAACAAACTTTAGCCAGTTGCGTCAAACAAACTTGTGCCAGTTGAGTCAAACTAACTTGTGCCAGTTGGGTCGAAGAAACTTGTGCCAGTTGTGTTAAACAAACTTGTGCCAGTTGCATCGAACAAACTTTTGCCAGTTGCGTCGAACAAACTTGTGCCAGTTGCGTCGAACAAACTTGCGCCAGTTACGTCAAACAAACTTGTGCCAGTTGCGTTGAACAAACTTCTGCCAGTTGTGTCAAACAAACTTGTGGCAGTTGCGTAGAACAAACATTTGACATTTGCGTAGAACAAACTTGTGCCAGTTGTGTCAAACAAACCTGTGCCAGTTGTGTACAACAAACTAGTAAGAGTTGCGTAGAACAAACTTGTGCCAGTTGTGTCAAACAAACTTGTGCCAGTTGCGTAGAACAAACTTGTACCAGTTGCATCAAACAAACTTATGCCAGTTGCGTAAAACAAACTAGTGCCAGTTGCATAGAACAAACTTGTGCCAGTTGAGTAGAACAAACTTGTGCCAATTGCATCAAACAAACTTGTGCCAGTTGCGCCGAACAAACTTGTGCCAGTTGCGTCGAAGAAACTTGTGCCAGTTGCGTCAAACAAACTTGTGCCAGTTGCATCGAACAAACTTGTGCCAGTTGCGTCGAACAAACTTGTGCCAGTCACGGCGAACAAACTTGTGCCACTTGCGTCGAGAAAACTTGTGCCAGTTGCGTCAAATAAACTTGTGCCAGTTACGTCAAACAAACTTGTGCCAGTTACGGCAAACCAACTTGTGCCAGTTGCGTCGAGAAAAGTTGTGCCAGTTGCGTCAAATAAACTTGTGCCAGTTGCGTCAAACAAACTTGTGCCAGTTGCGTCAAACAAACTTGTGCCAGTTGCGTCAAACAAACTTGTGCTAGTTGCATCAAACAAACTTCTGCCAATTGATTCGAAAAAAACTTGTGCCAGTTGCGTTGAACAAACTTGTGCCAGTTGCGTCTAACAAACTTGTGCCAGTTGCGTCAAACAAACTTGTGCCAGTTGCGTCGAACAAACTTGTGCCAGATATGGCAAACAAACTTGTGCCAGTTGCTTCGAGAAAACTTGTGCCAGTCGCGTAAAAAAAAACTTGTGCCATTTGCGTCAAACAAACTTGTGCCAGTTGCGTCAAACAAACTTGTGCCTCTTGCGTCAAACAAACTTGTGCCAGTTGCATCATTAAACTTGTACCAATTGAGTCGAAAAAACTTGTGCCTGTTACGTCGAATAAAGTTGTGCCAGTTGCGTCTAACAAACTTGTGCCAGTTGCGTCGAACAAACTTGTGCCAGTTGCGTCAAACAAACTTGTGCCAGTTGCGTAGAACAAACTTGTGCCAGTTGCGTAGAAGAACCTTGTGCCAGTTGAGTCAAACAAACTTGTGCCTGTTGCGTCAAACAAACTTGTGCCAGTTGCGTTAAACAAACTTGTGCCAGTTGCATCGAACAAACTTGTGCCAGTTGCGTCAAACAAACTTGTGCCAGTTGCGTAGAAGAACCTTGTGCCAGTTGCGTGAAACGAACTTGTGCCAGTTGCGTCAAACAAACTTGTGCCAGTTGCCTCGAACACACTTGTGCCAGTTGAGTCAAACAAACTTGTGCCAGTTGGGTCGAACAAACTTGTGCCAGTTGCGTTAAACAAACTTGTGCCAGTTGCATCGAACAAACTTTTGCCAGTTGCGTCGAACAAACTTGTGACAGTTGCGTCGAACAAACTTGCGCCAGTTACGTCAAACAAACTTGTGCCAGTTGCGTTGAACAAACTTCTGCCAGTTGTGTCAAACAAACTTGTGTCATTTGCGTAGAACAAACTTGTGCCAGTTGCATCGAACAAACTTATGTCAGTTGGGTAGAACAAACTTGTGCCAGTTGCGTCAAACAAACATGTCCCAGTTGCGTAGAACAAACTAGTGCCAGTTGCATAGAACAAACTTGTGCCAGATGCGTAGAACAAACTTGTGCCAGTTGCGTAGAACAAACTTGTGCCAGTTGCATAGAACAAACTTGTGCCAGTTGCGTAGAACAAACTAGTGCCAGTTGCATAGAACAAACTTGTTCCAGATGCGTAGAACAAACTTGTGCCAGTTGCGTAGAACAAACTTGTGCCAGTTGCATAGAACAAACTTGCGCCAGTTATGTAGAACAAACTTGTGCCATTTGCGTCAAACAAACTTGTGCCAGTTGCGTCGAACAAACTTGTGCCAGTTACGGCGAACAAACTTGTGCCAGTTTCGACGAGAAAACTTGTGCCAGTTGCGTCAAATAAACTTGTGCCAGTTGCGTCAAACAAACTTGTGCCAGTTGCGTCAAACAAACTTGTGCCAGTTGCGTCAAACAACCTTGTTCCAGTTGCGTCAAACAAACTTGTTCCAGTTGCGTCAAAAAAACTTGTGCCAATTGAGTCGAAAAAACTTGTGCCAGTTGCGTCGAACAAACTTGTGCCAGTTGCGTCTAACAAACTTGTGCCAGTTGCGTAAAAAAAACTTGGGAAAGTTTCGTCGAACAAACTTGTGTCAGTGGCATCCAACAAACTTGTGCCAGTTGCGTAGAACAAACTTGTGCCAGTTGCGTCAAACAAACTTGTGCCAGTTGCGTAGAACAAACTTGTGCCAGTTGCGTAGAACAACCTTGTGCCAGTTGCGGCGAACAAACTTGTGCTAGTTTGTAGAACAAACTTGTGCCAGTTGCGTCAAACAAACTTATGCCAGTTGCGTAAAAAAAACTAGTGCCAGTTGCATAGAACAAACTTGTTCCAGTTGAGTAGAACAAACTTGTGCCAATTGCGTCAAACAAACTTGTGCCAGTTCGTCGAACAAACTTGTGCCAGTTGCATCGAAGAAATTTGTGCCAGTTGCGTCACACAAACTTGTGCCAGTTGCGTCGAACAAACTTGTGCCAGTTGCGTCGAACAAACTTGTGCCAGTTACGGCGAACCAACCTGTGCCACTTGCGTCGAGAAAACTTGTGCCAGTTGCGTCAAATAAACTTTTGCCAGTAGCGTCAAACAAACTTGTGCCAGTTACGGCGAACAAACTTGTGCCAGTTGCGTCGAGAAAAGTTGTGCCAGTTGCGTCAAATAAACTTGTGCCAGTTGTGTCAAACAAACTTGTGCCAGTTGCGTCAAACAAACTTGTGCCAGTTGCGTCATAAAAACCTGTGCCAATTGATTCGAATAAACTTGTGCCAGTTGCGTTGAACAAACTTGTGCCAGTTGCGTCTAACAAACTTGTGTCAGTTGCGTCAAACAAACTTGTGCCAGTTGCGTCGAACAAACTTGTGCCAGATATGGCAAACAAACTTGTGCCAGTTGCTTCGAGAAAACTTGTGCCAGTCGCGTAAAAAAAAACTTGTGCCAGTTGCGTCAAACAAACTTGTGTCAGTTGCGTCAAACAAACTTGTGCCTCTTGCGTCAAACAAACTTGTGCCAGTTGCATCAAACAAACTTGTACCAATTGTGTCGAAAAAACTTGTGCCTGTTACGTCGAACAAACTTGTGCCAGTTGCGTCAAACAAACTTGTGCCAGTTGCGTAGAACAAACTTGTGCCAGTTGCGTAGAAGAACCTTGTGCCAGTTGCGTCAAACAAACTTCTGCCAGTTGCGTCAAAGAAACTTGTGCCAGTTGCGTTAAACAAACTTGTGCCAGTTGCATCGAACAAACTTTTGCCAGTTGCGTCGAACAATCTTGTGCCAGTTGCGTCGAAAAAACTTGCACCAGTTGCGTCGAACAAACTTGTGCCAGTTGCGTTGAACAAACTTCTGCCAATTGTGTCAAACAAACTTGTGTCAGTTGCGTAGAACAAACTTGTGCCAGTTGCGTTGAACAAACTTGTGCCAGTTGCGTAGAACAAGCTAGTGCCAGTTGAATAGAACAAACTTGTGCCGGATACGTAGAACAAACTTGTGCCAGTTGCGTAGAACAAACTTGTGCCAGTTGCATAGAACAAACTTGTGCCAGTTATGTAGAACAAACTTGTGCCATTTGCGTCAAACAAACTTGTGCCAGTTGCATCGAACAAACTTGTGCCAGTTACGGCAAACAAACTTGTGCCAGTTTCGTCGAAAAAACTTGTGCCAGTTGCGTCAAACAAACTTGTGCCAATTGAGTCGAAAAAACTTGTGCCAGTTGCGTCGAACAAACTTGTGCCAGTTGCGTCTAACAAACTTTTGCCAGTTGCGTAGAACAAACCTGTGCCAGTTGCGTAGAACAACCTTGTGCCAGTTGCGTCAAACAAACTTGTGCCACTTGCGTCGAACAAACTTGTGCCAGTTGCGTCAAACAAACTTGTGCCAGTTGCGTAGGACAAACTTGTGCCAGTTGCGTAGAAGAACCTTGTGCCAGTTGCATCAAACAAACTTCTGCCAGTTGCGTCAAACAAACTTGTGCCAGTTGCGTTAAACAAACTTGTGCCAGTTGCATCGAACAAACTTTTGCCAGTTGCGTCGAACAAACTTGTGCCAGTTGCGTCGAAAAAAACTTGCGCCAGTTGCGTCGAACAAACTTGTGCCAGTTGCGTCTAACAAACTTGTGCCAGTTGCATCAAAAAAAACTTTTGCCAGTTGCGTCAAACAAACTTGTGCCAGTTGCGTCAAACAAACTTGTGCCAGTTGCGTCAAACAAACTTGTGCCAGTTGCGTAGAAGAACCTTGTGCCAGTTGCATCAAACGAACTTGTGCCAGTTGCGTCAAACAAACTTTTGCCAGTTGCGTCAAAGAAACTTGTGCCAGTTGAGTCAAACAAACTTGTGCCAGTTGGGTCGAACAAACTTGTGGCAGTTGAGTTAAACAAACTTGAGCCAGTTGCGTAAAACAAACTTGTGCCAGTTGCGTAGAAGAACCTTGTGCCAGTTGCGTAGAAGAACCTTGTGCCAGTTGCGTGAAACGAACTTGTGCCAGTTGCGTCAAACAAACTTGTGCCAGTTGCGTCGAACAAACTTGTGCCAGTTGAGTCAAACAAACTTGTGCCAGTTGGGTCGAACAAACTTGTGCCAGTTGCGTTAAACAAACTTGTGCCAGTTGCATCGAACAAACTTTTGCCAGTTGCGTCGAACAAACTTGTGACAGTTGCGTCGAACAAACTTGCGCCAGTTACGTCAAACAAACTTGTGCCAGTTGCGTTGAACAAACTTCTGCCAGTTGTGTCAAACAAACTTGTGTCAGTTACGTAGAACAAACTTGTGCCAGTTGCGTCGAACAAACTTATGTCAGTTGGGTAGAACAGACTTGTGCGAGTTGCGTCAAACAAACTTATGCCAGTTGCGTAAAACAAACTAGTGCCAGTTGCATAGAACAAACTTGTGCCAGATGCGTAGAACAAACTTGTGCCAGTTGCGTAGGACAAACTTGTGCCAGTTGCATAGAACAAACTTGTGCCAGTTATGTAGAACAAACTTGTGCCAGTTGCGTCGAACAAACTTGTGCCAGTTGCGTCGAACAAACTTGTGCCAGTTACGGCGAACAAACTTGTGCCAGTTGCGTCAAAGAAACTTGTGCAAGTTGCGTCAAACAAACTTGTTCCAGTTGCGTCAAAGAAACTTGTGCCACTTGAGTCGAAAAAACTTGTGCCAGTTGCGTCGAACAAACTTGTGCCAGTTGCATCTAACAAACTTGTGCCAGTTGCATCAAAAAAACTTGTGCCAGTTTCGTCAAACAAACTTGTGCCAGTTGCATCCAACAAACTTGTGCCAGTTGCGTCGAACAAACTTGTGCCAGTTGCGTCAAACAAACTTGTGCCAGTTGCGTAGAACAAACTTGTGCCAGTTGCGTAGAACAACCTTGTGCCAGTTGAGTCGAACAAACTTGTGCTAGTTGGTAGAACAAACTTGTGCCAGTTGCGTCAAACAAACATATGCCAGTTGCATAAAACAAACAAGTGCCAGTTGCATAGAAGAAACTTGTGCCATTTGAGTAGAACAAACTTGTGCCAATTGCATCAAACAAACTTGTGCCAGTTGCGTCGAACAAACTTGTGCCAGTTGCGTCGAAGAAACTTGTGCCAGTTGCGTCAAACAAACTTTTGCCAGTTGCGTCGAACAAACTTGTGCCAGTTGCGTTGAACAAACTTGTGCCAGTTACGGCGAACAAACTTGTGCCACTTGCGTCGAGAAAACTTGTGCCAGTTGCGTCAAATAAACTTGTGCCAGTTGCGTCAAACAAACTTGTGCCAGTTACGGCGAACAAACTTGTGCCAGCTGCGCCGAGAAAAGTTGTGCCAGTTGCGTCAAATAAACTTGTGCCTGTTACGTCAAACAAACTTGTGCCAGTTGCGTCAAACCAACTTGTGCCAGTTGCGTCAAACAAACTTGTGCCAGTTGCGTCAAACAAACTTGTGCCAATTGATTCGAAAAAACTTGTGCCAGTTGCGTTGAACAAACTTGTGCCAGTTGCGTCTAACAAACTTGTGCCAGTTGCGTCAAACAAACTTGTGCCAGTTGCGTCGAAAAAACTTGTGCCAGATATGGCGAACAAACTTGTGCCAGTTGCTTCGAGAAAACTTGTGCCAGTTGCGTAAAAAAAAACTTGTGCCAGTTGCGTCAAACAAACTTGTGCCAGTTGCGTCAAACAAACTTGTGCCAGTTGCGTCATACAAACTTGTGCCAGTTGCGTCAAACGAACTTGTGCCAGTTGCGTCAAACAAACTTTTGCCAGTTGCGTAGAAGAACCTTGTGCCAGTTGCGTCAAACAAACTTGTGCCAGTTGCGTCAAACAAACTTTAGCCAGTTGCGTCAAACAAACTTGTGCCAGTTGAGTCAAACAAACTTGTGCCAGTTGGGTCGAAGAAACTTGTGCCTGTTGTGTTAAACAAACTTGTGCCAGTTGCATCGAACAAACTTTTGCCAGTTGCGTCGAACAAACTTGTGCCAGTTGCGTCGAACAAACTTGCGCCAGTTACGTCAAACAAACTTGTGCCAGTTGCGTTGAACAAACTTCTGCCAGTTGTGTCAAACAAACTTGTAGCAGTTGCGTTGAACAAACATTTGCCATTTGCGTAGAACAAACTTGTGCCAGTTGTGTCAAACAAACCTGTGCCAGTTGTGTACAACAAACTAGTAAGAGTTGCGTAGAACAAACTTGTGCCAGTTGTGTCAAATAAACTTGTGCCAGTTGCGTAGAAAAAACTTGTACCAGTTGCGTCAAACAAACTTATGCCAGTTTCGTAAAACAAACTAGTGCCAGTTGCATAGAACAAACTTGTGCCAGTTGAGTAGAACAAACTTGTGCCAATTGCATCAAACAAACTTGTGCCAGTTGCGCCGAACAAACTTGTGCCAGTTGCGTCGAAGAAACTTGTGCCAGTTGCGTCAAACAAACTTGTGCCAGTTGCATCGAACAAACTTGTGCCAGTTGCGTCGAACAAACTTGTGCCAGTTACGGCGAACAAACTTGTGCCACTTGCGTCGAGAAAACTTGTGCCAGTTGCGTCAAATAAACTTGTGCCAGTTACGTCAAACAAACTTGTGCCAGTTACGGCAAACCAACTTGTGCCAGTTGCGTCGAGAAAAGTTGTGCCAGTTGCGTCAAATAAACTTGTGCCAGTTGCGTCAAACAAACTTGTGCCAGTTGCGTCAAACAAACTTGTGCCAGTTGCGTCAAACAAACTTGTGCTAGTTGCGTCAAACAAACTTCTGCCAATTGATTCGAAAAAAACTTGTGCCAGTTGCGTTGAACAAACTTGTGCCAGTTGCGTCTAACAAACTTGTGCCAGTTGCGTCAAACAAACTTGTGCCAGTTGCGTCGAACAAACTTGTGCCAGATATGGCAAACAAACTTGTGCCAGTTGCTTTGAGAAAACTTGTGCCAGTCGTGTAAAAAAAAACTTGTGCCATTTGCGTCAAACAAACTTGTGCCAGTTGCGTCAAACAAACTTGTGCCTCTTGCGTCAAACAAACTTGTGCCAGTTGCATCATTAAACTTGTACCAATTGAGTCGAAAAAACTTGTGCCTGTTACGTCGAATAAAGTTGTGCCAGTTGCGTCTAACAAACTTGTGCCAGTTGCGTCGAACAAACTTGTGCCAGTTGCATCAAACAAACTTGTGCCAGTTGCGTAGAACAAACTTGTGCCAGTTGCGTAGAAGAACCTTGTGCCAGTTGAGTCAAACAAACTTGTGCCAGTTGCGTCAAACAAACTTGTGCCAGTTGCGTCATACAAACTTGTGCCAGTTGCATCAAACAAACTTTAGCCAGTTGCGTCAAACAAACTTGTGCCAGTTGCGTAGAAGAACCTTGTGCCAGTTGCGTCAAACGAACTTGTGCCAGTTGCGTCAAACAAACTTGTGCCAGTTGCGTCGAACACACTTGTGCCAGTTGAGTCAAACAAACTTGTGCCAGTTGAGTCGAACAAACTTGTGCCAGTTGCGTTAAACAAACTTGTGCCAGTTGCATCGAACAAACTTTTGCCAGTTGCGTCGAACAAACTTGTGACAGTTGCGTCAAACAAACTTGTGCCAGTTGAGTCAAACAAACTTGTGCCAGTTGGGTCGAAGAAACTTGTGCCTGTTGTGTTAAACAAACTTGTGCCAGTTGCATCGAACAAACTTTTGCCAGTTGCGTCGAACAAACTTGTGCCAGTTGCGTCGAACAAACTTGCGCCAGTTACGTCAAACAAACTTGTGCCAGTTGCGTTGAACAAACTTCTGCCAGTTGTGTCAAACAAACTTGTAGCAGTTGCGTTGAACAAACATTTGCCATTTGCGTAGAACAAACTTGTGCCAGTTGTGTCAAACAAACCTGTGCCAGTTGTGTACAACAAACTAGTAAGAGTTGCGTAGAACAAACTTGTGCCAGTTGTGTCAAATAAACTTGTGCCAGTTGCGTAGAAAAAACTTGTACCAGTTGCGTCAAACAAAGTTATGCCAGTTTCGTAAAACAAACTAGTGCCAGTTGCATAGAACAAACTTGTGCCAGTTGAGTAGAACAAACTTGTGCCAATTGCATCAAACAAACTTGTGCCAGTTGCGCCGAACAAACTTGTGCCAGTTGCGTCGAAGAAACTTGTGCCAGTTGCGTCAAACAAACTTGTGCCAGTTGCATCGAACAAACTTGTGCCAGTTGCGTCGAACAAACTTGTGCCAGTTACGGCGAACAAACTTGTGCCACTTGCGTCGAGAAAACTTGTGCCAGTTGCGTCAAATAAACTTGTGCCAGTTACGTCAAACAAACTTGTGCCAGTTACGGCAAACCAACTTGTGCCAGTTGCGTCGAGAAAAGTTGTGCCAGTTGCGTCAAATAAACTTGTGCCAGTTGCGTCAAACAAACTTGTGCCAGTTGCGTCAAACAAACTTGTGCCAGTTGCGTCAAACAAACTTGTGCTAGTTGCGTCAAACAAACTTCTGCCAATTGATTCGAAAAAAACTTGTGCCAGTTGCGTTGAACAAACTTGTGCCAGTTGCGTCTAACAAACTTGTGCCAGTTGCGTCAAACAAACTTGTGCCAGTTGCGTCGAACAAACTTGTGCCAGATATGGCAAACAAACTTGTGCCAGTTGCTTTGAGAAAACTTGTGCCAGTCGTGTAAAAAAAAACTTGTGCCATTTGCGTCAAACAAACTTGTGCCAGTTGCGTCAAACAAACTTGTGCCTCTTGCGTCAAACAAACTTGTGCCAGTTGCATCATTAAACTTGTACCAATTGAGTCGAAAAAACTTGTGCCTGTTACGTCGAATAAAGTTGTGCCAGTTGCGTCTAACAAACTTGTGCCAGTTGCGTCGAACAAACTTGTGCCAGTTGCATCAAACAAACTTGTGCCAGTTGCGTAGAACAAACTTGTGCCAGTTGCGTAGAAGAACCTTGTGCCAGTTGAGTCAAACAAACTTGTGCCAGTTGCGTCAAACAAACTTGTGCCAGTTGCGTCATACAAACTTGTGCCAGTTGCATCAAACAAACTTTAGCCAGTTGCGTCAAACAAACTTGTGCCAGTTGCGTAGAAGAACCTTGTGCCAGTTGCGTCAAACGAACTTGTGCCAGTTGCGTCAAACAAACTTGTGCCAGTTGCGTCGAACACACTTGTGCCAGTTGAGTCAAACAAACTTGTGCCAGTTGAGTCGAACAAACTTGTGCCAGTTGCGTTAAACAAACTTGTGCCAGTTGCATCGAACAAACTTTTGCCAGTTGCGTCGAACAAACTTGTGACAGTTGCGTCGAACAAACTTGCGCCAGTTACGTCAAACAAACTTGTGCCAGTTGCGTTGAACAAACTTCTGCCAGTTGTGTCAAACAAACTTGTGTCAGTTGCGTAGAACAAACTTGTGCCAGTTGCATCGAACAAACTTATGTCAGTTGGGTAGAACAAACTTGTGCCAGTTGCGTCAAACAAACATGTCCCAGTTGCGTAGAACAAACTAGTGCCAGTTGCATAGAACAAACTTGTGCCAGATGCGTAGAACAAACTTGTGCCAGTTGCATCAAACAAACTTGTCCCAGTTGCGTCGAACAAACTTGTGCCAGTTGTGTCGAAGAAACTTGTGCCAGTTGCGTCAAACTAACTTGTGCCAGTTGCGTCAAACAAACTTGTGCCAGTTGCATAGAACAAACTTGTGCCAGTTGTGTAGAATAACCTTGTGCCAGTTACGTCAAACAACCTTGTGCCAGTTGCGGCAAACAAACTTGTGCCAGTTGCATCGAACAAACTTTTGCCAGTTGTGTCAAACAAACTTGTGCCAGATGTGTCAAACAAACTTGTGCCAGTTGCGTAGAACAAACTTGTGCCAGTTACTTAGAACAAACTTGTGCCAGTTGCGTAGAACAAACTTCTGCCAGTTGCGTAGAACAAACTTGTGCCAGTTATGTAGAACAAACTTGTGCCAGTTGCGTAGAACAAACTTCTGCCAGTTGCGTCAAACAAACTTGGGCCAGTTGCGTAGAACAAACTTGTGCCAGTTGCGTCAAACAAACATGTGCCAGTTGCGTCAAACACACTTGTGCCAGTTGCATCGAACAAACTTGAGCCAGTTGCGTAGAATAAACTTGTGCCAGTTGCATAGAACATACTTGCGCCAGTTGCGTTGAACAAACTTGTGCCAGTTGCGTAGAACAAACTTGTGCCAGTTGTGTAGAACAAACTTGTGCGAGTTGTGTCAAACAAACTTCTGCCAGTTGCATAGGACAAACTTGTGCCAGATGCGTAGAACAAACTTGGGCCAGTTGCATAGAACAAACTTGTGCCAGTTGCAAAGAACAAACTTGTGCCAATTGCGCCAAACAAACTTGTGCCAGTTGCGTAGAACAAACTTGTGCCAGTTGCGTAGAACAAATTTGTGCCAGTTGCGCAGAACAAACTTGTGCCAGTTGCGTAGAACAAACTTGTGCAAGTTGCGTTGAACAAACTTGTGCAAGTTGCGCAGAACAAACTTGTGCCACTTGCGTCAAAGAAACTTGTGCCAGTTGCGTCGAACAAATTTATGCCAGTTGCGTAAAACAAACTTGTGTCAGTTGCGTAGAACAAACTTGTGCCAGTTGCATCGAACAAACTTGTGCCAGTTACGTAGAACAAACTTGTGCCAGTTTCGTCAAACAAACTTGTGCCAGTTGCATCGAACAAACTTGTGCCAGTTGCGTAGAAAAAACTTGTGCCAGTTGTGTCAAACAAACTTGTGCCAGTTGCGTCGAACAAACTTGTGCCACTTGCGTCGAACAAATTTGTGCCAGTTGCGTAGAACAAACTTTTGCCAGTTGTGTAGAAAAAACTTGTGCCAGTTGTGTCAAACAAACTTGTGCCAGTTGCGTCGAACAAACTTGTGCCAGTTGCGTAGAACAAACTTGTGCCAGTTACGTAGAACAAACTTGTGCCAGTTGCGTAGAACAAACTTGTGCCAGTTTCGTAGAACAAACTTGTGCCAGTTGCGTAGAAAAAACTTGTACCAATTGCGAAGAACAAACTTGTTCCAGTTGCGTCGAACAAACTTGTGCCAGTTGCGTAGAACAAACTTGTGCCAGTTGTGTCAAACAAACTTGTGCCAGTTGCATCAAACAAACTTGTGCCAGTTGCGTCGAACAAACTTGTGCCAGTTGTGTCGAAGAAACTTGTGCCAGTTGCGTAGAACAAACTTGTGCCAGTTGCGTCAAACAAACTTGTGCCAGTTGCACAGAACAAACTTGTGCCAGTTGTGTAGAATAACCTTGTAACAGTTGCGTCAAACAACCTTGTGCCAGTTGCGTCAAACAAACTTGTGCCAGTTGCGTCAAAAAAACTTGTGCCAGTTGCGTCAAACAAACTTGTGCCAGTTGGGTCGAATAAACTTGTGCCAGTTGCGTTAAACAAACTTGTGCCAGTTCGTCGAACAAACTTGAGCCAGTTGCATCGAACAAACTTGTGCCAGTTGCGTCGAACAAACTTGTGCCAGTTACGTCAAACAAACTTGTGCCAGTTGCATCGAACAAACTTGTGCCAGTTGCGTAGAACAAACTTGTGCCGGTTGTGTCAAACAAACTTGTGCCAGTTGCATTGAACAAACTTGTGCCAGTTGCGTAGAACAAACTTGTGCCAGTTGCGTCAAACTAACTTGTGCCAGTTGCATCGAACAAACTTGTGCCAGTTGCGTAGAACAAACTTGTGCCAGTTGTGTCAAACAAACTTGTGCCAGTTGCATAGAACAAACTTGTGCCACTTGCATCGAACAAACTTGTGCCAGCTGCGTAGAACAAACTTTTGCCAGCTGTGTCAAACAAACTTGTGCCAGATGTGTCAAACAAACTTGTGCCAGTTGCGTAGAACAAACTTGTGCCAGATAGGTAGAACAAACTTGTGCCAGTTGCGTAGAACAAACTTCTGCCAGTTGCATAGAACAAACTTGTGCCAGTTACGTAGAACAAACTTGTGCCAGTTGCGTAGAACAAAATTCTGCCAGTTGCGTGAAACAAACTTGGGCCAGTTGCATAGAACAAACTTGTGCAAGTTGCGTCAAACAAACTTGTGCCAGTTGCGTCAAACAAACTTGTGCCAGTTGCATAGAACAAACTTGAGCCAGTTGCGTAGAACAAACTTGTGCCAGTTGCGTCGAACATACTTGCGCCAGTTGCGTTGAACAATCTTGTGCCAGTTGCGTAGAACAAGCTTGTGCCAGTTGCGTAGAACAAACTTGTACGAGTTGTGTCAAACAAACTTCTGCCAGTTGCATAGAACAAACATGTGCCAGTTGCATAGAACAAACTTGGGCCAGTTGCATAGAACAAACTTGTGCCAGTTGCGAAGAACAAACTTGTGCCAATTGCATCAAACAAACTTGTGCCAGTTGCGTAAAACAAACTTGTTCCAGTTGCGTCGAACAAATTTGTACCAGTTGCGTCGAACAAACTTGTGCCAGTTGCATCGAACAAACTTGTGCCAGTTGCGTCGAACAAACTTGTGCCAGTTGCGTCAAACAAACTTGTGCCAGATGCATCGAACAAACTTGTGCCAGTTGCGTAGAACAAACTTGTGCCAGTTGTGTCAAACAAACTTGTGCCAGTTGCATCGAACAAACTTGTGTCACTTGCGTCGAACAAACTTGTGACAGTTGCGCAGAACAAACTTTTGCCAGTTGTGTCAAACAAACTTGTGCCAGATGTGTCAAACAAACTTGTGCCAGTTGCATAGAACAAACTTGTGCCAGTTACGTAGAACAAACTTGTGCCAGTTGCGTAGAACAAACTTCTGCCAGTTGCGTAGAACAAACTTGTGCCAGTTACGTAGAACAAACTTGTGCCAGTTGCGTAGAACAAACTTCTGCCAGTTGCGTCGAACAAACTTGGGCCAGTTGCGTAGAACAAACTTGTGCCAGTTGCGTCAAACAAACTTGTGCCAGTTGCGTCAAACAAACTTGTGCCAGTTGCATAGAACAAACTTGAGCCAGTTGCGTAGAACAAACTTGTGCCAGTTGCATCGAACATACTTGCGCCAGTTGCGTTGAACAAACTTGTGCCAGTTGCGTAGAACAAACTTGTGCCAGTTGCGTAGAACAAACTTGTGCGAGTTGTGTCAAACAAACTTCTGCCAGTTGTGTCGAAGAAACTTGTGCCAGTTGCGTAGAACAAACTTGGGCCAGTTGCATAGAACAAACTTGTGCCAGTTGCGAAGAACAAACTTGTGCCAATTGCATCAAACAAACTTGTGCCAGTTGCGTAAAACAAACTTGTGCCAGTTGCGTAGAACAAATTTGTGCCAGTTGCGTAGAACAAACTTGTGCCAGTTGCGTCGAACAAACTTGTGCCAGTTGCATCGAACAAACCTGTGCCAGTTGCATCGAACAAACTTGTGCCAGATGCGTTCAACAAACTTGTGACAGTTGCGTAGAACAAACTTGTGCCAGTTGTTTCAAATAAACTTTTGCCCGATGCGTCAAACAAACTTGTGCCAGTTGTGTCAAACAAACTTCTGCCAGTTGCATAGAACAAACTTGTGCCACTTGTGTCGAACAAACTTGTGCCAGTTGCGTAGAACAAACTTTTGCCAGTTGCGTCGAACAAACTTGTGCCAGTTGCATCGAACAAACTTGTGCAGGTGCGCAGAACAAACTTGTGCCAGTTAAGTCAAACAGACTTGTGCCAGTTGCGTCAAACAAACTTGTGCCAGTTGCATAGAACAAACTTGTGCCAATTGCGTGGACCAAACTTGTGCCAGTTGCGTCGAACACACTTGTGCCAGTTGTGTCGGACAAACTTGTGCCAATTGCGTCGAACAAACTTGTGCCAGTTGTGTCGGACAAACTTGTGCCAATTGCGTAGAACAAACTTGTGCCAGTTGCGTCGAACAAACTTGTGCCAGTTGCGTAGAACAAACTTGTGCCAGTTACGTAGAACAGAATTGTGCCAGTTGTGTCAGACAAACTTGTGCCAGTTGCGTAGAACAAACTTGTGCCAGTTCCGTAATACAAACTTGTGCCAGTTCCGTAAAATAAACTTGTGCCAGTTGCGTAAAACAAACTTGTGCCAGTTGCGTCGAACAAACTTTTGCCAGTTTCGTCGAACAAACTTGTGCCAGTTGTGTAGAACAAACTTGTGCCAGTTTTGTCAAACAAACTTGTGCCAGTTGCGTCAAACAAACTTGGGCTAGTTGCGTCGAACAAACTTGTGCCAGTTTCGTCAAAGAAACTTGTGCTAGTTGCGTAGAACAAACTTGTGCCAGTTGCGTCAAACAAACTTGTGTCAGTTGCATAGAACAAACTTGTGCCAGTTGTGTAGAACAACCTTGTGCCAGTTGCGTCAAACAACCTTGTGCCAGTTACGTCAAACAAACTTGTGCCAGTTGTGTCAAAAAAACTTGTGCCAGTTGCGTCAAACAAACTTTTGCCAGTTGGGTCGAATAAACTTGTGCCAGTTGCATTAAACAAACTTGTGCCAGTTGTGTCGAACAAACTTGTGCCATTTGCATCGAACAAACTTGTGCCAGTTGCGTCGAACAAGCTTGTGCCAGTTGCGTCAAACAAACTTGTGCCAGTTGTATCGAACAAACTTGTGCCAGTTGCGTAGAACAAACTTGTGCCAGTTGTGTCAAACAAACTTGTGCCAGTTGCATAGAACAAACTTGTGCCACTTGCGTCGAACAAACTTGTGCCAGTTGCGTAGAACAAACTTTTGCCAGTTGCGTAGAACAAACTTGTGCCAGTTGTGTCAAACAAACTTGTGCCAGTTGCGTCGAACAAACTTGTGCCAGTTGCGTCGAACAAACTTGGGCCAGTTACGTAGAACAAACTTGTGCCAGTTGTGTCAGACAAACTTGTGCCAGTTGCGTAGAACAAACTTGTGCCAGTTGCGTAGAAAAAACTTTTTCCAGTTGCGAAGAACAAACTTGTGCCAGTTGCGCCGAACAAACTTGTTCCAGTTGCGTCGAACAATCTTGTGCCAGTTTCGTTGAACAAACTTGTGCCAGTTGCGTAGAACAAACTTGTGCCAGTTGTGTCAAACAAACTTGTGCCAGTTGCATCAAACAAACTTGTGCCAGTTGCGTCGAACAAACTTGTGCCAGTTGTGTCGAAGAAACTTGTGCCAGTTGCGTAGAACAAACTTGTGCCAGTTGTGTCAAACAAACTTGTGCCAGTTGCATAGAACAAACTTTTGCCATTTGTGTAGAATAACCTTGTGCCAGTTACGTCAAACAACCTTGTGCCAGTTGCGCCAAACAAACTTGTGCCAGTTGCATCGAACAAACTTTTGCCAGTTGTGTCAAACAAACTTGTGCCAGATGTGTCAAACAAACTTGTGCCAATTGCGTAGAACAAACTTGTGCCAGTTACTTAGAACAAACTTGTGCCAGTTGCGTAGAACAAACTTCTGCCAGTTGCGTAGAACAAACTTGTGCCAGTTACGTAGAACAAACTTGTGCCAGTTGCGTAGAACAAACTTCTGCCAGTTGCGTCAAACAAACTTGGGCCAGTTGCGTAGAACAAACTTGTGCCAGATGCGTCAAACAAACTTGTGCCAGTTGCGTCAAACACACTTGTGCCAGTTGCATAGAACAAACTTGAGCCAGTTGCGTAGAACAAACTTGTGCCAGTTGCGTCGAACATACTTGCGCCAGTTGCGTTGAACAAACTTGTGCCAGTTGCGTAGAACAAACTTGTGCCAGTTGTGTAGAACAAACTTGTGCGAGTTGTGTCAAACAAACTTCTGCCAGTTGCATAGGACAAACTTGTGCCAGTTGCGTAGAACAAACTTGGGCCAGTTGCATAGAACAAACTTGTGCCAGTTGCGAAGAACAAACTTGTGCCAATTGCGCCAAACAATCTTGTGCCAGTTGCGTAGAACAAGCTTGTGCCAGTTGCGTAGAACAAATTTGTGCCAGTTGCGCAGAACAAACTTGTGCCAGTTGCGTCGAACAAACTTGTGCCAGTTGCGTTGAACAAACTTGTGCAAGTTGCGCAGAACAAACTTGTGCCAGTTGCGTCAAAGAAACTTGTGCCAGTTGCGTCGAACAAATTTATGCCAGTTGCGTAGAACAAACTTGTGTCAGTTGCGTAGAACAAACTTATGCCAGTTGCATCGAACAAACTTGTGCCAGTTGCGTCGAACAAACTTGTGCCAGTTGCGTCGGACAAAATTGTGCCAATTGCGTCGAACAAACTTTTGCCAGTTGCGTAGAACAAACTTGTGCCAGTTGTGTCAAACAAACTTATGCCAGTTGCGTAAAACAAACTTGTGCCAGTTGCGTCAAACAGACTTGTGCCAGTTGCATAGAACAAACTTGTGCCAGTTTCGAAGAACAAACTTGTGCCAATTGCGCCAAACAAACTTGTGCCAGTTGCGTAGAACAAACTTGTGCCAGTTGCGTAGAACAAACTTGTGCCAGTTGCGTAGAACAAACTTGTGCCAGTTGCGTAGAACAAACTTGTGCCAGTTGCGTAGAACAAACTTGTGCCAGTTGCGTAGAACAAACTTGTGCCAGTTGCATAGAACAAACTTGTGCCAGTTGCGTAGAACAAACTTGTGCCAGTTGCGTAGAACAAACTTGTGCCAGTTGCGTAGAACAAACTTGTGCCAGTTGCGTAGAACAAATTTGTGCCAGTTGCGCAGAACAAACTTGTGCCAGTTGCGTCGAACAAACTTGTGCCAGTTGCGTTGAACAAACATGTGCAAGTTGCGCAGAACAAACTTGTGCCAGTTGCGTCAAAGAAACTTGTGCCAGTTGCGTCGAACAAATTTATGCCAGTTGCGTAGAACAAACTTGTGTCAGTTGCGTAGAACAAACTTGTGCCAGTTGCATCGAACAAACTTGTGCCAGTTGCGTCGAACAAACTTGTGCCAGTTGCGTCGGACAAAATTGTGCCAATTGCGTCGAACAAACTTTTGCCAGTTGCGTAGAACAAACTTGTGCCAGTTGTGTCAAACAAACTTATGCCAGTTGCGTAAAACAAACTTGTGCCAGTTGCGTCAAACAGACTTGTGCCAGTTGCATAGAACAAACTTGTGCCAGTTGCGTAGACCAAACTTGTGCCAGTTGCGTCGAACACACTTGTGCCAGTTGTGTCGGACAAACTTGTGCCAATTGCGTTGAACAAACTTGTGCCAGTTGTGTCGGACAAACTTGTGCCAATTGCGTCGAACAAACTTGTGCCTGTTGCGTAGAACAAACTTCTGCCAGTTGTGTCAAACAAAATTGTGACAGTTGCATAAAACAAACTTGTGCCAGTTGCGTCGAACAAACTTGTGCCAGTTGCGCAGAAGAAACTTGTGCCAGTTACGTAGAACAAAATTGTGCCAGTTGTGTCAGACAAACTTGTGCCAGTTGCGTAGAACAAACTTGTGTCAGTTCCGTAAAACGAACTTGTGCCAGTTCCGTAAAACAAACTTGTGCCAGTTGCGTCGAACAAACATGTGCCAGTTGCGTCAAAAAAACTTGTGCCAGTTGCGTCAAACAAACTTGTGCCAGTTGCATAGAACAAACTTGTGCCAGTTGCGTAGACCAAACTTGTGCCACTTGTGTCGAACACACTTGTGCCAGTTGTGTCGGACAAACTTGTGCCAATTGCGTCGAACAAACTTGTGCCAATTGCGTCGAACAAATTTGTGCCAGTTGCGTCGAACAAACTTCTGCCAGTTGTGTCAAACAAACTTGTGCCAGTTGCATAAAACAAACTTGTGCCAGTTGCGTCGAACAAACTTGTGCCAGTTGCGTAGAACAAACTTGTGCCAGTTACGTAGAACAAAATTGTGCCAGTTGTGTCAGACAAACTTGTGCCAGTTGCGTAGAACAAACTTGTACCAGTTCCGTAAAACAAACTTGTGCCAGTTCCGTAAAACAAACTTGTGCCAGTTGCGTCGAACAAACTTGTGCCAGTTGCGTTGAACAAACTTGTGACAGTTTTGTTGAACAAACTTGTGCCAGTTGTGTAGAACAAACTTGTGCCAGTTTTGTCAAACAAACTTGTGCCAGTTGCGTCAAACAAACTTGGGCCTGTTGCGTCGAACAAACTTGTGCCAGTTTCGTCAAAGAAACTTGTACCAGTTGCGTAGAACAAACTTGTGCCAGTTGCGTCAAACAAACTTGTGTCAGTTGCATAGAACAAACTTGTGCCAGTTGTGTAGAACAACCTTGTGCCAGTTGCATCAAACAACCTTGTGCCAGTTGCGTCAAACAAACTTGTGCCAGTTGCGTCAAAAAAACTTGTGCCAGTTGCGTCAAACAAACTTGTGCCAGTTGGGTCGAATAAACTTGTGCCAGTTGCGTTAAACAAACTTATGCTAGTTGCGTCAAACAAACTTGTGCCATTTGCATCGAACAAACTTGTGCCGGTTGCGTCGAACAAGCTTGTGCCAGTTGCGTCAAACAAACTTGTGCCAGTTGCATCGAACAAACTTGTGCCAGTTGCGTAGAACAAACTTGTGCCAGTTGTGTCAAACAAAATTGTGCCAGTTGCATAGAACAAACTTGTGCCACTTGCGTCGAACAAATTTGTGCCAGTTGCGTAGAACAAACTTTTGCCAGTTGTGTAGAACAAACTTGTGCCAGTTATGTCAATCAAACTTGTGCCAGTTGCGTCGAACAAACTTGTGCCAGTTGCGTAGAACAAACTTGTGCCAGTTACGTAGAACAAACTTGTGCCAGTTGTGTCAGACAAACTTGTGCCAGTTGCGTAGAACAAACTTGTGCCAGTTTCGTAGAACAAACTTGTGCCAGTTGCGTAGAAAAAACTTGTACCAATTGCGAAGAACAAACTTGTGCCAGTTGCGCCGAACAAACTTGTGCCAGTTGCGTCGAACAATCTTGTGCCAGTTTCGTCGAACAAACTTGTGCCAGTTGCGTAGAACAAACTTGTGCCAGTTGTGTCAAACAAACTTGTGCCAGTTGCATCAAACAAACTTGGGCCAGTTGCGTCGAACAAACTTGTTCCAGTTGTGTCGAAGAAACTTGTGCCAGTTGCGTAGAACAAACTTGTGCCAGTTGCGTCAAACAAACTTGTGCCAGTTGCACAGAACAAACTTGTGCCAGTTGTGTAGAATAACCTTGTAACAGTTGCGTCAAACAACCTTGTGCCAGTTGCGTCAAACAAACTTGTGCCAGTTGCATCAAAAAAACTTGTGCCAGTTGCCTCAAACAAACTTGTGCCAGTTGCGTCGAATAAACTTGTGCCAGTTGCGTTAAAAAAACTTGTGCTAGTTCGTCGAACAAACTTGTGCCAGTTGCGTTGAACAAACTTGTGCCAGTTGCATCGAACAAACTTGTGCCAGTTGCGCAGAACAAACTTGTGCCAGTTAAGTCAAACATACTTGTGCCAGTTGCGTCAAACAAACTTGTGCCAGTTGCATAGAAGAAACTTGTGCCAGTTGCGTCGAACACACTTGTGCCAGTTGTGTCGGACAAACTTGTGCCAATTGCGTCGAACAAACTTGTGCCAGTTGTGTCGGACAAACTTTTGCCAATTGCATAGAACAAACTTGTGCCAGTTGCGTCGAACAAACTTGTGCCAGTTGCGTAGAACAAACTTGTGCCAGTTACGTAGAACAGAATTGTGCCAGTTGTGTCAGACAAACTTGTGCCAGTTGCGTAGAACAAACTTGTGCCAGTTCCGTAATACAAACTTGTGCCAGTTCCGTAAAACAAACTTGTGCCAGTTGCGTCGAACAAACTTGTGCCAGTTGCGTCGAACAAACTTGTGCCAGTTTTGTCGAACAAACTTGTGCCAGTTGTGTAGAACAAACTTGTGCCAGTTTTGTCAAACAAACTTGTGCCAGTTGTGTCAAGCAAACTTGGGCCAGTTGCGTCGAACAAACTTGTGCCACTTTCGTCAAAGAAACTTGTGCCAGTTGCGTAGAACAAACTTGTGCCAGTTGCGTCAAACAAACTTGTGTCAGTTGCATAGAACAAACTTGTGCCAGTTGTGTAGAACAACCTTGTGCCAGTTGCGTCAAACAACCTTGTGCCAGTTGCGTCAAACAAACTTGTGCCAGTTGCTTCAAAAAAAACTTGTGCCAGTTGCGTCAAACAAACTTTTGCCAGTTGGGTCGAATAAACTTGTGCCAGTTGCGTTAAACAAACTTGTGCCAGTTGCGTCGAACAAACTTGCGCCATTTGCATCGAACAAACTTGTGCCAGTTGCGTCGAACAAGCTTGTGCCAGTTGCGTCAAACAAACTTGTGCCAGTTGTATCGAACAAACTTGTGCCAGTTGCGTAGAACAAACTTGTGCCAGTTGCATAGAACAAACTTGTGCCACTTGCGTCGAACAAACTTGTGCCACTTGCGTCGAACAAACTTGAGCCAGTTGCGTAGAACAAACTTTTGCCAGTTGCGTAGAACAAACTTGTGCCAGTTGTGTCAAACAAACTTATGCCAGTTGCGTCGAACAAACTTGTGCCAGTTGCGTCGAACAAACTTTTGCCAGTTACGTAGAACAAACTTGTGCCAGTTGTGTCAGACAAACTTGTGCCAGTTGCGTAGAACAAACTTGTGCCAGTTGCGTAGAAAAAACTTTTTCCAGTTGCGAAGAACAAACTTGTGCCAGTTGCGCCGAACAAACTTGTTCCAGTTGCATCGAACAATCTTGTGCCAGTTGCGTTGAACAAACTTGTGCCAGTTACGTAGAACAAACTTGTGTCAGTTGTGTCAGACAAACTTGTGCCAGTTGCGTAGAACAAACTTGTGCCAGTTGCGTAGAAAAAACTTTTTCCAGTTGCGAAGAACAAACTTGTGCCAGTTGCGCCGAACAAACTTGTTCCAGTTGCGTCGAACAATCTTGTGCCAGTTTCGTTGAACAAACTTGTGCCAGTTGCGTAGAACAAACTTGTGCCAGTTGTGTCAAACAAACTTGTGCCAGTTGCATCAAACAAACTTGGGCCAGTTGCGTCGAACAAACTTGCGCCACTTGTGTCGAAGAAACTTGTGCCAGTTGCGTAGAACAAACTTGTGCCAGTTGCATCAAACAAACTTGTGCCAGTTGCATAGAACAAACTTGTGCCAGTTGTGTAGAATAACCTTGTGCCAGTTACGTCAAACAACCTTGTGCCAGTTGCGTCAAACAAACTTGTGCCAGTTGCATCGAACAAACTTTTGCCAGTTGTGTCAAACAAACTTGTGCCAGATGAGTCAAACAAACTTGTGCCAGTTGCGTAGAACAAACTTGTGCCAGTTACTTAGAACAAACTTGTGCCAGTTGCGTAGAACAAACTTCTGCCAGTTGCGTAGAATAAACTTGTGCCAGTTACGTAGAACAAACTTGTGCCAGTTGCGTAGAACAAACTTCTGCCAGTTGCGTCAAACAAACTTGGGCCAGTTGCGTAGAACAAACTTGTGCCAGTTGCGTCAAACAAACTTGTGCCAGTTGCATAGAACAAACTTGAGCCAGTTGCGTAGAACAAACTTGTGCCAGTTGCGTCGAACATACTTGCGCCAGTTGCATTGAACAAACTTGTGCCAGTTGTGTAGAACAAACTTGTGCCAGTTGTGTAGAACAAACTTGTGCGAGTTGTGTCAAACAAACTTCTGCCAGTTGCATAGGACAAACTTGTGCCAGTTGCGTAGAACAAACTTGGGCCAGTTGCATAGAACAAACTTGTGCCAGTTGTGAAGAACAAACTTGTGCCAATTGCGTCAAACAAACTTGTGCCAGTTGCGTAGAAGAAACTTGTGCCAGTTGCGTAGAACAAATTTGTGCCAGTTCCGCAGAACAAACTTGTGCCAGTTGCGTCGAACAAACTTGTGCCAGTTGCGTTGAACAAACTTGTGCAAGTTACGCAGAACAAACTTGTGCCAGTTGCGTCAAAGAAACTTGTGCCAGTTGCGTCGAACAAATTTATGCCAGTTGCGTAGAACAAACTTGTGTCAGTTGCGTAGAACAAACTTGTGCCAGTTGCATCGAACAAACTTGTGCCAGTTGCGTCGAACAAACTTGTGCCAGTTGCGTCGGACAAAATTGTGCCAGTTGCATAGAACAAACTTGTGCCAGTTGCGTAGACCAAACTTATGCCAGTTGCGTCGAACACACTTGTGCCAGTTGTGTCGGACAAACTTGTGCCAATTGCGTTGAACAAACTTGAGCCAGTTGTGTCGGACAAACTTGTGCCAATTGCGTCGAACAAACTTATGCCAGTTGCGTAAAACAAACTTGTGCCAGTTGCGTCAAACAAACTTGTGCCAGTTGCATAGAACAAACTTGTGCCAGTTGCGTAGACCAAACTTGTGCCAGTTGCGTCGAACACACTTGTGCCAGTTGCGTCGAACACACTTGTGCCATTTGTGTTGGACAAACTTGTGCCAATTGCGTTGAACAAACTTGTGCCAGTTGTGTCGGACAAACTTGTGCCAATTGCGTCGAACAAACTTATGCCTGTTGCGTCGAACAAACTTGTGCCTGTTGCGTAGAACAAACTTCTGCCAGTTGTGTCAAACAAACTTGTGCCAGTTGCATAAAACAAACTTGTGCCAGTTGCGTTGAACAAACTTGTGCCAGTTGCGTAGAACAAACTTGTGCCAGTTACGTAGAACAAAATTGTGCCAGTTGTGTCAGACAAACTTGTGCCAGTTGCGTAGAACAAACTTGTGCCAGTTCCGTAAAACAAACTTGTGCCAGTTCCGTAAAACAAACTTGTGCCAGTTGCGTCGAACAAACATGTGCCAGTTGCGTCAAACAAACTTGTGCCAGTTTTGTTGAACAAACTTGTGCTAGTTGTGTAGAACAAACTTGTGCCAGTTTTGTCAAACAAACTTGTGTCAGTTGCGTCAAACAATCTTGGGCCAGTTGCGTCGAACAAACTTGTGCCAGTTTCGTCAAAGAAACTTGTGCCAGTTGCGTAGAACAAACTTGTGCCAGTTGCGTCAAACAAACTTGTGTCAGTTGCATAGAACAAACTTGTGCCAGTTGTGTAGAACAACCTTGTGCCAGTTGCGTCAAACAACATTGTGCCAGTTGCGTCAAACAAACTTGTGCCAGTTGCGTCAAAAAAACTTGTGCCAGTTGCGTCAAACAAACTTGTGCCATTTGCATAGAACAAACTTGTGCCAGTTGCATAGAACAAACTTGTGCCAGTTGTGTCGAACACACTTGTGCCAGTTGTGTCGGACAAACTTGTGCCAATTGCGTCGAACAAACTTGTGCCAGTTGTGTCGGACAAACTTGTGCCAATTGCGTCGAACAAATTTGTGCCAGTTGCGTAGAACAAACTTCTGCCAGTTGTGTCAAACAAACTTGTGCCAGTTGCATCGAACGAACTTGTGCCAGTTGCGTCGAACAAACTTGTGCCAGTTGCGTAGAACAAACTTGTGCCAGTTACGTAGAACAAAATTGTGCCAGTTGTGTCAGACAAACTTGTGCCAGTTGCGTAGAACAAACTTGTGCCAGTTCCGTAAAACAAACTTGTGCCAGTTCCGTAAAACAAACTTGTGCCAGTTGCGTCGAACAAACTTGTGCCAGTTGCGTTGAACAAACTTGTGCCAGTTTTGTTGAACAAACTTGTGCCAGTTGTGTAGAACAAACTTGTGCCAGTTTTGTCAAACAAACTTGTGCCAGTTGCGTCAAACAAACTTGTGCCAGTTGCGTCGAACAACCTTGTGCCAGTTTCGTCAAAGAAACTTGTGCCAGTTGCGTAGAACAAACTTGTGCCAGTTGCGTCAAACAAACTTGTGTCAGTTGCATAGAACAAACTTGTGCCAGTTGTGTAGAACAACCTTGTGCCAGTTGCGTCAAACAACCTTGTGCCAGTTGCGTCAAACAAACTTGTGCCAGTTGCGTCAAAAAAAACTTTTGCCAGTTGCGTCAAACAAACTTGTGCCAGTTGGGACGAATAAACTTGTGCCAGTTGCATTAAACAAACTTATGCTAGTTGCGTCAAACAAACTTGTGCCATTTGCATCGAACAAACTTGTGCCAGTTGTGTCGAACAAGCTTGTGCCAGTTGCGTCAAACAAACTTGTGCCAGTTACGTAGAACAAACTTGTGCCAGTTGTGTCAGACAAACTTGTGCCAGTTGCGTAGAACAAACTTGTGCCAGTTTCGTAGAACAAACTTGTGCCAGTTGCGTAGAAAAAACGTGTACCAATTGCGAAGAACAAACTTGTGCCAGTTGCGCCGAACAAACTTGTTCCAGTTGCGTCGAGCAATCTTGTGCCAGTTTCGTCGAACAAACTTGTGTCAGTTGCGTAGAACAAACTTGTGCCAGTTGTGTCAAACAAACTTGTGCCAGTTGCATCAAACAAACTTGGGCCAGTTGCGTCGAACAAACTTCTGCCAGTTGTGTCGAAGAAACTTGTGCCAGTTGCGTAGAACAAACTTGTACCAGTTGCGTCAAACAAACTTGTGCCAGTTGCATAGAACAAACTTGTGCCAGTTGTGTAGAATGACCTTGTAACAGTTGCGTCAAACAACCTTGTGCCAGTTGCGTCAAACAAACTTGTGCCAGTTGCGTCAAAAAAACTTGTGCCAGTTGCGTCAAACAAACTTGTGCCAGTTGGGTCGAATAAACTTGTGCCAGTTGCGCTAAACAAACTTGTGCCAGTTCGTCGAACAAACTTGTGCCAGTTGCATCGAACAAACTTGTGCCAGTTGCGTCGAACAAACTTGTGCCAGTTGCGTCAAACAAACTTGTGCCAGTTGCATCGAACAAACTTGTGCCAGTTGCATAGAACAAACTTGTGCCAGTTGTGTCAAACAAACTTGTGCCAGTTGCATAGAACAAACTTGTGCCACTTGCGTCGAACAAACTTGTGCCAGTTGTGTCAAACAAACTTGTGCCAGTTTTGTCAAACAAACTTGTGCCAGTTGCGTCAAACAATCTTGGGCCAGTTGCGTCGAACAAACTTGTGCCAGTTTCGTCAAAGAAACTTGTGCCAGTTGCGTAGAACAAACTTGTGCCAGTTGCGTCAAACAAACTTGTGTCAGTTGCATAGAACAAACTTGTGCCAGTTGTGTAGAACAACCTTGTGCCAGTTGCGTCAAACAACCTTGTGCCAGTTGCGCCAAACAAACTTGTGCCAGTTGCGTCAAAAAAACTTGTGCCAGTTGCGTCAAACAAACTTGTGCCAGTTGCATAGAACAAACTTGTGCCAGTTGCGTAGACCAAACTTGTGCCAGTTGTGTCGAACACACTTGTGCCAGTTGTGTCGGACAAACTTGTGCCAATTGCGTCGAACAAACTTGTGCCAGTTGTGTCGGACAAACTTGAGCCAATTGCGTCGAACAAACTTGTGCCAGTTGCGCCGAACAAACTTGTTCCAGTTGCGTCGAACAATCTTGTGCCAGTTTCGTCGAACAAACTTGTGCCAGTTGCGTAGAACAAACTTGTGCCCGTTGTGTCAAACAAACTTGTGCCAGTTGCATCAAACAAACTTGTGCCAGTTGCGTCGAACAAACTTGTGCCAGTTGTGTCGAAGAAACTTGTGCCAGTTGCGTAGAACAAACTTGTGCCAGTTGCGTCAAACAAACTTGTGCCAGTTGCACAGAACAAACTTGTGCCAGTTGTGTAGAATAACCTTGTAACAGTTGCGTCAAACAACCTTGTGCCAGTTGCGTCAAACAAACTTGTGCCAGTTGCGTCAAAAAAACTTGTGCCAGTTGCGTCAAACAAACTTGTGCCAGTTGGGTCGAATAAACTTGTGCCAGTTGCGTTAAACAAACTTTTTCCTGTTCGTCGAACAAACTTGTGCCAGTTGCATCGAACAAACTTGTGCCAGTTGCGTCGAACAAACTTGTGCCAGTTGCGTCAAACAAACTTGTGCCAGTTGCATCGAACAAACTTGTGCCAGTTGCGTAGTACAAACTTGTGCCAGTTGTGTCAAACAAACTTGTGCCAGTTGCAGAGAACAAACTTGTGCCACTTGCGTCGAACAAACTTGTGCCAGTTGCGCAGAACAAACTTTTGCCAGTTGTGTCAAACAAACTTGTGCCAGATGTGTCAAACAAACTTGTGCCAGTTGCGTAGAACAAACTTGTGCCAGTTACGTAGAACAAACTTCTGCCAGTTGCGTAGAACAAACTTCTGCCAGTTGCGTAGAACAAACTTCTGCCAGTTACGTAGAACAAACTTGTGCCAGTTGCGTAGAACAAACTTCTGCCAGTTGCGTCAAACAAACTTGGGCCAGTTGCGTAGAACAAACTTGTGCCAGTTGCGTCAAACAAACTTGTGCCAGTTGCATCAAACAAACTTGTGCCAGTTGCATAGAACAAACTTGAGCCAGTTGCGTCGAACATACTTGCGCCAGTTGCGTTGAACAAACTTGTGCTAGTTGCGTAGAACAAACTTGTGCGAGTTATGTCAAACAAACTTCTGCCAGTTGCATAGAACAAACTTGTGCCAGTTGCGTAGAACAAACTTGTGCGAGTTATGTCAAACAAACTTCTGCCAGTTGCATAGAACAAACTTGTGCCAGTTGCGTAGAACAAACTTGGGCCAGTTACATAGAACAAACTTGTGCTAGTTGCGAAGAACAAACTTGTGCCAATTGCATCAAACAAACTTGTGCCAGTTGCGTAAAACAAACTTGTGCCAGTTGCGTAGAACAAATTTGTGCCAGTTGCGTAGAACAAACTTGTGCCAGTTGCGTCGAACAAACCTGTGCCAGTTGCATCGAACAAACTTGTGCCAGATGCGTTGAACAAACTTGTGACAGTTGCGTAGAACAAACTTGTGCCAGTTGTTTCAAATAAACTTTTGCCCGTTGCGTCAAACAAACTTGTGCCAGTTGTGTCAAACAAACTTCTGCCAGTTGCATAGAACAAACTTGTTGCCACTTGTGTCGAACAAACTTGTGCCAGTTGCGTAGAAAAAACTTTTGCCAGTCGCGTCGAACAAACTTGTGCCAGTTGCATCGAACAAATTTGTGCCAGTTGCGCAGAACAAACTTGTGCCAGTTAAGTCAAACAGACTTGTGCCACTTGCGTCAAACAAACTTGTGCCAGTTGCATAGAACAAACTTGTGCCAGTTGCGTAGACCAAACTTGTGCCAGTTGCGTCGAACACACTTGTGCCAGTTGTGCCGGACAAACTAGTGCCAATTGCATCGAACAAACTTGTGCCAGTTGTGTCGGACAAACTTGTGCCAATTGCGTAGAACAAACTTGTGCCAGTTGCGTCGAACAAACTTGTGCCAGTTATGTAGAACAAACTTGTGCCAGTTACGTAGAACAGAATTGTGCCAGTTGTGTCAGACAAACTTTTGCCAGTTGCGTAGAACAAACTTGTGCCAGTTCCGTAATACAAACTTGGGCCAGTTCCGTAAAACAAACTTGTGCCAGTTGCGTCGAACAAACTTGTGCCAGTTGCGTCGAACAAACTTGTGCCAGTTTTGTCGAACAAACTTGTGCCAGATGTGTAGAACAAACTTGTGCCAGTTTTGTCAAACAAACTTGTGCCAGTTGCGTCAAACAAACTTGGGCCAGTTGCGTCGAACAAACTTGTGCCAGTTTCGTCAAAGAAATTGTGCCAGTTGCGTAGAACAAACTTGTGCCAGTTGCGTCAAACAAACTTGTGCCAGTTGCATAGAACAAAATTGTGCTAGTTGCGTAGACCAAACTTGTGCCATTTGTGTCGAATACACTTGTGCCAGTTGTGTCGGACAAACTTGTGCCAATTGCGTCGAACAAACTTGTGCCAGTTGTGTCGGACAAACTTGTGCCAATTGCGTCGAACAAACTTGTGCCAGTTGCGCCGAACAAACTTGTTCCAGTTGCGTCGAACAATCTTGTGCCAGTTTCGTCGAACAAACTTGTGCCAGTTGCGTAGAACAAACTTGTGCCCGTTGTGTCAAAAAAACTTGTGCCAGTTGCATCAAACAAACTTGTGCCAGTTGCGTCGAACAAACTTGTGCCAGTTGTGTCGAAGAAACTTGTGCTAGTTGCGTAGAACAAACTTGTGCCAGTTGCGTCAAACAAACTTGTGTCAGTAGAACAGAACAAACTTGTGCCAGTTGTGTAGAATAACCTTGTAACAGTTGCGTCAAACAACCTTGTGCCAGTTGCGTCAAACAAACTTGTGCCAGTTGCGTCAAAAAACTTGTGCCAGTTGCGTCAAACAAACTTGTGCCAGTTGGGTCGAATAAACTTGTGCCAGTTGTGTTAAACAAACTTGTGCCAGTTCGTCGAACAAACTTGTGCCAGTTGCATCAAACAAACTTGTGCCAGTTGCGTCGAACAAACTTGTGCCAGTTGCGTAGAACAAACTTGTGCCAGTTGCATCGAACAAACTTGTGCCAGTTGCGTAGTACAAACTTGTGCCAGTTGTGTCAAACAAACTTGTGCCAGTTGCATAGAACAAACTTGTGCCACTTCCGTCGAAAAAACTTGTGCCAGTTGCGCAGAACAAACTTTTGCCAGTTGTGTCAAACAAACTTGTGCCAGATGTGTCAAACAAACTAGTGCCAGTTGCGTAGAACAAACTTGTGCCAGTTACGTAGAACAAACTTCTGCCAGTTGCGTAGAACAAACTTCTGCCAGTTGCGTAGAACAAACTTGTGCC
Organism: Macrobrachium rosenbergii; assembly: GCA_039081455.1. Classification (NCBI taxonomy): domain Eukaryota; kingdom Metazoa; phylum Arthropoda; class Malacostraca; order Decapoda; family Palaemonidae; genus Macrobrachium; species Macrobrachium rosenbergii. Next base: position 762,390 of record JANJGK010000135.1, on the reverse strand, counting down.
AGTTACGTAGAACAAACTTGTGCCAGTTGCGTAGAACAAACTTCTGCCAGTTGCGTCAAACAAACTTGGGCCAGTTGCGTAGAACAAACTTGTGCCAGTTGCGTCAAACAAACTTGTGCCAGTTGCGTCAAACAAACTTGTGCCAGTTGCATAGAACAAACTTGAGCCAGTTGCGTCGAACATACTTGCGCCAGTTGCGTTGAACAAACTTGTGCCAGTTGCGTAGAACAAACTTGTGCGAGTTGTGTCAAACAAACTTCTGCCAGTTGTATAGAACAAACTTGTGCCAGTTGCGTAGAACAAACTTGGGCCAGTTGCATAGAACAAACTTGTGCCAGTTGCGAAGAACAAACTTGTGCCAATTGCATCAAACAAACTTGTGCCAGTTGCGTAAAACAAACTTGTGCCAGTTGCGTAGAACAAATTTGTGCCAGTTGCGTAGAACAAACTTGTGCCAGTTGCGTCGAACAAACCTGTGCCAGTTGCATCGAACAAACTTGTGCCAGATGCGTTGAACAAACTTGTGACAGTTGCGTAGAACAAACTTGTGCCAGTTGTTTCAAATAAACTTTTGCCCGTTGCGTCAAACAATCTTGTGCCAGTTGTGTCAAACAAACTTCTGCCAGTTGCATAGAACAAACTTGTGCCACTTGTGTCGAACAAACTTGTGCCAGTTGCGTAGAACAAACTTTTGCCAGTTGCGTCGAACAAACTTGTGCCAGTTGCATCGAACAAACTTGTGCCAGTTGCGCAGAACAAACTTGTGCCAGTTAAGTCAAACAGACTTGTGCCAGTTGCGTCAAACAAACTTGTGCCAGTTGCATAGAACAAACTTGTGCCAGTTGCGTAGACCAAACTTGTGCCAGTTGCGTCGAACACACTTGTGCCAGTTGTGTCGGACAAACTTGTGCCAATTGCATCGAACAAACTTGTGCCAGTTGTGTCGGACAAACTTGTGCCAATTGCGTAGAACAAACTTGTGCCAGTTGCGTCGAACAAACTTGTGCCAGTTGCGTAGAACAAACTTGTGCCAGTTACGTAGAACAGAATTGTGCCAGTTGTGTCAGACAAACTTTTGCCAGTTGCGTAGAACAAACTTGTGCCAGTTCCGTAATACAAACTTGTGCCAGTTGCGTAGAACAAACTTGTGCCAGTTGCGTAGAACAAACTTGTGCCAGTTGCGTCGAACAAACTTGTGCCAGTTTTGTCGAACAAACTTGTGCCAGTTGTGTAGAACAAACTTGTGCCAGCTTTGTCAAACAAACTTGTGCCAGTTGCGTCAAACAAACTTGGGCCAGTTGCGTCGAACAAACTTGTGCCAGTTTCGTCAAAGAAATTGTGCCAGTTGCGTAGAACAAACTTGTGCCAGTTGCGTCAAACAAACTTGTGTCAGTTGCATAGAACAAACTTGTGCCAGTTGTGTAGAACAACCTTGTGCCAGTTGCGTCAAACAACCTTGTGCCAGTTGCGTCAAACAAACTTGTGCCAGTTGCGTCAAAAAAACTTGTGCCAGTTGCGTCAAACAAACTTTTGCCAGTTGGGTCGAATAAACTTGTGCCAGTTGCGTTAAACAAACTTGTGCCAGTTGCGTCGAACAAACTTGTGCCATTTGCATCGAACAAACTTGTGCCAGTTGCGTCGAACAAGCTTGTGCCAGTTGCGTCAAACAAACTTGTGCCAGTTGCGTTGAACAAACTTGTGCCAGTTGCGTAGAACAAACTTGTGCCAGTTGTGTCAAACAAACTTGTGCCAGTTGCATAGAACAAACTTGTGCCACTTGCGTCGAACAAACTTGTGCCAGTTGCGTAGAACAAACTTTTGCCAGTTGCGTAGAACAAACTTGTGCCAGTTGTGTCAAACAAACTTGTGCCAGTTGCGTCGAACAAACTTGTGCCAGTTGCGTCGAAAAAACTTGTGCCAGTTACGTAGAACAAACTTGTCCCAGTTGTGTCAGACAAACTTGTGCCAGTTGCGTAGAACAAACTTGTGCCAGTTGCGTAGAAAAAACTTTTTCCAGTTGCGAAGAACAAACTTGTGCCAGTTGCGCCGAACAAACTTGTTCCAGTTGCGTCGAACAATCTTGTGCCAGTTTCATTGAACAAACTTGTGCCAGTTGCGTAGAACAAACTTGTGCCAGTTGTGTCAAACAAACTTGTGCCAGTTGCATCAAACAAATTTGGGCCAGTTGCGTCGAACAAACTTGTGCCAGTTGTGTCGAAGAAACTTGTGCCAGTTGCATAGAACAAACTTGTGCCAGTTGCATCAAACAAACTTGTGCCAGTTGCATAGAACAAACTTGTGCCAGTTGTGTAGAATAACCTTGTGCCAGTTACGTCAAACAACCTTGTGCCAGTTGCGTCAAACAAACTTGTGCCAGTTGCGTAAAAAAAACATGTGCCAGTTGCGTCAAACAAACTTGTGCCAGTTGGGTCGAATAAACTTGTGTCAGTTGAGTTAAACAAACTTGTTCCAGTTCGTCGAACAAACTTGTGCCAGTTGCATCGAACAAACTTGTGCCAGTTGCGTTGAACAAACTTGTGCCAGTTGCGTCAAACAAACTTGTGCCAGTTGCATCGAACAAACTTTTGCCAGTTGTGTCAAACAAACTTGTGCCAGATGTGTCAAACAAACTTGTGCCAGTTGCGTAGAACAAACTTGTGCCAGTTACTTAGAACATACTTGTGCCAGTTGAGTAGAACAAACTTCTGCCAGTTGCGTAGAACAAACTTGTGCCAGTTACGTAGAACAAACTTGTGCCAGTTGCGTAGAACAAACTTCTGCCAGTTGCATCAAACAAACTTGGGCCAGTTGCGTAGAACAAACTTGTGCCAGTTGCGTCAAACAAACTTGTGCCAGTTGCGTCAAACAAACTTGTGCTAGTTGCATAGAACAAACTTGAGCCAGTTGCGTCGAACAAACTTGTGCCAGTTGCGTCAAACATACTTGCGCCAATTGCGTTGAACAAACTTGTGCCAGTTGCGTAGAACAAACTTGTGCCAGTTGCGTAGAACAAACTTGTGCCAGTTGTGTCAAACAAACTTCTGCCAGTTGCATAGGACAAACTTGTGCCAGTTGCGTAGAAAAAACTTGGGCCAGTTGCATAGAACAAACTTGTGCCAGTTGCGAAGAACAAACTTGTGCCAATTGCGTCAAACAAACTAGTGCCAGTTGCGTAGAACAAACTTGTGCCAGTTGCGTAGAACAAATTTGTGCCAGTTGCGCAGAACAAACTTGTGCCAGTTGCGTCGAACAAACTTCTGCCAGTTGCGTTGAACAAACTTGTGCAAGTTGCGCAAACAAACTTGTGCCAGTTGCGTCAAACAAACTTGTGCCAGTTGCGTCGAACAAATTTATGCCAGTTGCGTAGAACAAACTTGTGCCAGTTCCGTAAAACAAACTTGTGCCAGTTCCGTAAAACAAACTTGTGCCAGTTGCGTCGAACAAACATGTGCCCGTTGCGTCGAACAAACTTGTGCCAGTTTTGTTGAACAAACTTGTGCCAGTTGTGTAGAACAAACTTGTGCCAGTTTTGTCAAACAAACTTGTGCCAGTTGCGTCAAACAATCTTGGGCCAGTTGCGTCGAACAAACTTGTGCCAGTTTCGTCAAAGAAACTTGTGCCAGTTGCGTAGAACAAACTTGTGTCAGTTGCGTCAAACAAACTTGTGTCAGTTGCATAGAACAAACTTGTGCCAGTTGTGTAGAACAACCTTGTGCCAGTTGCGTCAAACAACATTGTGCCAGTTGCGTCAAACAAACTTGTGCCAGTTGCATCAAAAAAACTTGTGCCAGTTGCGTCAAACAAACTTGTGCCAGTTGCATAGAACAAACTTGTGCCAGTTGCATAGAACAAACTTGTGCCAGTTGTGTCGAACACACTTGTGCCAGTTGTGTCGGACAAACTTGTGCCAATTGCGTCGAACAAACTTGTGCCAGTTGTGTCGGACAAACTTGTGCCAATTGCGTCGAACAAATTTGTGCCAGTTGCGTAGAACAAACTTCTGCCAGTTGTGTCAAACAAACTTGTGCCAGTTGCATCGAACAAACTTGTGCCAGTTGCGTCGAACAAACTTGTGCCAGTTGCGTAGAACAAACTTGTGCCAGTTACGTAGAACAAAATTGTGCCAGTTGTGTCAGACAAACTTGTGCCAGTTGCGTAGAACAAACTTGTGCCAGTTCCGTAAAACAAACTTGTGCCAGTTCCGTAAAACAAACTTGTGCCAGTTGCGTCGAACAAACTTGTGCCAGTTGCGTTGAACAAACTTGTGCCAGTTTTGTTGAACAAACTTGTGCCAGTTGTGTAGAACAAACTTGTGCCAGTTTTGTCAAACAAACTTGTGCCAGTTTCGTCAAACAAACTTGTGCCAGTTGCGTCGAACAAACTTGTGCCAGTTTCGTCAAAGAAACTTGTGCCAGTTGCGTAGAACAAACTTGTGCCAGTTGCGTCAAACAAACTTGTGTCAGTTGCATAGAACAAACTTGTGCCAGTTGTGTAGAACAACCTTGTGCCAGTTGCATCAAACAACCTTGTGCCAGTTGCGTCAAACAAACTTGTGCCAGTTGCGTCAAAAAAACTTTTGCCAGTTGCGTCAAACAAACTTGTGCCAGTTGGGTCGAATAAACTTGTGCCAGTTGCGTTAAACAAACTTATGCTAGTTGCGTCAAACAAACTTGTGCCATTTGCATCGAACAAACATGTGCCAGTTGTGTCGAACAAGCTTGTGCCAGTTGCGTCAAACAAACTTGTGCCAGTTACGTAGAACAAACTTGTGCCAGTTGTGTCAGACAAACTTGTGCCAGTTGCGTAGAACAAACTTGTGCCAGTTTCGTAGAACAAACTTGTGCCAGTTGCGTAGAAAAAACGTGTACCAATTGCGAAGAACAAACTTGTGCCAGTTGCGCCGAACAAACTTGTTCCAGTTGCGTCGAGCAATCTTGTGCCAGTTTCGTCGAACAAACTTGTGTCAGTTGCGTAGAACAAACTTGTGCCAGTTGTGTCAAACAAACTTGTGCCAGTTGCATCAAACAAACTTGGGCCAGTTGCGTCGAACAAACTTGTGCCAGTTGTGTCGAAGAAACTTGTTCCAGTTGCGTAGAACAAACTTGTACCAGTTGCGTCAAACAAACTTCTGCCAGTTGCATAGAACAAACTTGTGCCAGTTGTGTAGAATGACCTTGTAACAGTTGCGTCAAACAACCTTGTGCCAGTTGCGTCAAACAAACTTGTGCCAGTTGCGTCAAAAAAACTTGTGCCAGTTGCGTCAAACAAACTTGTGCCAGTTGGGTCGAATAAACTTGTGCCAGTTGCGTTAAACAAACTTGTGCCAGTTCGTCGAACAAACTTGTGCCAGTTGCATCGAACAAACTTGTGCCAGTTGCGTCGAACAAACTTGTGCCAGTTGCGTCAAACAAACTTGTGCCAGTTGCATCGAACAAACTTGTGCCAGTTGCGTAGAACAAACTTGTGCCAGTTGTGTCAAACAAACTTGTGCCAGTTGCATAGAACCAACTTGTGCCACTTGCGTCGAACAAACTTGTGCCAGTTGCGTAGAACAAACTTTTGCCAGTTGTGTCAAACAAACTTGTGCCAGTTTTGTCAAACAAACTTGTGCCAGTTGCGTCAAACAATCTTGGGCCAGTTGCGTCGAACAAACTTGTGCCAGTTTCGTCAAAGAAACTTGTGCCAGTTGCGAAGAACAAACTTGTGCCAGTTGCGTCAAACAAACTTGTGTCAGTTGCATAGAACAAACTTTTACCAGTTGTGTAGAACAACCTTGTGCCAGTTGCGTCAAACAACCTTGTGCCAGTTGCGTCAAACAAACTTGTGCCAGTTGCGTCAAAAAAACTTGTGCCAGTTGCGTCAAACAAACTTGTGCCAGTTGCATAGAACAAACTTGTGCCAGTTGCGTAGACCAAACTTGTGCCAGTTGTGTCGAACACACTTGTGCCAGTTGTGTCGGACAAACTTGTGCCAATTGCGTCGAACAAACTTGTGCCAGTTGTGTCGGACAAACTTGAGCCAATTGCGTCGAACAAACTTGTGCCAGTTGCGCCGAACAAACTTGTTCCAGTTGCGTCGAACAATCTTGTGCCAGTTTCGTCGAACAAACTTGTGCCAGTTGCGTAGAACAAACTTGTACCCGTTGTGTCAAACAAACTTGTGCCAGTTGCATCAAACAAACTTGTGCCAGTTGCGCCGAACAAACTTGTGCCAGTTGTGTCGAAGAAACTTGTGCTAGTTGCGTAGAACAAACTTGTGCCAGTTGCGTCAAACAAACTTGTGCCAGTTGCACAGAACAAACTTGTGCCAGTTGTGTAGAATAACCTTGTAACAGTTGCGTCAAACAACCTTGTGCCAGTTGCGTCAAACAAACTTGTGCCCGTTGTGTCAAACAACCTTGTGCCAGTTGCGTCAAACAAACTTGTGCCAGTTGCGTCAAACAACCTTGTGCCAGTTGCGTCAAAAAAACTTGTGCCAGTTGCGTCAAACAAACTTGTGCCAGTTGGGTCGAATAAACTTGTGCCAGTTGCGTTAAACAAACTTGTTCCAGTTCGTCGAACAAACTTGTGCCAGTTGCATCGAACAAACTTGTGCCAGTTGCGTCGAACAAACTTGTGCCAGTTACGTCAAACAAACTTGTGCCAGTTGCATCGAACAAACTTGTGCCAGTTGCGTAGTACAAACTTGTGCCAGTTGTGTCAAACAAACTTGTGCCAGTTGCATAGAACAAACTTGTGCCACTTGCGTCGAACAAACTTGTGCCAGTTGCGCAGAACAAACTTTTGCCAGTTGTGTCAAACAAACTTGTGCCAGATGTGTCAAACAAACTTGTGCCAGTTGCGTAGAACAAACTTGTGCCAGTTACGTAGAACAAACTTGTGCCAGTTGCGTAGAACAAACTTCTTCCAGTTGCGTAGAACAAACTTGTGCCAGTTACGTAGAACAAACTTGTGCCAGTTGCGTAGAACAAACTTCTGCCAGTTGCGTCAAACAAACTTGGGCCAGTTGCGTAGAACAAACTTATTGCCAGTTGCGTCAAACAAACTTGTGCCAGTTGCGTCAAACAAACTTGTGCCAGTTGCATAGAACAAACTTGAGCCAGTTGCGTCGAACATACTTGCGCCAGTTGCGTTGAACAAACTTGTGCTAGTTGCGTAGAACAAACTTGTGCCAGTTGCGTAGAACAAACTTGTGCGAGTTGTGTCAAACAAACTTCTGCCAGTTGCATAGAACAAACTTGTGCCAGTTGCGTAGAACAAACTTGGGCCAGTTGCATAGAACAAACTTGTGCTAGTTGCGAAGAACAAACTTGTGCCAATTGCATCAAACAAACTTGTGCCAGTTGCGTAAAACAAACTTGTGCAAGTGGCGTAGAACAAATTTGTGCAAGTTGCGTCGAACAAACCTGTGCCAGTTGCATCGAACAAACTTGTGCCAGATGCGTTGAACAAACTTGTGACAGTTGCGTAGAACAAACTTGTGCCAGTTGTTTCAAATAAACTTTTGCCCGTTGCGTCAAACAAACTTGTGCCAGTTGTGTCAAACAAACTTCTGCCAGTTGCATAGAACAAACTTGTGCCACTTGTGTCGAACAAACTTGTGCCAGTTGCGTAGAACAAACTTTTGCCAGTTGCGTCGAACAAACTTGTGCCAGTTGCATCGAACAAACTTGTGCCAGTTGCGCAGAACAAACTTGTGCCAGTTAAGTCAAACAGACTTGTGCCAGTTGCGTCAAACAAACTGGTGCCAGTTGCATAGAACAAACTTGTGCCAGTTGCGTAGACCAAACTTGTGCCAGTTGCGTCAAACACACTTGTGCCAGTTGTGTCGGACAAACTTGTGCCAATTGCGTCGAACAAACTTGTGCCAGTTGTGTCGGACAAACTTGTGCCAATTGCGTAGAACAAACTTGTGCCAGTTGCGTCGAACAAACTTGTGCCAGTTACGTAGAACAAACTTGTGCCAGTTACGTAGAACAGAATTGTGCCAGTTGTGTCAGACAAACTTTTGCCAGTTGCGTAGAACAAACTTGTGCCAGTTCCGTAATACAAACTTGTGCCAGTTCCGTAAAACAAACTTGTGATAGTTGCGTCGAACAAACTTGTGCCAGTTGCGTCGAACAAACTTGTGCCAGTTTTGTCGAACAAACTTGTGCCAGATGTGTAGAACAAACTTGTGCCAGTTTTGTCAAACAAACTTGTGCCAGTTGCGTCAAACAAACTTGGGCCAGTTGCGTCGAACAAACTTGTGCCAGTTTCGTCAAAGAAATTGTGCCAGTTGCGTAGAACAAACTTGTGCCAGTTGCGTCAAACAAACTTGTGCCAGTTGCATAGAACAAACTTGTGCTAGTTGCGTTGACCAAACTTGTGCCAGTTGTGTCGAATACACTTGTGCCAGTTGTGTCGGACAAACTTGTGCCAATTGCGTCGAACAAACGTGTGCCAGTTGTGTCGGACAAACTTGTGCCAATTGCGTCGAACAAACTTGTGCCAGTTGCGCCGAACAAACTTGTTCCAGTTGCGTCGAACAATCTTGTGCCAGTTTCGTCGAACAAACTTGTGCCAGTTGCGTAGAACAAACTTGTGCCCGTTGTGTCAAACAAACTTGTGCCAGTTGCATCAAACAAACTTGTGCCAGTTGCGTCGAACAAACTTGTGCCAGTTGTGTCGAAGAAACTTGTGCCAGTTGCGTAGAACAAACTTGTGCCAGTTGCGTCAAACAAACTTGTGCCAGTTGCACAGAACAAACTTGTGCCAGTTGTGTAGAATAACCTTGTAACAGTTGCGTCAAACAACCTTGTGCCAGTTGCGTCGAACACACTTGTGCCAGTTGCGTCAAAAAAACTTGTGCCAGTTGCGTCAAACAAACTTGTGCCAGTTGGGTCGAATAAACTTGTGCCAGTTGCGTTAAACAAACTTGTGCCAGTTCGTCGAACAAACTTGTGCCAGTTGCATCGAACAAACTTGTGGCAGTTGCGTCGAACAAACTTGTGCCAGTTGCGTCAAACAAACTTGTGCCAGTTGCATCGAACAAACTTGTGCCAGTTGCGTAGTACAAACTTGTGCCACTTGTGTCAAACAAACTTGTGCCAGTTGCATAGAACAAACTTGTGCCACTTGCGTCGAACAAACTTGTGCCAGTTGCGCAGAACAAACTTTTGCCAGCTGTGTCAAACAAACTTGTGCCAGATGTGTCAAACAAACTAGTGCCAGTTGCGTAGAACAAACTTGTGCCAGTTACGTAGAACAAACTTGTGCCAGTTGCGTAGAACAAACTTCTGCCAGTTGTATCAAACAAACTTGGGCCAGTTGCGTAGAACAAACTTGTGCCAGTTGCGTCAAACAAACTTGTGCCAGTTGCGTCAAACAAACTTGTGCCAGTTGCATAGAACAAACTTGAGCCAGTTGCGTCGAACATACTTGCGCCAGTTGCGTTGAACAAACTTGTGCCAGTTGCGTAGAACAAACTTGTGCCAGTTGCATAGAACAAACTTGTGCAAGTTGTGTCAAACAAACTTCTGCCAGTTGCATAGAACAAACTTGTGCCAGTTGCGTAGAACAAACTTGGGCCAGTTGCGTAGAACAAACTTGTGCTAGATGCGAAGAACAAACTTGTGCCAATTGCATCAAACAAACTTGTGCCAGTTGCGTAAAACAAACTTGTGCCAGTTGCGTAGAACAAATTTGTGCCAGTTGCGTAGAACAAACTTGTGCCAGTTGCGTCGAACAAACCTGTGCCAGTTGCATCGAACAAACTTGTGCCAGATGCGTTGAACAAACTTGTGACAGTTGCGTAGAACAAACTTGTGCCAGTTGTTTCAAATAAACTTTTGCCCGTTGCGTCAAACAAACTTGTGCCAGTTGTGTCAAACAAACTTCTGCCAGTTGCATAGAACAAACTTGTGCCACTTGTGTCGAACAAACTTGTGCCAGTTGCGTAGAACAAACTTTTGCCAGTTGCGTCGAACAAACTTGTGCCAGTTGCATCGAACAAACTTGTGCCAGTTGCGCAGAACAAACTTGTGCCAGTTAAGTCTAACAGACTTGTGCCAGTTGCGTCAAACAAACTTGTGCCAGTTGCATAGAACAAACTTGTGCCAGTTGCGTCAAACACACTTGTGCCAGTTGCGTCAAACACACTTGTGCCAGTTGTGTCGGACAAACTTGTGCCAATTTCGTCGAACAAACTTGTGCCAATTGCGTAGAACAAACTTGTGCCAATTGCGTAGAACAAACTTGTGCCAGTTGCGTCAAACAAACTTGTGCCAGTTGCGTAGAAAAAACTTGTGCCAGTTACGTAGAACAGAATTGTGCCAGTTGTGTCAGACAAACTTTTGCCAGTTGCGTAGAACAAACTTGTGCCAGTTCCGTAATACAAACTTGTGCCAGTTGCGTCGAACAAACTTGTGCCAGTTGCGTCGAACAAACTTGTGCCAGTTTTGTCGAACAAACTTGTGCCAGTTGTGTAGAACAAACTTGTGCCAGCTTTGTCAAACAAACTTGTGCCAGTTGCGTCAAACAAACTTGGGCCAGTTGCGTCGAACAAACTTGTGCCAGTTTCGTCAAAGAAATTGTGCCAATTGTGTAGAACAAACTTGTGCCAGTTGCGTCAAACAAACTTGTGTCAGTTGCATAGAACAAACTTGTGCCAGTTGTGTAGAACAACCGTGTGCCAGTTGCATCAAACAACCTTGTGCCAGTTGCGTCAAACAAACTTGTGCCAGTTGCGTCAAAAAAACTTGTGCCAGTTGCGTCAAACAAACTTTTGCCAGTTGGGTCGAATAAACTTGTGCCAGTTGCGTTAAACAAACTTGTGCCAGTTGCGTCGAACAAACTTGTGCCATTTGCATCGAACAAACTTGTGCCAGTTGCGTGGAACAAGCTTGTGCCAGTTGCGTCAAACAAACTTGTGCCAGTTGCGTTGAACAAACTTGTGCCAGTTGCGTAGAACAAACTTGTGCCAGTTGTGTCAAACAAACTTGTGCCAGTTGCATAGAACAAACTTGTGCCACTTGCGTCGAACAAACTTGTGCCAGTTGCGTAGAACAAACTTTTACCAGTTGCGTAGAACAAACTTGTGCCAGTTGTGTCAAACAAACTTGTGCCAGTTGCGTCGAACAAACTTGTGCCAGTTGCGTCGAACAAACTTGTGCCAGTTACGTAGAACAAACTTGTCCCAGTTGTGTCAGACAAACTTGTGCCAGTTGCGTAGAACAAACTTGTGCCAGTTGCGTAGAAAAAACTTTTTCCAGTTGCGAAGAACAAACTTGTGCCAGTTGCGCCGAACAAACTTGTTCCAGTTGCGTCGAACAAACTTGTGCCAGTTTCGTTGAACAAACTTGTGCCAGTTGCGTAGAACAAACTTGTGCCAGTTGTGTCAAACAAACTTGTGCCAGTTGCATCAAACAAATTTGGGCCAGTTGCGTCGAACAAACTTGTGCCAGTTGTGTCGAAGAAACTTGTGCCAGTTGCATAGAACAAACTTGTGCCAGTTGCGTCAAACAAACTTGTGCCAGTTGCATAGAACAAACTTGTGCCAGTTGTGTAGAATAACCTTGTGCCAGTTACGTCAAACAACCTTGTGCCAGTTGCGTCAAACAAACTTGTGCCAGTTGCGTAAAAAAAACTTGTGCCAGTTGCGTCAAACAAACTTGTGCCAGTTGGGTCGAATAAACTTGTGCCAGTTGAGTTAAACAAACTTGTTCCAGTTCGTCGAACAAACTTGTGCCAGTTGCATCGAACAAACTTGTGCCAGTTGCGTTGAACAAACTTGTGCCAGTTGCGTCAAACAAACTTGTGCCAGTTGCATCGAACAAACTTTTGCCAGTTGTGTCAAACAAACTTGTGGAGATGTGTCAAACAAACTTGTGCCAGTTGCGTAGAACAAACTTGTGCCAGTTACTTAGAACAAACTTGTGCCAGTTGCGTAGAACAAACCTGTGCCAGTTGCGTAGAACAAACTTGTGCCAGTTACGTAGAACAAACTTGTGCCAGTTGCGTAGAACAAACTTCTGCCAGTTGCATCAAACAAACTTGGGCCAGTTGCATAGAACAAACTTGTGCCAGTTGCGTCAAACAAACTTGTGCCAGTTGCGTCAAACAAACTTGTGCCAGTTGCATAGAACAAACTTGAGCCAGTTGCGTCGAACAAACTTGTGCCAGTTGCGTCAAACATACTTGCGCCAGTTGCGTTGAACAAACTTGTGCCAGTTGCGTAGAACAAACTTGTGCCAGTTGCGTAGAACAAACTTGTGCGAGTTGTGTCAAACAAACTTCTGCCAGTTGTGTCAAACAAACTTGTGCCAGTTGCGCAGAACAAACTTGTGCCAGTTGCGTAGAAAAAACTTGGGCCAGTTGCATAGAACAAACTTGTGCCAGTTGCGAAGAACAAACTTGTGCCAATTGCGTCAAACAAACTTGTGCCAGTTGCGTAGAACAAACTTGTGCCAGTTGCGTAGAACAAATTTGTGCCAGTTGCGCAGAACAAACTTGTGCCAGTTGCGTCGAACAAACTTGTGCCAGTTGCGTTGAACAAACTTGTGCAAGTTGCGCAGAACAAACTTGTGCCAGTTACGTCAAACAAACTTGTGCCAGTTGCGTCGAACAAATTTATGCCAGTTGCGTAGAACAAACTTGTGTCAGTTGCGTAGAACAAACTTGTGCCAGTTGCATCGAACAAACTTGTGCCAGTTGCGTCGAACAAACTTGTGCCAGTTGCGTCGGACAAAATTGTGCCAATTGTGTCGAACAAACTTTTGCCAGTTGCGTAGAACAAACTTGTGCCAGTTGTGTCAAACAAACTTATGCCAGTTGTGTCAAACAAACTTGTGCCAGTTGCATAAAACAAACTTGTGCCAGTTGCGTTGAACAAACTTGTACCAGTTACGTAGAACAAACTTGTGCCAGTTATGTCAGATAAACTTATGCCAGTTGCGCAGAACAAACTTTTGCCAGTTGCGTAGAACAAACTTGTGCCAGCTGCGTCGAACAAACTTGTGCCAGTTGCGTCGGACAAACTTGTGCTAGTTTCGTCAAACAAACTTGTGCCAGTTGCGTAGAACAAACTTGTGCCAGTTGTGTCAAACAAACTTGTGCCAGTTGCGTCAAACAAACTTGGGCCAGTTGCGTCGAACAAACTTGTGCCAGTTGCGTCAAAGAAACTTGTGCCAGTTGCGTAGAACAAACTTGTGCCAGTAGCGTCAAACAAACTTGTGCCAGTTGCATAGAACAAACTTATGCCAGTTTTGTAGAAAAAACTTGTGCCAGTTCCGTCAAACAAACTAGTGCCAGTTGTATAGAACAAACTTGTGCCAGTTGCGTCAAAAAAACTTGTGCCAGTTGCGACAAACAAACTTGTGCTAGTTGGGTCGAGTAAACTTGTGCCAGTTGCATTAAAGTAACTTGTGCCAGTTGCGTCGAACAAACTTGTGCTAGTTGCATCGAACAAACTTGTGCCAGTTGCGCAGAACAAACTTGTGCCTGTTAAGTCAAACAGACTTGTGCCAGTTGCGTCAAACAAACTTGTGCCAGTTGCATAGAACAAACTTATGCCAGTTGCGTAGACCACACTTGTGCCAGTTGCGTCGAACACACTTGTGCCAGTTGTGTCGGACAAACTTGTGCCAATTGCGTCCAACAAACTTGTGCCAGTTGTGTCGGACAAACTTGTGCCAATTGCGTCGAACAAACTTGTGCCAGTTACGTAGAACAAACTTCTGCCAGTTGTGTCAAACAAACTTGTGCCAGTTGCATAAAACAAACTTGTGCCAGTGGCGTCGAACAAACTTGTGCCAGTTGCGTAGAACAAACTTGTGCCAGTTACGTAGAACAAAATTGTGCCAGTTGTGTCAGACAAACTTGTGCCAGTTGCGTAGAACAAACTTGTGCCAGTTGCGTAAAACAAAAATGTGACAGTTGCGTAGAACAAACTTGTGCCAGTTGCGTAAAACAAAAATGTGCCAGTTCCGTAAAACAAACTTGTGCCAGTTGCGTCGAACAAACTTGTGCCAGTTGCGTCGAACAAACTTGTGCCAGTTGCTTCGAACAAACTTGTGCCAGTTTTGTCGAACAAACTTGTGCCAGTTGTGTAGAACAAACTTGTTCCAGTTTTGTCAAACAAACTTGTGCCAGTTGCGTTAAACAAACTTGGGCCAGTTGCGTCGAACAAACTTGTGCCAGTTTCGTCAAAGAAACTTGTGCCAGTTGCGTCAAACAAACTTGTGCCAGTTGCGTCGAACAAACTTGCGCCAGTTTTGTCGAACAAACTTGTGCCAGTTGTGTAGAACAAACTTCTGCCAGTTTCGTCAAAGAAACTTGTGCCAGTTGCGTCGAACAAACTTGTGCCAGTTGCGTCAAACAAACTTGCGCCAGTTTTGTCGAACAAACTTGTGCCAGTTGTGTAGAACAAACTTGTGCCAGTTTTGTCAAACAAACTTGTGACAGTTGCGTCAAACAAACTTGGGCCAGTTGCGTCGAACAAACTTGTGCCAGTTTCGTCAAAGAAACTTGTGCCAGTTGCGTAGAACAAACTTGTGCCAGTTGCGTCAAACAAACTTGTGTCAATTGCATAGAACAAACTTGTGCCAATTGTGTAGAACAACCTTGTGCCAGTTGCGTCAAACAACCTTGTGCCAGTTGCGTCAAACAAACTTGCGCCAGTTGCGTCAATAGAACTTGTGCCAGTTGCGTCAAACAAACTTGTGCCAGTTGGGTCGAATAAACTTGTGCCACTTGCGTTAAACAAACTTGTGCTAGTTGCGTCGAACAAACTTGTGCCATTTGCATCGAACAAACTTGTGCCAGTTGCATGGAACAAGCTTGTGCCAGTTGCGTCAAACAAACTTGTGCCAGTTGCATCGAACAAACTTGTGCCAGTTGCGTAGAACAAACTTGTGCCAGTTGTGTCAAACAAACTTGTGCCAGTTGCATAGAACAAACTTGTGCCACTTGCGTCGAACAAACTTGTGCCAGTTGCGTAGAACAAACTTTTGCCAGTTGCGTAGAACAAACTTGTGCCAGTTGTGTCAAACAAACTTGTGCCAGTTGCGTCGAACAAACTTATACCAGTTGCATAGAACAAACATGTGCCAGTTACGTAGAACAAAATTGTGCCAGTTGTGTCAGACAAACTTGTGCCAGTTACGTAGAACAAACTTGTGCCAGTTTCGTAGAACAAACTTGTGCCAGTTGCGTAGAAAAAACTTGTACCAATTGCGAAGAACAAACTTGTGCCAGTTGCGCAGAACAAACTTGTTCCAGTTGCGTCGAACAATTTTGTGCCAGTTTCGTCGAACAAACTTGTGCCAGTTGCGTAGAACAAACTTGTGCCAGTTGTGCCAAACAAACTTGTACCAGTTGCATCAAACAAACTTGGGCCAGTTGCGTCGAACAAACTTGTGCCAGTTGTGTTGAAGAAACTTGTGCCAGTTGCGTAGAACAAACTTGTGCCAGTTGCGTCAAACAAACTTGTGCCAGTTGCATAGAACAAACTTGTGCCAGTTGTGTAGAATATCCTTGTAACAGTTGCGTCAAACAACCTTGTGCCAGTTGCGTCAAACAAACTTGTGCCAGTTGCGTCAAAAAAACTTGTGCCGGTTGCGTCAAACAAACTTGTGCCAGTTGGGTCGAATAAACTTGTGCCAGTTGCGTTAAACAAACTTGTGCCAGTTCGTCGAAGAAACTTGTGCCAGTTGCATCGAACAAACTTGTGCCAGTTGCGTCGAACAAACTTGTGCCAGTTGCGTCAAACAAACTTGTGCCAGTTGCATCGAACAAACTTGTGCCAGTTGCGTAGAACAAACTTGTGCCAGTTGTGTCAAACAAACTGGTGCCAGTTGCATAGAACAAACTTGTGCCACTTGCGTCGAACAAACTTGTGCCAGTTGCGTAGAACAAACTTTTGCCAGTTGTGTCAAACAAACTTGTGCCAGATGTGTCAAACAAACTTGTGCCAGTTGCGTAGAACAAACTTGTGCCAGTTACGTAGAACAAACTTGTGCCAGTTGCGTAGAACAAACTTCTGCCAGTTGCGTAGAACAAACTTGTGCCAGTTACGTAGAACAAACTTGTGCCAGTTGCGTAGAACAAACTTCTGCCAGTTGCGTCAAACAAACTTGGGCCAGTTGCGTAGAACAAACTTGTGCCAGTTGCGTCAAACAAACTTGTGCCAGTTGCGTCAAACAAACTTGTGCCAGTTGCATAGAACAAACTTGAGCCAGTTGCGTAGAACAAACTTGTGCCAGTTGCGTCGAACATACTTGCGCCAGTTGCGTTGAACAAACTTGTGCCAGTTGCGTAGAACAAACTTGTGCCAGTTGCGTAGAACAAACTTGTGCGAGTTTTGTCAAACAAACTTCTGCCAGTTGCATTGAACAAACTTGTGCCAGTTATGTAGAACAAACTTGTGCCAGTTGCATAGAACAAACTTGTGCCAGTTGCAAAGAACAAACTTATGCCAATTGCGTCAAACAAACTTGTGCCAGTTGCGTAGAACAAACTTGTGCCAGTTGCGTAGAACAAATTTTTGCCAGTTGCATAGAACAAACTTGTGCCAGTTGCGTAGAACAAATTTTTGCCAGTTGCATCGAACAAACTTGTGCCAGTTGCATCGAACAAACTGGTGCCAGATGCGTTGAACAAACTTGTGACAGTTGCGTAGAACAAACTTGTGCCAGTTGTTTCAAATAAACTTTTGCTCGTTGCGTCAAACAATCTTGTGCCAGTTGTGTCAAACAAACTTCTTCAAGTTGCATAGAGCAAACTTGTGCCACTTGTGTCGAACGAACTTGTGCCAGTTGCGTAGAACAAACTTTTGCCAGTTGCCTAGAACAAACTTGTGTCAGTTGTGTCAAACAAACTTGTGCCAGTTGCGTAGAACAAACTTGTGTTAGAGTCTTCAGGGATTCTTCGGTGAAGATTTTGGAGCCAATACGAAGACTATCATTTTCTCAAACTAGAGCATAGTCATTCATGTAATGATGGCCACCTCCAGCGATTTCGTAGGAAATCTTTGGTAAGGGGTCCTTTTTTTTTTTTTTTTTTTGTGGGGCCCAGGGGTCCAATTCAGCTGAAGAAAGAATCTTCAAGGAGTCTTCAGGGATTCTTCGGTGAAGATTTTGGCACCAATACGAAGACTATCATTTTCTCAAACTAGAGCTTAGTCATTCATGTAACGATGGCCACCTCCGGCGATTCCGGAGGAAATCTTTGGTAAGGGGTAATTTTTTGTTTTTTTTTGTGGGGCCTAGGGGTCCAATTCAGCTGAAGAAAGAATCTTCAAGGAGTCTTCAGGGATTCTTCGGTGAAGATTTTGGAGCCAATACGAAGACTATCATTTTCTCAAACTAGAGCATAGTCATTCATGTAATTATGGCCACCTCCGGCGATTCCGGAGGAAATCTTTGTTAAGGGGTTCTTTTTTGTTTTTTTTTGTGGGGCCCTGGGGTCCAATTCAGCTGAAGAAAGAATCTTCAAGGAGTCTTCAGGGATTCTTCGGTGAAGGTTTGGGAGCCAATACGAAGACTATCATTTTTTCAAACTAGAGCATAGTCATTCATGTAATGATGGCCACCTCCGGCGATTCCGGAGGAAATCTTTGGTAAGGGGTCTATTTTTTTTTTTTTTGTGGGGCCAAGGGGTCCAGTTCAGGTGAAGAAAGAATCTTCAAGGAGTCTTCAGGGATTCTTCGGTGAAGATTTTGGCGCCAATACAAAGACTATCATTTTCTCAAACTAGAGCTTAGTCATTCATGTAATGATGGCCACCTCCGGCAATTCCGGAGGAAATCTTTGGTAACGGGTCCTTTTTTGTTTTTTTATGAGTGGCCCAGGGGTCCAATTCAGCTGAAGAAAGAATCTTCAAGTAGTCTTCAGGGATTCTTCGGTGAAGATTTTGGCGCTAATAAGAAGACTATTATTTTCTCAAACTAGAGCTTAGTCATTCATGTAATGATGGCCACCTCCGGCGATTCCGGAGGAAATCTTTGGTAAGGGGTCCTTTTTTTTTTTTTGTGGGGCCCAGGGGTCCAATTCAGCTGAAGAAAGAATCTTCAAATAGTCTTCAGGGATTCTTCAGTGAAGATTTTGGAGCCAATACGAAGACTATCATTTTCTCAAACTAGAGCTTAGTCATTCATGTAATGATGACCACCTCCGGCGATTCCGGAGGAAATCTTTTGGTAAGGGGTCCTTTTTTGTTTTTTTTTTTTGTGTGGCCCAGGGGTCCAATTCAGCTGAAGAAAGAATCTTCAAGGAGTCTTCAGGGATTCTTCAGTGAAGATTTTGGAGCCAATACGAAGACTATCATTTTCTCAAACTAGAGCATAGTCATTCATATAATGAAGGCCACCTCCAGCGATTCCGGAGGAAATATTTGGTAAGGGGTCCTTTTTTTTTTTTTTTTTTTTTTGTGGGGCCCAGGGGTCCAGTTCAGCTGAAGAAAGAATCTTCAAGGAGTCTTCAGGGATTCTTCGGTGAAGATTTTGGCGCCAATACTAAGACTATCATTTTCTCAAACTAGAGCATTGTCATTAATGTAATGATGGCCACCTCCGGCAATTCCGGAGGAAATCTTTGGCAAAGGGTCCTTTTTTGTTTTTTTTTTTTTGTGGGGCCCAGGGGTCCAATTCACCTGAAGAAAGAATCTTCAAAGAGTCTTCAGTGATTCTTCGGTGAAGATTTTGGAGCCAATACGAAGACTATCATTTTCTCAAACTAGAGCTTAGTCATTCATGTAATGATGGCCACCTCCGGCGATTCCGGAGGAAATCTTTGGTAAGGGGTCCTTTTTTGTTTTTTTATGTGGGGCCCAGGGGTCCAATTCAGCTTAAGAAAGAATCTTCAAGGAGTCTTCAGGGATTCTTCGGTGAAGATTTTGGCGCCAATACGAAGACTATCATTTTCTCAAACTAGAGCATAGTCATTCATGTAATGATAGCCACCTCCGGCGATTCCGGAGGAAATCTTTGGTAAGGGGTCCTTCTTTGTTTTTTTTTTTTTTTGTTGGGCCCAGTGGTCCAGTTCAGGTGAAGAAAGAATCTTCAAGGAGTCTTCAGGGATTCTTCGGTGAAGATTTTTGCGCCAATACGAAGACTATCATTTTCTCAAACTAGAGCACAGTCATTCATGTAATGATGGCCACCTCCAGCGATTCCGGAGGAAATCTTTGGTAAGGGGTCCTTTTTTTTTTTTTTTTTTGTGGTGCCCAGGGGTCCAGTTCAGCTGAAGAAAGAATCTTCAAGGAGTCTTCAGGGATTCTTCGGTGAAGATTTTTGCGCCAATACGAAGACTATCATTTTCTCAAACTAGAGCATAGTCATTCATGTAATGATGGCCACCTCCGGCGATTCCGGAGGAAATCTTTGGTAAGGGGTCCTTTTTTGTTTTTTTTTGTGGGGCCTAGGGGTCCAATTCAGCTGAAGAAAGAATCTTCAAGGAGTCTTCAGGGATTCTTCGGTGAAGATTTTGGCGCTAATAAGAAGACTATTATTTTCTCAAACTAGAGCTTAGTCATTCATGTAATGATGGCCACCTCCGGCGATTCCGGAGGAAATCTTTGGTAAGGGGTCCTTTTTTTTTTTTTGTGGGGCCCAGGGGTCCAATTCAGCTGAAGAAAGAATCTTCAAATAGTCTTCAGGGATTCTTCAGTGAAGATTTTGGAGCCAATACGAAGACTATCATTTTCTCAAACTAGAGCTTAGTCATTCATGTAATGATGACCACCTCCGGCGATTCCGGAGGAAATCTTTTGGTAAGGGGTCCTTTTTTGTTTTTTTTTTTTGTGTGGCCCAGGGGTCCAATTCAGCTGAAGAAAGAATCTTCAAGGAGTCTTCAGGGATTCTTCAGTGAAGATTTTGGAGCCAATACGAAGACTATCATTTTCTCAAACTAGAGCATAGTCATTCATATAATGAAGGCCACCTCCAGCGATTCCGGAGGAAATATTTGGTAAGGGGTCCTTTTTTTTTTTTTTTTTTTTGTGGGGCCCAGGGGTCCAGTTCAGCTGAAGAAAGAATCTTCAAGGAGTCTTCAGGGATTCTTCGGTGAAGATTTTGGCGCCAATACTAAGACTATCATTTTCTCAAACTAGAGCATTGTCATTAATGTAATGATGGCCACCTCCGGCAATTCCGGAGGAAATCTTTGGTAAAGGGTCCTTTTTTGTTTTTTTTTTTTGTGGGGCCCAGGGGTCCAATTCACCTGAAGAAAGAATCTTCAAAGAGTCTTCAGTGATTCTTCGGTGAAGATTTTGGAGCCAATACGAAGACTATCATTTTCTCAAACTAGAGCTTAGTCATTCATGTAATGATGGCCACCTCCGGCGATTCCGGAGGAAATCTTTGGTAAGGGGTCCTTTTTTGTTTTTTTATGTGGGGCCCAGGGGTCCAATTCAGCTTAAGAAAGAATCTTCAAGGAGTCTTCAGGGATTCTTCGGTGAAGATTTTGGCGCCAATACGAAGACTATCATTTTCTCAAACTAGAGCATAGTCATTCATGTAATGATAGCCACCTCCGGCGATTCCGGAGGAAATCTTTGGTAAGGGGTCCTTCTTTGTTTTTTTTTTTTTTTGTTGGGCCCAGTGGTCCAGTTCAGGTGAAGAAAGAATCTTCAAGGAGTCTTCAGGGATTCTTCGGTGAAGATTTTTGCGCCAATACGAAGACTATCATTTTCTCAAACTAGAGCACAGTCATTCATGTAATGATGGCCACCTCCAGCGATTCCGGAGGAAATCTTTGGTAAGGGGTCCTTTTTTTTTTTTTTTTTTGTGGTGCCCAGGGGTCCAGTTCAGCTGAAGAAAGAATCTTCAAGGAGTCTTCAGGGATTCTTCGGTGAAGATTTTTGCGCCAATACGAAGACTATCATTTTCTCAAACTAGAGCATAGTCATTCATGTAATGATGGCCACCTCCGGCGATTCCGGAGGAAATCTTTGGTAAGGGGTCCTTTTTTGTTTTTTTTTGTGGGGCCTAGGGGTCCAATTCAGCTGAAGAAAGAATCTTCAAGGAGTCTTCAGGGATTCTTCGGTGAAGATTTTGGAGCCAATAAGAAGACCATCATTTTCTCAAACTAGAGCATAGTCATTAATGTAATGATGGCCACCTCCGGCGATTCCGGAGGAAATCTTTGGTAAGGGGTCCTTTTTTGTTTTTTTTTGTGGTGCCCAGGGGTCCAGTTCAGCTGAAGAAAGAATCTTCAAGGAGTCTTCAGGGATTCTTTGGTGAAGATTTTGGCGCCAATACGAAGACTATCGTTTTCTCAAACTAGAGCATAGTCATTCATGTAATGATGGCCACCTCCGGCGATTTCGGAGGAAATCATTGGTAACGGGTCCTTTTTGTTTTTTTTTTGTGGGGTCCAGGGGTCCAATTCAGCTGAAGAAAGAATCTTCAAGGAGTCTTCAGGGATTCTTCGGTGAAGATTTTGGAGCCAATACGAAAACTATTATTTTCTCAAACTAGAGCATAGTCATTCATGTAATGATGGCCACCTCCGGCGATTCCGGAGGAAATCTTTGGTAAGGGGTCCTTTTTTGTTTTTTTTATGTGGGGCCCAGGGGTCCAATTCAGCTGAAGAAAGAATCTTCAAGGAGTCTTCAGGGATTCTTCGGTGAAGATTTTGGCGCCAATACGAAGACTATCATTTTCTCAAACTAGAGCATAGTCATTCATGTAATGATGGCCACCTCCGGCGATTCCGGAGGAAATCTTTGGTAAGGGGTCCTTTTTTTTTTTTTTTTTTTGTGGGGCCCAGGGGTCCAATTCAGCTGAAGAAAGAATCGTCAAGGAGTCTTCAGGGATTCTTCGGTGAAGATTTTGGCGCCAATACGAAGACTATCATTTTCTCAAACTAGAGCATAGTCATGCATGTAATGATGGCCACCTCCGATGATTCCGGAGGAAATCTTTGGTAAGGGTTCCTTTTTTGTTTTTTTTTTTTGTGGTGCCCAGGGCTCTAATTCAGCTGAAGAGAGAATCTTCAAGGAATCTTCAGGGATTCTTCGGTGAAGATTTTAGAGCTAATACGAAGACTATCATTTTCTCAAACTAGAGCATAGTCATTCATGTAATGATGGCCACCTCCGGCGATTCCGGAGGAAATCTTTGGTAAGGGGTCATTTTTTTTTTTTTGTGGGGCCCAGGGGTCCAATTCAGCTGAAGAAAGAATCTTCAAGGAGTCTTCAAGGATTCTTTGGTTAAAATTTTGGAGCCAATAAGACCATCATTTTCTCAAACTAGAGCATCGTCATTCATGTAATGATGGCCACCTCCGGCGATTCCGGAGGAAATCTTTGGTAAGGGGTCCTTTCTTTTTTTTTTTTTTTTTTGGGGGGCCCAGGGGTCCAGTTCAGCTGAAGAAAGAATCTTCAAGGAGTCTTCAGGGATTCTTCGGTGAAGATTTTGGCGCCAATACGAAGACTATCATTTTCTCAAACTAGAGCATAGTCATTCATGTAATGATTGCCACCTCCGGCGATTCCGGTGGAAATCTTTGGTAAGGGATCCTTTTTTGTTTTTTTTGTTTTGTGGGGACCAGGGGTCCAATTCAGCTGAAGAAAGAATCTTCATGGAGTCTTCAGGGATTCTTCGGTGAAGATTTTGACGCCAATAAGAAGACCATCATTTTCTCAAACTAGAGCATCGTCATTCATGTAATGATGGCCACCTCCGGCGATTCCGGAGGAAATCTTTGGTAAGGGGTCCTTTTTTTTTTTTTTTTTTTTTGTTTGGGCCCAGGGGTCCAGTTCAGCTGAAGAAAGAATCTTCAAGGAGTCTTCAGGGATTCTTCGGTGAAGATTTTGGCGCCAATACGAAGACTATCATTTTCTCAAACTAGAGCATAGTCATTCATGTATTGATGGCCACCTCCGGCGATTCCGGAGGAAATCTTTGGTAAGGGGTCCTTTTTTTTTTTTTTTGGGGCCCAGGGGTCCAATTCAGCTGAAGAAAGAATCTTCAAGGAGTCTTCAGGGATTCTTCGGTGAAGATTTTGGCGCCAATACAAAGACTATCATTTTCTCAAACTAGAGCTTAGTCATTCATGTAATGATGGCCACCTCCGGCGATTCCGAAGGAAATCTTTGGTAAGGGGTCCTTTTTTGTTTTTTTATGTGTGGCCCAGGGGTCCAATTCAGCTGAAGAAAGAATCTTCAAGTAGTCTTCAGGGATTCTTCGGTGAAGATTTTGGCGCCAATAAGAAGACTATTATTTTCTCAAACTAGAGCTTAGTCATTCATGTAATGATGGCCACCTCCGGCGATTCCGGAGGAAATCTTTGGTAAGGGGTCCTTTTTTTTTTTTGTGGGGCCCAGGGGTCCAATTCAGCTGAAAAAAGAATCTTCAAATAGTCTTCAGGGATTCTTCAGTGAAGATTTTGGAGCTAATACGAAGACTATCATTTTCTCAAACTAGAGCTTAGTCATTCATGTAATGATGACCACCTCTGGCGATTCTGGAGGAAATCTTTGGTAAGGGGTCCTTTTTTGTTTTTTTTTTGTGTGGCCCAGGGGTCCAATTCAGCTGAAGAAAGAATCTTCAGGGAGTCTTCAGGGATTCTTCGGTGAAGATTTTGGAGCCAATACGAAGACTATCATTTTCTCAAACTAGAGCATAGTCATTCATGTAATTATGGCCACCTCCGGCGATTCTGGAGGAAATCTTTGGTAAGGGGTAATTTTTTGTTTTTTTTTTTGTGTGTCCCAGGGGTCCAATTCAGCTGAAGAAAGAATCTTAAGGGAGTCTTCAGGGATTCTTCAGTGAAGATTTTAGAGCCAATACGAAGACTATCATTTTCTCAAACTAGAGCTTAGTCATTCATATAATGATGACCACCTCCAGCGATTCCGGAGGAAATCTTTGGTAAGGGGTCCTTTTTTGTTTTTTTTTTGTGTGGCCCAGGGGTCCAATTCAGCTGAAGAAAGAATCTTCAGGGAGTCTTCAGGGATTCTTCGGTGAAGATTTTGGAGCCAATAAGAAGACTATCATTTTCACAAACTAGAGCATAGTCATTCATGTAATGATGGCCACCTCCAGCGATTCCGGAGGAAATATTTGGTAAGGGGTCCTTTTTTTTTTTTTTTTGTGGGGCCCAGGGGTCCAGTTCAGCTGTAGAAAGAATCTTCAAGGAGTCTTCAGGGATTCTTCGGTGAAGATTTTGGCGGCAATACGAAGACTATCATTTTCTCAAACTAGAGCATTGTCATTAATGTAATGATGGCCACCTCCGGCGATTCCGGAGGAAATCTTTGGTAAGAAGTCCTTTTTTGTTTTTTTTTTGTGGGGCCCAGGGGTCCAATTCACCTGAAGAAAGAATCTTCAAAGAGTCTTCAGTGATTCTTCGGTGAAGATTTTGGCGCCAATACGAAGACTATCATTTTCTCAAACTAGAGCTTAGTCATTCATGTAATGATGGCCACCTCCGGCGATTCTGGAGGAAATCTTTGGTATGGGGTCCTTTTTTTTTTTTTTCTTGGGGCCCAGGGGTCCAGTTCAGCTGAAGAAAGAATCTTGAAGAAGTCTTCAGGGATTCTTCGGTGAAGATTTTGGCGCCAATACGAAGACTATCATTTTCTCAAACTAGAGCATAGTCATTCATGTAATGATGGCCACCTCCGGCGATTCCGGAGGAAATCTTTGGTAAGGGGTCCTTTTTTTTTTTTTTTTTTTTTGTCGGGCCCAGGGGTCCAATTCAGCTGAAGAAAGAATCTTCAAGGAGTCTTCAGGGATTCTTCGGTGAAGATTTTGGCGCCAATACGAAGACTATCATTTTCTCAAACTAGAGCTTAGTCATTCATATAATGATGGCCACCTCCGGCGATTCCGGAGGAAATCTTTGGTAAGGGGTCCTTTTTTGTTTTTTTTTGTGTGGCCCAGGGGTCCAATTCAGCTGAAGAAAGAATCTTCAAGGAGTCTTCAGGGATTCTTCGGTGAAGATTTTGGAGCCAATACGAAGACTATCATTTTCTCAAACTAGAGCATAGTCATTCATGTAATAATGGCCACCTCCGGCGATTCCGGAGGAAATCTTTGCTAAGGGGTCCTTTTTTGTTTTTTTTTGTGGGGCCCAGGTGTTCAATTCAGCTGAAGAAAGAATCTTCAAGGAGTCTTCACGGATTCTTCGGTGAAGATTTTGGCGCCAATACGAAGTCTATCATTTTCTCAAACTAGAGCTTAGTCATTCATATAATGATGGCCACCTCCGGCGATTCCGGAGGAAATCTTTGTTAAGGGGTCCTTTTTTGTTTTTTTTGTGGGGCCCAGGGGTCCAATTCAGCTGAAGAAAGAATCTTCAAGGAGTCTTCAGGGATTCTTCGGTGAAGATTTTGGCGCCAATACGAAGACTATCATTTTCTCAAACTAGAGCTTAGTCATTCATATAATGATGGCCACCTCCGGCGATTCCGGAGGAAATCTTTGGTAAGGGGTCATTTTTTGTTTTTTTTTTTTGTGGGGCCCAGGGGTCCAATTCAGCTGAAGAAAGAATCTTCAAGGAGTCTTCAGGGATTCTTCGGTGAAGATTTTGGAGCCAATACGAAGACTATCATTTTCTCAAACTAGAGCATAGTCATTCATGTAATTATGGCCACCTCCGGCGATTCCGGAGGAAATCTTTGGTAAGGGGTCATTTTTTGTTTTTTTTTGTGTGGCCCAGGGGTCCAATTCAGCTGAAGAAAGAATCTTCAGGGAGTCTTCAGGGATTCTTCAGGGAAGATTTTGGAGCCAATACGAAGACTATAATTTTCTCAAACTAGAGCTTAGTCATTCATGTAATGATGACCACCTCCGGCGATTCCGGAGGAAATCTTTGGTAAGGGGTCCTTTTTTGTTTTTTTTTGTGTGGCCCAGGGGTCCAATTCAGCTGAAGAAAGAATCTTCACTGAGTCTTTAGGGATTCTTCGGTGAAGATTTTGGAGCCAATACGAAGACTATCATTTTCTCAAACTAGAGCATAGTCATTCATGTAATGATGGCCACCTCCAGCGATTCCGGAGGAAATTTTTGGTAAGGGGTCCTTTTTTTTTTTTTTTTTTTTTGTGGGGCCCAGGGGTCCAGTTCAGCTGAAGAAAGAATCTTCAAGGAGTCTTCAGGGATTCTTCGGTGAAGATTTTGGCGCCAATACGAAGACTATCATTTTCTCAAACTAGAGCATTGTCATTAATGTAATGATGGCCACCTCCGGCGATTCCGGAGGAAATCTTTGGTAAGGAGTCCTTTTTTGTTTTTTTTTGTGGGGCCCAGGGGTCCAATTCACCTGAAGAAAGAATCTTCAAGGAGTCTTCAGTGATTCTTCGGTGAAGATTTTGGAGCCAATACGAAGACTATCATTTTCTCAAACTAGAGCTTAGTCATTCATGTAATGATGGCCACCTCCGGCGATTCCGGAGGAAATCTTTGGTATGGGGTCCTTTTTTTTTTTTCTTGGGGCCCAGGGGTCCAGTTCAGCTGAAGAAAGAATCTTGAAGAAGTCTTCAGGGATTCTTCGGTGAAGATTTTGGCGCCAATACGAAGACTATCATTTTCTCAAACTAGAGCATAGTCATTCATGTAATGATGGCCACCTCCGGCGATTCCGGAGGAAATCTTTGGTAAGGGGTCCTTTTTTTTTTTTTTTTTTTGTGGGGCCTAGGGGTCCAATTCAGCTGAAGAAAGAATCTTCAAGGAGTCTTCAGGGATTCTTCGGTGAAGATTTTGGCGCCAATACGAAGACTATCATTTTCTCAAACTAGAGCTTAGTCATTCATAGAATGATGGCCACCTCCGGCGATTCCGGAGGAAATCTTTGGTAAGGGGTAATTTTTTGCTTTTTTTTTGTGGGGCCCAGGGGGCCAATTCAGCTGAAGAAAGAATCTTCAAGGAGTCTTCAGGGATTCTTCGGTGAAGATTTTGGAGCCAATACGAAGACTATCATTTTCTCAAACTAGAGCATAGTCATTCATGTAATTATGGCCACCTCCGGCGATTCCGGAGGAAATCTTTGTTAAGGGGTCCTTTTTTGTTTTTTTTTGTGGGACCCTGGGGTCCAATTCAGCTGAAGAAAGAATCTTCAAGGAGTCTTCAGGGATTCTTCGGTGAAGATTTTGGAGCCAATACGAAGACTATCATTTTTTCAAACTAGAGCATAGTCATTCATGTAATGATGGCCACCTCCGGCGATTCCGGAGGAAATCTTTGGTAAGGGGTCTATTTTTGTTTTTTTTTTTTGTGGGGCCAAGGGGTCCAGTTCAGGTGAAGAAAGAATCTTCAAGGAGTCTTCAGGGATTCTTCGGTGAAGATTTTTGCGCCAATACGAAGACTATCATTTTCTCAAACTAGAGCATCGTCATTCATGTAATGATGGCCACCTCCGGCGATTCCGGAGGAAATCTTTGGTAAGGGGTCCTTTTTTTTTTTTTTTTTTTTGTGGGGCCCAGTGGTCCAGTTCATGTGAAGAAAGAATCTTCAAGGAGTCTTCAGGGATTCTTCGGTGAAGATTTTTGCGCCAATACGAAGACTACCATTTTCTCAAACTAGAGCATAGTCATTCATGTAATGATGGCCACCTCCGGCGATTCCGGAAGAAATCTTTGGTAAGGGGTCCTTTTTTTTTTTTTTTTGTGGTGCCCAGGGGTCCAGTTCAGCTGAAGAAAGAATCTTCAAGGAGTCTTCAGGGATTCTTCGGTGAAGATTTTGGAGCCAATACGAAAACTATCATTTTCTCAAACTAGAGCATAGTCATTCATGTAATGATGGCCACCTCCGGCGATTCCGGAGGAAATCTTTGGTAAGGGGTCCTTTTTTTTTTTTTTTTTTTGTGGGGCCCAATGGTCCAGTTCAGGTGAAGAAAGAATCTTCAAGGAGTCTTCAGGGATTCTGCGGTGAAGATTTTTGCGCCACTACGAAGACTATCATTTTCTCAAACTAGAGCATTGTCATTCATGTAATGATGGCCACCTCCGGCGATTCCGGAGGAAATCTTTGGTAAGGGGTCCTTTTTTTTTTTTTGTGGGGCCCAGGGGTCCAATTCAGCTGAAGAAAGAATCTTCAAGGAGTCTTCAGGGATTCTTCGGTTAAGATTTTGGAGCCAATAAGAAGACCATCATTTTCTCAAACTAGAGCACAGTTAATCATGTAATGATGGCCACCTCCGGCGATTCCGGAGGAAATCTTTGGTAAGGGTCCTTTTTTTTTTTTTTTTTTGTGGGGCCCAGGGGTCCAGTTCAGCTGAAGAAAGAATTTTCAAGGAGTCTTCAGGGATTCTTCGGTGAAGATTTTGGCGCCAATACGAAGACTATCATTTTCTCAAACTAGAGCTTAGTCATTCATGTAATGATGGCCACCTCTGGCGATTCCGGAGGAAATCTTTGGTAAGGGGTCCTTTTTTGTTTTTTTTTTGTTGGGCCCAGGGGTCCAATTCAGCTGAAGAAAGAATCTTCAAATAGTCTTCAGGGATTCTTCGGTGAAGATTTTGGAGCCAATACAAAGACTATCATTTTCTCAAACTAGAGCTTAGTCATTCATGTAATGATGACCACCTCCGGTGATTCCGGAGGAAATCTTTGGTAAGGGGTCCTTTTTTGTTTTTTTTTTGTGTGGCCCAGGGGTCCAATTCAGCTGAAGAAAGAATCTTCAAGGAGTCTTCAGGGATTCTTCGGTGAAGATTTTGGCGCCAATACGAAGACTATCATTTTCTCAAACTAGAGCAAAGTCATTCATGTAATGATGGCAACATCCGGCGATTCCGGAGGAAATCTTTGGTAAGGGGTCCTTTTTTGTTTTTTTTTTTGTGGGGTCCAGGGGTCCAATTCAGCTGAAGAAAGAATCTTCAAGGAGTCTTCAGGGATTCTTCGGTGAAGATTTTGGCGCCAATACGAAGACTATCATTTTCTCAAACTAGAGCATAGTCATTCATGTAATGATGGCCACCTCCGGCGATTCCGGAGGAAATCTTTGGTAAGGGGTCCTTTTTTGTTTTTTTTATGTGGGGCCCAGGGGTCCAATTCAGCTGAAGAAAGAATCTTCAAGGAGTCTTCAGGGATTCTTCGGTGAAGATTTTGGCGCCAATACGAAGACTATCATTTTCTCAAACTAGAGCATAGTCATTCATGTAATGATGGCCACCTCCGGCGATTCCGGAGGAAATCTTTGGTAAGGGGTCCTTTTTTGTTTTTTTTATGTGGGGCCCAGGGGTCCAATTCAGCTGAAGAAAGAATCGTCAAGGAGTCTTCAGGGATTCTTCGGTGAAGATTTTGGCGCCAATACGAAGACTATCATTTTCTCAAACTAGAGCATAGTCATGCATGTAATGATGGCCACCTCCGGTGATTCCGGAGGAAATCTTTGGTAAGGGTTCCTTTTTTGTTTTTTTTTTTTTTGTGGTGCCCAGGGCTCTAATTCAGCTGAAGAAAGAATCTTCAAGGAATCTTCAGGGATTCTTCGGTGAAGATTTTAGAGCTAATACGAAGACTATCATTTTCTCAAACTAGAGCATAGTCATTCATGTAATGATGGCCACCTCCGGCGATTCCGGAGGAAATCTTTGGTAAGGGGTCATTTTTTGTTTTTTTTTTTTGTGGGGCCCAGGGGTCCAATTCAGCTGAAGAAAGAATCTTCAAGGAGTCTTCAAGGATTCTTTGGTTAAAATTTTGGAGCCAATAAGACCATCATTTTCTCAAACTAGAGCATCGTCATTCATGTAATGATGGCCACCTCCGGCGATTCCGGAGGAAATCTTTGGTAAGGGGTCCTTTTTTTTTGGGGGGGGGGCCCAGGGGTCCAGTTCAGCAGAAGAAAGAATCTTCAAGGAGTCTTCAGGGATTCTTCGGTGAAGATTTCGGCGCCAATACGAAGACTATCATTTTCTCAAACTAGAGCATAGTCATTCATGTAATGATTGCCACCTCCGGCGATTCCGGTGGAAATCTTTGGTAAGGGGTCCTTTTTTGTTTTTTTTTTTTTTGTGGGGACCAGGGGTCCAATTCAGCTGAAGAAAGAATCTTCAAGGAGTCTTCAGGAATTCTTCGGTGAAGATTTTGGCGCCAATAAGAAGACCATCATTTTCTCAAACTAGAGCATCGTCATTCATGTAATGATGGCCACCTCCGGCGATTCCGGAGGAAATCTTTGGTAAGGGGTCCTTTTTTTTTTTTTTTTTTTTTTTTTGGGCCCAGGGGTCCAGTTCAGCTGAAGAAAGAATCTTCAAGGAGTCTTCAGGGATTCTTCGGTGAAGATTTTGGCGCCAATACGAAGACTATCATTTTCTCAAACTAGAGCATAGTCATTCATGTATTGATGGCCACCTCCGGCGAATCCGGAGGAAATCTTTGGTAAGGGGTCCTTTTTTTTTTTTTTTTGTTGGGCCATGGGGTCCAATTCAGCTGAAGAAAGAATCTTCAAGGAGTCTTCAGGGATTCTTCGGTGAAGATTTTGGCGCCAATACAAAGACTATCATTTTCTCAAACTAGAGCTTAGTCATTCATGTAATGATGGCCACCTCCGGCGATTCCGAAGGAAATCTTTGGTAAGGGGTCCTTTTTTGTTTTTTTATGTGTGGCCCAGGGGTCCAATTCCGCTGAAGAAAGAATCTTCAAGTAGTCTTCAGGGATTCTTCGGTGAAGATTTTGGCGCCAGTAAGAAGACTATTATTTTCTCAAACTAGAGCTTAGTCATTCATGTAATGATGGCCACCTCCGGCGATTCCGGAGGAAATCTTTGGTAAGGGGTCCTTTTTTTTTTTTTGTGGGGCCCAGGGGTCCAATTCAGCTGAAGAAAGAATCTTCAAATAGTCTTCAGGGATTCTTCAGTGAAGATTTTGGAGCCAATACGAAGACTATCATTTTCTCAAACTAGAGCTTAGTCATTCATGTAATGATGACCACCTCTGGCGATTCCGGAGGAAATCTTTGGTAAGGGGTCCTTTTTTGTTTTTTTTTTTGTGTGGCCCAGGGGTCCAATTCAGCTGAAGAAAGAATCTTCAGGGAGTCTTCAGGGATTCTTCGGTGAAGATTTTGGAGCCAATACGAAGACTATCATTTTCTCAAACTAGAGCATAGTCATTCATGTAATTATGGCCACCTCCGGCGATTCTGGAGGAAATCTTTGGTAAGGGGTCATTTTTTGTTTTTTTTTTGTGTGTCCCAGGGGTCCAATTCAGCTGAAGAAAGAATCTTCAGGGAGTCTTCAGGGATTCTTCAGTGAAGATTTTGGAGCCAATACGAAGACTATCATTTTCTCAAACTAGAGCTTAGTCATTCATATAATGATGACCACCTCCGGCGATTCCGGAGGAAATCTTTGGTAAGGGGTCCTTTTTTTTTTTTTTTTGTGTGGCCCAGGGGTCCAATTCAGCTGAAGAAAGAATCTTCAGGGAGTCTTCAGGGATTCTTCGGTGAAGATTTTGGAGCCAATACGAAGACTATCATTTTCTCAAACTAGAGCATAGTCATTCATGTAATTATGGCCACCTCCGGCGATTCTGGAGGAAATCTTTGGTAAGGGGTCATTTTTTGTTTTTTTTTTGTGTGTCCCAGGGGTCCAATTCAGCTGAAGAAAGAATCTTCAGGGAGTCTTCAGGGATTCTTCAGTGAAGATTTTGGAGCCAATACGAAGACTATCATTTTCTCAAACTAGAGCTTAGTCATTCATATAATGATGACCACCTCCGGCGATTCCGGAGGAAATCTTTGGTAAGGGGTCCTTTTTTTTTTTTTTTTTTGTGTGGCCCAGGGGTCCAATTCAGCTGAAGAAAGAATCTTCAGGGAGTCTTCAGGGATTCTTCGGTGAAGATTTTGGAGCCAATACGAAGACTATCATTTTCACAAACTAGAGCATAGTCATTCATGTAATGATGGCCACCTCCAGCGATTCCGGAGGAAATATTTGGTAAGGGGTCCTTTTTTTTTTTTTTGTGGGGCCCAGGGGTCCAGTTCAGCTGTAGAAAGAATCTTCAAGCAGTCTTCAGGGATTCTTCGGTGAAGATTTTGGCGGCAATACGAAGACTATCATTTTCTCAAACTAGAGCATTGTCATTAATGTAATGATGGCCACCTCCGGCGATTCCGGAGGAAATCTTTGGTAAGAAGTCCTTTTTTGTTTTTTTTTTGTGGGGCCCAGGGGTCCAATTCACCTGAAGAAAGAATCTTCAAAGAGTCTTCAGTGATTCTTCGGTGAAGATTTTGGCGCCAATACGAAGACTATCATTTTCTCAAACTAGAGCTTAGTCATTCATGTAATGATGGCCACCTACGGCGATTCTGGAGGAAATCTTTGGTATGGGGTCCTTTTTTTTTTTGTGGTGCCCAGGGGTCCAGTTCAGCTGAAGAAAGAATCTTCAAGAAGTCTTCAGGGATTCTTCGGTGAAGATTTTGGCGCCAATACGAAGACTATCATTTTCTCAAACTAGAGCATAGTCATTCATGTAATGATGGCCACCTCCGGCGATTCCGGAGGAAATCTTTGGTAAGGGGTCCTTTTTTTTTTTTTTTTTTTTTTGTCGGGCCCAGGGGTCCAATTCAGCTGAAGAAAGAATCTTCAAGGAGTCTTCAGGGATTCTTCGGTGAAGATTTTGGCGCCATACGAAGACTATCATTTTCTCAAACTAGAGCTTAGTCATTCATATAATGATGGCCACCTCCGGCGATTCCGGAGGAAATCTTTGGTAAGGGGTCCTTTTTTGTTTTTTTTTTGTGTGGCCCAGGGGTCCAATTCAGCTGAAGAAAGAATCTTCAAGGAGTCTTCAGGGATTCTTCGGTGAAGATTTTGGAGCCATTACAAAGACTATCATTTTCTCAAACTAGAGCATAGTCATTCATGTAATAATGGCCACCTCCGGCGATTCCGGAGGAAATCTTTGCTAAGGGGTCCTTTTTTGTTTTTTTTTGTGGGGCCCAGGTGTTCAATTCAGCTGAAGAAAGAATCTTCAAGGAGTCTTCACGGATTCTTCGGTGAAGATTTTGGCGCCAATACGAAGTCTATCATTTTCTCAAACTAGAGCTTAGTCATTCATATAATGATGGCCACCTCCGGCGATTCCGGAGGAAATCTTTGTTAAGGGGTCCTTTTTGTTTTTTTTTGTGGGGCCCAGGGGTCCAATTCAGCTGAAGAAAGAATCTTCAAGGAGTCTTCAGGGATTCTTCGGTGAAGATTTTGGCGCCAATACGAAGACTATCATTTTCTCAAACTAGAGCTTAGTCATTCATATAATGATGGCCACCTCCGGCGATTCCGGAGGAAATCTTTGGTAAGGGGTCATTTTTTGTTTTTTTTTGTGGGGCCCAGGGGTCCAATTCAGCTGAAGAAAGAATCTTCAAGGAGTCTTCAGGGATTCTTCGGTGAAGATTTTGGAGCCAATACGAAGACTATCATTTTCTCAAACTAGAGCATAGTCATTCATGTAATTATGGCCACCTCCGGCGATTCCGGAGGAAATCTTTGGTAAGGGGTCATTTTTTGTTTTTTTTTGTGGCCCAGGGGTCCAATTCAGCTGAAGAAAGAATCTTCAGGGAGTCTTCAGGGATTCTTCAGGGAAGATTTTGGAGCCAATACGAAGACTATCATTTTCTCAAACTAGAGCTTAGTCATTCATGTAATGATGACCACCTCCGGCGATTCCGGAGGAAATCTTTGGTAAGGGGTCCTTTTTTGTTTTTTTTTTGTGTGGCCCAGGGGTCCAATTCAGCTGAAGAAAGAATCTTCACTGAGTCTTCAGGGATTCTTCGGTGAAGATTTTGGAGCCAATACGAAGACTATCATTTTCTCAAACTAGAGCATAGTCATTCATGTAATGATGGCCACCTCCAGCGATTCCGGAGGAAATTTTTGGTAAGGGGTCCTTTTTTTTTTTTTTTTTTTTTTTGTGGGGCCCAGGGGTCCAGTTCAGCTGAAGAAAGAATCTTCAAGGAGTCTTCAGGGATTCTTCGGTGAAGATTTTGGCGCCAATACGAAGACTATCATTTTCTCAAACTAGAGCATTGTCATTAATGTAATGATGGCCACCTCCGGCGATTCCGGAGGAAATCTTTGGTAAGGAGTCCTTTTTTGTTTTTTTTTGTGGGGCCCAGGGGTCCAATTCACCTGAAGAAAGAATCTTCAAGGAGTCTTCAGTGATTCTTCGGTGAAGATTTTGGAGCCAATACGAAGACTATCATTTTCTCAAACTAGAGCTTAGTCATTCATGTAATGATGGCCACCTCCGGCGATTCCGGAGGAAATCTTTGGTATGGGGTCCTTTTTTTTTTTTCTTGGGGCCCAGGGGTCCAGTTCAGCTGAAGAAAGAATCTTGAAGAAGTCTTCAGGGATTCTTCGGTGAAGATTTTGGCGCCAATACGAAGACTATCATTTTCTCAAACTAGAGCATAGTCATTCATGTAATGATGGCCACCTCCGGCGATTCCGGAGGAAATCTTTGGTAAGGGGTCCTTTTTTTTTTTTTTTTGTGGGGCCCAGGGGTCCAATTCAGCTGAAGAAAGAATCTTCAAGGAGTCTTCAGGGATTCTTCGGTGAAGATTTTGGCGCCAATACGAAGACTATCATTTTCTCAAACTAGAGCTTAGTCATTCATAGAATGATGGCCACCAACGGCGATTCCGGAGGAAATCTTTGGTAAGGGGTAATTTTTTGTTTTTTTTTGTGGGGCCCAGGGGGCCAATTCAGCTGAAGAAAGAATCTTCAAGGAGTCTTCAGGGATTCTTCGGTGAAGATTTTGGAGCCAATACGAAGACTATCATTTTCTCAAACTAGAGCATAGTCATTCATGTAATTATGGCCACCTCCGGCGATTCCGGAGGAAATCTTTGTTAAGGGGTCCTTTTTTGTTTTTTTTTGTGGGGCCCTGGGGTCCAATTCAGCTGAAGAAAGAATCTTCAAGGAGTCTTCAGGGATTCTTCGGTGAAGATTTTGGAGCCAATACGAAGACTATCATTTTTTCAAACTAGAGCATAGTCATTCATGTAATGATGGCCACCTCCGGCGATTCCGGAGGAAATCTTTGGTAAGGGGTCTATTTTTTTTTTTTTTTTTTTTTTTGTGGGGCCAAGGAGTCCAGTTCAGGTGAAGAAAGAATCTTCAAGGAGTCTTCAGGGATTCTTCGGTGAAGATTTTTGCGCCAATACGAAGACTATAATTTTCTCAAACTAGAGCATCGTCATTCATGTAATGATGGCCACCTCCGGCGATTCCGGAGGAAATCTTTGGTAATCGGTCCTTTTTTTTTTTTTTTTTTTGTGGGGCCCAGTGGTCCAGTTCATGTGAAGAAAGAATCTTCAAGGAGTCTTCAGGGATTCTTCGGTGAAGATTTTTGCGCCAATACGAAGACTACCATTTTCTCAAACTAGAGCATAGTCATTCATGTAATGATGGCCACCTCCGGCGATTCCGGAAGAAATCTTTGGAAAGGGGTCCTTTTTTTTTTTTTTTTTTTTTTGTGGTGCCCAGGGGTCCAGTTCAGCTGAAGAAAGAATCTTCAAGGAGTCTTCAGGGATTCTTCGGTGAAGATTTTGGAGCCAATACGAAGACTATCATTTTCTCAAACTAGAGCATAGTCATTCATGTAATGATGGCCACCTCCGGCGATTCCGGAGGAAATCTTTGGTAAGGGGTCCTTTTTTGTTTTTTTTTTGTGGGGCCCAGTGGTCCAGTTCAGGTGAAGAAAGAATCTTCAAGGAGTCTTCAGGGATTCTTCGGTGAAGATTTTTGCGCCACTACGAAGACTATCATTTTCTCAAACTAGAGCATTGTCATTCATGTAATGATGGCCACCTCCGGCGATTCCGGAGGAAATCTTTGGTAAGGGGTCCTTTTTTTTTTTTTGTGGGGCCCAGGGGTCCAATTCAGCTGAAGAAAGAATCTTCAAGGAGTCTTCAGGGATTCTTCGGTTAAGATTTTGGAGCCAATAAGAAGACCATCATTTTCTCAAACTAGAGCACAGTCATTCATGTAATGATGGCCACCTCCGGCGATTCCGGAGGAAATCTTTGGTAAGGGTCCTTTTTTTTTTTTTTTTTTTTTGTGGGGCCCAGGGGTCCAGTTCAGCTGAAGAAAGAATCTTCAAGGAGTCTTCAGGGATTCTTCGGTGAAGATTTTGGCGCCAATACGAAGACTATCATTTTCTCAAACTAGAGCTTAGTCATTCATGTAATGATGACCACCTCCGGCGATTCCGGAGGAAATCTTTGGTAAGGGGTCCTTTTTTGTTTTTTTTTTGTGTGGCCCAGGGGTCCAATTCAGCTGAAGAAAGAATCTTCACTGAGTCTTCAGGGATTCTTCGGTGAAGATTTTGGAGCCAATACGAAGACTATCATTTTCTCAAACTAGAGCATAGTCATTCATGTAATGATGGCCACCTCCAGCGATTCCGGAGGAAATTTTTGGTAAGGGGTCCTTTTTTTTTTTTTTTTTTTTTTGTGGGGCCCAGGGGTCCAGTTCAGCTGAAGAAAGAATCTTCAAGGAGTCTTCAGGGATTCTTCGGTGAAGATTTTGGCGCCAATACGAAGACTATCATTTTCTCAAACTAGAGCATTGTCATTAATGTAATGATGGCCACCTCCGGCGATTCCGGAGGAAATCTTTGGTAAGGAGTCCTTTTTTGTTTTTTTTTGTGGGGCCCAGGGGTCCAATTCACCTGAAGAAAGAATCTTCAAGGAGTCTTCAGTGATTCTTCGGTGAAGATTTTGGAGCCAATACGAAGACTATCATTTTCTCAAACTAGAGCTTAGTCATTCATGTAATGATGGCCACCTCCGGCGATTCCGGAGGAAATCTTTGGTATGGGGTCCTTTTTTTTTTTTCTTGGGGCCCAGGGGTCCAGTTCAGCTGAAGAAAGAATCTTGAAGAAGTCTTCAGGGATTCTTCGGTGAAGATTTTGGCGCCAATACGAAGACTATCATTTTCTCAAACTAGAGCATAGTCATTCATGTAATGATGGCCACCTCCGGCGATTCCGGAGGAAATCTTTGGTAAGGGGTCCTTTTTTTTTTTTTTTGTGGGGCCCAGGGGTCCAATTCAGCTGAAGAAAGAATCTTCAAGGAGTCTTCAGGGATTCTTCGGTGAAGATTTTGGCGCCAATACGAAGACTATCATTTTCTCAAACTAGAGCTTAGTCATTCATAGAATGATGGCCACCAACGGCGATTCCGGAGGAAATCTTTGGTAAGGGGTAATTTTTTGTTTTTTTTTGTGGGGCCCAGGGGGCCAATTCAGCTGAAGAAAGAATCTTCAAGGAGTCTTCAGGGATTCTTCGGTGAAGATTTTGGAGCCAATACGAAGACTATCATTTTCTCAAACTAGAGCATAGTCATTCATGTAATTATGGCCACCTCCGGCGATTCCGGAGGAAATCTTTGTTAAGGGGTCCTTTTTTGTTTTTTTTTGTGGGGCCCTGGGGTCCAATTCAGCTGAAGAAAGAATCTTCAAGGAGTCTTCAGGGATTCTTCGGTGAAGATTTTGGAGCCAATACGAAGACTATCATTTTTTCAAACTAGAGCATAGTCATTCATGTAATGATGGCCACCTCCGGCGATTCCGGAGGAAATCTTTGGTAAGGGGTCTATTTTTTTTTTTTTTTTTTTTGTGGGGCCAAGGAGTCCAGTTCAGGTGAAGAAAGAATCTTCAAGGAGTCTTCAGGGATTCTTCGGTGAAGATTTTTGCGCCAATACGAAGACTATAATTTTCTCAAACTAGAGCATCGTCATTCATGTAATGATGGCCACCTCCGGCGATTCCGGAGGAAATCTTTGGTAATCGGTCCTTTTTTTTTTTTTTTTTTTGTGGGGCCCAGTGGTCCAGTTCATGTGAAGAAAGAATCTTCAAGGAGTCTTCAGGGATTCTTCGGTGAAGATTTTTGCGCCAATACGAAGACTACCATTTTCTCAAACTAGAGCATAGTCATTCATGTAATGATGGCCAACTCCGGCGATTCCGGAAGAAATCTTTGGAAAGGGGTCCTTTTTTTTTTTTTTTTTTTTGTGGTGCCCAGGGGTCCAGTTCAGCTGAAGAAAGAATCTTCAAGGAGTCTTCAGGGATTCTTCGGTGAAGATTTTGGAGCCAATACGAAGACTATCATTTTCTCAAACTAGAGCATAGTCATTCATGTAATGATGGCCACCTCCGGCGATTCCGGAGGAAATCTTTGGTAAGGGGTCCTTTTTTGTTTTTTTTTTGTGGGGCCCAGTGGTCCAGTTCAGGTGAAGAAAGAATCTTCAAGGAGTCTTCAGGGATTCTTCGGTGAAGATTTTTGCGCCACTACGAAGACTATCATTTTCTCAAACTAGAGCATTGTCATTCATGTAATGATGGCCACCTCCGGCGATTCCGGAGGAAATCTTTGGTAAGGGGTCCTTTTTTTTTTTTTGTGGGGCCCAGGGGTCCAATTCAGCTGAAGAAAGAATCTTCAAGGAGTCTTCAGGGATTCTTCGGTTAAGATTTTGGAGCCAATAAGAAGACCATCATTTTCTCAAACTAGAGCACAGTCATTCATGTAATGATGGCCACCTCCGGCGATTCCGGAGGAAATCTTTGGTAAGGGTCCTTTTTTTTTTTTTTTTTTTTTGTGGGGCCCAGGGGTCCAGTTCAGCTGAAGAAAGAATCTTCAAGGAGTCTTCAGGGATTCTTCGGTGAAGATTTTGGCGCCAATACGAAGACTATCATTTTCTCAAACTAGAGCTTAGTCATTCATGTAATGATGGCCACCTCCGGTGATTCTGGAGGAAATCATTGGTAAGGGGTCCTTTTTGGTTTTTTTTTGTGGGGACCAGGGGTCCAATTCAGCTGAAGAAAGAATCTTCAAGGAGTCTTCAGGGATTCTTCGGTGAAGATTTTGGCGCCAATAAGAAGACTATTATTTTCTCAAACTAGAGCTTAGTCATTCATGTAATGATGGCCACCTCCGGCGATTCCGGAGGAAATCTTTGGTAAGGGGTCCTTTTTTGTTTTTTTTTTGTTGGGCCCAGGGGTCCAATTCAGCTGAAGAAAGAATCTTCAAATAGTCTTCAGGGATTCTTCGGTGAAGATTTTGGAGCCAATACAAAGACTATCATTTTCTCAAACTAGAGCTTAGTCATTCATGTAATGATGACCACCTCCGGTGATTCCGGAGGAAATCTTTGGTAAGGGGTCCTTTTTTGTTTTTTTTTTGTGGGGCCCAGGGGTCCAATTCAGCTGAAGAAAGAATCTTCAAGGAGTCTTCAGGGATTCTTCGGTGAAGATTTTGGCGCCAATACGAAGACTATCATTTTCTCAAACTAGAGCAAAGTCATTCATGTAATGATGGCCACATTCGGCGATTCCGGAGGAAATCTTTGGTAAGGGGTTTTTTTTTTGCTTTTTTTTGTGGGGTCCAGGGGTCCAATTCAGCTGAAGAAAGAATCTTCAAGGGTCTTCAGGGATTCTTCGGTGAAGATTTTGGTGCCAATACGAAGATTATCATTTTCTCAAACTAGAGCTTAGTCATTCATGTAATGATGGCCACCTCCGGCGATTCCGGAGGAAATCTTTGGTAAGGGGTCCTTTTTTGTTTTTTTATGTGGGGCCCAGGGGTCCAATTCAGCTGAAGAAAGAATCTTCAAGGAGTCTTCAGGGATTCTTCGGTGAAGATTTTGGCGCCAATACGAAGACTATCATTTTCTCAAACTAGAGCATAGTCATTCATGTAATGATGGCCACCTCCGGCGATTCCGGAGGAGATCTTTGGTATGGGGTCCTTTTTTTTTTGTGGGGCCCAGTGGTCCAGTTCAGCTGAAGAAAGAATCTTCAAGGAGTCTTCATGGATTCTTCGGTGCAGATTTTGGCGCCAATACGAAGACTATCATTTTCTCAAACTAGAGCATAGTCATTCATGTAATGATAGCCACCTCCGGCGATTCCGGAGGAAATCTTTGGTAGGGGTCCTTTTTTGTTTTTTTTTTTTTTTGTGGGGCCCAGGGGTCCAATTCAGCTGAAGAAAGAATCGTCAAGGAGTCTTCAGGGATTCTTCGGTGAAGATTTTGGCGCCAATACGAAGACTATCATTTTCTCAAACTAGAGCTTAGTCATGCATGTAATGATGGCCACCTCCGGTGATTCCAGAGGAAACCTTTGGTAAGGGTTCCTTTTTTGTTTTTTTTTTTTTGTGGTGCCCAGGGCTCCAATTCATCTGAAGAAAGAATCTTCAAGGAGTCTTCAGGGATTCTTCGGTGAAGATTTTGGAGCCAATAAGAAGACCATCATTTTTTCAAACTAGGGCATAGTCATTCATGTAATGATGGCCACCTCCGGCGTTTCCGGAGGAAATCTTTTGTAAGGGGTCCTTTTTTTTTTTTTTTTTTTTTTGTGGGGCCCAGGGGTCCAGTTCAGCTGAAGAAAGAATCTTCAAGGAGTCTTCAGGGATTCTTCGGTGAAGATTTTGGAGCCAATACGAAGACTGTCATTTTCTCAAACTAGAGCATAGTCATTCATGTAATGATGGCCACCTCCGGCGATTCCGGAGGAAATCTTTGGTAAGGGGTCCTTTTTTTTTTTTTTTTTTTTTTTTGTGGGGCCCAGGGGTCCAGTTCAGCTGAAGAAAGAATCTTCAAGGAGTCTTCAGGGATTCTTCGGTGAAGATTTTGCGCCAATACGAAGACTATCATTTTCTCAAACTAGAGCATAGTCATTCATGTAATGATGGCCACCTCCTTCGATTCCGGAGGAAATCTTTGGTAAGGGGTCCTTTTTTTTTTTTTTTTTGTGGGGCCCAGGGGTCCAGTTCAGCTGAAGAAAGAATCTTCAAGGAGTCTTCAGGGATTCCTCGGTGAAGATTTTGGCACCAATACGAAGACTATAATTTTCTCAAACTAGAGCATAGTCATTCATGTAATGATGGCCACCTCCGGCAATTCCGGAGGAAATCTTTGGTAAGGGGTCCTTTTTTGTTTTTTTTTGTGGGGCCCAGTGGTCCAATTCAGCTGAAGAAAGAATCTTCAAGGAGTGTTCAGGGATTCTTCGGTGAATATTTTGGAGCCAATACAAAGACTATCATTTTCTGAAACTAGAGCATAGTCATTCATGTAATGATGGCCACCTCCGGCGATTCCGGAGGAAATCTTTGGTAAGGTTTTTTTTTTTTATTTTGTGGGGCCCCGGGGTCCAGTTCAGCTGAAGAAAGAATCTTCAAGAAGTCTTCAGGGATTCTTTGGTGAAGATTTTGGCGCCAATACGAAGACTATCATTTTCTCAAACTAGAGCAGTCATTCATGTAATGATGGGTACCTCCGGCGATTCCGGAGGAAATCTTTGGTAAGGGGTAGTTTTTTGTTTTTTTTTGTGGGGCCCAGGAGTCCAATTCAGCTGAAGAAAGAATATTCAAGGAGTCTTCAGGGATTCTTCGGTGTAGATTTTGGCGCCAATACGAAGACTATCATTTTCTCAAACTAGAGTATAGTCATTCATGTAATGATGGCCACCTCCGGCGATTCCGGAGGAAATCTTTGGTAAGGGGTCCTTTTTTTTTTTTTTTTTTTGTGGGGCCCAGGGGTCCAATTCAGCTGAAGAAAGAATCTTCAAGGAGTCTTCAGGGATTCTTCGGTGAAGATTTTGGAGCCAATACAAAGACTATCATTTTCTCAAACTAGAGCATAGTCATTCATGTAATGATGGCCACCTCCGGCGATTCCGGAGGAACTCTTTGGTAAGGGGTCCTTTTTTGGTTTTGTTTTTTTTTTTTTGTGGGGCCCAGGGGTCCAGTTCAGCTTAAGAAAGAATCTTCAAGGAGTCTTCAGGGATTCTTCGGTGAAGATTTTGCGCCAATACGAAGACTATCATTTTCTCAAACTAGAGCATAGTCATTCATGTAATGATGGCCACCTCCGGCGATTCCGGAAGAAATCTTTGGTAAGGGGTCCTTTTTTTTGGGGGGGGGGGGGGCTCAGGGGTCCAATTCAGCTGAAGAAAGAATCTTCAAGGAGTCTTCAGGGATTCTTCGGTGAAGATTTTGGAGCCAATACGAAGACAATCATTTTCTCAAACTAGAGCATAGTCATTCATGTAATGATGGCCACCTCCGGCGATTCCGGAGGAAATCTTTGGTAAGGGGTCCTTTTTTTTTTTTGTGGGGCCCAGGGGTCCAGTTCAGCTGAAGAAAGAATCTTCAAGGAGTCTTCAGGGATTCTTCGGTGAAGATTTTGGAGCCAATACGAAGACAATCATTTTCTCAAACTAGAGCATAGTCATTCATGTAATGATGGCCACCTCCGGCGATTCCGGAGGAAATCTTTGGTAAGGGGTCCTTTTTTTTTTTTGTGGGGCCCAGGGGTCCAGTTCAGCTGAAGAAAGAATCTTCAAGGAGTCTTCAGGGATTCTTCGGTGAAGATTTTGGCGCCAATACGAAGACTATCATTTTCTCAAACTAGAGCATAGTCATTCATGTAATGATGGCCACCTCCGGCGATCCTGGAGGAAATCTTTGGTATGGGGTCCTTTTTTCTTTTTTGTGGGGCCCAGTGGTCCAGTTCAGCTGAAGAAAGAATCTTCAAGGAGTCTTCATGGATTCTTCGGTGCAGATTTTGGCGCCAATACGAAGACTATCATTTTCTCAAACTAGAGCATAGTCATTCATGTAATGATGGCCACCTCCGGCGATTCCGGAGGAAATCTTTGGTAAGGGGTCCTTTTTTGTTTTTTTTTTTTTTGTGGGGCCCAGGGGTCCAATTCAGCTGAAGAAAGAATCGTCAAGGAGTCTTCAGGGATTCTTCGGTGAAGATTTTGGCGCCAATACGAAGACTATCATTTTCTCAAACTAGAGCATAGTCATGCATGTAATGATGGCCACCTCCGGTGATTCCGGAGGAAACCTTTGGTAAGGGTTCCTTTTTTGTTTTTTTTTTTTTTTTGTGGTGCCCAGGGCTCCAATTCATCTGAAGAAAGAATCTTCAAGGAGTCTTCAGGGATTCTTCGGTGAAGATTTTGGAGCCAATAAGAAGACCATCATTTTTTCAAACTAGGGCATAGTCATTCATGTAATGATGGCCACCTCCGGCGTTTCCGGAGGAAATCTTTTGTAAGGGGTCCTTTTTCTTTTTTTTTTTTTGTGGGGCCCAGGGGTCCAATTCAGCTGAAGAAAGAATCTTCAAGGAGTCTTCAGGGATTCTTCGGTGAAGATTTTGGAGCCAATACGAAGACTGTCATTTTCTCAAACTAGAGCATAGTCATTCATGTAATGATGGCCACCTCCTTCGATTCCGGAGGAAATCTTTGGTAAGGGGTCCTTTTTTTTTTTTTTTTTTTGTGGGGCCCAGGGGTCCAGTTCAGCTGAAGAAAGAATCTTCAAGGAGTCTTCAGGGATTCCTCGGTGAAGATTTTGGCACCAATACGAAGACTATCATTTTCTCAAACTAGAGCATAGTCATTCATGTAATGATGGCCACCTCCGGCGATTCCGGAGGAAATCTTTGGTAAGGGGTCCTTTTTTTTTTTTTTTTGTTGGGCCCAGAGGTCCAATTCAGCTGAAGAAAGAATCTTCAAGGAGTGTTCAGGGATTCTTCGGTGAATATTTTGGAGCCAATACGAAGACTATCATTTTCTGAAACTAGAGCATAGTCATTCATGTAATGATGGCCACCTCCGGCGATTCCGGAGGAAATCTTTGGTAAGGTTTTTTTTTTTTTATTTTGTGGGGCCCCGGGGTCCAGTTCAGCTGAAGAAAGAGTCTTCAAGGAGTCTTCAGGGATTCTTTGGTGAAGATTTTGGCGCCAATACGAAGAC
This sequence comes from Macrobrachium rosenbergii, assembly GCA_039081455.1. NCBI lineage: Eukaryota > Metazoa > Arthropoda > Malacostraca > Decapoda > Palaemonidae > Macrobrachium > Macrobrachium rosenbergii. The sequence continues at coordinate 718,716 of JANJGK010000135.1, read as the reverse complement.
TATCATTTTCTCAAACTAGAGCATAGTCATTCATGTAATGATGGGTACCTCCGGCGATTCCGGAGGAAATCTTTGGTAAGGGGTAGTTTTTTTTTTTTTTTTTTGTGGGGCCCAGGAGTCCAATTCAGCTGAAGAAAGAATATTCAAGGAGTCTTCAGGGATTCTTCGGTGTAGATTATGGCGCCAATACGAAGACTATCATTTTCTCAAACTAGAGTATAGTCATTCATGTAATGATGGCCACCTCCGGCGATTCCGGAGGAAATCTTTGGTAAGGGGTCCTTTTTTTTTTTTTTTTTTTTTGTGGGGCCCAGGGGTCCAATTCAGCTGAAGAAAGAATCTTCAAGGAGTCTTCAGGGATTCTTCGGTGAAGATTTTGGCGCCAATACTAAGACTATCATTTTCTCAAACTAGAGCATAGTCATAAAGGCTACCAGCTATATAAATGGTAGAAATTACCCTTGAAATTGAAAAATGACACTTGTTATACTGCTGAAGAAAGAGTCTTCAAGGAGTCTTCAGGGAATCTTGGGTGAGGATTCTGGAGCCAATATGAAGAGTATCATTTTCTAAAACTAGAGCATAGTCATTCATGTAATGATGGCCACCTCCGGTGATTCCGGAGGAAATCTTTGGTAAGGGGTTCTTTTTGTTTTTTTTGGGGGGCCCAGGGGTCGAATTCAGCTGAAGAAAGAATCTTCAAAGAGTCTTCAGGGATTCTTCGGTGAAGATTTTGGAGCCAATACGAAGACTATCATTTTCTCAAACTAGAGCATAGTCATTCATGTAATGATGGCCACCTCCGGCGATTCCTGAGGAACTCTTTGGTAAGGGGTCCTTTTTTGTTTTTTTTTTTTTTTTTTTGGGGGGGCCCAGGGGTCCAGTTCAGCTGAAGAAAGAATCTTCAAGGAGTCTTCAGCTATTCTTCGGAGAAGATTTTGCGCCAATACGAAGACTATCATTTTCTCAAACTAGAGCATAGTCATTCATGTAATGATGGCCACCTCCGGCGATTCCGGAAGAAATCTTTGGTAAGGGGTCCTTTTTTTGGGGGGGGGCTCAGGGGTCCAATTCAGCTGAAGAAAGAATCTTCAAGGAGTCTTCAGGGATTCTTCGGTGAAGATTTTGGAGCCAATACGAAGACAATCATTTTCTCAAACTAGAGCATAGTCATTCATGTAATGATGGCCACCTCCGGCGATTCCAGAGGAAATCTTTGGTAAGGGGTCCTTTTTTTTTTTTGTGGGGCCCAGGGGTCCAGTTCAGCTGAAGAAAGAATCTTCAAGGAGTCTTCAGGGATTCTTCGGTGAAGATTTTGGCGCCAATACGAAGACTATCATTTTCTCAAACTAGAGCATGGTCATTCATGTAATGATGGCCACCTCCGGCGATTCCGGAAGAAATCTTTGGTAAGGGGTCCTTTTTTTTGGGGGGGGGGGGCTCAGGGGTCCAATTCAGCTGAAGAAAGAATCTTCAAGGAGTCTTCAGGGATTCTTCGGTGAAGATTTTGGAGCCAATATGAAGACACTCATTTTCTCAAACTAGAGCATAGTCATTCATGTAATGATGGCCACCTCCGGCGATTCCGGAGGAAATCTTTGGTAAGGGGTCCTTTTTTTTTTTTTTTGTGGGGCCCAGGGGTCCAGTTCAGCTGAAGAAAGAATCTTCAAGGAGTCTTCAGGGATTCTTCGGTGAAGATTTTGGAGCCAATACGAAGACAATCATTTTCTCAAACTAGAGCTTAGTCATTCATGTAATAATGGCCACCTCCGGCGATTCCGGAGGAAATCTTTGGTAAGGGGTCCTTTTTTGTTTTTTTTTTGTGGGGCCCAGGGGTCCAATTCAGCTGAAGAAAGAATCTTCAAGGAGTCTTCAGGGATTCTTCGGTGAAGATTTTGGCGCCAATACGAAGACTATCATTTTCTCAAACTGGAGCATAGTCATTCATGTAATGATGGCCACCTCCGGCGATTCTGGAGGAAATCTTTAGTAGGGGGTCCTTTTTTTTTTTTCGTGGGGCCCAGGGGTCCAGTTCTGCTGAAGAAAGAATCTTCAAGGAGTCTTCAGGGATTCTTCGGTGAAGATTTTGGCACCAATACGAAGACTATCATTTTCTCAAACTAGAGCTTAGTCATTCATGTAATGATGGCCACCTGCGGCGATTCCGGAGGAAATCTTTAGTAAGGGGTCCTTTTTTTTTGGGGGGGGGGCCCAGGGGTCCAGTTCAGATGAAGAAAGAATCTTCAAGGAGTCTTCAGGGATTCTTCAGTGAAGATTTTGGCACCAATACGAAGTCTATCATTTTCTCAAACTAGAGCATAGTCATTCATGTAATGATGGCTACCTCCTGCGATTCCGGAGGAAATCTTTGGTAAGGGGTCCTTTTTTTTTTTTTTTTGTGGGGCCCAGGGGTCCAATTCAGCTGAAGAAAGAATCTTCAAGGAGTCTTCAGGGATTCCTCGGTGAAGATTTTGGCGCCAATACGAAGACTATCATTTTCTCAAACTAGATCATAGTCATTCATGTAAAGATGGCCAGCTCCGGCGATTCCGGAGGAAATCTTTGCTAAGGGGTCCTTTTTTTGTTTTTTTTTTTTGTGGGGCCCAGTGGTCCAATTCAGCTGAAGAAAGAATCTTCAAGGAGTCTTCAGGGATTCTTCGGTGAAGATTTTGGAGCCAATAAGAAGACCATCATTTTTTCAAACTAGGGCATAGTCATTCATGTAATGATGGCCACCTCCGGCGTTTCCGGAGGAAATCTTTTGTAAGGGGTCCTTTTTTTTTTTTTTTTTTTTTGTGGGGCCCAGGGGTCCAGTTCAGCTGAAGAAAGAATCTTCAAGGAGTCTTCAGGGATTCTTCGGTGAAGATTTTGGAGCCAATACGAAGACTGTCATTTTCTCAAACTAGAGCATAGTCATTCATGTAATGATGGCCACCTCCGGCGATTCCGGAGGAAATCTTTGGTAAGGGGTCCTTTTTTTTTTTTTTTTTTTTTTTGTGGGGCCCAGGGGTCCAGTTCAGCTGAAGAAAGAATCTTCAAGGAGTCTTCAGGGATTCTTCGGTGAAGATTTTGCGCCAATACGAAGACTATCATTTTCTCAAACTAGAGCATAGTCATTCATGTAATGATGGCCACCTCCTTCGATTCCGGAGGAAATCTTTGGTAAGGGGTCCTTTTTTTTTTTTTGTGGGGCCCAGGGGTCCAGTTCAGCTGAAGAAAGAATCTTCAAGGAGTCTTCAGGGATTCCTCGGTGAAGATTTTGGCACCAATACGAAGACTATAATTTTCTCAAACTAGAGCATAGTCATTCATGTAATGATGGCCACCTCCGGCAATTCCGGAGGAAATCTTTGGTAAGGGGTCCTTTTTTGTTTTTTTTTGTGGGGCCCAGTGGTCCAATTCAGCTGAAGAAAGAATCTTCAAGGAGTGTTCAGGGATTCTTCGGTGAATATTTTGGAGCCAATACAAAGACTATCATTTTCTGAAACTAGAGCATAGTCATTCATGTAATGATGGCCACCTCCGGCGATTCCGGAGGAAATCTTTGGTAAGGTTTTTTTTTTTTATTTTGTGGGGCCCCGGGGTCCAGTTCAGCTGAAGAAAGAATCTTCAAGGAGTCTTCAGGGATTCTTTGGTGAAGATTTTGGCGCCAATACGAAGACTATCATTTTCTCAAACTAGAGCAGTCATTCATGTAATGATGGGTACCTCCGGCGATTCCGGAGGAAATCTTTGGTAAGGGGTAGTTTTTTGTTTTTTTTTTTGTGGGGCCCAGGAGTCCAATTCAGCTGAAGAAAGAATATTCAAGGAGTCTTCAGGGATTCTTCGGTGTAGATTTTGGCGCCAATACGAAGACTATCATTTTCTCAAACTAGAGTATAGTCATTCATGTAATGATGGCCACCTCCGGCGATTCCGGAGGAAATCTTTGGTAAGGGGTCCTTTTTTTTTTTTTTTTTTTTTGTGGGGCCCAGGGGTCCAATTCAGCTGAAGAAAGAATCTTCAAGGAGTCTTCAGGGATTCTTCGGTGAAGATTTTGGCGCCAATACTAAGACTATCATTTTCTCAAACTAGAGCATAGTCATAAAGGCTACCAGCTATATAAATGGTAGAAATTACCCTTGAAATTGAAAAATGACACTTGTTATACTGCTGAAGAAAGAGTCTTCAAGGAGTCTTCAGGGAATCTTGGGTGAGGATTCTGGAGCCAATATGAAGAGTATCATTTTCTAAAACTAGAGCATAGTCATTCATGTAATGATGGCCACCTCCGGTGATTCCGGAGGAAATCTTTGGTAAGGGGTTCTTTTTGTTTTTTTGGGGGGGCCCAGGGGTCGAATTCAGCTGAAGAAAGAATCTTCAAAGAGTCTTCAGGGATTCTTCGGTGAAGATTTTGGAGCCAATACAAAGACTATCATTTTCTCAAACTAGAGCATAGTCATTCATGTAATGATGGCCACCTCCGGCGATTCCGGAGGAACTCTTTGGTAAGGGGTCCTTTTTTGGTTTTGTTTTTTTTTTTTTGTGGGGCCCAGGGGTCCAGTTCAGCTTAAGAAAGAATCTTCAAGGAGTCTTCAGGGATTCTTCGGTGAAGATTTTGCGCCAATACGAAGACTATCATTTTCTCAAACTAGAGCATAGTCATTCATGTAATGATGGCCACCTCCGGCGATTCCGGAAGAAATCTTTGGTAAGGGGTCCTTTTTTTTGGGGGGGGGGCTCAGGGGTCCAATTCAGCTGAAGAAAGAATCTTCAAGGAGTCTTCAGGGATTCTTCGGTGAAGATTTTGGAGCCAATACGAAGACAATCATTTTCTCAAACTAGAGCATAGTCATTCATGTAATGATGGCCACCTCCGGCGATTCCGGAGGAAATCTTTGGTAAGGGGTCCCCTTTTTTTTTTTTGTGGGGCCCAGGGGTCCAGTTCAGCTGAAGAAAGAATCTTCAAGGAGTCTTCAGGGATTCTTCGGTGAAGATTTTGGAGCCAATACGAAGACAATCATTTTCTCAAACTAGAGCATAGTCATTCATGTAATGATGGCCACCTCCGGCGATTCCGGAGGAAATCTTTGGTAAGGGGTCCTTTTTTTTTTTTGTGGGGCCCAGGGGTCCAGTTCAGCTGAAGAAAGAATCTTCAAGGAGTCTTCAGGGATTCTTCGGTGAAGATTTTGGCGCCAATACGAAGACTATCATTTTCTCAAACTAGAGCATAGTCATTCATGTAATGATGGCCACCTCCGGCGATTCCGGAGGAAATCTTTGGTATGGGGTCCTTTTTTTTTTTGTGGGGCCCAGTGGTCCAGTTCAGCTAAAGAAAGAATCTTCAAGGAGTCTTCATGGATTCTTCGGTGCAGATTTTGGCGCCAATACGAAGACTATCATTTTCTCAAACTAGAGCATAGTCATTCATGTAATGATGGCCACCTCCGGCGATTCCGGAGGAAATCTTTGGTAAGGGGTCCTTTTTTTTTTTTTTTTTTTTGTGGGGCCCAGGGGTCCAATTCAGCTGAAGAAAGAATCGTCAAGGAGTCTTCAGGGATTCTTCGGTGAAGATTTTGGCGCCAATACGAAGACTATCATTTTCTCAAACTAGAGCATAGTCATGCATGTAATGATGGCCACCTCCGGTGATTCCGGAGGAAACCTTTGGTAAGGGTTCCTTTTTTGTTTTTTTTTTTTTGTGGTGCCCAGGGCTCCAATTCATCTGAAGAAAGAATCTTCAAGGAGTCTTCAGGGATTCTTCGGTGAAGATTTTGGAGCCAATAAGAAGACCATCATTTTTTCAAACTAGGGCATAGTCATTCATGTAATGATGGCCACCTCCGGCGTTTCCGGAGGAAATCTTTTGTAAGGGGTCCTTTTTTTTTTTTTTTTTTTTTGTGGGGCCCAGGGGTCCAGTTCAGCTGAAGAAAGAATCTTCAAGGAGTCTTCAGGGATTCTTCGGTGAAGATTTTGGAGCCAATACGAAGACTGTCATTTTCTCAAACTAGAGCATAGTCATTCATGTAGTGATGGCCACCTCCGGCGATTCCGGAGGAAATCTTTGGTAAGGGGTCCTTTTTTTTTTTTTTTTTTTTTTTGTGGGGCCCAGGGGTCCAGTCCAGCTGAAGAAAGAATCTTCAAGGAGTCTTCAGGGATTCTTCGGTGAAGATTTTGCGCCAATACGAAGACTATCATTTTCTCAAACTAGAGCATAGTCATTCATGTAATGATGGCCACCTCCTTCGATTCCGGAGGAAATCTTTGGTAAGGGGTCCTTTTTTTTTTTTTTTTTGTGGGGCCCAGGGGTCCAGTTCAGCTGAAGAAAGAATCTTCAAGGAGTCTTCAGGGATTCCTCGATGAAGATTTTGGCACCAATACGAAGACTATCATTTTCTCAAACTAGAGCATAGTCATTCATGTAATGATGGCCACCTCCGGCGATTCCGGAGGAAATCTTTGGTAAGGGGTCCTTTTTTGTTTTTTTTTGTGGGGCCCAGAGGTCCAATTCAGCTGAAGAAAGAATCTTCAAGGAGTGTTCAGGGATTCTTCGGTGAATATTTTGGAGCCAATACGAAGACTATCATTTTCTGAAACTAGAGCATAGTCATTCATGTAATGATGGCCACCTCCGGCGATTCCGGAGGAAATCTTTGGTAAGGTTTTTTTTTTTTTTATTTTGTGGGGCCCCGGGGTCCAGTTCAGCTGAAGAAAGAGTCTTCAAGGAGTCTTCAGGGATTCTTTGGTGAAGATTTTGGCGCCAATACGAAGACTATCATTTTCTCAAACTAGAGCATAGGCATTCATGTAATGATGGGTACCTCCGGCGATTCCGGAGGAAATCTTTGGTAAGGGGTAGTTTTTTGTTTTTTTTTTGTGGGGCCCAGGAGTCCAATTCAGCTGAAGAAAGAATATTCAAGGAGTCTTCAGGGATTCTTCGGTGTAGATTTTGGCGCCATACGAAGACTATCATTTTCTCAAACTAGAGTATAGTCATTCATGTAATGATGGCCACCTCCGGCGATTCCGGAGGAAATCTTTGGTAAGGGGTCCTTTTTTTTTTTTTTTTTTTTTTGTGGGGCCCAGGGGTCCAATTCAGCTGAAGAAAGAATCTTCAAGGAGTCTTCAGGGATTCTTCGGTGAAGATTTTGGCGCCAATACTAAGACTATCATTTTCTCAAACTAGAGCATAGTCATAAAGACTACCAGCTATATAAATGGTAGAAATTACCCTTGAAATTGAAAAATGACACTTGTTATACTGCTGAAGAAAGAGTCTTCAAGGAGTCTTCAGGGAATCTTGGGTGAGGATTCTGGAGCCAATATGAAGAGTATCATTTTCTAAAACTAGAGCATTGTCATTCATGTAATGATGGCCACCTCCGGTGATTCCGGAGGAAATCTTTGGTAAGGGGTTCTTTTTGTTTTTTTGGGGGGGCCCAGGGGTCGAATTCAGCTGAAGAAAGAATCTTCAAAGATTCTTCAGGGATTCTTCGGTGAAGATTTTGGAGCCAATACGAAGACTATCATTTTCTCAAACTAGAGCATAGTCATTCATGTAATGATGGCCACCTCCGGCGATTCCGGAGGAACTCTTTGGTAAGGGGTCCTTTTTTGTTTTTTTTTTTTTTGGGGGGGGGGCCCAGGGGTCCAGTTCAGCTGAAGAAAGAATCTTCAAGGAGTCTTCAGGGATTCTTCGGAGAAGATTTTGCGCCAATACGAAGACTATCATTTTCTCAAACTAGAGCATAGTCATTCATGTAATGATGGCCACCTCCGGCGATTCCGGAAGAAATCTTTGGTAAGGGGTCCTTTTTTTTGGGGGGGGGGGGCTCAGGGGTCCAATTCAGCTGAAGAAAGAATCTTCAAGGAGTCTTCAGGGATTCTTCGGTGAAGATTTTGGAGCCAATACGAAGACAATCATTTTCTCAAACTAGAGCATAGTCATTCATGTAATGATGGCCACCTCCGGCGATTCCGGAGGAAATCTTTGGTAAGGGGTCCTTTTTTTTTTTGTGGGGCCCAGGGGTCCAGTTCAGCTGAAGAAAGAATCTTCAAGGAGTCTTCAGGGATTCTTCGGTGAAGATTTTGGCGTCAATACGAAGACTATCATTTTCTCAAACTAGAGCATGGTCATTCATGTAATGATGGCCACCTCCGGCGATTCCGGAAGAAATCTTTGGTAAGGGGTCCTTTTTTTGGGGGGGGGGGCTCAGGGGTCCAATTCAGCTGAAGAAAGAATCTTCAAGGAGTCTTCAGGGATTCTTCGGTGAAGATTTTGGAGCCAATACGAAGACACTCATTTTCTCAAACTAGAGCATAGTCATTCATGTAATGATGGCCACCTCCGGCGATTCCGGAGGAAATCTTTGGTAAGGGGTCCTTTTTTTTTTTTGTGGGGCCCAGGGGTCCAGTTCAGCTGAAGAAAGAATCTTCAAGGAGTCTTCAGGGATTCTTCGGTGAAGATTTTGGAGCCAATACGAAGACAATCATTTTCTCAAACTAGAGCTTAGTCATTCATGTAATAATGGTCACCTCCGGCGATTCCGGAGGAAATCTTTGGTAAGGGGTCCTTTTTTGTTTTTTTTTGTGGGGCCCAGGGGTCCAATTCAGCTGAAGAAAGAATCTTCAAGGAGTCTTCAGGGATTCTTCGGTGAAGATTTTGGCGCCAATACGAAGACTATCATTTTCTCAAACTGGAGCATAGTCATTCATGTAATGATGGCCACCTCCGGCGATTCTGGAGGAAATCTTTAGTAGGGGGTCCTTTTTTTTTTCGTGGGGCCCAGGGGTCCAGTTCTGCTGAAGAAAGAATCTTCAAGGAGTCTTCAGGGATTCTTCGGTGAAGATTTTGGCACCAATACGAAGACTATCATTTTCTCAAACTAGAGCTTAGTCATTCATGTAATGATGGCCACCTGCGGCGATTCCGGAGGAAATCTTTGGTAAGGGGTCCTTTTTTTGGGGGGGGGGGGCCCAGGGGTCCAGTTCAGATGAAGAAAGAATCTTCAAGAAGTCTTCAGGGATTCTTCAGTGAAGATTTTGGCACCAATACGAAGTCTATCATTTTCTCAAACTAGAGCATAGTCATTCATGTAATGATGGCTACCTCCTGCGATTCCGGAGGAAATCTTTGGTAAGGGGTCCTTTTTTTTTTTTTTTTGTGGGGCCCAGGGGTCCAGTTCAGCTGAAGAAAGAATCTTCAAGGAGTCTTCAGGGATTCCTCGGTGAAGATTTTGGCGCCAATACGAAGACTATCATTTTCTCAAACTAGATCATAGTCATTCATGTAAAGATGGCCAGCTCCGGCGATTCCGGAGGAAATCTTTGCTAAGGGGTCCTTTTTTTGTTTTTTTTTTTTGTGGGGCCCAGTGGTCCAATTCAGCTGAAGAAAGAATCTTCAAGGAGTCTTCAGGGATTCTTCGGTGAATATTTTGGAGCCAATACGAAGACTGTCATTTTCTCAAACTAGAGCATAGTCATTCATGTAATGATGGCCACCTCCGGCGATTCCTGAGGAAATATTTGGTAAGGGGTCCTTTTTTTTTTTTGTGGGGCCCAGGGGTCCAGTTCAGCTGAAGAAAGAATCTTCATGGAGTCTTCAGGGATTCTTCGGTGAAGATTTTGGAGCCAATACGAAGACTATCATTTTCTCCAACTAGAGCAGTCATTCATGTAATGATGGCTACCTCCGGCGATTCCGGAGGAAATGTTTGGTAAAGGGTAGTTTTTTGTTTTTTTTTGTGGGGCCCAGGAGTCCAATTCAGCTGAAGAAAGAATCTTCAAGGAGTCTTCATGGATTCTTCGGTGCAGATTTTGGCGCCAATACGAAGACTATCATTTTCTCAAACTAGAGCATAGTCATTCATGTAATGATGGCCACCTCCTTCGATTCCGGAGGAAATCTTTGGTAAGGGGTCCTTTTTTGTTTTTTTTTTTTTTGTGGGGCCCAGGGGTCCAATTCAGCTGAAGAAAGAATCGTCAAGGAGTCTTCAGGGATTCTTCGGTGAAGAGTTTGGCGCCAATACGAAGACTATCATTTTCTCAAACTAGAGCATAGTCATTAATGTAATGATGGCCAGCTCCGGCGATTCCGGAGGAAATCTTTGGTAAAGGGTCCTTTTTTTGGGGGGGGGGCCAGGGGTCCAGTTCAGCTGAAGAAAGAATCTTCAAGGAGTCTTCAGGGATACTTCGGTGAAGATTTTGGCGCCAATACTAAGACTATCATTTTCTCAAACTAGAGCATAGTCATAAAGGCTACCAGCTATATAAATGGTAGAAATTACCCTTGAAATTGAAAAATGACACCTGTTATACTGCTGAAGAAAGAGTCTTCAAGGAGTCTTCAGGGAATCTTGGGTGAGGATTTTGGAGCCAATATGAAGACTATCATTTTCTAAAACTAGAGCATAGTCATTCATGTAATGATGGCCACCTCCGGCGATTACGGAGGAAATCTTTGGTAAGGGGTCCTTTTTTGTTTTTTTTTTGTGAGGCCCATGGGTTCAATTCAGCTGAAGAAAGAATCTTCAAAGAGTCTTCAGGGATTCTTCGGTGAAGATTTTGGAGCCAATACGAAGACTATCATTTTCTCAAACTAGAGCATAGTCATTCATGTAATGATGGCCACCTCCGGCGATTCCGGAGGAAATCTTTGGTAAGGGGTCCTTTTTTTTGTGTGTGTGGCCCAGGGGTCCAGTTCAGCTGAAGAAAGAATCTTCAAGGTGTCTTCAGGGATTCTTCGGTGAAGATTTTGGCGCCAATACGAAGACTATCATTTTCTCAAACTAGAGCATAGTCATTCATATAATGATGGCTACCTCCGGCGATTCAAGAGGAAATCTTTTGTAAGGGGTAGTTTTTTGTTTTTTTTTTTGTGGGGCCCAGGAGTCCAATTCAGCTAAAGAAAGAATCTTCAAGGAGTCTTCAGGGATTCTTCGGTGAAGATTTTGGCGCCAATACGAAGACTATCATTTTCTCAAACTAGAGCATAGTCATTCATGTAATGATGGCCACCTCCGGCGATTCCGGAGGAAATCTTTGGTAAGGGGTCCTTTTTTGTTTTTTTTTTTTTGTGGGGCCCAGGGGTCCAATTCAGCTGAAGAAAGAATCTTCAAAGAGTCTTCAGGGATTCTTCGGTGAATATTTTGCAGCCAATACGAAGACTATCATTTTCTAAAACTAGAGCATAGTCATTCATGTAATGATGGCCACCTCCGGCGATTCCGGAGGAAATCTTTGGTAAGGGGTCCTTTTTTGTTTTTTTTTGTTTTTTTGTGGGGCCCAAGGGTCCAGTTCAGCTGAAGAAATAATCTTCAAGGAGTCTTCAGGGATTCTTCGGAGAAGATTTTGCGCCAATACGAAGACTATCATTTTCTGAAACTAGAGCATAGTCATTCATGTAATGATGGCCACCTCCGGCGATTCCAGAGGAAATCTTTGATAAGGGGTCCTTTTTTTTTTTTTTTTGTGGGGCCCAGGGGTCCAATTCAGCTGAAGAAAGAATCTACAAGGAGTTTTCAGGGATTCTTCGGTGAAGATTTTAGCGCCAATACAAAGACTATCATTTTCTCAAACTAGAGCTTAGTCATTCATGTAATGATGGCCACCTCCGGCGATTCCAGAGGATATCTTTGGTAAGGGGTCCTTTTTTGTTGTTTTTTGTGGGGCCCAGGGGTCCAATTCAGCTGAAGAAAGAATCTTCAAGGAGTCTTCAGGGATTCTTCGGTGAAGATTTTGGAGCCAATACGAAGACTATCATTTTCTCAAACTAGAGCCATAGTCATTCATGTAATGATGGCCACCTCCGGCGATTCCGGAGGAAATCTTTGGTAAGGGGTCCCTTTTTTTTTTTTTTGTGGGGCCCAGGGGTTCAATTCAGCTGTAGAAAGAATTTTCAAGGAGTCTTCAGGGATTCTTCGGTGAAGATTTTGGCGCCAATACGAAGACTATAATTTTCTCAAACTAGAGCATAGTCATTCATGTAATGATGGCTAAATCCGGCGATTCCGAAGGAAATCTTTGGTAAGGGGTCCTTTTTTGTTTTTTTGTTTTTTTGTGGGGCCCAGGGGTCCAATTCTGCTGAAGAAAGAATCTTCAAGGAGTCTTCAGGGATTCTTCGGTGAAGATTTTGGAGCCAATACGAAGACAATCATTTTCTCAAACTAGAGCATAGTCATTCATGTAATGATGGCCACCTCCGGCGATTCCGGAGGAAATCTTTGGTAAGGGGTCCTTTTTTTTTTTTTTTTGTGGGGCCCAGGGGTCCAGTTCAGCTGAAGAAAGAACCTTCAAGGAGTCTTCAGGGATTCTTCGGTGAAGATTTTGGCGCCAATACTAAGACTATTATTTTCTCAAACTAGAGCATAGTCATTCATGTAATGATGGCCACCTCCGGCGATTCCGGAGGAAATCTTTGGTAAGGGGTCCTTTTTTGTTTTTTTTTTTTTTTTATGGGGCCCAGGGGTCCAGTTCAGCTGAAGAAAGAATCTTCAAGGAGTCTTCAGGGATTCTTCGGTGAAGATTTTGGCGCCAATACGAAGACTATCATTTTCTCAAACTAGAGCATAGTCATTCATGTAATGATGGCCACCTCCGGCGATTCCGGAGGAAATCTTTGGTAAGGGGTCCTTTTTTGTTTTTTTTTTGTGGGGCCTAGGGGTCCAATTCAGCTGAAGAAAGAATCTTCAAGGAGTCTTCAGGGATTCTTCGGTGAATATTTTGAAGCCAATACGAAGACTATCATTTTCTCAAACTAGAGCATAGTAACCCATGTAATGATGGCCACCTCCGGCGATTCCGGAGGAAATCTTTGGTAAGGGGTCCTTATTTTTTTTTTTGTGGGGCCCAGGGTTCCAGTTCAGCTGAAGAAAGAATCTTCAAGGAGTCTTCAGGGATTCTTCGGTGAAGATTTTGGCGCCAATACGAAGACTATCATTTTCTCAAACTAGAGCATAGTCATTCATGTAATGATGGCCACCTCCGGCGATTCCGGAGAAAATCTTTGGTAAGGGGTCCTTTTTTGTTTTTTTTTTTTTTGTGGGGCCCAGGGGTCCAATTCAGCTGAAGAAAGAATCTTCAAGGAGTCTTCAGGGATTCTTCGGTGAAGATTTTGGCGCCAATACTAAGACTATCATTTTCTCAAACTAGAGCATAGTCATAAGGCTACCAGCTATATAAATGGTAGAAATTACACTTGAAATTGAAAAATGACACCTGTTATACTGCTGAAGAAAGAGTCTTCAAGGAGTCTTCAGGGAATCTTGGGTGAGGGTTTTGGAGCCAATATGAAGACTATCTTTTTCTAAAACTAGAGCATAGTCATTCATGTAATGATGGCCACCTCCGGCGATTCCGGAGGAAATCTTTTGTAAAGGGTCCTTTTTTGTTTTTTTTGTGGGGCCCAGGGGTCCAATTCAGCTGAAGAAAGAATCTTCAAAGAGTCTTCAGGGATTCTTCAGTGAAGATTTTGGAGTCAATACGAAGACTTTCATTTTCTCAAACTGGAGCATAGTCATTCATGTAATGATGGCCACCTCCGCCGATTCCGGAGGAAATCTTTGGTAAAGGGTCCTTTTTTTTTTTTTTTGTAGGGCCCAGGGGTCCAGTTCAGCTGAAGAAAGAATCTTCAAGGAGTCTTCAGGGATTCTTCGGTGAAGATTTTAGCGCCAATACGAAGACTATCATTTTCTCAAACTAGAGCTTAGTCATTCATGTAATGATGGCCACCTCCGGCGATTCCCGAGGAAATCTTTGGTAAGGGGTCCTTTTTTTTTGGGGGGGGGGGGGGGCCCAGGGGTCCAATTCAGCTGAAGAAAGAATCTTCAAGGAGTCTTCAGGGATTCTTCAGTGAAGATTTTGGAGCCAATACGAAGACTATCATTTTCTCAAACTAGAGCATAGTCATTCATGTAATGATGGCCACCTCCGGCGATTCCGGAGGAAATCTTTGGTAAGGGGTCCTTTTTTGTTTTTTGTTTTTTTTGTGAGGCCCAGGGGTCTAGTTGAGCTGAAGAAAGAATCTTGAAGGAGTCTTCAGGGAATCTTCGGTGAAGATTTTGGCGCCAATACGAAGACTATCATTTTCTGAAACTAGAGCCGTAGTCATTCATGTAATGATGGCCACCTCCGGCGATTCCGGAGGAAATCTTTGGTAAGGGGTCCTTTTTTTTTTTTTTTTTTTTTGTGGGGCCCAGGGGTCCAATTCAGCTGAAGAAAGAATCTTCAAGGAGTCTTCAGGGATTATTCGGTGAAGATTTTGGCGCCAATACTAAGACTATCATTTTCTCAAACTAGAGCATAGTCATTCATGTAATGATGGCCACCTCCGGCGATTCCGGAGGAAATGTTAGGTAAGGGGTCCTTTTTTTTTTTTTTTTTTTTTTTTGTGGGGCCCAGGGGTCCAGTTCAGCTGAAGAAAGAATATTCAAGGAGTCTTCCGGGATTCTTCGGTGAAGATTTTGGCGCCAATACGAAGACTATCATTTTCTCAAACTAGAGCATAGTCATTCATGTAATGATGGCTACCTCCGGCGATTCCGGAGGAAATCTTTGGTAAGGGGTAGTTTTTTGTTTTTTTTTTGTGGGGCCCAGGAGTCCAATTCAGCTGAAGAAAGAATCTTCAAGGATTCTTCAGGGATTATTCGGTGAAGAGTTTGGCGCCAATACGAAGACTATCATTTTCTCAAACTAGAGCATAGTCATTCATGTAATGATGGCCACCTCCGGCGATTCCGGAGTAAATCTTTGGTAAGGGGTCCATTTTTGTTTTTTTTTGTGGGGCCCAGGGGTCCAATTCAGCTGAAGAAAGAATCTTCAAGGAGTCTTCAGGGATTCTTCGGTGAATATTTTGGAGCCAATACGAAGACTATCATTTTCTCAAACTAGAGCAGAGTCATTCATGTTATGATGGCCACCTCCGGCGATTCCGGAGGAAATCTTTGGTAAGGGGTCCTTTTTTTTTTTTTTTGTGGGGCCCAGGGGTCCAGTTCAGCTGAAGAAAGAATCTTCAAAGAGTCTTCAGGGATTCTTCGGTGAAGATTTTGGAGCCAATACGAAGACTATCATTTTCTCAAACTAGAGCATAGTCATTCATGTAATGATGGCCACCTCCGGCGATTCCGGAGGAAATCTTTGGTAAGGGGTCCTTTTTTTTTGTGTGTGTGGCCCAGGGGTCCAGTTCAGCTGAAGAAAGAATCTTCAAGGTGTCTTCAGGGATTCTTCGGTGAAGATTTTGGCGCCAATACGAAGACTATCATTTTCTCAAACTAGAGCATAGTCATTCATATAATGATGGCTACCTCCGGCGATTCAAGAGGAAATCTTTTGTAAGGGGTAGTTTTTTGTTTTTTTTTGTGGGGCCCAGGAGTCCAATTCAGCTAAAGAAAGAATCTTCAAGGAGTCTTCAGGGATTCTTCGGTGAAGATTTTGGCGCCAATACGAAGACTATCATTTTCTCAAACTAGAGCATAGTCATTCATGTAATGATGGCCACCTCCGGCGATTCCGGAGGAAATCTTTGGTAAGGGGTCCTTTTTTGTTTTTTTTTTTTTTTGTGGGGCCCAGGGGTCCAATTCAGCTGAAGAAAGAATCTTCAAAGAGTCTTCAGGGATTCTTCGGTGAATATTTTGCAGCCAATACGAAGACTATCATTTTCTAAAACTAGAGCATAGTCATTCATGTAATGATGGCCACCTCCGGCGATTCCGGAGGAAATCTTTGGTAAGGGGTCCTTTTTTGTTTTTTTTTGTTTTTTTGTGGCGCCCAGGGGTCCAGTTCAGCTGAAGAAAAAATCTTCAAGGAGTCTTCAGGGATTCTTCGGTGAAGATTTTGCGCCAATACGAAGACTATCATTTTCTCAAACTAGAGCATAGTCATTCATGTAATGATGGCCACCTCCGGCGATTCCGGAGGAAATCTTTGGTAAGGGGTCCTTTTTTTTTTTTTTTGTGGGGCCCAGGGGTCCAATTCAGCTGAAGAAAGAATCTACAAGGAGTCTTCAGGGATTCTTCGGTGAAGATTTTAGCGCCAATACAAAGACTATCATTTTCTCAAACTAGAGCTTAGTCATTCATGTAATGATGGCCACCTCCGGCGATTCCAGAGGAAATCTTTGGTAAGGGGTCCTTTTTTGTTGTTTTTTGTGGGGCCCAGGGGTCCAATTCAGCTGAAGAAAGAATCTTCAAGGAGTCTTCAGGGATTCTTCGGTGAAGATTTTGGAGCCAATACGAAGACTATCATTTTCTCAAACTAGAGCCATAGTCATTCATGTAATGATGGCCACCTCCGGCGATTCCGGAGGAAATCTTTGGTAAGGGGTCCCTTTTTTTTTTTTTGTGGGGCCCAGGGGTTCAATTCAGCTGTAGAAAGAATTTTCAAGGAGTCTTCAGGGATTCTTCGGTGAAGATTTTGTCGCCAATACGAAGACTATAATTTTCTCAAACTAGAGCATAGTCATTCATGTAATGATGGCTAAATCCGGCGATTCCGAAGGAAATCTTTGGTAAGGGGTCCTTTTTTGTTTTTTTGTTTTTTTGTGGGGCCCAGGGGTCCAATTCTGCTGAAGAAAGAATCTTCAAGGAGTCTTCAGGGATTCTTCGGTGAAGATTTTGGCGCCAATACGAAGACTATCATTTTCTCAATCTAGAGCATAGTCATTCATGTAATGATGGCCACCTCCGGCGATTCCGGAGGAAATCTTTGGTAAGGGGTCCTTTTTTTTTTTTTTTTTGTGGGGCCCAGGGGTCCAGTTCAGCTGAAGAAAGAACCTTCAAGGAGTCTTCAGGGATTCTTCGGTGAAGATTTTGGCGCCAATACTAAGACTATTATTTTCTCAAACTAGAGCATAGTCATTCATGTAATGATGGCCACCTCCGGCGATTCCGGAGGAAATCTTTGGTAAGGGGTCCTTTTTTGTTTTTTTTTTTTTATGGGGCCCAGGGGTCCAGTTCAGCTGAAGAAAGAATCTTCAAGGAGTCTTCAGGGATTCTTCAGTGAAGATTTTGGCGCCAATACGAAGACTATCATTTTCTCAAACTAGAGCATAGTCATTCATGTAATGATGGCCACCTCCGGCGATTCCGGAGGATATCTTTGGTAAGGGGTCCTTTTTTGTTTTTTTTTTGTGGGGCCCAGGGGTCCAATTCAGCTGAAGAAAGAATCTTCAAGGAGTCTTCAGGGATTCTTCGGTGAATATTTTGAAGCCAATACGAAGACTATCATTTTCTCAAACTAGAGCATAGTAACCCATGTAATGATGGCCACCTCCGGCGATTCCGGAGGAAATCTTTGGTAAGGGGTCCTTATTTTTTTTTTTGTGGGGCCCAGGGTTCCAGTTCAGCTGAAGAAAGAATCTTCATGGAGTCTTCAGGGATTCTTCGGTGAAGATTTTGGCGCCAATACGAAGACTATCATTTTCTCAAACTAGAGCATAGTCATTCATGTAATGATGGCCACCTCCGGCGATTCCGGAGAAAATCTTTGGTAAGGGGTCCTTTTTTTTTTTTTTTTTTTTGTGGGGCCCAGGGGTCCAATTCAGCTGAAGAAAGAATCTTCAAGGAGTCTTCAGGGATTCTTCGGTGAAGATTTTGGCGCCAATACTAAGACTATCATTTTCTCAAACTAGAGCATAGTCATAAGGCTACCAGCTATATAAATGGTAGAAATTACACTTGAAATTGAAAAATGACACCTGTTATACTGCTGAAGAAAGAGTCTTCAAGGAGTCTTCAGGGAATCTTGGGTGAGGGTTTTGGAGCCAATATGAAGACTATCTTTTTCTAAAACTAGAGCACAGTCATTCATGTAATGATGGCCACCTCCGGCGATTCCGGAGGAAATCTTTTGTAAAGGGTCCTTTTTTGTTTTTTTTGTGGGGCCCAGGGGTCCAATTCAGCTGAAGAAAGAATCTTCAAAGAGTCTTCAGGGATTCTTCAGTGAAGATTTTGGAGTCAATACGAAGACTTTCATTTTCTCAAACTGGAGCATAGTCATTCATGTAATGATGGCCACCTCCGCCGATTCCGGAGGAAATCTTTGGTAAAGGGTCCTTTTTTTTTTTTTTTTTGTAGGGCCCAGGGGTCCAGTTCAGCTGAAGAAAGAATCTTCAAGGAGTCTTCAGGGATTCTTCGGTGAAGATTTTAGCGCCAATACGAAGACTATCATTTTCTCAAACTAGAGCTTAGTCATTCATGTAATGATGGCCACCTCCGGCGATTCCCGAGGAAATCTTTGGTAAGGGGTCCTTTTTTTTGGGGGGGGGGGCCAGGGGTCCAATTCAGCTGAAGAAAGAATCTTCAAGGAGTCTTCAGGGATTCTTCAGTGAAGATTTTGGAGCCAATACGAAGACTATCATTTTCTCAAACTAGAGCATAGTCATTCATGTAATGATGGCCACCTCCGGCGATTCCGGAGGAAATCTTTGGTAAGGGGTCCTTTTTTGTTTTTTGTTTTTTTTGTGAGGCCCAGGGGTCTAGTTGAGCTGAAGAAAGAATCTTGAAGGAGTCTTCAGGGAATCTTCGGTGAAGATTTTGGCGCCAATACGAAGACTATCATTTTCTGAAACTAGAGCCGTAGTCATTCATGTAATGATGGCCACCTCCGGCGATTCCGGAGGAAATCTTTGGTAAGGGGTCCTTTTTTTTTTTTTTTGTGGGGCCCAGGGGTCCAATTCAGCTGAAGAAAGAATCTTCAAGGAGTCTTCAGGGATTATTCGGTGAAGATTTTGGCGCCAATACTAAGACTATCATTTTCTCAAACTAGAGCATAGTCATTCATGTAATGATGGCCACCTCCGGCGATTCCGGAGGAAATGTTAGGTAAGGGGTCCTTTTTTTTTTTTTTTTTTTTTGTGGGGCCCAGGGGTCCAGTTCAGCTGAAGAAAGAATATTCAAGGAGTCTTCCGGGATTCTTCGGTGAAGATTTTGGCGCCAATACGAAGACTATCATTTTCTCAAACTAGAGCATAGTCATTCATGTAATGATGGCTACCTCCGGCGATTCCGGAGGAAATCTTTGGTAAGGGGTAGTTTTTTGTTTTTTTTTTGTGGGGCCCAGGAGTCCAATTCAGCTGAAGAAAGAATCTTCAAGGATTCTTCAGGGATTCTTCGGTGAAGAGTTTGGCGCCAATACGAAGACTATCATTTTCTCAAACTAGAGCATAGTCATTCATGTAATGATGGCCACCTCCGGCGATTCCGGAGTAAATCTTTGGTAAGGGGTCCATTTTTGTTTTTTTTTGTGGGCCCAGGGGTCCAATTCAGCTGAAGAAAGAATCTTCAAGGAGTCTTCAGGGATTCTTCGGTGAATATTTTGGAGCCAATACGAAGACTATCATTTTCTCAAACTAGAGCAGAGTCATTCATGTTATGATGGCCACCTCCGGCGATTCCGGAGGAAATCTTTGGTAAGGGGTCCTTTTTTTTTTTTTTTTGTGGGGCCCAGGGGTCCAGTTCAGCTGAAGAAAGAATCTTCAAGGAGTCTTCTGGGATTTTTCGGTGAAGATTTTGGCGCCAATATGAAGACTATCATTTTCTCAAACTAGAGCATAGTCATTTATGTAATGATGGCTACCTCCGGCGATTCCGGAGGAAATCTTTGGTAAGGGGTCCTTTTTTTTTTTTTTTTTTTGTGGGGCCCAGGGGTCCAATTCAGCTGAAGAAAGAATCTTCAAGGAGTCTTCAGGGATTCTTCGGTGAAGATTTGGCACCAATACTAAGACTATCATTTTCTCAAACTAGAGCATAGTCATAAGGCTACCAGATATATAAATGGAAGAAATTACCCTTGAAATTGAAAAATGACACCTGTTATACTGCTGAAGAAAGAGTCTTCAAGGAGTCTTCAGGGAATCTTGGGTGAGGGTTTTGGAGCCAATATGAAGACTATCATTTTCTAAAACTAGAGCATAGTCATTTATGTAATGACTGCCACCTCCGGCTATTCCGGAGGAAATCTTTGGTAAGGGGTCCTTTTTTGTTTTTTTTTTGTGGGGCCCAGGGGTCCAATTCAGCTGAAGAAAGAATCTTCAAAGAGTTTTCAGGGATTCTTCGGTGAAGATTTTGGAGTCAATACGAAGACTATCATTTTCTCAAACTAGAGCATAGTCATTCATGTAACGATGGCCACCTCCGGCGATTCCGGAGGAAATCTTTGGTAAGGGGTCCTTTATTGGTTTTTTTTTTTTTTGTGGGGCCCAGGGGTCCAGTTCAGCTGAAGAAAGAATCTTCAAGGAGTCTTCAGGGATTCTTCGGTGAAGATTTTGGCGCCAATACGAAGACTATCATTTTCTCAAACTAGAGCATAGTCATTCATGTAATGATGGCCACCTCCGGCGATTCCAGAGAAAATCTTTGGTAAGGGGTCCTTTTTTTTTTTTTTTTTTTTGTGGGGCCCAGGGGTCCAATTCAGCTGAAGAAAGAATCTTCAAGGAGTCTTCAGGGATTCTTCGGTGAAGATTTTGGCGCCAATACTAAGACTATCATTTTCTCAAACTAGAGCATAGTCATAAGGCTACCAGCTATATAAATGGTAGAAATTACCCTTGAAATTGAAAAATGACACCTGTTATACTGCTGAAGAAAGAGTCTTCAAGGAGTCTTCAGGGAATCTTGGGTGAGGGTTTTGGAGCCAATAGGAAGACTATCATTTTCTAAAACTAGAGCATAGTCATTCATGTAATGATGGCCATCTCCGGCGATTCCGGAGGAAATCTTTTGTAAGGGGTCCTTTTTTGTTTTTTTTTGTGGGGCCCAGTGGTCCAATTCAGCTGAAGAAAGAATCTTCAAAGAGTCTTCAGGGATTCTTCAGTGAAGATTTTGGAGTCAATACGAAGACTTTCATTTTCTCAAACTGGAGCATAGTCATTCATGTAATGATGGCCACCTCCGCCGATTCCGGAGGAAATCTTTGGAAAGGGGTCCTTTTTTTTTTTTTTTTTTTTTTATGGGGCCCAGGGGTCCAGTTCAGCTGAAGAAAGAATCTTCAAGGAGTCTTCAGGGATTTTTCGGTGAAGATTTTAGCGCCAATACGAAGACTATCATTTTCTCAAACTAGAGCTTAGTCATTCATGTAATGATGGCCACCTCCGGCGATTCCCGAGGAAATCTTTGGTAAGGGGTCCTTTTTTGTTTTTTTTTTGTGGGGCCCAGGGGTCCAATTCAGCTGAAGAAAGAATCTTCAAGGAGTCTTCAGGGATTCTTCAGTGAAGATTTTGGAGCCAATACAAAGACTATCATTTTCTCAAACTAGAGCATAGTCATTCATGTAATGATGGCCACCTCCGGCGATTCCTGAGGAAATCTTTGGTAAGGGGTCCTTTTTTTTTTTTTTTTTTTTTTTTTTTGTGAGGCCCAGGGGTCCAGTTCAGCTGAAGAAAGAATCTTGAAGGAGTCTTCAGGGAATCTTCGGTGAAGATTTTAGCGCCAATACGAAGACTATCATTTTCTCAAACTAGAGCTTAGTCATTCATGTAATGATGGCCACCTCCGGCGATTCCGGAGGAAATCTTTGGTAAGGGGTCCTTTTTTGTTTTTTGTTTTTTTTTGTGAGGCCCAGGGGTCTAGTTGAGCTGAAGAAAGAATCTTGAAGTTCTCTTCAGGGAATCTTCGGTGAAGATTTTGGCGCCAATACGAAGACTATCATTTTCTGAAACTAGAGCCGTAGTCATTCATGTAATGATGGCCACCTCCGGCGATTCCGGAGGAAATCTTTGGTAAGGGGTCCTTTTTTTTTTTTTTTTTGTGGGGCCCAGGGGTCCAATTCAGCTGAAGAAAGAATCTTCAAGGAGTCTTCAGGGATTATTCGGTGAAGATTTTGGCGCCAATACTAAGACTATCATTTTCTCAAACTAGAGCATAGTCTTAAAGGCTACTAGCTATATAAATGGTAGAAATTACCCTTGAAATTGAAAAATGACACCTGTTATACTGCTGAAGAAAGAGTCTTCAAGGAGTCTTCAGGGATTCTTCGGTGAAGATTTTTGCGCCAATACGAAGACTATCATTTTCTCAAACTAGAGCTTAGTCATTCATGTAACGATGGCCACCTCCGGCGATTCCGGAGGAAATCTTTGGTAAGGGGTGCTTTTTTGTTTTTTTTTGTGGGGCCCAGGGGTCCAATTCAGCTGAAGAAAGAATCTTCAAGAAGTCTTCAGGGATTCTTCGGTGAAGATTTTCGAGCCAATACGAAGACTATCATTTTCTCATACTAGAGCATAGTCATTCATGTAATGATGGCCACCTCCGGCGATTCCGGAGGAAATCTTTGGTAAGGTGTCCTTTTTTGTTTTTTTTGTGGGGCCCAGGGGTCCAATTTAGCTGAAGAAAGAATCTTCAAAGAGTCTTCAGGGATTCTTCGGTGAAGATTTTGGAGCCAATACGAAGACTATCATTTTCTCAAACTAGAGCATAGTCATTCATGTAATGATGGCCACCTCCGGCGATTCCGGAGGAAATCTTTGGTAAGGGGTCCTTTTTTTTTTTTTGTTTTTTGTGGGGCCCAGGGGTCCAGTTCAGCTGAAGAAAGAATCTTCAAGGAGTCTTCAGGGATTCTTCGGTGAAGATTTTGGCGCCAATACGAAGACTATCATTTTCTCAAACTAGAGCATAATCATTCATGTAATGATGGCTACCTCCGGCGATGCCGGAGGAAATCTTTGGTAAGGGGTAGTTTTTTTTTTTTTTTTTTTTTTGTGGGGCCCAGGAGTCCAGTTCAGCTGAAGAAAGAATATTCAAGGAGTCTTCAGGGATTCTTCGGTGAAGATTTTGGCGCCAATACGAAGACTATCATTTTCTCAAACTAGAGCATAGTCATTCATGTAATGATGGCTACCTCCGGCGATTCCGGAGGAAATCTTTGGTAAGGGGTAGTTTTTTTTTTTTTGTGGGGCCCAGGAGTCTAATTCAGCTGAAGAAAGAATCTTCAAGGAGTCTTCAGGGATTCTTCGGTGAAGAGTTTGGCGCCAATACGAAGACTATCATTTTCTCAAACTAGAGCATTGTCATTCATGTAATGATGGCCACCTCCGGCGATTCCGGAGGAAATCTTTGGTAAGGGGTCCTTTTTTTTTTTTTTTTGTGGGGCCCAGGGGTCCAATTCAGCTGAAGAAAGAATCTTCAAGGAGTCTTCAGGGATTCTTCGGTTAAGATTTTGGAGCCAATAAGAAGACCATCATTTTCTCAAACTAGAGCACAGTCATTCATGTAATGATGGCCACCTCCGGCGATTCCGGAGGAAATCTTTGGTAAGGGTCCTTTTTTTTTTTTTTTTTTTTTGTGGGGCCCAGGGGTCCAGTTCAGCTGAAGAAAGAATCTTCAAGGAGTCTTCAGGGATTCTTCGGTGAAGATTTTGGCGCCAATACGAAGACTATCATTTTCTCAAACTAGAGCTTAGTCATTCATGTAATGATGGCCACCTCCGGTGATTCCGGAGGAAATCATTGGTAAGGGGTCCTTTTTGGTTTTTTTTTGTGGTGACCAGGGGTCCAATTCAGCTGAAGAAAGAATCTTCAAGGAGTCTTCAGGGATTCTTCGGTGAAGATTTTGGCGCCAATAAGAAGACTATTATTTTCTCAAACTAGAGCTTAGTCATTCATGTAATGATGGCCACCTCCGGCGATTCCGGAGGAAATCTTTGGTAAGGGGTCCTTTTTTGTTTTTTTTTTGTTGGGCCCAGGG
Source organism: Macrobrachium rosenbergii (assembly GCA_039081455.1). Classification (NCBI taxonomy): domain Eukaryota; kingdom Metazoa; phylum Arthropoda; class Malacostraca; order Decapoda; family Palaemonidae; genus Macrobrachium; species Macrobrachium rosenbergii. Next base: position 695,065 of record JANJGK010000135.1, on the reverse strand, counting down.
GTCCAATTCAGCTGAAGAAAGAATCTTCAAATAGTCTTCAGGGATTCTTCGGTGAAGATTTTGGAGCCAATACAAAGACTATCATTTTCTCAAACTAGAGCTTAGTCATTCATGTAATGATGACCACCTCCGGTGATTCCGGAGGAAATCTTTGGTAAGGGGTCCTTTTTTGTTTTTTTTTTTTGTGTGGCCCAGGGGTCCAATTCAGCTGAAGAAAGAATCTTCAAGGAGTCTTCAGGGATTCTTCGGTGAAGATTTTGGCGCCAATACGAAGACTATCATTTTCTCAAACTAGAGCAAAGTCATTCATGTAATGATGGCCACATCCGGCGATTCCGGAGGAAATCTTTGGTAAGGGTTTTTTTTTTTGTTTTTTTTTGTGGGGTCCAGGGGTCCAATTCAGCTGAAGAAAGAATCTTCAAGGGTCTTCAGGGATTCTTCGGTGAAGATTTTGGCGCCAATACGAAGATTATCATTTTCTCAAACTAGAGCTTAGTCATTCATGTAATGATGGCCACCTCCGGCGATTCCGGAGGAAATCTTTGGTAAGGGGTCCTTTTTTGTTTTTTTATGTGGGGCCCAGGGGTCCAATTCAGCTGAAGAAAGAATCTTCAAGGAGTCTTCAGGGATTCTTCGGTGAAGATTTTGGCGCCAATACGAAGACTATCATTTTCTCAAAATAGAGCATAGTCATTCATGTAATGATGGCCACCTCCGGCGATTCCGGAGGAAATCTTTGGTATGGGGTCCTTTTTTTTTTTTGTGGGGCCCAGGGGTCCAATTCAGCTGAAGAAAGAATCGTCAAGGAGTCTTCAGGGATTCTTCGGTGAAGATTTTGGCGCCAATACGAAGACTATCATTTTCTCAAACTAGAGCATAGTCATGCATGTAATGATGGCCACCTCCGGTGATTCCGGAGGAAACCTTTGGTAAAGGTTCCTTTTTTTTTTTTTTTTTTTTTGTGGTGCCCAGGGCTCCAATTCATCTGAAGAAAGAATCTTCAAGGAGTCTTCAGGGATTCTTCGGTGAAGATTTTGGAGCCAATAAGAAGACCATCATTTTTTCAAACTAGGGCATAGTCATTCATGTAATGATGGCCACCTCCGGCGTTTCCGGAGGAAATCTTTTGTAAGGGGTCCTTTTTTTTTTTTTTTTTTGTGGGGCCCAGGGGTCCAGTTCAGCTGAAGAAAGAATCTTCAAGGAGTCTTCAGGGATTCTTCGGTGAAGATTTTGGAGCCAATACGAAGACTGTCATTTTCTCAAACTAGAGCATAGTCATTCATGTAATGATGGCCACCTCCGGCGATTCCGGAGGAAATCTTTGGTAAGGGGTCCTTTTTTTTTTTTTTTTTTTTTGTGGGGCCCAGGGGTCCAGTTCAGCTGAAGAAAGAATCTTCAAGGAGTCTTCAGGGATTCTTCGGTGAAGATTTTGCGCCAATACGAAGACTATCATTTTCTCAAACTAGAGCATAGTCATTCATGTAATGATGGCCACCTCCTTCGATTCCGGAGGAAATCTTTGGTAAGGGGTCCTTTTTTTTTTTTTTTTTTTTGTGGGGCCCAGGGGTCCAGTTCAGCTGAAGAAAGAATCTTCAAGGAGTCTTCAGGGATTCCTCGGTGAAGATTTTGGCACCAATACAAAGACTATAATTTTCTCAAACTAGAGCATAGTCATTCATGTAATGATGGCCACCTCCGGCGATTCCGGAGGAAATCTTTGGTAAGGGGTCCTTTTTTGTTTTTTTTTGTGGGGCCCAGGAGTCCAATTCAGCTGAAGAAAGAATCTTCAAGGAGTCTTCAGGGATTCTTCGGTGAAGATTTTGGCGCCAATACGAAGACTATCATTTTCTCAAACTAGAGCATAGTCATTCATGTAATGATGGCCACCTCCGGCGATTCCGGAGGAAATGTTAGGTGAGGGGTCCTTTTTTTTTTTTTTTTTTTTGTGGGGCCCAGGGGTCCAGTTCAGCTGAAGAAAGAATATTCAAGGAGTCTTCAGGGATTCTTCGGTGAAGATTTTGGCGCCAATACGAAGACTATCATTTTCTCAAACTAGAGCATAGTCATTCATGTAATGATGGCTACCTCCGGCGATTCCGGAGGAAATCTTTGGTAAGGGGTAGTTTTTTTTTTTTTGTGGGGCCCAGGAGTCTAATTCAGCTGAAGAAAGAATCTTCAAGGAGTCTTCAGGGATTCTTCGGTGAAGAGTTTGGCGCCAATACGAAGACTATCATTTTCTCAAACTAGAGCATTGTCATTCATGTAATGATGGCCACCTCCGGCGATTCCGGAGGAAATCTTTGGTAAGGGGTCCTTTTTTTTTTTTTTTTGTGGGGCCCAGGGGTCCAATTCAGCTGAAGAAAGAATCTTCAAGGAGTCTTCAGGGATTCTTCGGTTAAGATTTTGGAGCCAATAAGAAGACCATCATTTTCTCAAACTAGAGCACAGTCATTCATGTAATGATGGCCACCTCCGGCGATTCCGGAGGAAATCTTTGGTAAGGGGGCTTTTTTTTTTTTTTTTTTTTTTTGTGGGGCCCAGGGGTCCAGTTCAGCTGAAGAAAGAATCTTCAAGGAGTCTTCAGGGATTCTTCGGTGAAGATTTTGGCGCCAATACGAAGACTATCATTTTCTCAAACTAGAGCTTAGTCATTCATGTAATGATGGCCACCTCCGGTGATTCCGGAGGAAATCATTGGTAAGGGGTCCTTTTTGGTTTTTTTTTGTGGTGACCAGGGGTCCAATTCAGCTGAAGAAAGAATCTTCAAGGAGTCTTCAGGGATTCTTCGGTGAAGATTTTGGCGCCAATAAGAAGACTATTATTTTCTCAAACTAGAGCTTAGTCATTCATGTAATGATGGCCACCTCCGGCGATTCCGGAGGAAATCTTTGGTAAGGGGTCCTTTTTTGTTTTTTTTTTGTTGGGCCCAGGGGTCCAATTCAGCTGAAGAAAGAATCTTCAAATAGTCTTCAGGGATTCTTCGGTGAAGATTTTGGAGCCAATACAAAGACTATCATTTTCTCAAACTAGAGCTTAGTCATTCATGTAATGATGACCACCTCCGGTGATTCCGGAGGAAATCTTTGGTAAGGGGTCCTTTTTTGTTTTTTTTTTTTGTGTGGCCCAGGGGTCCAATTCAGCTGAAGAAAGAATCTTCAAGGAGTCTTCAGGGATTCTTCGGTGAAGATTTTGGCGCCAATACGAAGACTATCATTTTCTCAAACTAGAGCAAAGTCATTCATGTAATGATGGCCACAACCGGCGATTCCGGAGGAAATCTTTGGTAAGGGTTTTTTTTTTTGTTTTTTTTTGTGGGGTCCAGGGGTCCAATTCAGCTGAAGAAAGAATCTTCAAGGGTCTTCAGGGATTCTTCGGTGAAGATTTTGGCGCCAATACGAAGATTATCATTTTCTCAAACTAGAGCTTAGTCATTCATGTAATGATGGCCACCTCCGGCGATTCCGGAGGAAATCTTTGGTAAGGGGTCCTTTTTTGTTTTTTTATGTGGGGCCCAGGGGTCCAATTCAGCTGAAGAAAGAATCTTCAAGGAGTCTTCAGGGATTCTTCGGTGAAGATTTTGGCGCCAATACGAAGACTATCATTTTCTCAAAATAGAGCATAGTCATTCATGTAATGATGGCCACCTCCGGCGATTCCGGAGGAAATCTTTGGTATGGGGTCCTTTTTTTTTTTTGTGGGGCCCAGGGGTCCAATTCAGCTGAAGAAAGAATCGTCAAGGAGTCTTCAGGGATTCTTCGGTGAAGATTTTGGCGCCAATACGAAGACTATCATTTTCTCAAACTAGAGCATAGTCATGCATGTAATGATGGCCACCTCCGGTGATTCCGGAGGAAACCTTTGGTAAAGGTTCCTTTTTTTTTTTTTTTTTTTGTGGTGCCCAGGGCTCCAATTCATCTGAAGAAAGAATCTTCAAGGAGTCTTCAGGGATTCTTCGGTGAAGATTTTGGAGCCAATAAGAAGACCATCATTTTTTCAAACTAGGGCATAGTCATTCATGTAATGATGGCCACCTCCGGCGTTTCCGGAGGAAATCTTTTGTAAGGGGTCCTTTTTTTTTTTTTTTTTTGTGGGGCCCAGGGGTCCAGTTCAGCTGAAGAAAGAATCTTCAAGGAGTCTTCAGGGATTCTTCGGTGAAGATTTTGGAGCCAATACGAAGACTGTCATTTTCTCAAACTAGAGCATAGTCATTCATGTAATGATGGCCACCTCCGGCGATTCCGGAGGAAATCTTTGGTAAGGGGTCCTTTTTTTTTTTTTTTTTTTTTGTGGGGCCCAGGGGTCCAGTTCAGCTGAAGAAAGAATCTTCAAGGAGTCTTCAGGGATTCTTCGGTGAAGATTTTGCGCCAATACGAAGACTATCATTTTCTCAAACTAGAGCATAGTCATTCATGTAATGATGGCCACCTCCTTCGATTCCGGAGGAAATCTTTGGTAAGGGGTCCTTTTTTTTTTTTTTTTTTTTGTGGGGCCCAGGGGTCCAGTTCAGCTGAAGAAAGAATCTTCAAGGAGTCTTCAGGGATTCCTCGGTGAAGATTTTGGCACCAATACAAAGACTATAATTTTCTCAAACTAGAGCATAGTCATTCATGTAATGATGGCCACCTCCGGCGATTCCGGAGGAAATCTTTGGTAAGGGGTCCTTTTTTGTTTTTTTTTGTGGGGCCCAGTGGTCCAATTCAGCTGAAGAAAGAATCTTCAAGGAGTGTTCAGGGATTCTTCGGTGAATATTTTGGAGCCAATACGAAGACTATCATTTTCTGAAACTAGATCATAGTCATTCATGTAATGATGGCCACCTCCGGCGATTCCGGAGGAAATCTTTGGTAAGGTTTTTTTTTTTTATTTTGTGGGGCCCCGGGGTCCAGTTCAGCTGAAGAAAGAATCTTCAAGGAGTCTTCAGGGATTCTTTGGTGAAGATTTTGGCGCCAATACGAAGACTATCATTTTCTCAAACTAGAGCAGTCATTCATGTAATGATGGGTACCTCCGGCGATTCCGGAGGAAATCTTTGGTAAGGGTCCTTTTTTTTTTTTTTTTTTTTTTGTGGGGCCCAGGGGTCCAGTTCAGCTGAAGAAAGAATCTTCAAGGAGTCTTCAGGGATTCTTCGGTGAAGATTTTGGCGCCAATACGAAGACTATTATTTTCTCAAACTAGAGCTTAGTCATTCATGTAATGATGGCCACCTCCGGCGATTCCGGAGGAAATCTTTGGTAAGGGTCCTTTTTTTTTTTTTTTTTTTTTGTGGGGCCCAGGGGTCCAGTTCAGCTGAAGAAAGAATCTTCAAGGAGTCTTTAGGGATTCTTCGGTGAAGATTTTGGCGCCAATAAGAAGACTATTATTTTCTCAAACTAGAGCTTAGTCATTCATGTAATGATGGCCACCTACGGCGATTCAGGAGGAAATCTTTGGTAAGGGGTCCTTTTTTGTTTTTTTTTTGTTGGGCCCAGGGGTCCAATTCAGCTGAAGAAAGAATCTTCAAATAGTCTTCAGGGATTCTTCGGTGAAGATTTTGGAGCCAATACAAAGACTATCATTTTCTCAAACTAGAGCTTAGTCATTCATGTAATGATGACCACCTCCGGTGATTCCGGAGGAAATCTTTGGTAAGGGGTCCTTTTTTGTTTTTTTTTTGTGTGGCCCAGGGGTCCAATTCAGCTGAAGAAAGAATCTTCAAGGAGTCTTCAGGGATTCTTCGGTGAAGATTTTGGCGCCAATACGAAGACTATCATTTTCTCAAACTAGAGCAAAGTCATTCATGTAATGATGGCCACATCCGGCGATTCCGGAGAAAATCTTTGGTAAGGGGTCCTTTTTTTGTTTTTTTTTGTGGGGCCCAGGGGTCCAATTCAGCTGAAGAAAGAATCTTCAAGGGTCTTCAGGGATTCTTCGCTGAAGATTTTGGCGCCAATACGAAGACAATCATTTTCTCAAACTAGAGCTTAGTCATTCATGTAATGATGGCCACCTCCGGCGATTCCGGAGGAAATCTTTGGTTAGGGGTCCTTTTTTGTTTTTTTATGTGGGGCCCAGGGGTCCAATTCAGCTGAAGAAAGAATCTTCAAGGAGTCTTCAGGGATTCTTCGGTGAAGATTTTGGCGCCAATACGAAGACTATCATTTTCTCAAACTAGAGCATAGTCATTCATGTAATGATGGCCACCTCCGGCGATTCCGGAGGAAATCTTTGGTATGGGGTCCTTTTTTTTTTTTTGTGGGGCCCAGTGGTCCAGTTCAGCTGAAGAAAGAATCTTCAAGGAGTCTTCATGGATTCTTCGGTGCAGATTTTGGCGCCAATACGAAGACTATCATTTTCTCAAACTAGAGCATAGTCATTCATGTAATGATGGCCACCTCCGGCGATTCCGGAGGAAATCTTTGGTATGGGGTCCTTTTTTTTTTTTTTTTTTTTGTGGGGCCCAGGGGTCCAATTCAGCTGAAGAAAGAATCGTCAAGGAGTCTTCAGTGATTCTTCGGTGAAGATTTTGGCGCCAATACGAAGACTATCATTTTCTCAAACTAGAGCATAGTCATGCATGTAATGATGGCCACCTCCGGTGATTCCGGAGGAAACCTTTGGTAAGGGTTCCTTTTTTGTTTTTTTTTTTTTTTTGTGGTGCCCAGGGCTCCAATTCATCTGAAGAAAGAATCTTCAAGGAGTCTTCAGGGATTCTTCGGTGAAGATTTTGGAGCCAATAAGAAGACCATCATTTTTTCAAACTAGGGCATAGTCATTCATGTAATGATGGCCACCTCCGGCGTTTCCGGAGGAAATCTTTTGTAAGGGGTCCTTTTTTTTTTTTTTTTTTTTGTGGGGCCCAGGGGTCCAGTTCAGCTGAAGAAAGAATCTTCAAGGAGTCTTCAGGGATTCTTCGGTGAAGATTTTGGAGCCAATACGAAGACTGTCATTTTCTCAAACTAGAGCATAGTCATTCATGTAATGATGGCCACCTCCGGCGATTCCGGAGGAAATCTTTGGTAAGGGGTCCTTTTTTTTTTTTTTTTTTTGTGGGGCCCAGGGGTCCAGTTCAGCTGAAGAAAGAATCTTCAAGGAGTCTTCAGGGATTCTTCGGTGAAGATTTTGCGCCAATACGAAGACTATCATTTTCTCAAACTAGAGCATAGTCATTCATGTAATGATGGCCACCTCCTTCGATTCCGGAGGAAATCTTTGGTAAGGGGTCCTTTTTTTTTTTTTTTTTTTGTGGGGCCCAGGGGTCCAGTTCAGCTGAAGAAAGAATCTTCAAGGAGTCTTCAGGGATTCCTCGGTGAAGATTTTGGCACCAATACGAAGACTATCATTTTTTCAAACTAGAGCATAGTCATTCATGTAATGATGGCCACCTCCGGCGATTCCGGAGGAAATCTTTGGTAAGGGGTCCTTTTTTGTTTTTTTTTGTGGGGCCCAGTGGTCCAATTCAGCTGAAGAAAGAATCTTCAAGGAGTGTTCAGGGATTCTTCGGTGAATATTTTGGAGCCAATACGAAGACTATCATTTTCTGAAACTAGAGCATAGTCATTCATGTAATGATGGCCACCTCCGGCGATTCCGGAGGAAATCTTTGGTAAGGTTTTTTTTTTTTTTATTTTGTGGGGCCCCGGGGTCCAGTTCAGCTGAAGAAAGAATCTTCAAGGAGTCTTCAGGGATTCTTTGGTGAAGATTTTGGCGCCAATACGAAGACTATCATTTTCTCAAACTAGAGCATAGTCATTCATGTAATGATGGGTACCTCCGGCGATTCCGGAGGAAATCTTTGGTAAGGGGTAGTTTTTTGTTTTTTTTTTTGTGGGGCCCAGGAGTCCAATTCAGCTGAAGAAAGAATATTCAAGGAGTCTTCAGGGATTCTTCGGTGTAGATTTTGGCGCCAATACGAAGACTATCATTTTCTCAAACTAGAGTATAGTCATTCATGTAATGATGGCCACCTCCGGCGATTCCGGAGGAAATCTTTGGTAAGGGGTCCTTTTTTTTTTTTTTTTTTTGTGGGGCCCAGGGGTCCAATTCAGCTGAAGAAAGAATCTTCAAGGAGTCTTCAGGGATTCTTCGGTGAAGATTTTGGCGCCAATACTAAGACTATCATTTTCTCAAACTAGAGCATAGTCATAAAGGCTACCAGCTATATAAATGGTAGAAATTACCCTTGAAATTGAAAAATGACACTTGTTATACTGCTGAAGAAAGAGTCTTCAAGGAGTCTTCAGGGAATCTTGGGTGAGGATTCTGGAGCCAATATGAAGAGTATCATTTTCTAAAACTAGAGCATAGTCATTCATGTAATGATGGCCACCTCAGGTGATTCCGGAGGAAATCTTTGGTAAGGGGTTCTTTTTGTTTTTTTGGGGGGGCCAAGGGGTCGAATTCAGCTGAAGAAAGAATCTTCAAAGAGTCTTCAGGGATTCTTCGGTGAAGATTTTGGAGCCAATACGAAGACTATCATTTTCTCAAACTAGAGCATAGTCATTCATGTAATGATGGCCACCTCCGGCGATTCCGGAGGAACTCTTTGGTAAGGGGTCCTTTTTTTTTTTTTTTTTTTTTGTGTGGGGCCCAGGGGTCCAGTTCAGCTGAAGAAAGAATCTTCAAGGAGTCTTCAGGGATTCTTCGGAGAAGATTTTGCGCCAATACGAAGACTATCATTTTCTCAAACTAGAGCATAGTCATTCATGTAATGATGGCCACCTCCGGCGATTCCGGAAGAAATCTTTGGTAAGGGGTCCTTTTTTTTTGGGGGGGGGGCTCAGGGGTCCAATTCAGCTGAAGAAAGAATCTTCAAGGAGTCTTCAGGGATTCTTCGGTGAAGATTTTGGAGCCAATACGAAGACAATCATTTTCTCAAACTAGAGCATAGTCATTCATGTAATGATGGCCACCTCCGGCGATTCCGGAGGAAATCTTTGGTAAGGGGTCCTTTTTTTTTTTGTGGGGCCCAGGGGTCCAGTTCAGCTGAAGAAAGAATCTTCAAGGAGTCTTCAGGGATTCTTCGGTGAAGATTTTGGCGCCAATACGAAGACTATCATTTTCTCAAACTAGAGCATAGTCATTCATGTAATGATGGCCACCTCCGGCGATTCCGGAGGAAATCTTTGGTAAGGGGTCCTTTTTTTTTTTTGTGGGTCCCAGGGGTCCAATTTAGCTGAAGAAAGAATCTTCAAGGAGTCTTCAGGGATTCTTCGGTGAAGATTTTGGCGCTAATACGAAGACTATCATTTTCTCAAACTAGAGCTTAGTCATTCATGTAATAATGGCCACCTCCGGCGATTCCGGAGGAAATCTTTGGTAAGGGGTCCTTTTTTGTTTTTTTTTGTGGGGCCCAGGGGTCCAATTCAGCTGAAGAAAGAATCTTCAAGGAGTCTTCAGGGATTCTTCGGTGAAGATTTTGGCGCCAATACGAAGACTATCATTTTCTCAAACTGGAGCATAGTCATTCATGTAATGATGGCCACCTCCGGCGATTCTGGAGGAAATCTTTAGTAGGGGGTCCTTTTTTTTTTTCGTGAGGCCCAGGGGTCCAGTTCTGCTGAAGAAAGAATCTTCAAGGAGTCTTCAGGGATTCTTCGGTGAAGATTTTGGCACCAATACGAAGACTATCATTTTCTCAAACTAGAGCTTAGTCATTCATGTAATGATGGCCACCTGCGGCGATTCCGGAGGAAATCTTTGGTAAGGGGTCCTTTTTTTTGGGGGGGGGGCCCAGGGGTCCAGTTCAGATGAAGAAAGAATCTTCAAGGAGTCTTCAGGGATTGTTCAGTGAAGATTTTGGCACCAATACGAAGTCTATCATTTTCTCAAACTAGAGCATAGTCATTCATGTAATGATGGCTACCTCCTGCGATTCCGGAGGAAATCTTTGGTAAGGGGTCCTTTTTTTTTTTTTTTTTTGTGGGGCCCAGGGGTCCAGTTCAGCTGAAGAAAGAATCTTCAAGGAGTCTTCAGGGATTCCTCGGTGAAGATTTTGGCGCCAATACGAAGACTATCATTTTCTCAAACTAGATCATAGTCATTCATGTAAAGATGGCCAGCTCCGGCGATTCCGGAGGAAATCTTTGCTAAGGGGTCCTTTTTTGTTTTTTTTTTTTTTTGTGGGGCCCAGGGGTCCAATTCAGCTGAAGAAAGAATCTTCAAGGAGTCTTCAGGGATTCTTCGGTGAATATTTTGGAGCCAATACGAAGACTGTCATTTTCTCAAACTAGAGCATAGTCATTCATGTAATGATGGCCACCTCCGGCGATTCCGGAGGAAATCTTTGGTAAGGGGTCCTTTTTTTTTTTTGTGGGGCCCAGGGGTCCAGTTCAGCTGAAGAAAGAATCTTCATGGAGTCTTCAGGGATTCTTCGGTGAAGATTTTGGAGCCAATACGAAGACTATCATTTTCTCCAACTAGAGCATAGTCATTCATGTAATGATGGCTACCTCCGGCGATTCCGGAGGAAATGTTTGGTAAGGGGTAGTTTTTTGTTTTTTTTTGTGGGGCCCAGGAGTCCAATTCAGCTGAAGAAAGAATCTTCAAGGAGTCTTCATGGATTCTTCGGTGCAGATTTTGGCGCCAATACGAAGATTATCATTTTCTCAAACTAGAGCATAGTCATTCATGTAATGATGGCCACCTCAGGCGATTCCGGAGGAAATCTTTGGTAAGGGGTCCTTTTTTGTTTTTTTTTTTTTTTTGTGGGGCCCAGGGGTCCAATTCAGCTGAAGAAAGAATCGTCAAGGAGTCTTCAGGGATTCTTCGGTGAAGAGTTTGGCGCCAATACGAAGACTATCATTTTCTCAAACTAGAGCATAGTCATTTATGTAATGATGGCCAGCTCCGGCGATTCCGGAGGAAATCTTTGGTAAGGGGTCCTTTTTTTGGGGGGGGGGCCAGGGGTCCAGTTCAGCTGAAGAAAGAATCTTCAAGGAGTCTTCAGGGATTCTTCGGTGAAGATTTTGGCGCCAATACTACGACTATCATTTTCTCAAACTAGAGCATAGTCATAAAGGCTACCAGCTATATAAATGGTAGAAATTACCCTTGAAATTGAAAAATGACACCTGTTATACTGCTGAAGAAAGAGTCTTCAAGGAGTCTTCAGGGAATCTTGGGTGAGGATTTTGGAGCCAATATGAAGACTATCATTTTCTAAAACTAGAGCATAGTCATTCATGTAATGATGGCCACCTCCGGCGATTACGGAGGAAATCTTTGGTAAGGGGTCCTTTTTTGTTTTTTTTTGTAAGGCCCATGGGTCCAATTCAGCTGAAGAAAGAATCTTCAAAGAGTCTTCAGGGATTCTTCGGTGAAGATTTTGGAGCCAATACGAAGACTATCATTTTCTCAAACTAGAGCATAGTCATTCATGTAATGATGGCCACCTCCGGCGATTCCGGAGGAAATCTTTGGTAAGGGGTCCTTTTTTTTTGTGTGTGTGGCCCAGGGGTCCAGTTCAGCTGAAGAAAGAATCTTCAAGGAGTCTTCAGGGATTCTTCGGTGAAGATTTTGGCGACAATACGAAGACTATCATTTTCTCAAACTAGAGCATAGTCATTCATATAATGATGGCTACCTCCGGCGATTCAAGAGGAAATCTTTTGTAAGGGGTAGTTTTTTGTTTTTTTTTGTGGGGCCCAGGAGTCCAATTCAGCTAAAGAAAGAATCTTCAAGGAGTCTTCAGGGATTCTTCGGTGAAGATTTTGGCGCCAATACGAAGACTATCATTTTCTCAAACTAGAGCATAGACATTCATGTAATGATGGCCACCTCCGGCGATTCCGAAGGAAATCTTTGGTAAGGGGTCCTTTTTTTTTTTTTTTTTTGTGGGCCCAGGGGTCCAATTCAGCTGAAGAAAGAATCTTCAAAGAGTCTTCAGGGATTCTTCGGTGAAGATTTTGGCGCCAATACGAAGACAATCATTTTTTCAAACTAGAGCATAGTCATTCATGTAATGATGGCCACCTCCGGCGATTCCGGATTAAATCTTTGGTAAGGGGTCCTTTTTTGTTTTTTTTTTTTTTGTGGGGCCTAGGGGTCCAATTCAGATGAAGAAAGAATCTTGAAGGAGTCTTCAGGGATTCTTCGGTGAAGATTTTAGCGCCAATACTAAGACTATCATTTTCTAAAACTAGAGCATAGTCTTAAGGCTACCAACTATATAAATGGTAGAAATTACCCTTGAAATTGAAAAATGACACCTGTTATACTGCTGAAGAAAGAGTCTTTAAGGAGTCTTCAGGGAATCTTGGGTGAGGGTTTTGGAGCCAATATGAAGACTATCATTTTCTAAAACTAGAGCATAGTCATTCATGTAATGATGGCCACCTACGGCGATTCCGGAGGAAATCTTTGGTAAGGGGTCCTTTTTTGTTTTTTTTTTTTGTGGGGCCCAGTGGTCCAATTCAGCTGAAGAAAGAATCTTCAAAGAGTCTTCAGGGATTCTTCGGTGAAGATTTTGGAGTCAATACGAAGACTATCATTTTCTCAAACTAGAGCATAGTCATTCATGTAATGATGGCCACCTCCGGCAATTCCGGAGGAAATCTTTGGTAAGGGGTCCTTTTTTTTTTTTTTTTTTTTTGTGGGGCCCAGGGGTCCAGTTCAGCTGAAGAAAGAATCTTCAAGGAGTCTTCAGGGATTCTTCGGTGAAGATTTTGCGCCAATACGAAGACTATCATTTTCTCAAACTAGACCATAGTCATTCATGTAATGATGGCCACCTCCGGCGATTCCGGAGGAAATCTTTGGTAAGGGGTCCTTTTTTGGGTTTGTATGTGGGGCCCAGGGGTCCAATTCAGCTGAAGAAAGAATCTTCAAGGAGTCTTCAGGGATTCTTCGGTGAAGATTTTGGCGTCAATACGAAGACTATCATTTTCTCAAACTAGAGCATAGTCATTCATGTAATGATGGCCACCTCCGGCGATTCCGGAGGAAATCTTTGGTAAGGGGTCCTTTTTTGTTTTTTTTTTTTTGTGGGGCCCAGGGGTCCAATTCAGCTGAAGAAAGAATCTTCAAAGAGTCTTCAGGGATTCTTCGGTGAATATTTTGCAGCCAATACGAAGACTATCATTTTCTCAAACTAGAGCATAGTCATTCATGTAATGATGGCCACCTCCGGCGATTCCGGAGGAAATCTTTGGTAAGGGGTCCTTTTTTGTTTTTTTGTTTTTTTGTGGGGCCCAGGGGTCCAATTCTGCTGAAGAAAGAATCTTCAAGGAGTCTTCAGGGATTCTTCGGTGAAGATTTTGGCGCCAATACGAAGACTATCATTTTCTCAATCTAGAGCATAGTCATTCATGTAATGATGGCCACCTCCGGCGATTCCGGAGGAAATCTTTGGTAAGGGGTCCTTTTTTTTTTTTTTTGTGGGGCCCAGGGGTCCAGTTCAGCTGAAGAAAGAACCTTCAAGGAGTCTTCAGGGATTCTTCGGTGAAGATTTTGGCGCCAATACTAAGACTATTATTTTCTCAAACTAGAGCATAGTCATTCATGTAATGATGGCCACCTCCGGCGATTCCGGAGGAAATCTTTGGTAAGGGGTCCTTTTTTGTTTTTTTTTTTTTATGGGGCCCAGGGGTCCAGTTCAGCTGAAGAAAGAATCTTCAAGGAGTCTTCAGGGATTCTTCGGTGAAGATTTTGGCGCCAATACGAAGACTATCATTTTCTCAAACTAGAGCATAGTAACCCATGTAATGATGGCCACCTCCGGCGATTCCGGAGGAAATCTTTGGTAAGGGGTCCTTATTTTTTTTTTTGTGGGGACCAGGGGTCCAGTTCAGCTGAAGAAAGAATCTTCAAGGAGTCTTCAGGGATTCTTCGGTGAAGATTTTGGCGCCAATACGAAGACTATCATTTTCTCAAACTAGAGCATAGTCATTCATGTAATGATGGCCACCTCTGGCGATTCCGGAGAAAATCTTTGGTAAGGGGTCCTTTTTTGTTTTTTTTTTTTTTGTGGGGCCCAGGGGTCCAATTCAGCTGAAGAAAGAATCTTCAAGGAGTCTTCAGGGATTCTTCGGTGAAGATTTTGGCGCCAATACCAAGACTATCATTTTCTCAAACTAGAGCATAGTCATAAGGCTACCAGCTATATAAATGGTAGAAATTACACTTGAAATTGAAAAATGACACCTGTTATACTGCTGAAGAAAGAGTCTTCAAGGAGTCTTCAGGGAATCTTGGGTGAGGGTTTTGGAGCCAATATGAAGACTATCTTTTTCTAAAACTAGAGCATAGTCATTCATGTAATGATGGCCACCTCCGGCGATTCCGGAGGAAATCTTTTGTAAAGGGTCCTTTTTTGTTTTTTTTTGTGGGGCCCAGGGGTCCAATTCAGCTGAAGAAAGAATCTTCAAAGAGTCTTCAGGGATTCTACAGTGAAGATTTTGGAGTCAATACGAAGACTTTCATTTTCTCAAACTGGAGCATAGTCATTCATGTAATGATGGCCACCTCCGCCGATTCCGGAGGAAATCTTTGGTAAAGGGTCCTTTTTTTTTTTTTTTTTTGTAGGGCCCAGGGGTCCAGTTCAGCTGAAGAAAGAATCTTCAAGGAGTCTTCAGGGATTCTTCGGTGAAGATTTTAGCGCCAATACGAAGACTATCATTTTCTCAAACTAGAGCTTAGTCATTCATGTAATGATGGCCACCTCCGGCGATTCCCGAGGAAATCTTTGGTAAGGGGTCCCTTTTTTTTTGGGGGGGGCCCAGGGGTCCAATTCAGCTGAAGAAAGAATCTTCAAGGAGTCTTCAGGGATTCTTCAGTGAAGATTTTGGAGCCAATACGAAGACTATCATTTTCTCAAACTAGAGCATAGTCATTCATGTAATGATGGCCACCTCCGGCGATTCCGGAGGAAATCTTTGGTAAGGGGTCCTTTTTTGTTTTTTGTTTTTTTTGTGAGGCCCAGGGGTCTAGTTGAGCTGAAGAAAGAATCTTGAAGGAGTCTTCAGGGAATCTTCGGTGAAGATTTTGGCGCCAATACGAAGACTATCATTTTCTGAAACTAGAGCCGTAGTCATTCATGTAATGATGGCCACCTCCGGCGATTCCGGAGGAAATCTTTGGTAAGGGGTCTTTTTTTTTTTTTTTTTGTGGGGCCCAGGGGTCCAATTCAGCTGAAGAAAGAATCTTCAAGGAGTCTTCAGGGATTATTCGGTAAAGATTTTGGCGCCAATACTAAGACTATCATTTTCTCAAACTAGAGCATAGTCATTCATGTAATGATGGCCACCTCCGGCGATTCCGGAGGAAATGTTAGGTAAGGGGTCCTTTTTTTTTTTTTTTTTTTTTGTGGGGCCCAGGGGTCCAGTTCAGCTGAAGAAAGAATATTCAAGGAGTCTTCAGGGATTCTTCGGTGAAGATTTTGGCGCCAATACGAAGACTATCATTTTCTCAAACTAGAGCATAGTCATTCATGTAATGATGGCTACCTCCGGCGATTCCGGAGGAAATCTTTTGTAAGGGGTCCTTTTTTGTTTTTTTTTGTGGGGCCCAGTGGTCCAATTCAGCTGAAGAAAGAATCTTCAAAGAGTCTTCAGGGATTCTTCAGTGAAGATTTTGGAGTCAATACGAAGACTTTCATTTTCTCAAACTGGAGCATAGTCATTCATGTAATGATGGCCACCTCCGCCGATTCCGGAGGAAATCTTTGGTAAGGGGTAGTTTTTTGTTTTTTTTTGTGGGGCCCAGGAGTCCAATTCAGCTGAAGAAAGAATCTTCAAGGATTCTTCAGGGATTCTTCGGTGAAGAGTTTGGCGCCAATACGAAGAATATCATTTTCTCAAACTAGAGCATAGTCATTCATGTAATGATGGCCACCTCCGGCGATTCCGGAGTAAATCTTTGGTAAGGGGTCCATTTTTGTTTTTTTTTTGTGGGGCCCAGGGGTCCAATTCAGCTGAAGAAAGAATCTTCAAGGAGTCTTCAGGGATTCTTCGGTGAATATTTTGGAGCCAATACGAAGACTATCATTTTCTCAAACTAGAGCAGAGTCATTCATGTTATGATGGCCACCTCCGGCGATTCCGGAGGAAATCTTTGGTAAGGGGTCCTTTTTTTTTTTTTTTTTTTTGTGGGGCCCAGGGATCCAGTTCAGCTGAAGAAAGAATCTTCAAGGAGCCTTCTGGGATTTTTCGGTGAAGATTTTGGCGCCAATATGAAGACTATCATTTTCTCAAACTAGAGCATAGTCATTTATGTAATGATGGCTACCTCCGGCGATTCCGGAGGAAATCTTTGGTAAGGGGTCCTTATTTTTTTTTTTGTGGGGCCCAGGGGTCCAATTCAGCTGAAGAAAGAATCTTCAAGGAGTCTTCAGGGATTCTTCGGTGAAGATTTGGCACCAATACTAAGACTATCATTTTCTCAAACTAGACCATAGTCATAAGGCTACCAGATATATAAATGGAAGAAATTACCCTTGAAATTGAAAAATGACACCTGTTATACTGCTGAAGAAAGAGTCTTCAAGGAGTCTTCAGGGAATCTTGGGTGAGGGTTTTGGAGCCAATATGAAGACTATCATTTTCTAAAACTAGAGCATAGTCATTTATGTAATGATGGCCACCTCCGGCTATTCCGGAGGAAATCTTTGGTAAGGAGTCCTTTTTTGTTTTTTTTTTGTGGGGCCCAGGGGTCCAATTCAGCTGAAGAAAGAATCTTCAAGGAGTCTTCAGGGATTCTTCGGTGAAGATTTTGGAGTCAATACGAAGACTATCATTTTCTCAAACTAGAGCATAGTCATTCATGTAACGATGGCCACCTCCGGCGATTCCCGAGGAAATCTTTGGTAAGGGGTCCTTTATTGTTTTTTTTTTTTTTGTGGGGCCCAGGGGTCCAGTTCAGCTGAAGAAAGAATCTTCAAGGAGTCTTCAGGGATTCTTCGGTGAAGATTTTGGCGCCAATACAAAGACTATCATTTTCTCAAACTAGAGCATAGTCATTCATGTAATGATGGCCACCTCCGGCGATTCCAGAGAAAATCTTTGGTAAGGGGTCCTTTTTTGTTTTTTTTTTTTGTGGGGCCCAGGGGTCCAATTCAGCTGAAGAAAGAATCTTCAAGGAGTCTTCAGGGATTATTCGGTGAAGATTTTGGCGCCAATACTAAGACTATCATTTTCTCAAACTAGAGCATAGTCATAAAGGCTACCAGCTATATAAATGGAAGAAATTACCCTTGAAATCGAAAAATGACACCTGTTATACTGCTGAAGAAAGAGTCTTCAAGGAGTCTTCAGGTATTCTTCGGTGAAGATTTTGGAGCCAATACTAAGACTATCATTTTCTCAAACTAGAGCATAGTCATTCATGTAATGATGGCCACCTCCGGCGATTCCTGAGGAAATCTTTGGTAAGGGGTCCTTTTTTTTTTTTTTTTTTTTTTTTTTTTTTTTTTTTGTGAGGCCCAGGGGTCCAGTTCAGCTGAAGAAAGAATCTTGAAGGAGTCTTCAGGGAATCTTCGGTGAAGATTTTAGCGCCAATACGAAGACTATCATTTTCTCAAACTAGAGCTTAGTCATTCATGTAATGATGGCCACCTCCGGCGATTCCGGAGGAAATCTTTGGTAAGGGGTCCTTTTTTTTTTTTTTTTTTGTGGGGCCCAGGGGTCCAATTCAGCTGAAGAAAGAATCTTCAAGGAGTCTTCAGGGATTCTTCAGTGAAGATTTTGGAGCCAATACGAAGACTATCATTTTCTCAAACTAGAGCATAGTCATTCATGTAATGATGGCCACCTCTGGCGATTCCGGAGGAAATCTTTGGTAAGGGGTCCTTTTTTGTTTTTTGTTTTTTTTGTGAGGCCCAGGGGTCTAGTTGAGCTGAAGAAAGAATCTTGAAGGAGTCTTCAGGGAATCTTCGGTGAAGATTTTGGCGCCAATACGAAGACTATCATTTTCTGAAACTAGAGCCGTAGTCATTCATGTAATGATGGCCACCTCCGGCGATTCCGGAGGAAATCTTTGGTAAGGGGTCCTTTTTTTTTTTTTTTTTTTGTGGGGCCCAGGGGTCCAATTCAGCTGAAGAAAGAATCTTCAAGGAGTCTTCAGGGATTATTCGGTGAAGATTTTGGCGCCAATACTAAGACTATCATTTTCTCAAACTAGAGCATAGTCATAAAGGCTACTAGCTATATAAATGGTAGAAATTACCCTTGAAATTGAAAAATGACACCTGTTATACTGCTGAAGAAAGAGTCTTCAAGGAGTATTCAGGGATTCTTCGGTGAAGATTTTGGCACCAATACGAAGACTATCATTTTCTCAAACTAGAGCATAGTCATTCATTTAATGATGGCCACCTCCGGCGATTCCGGAGGAAATCTTTGGTAAGGGGTCCTTTTTTTTTTTTTTGTGGGGCTCAGGGGTCCAATTCAGCTGAAGAAAGAATCTTCAAGGAGTCTTCAGGGATTCTTCGGTGAAGATTTTGGCGCCAATATGAAGACTATCATTTTCTCAAAATAGAGCTTAGTCATTCATGTAATGATGGCCACCTCCGGCGATTCCGGAGGAAATCTTTGGTAAGGGGTGCTTTTTTGTTTTTTTTTGTGGGGCCCAGGGGTCCAATTCAGCTGAAGAAAGAATCTTCAAGGAGTCTTCAGGGATTCTTCGGTGAAGATTTTCGAGCCAATACGAAGACTATCATTTTCTCATACTAGAGCATAGTCATTCATGTAATGATGGCCACCTCCGGCGATTCCGGAGGAAAACTTTGGTAAGGTGTCCTTTTTTGTTTTTTTTGTGGGGCCCAGGGGTCCAATTTAGCTGAAGAAAGAATCTTCAAAGAGTCTTCGGGATTCTTCGGTGAAGATTTTGGAGCCAATACGAAGACTATCATTTTCTCAAACTAGAGCATAGTCATTCATGTAATGATGGCCACCTCCGGCGATTCCGGAGGAAATCTTTGGTAAGGGGTCCTTTTTTTTTTTTTGTGGGGCCCAGGGGTCCAGTTCAGCTGAAGAAAGAATCTTCAAGGAGTCTTCAGGGATTCTTCGGTGAAGATTTTGGCGCCAATACGAAGACTATCATTTTCTCAAACTAGAGCATAATCATTCATGTAATGATGGCTACCTCCGGCGATGCCGGAGGAAATCTTTGGTAAGGGGTAGTTTTTTTTTTTTTTTTTTTTTGTGGGGCCCAGGAGTCCAATTCAGCTGAAGAAAGAATCTTCAAGGAGTCTTCAGGGATTCTTCGGTGAAGATTTTGGCGCCAATACGAAGACTATCATTTTCTCAAACTAGAGCATAGTCATTCATGTAATGATGGCCACCTCCGGCGATTCCGGAGGAAATGTTAGGTGAGGGGTCCTTTTTTTTTTTTTTTTTTGTGGGGCCCAGGGGTCCAGTTCAGCTGAAGAAAGAATCTTCAAGGAGTCTTCAGGGATTCTTCGGTGAAGATTTTGGCGCCAATACGAAGACTATCATTTTCTCAAACTAGAGCATAGTCATTCATGTAATGATGGCTACCTCCGGCGATTCCGGAGGAAATCTTTGGTAAGGGGTAGTTTTTTGTTTTTTTTTGTGGGGCCCAGGAGTCAAATTCAGCTGAAGAAAGAATCTTCAAGGAGTCTTCAGGGATTCTTCGGTGAAGAGTTTGGCGCCAATACGAAGACTATCATTTTCTCAAACTAGAGCATAGTCATTCATGTAATGATGGCCACCTCCGGCGATTCCGGAGTAAATCTTTGGTAAGGGGTCCATTTTTGTTTTTTTTTTTTGTGGGGCCCAGGGGTCCAATTCAGCTGAAGAAAGAATCTTCAAGGAGTCTTCAGGGATTCTTCGGTGAATATTTTGGAGCCAATACGAAGACTATCATTTTCTCAAACTAGAGCAGAGTCATTCATGTTATGATGGCCACCTCCGGTGATTCCGGAGGAAATCTTTGGTAAGGGGTCCTTTTTTTTTTTTTGTGGGGCCCAGGGGTCCAGTTCAGCTGAAGAAAGAATCTTCAAGGAGTCTTCTGGGATTTTTCGGTGAAGATTTTGGCGCCAATATGAAGACTATCATTTTCTCAAACTAGAGCATAGTCATTCATGTAATGATGGCTACCTCCGGCGATTCCGGAGGAAATCTTTGGTAAGGGGTCCTTTTTTTTTTTTTTTTTTTTTTGTGGGGCCCAGGGGTCCAATTCAGCTGAAGAAAGAATCTTCAAGGAGTCTTCAGGGATTCTTCGGTGAAGATTTGGCGCCAATACTAAGACTATCATTTTCTCAAACTAGAGAATAGTCATAAGGCTACCAGATATATAAATGGAAGAAATTACCCTTGAAATTGAAAAATGACACCTGTTATACTGCTGAAGAAAGAGTCTTCAAGGAGTCTTCAGGGAATCTTGGGTGAGGGTTTTGGAGCCAATATGAAGACTATCATTTTCTAAAACTAGAGCATAGTCATTTATGTAATGATGGCCACCTCCGGCGATTCCGTAGGAAATCTTTGGTAAGGGGTCCTTTTTTTTTTTTTTTTGTGGGGCCCAGGGGTCCAATTCAGCTGAAGAAAGAATCTTCAAAGAGTCTTCAGGGATTCTTCGGTGAAGATTTTGGAGTCAATACGAAGACTATCATTTTCTCAAACTAGAGCATAGTCATTCATGTAACGATGGCCACCTCCGGCGATTCCGGAGGAAATCTTTGGTAAGGGGTCCTTTATTGTTTTTTTTTTTTTTTGTGGGGCCCAGGGGTCCAGTTCAGCTGAAGAAAGAATCTTCAAGGAGTCTTCAGGGATTCTTCGGTGAAGATTTTGGCGCCAATACGAAGACTATCATTTTCTCAAACTAGAGCATAGTCATTCATGTAATGATGGCCACCTCCGGCGATTCCGGAGAAAATCTTTGGTAAGGGGTCCTTTTTTTTTTTTTTTTTTTGTGGGGCCCAGGGGTCCAATTCAGCTGAAGAAAGAATCTTCAAGGAGTCTTCAGGGATTCTTCGGTGAAGATTTTGGCGCCAATAATAAGACTATCATTTTCTCAAACTAGAGCATAGTCATAAGGCTACCAGCTATATAAATGGTAGAAATTACCCTTGAAATTGAAAAATGACACCTGTTATACTGCTGAAGAAAGAGTCTTCAAGGTGTCTTCAGGGAATCTTGGGTGAGGGTTTTGGAGCCAATATGAAGACTATCATTTTCTAAAACTAGAGCATAGTCATTCATGTAATGATGGCCACCTCCGGCGATTCCGGAGGAAATCTTTTGTAAGGGGTCCTTTTTTGTTTTTTTTGTGGGGCCCAGGGGTCCAATTCAGCTGAAGAAAGAATCTTCAAAGAGTCTTCAGGGATTCTTCAGTGAAGATTTTGGAGTCAATACGAAGACTTTCATTTTCTCAAACTGGAGCATAGTCATTCATGTAATGATGGCCACCTCCGCCGATTCTGGAGGAAATCTTTGGAAAGGGGTCCTTTTTTTTTTTTTTTTTTTTTATGGGGCCCAGGGGTCCAGTTCAGCTGAAGAAAGAATCTTCAAGGAGTCTTCAGGGATTTTTCGGTGAAGATTTTAGCGCCAATACGAAGACTATCATTTTCTCAAACTAGAGCTTAGTCATTCATGTAATGATGGCCACCTCCGGCGATTCCCGAGGAAATCTTTGGTAAGGGGTCCTTTTTTGTTTTTTTTTTGTGGGGCCCAGGGGTCCAATTCAGCTGAAGAAAGAATCTTCAAGGAGTCTTCAGGGATTCTTCAGTGAAGATTTTGGAGCCAATACAAAGACTATCATTTTCTCAAACTAGAGCATAGTCATTCATGAAATGATGGCCACCTCCGGCGATTCCGGAGGAAATCTTTGGTAAGGGGTCCTTTTTTTTTTTTTTTTTTTTTTTTTTTTGTGAGGCCCAGGGGTCCAGTTCAGCTGAAGAAAGAATCTTGAAGGAGTCTTCAGGGAATCTTCGGTGAAGATTTTGACACCAATACGAAGACTATCATTTTCTGAAACTAGAGCCGTAGTCATTCATGTAATGATGGCCACCTCCGGCGATTCCGGAGGAAATCTTTGGTAAGGGGTCCTTTTTTTTTTTTTGTGGGGCCCAGGGGTCCAATTCAGCTGAAGAAAGAATCTTCAAGGAGTCTTCAGGGATTCTTCGGTGAAGATTTTGGCGCCTATACTAAGACTATCATTTTCTCAAACTAGAGCTTAGTCATAAAGGCTACCAGCTATATAAATGGTAGAAATTACCCTTGAAATTGAAAAATGACACCTGTTATACTGCTGAAGAAAGAGTCTTCAAGGAGTCTTCAGGGATTCTTCGGTGAAGATTTTGGCACCAATGCGAAGACTATCATTTTCTCAAACTAGAGCATAGTCATTCATGTAATGATGGCCACCTCCGGCGATTCCGGAGGAAATCTTTGGTAAGGGGTCCTTTTTTTTTTTTTTTGTGGGGCCCAGGGGTCCAATTCAGCTGAAGAAAGAATCTTCAAGGAGTCTTCAGGGATTCTTCGGTGAAGATTTTCGAGCCAATACGAAGACTATCATTTTCTCATACTAGAGCATAGTCATTAATGTAATGATGGCCACCTCCGGCGATTCCGGAGGAAATCTTTGGTACGGGGTCCTTTTTTTTTTTTTTTCAAGGGCCCAGGGGTCCAGTTCAGCTGAAGAAAGAATCTTCAAGGAGTCTTCAGGGATTCTTCGGTGAAGATTTTGGCGACAATACGAAGACTATCATTTTCTCAAACTAGAGCATAGTCAGTCATGTAATGATGGCCATCTCCGGCGATTCTGGAGGAAATCTTTGGTAAGGGGTCGTTTTTTTTTTTTTTTTTTTGTGGGGCCCAGGGGTCCAATTCAGCTGAAGAAAGAATCTTCAAGGAGTCTTCAGGGATTCTTCGGTGAATATTTTGGCGCCAATATAAAGACTATCATTTTCTCAAACTAGAGCATAGTCATAAAGGCTACCAGCTATATAAATGTTAGAAATTACCCTTGAAATTGAAAAATGACACCTGTTATATTGCTGAAGAAAGAGTCTTCAAGGAGTCTTCAGGGAATCTTGGGTGAGGATTTTGGAGCCAATATGAAGACTATCATTTTCTAAAACTAAATCATAGTCATTCATGTCATGATGGCCACCTCCGGCGATTCCAGAGGAAATCTTTGGTAAGGGGTCCTTTTTTTTTTTTTGTGGGGCCCAGGGGTCCAATTCAGCTGAAGAAAGAATCTTCAAGGAGTCTTCAGGGATTCTTCGGTGAAGATTTTGGCGCCAATACGAAGACTATCATTTTCTCAAACTAGAGCATAGTCATTCATGTAATGATGGCTACCTCCGGCGATTCCGGAGGAAATCTTCGGTAAGGGGTAGTTTTTTTTTTTTTTGTGGGGCCCAGGAGTCCAATTCAGCTGAAGAAAGAATCTTCAAGTAGTCTTCAGGGATTCTTCGGTGAAGAGTATGGCGCCAATACGAAGACTATCATTTTCTCAAACTAGAGGATAGTCATTCATGTATTAATGGCCACCTCCGGCGATTCCGGAGTAAATCTTTGGTAAGGGGTCCATTTTTGTTTTTTTTTTGTGGGGCCCAGGGGTCCAATTCTGCTGAAGAAAGAATCTTCAAGGAGTCTTCAGGGATTCTTCGGTGAATATTTTGGAGCCAATACGAAGACTATCATTTTCTCAAACTAGAGCAGAGTCATTTATGTTATGATGGCCACCTCCGGCGATTCCGGAGGAAATCTTTGGTAAGGGGTCCTTTTTTTTTTTTTTTTTTTGTGGGGCCCAGGGGTCCAGTTCAGCTGAAGAAAGAATCTTCAAGGAGTCTTCAGGGATTTTTCGGTGAAGATTTTGGAGCCAATACGAAGACTATCATTTTCGCAAACTAGAGCATAGTCATTCATGTAATGATGGCCACCTCCAGCAATTCCGGAGGAAATCTTTGGTAAGGGGTCCTTTTTTGTTTTTTTTGTGGGGCCCAGGGGTCCAATTCAGCTGAAGAAAGAATCTTCAAAGAGTCTTCAGGGATTCTTCGGTGAAGATTTTGGAGCCAATACGAAGACTATCATTTTCGCAAACTAGAGCATAGTCATTCATGTAATGATGGCCACCTCCGGCAATTCAGGAGGAAATCTTTGGTAAAGGGTCCTTTTTTTTTTTTTTTTGTGGGGCCCAGTTCAGCTGAAGAAAGAATCTTCAAGGAGTCTTCAGGGATTCTTCAGTGAAGATTTTGGAGCCAATACGAAGACTATCATTTTTGCAAACCAGAGCATAGTCATTCATGTAATGATGGCCACCTCCGGCAATTCCAGAGGAAATCTTTGGTAAAGGGTCCTTTTTTTTTTTTTTTTTTTTTGTGGGGCCCAGGGGTCCAGTTCAGCTGAAGAAAGAATCTTCAAGGAGTCTTCAGGGATTCTTCGGTGAAGATTTTGGCGCCAATACGAAGACTATCATTTTCTCAAGCTAGAGCATAGTCATTCATGTAATGATGGCCACCTCCAGCGATTCCGGAGGAAATCTTTGGTAAGGGTCCTTTTTTGTTTTTTTTTGTGAGGCCCAGGGGTCCAATTCAGCTGAAGAAAGAATCTTCAAGGAGTCTTCAGGGATTCTTCGGTGAGATTTTGGAGCCAATACGAAGACTATCATTTTCTCAAACTAGAGCATAGTCATTCATGTAATGATGGCCACCTTCGGCGATTCCGGAGGAAATCTTTGGTAGGGGGTCCTTTTTTTTTCGTGGGGCCCAGGGGTCCAGTTCAGCTGAAGAAAGAATCTTCAAGGAGTCTTCAGGGATTCTTCGGTGAAGATTTAGGCACCAATACGAAGACTATCATTTTCTCAAACTAGAGCATAGTCATTCATGTAATGATGGCCACCTCCTGCAATTCCGGAGGAAATCTTTGGTAAGGGGTCCTTTTTTTTTTTTTTTTTTGTGGGGCCCAGGGGTCCAGTTCAGCTGAAGAAAGAATCTTCAAGGAGTTTTCAGGGAATCTTCGGTGAAGATTTTGGCGCCAATACGAAGACTATCATTTTCTCAAACTAGAGCATAGTCATTCATGTAATGATGGCCACCTCCGGCGATTCCGTAGGAAATATTTGGTAAGGGGTCCGTTTTTGGTTTTTTTGTGGAGCCTAGGGGTCCTATTCAGCTGAAGAAAGAATCTTCAAGGAGTCTTCAGGGATTCTTCGGTGAAGATTTTGGCACCAATACGAAGACTATCATTTTCTCAAACTAGAGTATAGTCATAAAGGCTACCAGCTATATAAATGGTAGAAATTACCCTTGAAACTCAAAAATGACACCTGTTATACTGCTGAAGAAAGAGTATTCAAGGAGTCTTCAGGGAATCTTGGGTGAGGATTTTGGAGCCAATATGAAGACTATCATTTTCTAAAACTAGAGCATAGTCATTCATGTGATGATGGCCACCTCCGGCGATTCCGGAGGAAATCTTTGGTAAGGGGTCCTTTTTTGTTTTTTTTTTTTGTGGGACCCAGGGGTCCAATTCAGCTGAAGAAAGAATCTTCAAAGAGTCTTCAGGGATTCTTCAGTGAAGATTTTGGAGCCAATACGAAGACTATCATTTTCGCAAACTAGAGCATAGTCATTCATGTAATGATGGCCACCTCCGGCAATTCCGGAGGAAATCTTTAGTAAAGGGTCCTTTTTTTTTTTTTTTTTTTCTTGTGGGGCCCAGGGGTCCAGTTCAGCTGAAGAAAGAATCTTCAAGGAGTCTTCAGGGATTCTTCTTTGAAGATTTTGGCGCAAAAACGAAGACTATCATTTTCTCAAACTAGAGCATAGTCATTCATGTAATGATGGCCACCTCCAGCGATTCCGGACGAAATCTTTGGTAAGGGGTCCTTTTTTGTTTTTTTTTTGTGGGGTCCAGGTGTCCAATTCAGCTGAAGAAAGAATCTTCAAGGAGTCTTCAGGGATTCTTCGGTGAAGATTTTGGAGCCAATACGAAGACTATCATTTTCTCAAACTAGAGCATAGTCATTCATGTAATGATGGCCACCTTCGGCGATTCCGGAGGAAATCTTTGGTAGGGGGTCCTTTTTTCTTTTTCGTGGGGCCCAGGTGTCCAGTTCAGCTGAAGAAAGAATCTTCAAGGAGTCTTCAGGGATTCTTCGGTGAAGATTTAGGCACCAATACGAAGACTATCATTTTCTCAACCTAGAGCATAGTCATTCATGTAATGATGGCCACCTCCTGCAATTCCGGAGGAAATCTTTGGTAGGGGGTCCTTTTTTTTTTTTTCTGGGGCCCAGGGGTCCAGTTCAGCTGAAGAAAGAATCTTCAAGGAGTCTTCAGGGATTCTTCGGTGAAGATTTTGGCGCCAATACGAAGACTATCATTTTCTCAAACTAGAGCATAGTCATTCATGTAATGATGGCCACCTCCGGCGATTCCGGAGGAAACCTTTGGTAAGGGGTCCTTTTTTGTTTTTTTTGTGGAGCCTAGGGGTCCAATTCAGCTGAAGAAAGAATCTTCAAGGAGTCTTCAGGGATTCTTCAGTGAAGATTTTGGCGCCAATACGAAGACTATCATTTTCTCAAACTAGAGCTTAGTCATTCATGTAATAATGGCCACCTCCGGCGATTCCGGAGGAAATCTTTGGTAAGGGGTCCATTTTTGTTTTTTTTTGTGGGGCCCAGGGGTCCAATTCAGCTGAAAAAAGAATCTTCAAGGAGTCTTCAGGGATTCTTCGGTGAAGATTTAGGCGCCAATACGAAGACTATCATTTTCTCAAACTAGAGCATAGTCATTTATGTAATGATGGCCACCTCCGGCGATTCCGGAGGAAATCTTTGGTAGGGGGTCCTTTTTTGTTTTTTATTTTTGTGGGGCCCAGGGGTCCAATTCAGCTGAAGAAAGACTCTTCAAGGAGTCTTCAGGGATTCTTCGGTGAAGATTTTGGCGCCAATACTAAGACTATCATTTTCTCAAACTAGAGCATAGTCATAAAGGCTACCAGCTATATAAATGGTAGAAATTACCCTTGAAATTGAAAAATGACACCTGTCATACTGCTGAAGAAAGAGTCTTCAAGGAGTATTCAGGGAATCTTGGGTGAGGATTTTGGAGCCAATATGAAGACTATCATTTTCTAAAACTAGAGCATTGTCATTCATGTAATGATGGCCACCTCCGGCGATTCCGGAGGAAATCTTTGGTAAGGGGTCTTTTTTTGTTTTTTTTTTTTTGTGGGGCCCAGTGGTCCAATTCAGCTGAAGAAAGAATCTTCAAAGAGTCTTCAGGGATTCTTCGGTGAAGATTTTGGCGCCAAAACGAAGACTATCATTTTCTCAAACTAGAGCATAGTCATTCATGTAATGGTGGCCACCTCCAGCGTTTCCGGAGGAAATCTTTGGTAAGGGGTCCTTTTTTGTTTTTTTTTGTCGGGCCCAGGGGTCCAATTCAGCTGAAGAAAGAATCTTCAAGGAGTCTTCAGGGATTCTTCGGTGAAGATTTTGGAGCCATTACGAAGACTATCATTTTCTCAAACTAGAGCATAGTCATTCATGTAATGATGGCCACCTCCGGCGATTCCGAAGGAAATCTTTGGTAGGGGGTCCTTTTTTTTTTTTGGTGGGCCCAGGGGTCCAGTTCAGCTGAAGAAAGAATCTTCAAGGAGTCTTCAGGGATTCTTAGGTGAAGATTTTGGCGCCAATACGAAGACTATCATTTTCTCAAACTAGAGCTTAGTCATTCATGTAATAATGGCCACCTCCGGCGTTTCCGGAGGAAATCTTTGGTAAGGGGTCCTTTTTTGTTTTTTTTGTGGGGCCCAGGGGTCCAATTCAGCTGAAGAAAGAATCTTCAAGGAGTCTTCAGGGATTCTTAGGTGAAGATTTTGGCGCCAATACGAAGACTATCATTTTCTCAAACTAGAGCTTAGTCATTCAAGTAATGATTTACACCTCCGGCGTTTCCGGAGGAAATCTTTGGTAAGGGGTCCTTTTTTGTTTTTTTTTTGTCGGGCCCAGGGGTCCAATTCAGCTGAAGAAAGAATCTTCAATGAGTCTTCAGGGATTCTTCGGTGAAGATTTTGGAGCCATTACGAAGACTATCATTTTCTCAAACTAGAGCATAGTCATTCATGTAATGATGGCCACCTCCGGCGATTCCGAAGGAAATCTTTGGTAGGGGGTCCTTTTTTTTTTTTTGTGGGGCCCAGGGGTCCAGTTCAGCTGAAGAAAGAATCTTCAAGGAGTCTTCAGGGATTCTTCGGTGAAGATTTTGGCGCCAATACGAAGACTATCATTTTCTCAAACTAGAGCATAGTCATTCATGTAATGATGGCGACCTCCGGCGATTCCGGAGGAAATCTTTGGTAAGGGGTCCTTTTTTGTTTTTTTTTGTGGGGCCCGGGGGTCCAATTCAGCTGAAGAAAGAATCTTCAAGGAGTCTTCAGGGATTCTTCGGTGAAGATTTTGGAGCCAATACGAAGACTATCATTTTCTCAAACTAGAGCATAGTCATTCATGTAATGATGGCCACCTCCGTCTATTCCGGAGGAAATCTTTGGTAGGGGTCCTTTTTTTTTTTGTGGGGCCCAGGGGTCCAGTTCAGCTGAAGAAAGAATCTTCAAGGAGTCTTCAGGGATTCTTCTGTGAAGATTTTGGCGCCAATACGAAGACTATCATTTTCTCAAACTAGAGCTTAGTCATTCATGTAATAATGGCCACCTCCGGCGATTCCGGAGGAAATCTTTGGTAAGGGGTCCTTTTTTGTTTTTTTTTTGTCGGGCCCAGGGGTCCAATTCAGCTGAAGAAAGAATATTCAAGGAGTCTTCAGGGATTCTTCGGTGAAGATTTTGGCGCCAATACGAAGACTATCATTTTCTCAAACTAGAGCATAGTCATTCATGTAATGATGGCCACCTCTGGCGATTCCGGAGGAAATCTTTGGTAAGGGGTCCTTTTTTGTTTTGTTTTTTTTTGTGGGGCCCAGGGGTCCAGTTCAGCTGAAGAAAGAATCTTCAAGGAGTCTTCAGAGATTCTTCGGTGAAGATTTTGGCGCCAATACGAAGACTATCATTTTCTCAAACTAGAGCATAGTCATTCATGTAATGATGGCCACCTCCGGCGATTCCGGATGAAATCTTTGGTAAGGGGTTCTTTTTTGTTTTTTTTTTTTTTGTGGGGCCCAGGGGTCCAATTCAGCTGAAGATAGAATCTTCAAGGAGTCTTTAGGGATTCTTCGGTGAAGATTTTGGCGCCAATACTAAGACTATCATTTTCTCAAACTAGAGCTTAGTCATAAAGGCTACCAGCTATATAAATGGTAGAAATTACCCTTGAAATTGAAAAATGACACCTGTTATACTGCTGAAGAAAGAGTCTTCAAGGAGTCTTCAGGGAATCTTGAGTGAGGATTCTGGAGCCAATATGAAGACTATCATTTTCTAAAACTAGAGCATAGTCATTCATGTAATGATGGCCACCTCCGGCGATTCCGGAGGAAATTTTTGGTAAGGGGTCCTTTTTTGTTTTTTTTTGGTGGGCCCAGGGGTCCAATTCAGCTGAAGAAAGAATCTTCAAAGAGTCTTCACGGATTCTTCGGTGAAGATTTTGGAGCCAATACGAAGACTATCATTTTCTCAAACTAGAGCTTAGTCATTCATGTAATAATGGCCACCTCCGGCGATTCCGGAGGAAATCTTTGGTAAGGGGTCCTTTTTTGTTTTTTTTTTTGTCGGGCCCAGGGGTCCAATTCAGCTGAAGAAAGAATATTCAAGGAGTCTTCAGGGATTCTTCGGTGAAGATTTTGGCGCCAATACGAAGACTATCATTTTCTCAAACTAGAGCATAGTCATTCATGTAATGATGGCCACCTCTGGCGATTCCGGAGGAAATCTTTGGTAAGGGGTCCTTTTTTGATTTGTTTTTTTTGTGGGGCCCAGGGGTACAGTTCACCTGAAGAAAGAATCTTCAAGGAGTCTTCAGGGATTCTTCTGTGAAGATTTTGGCGCCAATACGAAGACTATCATTTTCTCAAACTAGAGCTTAGTCATTCATGTAATGATGGCTACCTCCGGCGATTCCGGAGGAAATCTTTGGTAAGGGGTCCTTTTTTGTTTTTTTTTGTCGGGCCCAGGGGTCCAGTTCAGCTGAAGAAAGAATCTTCAAGGAGTCTTCAGAGATTCTTCGGTGAAGATTTTGGCGCCAATACGAAGACTATCATTTTCTCAAATTAGAGCATAGTCATTCATGTAATGATGGCCACCTCCGGCGATTCCGGAGGAAATCTTTGGTAAGGGGTCCTTTTTTGTTTTTTTTTTGTGGGGCCCAGGGGTCCAATTCAGCTGAAGAAAGAATCTTCAAGGAGTCTTCAAGGATTCTTCGGTGAAGATTTTGGCGCCAATACGAAGACTATCATTTTCTCAAACTAGAGCTTAGTCATTCATGTAATAATGGCCACCTCCGGCGATTCCAGAGGAAATCTTTGGTAAGGGGTCCTTTTTTTTTTTGTGGGGCCCAGGGGTCCAATTCAGCTGAAGAAAGAATCTTCATGGAGTCTTCAGGGATTCTTCGGTGAAGATTTTGGCGCCAATACGAAGACTATCATTTTCTCAAACTAGAGCATAGTCATTCATGTAATGATGGCCACCTCCGGCGATTCCGGAGGAAATCTTTGGTAGGGGGTCCTTTTTTTTTTTGTGGGGCCCAGGGGTCCAGTTCAGCTGAAGAAAGAATCTTCAAGGAGTCTTCAGGGATTCTTCGGTGAAGATTTTGTCAACAATACGAAGACTATCATTTTCTCAAACTAGAGCATAGTCATTCATGTAATGATGGCCACCTCCGGCGATTCCGGAGGAAATCTTTGGTAAGGGGAACTTTTTTGTTTTTTTTTTTTGTGGGGCCCAGGGGTCCAGTTCAGCTGAAGAAAGAATCTTCAAGGAGTCTTCAGGGATTCTTCAGTGAATATTTTGGAGCCAATACGAAGACTATCATTTTATCAAACTAGAGCATAGTCATTCATGTAATGATGGCTACCTCCTGGGATTCCGGAGGAAATCTTTGTTAAGGGGTCCTTTTTTTTTCTTTTTTTTTGTGGGGCCCAGGGGTCCAGTTCAGCTGAAGAAAGAATCTTGAAGGAGTCTTCAGGGATTCCTCGGTGAAGATTTTGGCGCCAATACGAAGACTATCATTTTCTCAAACTAGAGCATAGTCATTCATGTAATGATGGCCACCTCCGGCGATTCCGGAGGAAATCTTTGGTAAGGAGTCCTTTTTTTTTTTTTTTTGTGGGGCCCAGGGGTCCAGTTCAGCTGAAGAAAGAATCTTCAAGTAGTCTTCAGGGATTTTTCGGTGAAGATTTTGGCGCCAATACGAAGACTATCATTTTCTCAAACTAGAGCATAGTCATTCATGTAATGATGGCTACCTCCGGCGATTCCGGAGGAAATCTTTGGTAAGGGGTAGTTTTTTGTTTTTTTTTTGTGGGGCCCAGGAGTCCAATTCAGCTGAAGAAAGAATATACAAGGAGTCTTCAGGGATTCTTTGGTGAAGATTTTGGCGCCAATACGAAGACTATCATTTTCTCAAACTAGAGCATGGTCATTCATGTAATGATGGCCACCTCCGGCGATTCCGGAGGAAATCTTTGGTAAGGGGTCCTTTTTTGTTTTGTTTTTTTTGTGGGGCCCAGGGGTCCAGTTCAGCTGAAGAAAGAATCTTCAAGGAGTCTTCAGGGATTCTTCGGTGAAGATTTTGCGCCAATACGAAGACTATCATTTTCTCAAACTAGAGCATAGTCATTCATGTAATGATGGCCACCTCCGGCGATTCCGGAGGAAATCTTTGGTAAGGGGTCCTTTTTTGTTTTTTTTTTTTTTTGTGAGGCCCAGAGGTCCAATTCAGCTGAAGAAAGAATCTTCAAGGAGTCTTCAGGGATTCTTCGGTGAAGATTTTGGCGCCAATACTAAGACTATCATTTTCTCAAACTAGAGCATAGTCATTCATGTAATGATGGCCACCTTCGGCGATTCCGGAGGAAATCTTTGGTAAGGGGTCCTTTTTTGTTTTTTTTTTTTGTGGGGCCCAGGGGTCCAATTTAGCTGAAGAAAGAATCTTCAAGGAGTCTTCAGGGATTCTTCGGTGAAGATTTTGGCGCCAATACGAAGACTATCATTTTCTAAAACTAGAGCATAGTCATTCATGTAATGATGGCCACCTCCGGCGATTCCGGAGGAAATCTTTGGTAAGGGGTCCTTTTTTTTTTTTTTTTGTGGGCCCAGGGGTCCAATTCACCTGAAGAAAGAATCTTCAAGGAGTCTTCAGGGATTCTTCGGTGAAGATTTTGGAGCCAATACGAAGACTATCATTTTCTCAAACTAGAGCATAGTCATTCATGTAATGATGGCCACCTCCGGCGATTCCGGAGGAAATCTTTGGTAAGGGGTCCTTTTTTTTTTTTTTTTTTTGTGGGGCCCAGGGGTCCAATTCACCTGAAGAAAGAATCTTCAAGGAGTCTTCAGGGATTCTTCGGTGAAGATTTTGCGCCAATACGAAGACTATCATTTTCTCAAACTAGAGTATAGTCATTCATGTAATGATGGCCACCTCCGGCGATTCCGGTGGAAATCTTTGGTAAGGGGTCGTTTTTTTATTTTTTTGGGGGGGCCAAGGGGTCCAATTCAGCTGAAGAAAGAATCTTCAAGGAGTCTTCAGGGATTCTTCGGTGAAGATTTTGGAGCCAATACGAAGACTATCATTTTCTCAAACTAGAGCTTAGTCATTCATGTAATAATGGCCACCTCCGGCGATTCCGGAGGAAATCTTTGGTAAGGGGTCCTTTTTTGTTTTTTTTTTTTGTGGGGCCCAGGGGTCCAATTCAGCTGAAGAAAGAATCTTCAAGGAGTCTTCAGGGATTCTTCGGTGAAGATTTTGGCGCCAATACGAAGACTACCATTTTCTCAAACTAGAGCATAGTCATTCATGTAATGATGGCCACCTCCGGCGATTCCGGACGAAATCTTTGGTAGGGGGTCCTTTTTTTTTTTCGTGGGGCCCAGGGGTCCAGTTCAGCTGAAGAACGAATCTTCAAGGAGTCTTCAGGGATTCTTCGGTGAAGATTTTGCGCCAATACGAAGACTATCATTTTCTCAAACTAGAGCATAGTCATTCATGTAATGATGGCCACCTCCGGCGATTCCGGTGGAAATCTTTGGTAAGGGGTCCTTTTTTGTTTTTTTGGGGGGGGCCAAGGGGTCCAATTCAGCTGAAGAAAGAATCTTCAAGGAGTCTTCAGGGATTCTTCGGTGAAGATTTTGGAGCCAATACGAAGACTATCATTTTCTCAAACTAGAGCATAGTCATTCATGTAATGATGGCCACCTCCGGCGATTCCGGTGGAAATCTTTGGTAAGGGGTCCTTTTTTGTTGTTTTTTGTGGGGCCCAGGGGTCCAATTTAGCTGAAGAAAGAATCTTCAAGGAGTTTTCAGGGATTCTTCGGTGAAGATTTTGGCGCCAATACGAAGACTATCATTTTCTCAAACTAGAGCATAGTCATTCATGTAATGATGGCCACCTCCGGCGATTCCGGAGGAAATCTTTGGTAAGGGGTCCTTTTTTTTTTTTTTTTTTTTGTGGGGCCCAGGGTTCCAGTTCAGCTGAAGAAAGAATCTTCAAGGAGTCTCTTCAGGGATTCTTCGGTGAAGATTTTGGCGCCAATACGAAGACTATCATTATCTCAAACTAGAGCATAGTCATTCATGTAATGATGGCCACCTCCGGCGATTCCGGAGGAAATCTTTGGTAAGGGGTCCTTTTTTGTTTTTTTTTTGTGGGGCCCAGGGGTCCAATTCAGCTGAAGAAAGAATCTTCAAGGAGTCTTCAGGGATTCTTCGGTGAAGATTTTGACACCAATACGAAGACTATCATTTTCTCAAACTAGAGCATAGTCATTCATGTAATGATGGCCACCTCCGGCGATTCCGGAGGAAATCTTTGGTAAGGAGTCCTTTTTTGTTTTTTTTTGTTTTTTGTGGGGCCCAGGGGTCCAATTCAGTTGAAGAAAGAATATTCAAGGAGTCTTCAGGTATTCTTCGGTGAAGATTTTGACACCAATACGAAGACTATAATTTTCTCAAACTAGAGCATAGTTATTCATGTAATGATGGCCACCTCCGGCGATTCCGGAGGAAATCTTTGGTAAGGAGTCCTTTTTTGTTTTTTTTGTTTTTTGTGGGGCCCAGGGGTCCAATTCAGTTGAAGAAAGAATATTCAAGGAGTCTTCAGGTATTTTTCGGTGAAGATTTTGGCGCCAATACGAAGACTATCATTTCCTCAAACTAGAGCATAGTCATTCATGTAATTATGGCCACCTCCGGCGATTCCGGAGGAAATCTTTGGCAGGGGGTCCTTTTTTTTTTCGTAGGGCCCAGGGGTCCAGTTCAGCTGAAGAAAGAATCTTCAAGGAGTCTTCAGGATTCTTCGATGAAGATTTTGCGCCAATACGAAGACTATCATTTTCTCAAACTAGAGCATAGTCATTCATGTAATGATGGCCACCTCCGGCGATTCCGGAGGAAATCTTTGGTAAGGGGTCCTATTTTGTTTTTTTTTGTGGGGCCCAGTTTTCCAATTCAGCTGAAGAAAGAATCTTCAAGGAGTCTTCAGGGATTCTTCGGTGAATATTTTGGAGCCAATACGAAGACTATCATTTTCTCAAACTAGAGCATAGTCATTCATGTAATGATGGCCACCTCCGGCGATTCCGGAGGAAATCTTTGGTAAGGGGTCCTTTTTTTTTTTTTTTTTTGTGGGGCCCAGGGGTCTAGTTCAGCTGAAGAATGAATCTTCAAGGAGTCTTCAGGGATTCTTCGGTGAAGATTTTGGCGCCAATACGAAGACTATCATTTTCTCAAACTAGAGCATAGTCATTCATGTAATTATGGCTACCTCCGGCGATTCCGGAGGAAATCTTTGGTAAGGGGTAGTTTTTTGTTTCTTTTTTTGTGGGGCCCAGGGGTCTAGTTCAGCTGAAGAAAGAATCTTCAAGGAGTCTTCAGGGATTCTTCGGTGAAGATTTTGGCGCCAATACTAAGACTATCATTTTCTCAAACTAGAGCATAGTCATTCATGTAATGATGGCCACCTCCGGCGATTCCGGAGGAAATCTTTGGTAAGGGGTCCTTTTTTTTTTTTTTTGTGGGGCCCAGTGGTCCAATTCAGCTGAAGAAAGAATCTTCACGGAGTCTTCAGGGATTCTTCGGTGAATATTTTGGAGCCAATACGAAGACTATCATTTTCTCAAACTAGAGCATAGTCATTCATGTAATGATGGCCACCTCCGGCGATTCCGGAGGAAATCTTTGGTAAGGGGTCCTTTTTTTTTTTTTTTTTTTTTGTAGGGCCCAGGGGTCCAGTTCAGCTGAAGAAAGAATCTTCAAGGAGTCTTCAGGGAGTCTTCGGTGAAGACTTTGGCGCCAATACGAAGACTATCATTTTCTCAAACTAGAGCATAGTAATTCATGTAATGATGGCCACCTCCAGCGATTCCGGAGGAAATCTTTGGGAAGGGGTCCTTTTTTTGTTTTGTTTTTTTGTGGGGTCCAGGGGTCTAATTCAGCTGAAGAAAGAATCTTCAAGGAGTCTTCAGGTATTCTTCGGTGAAGATTTTGGCGCCAATACTAAGACTATCATTTTCTCAAACTAGAGTATAGTCATAAAGGCTACCAGCTATATAAATGGTAGAAATTACCCTTGAAATTGAAAAATGACACCCTGTTATACTGCTGAAGAAAGAGTCTTCAAGGAGTCTTCAGGGAATCTTGGGTGAGGATTCTGGAGCCAATATGAAGACTATCATTTTCTAAAACTAGAGCATAGTCATTCATGTAATGATGGCCACCTCCAGCGATTCCGGAGGAAATCTTTGGTAAGGGGTCCTTTTTTTTTTTTGTGGGGCCCAGGGGTCCAATTCAGCTGAAGAAAGAATCTTCAAAGAGTCTTCAGGGATTCTTCGGTGAAGATTTTGGAGCCAATACGAAGACTATCATTTTCTTAAACTAGAGCATAGTCATTCATGTAATGATGGCCACCTCCGGCGATTCCGGAGGAAATCTTTGGTAAGGGGTCCTTTTTTTTTTTTTTTTTTGTGGGGTCCAGGGGTCCAGTTCAGCTGAAGAAAGAATCTTCAAGGAGTCTTCAGGGATTCCTCGGTGAAGATTTTGGCGCCAATACGAAGACTATCATTTTCTCAAACTAGAGCATAGTCATTCATGTAATGATGGCCACCTCCGGCGATTCCGGAGGAAATCTTTGGTAAGGGGTCCTTTTTTGTTTTTTTTTGTTGGGCCCAGTGGTCCAATTCAGCTGAAGAAAGAATCTTCAAGGAGTGTTCAGGGATTCTTCGGTGAATATTTTGGAGCCAATACGAAGACTATCATTTTCTCAAACTAGAGCATAGTCATTCATGTAATGATGGCCACCTCCGGCGATTCCGGAGGAAATGTTTGGTAGTGTTTTTTTTTTTTTTTTTTTTTTTTTTTGTGGGGCCCAGGGGTCCAGTTCAGCTGAAGAAAGAATCTTCAAGGAGTCTTCAGGGATTCTTTGGTGAAGATTTTGGCGCCAATACGAAGACTATCATTTTCTCAAACTAGAGCATAGTCATTCATGTAATGATTGCCACCTTCGGCGATTCCGGAGGAAATCTTTGGTAAGGGGTCCTTTTTTGTTTTTTTTGTGGGCCCAGGGGTCCAATTTAGATGAAGAAAGAATCTTCAAGGAGTCTTCAGGGATTCTTCGGTGAAGATTTTGGCGCCAATACGAAGACTATCATTTTCTCAAACTAGAGCTTAGTCATTCATGTAATAATGGCCACCTCCGGCGATTCCGGAGGAAATCTTTGGTAAGGGGTCCTTTTTTGTTTTTTTTTGTGGGGCCAGGGGGTCCAATTCAGCTGAAGAAAGAAACTTCAAGGAGTCTTCAGGGATTCTTCAGTGAAGATTTTGGCGCCAATACGAAGACTATCATTTTCTCAAACTAGAGCTTAGTCATTCATGTAATGATGGCTACCTCCTGCGATTCCGGAGGAAATCTTTGTTAAGGGGTCCTTTTTTTTTTTTTTTTTTTTTTGTGGGGCCCAGGAGTCCAGTTCAGCTGAAGAAAGAATCTTCAAGGAGCCTTCAGGGATTCCTCGGTGAAGATTTTGGCGCCAATACGAAGACTATAATTTTCTCAAACTAGAGCATAGTCATTCATGTAATGATGGCCACCTCCGGCGATTCCGGAGGAAATCTTTGGTAAGGGGTCCACTTTTTTTTTTTTTTTTTTGTGGGGCCCAGGGGTCCAGTTAAGCTGAAGAAAGAATCTTCAAGTATTCTTCAGGGATTTTTCGGTGAAGATTTTGGCGCCAATACGAAGACTATCATTTTCTCAAACTAGAGCATAGTCATTCATGTAATGATGGCCACCTTCGGCGATTCCGGAGGAAATCTTTGGTAAGGGGTCCTTTTTTGTTATTTTTTTGGGGCCCAGGGGTCCAATTCACCTGAAGAAAGAATCTTCAAAGAGTCTTCAGGGATTCTTCGGTGAAGATTTTGGAGCCAATACGAAGACTATCATTTTCTCAAACTAGAGCATAGTCATTCATGTAATGATGGCCACCTTCGGCGTTTCCGGAGGAAATCTTTGGTAAGGGGTCCTTTTTTGTTATTTTTTTTGGGGCCCAGGGGTCCAATTCACCTGAAGAAAGAATCTTCAAAGAGTCTTCAGGGATTCTTCGGTGAAGATTTTGGAGCCAATACGAAGACTATCATTTTCTCAAACTAGAGCATAGTCATTCATGTAATGATGGCCACCTCAGGCGATTCCGGAGGAAATCTTTGGTAAGGGGTCCTTTTTTTTTTTTGTGGGGCCCAGGGGTCCAGTTCAGCTGAAGAAAGAATCTTCAAGGAGTCTTCAGGGATTCTTCAGTGAAGATTTTGGCACAAATACGAAGACTATCATTTTCTCAAACTAGAGCATAGTCATTCATGTAATGATGGCTACCTCCTGCGATTTCGGAGGAAATCTTTGTTAAGGGGTCCTTTTTTTTTTTTTTTTTTTTTTGCGGGGCCCAGGGGTCCAGTTCAGCTGAAGAAAGAATCTTCAAGGAGTCTTCAGGGATTCCTCGGTGAAGATTTTGGCGCCAATACGAAGACTATCATTTTCTCAAACTAGAGCATAGTCATTCATGTAATGATGGCCACCTCCGGCGATTCCGGAGGAAATCTTTGGTAAGGGGTCCTTTTTTTTTTTTTTTGTGGGGCCCAGGGGTCCAGTTCAGCTGAAGAAAGAATCTTCAAGTAGTCTTCAGGGATTTTTCGGTGAAGATTTTGGCGCCAATACAAAGACTATCATTTTCTCAAACTAGAGCATAGACATTCATGTAATGATGGCCACCTCCGGCGATTCCGGAGGAAATCTTTGGTAAGGGGTAGTTTTTTGTTTTTTTTTGTGGGGCCCAGGAGTCCAATTCAGCTGAAGGAAGAATATACAAGGAGTCTTCAGGGATTCTTCGGTGAAGATTTTGGCGCCAATACGAAGACTATCATTTTCTCAAACTAGAGCATAGTCATTCATGTAATGATGGCCAACTCCGGCGATTCCGGAGGAAATCTTTGGTAAGGGGTCCTTTTTTGTTTTGTTTTTTTTGTGGGGCCCAGGGGTCCAGTTCAGCTGAAGAAAGAATCTTCAAGGAGTCTTCAGGGATTCTTCGGTGAAGATTTTGCGCCAATACGAAGACTATCATTTTATCAAACTAGAGCATAGTCATTCATGTAATGATGGCCACCTCCGGCGATTCCGGAGGAAATCTTTGGTAAGGGGTCCTTTTTTTTTTTTTTTTTTTTGTGAGGCCCAGGGGTCCAATTCAGCTGAAGAAAGAATCTTCAAGGAGTTTTCAGGGATTCTTCGGTGAAGATTTTGGTGCCAATACTAAGACTATCATTTTCTCAAACTAGAGCATAGTCATAAAGGCTACCAGCTATATAAATGGTAGAAATTACCCTTGAAATTGAAAAATGACACCTGTTATACTGCTGAAGAAAGACTCTTCAAGGAGTCTTCAGGGAATCTTGGGTGAGGATTTTGGAGCCAATATGAAGAATATCATTTTCTAAAACTAGAGCATAGTCATTCATGTAATGATGGCCACCTCTGGCGATTCCGGAGGAAATCTTTGGTAAGGGGTCCTGTTTTTTTTTTTTTTTTTTTTTTGTGGGGCCCAGGGGTCCACTCCAGCTGAAGAAAGAATCTTCAAGTAGTCTTCGGGGATTTTCGGTGAAGATTTTGGCGCCAATACGAAGACTATCATTTTCTCAAACTAGAGCATAGTCATTCATGTAATGATGGCCACCTTCGGCGATTCCGGAGGAAATCTTTGGTAAGGGGTCCTTTTTTGTTTTTTTTGTGGGGCCCAGGGGTCCAATTTAGCTGAAGAAAGAATCTTCAAGGAGTCTTCAGGGATTCTTCGGTGAAGATTTTGGAGCCAATACGAAGACTATCATTTTCTCAAACTAGAGCTTAGTCATTCATGTAATAATGGCCACCTCCGGCGATTCCGGAGGAAATCTTTGGTAAGGGGTCCTTTTTTGTTTTTTTTTGTGGGGCCAGGGGGTCCAATTCAGCTGAAGAAAGAATCTTCAAGGAGTCTTCAGGGATTCTTCAGTGAAGATTTTGGCGCCAATACGAAGACTATCATTTTCTCAAACTAGAGCTTAGTCATTCATGTAATGATGGCTACCTCCTGCGATTCCGGAGGAAATCTTTGTTAAGGGGTCCTTTTTTTTTTTTTGTGGGGCCCAGGGGTCCAGTTCAGCTGAAGAAAGAATCTTCAAGGAGTCTTCAGGGATTCCTCGGTGAAGATTTTGGCGCCAATACGAAGACTATCATTTTCTCAAACTAGAGCATAGTCATTCATGTAATGATGGCCACCTCCGGCGATTCCGGAGGAAATCTTTGGTAAGGGGTCCTTTTTTTTTTTTTTTTTTTTTTGTGGGGCCCAGGGGTCCAGTTCAGCTGAAGAAAGAATCTTCAAGTAGTCTTCAGGGATTTTTCGGTGAAGATTTTGGCGCCAATACGAAGACTATCATTTTCTCAAACTAGAGCATAGTCATTCATGTAATGATGGCCACCTTCGGCGATTCCGGAGGAAATCTTTGGTAAGGGGTCCTTTTTTGTTTTTTTTTGTGGGGCCCAGGGGTCCAATTTAGCTGAAGAAAGAATCTTCAAGGAGTCTTCAGGGATTCTTCGGTGAAGATTTTGGCGCCAATACGAAGACTATCATTTTCTCAAACTAGAGCTTAGTCATTCATGTAATAATGGCCACCTCCGGCGATTCCGGAGGAAATCTTTGGTAAGGGGTCCTTTTTTGTTTTTTTTTTTGTGGGGCCAGGGGGTCCAATTCACCTGAAGAAAGAATCTTCAAGGAGTCTTCAGGGATTCTTCGGTGAAGATTTTGGTGCCAATACGAAGACTATCATTTTCTCAAACTAGAGCATAGTCATTCATGTAATGAGGGCCACCTCCGGCGATTCCGGAGGAAATCTTTGGTAAGGGGTCCTTTTTTGTTTTTTTTTGTGGGGCCAGGGGGTCCAGTTCAGCTGAAGAAAGAATCTTCAAGGAGTCTTCAGGGATTCTTCGGTGAAGATTTTGACACCAATACGAAGACTATCATTTTCTCAAACTAGAGCATAGTCATTCATGTAATGATGGCCACCTCCGGCGATTCCGGAGGAAATCTTTGGTAAGGAGTCCTTTTTTGTTTTTTTTGTTTTTTGTGGGGCCCAGGGGTCCAATTCAGTTGAAGAAAGAATATTCAAGGAGTCTTCAGGTATTCTTCGGTGAAGATTTTGGCGCCAATACTAAGACTATCATTTTCTCAAACTAGAGCATAGTCATAAAGGCTACCAGCTATATAAATGGTAGAAATTATCCTTGAAATTGAAAAAGGACACCTGTTATACTGCTGAAGAAAGAGTCTTCAAGGAGTCTTCAGGGAATCTTGGGTGAGGATTTTGGAGCCAATATGAAGAATATCTTTTTCTAAAACTAGAGCATAGTCATTCATGTAATGATGGCCACCTCCGGCGATTCCGGAGGAAATCTTTGGTAAGGGGTCCTTTTTTGTTTTTTTTGGGGGGGGGCCCAGGGGTCCAATTCAGCTGAAGAAAGAATCTTCAAAGAGTCTTCAGGGATTCTTCGGTGAAGATTTTGGAGCCAATACGAAGACTATCATTTTCTCAAACTAGAGCATAGTCATTCATGTAATGATGGCCACCTCAGGCGATTCCAGAGGAAATCTTTGGTAAGGGGTCCTTTTTTTTTTTTTTTTGTGGGGCTCAGGGGTCCAGTTCAGCTGAAGAAAGAATCTTCAAGGAGTCTTCAGGGATTCTTCAGTGAAGATTTTGGCACAAATACGAAGACTATCATTTTCTCAAACTAGAGCATAGTCATTCATGTAATGATGGCTACCTCCTGCGATTCCGGAGGAAATCTTTGTTAAGGGGTCCTTTTTTTTTCTTTTTTTTTGTAGGGCCCAGGGGTCCAGTTCAGCTGAAGAAAGAATCTTCAAGGAGTCTTCAGGGATTCCTCGGTGAAGATTTTGGCGCCAATACGAAGACTATCATTTTCTCAAACTAGAGCATAGTCATTCATGTAATGATGGCCACCTCCGGCGATTCCGGAGGAAATCTTTGGTAAGGGGTAGTTTTTTGTTTTTTTTTTGTGGGGCCCAGGAGTCCAATTCAGCTGAAGAAAGAATATACAAGGAGTCTTCAGGGATTCTTCGGTGAAGATTTTGGCGCCAATACGAAGACTATCATTTTCTCAAACTAGAGCATAGTCATTCATGTAATGATGGCCACCTCCGGCGATTCGGGAGGAAATCTTTGGTAAGGGGTAAATTTTTGGTTTTGTTTTTTTTGTGGGGCCCAGGGGTCCAGTTCAGCTGAAGAAAGAATCTTCAAGGAGTCTTCAGGGATTCTTCGGTGAAGATTTTGCGCCAATACGAAGACTATCATTTTCTCAAACTAGAGCATAGTCATTCATGTAATGATGGCCACCTCCGGCGATTCCGGAGGAAATCTTTGGTAAGGGGTCCTTTTTTTTTTTTTTTTTTTTTTTGTGAGGCCCAGAGGTCCAATTTAGCTGAAGAAAGAATCTTCAAGGAGTCTTCAGGGATTCTTCGGTGAAGATTTTGGCGCCAATACTAAGACTATCATTTTCTCAAACTAGAGCATAGTCATTCATGTAATGATGGCCACCTTCGGCGATTCCGGAGGAAATCTTTGGTAAGGGGTCCTTTTTTTTTTTTTTTTTTTTTTGTGGGGCCCAGGGGTCCAATTTAGCTGAAGAAAGAATCTTCAAGGAGTCTTCAGGGATTCTTCGGTGAAGATTTTGGCGCCAATACGAAGACTATCATTTTCTAAAACTAGAGCATAGTCATTCATGTAATGATGGCCACCTCCGGCGATTCCGGAGGAAATCTTTTGTAAGGGGTCCTTTTTTGTTTTTTTTTTGTGGGGCCCAGGGGTCCAATTTAGCTGAAGAAAGAATCTTCAAGGAGTCTTCAGGGATTCTTCGGTGAAGATTTTGGAGCCAATACGAAGACTATCATTTTCTCAAACTAGAGCATAGTCATTCATGTAATGATGGCCACCTCCGGCGATTCCGGAGGAAATCTTTGGTAAGGGGTCCTTTTTTTTTTTTTTTTTTGTGGGGCCCAGGGGTCCAATTCACCTGAAGAAAGAATCTTCAAGGAGTCTTCAGGGATTCTTCAGTGAAGATTTTGCGCCAATACGAAGACTATCATTTTCTCAAACTAGAGCATAGTCATTCATGTAATGATGGCCACCTCCGGCGATTCCGGTGGAAATCTTTGGTAAGGGGTCCTTTTTTGTTTTTTTGGGGGGGGCCAAGGGGTCCAATTCAGCTGAAGAAAGAATCTTCAAGGAGTCTTCAGGGATTCTTCGGTGAAGATTTTGGAGCCAATACGAAGACTATCATTTTCTCAAACTAGAGCATAGTCATTCATGTAATGATGGCCACCTCCGGCGATTCCGGAGGAAATCTTTGGTAAGGGGTCCTTTTTTTTTTTTGTGGGGCCCAGGGGTCCAATTCAGCTGAAGAAAGAATCTTCAAGGAGTCTTCAGGGATTCTTCGGTGAAGATTTTGGAGCCAATACGAAGACTATCATTTTCTCAAACTAGAGCATAGTCATTCATGTAATGATGGCCACCTCCTGTGATTCCGGAGGAAATCTTTGGTAGGGGGTCCTTTTTTTTTTCGTGGGGCCCAGGGGTCCAGTTCAGCTGAAGAAAGAATCTTCAAGGAGTCTTCAGGGATTCTTCGGTGAAGATTTTGCGCCAATACGAAGACTATCATTTTCTCAAACTAGAGCA
Organism: Macrobrachium rosenbergii; assembly: GCA_039081455.1. Lineage (NCBI taxonomy): Eukaryota > Metazoa > Arthropoda > Malacostraca > Decapoda > Palaemonidae > Macrobrachium > Macrobrachium rosenbergii. Next base: position 651,760 of record JANJGK010000135.1, on the reverse strand, counting down.
TAGTCATTCATGTAATGATGGCCACCTCCGGCGATTCCGGTGGAAATCTTTGGTGAGGGGTCCTTTTTTGTTTTTTTTGGGGGGGGCAAGGGGTCCAATTCAGCTGAAGAAAGAATCTTCAAGGAGTCTTCAGGGATTCTTCGGTGAATATTTTGGAGCCAATACGAAGACTATTATTTTCTCAAACTAGAGCATAGTCATTCATGTAATGATGGCCACCTTCGGCGATTCCGGAGGAAATCTTTGGTAAGGGGTCCTTTTTTGTTGTTTTTTGTGGGGCCCAGGGGTCCAATTTAGCTGAAGAAAGAATCTTCAAGGAGTCTTCAGGGATTCTTCGGTGAAGATTTTGGCGCCAATACGAAGACTATCATTTTCTCAAACTAGAGCTTAGTCATTCATGTAATAATGGCCACCTCCGGCGATTCCGGTGGAAATCTTTGATAAGGGGTCCTTTTTTGTTTTTTTTTTGTGGGGCACAGGGGTCCAATTCAGCTGAAGAAAGAATCTTCAAGGAGTCTTCAGGGATTCTTCGGTGAAGATTTTGGTGCCAATACAAAGACTATCATTTTCTCAAACTAGAGCATAGTCATTCATGTAATGATGGCCACCTCCGGCGATTCCGGAGGAAATCTTTGGTAGGGGGTCCTTTTTTTTTTTCGTGGGGCCCAGGGGTCCAGTTCAGCTGAAGAAAGAATCTTCAAGGAGTCTTCAGGGATTCTTCGGTGAAGATTTTGGCACCAATACGAAGACTATCATTTTCTCAAACTAGAGCATAGTCATTCATGTAATGATGGCCACCTCCGGCGATTCCGGAGGAAATCTTTGGTAAGGAGTCCTTTTTTGTTTTTTGTTTTTTTGTGGGGCCCAGGGGTCCAATTCAGCTGAAGAAAGAATATTCAAGGAGTCTTCAGGTATTCTTCGGTGAAGATTTTGGCGCCAATAATAAGACTATCATTTTCTCAAACTAGAGCATAGTCATAAAGGCTACCAGCTATATAAATGGTAGAAATTTCCCTTGAAATTGAAAAATGACACCTGTTATACTGCTGAAGAAAGAGTCTTCAAGGAGTCTTCAGGGAATCTTGGGTGAGGATTCTGGAGCCAATATGAAGACTATCATTTTCTCAAACTAGAGCATAGTCATTCATGTAATGATGGCCACCTCAGGTGATTCCGGAGGAAATCTTTGGTAAGGGGTCCTTTTTTTTTTTGTGGGCCCCAGGGGTCCAGTTCAGCTGAAGAAAGAATCTTCAAGGAGTCTTCAGGGATTCTTCAGTGAAGATTTTGGCAAAAATAGGAAGACTATCATTTTCTCAAACTAGAGCATAGTCATTCATGTAATGATGGCTACTTCCTGCGATTCCGGAGGAAATCTTTGGTAAGGGGTCCTTTTTTTTTTTGTGGGGCCCAGGGGTCCAGTTCAGCTGAAGAAAGAATCTTCAAGGAGTCTTCAGGGATTCCTCGGTGAAGATTTTGGCTCCAATACGAAGACTATCATTTTCTCAAACTAGAGCATAGTCATTCATGTAATGATGGCCACCTCCGGCGATTCCGGAGGAAATCTTTGGTAAGGGGTCCTTTTTTGTTTTTTTTTTGTGGGGCCCAGTGGTCCAATTCAGCTGAAGAAAGAATCTTCAAGGAGTCTTCAGGGATTCCTCGGTGAAGATTTTGGCGCCAATACGAAGACTATCATTTTCTCAAACTAGAGCATAGTCATTCATGTAATGATGGCCACCTCCGGCGATTCCGGAGGAAATCTTTGGTAAGGGGTCCTTTTTTTTTGTGGGGCCCAGGGGTCCAGTTCAGCTGAAGAAAGAATCTTCAAGGAGTCTTCAGGGATTCTTCTGTGAAGATTTTGGCAAAAATAGGAAGACTATCATTTTCTCAATCTAGAGCATAGTCATTCATGTAATGATGGCTACCTCCTGCGATTCCGGAGGAAATCTTTGGTAAGGGGTCCTTTTTTTTTTTTTTTTTTTTTTGTGGGGCCCAGGGGTCCAGTTCAGCTGAAGAAAGAATCTTCAAGTAGTCTTCAGGGATTTTTCGGTGAAGATTTTGGCGCCAATACGAAAACTATCATTTTCTCAAAATAGAGCATAGTCATTCATGTAATGATGGCTACCTCCGGCGATTCCGGAGGAAATGTTTGGTAAGGGGTACTTTTTTGTTTTTTTTTGTGGGGCCCAGGAGTCCAATTCAGCTGAAGAAAGAATATTCAAGGAGTCTTCAGGGATTCTTCGGTGAAGATTTTGGCGCCAATACGAAGACTATCATTTTCTCAAACTAGAGCATAGTCATTCATGTAATGATGGCCACCTCCGGCGATTCCGGAGGAAATCTTTGGTAAGGGGTCCTTTTTTGTTTTTTTGTTTTTTTGTGAGGCCCAGGGGTCCAATTCAGCTGAAGAAAGAATCTTCAAGGAGTCTTCAGGGATTCTTCGGTGAAGATTTTGGGGCCAATACTAAGACTATCATTTTCTCAAACTAGAGCATAGTCATAAAGGCTACCAGCTATATAAATGGTAGAAATTACCCTTGAAATTGAAAAATGACACCTGTTATACTGCTGAAGAAAGAGTCTTCAAGGAGTCTTCAGGGAATCTTGGGTGAGGATTTTGGAGCCAATATGAAGACTATCATTTTCTAAAATAGAGCATAGTCATTCATGTAATGATGGCCACCTCCGGCGATTCCGGAGGAAATCTTTGGTAAGGGGTCCTTTTTTTTTTTTTTTTTTTTTGTGGGGCCCAGGGGTCCAGTTCAGCTGAAGAAAGAATCTTCAAAGAGTCTTCAGGGATTCTTCGGTGAAGATTTTGGAGCCAATACGAAGACTATCATTTTCTCAAACTAGAGCATAGTCATTCATGTAATGATGGCCACCACCGGCGATTCCGGAGGAAATCTTTGGTAAGGGGTCCTTTTTTGTTTTTTTTTGTTTGTGGGTCCCAGGGGTCCAGTTCAGCTGAAGAAAGAATCTTCAAGGAGTCTTCAGGGATTCTTCGGTGAAGATTTTGCGCCAATACGAAGACTATCATTTTCTCAAACTAGAGCATATATATATATATATATATATATATATATATATATATATATATATATATATATATATATATATATATATATATATATATATATATATATATATATATATATATATATATATATATATATATATATATATATATATATATATATATATATATATATATATATATATATATATATATATATATATATATATATATATATATATATATATATATATATATATATATATATATATATATATATATATATATATATATATATATATATATATATATATATATATATATATATATATATATATATATATATATATATATATATATATATATATATATATATATATATATATATATATATATATATATATATATATATATATATATATATATATATATACATAATGCTGCGCTGTGAATTATTCATAGGCAGAGACTAAGTTTGTAATATATATTATAATACAAGTTTTTATTTTTCCTATTACATTACAGTAACTTACAGCCCCTGTATGATTACAATGATTTTCATAATCCCAAGGGAGATTATACATTGAAATCTCCTTGTAGTAGCAATAAATAAATAAAGAAAGGAAGGCAGATAAATAGCGAAAAACTCAAAATCTGCCCCAACATTTATGGCCCACCGCAGCCACCCCTCATTTTGATACCTGGGTTGAAAGGCAAAGTGGAGTGCAGACCGATGAGTAGGCGGGGCTTCCACCCCTACCGTCGGCAGCTAACTACCGTGTGTGAAAGTTCACAAGCTAAATCCTATGTAAACACCTTCACAGTGTAGACTGGCGTTCCCATTGTGTTGAAGCCCGGATGTCTGGCTGTTGAGTAATCTTTCGCTTAACAGATCAGAGGCATATGACTCCTTCCTATGCTCTAACAATTGACCGAGAAGTGAGCAACCCAGGTGAGCCAAACCACCAGTCAGTTCTAAAGCTTACTTTATCCTCCCACCAAAAGTAAGTCTCCCCTACGTAAAGACCAACAGGTTTGTTCATTGTGTGAACAAATGACAAATTTTGAATCAGTTTGTATTTTTCATGACATGCAAAGCTAAACCTGAGGTCTTTATGTAAAAGGCCCACCTCAAGCCACCCCTCGTACTGTTACCTGGGCTGGAAGATAACTGGTGCGTCATGGCATATGCAAGCTTCACCTACTCTCTTCCCTTTGGCTGTCACTCCCATGCCACCAAACCTTGCTTCTGTTTTTAAACTGGATCCAGCAAGCGCTTTGAGATTTCCCCGTATGTAGAGACCTCAGGTTTGTAAGTTATGAAAAATACTAATTGATTAAAAATTTGTCATTTTAGAAATAATTTTTCATGCTGAGAAGTGTAGTTGGTCTCATAAAATTTATAGGTTTTTAACTGATATAATTATGTTTGGTCTGTACCAGATTGATTCCTTTGTGGTGTGAGGAGTCTTGTTTTGCATAAGAATATTTGATATGCAGAATCAGTGAAAGCAGGCAGAAATGAGCTAGGATTATTTTGAACTTGCAAAAGACTGAAAATATACCTTTGCCTACTGCAATTGCTGGTGATTCTCACATATAACCTACATCTTGCAGAAAAGTATTTCAATAGAAATCAACTTGTAATATTGATGAAAGTAATGACAAAAATGTGGATATTTTATTTACAGAAAACCAAATGGTGGGAAAACCAATAACTTGTGCAGAATGTCAAAGTACTTTTTCTCACATGAAGTCATCACAGAATCCACATCAGAATCCGTACTGGAGAGAGACCATATCTTTGCAATGAATGCTAGAGTACTTTTAACCACCTGAATCGTCAAAACACAGGCGTGAGAATTGAACTGGAGAAATCGTTCACTTGCTTTGCATGTCAGAGTAGTTTTTCTCATTCTGAAAGTCTCAAAATATGCATCAGACATCATAATGGAGATAAGCCATTCACTTGTTCTGAATGTCCAAAAAGTTAAACACGTTTGAATAGCCTGAAATTACACATGAAAATTCATACTGGAGAGACTGGCCTTTCACAAGCACTGAATGCCAAAAAGGGTTTTATCATTCCTCTCCTCTCAAAGTACAAATGAGAACCCATACTGGAGAGAAGCAACCATTCACCTAGCCGAAGGAGTTTTGCTCTATCCCATGTTCTTAAAAGGCGCATGAAAACTCGTACTTGATAGCATTGATTTATAAGCACTGGGTGTCCAAGTAGCCTTTTCATTAGAACCACCTCAAAATGCACATGCAATTCATATAAGTAAAAGGTCATTCTTCTGTAGATAGATTTATAACATTCCCAACTCATGAAGGAAAGATGCTGTTCATTTGATTGTCAAAATTAGAGTAAGTCGGGAATATGTGGTAAAGGCAGAAGCTGTTGGTTGATTGTCAACCAACTTTGGCTTAAATAAAATTGATTCCAAACAGAATCCAAGGGTGCCGTTTTATTTCTTTTGAGACGAATTGTGTCTAGATGATCATTGCATTGTGATATATGTTTTCCCAGAGGATGCTTATTTTAGTTTTAGAACTGAAATAGGCACATACTCTAAAACATGAAATTATTTTCAATTTCAAATTCTGTTTTTGTTATTAATGGTGCTATTCAGAACAAGTTTTACTCAGATTTTTCATTTTATTTCAGAGTATTCCAAGCAGAGGAAAACTTCAAGAGATCCCAACTAGGATTTGAGTCTTGTAAATGGAACATCCTGTGGAAATGTCATTCATCAAAGAAGAGATGCAGAATTTGGAGGAGGACCTTCCTGAAAACACAGATGAAGACCCTTTATTTGCAGATCCCTTCTTAGAAGTCAAGGCAGAACCAGAATTATTTGACCATAGTGTATTTGATGTGAACTGTTCATCCCAATCTATTAAGTACGAGGATGGCTCTCCAAGCTGTGATGGTGAAAGTGGAAAGGAGGTCTGTATTGCAGAAGAAAATAGACATTTGGTTAGAACAAAAGAATTTTCAGAGAGAAGCAACACAGCAGGGAAGCAAATAACTTGTGCTGAATGCCAAAGGACATTTTCAAAGATGTCCCTCCTGAAATACCACATGAGAACTCACACAGGTGAGAAACCATATACTTGCTCTGTCTGTCAAAGGAGCTTTTCTCGTCAAAGTAATCTCAAAATACACATGAGAACTCATACAGGAGAGAAGCCTTATACTTGCCCTATATGTCAAAGAAGTTTTTCTCTATCATGTGATCTCACAAAACACATGAGAACTCATACAGGAGAGAAACCTTTTACTTGCTCTATATGTCAAAGAAGATTTTCTGATCAAAGTCATCTCAAAGCACACATGAGAACTCATACAGGTGAGAAACCATATACTTGCTCTATATGCCAAAGAAGTTATTCTCATCAAAGTTATCTCAAAACACACATGAGAACTCATACAGGAGAGAAACCTTATACCTGCTCTGTATGTCAAAGAAGTTTTTCTTGTCAAAGTCACCTCGGAAGACACATGACAACTCATACAGGAGAGAAACCATTCAGTTGTTCTATATGTCAAAGAAGATTTTCTGATCAAAGTCATCTCAAAAACCATGTGAAAACTCATACAGGAGAGAAACCTTATGCTTGCTCTATATGTCAAAGAAGATTTTCTTGTCAAAGTACTCTCAAAGCACACATGAGAACTCATACGGGAGAGAAACCTTATAATTGCTCTTTATGTCAAAGAAGTTTTTCTCGTCAATGTCACCTCAGAATACACATGGTAACTCATACAGGAGAGAAATCTTTTACTTGTTCTATATGTCAAAGAAGATTTTCTTATCAAACTAGTCTCAAAGCACACATAAGAACTCATACAGGAGAGAAACCTTATACTTGCTCTATATGTCAAAGAAGTTTTTCTTGTCAAAGTACTCTCAAAACACACATGAGAACTCATACGGGAGAGAAACCTTATACTTGCTCTGTATGTCAAAGCAGCTTTACTCATCGAAATCTATTCAGAGCACGCATGAGAACTCATACAGGATAGGAACCTTATACTTGCTCTCTATGTCAGAGAAGATTTTCTCAATCAAGTCATTTCAAAACGCACGAGAATTCACACTAGACAGAAACTGTATACACGATCTTTGTACAGGTAGTTTTTCTAATTCTGAAATTCTCAAAGTACACACTGGAAATCATTGTAGAGAGAGGACATTCTCCAGTCCTAATGTCAAAAATGTTGGACAATTTCAAGTGCTTTGAGGTTACTCATGAAAATTCATAATATTTAGAGGGCAATTTAATATACTGAATGCCAAAAAGGTTTTTAGTATTCCATGGCTCTCAAAAGCCTTTTGTGAACCCATATTGGAGAGAAGCCATTCATGTCTCATGAGTGCTAAAGGAGATATTGTGAATCAAGGTGTCTCAAAATGTGTGTGAAAACTCATACTAGAAAGACGTCATATACACTATATGCACTTGGTTCCCAAGAGTTTTTTTCATTAGGTCCATCTTAGAATGAATGTGTTAACTTGGAGGAAAGATGCCATTCTTCCACACGATGTTCAAGCAGTTTTTCTCTTGTAGATTCATAACATACGTGAGAAGTCACAAAGGGTAGGCATTGTACTTTTACACTGTTATAATTTTGTCTTGTTGTTTCCAAATCACAGTCATTGTTAATCTCCAAATCACAGCCATTGGTTCTGAATGCCAAAATAGTGCTTTCAAGTGTCAAAATGCACAAGCAAAGCCATTCATCAGAGGTGATGTTCAGTTGTACTGACAGATTTATTAAGGTTTGCAGCATCCCAAAGTAAGTTGCACTGAGTATGGAAATAATTATTGTGAACTTATCTGCAAAATCTATTAAAAAAAAAAGCAACAGCAACCCAAGGGGCTATAAAAAGCAAAATCCTTATTTATATTTTTAGGATCCAATTAGTTTTTAAAAAGAAGTTTTTCTGATTCTGTGTTGTAGACGGTGCTATTGAGAGCATTTGTTTATTCCTTTTTTTAATATTTTATTTCAGAGTATTCCAATCAGAGGAAAATTTGATCAGATCCTAACTAGGATTGAGTATTTATGTAGAACCTCCTGTGAAAGTGGAAGCTGAAAAATCATTACCATTGCTCTTAATCAAAGAAGAGAAGGAGAATTTGGAGGAGGATCTTACTGAAAACACAAATGGGGCTCTTTGTTTGTAGACCCTTTCGTAGAAGTCAAGGCAGAACCAGAATATTTTGACCATAGTGAATTTGATGTGACATTGTACTCATTGAACAATGTACAGTGGAAGGTGAAGAAATTTTCTGGTGCATACTTCACTTTTCTTGTTCTTGCTTACTTTTTGTATGATTTCTAAGAATTAGTTTTGTCTTTGGCTGACATGAATTTTTCTTAATTTTGTTATTAGGCATTATGTGTATGCACTTGTATATGTACAGTAGTTGTAAGCTTGAATATTTCCATGAAATGTCAGTCTTAGTGGAAGTAAAAAGACTTATTTCTTCATTGAACATCAATGGAAATTAGGTGCAGTTTTATTTGATTATTTTTTATATGTTGTTGGTTTTAATATTGTACAAAGAATGAGATAAAGCTTCAGTAGATCCTGGACACAGTAGACTGACTGTTTTCTGTTTTAAGTTAACCAGTCAGAAGTAAATGACTAAAGCACTGTATCATTCTGATTAGATTACACCTCTTTTTCACTTATTTTGGCTCTCTGGTAACATTACCAAAGAACTCTAGTCTTGCGATGTACTTGGAGACATCTTATCAGTCATAATGTGAGATTAGGGTCAGTGAAACGCTTTGCCAAAGATGGTCTTCGACATCTGAATGAGTTAGATAGAAAGTCATCAGTTCCTTCGGTCATCATTTCAGGAGGCAATTTTGTTTTTTTGTTAGTGAACTTTGAGAGAGAAAGAGAGTTTAGTTATGAGTAAGATTCGAGAACTTACCTCAAGGCCTTTTTGTGTTAGATTCAATTCCTCTGGATGTACATCAAGCTATTTTAGCAATTATTTCGACAAACGTTAAGCAAACGGATGCTAAAAGCATCCGGTAAGCGGACGGTTGTCAAATACCACATAGGCTTACTATGTAGGCCTTCTATGTACAGTATATGAATACCACATAGGCTTACTATGTAGACCTATATATATGAATACCACATAGGCTTAATATGTAGACCTTCTATATATATGAATACCTCATAGGCTTACTACAAAAAATAAATGAAGGGTAAATTGTTTTTATATATAATGATTTGATTGTACTGATTTGTTCATTGGAAAAAAAAAGCGTTTTTGTAATAATATGTGTTTATTGGTTGTAGTCTCCTTAAACATACAAGGCATCAATATATACATTATAAATATACAATATATTGTATTTTCAGTATAAATATTATTCACTTTTAATGTAATATACATTATAAATATACAATTACGTATTGTATTTTCATTATAGATATTACTCAATTTTAATGTGTTTTTATACAATGATACAAAATATCCTGTAATACAAGTATAGTGATTCATTGTATAATTGGAATCATTATATTACATAGTAATGTGTCCGACTGAAAGTATTTTTATTTTTCACCTGCAAACTTCTCCAAGTGTAGATTCCACCTTCACTGCTTACTTGAACCTGTTATCTTTGGAGGGAAACTATCTTAGATTACTGGTATCTCTCAGAAAGGCGTGATAGAGACGATTTCTGTGGTTTTCTTACTTTAATGACGAAAGTAACTACAAATTCAAGTACAGATTACAGTTACAGTTATGCAAAGGAAATCACTCTTATTAGATAGTTCAACTCAGTCTGTTTGGGGAGCACGAAAGCAAGGGGAGATATAACTCTCCCTGGTAGACATTAACTCAAATCTGGTCTCCTCTGCTGTTCTCCTGCCTCTGGAACCCCTGGGTTTCTTGTTATCTGCAATTGCTGCCTCCCTCCAGTTTCTTATTGGAAGGATTTATCTGCAAGGCCTCCCCTCAAACAGTTGATTGGGAAGGACTTTAGTGGGTGTGGTTCAAATCTCTCCTTAGAGGACTTGATTGGAAATGATCTTAGGAGCGGGTGTAAAAGACCCCTCCCTAGAATGTTTGATTGGAGGGTGTTGAAGTACATCACTTTTGTACAGCCCCCAGTTTCCTGGAATTTCCATGAAAACGCCTCCTACTGAAGGTGGGGTTATAGACATGGCTGGTGTTAGCTTTTTGACAGTGCTGAATCATCACTTGAGTAAGCTAAATTGCAAGGCCACAGTTTCCAAATTTTACGATCGGTTTTATGGCCCTGGGCGCGATATACTCGCCCACTGTTTTGAGTTCGTGGAAAATGCTTCATATCGGTCAGCACTTTTTAGCTTCTCAAGGGATAACAACCTAGGTGTTATCATTGTTTCTCTCTCTCTCTCTCTCTCTCTCTCTCTCTCTCTCTCTCTCTCTCTCTCTCTCTCTCTCTCTCTCTCTCTCTCTCTCTCTTTTGCTACTTTCCCTATCTAATTTTCCTAACACCATTATTATTATTATTATTATTATTATTATTATTATTATTATTATTATTATTATTATTATTATTATTATTATTATTATTATTATTATTATTATTATTATTATTATTATTATAAATAATCAAGATAAAAATAATATTATACATTCACTCATCATTTTAGTGACTCATGCTATTATTATTATTATTATTATTATTATTATTATTATTATTATTATTATTATTATTATTATTATTATTATTATTATTATTATTATTATTATTATTATTATTATTATTATAAGCTTACACACGTGAGAGAGCCATATTCCTAATACAGCAAAACAACTAAAATCTAGTATATTGAACAATAACACCATCATAGGAATCTAAGCATATAAGAAAACACACGAAGGCTTCAAAATAAAAAAAAAAAAATTGGAAACAATTATACACTCGATTCGAACACCTTTCCTCCGTATTAGTACACAGGTGGAGCCTACCATCGGGTAGTTTCCGCCGTCGCTTACTGGTACACCAGTAGCCAAAAGCCTTAATAATATATATATATATATATATATATATATATATATATATATATATATATATATATATATATATATATATATATATATATATATATATATATATATATATATATATATATATATATATATATATATATATATAGACTATTATTATTATATTTATATACAAAGGAGGAATGAAAGGCGCAAGGGAGGAGGAGGAGGAGGAGCCGTTCCAAAGGAAGATCCAGCCTATTACTACTGATTGATAGAGATAATATCCTTTTATTTTTTACAGATCTGCTGCTGCTGAAGGGGGAGGGGGAGACTGAAAATAGGAAAGAGTTTGTAATAAAAAGATTTATGGCTTCACAGAGACGGAAAACTTAAACAAACACCAGCTAAGGAGGAATAGAAGGAGGAGCTGTTTCATAGGCAAGTCCCGCCTACTACTATTACTACTACTACTTCCCAGAGTGTAAACAAACACCAGCCGGGAGGGAGGAAGGAAGGAACCTGTCACCGAAATGTCTCCAAAATACCACTTACTTTCGGTAAGTGTTTCTTCCTGTGCTTTCTTTCGTCATTCCAAATAACATCTCAGGTTCGTCCCTATAACGAATTAACTTGCTTAACGAATTGACTGAATGTTTAAGTGTTTTTCGTGTGTCACGTGACGTGGCCAACCTCTCCCCCCCCCCCCAAACGATGGCCGTTATATTAAATTTTTTTTTTTTTTTTTTTTGTGGGGCCAAGGGGTCCAATTTAGCTGAAGAAAGAATCTTCAAGGAGTCTTCAGGGATTCTTCGGTGAAGATTTTGGCGCCAATACTAAGACTATCATTTTCTCAAACTAGAGCATAGTCATAAAGGCTACCAGCTATATAAATGGTAGAAATTACCCTTGAAATTGAAAAATGACACCTGTTATACTGCTGAAGAAAGAGTCTTCAAGGAGTCTTCAGGGAATCTTGGGTGAGGATTTTGGAGCCAATATGAGGACTATCATTTTCTCAAACTAGAGCATAGTCATTCATGTAATGATGGCCACCTCCGGCGATTCCGGAGGAAATCTTTGGTAGGGGGTCTTTTTTTTTTTTTTTTTTTCGTGGGGCGCAGGGGTCCAGTTCAGCTGAAGAAAGAATCTTCAAGGAGTCTTCAGGAATTCTTCGGTGAAGATTTTGGAGCCAATACGAAGACTATCATTTTCTCAAACTAGAGCATAGTCATTCATGTAATGATGGCCACCTCCGGCGATTCCGGAGGAAATCTTTGGTAAGGGGTCCTTTTTTGTTTTTTTGTTTTTTTTTTGTGGGGCCCAGGGGTCCAATTCACCTGAAGAAAGAATCTTCAAGGAGTCTTCAGGGATTCTTCGATGAAGATTTTGGCGCCAATACTAAGACTATCATTTTCTCAAACTAGAGCATAGTCATAAAGGCTACCAACTATATAAATGGTAGAAATTACCCTTGAAATTCAAAAATGACACCTGTTATACTGCTGAAGAAAGAGTCTTCAAGGAGTCTTCAGGGAATCTTGGGTGATGATTTTGGAGCCAATATGAAGAATATCATTTTCTAAAACTAGAGCATAGTCATTCATGTAATGATGGCCACCTCCGGCGATTCCGGAGGAAATCTTTGGTAAGGGGTCCTTTTTATTTTTTTTTTTTTTGTGGGGCCCAGGGGTCCAATTCAGCTGAAGAAAGAATCTTCAAAGAGTCTTCAGGGATTCTTCGGTGAAGATTTTGGCGCCAATACAAAGACTATCATTTTCTCAAACTAGAGCATAGTCATTCATGTAATGATGGCCACCTCCGGCGATTCCGGAGGAAATCTTTGGTAAGGGGTCCTTTTTTTTTTTTTGTGGGGCCCAGGGGTCCAGTTCAGCTGAAGAAAGAATCTTCAAGGAGTCTTCAGGGATTCTTCGGTGAAGATTTTGGCGCCAATACGAACACTATCATTTTCTCAAACTAGAGCATAGTCATTCATGTAATGATGGCCATCTCCGGCGATTCCGGAGGAAATCTTTGGTAAGGGGTCCTTTTTTTTGGGGGGGGGCCCCAGGGGTCCAATTCAGCTGAAAAAAGAATCTTCAAGGAGTCTTCAGGGATTCTTCGGTGAAGATTTTGGCGCCAATACTAAGACTATCATTTTCTCAAACTAGAGCATAGTCATAAAGGCTACCAGCTATATAAAAGGTAGAAATTACCCTTGAAATTGAAAAATGACACATGTTATACTACTGAAGAAAGAGTCTCCAAGGAGTCTTCAGGGAATCTTGGGTGAGGATTTTGGTGCCAAAATGAAGACTATCATTTTCTAAAACTAGAGCATAGTCATTCATGTGATGATGGCCACCTCCGGCGACTCCGGAGGAAATCTTTGGTAAGGGGTCCTTTTTTGTTTTTTTTTGTGGGGCCCAGGGGTCCAATTCAGCTGAAGAAAGAATCTTCAAGGAGTCTTCAGGGATTCTTCGGTGAAGATTTTGGCGCCAATACGAAGACTATCATTTTCTCAAACTAGAGCTTAGTCATTCATGTAATGATGGCCACCTCCGGCGATTCCAGAGGAAATCTTTGGTAAGGGGTCCTTTTTTGTTTTTTTTTTTGTGGGGCCCAGGGGTCCAATTCAGCTGAAGAAAGAATCTTCAAGGAGTCTTCAGGGATTCTTCGGTGAAGATTTTGGAGCCAATACGAAGACTATCATTTTCTCAAACTAGAGCATAGTCATTCATGTAATGATGGCCACCGCCGGCGATTCCGGAGGAAATCTTTGGTAGTGTTTTTTTTTTTTTTTTTTTTTTGTGGGGCCCAGGGGTCCAGTTCAGCTAAAGAAAGAATCTTCAAGGAGTCTTCAGGGATTCTTCGGTGAAGATTTTGGCGCCAATACGAAGACTATCATTTTCTCAAACTAGAGCATAGTCATTCATGTAATGATGGCCACCTCCGGCGATTCCGGAGGAAATCTTTGGTAAGGGGTCCTTTTTTTTTTTTTTGTGGGGCCCAGGGGTCCAGTTCAGCTGAAGAAAGAATCTTCAAGGAGTCTTCAGGGATTCTTCGGTGAAGATTTTGGCGCCAATACGAAGACTATCATTTTCTCAAACTAGAGCATAGTCATTCATGTAATGATGGCCACCTCCGGCGATTCCGGAGGAAATCTTTGGTAAGGGGTCCTATTTTGTTTTTTTTTTGTGGGGCCCAGTGGTCCAATTCAGCTGAAGAAAGAATCTTCAAGGAGTCTTCAGGGATTCTTCGGTGAATATTTTGGAGCCAATACGAAGACTATCATTTTCTCAAACTAGAGGATAGTCATTCATGTAATGATGGCCACCTCCGGCGATTCCGGAGGAAATCTTTGGTAAGGGGTCTTTTTTTTTTTTTTTTTTTTTGTGGGGCCCAGGGGTCCAGTTCAGCTGAAGAAAGAATCTTCAAGGAGTCTTCAGGGATTCTTCGGTGAAGATTTTGGCGCCAATATGAAGACTATCATTTTCTCAAACTAGAGCATAGTCATTCATGTAATGATGGCTACCTCTGGCGATTCCGGAGGAAATCTTTGGTAAGGGGTAGTTTTTTTTTTTTTTTGTGGGGCCCAGGAGTCCAATTCAGCTGAAGAAAGAATCTTCAAGGAGTCTTCAGGGATTCTTCGGTGAAGATTTTGGCGCCAATACGAAGACTATAATTTTCTCAAACTAGAGCCTAGTCATTCATGTAATGATGGCCACCTCCGGCGATTCCGGAGGAAATCTTTGGTAAGGGGTCCTTTTTAGTTTTTTTTTGTGGGGCCCAGTGGTCCAATTCAGCTGAAGAAAGAATCTTCAAGGAGTCTTCAGGGATTCTTCGGTGAATATTTTGGAGCCAATACGAAGACTATCATTTTCTCAAACTAGAGCATAGTCATTCATGTAATGTTGGCCACCTCCGGCGATTCCGGAGGAAATCTTTGTTAAGGGGTCCTTTTTTTTTTTTTTTTTGTTGGGCCCAGGGGTCCAGTTCAGCTGAAGAAAGAATCTTCAAGGAGTCTTCAGGGATTCTTCGGTGAAGATTTTGGCGCCAATACGAAGACGATCATTTTCTCAAACTAGAGCATAGTCATTCATGTAATGATGGCCACCTCCGGCGATTCCGGAGGAAATCTTTGGGAAGGGGTCCTTTTTTGTTTTGTTTTTTTGTGGGGTCCAGGGGTCCAATTCAGTTGAAGAAAGAATCTTCAAGGAGTCTTCAGGGATTCTTCGGTGAAGATTTTGGCGCCAATACTAAGACTATCATTTTCTCAAACTAGAGCATAGTCATAAAGGCTACCAGCTATATAAATGGTAGAAATTACCCTTGAAATTGAAAAATGACACCTGTTATACTGCTGAAGAAAGAGTCTTCAAGGAGTCTTCAGGGAATCTTGGGTGAGGATTCTGGAGCCAATATGAAGACTATCATTTTCTAAAACTAGAGCATTGTCATTCATGTAATGATGGCCACCTCCGGCGATTCCGGAGGAAATCTTTGGTAGGGGGTCCTTTTTTGTTTTTTTTTTTTTGTGGGGCCCAGGGGTCCAATTCAGCTGAAGAAAGAATCTTCAAAGAGTCTTCAGGGATTCTTCGGTGAAGATTTTGGAGCCAATACGAAGACTATCATTTTCTCAAACTAGAGCATAGTCATTCATGTAATGATGGCCACCTCCGGCGATTCCGGAGGAAATCTTTGGTAAGGGGTCCTTTTTTTTTTTTTTTTTTTGTGGGGCCCAGGGGTCCAGTTCAGCTGAAGAAAGAATCTTCAAGGAGTCTTCAGGGATTCTTCGGTGAAGATTTTGCGCCAACACGAAGACTATCATTTTCTCAAACTAGAGCATAGTCATTCATGTAATGATGGCCACCTCCGGCGATTCCGGAGGAAATCTTTGGTAAGGGGTCCTTTTTTTTTTTCTTTTTTTTGTGGGGCCCAGGGGTCCAGTTCAGCTGAAGAAAGAATCTTCAAGGAGTCTTCAGGGATTCCTCGGTGAAGATTTTGGCGCCAATACGAAGACTATCATTTTCTCAAACTAGAGCATAGTCATAAAGGCTACCAGCTATATAAATGGTAGAAATTACCCTTGAAATTGAAAAATGATACCTGTTATACTGCTGAAGAAAGAGTCTTCAAGGAGTCTTCAGGGAATCTTGGGTGAGGGTTCTGGAGCCAATATGAAGACTATCATTTTGTAAAACTAGAGCATAGTCATTCATGTAATGATGGCCAGCTCCGGCGATTCCGGAGGAAATCTTGGGCAAGGGGTCCTTTTTTGTTTTTTTTTTTTTGTGGGGCCCAGGGGTCCAATTCAGCTGAAGAAAGAATCTTCAAAGAGTCTTCAGGGATTCTTCGGTGAAGATTTTGGAGCCAATACGAAGACTATCATTTTCTCAAACTAGAGCATAGTCATTCATGTAATGATGGCCACCTCCGGCGATTCCGGAGGAAATCTTTGGTAAGGGGTCCTTTTTTGTTTTTTTTTGTGGGGCCCAGTGGTCCAATTCAGCTGAAGAAAGAATCTTCAAGGAGTGTTCAGGGATTCTTCGGTGAATATTTTGGAGCCAATACGACGACTATCATTTTCTCAAACTAGAGCATAGTCATTCATGTAATGATGGCCACCTCCGGCGATTCCAAAAGGAAATCTTTGGTAGTGTTTTTTTTTTTTTTTTTTTTTTTTGTGGGGCCCAGGGGTCCAATTCAGCTGAAGAAAGAATCTTCAAGGAGTCTTCAGGGATTCTTCGGTGAAGATTTTGGCGCCAATACGAAGACTATAATTTTTTCAAACTAGAGCATAGTCATTCATGTAATGATGGCCACCTCAGGCGATTCCGGAGGAAATCTTTGGTAAGGGGTGGTTTTTTGTTTTTTTTTTTGTGGGGCCCAGGAGTCCAATTCAGCTGAAGAAAGAATATTCACGGAGTCTTCAGGGATTCTTCGGTGAAGATTTTGGCGCCAATACGAAGACTATCATTTTCTCAAACTAGAGCATAGTCATTCAGGTAATGATGGCCACCTCCGGCGATTCCGGAGGAAATCTTTGTAAGGGGTCCTTTTTTTTTTTTTTGTGGGGCCCAGGGGTCCTGTTCAGCTGAAGAAAGAATCTTCAAGGAGTCTTCAGGGATTCTTCGGTGAAGATTTTGGCGCCAATACTAAGACTATCATTTTCTCAAACTAGAGCATAGTCATAAAGGCTACCAGCTATATAAATGGTAGAAATTACCCTTGAAATTGAAAAATGACACCTGTTATACTGCTGAAGAAAGAGTCTTCAAGGAGTCTTCAGGGAATCTTGGGTGAGGATTTTGGAGCCAATATGAGGACTATCATTTTCTGAAACTAGAGCATAGTCATTCATGTAATGATGGCCACCTCCGGCGATTCCGGAGGAAATCTTTGGTAGGGGGTCCTTTTTTTTTTTTTTTCGTGGGACGCAGGGGTCCAGTTCAGCTGAAGAAAGAATCTTCAAGGAGTCTTCAGGAATTCTTCGGTGAAGATTTTGGAGCCAATACGAAGACTATCATTTTCTCAAACTAGAGCATAGTCATTCATGTAATGATGGCCACCTCCGGCGATTCCGGAGGAAATCTTTGGTAAGGGGTCCTTTTTATTTTTTTTTTTTTGTGGGGCCCAGGGGTCCAATTCAGCTGAAGAAAGAATCTTCAAAGAGTCTTCAGGGATTCTTCGGTGAAGATTTTGGCGCCAATACGAAGACTATCATTTTCTCAAACTAGAGCATAGTCATTCATGTAATGATGGCCACCTCCGGCGATTCCTGAGGAAATCTTTGGTAAGGGGTCCTTTTTTTTTTTTTGTGGGGCCCAGGGGTCCAGTTCAGCTGAAGAAAGAATCTTCAAGGAGTCTTCAGGGATTCTTCGGTGAAGATTTTGGCGCCAATACGAACACTATCATTTTCTCAAACTAGAGCATAGTCATTCATGTAATGATGGCCATCTCCGGCGATTCCGGAGGAAATCTTTGGTAAGGGGTCCTTTTTTTTGGGGGGGGGGGCCCAGGGGTCCAATTCAGCTGAAAAAAGAATCTTCAAGGAGTCTTCAGGGATTCTTCGGTGAAGATTTTGGCGCCAATACTAAGACTATCATTTTCTCAAACTAGAGCATAGTCATAAAGGCTACCAGCTATATAAAAGGTAGAAATTACCCTTGAAATTGAAAAATGACACATGTTATACTACTGAAGAAAGAGTCTCCAAGGAGTCTTCAGGGAATCTTGGGTGAGGATTTTGGTGCCAAAATGAAGACTATCATTTTCTAAAACTAGAGCATAGTCATTCATGTGATGATGGCCACCTCCGGCGACTCCGGAGGAAATCTTTGGTAAGGGGTCCTTTTTTGTTTTTTTTTGTGGGGCCCAGGGGTCCAATTCAGCTGAAGAAAGAATCTTCAAGGAGTCTTCAGGGATTCTTCGGTGAAGATTTTGGCGCCAATACGAAGACTATCATTTTCTCAAACTAGAGCTTAGTCATTCATGTAATGATGGCCACCTCCGGCGATTCCAGAGGAAATCTTTGGTAAGGGGTCCTTTTTTGTTTTTTTTTTTTTTGTGGGGCCCAGGGGTCCAATTCAGCTGAAGAAAGAATCTTCAAGGAGTCTTCAGGGATTCTTCGGTGAAGATTTTGGAGCCAATACGAAGACTATCATTTTCTCAAACTAGAGCATAGTCATTCATGTAATGATGGCCACCTCCGGCGATTCCGGAGGAAATCTTTGGTAGGGGGTCCTTTTTTTTTTTCGTGGGGCCCAGGGGTCCAGTTCAGCTGAAGAAAGAATCTTCAAGGAGTCTTCAGGGATTCTTCGGTGAAGATTTTTGCGCCAATACGAAGACTATCATTTTCTCAAACTAGAGCATAGTCATTCATGTAATGATGGCCTCCTCAGGCGATTCCGGAGGAAATCTTTGGTAAGGGGTCCTTTTTTTTTTTTTTTTTGTGGGGCCCAGGGGTCCAGTTCAGCTGAAGAAAGAATCTTCAAGGAGTCTTCAGGGATTCTTCGGTGAAGATTTTGGCGCCAATACGAAGACTATCATTTTCTCAAACTAGAGCATAGTCATTCATGTAATGATGGCCACCTCCGGCGATTCCGGAGGAAATCTTTGGTAAGGGGTCCTATTTTGTTTTTTTTTTTTGTGGGCCCAGTGGTCCAATTCAGCTGAAGAAAGAATCTTCAAGGAGTCTTCAGGGATTCTTCGGTGAATATTTTGGAGCCAATACGAAGACTATCATTTTCTCAAACTAGAGGATAGTCATTCATGTAATGATGGCCACCTCCGGCGATTCCGGAGGAAATCTTTGGTAAGGGGTCTTTTTTTTTTTTTTTTGTGGGGCCCAGGGGTCCAGTTCAGCTGAAGGAAGAATCTTCAAGGAGTCTTCAGGGATTCTTCGGTGAAGATTTTGGCGCCAATATGAAGACTATCATTTTCTCAAACTAGAGCATAGTCATTCATGTAATGATGGCTACCTCTGGCGATTCCGGAGGAAATGTTTGGTAAGGGGTAGTTTTTTGTTTTTTTTTTTTATGGGGCCCAGGAGTCCAATTCAGCTGAAGAAAGAATCTTCAAGGAGTCTTCAGGGATTCTTCGGTGAAGATTTTGGCGCCAATACGAAGACTATAATTTTCTCAAACTAGAGCCTAGTCATTCATGTAATGATGGCCACCTCCGGCGATTCCGGAGGAAATCTTTGGTAAGGGGTCCTTTTTAGTTTTTTTTTGTGGGGCCCAGTGGTCCAATTCAGCTGAAGAAAGAATCTTCAAGGAATCTTCAGGGATTCTTCGGTGAATATTTTGGAGCCAATACGAAGACTATCATTTTCTCAAACTAGAGCATAGTCATTCATGTAATGATGGCCACCTCCGGCGATTCCGGAGGAAATCTTTGGTAAGGGGTCCTTTTTTTTTTTTTTTTTTTGTTGGGCCCAGGGGTCCAGTTCAGCTGAAGAAAGAATCTTCAAGGAGTCTTCAGGGATTCTTCGGTGAAGATTTTGGCGCCAATACGAAGACGATCATTTTCTCAAACTAGAGCATAGTCATTCATGTAATGATGGCCACCTCCGGCGATTCCGGAGGAAATCTTTGGGAAGGGGTCCTTTTTTGTTTTGTTTTTTTGTGGGGTCCAGGGGTCCAATTCAGCTGAAGAAAGAATCTTCAAGGAGTCTTCAGGGATTCTTCGGTGAAGATTTTGGCGCCAATACTAAGACTATCATTTTCTCAAACTAGAGCATAGTCATAAAGGCTACCAGCTATATAAATGGTAGAAATTACCCTTGAAATTGAAAAATGACACCTGTTATACTGCTGAAGAAAGAGTCTTCAAGGAGTCTTCAGGGAATCTTGGGTGAGGATTCTGGAGCCAATATGAAGACTATCATTTTCTAAAACTAGAGCATTGTCATTCATGTAATGATGGCCACCTCCGGCGATTCCGGAGGAAATCTTTGGTAAGGGGTCCTTTTTTGTTTTTTTTTTTGTGGGGCCCAGGGGTCCAATTCAGCTGAAGAAAGAATCTTCAAAGAGTCTTCAGGGATTCTTCGGTGAAGATTTTGGAGCCAATACGAAGACTATCATTTTCTCAAACTAGAGCATAGTCATTCATGTAATGATGGCCACCTCCGGCGATTCCGGAGGAAATCTTTGGTAAGGGGTCCTTTTTTTTTTTTTTTGTGGGGCCCAGTGGTCCAATTCAGCTGAAGAAAGAATCTTCAAGGAGTGTTCAGGGATTCTTCGGTGAATATTTTGGAGCCAATACGACGACTATCATTTTCTCAAACTAGAGCATAGTCATTCATGTAATGATGGCCACCTCCGGCGATTCCGGAGGAAATCTTTGGTAGTGTTTTTTTTTTTTTTTTTTTTTTTTTTTGTGGGGCCCAGGGGTCCAGTTCAGCTGAAGAAAGAATCTTCAAGGAG
The DNA here is from genome assembly GCA_039081455.1 of Macrobrachium rosenbergii. Taxonomy (NCBI): domain Eukaryota; kingdom Metazoa; phylum Arthropoda; class Malacostraca; order Decapoda; family Palaemonidae; genus Macrobrachium; species Macrobrachium rosenbergii. Next base: position 630,802 of record JANJGK010000135.1, on the reverse strand, counting down.
TCTTCAGGGATTCTTCGGTGAAGATTTTGGCGCCAATACGAAGACTATAATTTTTTCAAACTAGAGCATAGTCATTCATGTAATGATGGCCACCTCCGGCGATTCCGGAGGAAATCTTTGGTAAGGGGTAGTTTTTTTTTTTTTTTTTTTGTGGGGCCCAGGAGTCCAATTCAGCTGAAGAAAGAATATTCACGGAGTCTTCAGGGATTCTTCGGTGAAGATTTTGGCGCCAATACGACGACTATCATTTTCTCAAACTAGAGCATAGTCATTCATGTAATGATGGCCACCTCCGGCGATTCCGGAGGAAATCTTTGTAAGGGGTCCTTTTTTTTTTTTTTTTTTGTGGGGCCCAGGGGTCCAGTTCAGCTGAAGAAAGAATCTTCAAGGAGTCTTCAGGGATTCTTCGGTGAAGATTTTGGCGCCAATACGAAGACTAACATTTTCTCAAACTAGAGCATAGTCATTCATGTAATGATGGCTACCTCCGGCGATTCCGGAGGAAATCTTTGGTAAGGGGTCCTTTTTTGTTTTTTTTTTTGTGGGGACCAGGGGTCCAATTCAGCTGAAGAAAGAATCTTCAAGGAGTCTTCAGGGATTCTTCGGTGAATATTTTGGAGCCTTTACGAAGATATCATTTTCTCAAACTCGAGCATAGTCATTCATGTAATGATGGCCACGTCCGGTGATTCCGGAGGAAACCTTTGGTAGGGGTCCCTTTTTTTTTTTTTTTTTTTTTTTGTGGGGCCCAGGGGTCCAGTTCAGCTGAAGAAAGAATCTTCAAGGAGTCTTCAGGGATTCTTTGGTGAAGATTTTGGCGTCAATACGAAGACTATCATTTTCTCAAACTAGAGCATAGTCATTCATGTAATGATGGCCACCTCTGGCGATCCCGGAGGAAATCTTTGGTAAGGGGTCCTTTTTTTTTTTTTTTTTGTGGGGCCCAGGGGTCCAATTCAGCTGAAGAAAGAATCTTCAAGGAGTCTTCAGGGATTCTTCGGTGAAGATTTTGGCGCCAATACTAAGACTATCATTTTCTCAAACTTGAGCATAGTCATAAAGGCTACCAGCTATATAAATGGTAGAAATTACCCTTGAAATTGAAAAATGACACCTGTTATACTGCTGAAGAAAGAGTCTTCAAGGAGTCTTCAGGGAATCTTGGGTGAGGATTTCGGAGCCAATATGAGGACTATCATTTTCTAAAACTAGAGCATAGTCATTCATGTAATGATGGGCATTTCCGGCGATTCCGGAGGAAATCTCTGGTAAGGGGTCCTTTTTTGTTTTTTTTGTGGGGCCCAGGGGTCCAATTCAGCTGAAGAAAGAATCTTCAAAGAGTCTTCAGGGATTCTTCGGTGAAGATTTTAGAGCCAATACGAAGACTATCATTTTCTCAAACTAGAGCATAGTCATTCATGTAATGATGGCCACCTCCGGTGATTCTGGATGAAATCTTTGGAAAGGGGTCCTCTTTTGTTTTTTGTTTTTTTTGTGGGCCCAGGGGTCCAGTTCAGCTGAAGAAAGAATCTTCAAGGAGTCTTCAGGGATTCTTCGATGAAGATTTTGGCGCCAATACAAAGACTATCATTTTCTCAAACTAGAGCATAGTCATTCATGTAATGATGGCCACCTCCGGCGATTCCGGAGGAAATCTTTGGTAAGGGCTCCTTTTCTGTTTTTTTTTGTGGGGCCCAGGAGTCCAGTTCAGCTGAAGAAAGAATCTTCAAGGAGTCTTCAGGGATTCTTCGGTGAAGATTTTGGCGCCAATACGAACACTATCATTTTCTCAAACTAGAGCATAGTCATTCATGTAATGATGGCCATCTCCGGCGATTCCGGAGGAAATCTTTGGTAAGGGGTCCTTTTTTTTTTGGGGGGGGCCCAGGGGTCCAATTCAGCTGAAAAAAGAATCTTCAAGGAGTCTTCAGGGATTCTTCGGTGAAGATTTTGGCGCCAATACTAAGACTATCATTTTCTCAAACTAGAGCATAGTCATAAAGGCTACCAGCTATATAAAAGGTAGAAATTACCCTTGAAATTGAAAAATGACACATGTTATACTACTGAAGAAAGAGTCTCCAAGGAGTCTTCAGGGAATCTTGGGTGAGGATTTTGGTGCCAAAATGAAGACTATCATTTTCTAAAACTAGAGCATAGTCATTCATGTGATGATGGCCACCTCCGGCGACTCCGGAGGAAATCTTTGGTAAGGGGTCCTTTTTTGTTTTTTTTTGTGGGGCCCAGGGGTCCAATTCAGCTGAAGAAAGAATCTTCAAGGAGTCTTCAGGGATTCTTCGGTGAAGATTTTGGCGCCAATACGAAGACTATCATTTTCTCAAACTAGAGCTTAGTCATTCATGTAATGATGGCCACCTCCGGCGATTCCAGAGGAAATCTTTGGTAAGGGGTCCTTTTTTGTTTTTTTTTTTTTGTGGGGCCCAGGGGTCCAATTCAGCTGAAGAAAGAATCTTCAAGGAGTCTTCAGGGATTCTTCGGTGAAGATTTTGGAGCCAATACGAAGACTATCATTTTCTCAAACTAGAGCATAGTCATTCATGTAATGATGGCCACCTCCGGCGATTCCGGAGGAAATCTTTGGTAGGGGGTCCTTTTTTTTTTTTCGTGGGGCCCAGGGGTCCAGTTCAGCTGAAGAAAGAATCTTCAAGGAGTCTTCAGGGATTCTTCGGTGAAGATTTTTGCGCCGATACGAAGACTATCATTTTCTCAAACTAGAGCATAGTCATTCATGTAATGATGGCCTCCTCAGGCGATTCCGGAGGAAATCTTTGGTAAGGGGTCCTTTTTTTTTTTTTTTTGTGGGGCCCAGGGGTCCAGTTCAGCTGAAGAAAGAATCTTCAAGGAGTCTTCAGGGATTCTTCGGTGAAGATTTTGGCGCCAATACGAAGACTATCATTTTCTCAAACTAGAGCATAGTCATTCATGTAATGATGGCCACCTCCGGCGATTCCGGAGGAAATCTTTGGTAAGGGGTCCTATTTTGTTTTTTTTTTTGTGGGCCCAGTGGTCCAATTCAGCTGAAGAAAGAATCTTCAAGGAGTCTTCAGGGATTCTTCGGTGAATATTTTGGAGCCAATACGAAGACTATCATTTTCTCAAACTAGAGGATAGTCATTCATGTAATGATGGCCACCTCCGGCGATTCCGGAGGAAATCTTTGGTAAGGGGTCTTTTTTTTTTTTTTTTTGTGGGGCCCAGGGGTCCAGTTCAGCTGAAGGAAGAATCTTCAAGGAGTCTTCAGGGATTCTTCGGTGAAGATTTTGGCGCCAATATGAAGACTATCATTTTCTCAAACTAGAGCATAGTCATTCATGTAATGATGGCTACCTCTGGCGATTCCGGAGGAAATCTTTGGTAAGGGGTAGTTTTTTTTTTTTTTTTTTATGGGGCCCAGGAGTCCAATTCAGCTGAAGAAAGAATCTTCAAGGAGTCTTCAGGGATTCTTCGGTGAAGATTTTGGCGCCAATACGAAGACTATAATTTTCTCAAACTAGAGCCTAGTCATTCATGTAATGATGGCCACCTCCGGCGATTCCGGAGGAAATCTTTGGTAAGGGGTCCTTTTTAGTTTTTTTTTGTGGGGCCCAGTGGTCCAATTCAGCTGAAGAAAGAATCTTCAAGGAGTCTTCAGGGATTCTTCGGTGAATATTTTGGAGCCAATACGAAGACTATCATTTTCTCAAACTAGAGCATAGTCATTCATGTAATGATGGCCACCTCCGGCGATTCCGGAGGAAATCTTTGGTAAGGGGTCCTTTTTTTTTTTTTTTTTTTGTTGGGCCCAGGGGTCCAGTTCAGCTGAAGAAAGAATCTTCAAGGAGTCTTCAGGGATTCTTCGGTGAAGATTTTGGCGCCAATACGAAGACGATCATTTTCTCAAACTAGAGCATAGTCATTCATGTAATGATGGCCACCTCCGGCGATTCCGGAGGAAATCTTTGGGAAGGGGTCCTTTTTTGTTTTGTTTTTTTGTGGGGTCCAGGGGTCCAATTCAGCTGAAGAAAGAATCTTCAAGGAGTCTTCAGGGATTCTTCGGTGAAGATTTTGGCGCCAATACTAAGACTATAATTTTCTCAAACTAGAGCATAGTCATAAAGGCTACCAGCTATATAAATGGTAGAAATTACCCTTGAAATTGAAAAATGACACCTGTTATACTGCTGAAGAAAGAGTCTTCAAGGAGTCTTCAGGGAATCTTGGGTGAGGATTCTGGAGCCAATATGAAGACTATCATTTTCTAAAACTAGAGCATTGTCATTCATGTAATGATGGCCACCTCCGGCGATTCCGGAGGAAATCTTTGGTAAGGGGTCCTTTTTTGTTTTTTTTTTTTTGTGGGGCCCAGGGGTCCAATTCAGCTGAAGAAAGAATCTTCAAAGAGTCTTCAGGGATTCTTCGGTGAAGATTTTGGAGCCAATACGAAGACTATCATTTTCTCAAACTAGAGCATAGTCATTCATGTAATGATGGCCACCTCCGGCGATTCCGGAGGAAATCTTTGGTAAGGGGTCATTTTTTTTTTTTTTTGTGGGGCCCAGTGGTCCAATTCAGCTGAAGAAAGAATCTTCAAGGAGTGTTCAGGGATTCTTCGGTGAATATTTTGGAGCCAATACGACGACTATCATTTTCTCAAACTAGAGCATAGTCATTCATGTAATGATGGCCACCTCCGGCGATTCCGGAGGAAATCTTTGGTAGTGTTTTTTTTTTTTTTTTTTTTTTTTTTGTGGGGCCCAGGGGTCCAGTTCAGCTGAAGAAAGAATCTTCAAGGAGTCTTCAGGGATTCTTCGGTGAAGATTTTGGCGCCAATACGAAGACTATAATTTTTTCAAACTAGAGCATAGTCATTCATGTAATGATGGCCACCTCCGGCGATTCCGGAGGAAATCTTTGGTAAGGGGTAGTTTTTTTTTTTTTTTTTTTGTGGGGCCCAGGAGTCCAATTCAGCTGAAGAAAGAATATTCACGGAGTCTTCAGGGATTCTTCGGTGAAGATTTTGGCGCCAATACGACGACTATCATTTTCTCAAACTAGAGCATAGTCATTCATGTAATGATGGCCACCTCCGGCGATTCCGGAGGAAATCTTTGTAAGGGGTCCTTTTTTTTTCTTTTTTTTGTGGGGCCCAGGGGTCCAGTTCAGCTGAAGAAAGAATCTTCAAGGAGTCTTCAGGGATTCTTCGGTGAAGATTTTGGCGCCAATACGAAGACTAACATTTTCTCAAACTAGAGCATAGTCATTCATGTAATGATGGCTACCTCCGGCGATTCCGGAGGAAATCTTTGGTAAGGGGTCCTTTTTTGTTTTTTTTTTTGTGGGGACCAGGGGTCCAATTCAGCTGAAGAAAGAATCTTCAAGGAGTCTTCAGGGATTCTTCGGTGAATATTTTGGAGCCTTTACGAAGATATCATTTTCTCAAACTCGAGCATAGTCATTCATGTAATGATGGCCACGTCCGGTGATTCCGGAGGAAACCTTTGGTAGGGGTCCCTTTTTTTTTTTTTTTTTTTTTTTGTGGGGCCCAGGGGTCCAGTTCAGCTGAAGAAAGAATCTTCAAGGAGTCTTCAGGGATTCTTTGGTGAAGATTTTGGCGTCAATACGAAGACTATCATTTTCTCAAACTAGAGCATAGTCATTCATGTAATGATGGCCACCTCTGGCGATCCCGGAGGAAATCTTTGGTAAGGGGTCCTTTTTTTTTTTTTTTTTGTGGGGCCCAGGGGTCCAATTCAGCTGAAGAAAGAATCTTCAAGGAGTCTTCAGGGATTCTTCGGTGAAGATTTTGGCGCCAATACTAAGACTATCATTTTCTCAAACTTGAGCATAGTCATAAAGGCTACCAGCTATATAAATGGTAGAAATTACCCTTGAAATTGAAAAATGACACCTGTTATACTGCTGAAGAAAGAGTCTTCAAGGAGTCTTCAGGGAATCTTGGGTGAGGATTTCGGAGCCAATATGAGGACTATCATTTTCTAAAACTAGAGCATAGTCATTCATGTAATGATGGGCATTTCCGGCGATTCCGGAGGAAATCTCTGGTAAGGGGTCCTTTTTTGTTTTTTTTTGTGGGGCCCAGGGGTCCAATTCAGCTGAAGAAAGAATCTTCAAAGAGTCTTCAGGGATTCTTCGGTGAAGATTTTAGAGCCAATACGAAGACTATCATTTTCTCAAACTAGAGCATAGTCATTCATGTAATGATGGCCACCTCCGGTGATTCTGGATGAAATCTTTGGAAAGGGGTCCTCTTTTGTTTTTTGTTTTTTTTGTGGGCCCAGGGGTCCAGTTCAGCTGAAGAAAGAATCTTCAAGGAGTCTTCAGGGATTCTTCGATGAAGATTTTGGCGCCAATACAAAGACTATCATTTTCTCAAACTAGAGCATAGTCATTCATGTAATGACGGCCACCTCCGGCGATTCCGGAGGAAATCTTTGGTAAGGGCTCCTTTTCTGTTTTTTTTTGTGGGGCCCAGGAGTCCAATTCAGCTGAAGAAAGAATCTATAAGGAGTCTTCAGGGATTCTTCGGTGAAGATTTTGGCGCCAATACGAAGACTATCATTTTCTCAAACTAGAGCTTAGTCATTCATGTAATGATGGTGACCTCCGGTGATTCCGGAGGAAATCTTTGGTAAGGGGTCCTTTTTAGTTTTTTTTTTGTGGGCCCAGGGGTCCAATTCAGCTGAAGAAAGAATCTTCAAGGAGTCTTCAGGGATTCTTCGGTGAAGATTTTTGAGCCAATACGAAGACTATCATTTTCTCAAACTAGAGCATAGTCATTCATGTAATGATGGCCACCTCCGGCGATTCCGGAGGAAATCTTTGGTAGGGGGTCCTTTTTTTTTTTTTTTTTTCGTTGGGCCCAGGGGTCCAGTTCAGCTGAAGAAAGAATATTCAAGGAGTCTTCAGGGATTCTTCGGTGAAGATTTTGGCGCCAATACGAAGACTATCATTTTCTCAAACTAGAGTATAGTCATTCATGTAATGATGGCCACCTGCGGCGATTCCGGAGGAAATCTTTGGTAAGCTGTCCTTTTTTTTTTTTTTTTTTTTTTTATGGGGCCAAGGGGTCCAATTTAGCTGAAGAAAGAATCTTCAAGGAGTCTTCAGGGATTCTTCGGTGAAGATTTTGGCGCCAATACTAAGACTATCATTTTATCAAACTAGAGCATAGTCATAAAGACTACCAGCTATATAAATGGTACAAATTACCCTTGAAATTGAAAAATGACACCTGTTATACTGCTGAAGAAAGAGTCTTCAAGGAGTCTTCAGGGAATCTTGGGTGAGGATTTTGGAGCCAATATGAGGACTATCATTTTCTCAAACTAGAGCATAGTCATTCATGTAATGATGGCCACCTCCGGCGATTCCGGAGGAAATCTTTGGTAGGGGGTCCTTTTTTTTTTTCGTGGGGCGCAGGGGTCCAGTTCAGCTGAAGAAAGAATCTTCAAGGAGTCTTCAGGAATTCTTCGGTGAAGATTTTGGAGCCAATACGAAGACTATCATTTTCTCAAACTAGAGCATAGTCATTCATGTAATGATGGCCACCTCCGGCGATTCCGGAGGAAATCTTTTGTAAGGGGTCCTTTTTTGTTTTTTTTTTTTTTTTTTTTTTTTTTTGTGGGGCCCAGGGGTCCAATTCAGCTGAAGAAAGAATCTTCAAGGAGTCTTCAGGGATTCTTCGATGAAGATTTTGGCGCCAATACTATGACTATCATTTTCTCAAACTAGAGCATAGTCATAAAGGATACCAACTACATAAATGGTAGAAATTACCCTTGAAATTGAAAAATGACACCTGTTATACTGCTGTAGAAAGAGTCTTCAAGGAGTCTTCAGGGAATCTTGGGTGATGATTTTGGAGCCAATATGAAGACTATCATTTTCTAAAACTAGAGCATAGTCATTCATGTAATGATGGCCACCTCCGGCGATTCCGGAGGAAATCTTTGGTAAGGGGTCCTTTTTATTTTTTTTTTTGTGGGGCCCAGGGGTCCAATTCAGCTGAAGAAAGAATCTTCAAAGAGTCTTCAAGGATTCTTCGGTGAAGATTTTGGCGCCAATACAAAGACTATAATTTTCTCAAAGTAGAGCATAGTCATTCATGTAATGATGGCCACCTCCGGCGATTCCGGAGGAAATCTATGGTAAGGGGTCCTTTTTTTTTTTTGTGGGGCCCAGGGGTCCAGTTCAGCTGAAGAAAGAATCTTCAAGGAGTCTTCAGGGATTCTTCGGTGAAGATTTTGGCGCCAATACGAACACTATCATTTTCTCAAACTAGAGCATAGTCATTCATGTAATGATGGCCACCTCCGGCGAATCCAGAGGAAATCTTTGGTAAGGGGTCCTTTTTTTTGGGGGGGGGGGCCAGGGGTCCAATTCAGCTGAAAAAAGAATCTTCAAGGAGTCTTCAGGGATTCTTCGGTGAAGATTTTGGCGCCAATACTAAGTCTATCATTTTCTCAAACTAGAGCATAGTCATAAAGGCTACCAGCTATATAAATGGTAGAAATTACCCTTGAAATTGAAAAATGACACCTGTTATACTACTGAAGAAAGAGTCTCCAAGGAGTCTTCAGGGAATCTTGGGTGAGGATTTTGGTGCCAAAATGAAGACTATCATTTTCTAAAACTAGAGCATAGTCATTCATGTAATGATGGCCACCTCCGGCGATTCCGGAGGAAATCTTTGGTAAGGGGTCCTTTTTTGTTTTTTTTTTTTTGTGGGGCCCAGGGGTCCAATTCAGCTGAAGAAAGAATCTTCAAGGAGTCTTCAGGGATTCTTCGGTGAAGATTTTGGCGCCAATACGAAGACTATCATTTTCTCAAACTAGAGCTTAGTCATTCATGTAATGATGGCCACCTCCGGCGATTCCAGAGGAAATCTTTGGTAAGGGGTCCGTTTTTTTTTTTTTTTTTTTGTGGGGCCCAGGGGTCCAATTCAGCTGAAGAAAGAATCTTCAAGGAGTCTTCAGGGATTCTTCGGTGAAGATTTTGGAGCCAATACGAAGACTATCATTTTCTCAAACTAGAGCATAGTCATTCATGTAGTGATGGCCACCTCCGGCGATTCCGGAGGAAATCTTTGGTAGGGGGTCCTTTTTTTTTTTTTTTCGTTGGGCCCAGGGGTCCAGTTCAGCTGAAGAAAGAATCTTCAAGGAGTCTTCAGGGATTCTTCGGTGAAGATTTTGGCGCCAATACGAAGATTATCATTTTCTCAAACTAGAGCATAGTCATTCATGTAATGATGGCCACCTCCGGCGATTTCGGAGGAAATCTTTGGTAAGGGGTCCTTTTTTTTTTTTTTTTTGTGGGGCCCAGGGGTCCAGTTCAGCTGAAGAAAGAATCTTCAAGGAGTCTTCAGGGATTCTTCGGTGAAGATTTTGGCGCCAATACGAAGACTATCATTTTCTCAAACTAGAGCATAGTCATTCATGTAATGATGGCCACCTCCGGCGATTCCGGAGGAAATCTTTGGTAAGGGGTCCTATTTTGTTTTTTTTTTTGTGGGGCCCAGTGGTCCAATTCAGCTGAAGAAAGAATCTTCAAGGAGTCTTCAGGGATTCTTCGGTGAATATTTTGGAGCCAATACGAAGACTATCATTTTCTCAAACTAGAGCATAGTCATTCATGTAATGATGGCCACCTCCGGTGATTCCGGAGGAAACCTTTGGTAGGGGGTCCTTTTTTTTTTTTTTTTTTTTTTTTTTTGTGGGGCCCAGGGGTCCAGTTCAGCTGAAGAAAGAATCTTCAAGGAGTCTTCAGGGATTCTTTGGTGAAGATTTTGGCGTCAATACGAAGACTATCATTTTCTCAAACTAGAGCATAGTCATTCATGTAATGATGGCGACCTCTGGCGATCACGGAGGAAATCTTTGGTAAGGGGTCCTTTTTTTTTTTTTTGTGGGGCCCAGGGGTCCAATTCAGCTGAAGAAAGAATCAAGGAGTCTTCAGGGATTCTTCGGTGAAGATTTTGGCGCCAATACTAAGACTATCATTTTCTCAAACTAGAGCATAGTCATAAAGGCTACCAGCTATATAAATGGTAGAAATTACCCTTGAAATTGAAAAATGACACCTGTTATACTGCTGAAGAAAGAGTCTTCAAGGAGTCTTCAGGGAATCTTGGGTGAGGATTCTGGAGCCAATATGAAGACTATCATTTTCTAAAACTAGAGCATTGTCATTCATGTAATGATGGCCACCTCCGGCGATTCCGGAGGAAATCTTTGGTAAGGGGTCCTTTTTTGTTTTTTTTTTTTTGTGGGGCCCAGGGGTCCAATTCAGCTGAAGAAAGAATCTTCAAAGAGTCTTCAGCGATTCTTCGGTGAAGATTTTGGAGCCAATAAGAAGACTAACATTTTCTCAAACTAGAGCATAGTCATTCATGTAATGATGGCCACCTCCGGCGATTCCGGTGGAAATCTTTGGTAAGGGGTCCTTTTTTTTTTTTGTGGGGCCCAGGGATCCAGTTCAGCTGAAGAAAGAATCTTCAAGGAGTCTTCAGGGATTCTTCGGTGAAGATTTTGGCGCCAACACGAAGACTATCATTTTCTCAAACTAGAGCATAGTCATTCATGTAATGATGGCCACCTCCGGCGATTCCAGAGGAAATCTTTGGCAAGGGGTCCTTTTTTGTTTTTTTTTTTTTTGTGGGGCCCAGGGGTCCAATTCAGCTGAAGAAAGAATCTTCAAAGAGTCTTCAGGGATTCTTCGGTGAAGATTTTGGAGCCAATACGAAGACTATCATTTTCTGAAACTAGAGCATAGTCATTCATGTAATGATGGCCACCTCCGGCGATTTCGGAGGAAATCTTTGGTAGTGTTTTTTTTTTTTTTTTTTTGTGGGGCCCAGGGGTCCAGTTCAGCTGAAGAAAGAATCTTCAAAGAGTCTTCAGGGATTCTTCGGTGAAGATTTTGGAGCCAATACGAAGACTATCATTTTCTCAAACTAGAGCATAGTCATTCATGTAATGATGGCCACCTCCGGCGATTCCAGAGGAACTCTTTGGTAAGGGGTCCTTTTTTGTTTTTGTTTTTTTTTTGTGGGGCCCAGGGGTCCAGTTCAGCTGAAGAAAGAATCTTCAAGGAGTCTTCAGGGATTCTTCGGTGAAGATTTTGCGCCAATACGAAGACTATCATTTTCTCAAACTAGAGCATAGTCATTCATGTAATGATGGCCACCTCCGGCGATTCCGGAGGAAATCTTTGGTAAGGGGTCCTTTTTTGTTTTTTTTGGGGGGGCCCAGGGGTCCAATTCAGCTGAAGAAAGAATCTTTAATGAGTCTACAGGGATTCTTCGGTGAAGATTTTGGAGCCAATACGAAGACAATCATTTTCTCAAACTAGAGCATAGTCATTCATGTAATGATGGCCACCTCTGGCGATTCTGGAGGAAATCTTTGGTAAGGGGTCCTTTTTTTTTTTTTTGTGGGGCCCAGGGGTCCAGTTCAGCTGAAGAAAGAATCTTCAAGGAGTCTTCAGGGATTCTTCGGTGAAGATTTTGGCGCCAATACGAAGACTATCATTTTCTCAAACTAGAGCATAGTCATTCATGTAATGATGGCCACCTCCAGTGATTCCGGAGGAAATCTTTGGTAAGGGGTCCTTTTTTGTTTTTTTTGTGGGTCCCAGGGGTCCAATTTAGATGAAGAAAGAATCTTTAAGGAGTCTTCAGGGATTCTTCGGTGAAGATTTTGGCGCCAATACGAAGACTATCATTTTCTCAAACTAGAGCTTAGTCATTCATGTAATAATGGCCACCTCCGGCGATTCCGGAGGAAATCTTTGGTAAGGGGTCCTTTTTTGTTTTTTTTTGTGGGGCCCAGGGGTCCAATTCAGCTGAAGAAAGAATCTTCAAGGAGTCTTCAGGGATTCTTCGGTGAAGATTTTGGCGCCAATACGAAGACTATCATTTTCTCAAACTAGAGCATAGTCATTCATGTAATGATGGCCACCTCCGGCGATTCTGGAGGAAATCTTTGGTAGGGGGTCCTTTTTTTTTCGTGGGGCCCAGGGGTCCAGTTCAGCTGAAGAAAGAATCTTCAAGGAGTCTTCAGGGATTCTTCGGTGAAGATTTTGGCACCAATACGAAGACTATCATTTTCTCAAACTAGAGCTTAGTCATTCATGTAATTATGGCCACCTCCGGCGATTCCGGAGGAAATCTTTGGTAAGGGGTACTTTTTTTTTTTTTTTTTGTGGGGCCCAGGGGTCCAGTTCAGATGAAGAAAGAATCTTCTAGGAGTCTTCAGGGATTCTTCAGTGAAGATTTTGGCACCAATACGAAGTCTATCATTTTCTCAAACTAGAGCATAGTCATTCATGTAATGATGGCTACCTCCTGCGATTCCGGAGGAAATCTTTGGTAAGGGGTATTTTTTTTTTTTTTGTGGGGCCCAGGAGTCCAATTCAGATGAAGAAAGAATCTTCAAGGAGTCTTCAGGGATTCTTCGGTGAAGATTTTGGCGCCAATACGAACACTATCATTTTCTAAAACTAGAGCATAGTCATTCATGTAATGATGGCCACCTCCGGCGGTTCCGGAGGAAATCTTTGGTAAGGGGTCCTTTTTTGTTTTTTTTTGTGGGGCCCAGGGGTCCAATTCAGCTGAAGAAAGAATCTTCAAGGAGTCTTCAGGGATTCTTCGGTGAAGATTTTGGCGCCAATACGAAGACTATCATTTTCTCAAACTAGAGCTTAGTCATTCATGTAATGATGGCCACCTCCGGCGATTCCGGAGGAAATCTTTGGTAAGGGGTCCTTTTATGTTTTTTTTTGTGGGGCCCAGAAGTCCAATTCAGCTGAAGAAAGAATCTTCAAGGAGTCTTCAGGGATTCTTCGGTGAAGATTTTGGCGCCAATACGAAGACTATCATTTTCTCAAACTAGAGCTTAGTCATTCATGTAATGATGGCCACCTCCGGCGATTCCGGAGGAAATCTTTGGTAAGGGGTCCTTTTTTGTTTTTTTTTTTGTGGGGCCCAGGGGTCCAATTCAGCTGAAGAAAGAATCTTCAAGGAGTCTTCAGGGATTCTTCGGTGAAGATTTTGAACCCAATACGAAGACTGTCATTTTCTCAAACTAGAGCATAGTCATTCATGTAATGATGGCCACCTCCGGCGATTCCGGAGGAAATCTTTGGTAGGGGGTCCTTTTTCTTTTTTCGTGGGGCCCAGGGGTCCAGTTCAGCTGAAGAAAGAATCTTCAAGGAGTCTTCAGGGATTCTTCGGTGAAGATTTTGGCGCCAATACGAAGACTATCATTTTCTCAAACAAGAGCATAGTCATTCATGTAATGATGGCCACCTCCGGCGATTCCGTAGGAAATCTTTGGAAAGGGGTCCTTTTTTTTTTTTTTTTTTTGTGGGGCCCAGGGGTCCAGTTCAGCTGAAGAAAGAATCTTCAAGGAGTCTTCAGGGATTCTTCGGTGAATATTTTGGAGCCAATACGAAGACTATCATTTTCTCAAACTAGAGCATAGTCATTCATGTAATGATGGCCACCTCTGGCGATTCCAGGGGAAATCTTTGGTATGGGGTCCTTTTTTGTTTTTTGTTTTTTTTTGTGGGGCCCAGGGGTCCAGTTCAGCTGAAGAAAGAATCTTCAAGGAGTCTTCAGGGATTCTTCGGTGAAGATTTTGCGCCAATACGAAGACTATCATTTTCTCAAACTAGAGCATAGGCATTCATGTAATGATGGCCACCTCCGACGATTCCGGAGGAAATATTTGGTAAGGGGTCCTTTTTTGTTTTTTTTGGGGTGGCCCAGGGGTCCAATTCAGCTGAAGAAAGAATCTTCAAGGAGTCTTCAGGGATTCTTCGGTGAAGATTTTGGAGCCAATACGAAGACTATCATTTTCTCAAACTAGAGCATAGTCATTCATGTAATGATGGCCACCTCCGGCGATTCCGGAGGATATCTTTGCTAAGGGGTCCTTTTTTGTTTTTTTTGTGGGTTACAGGGGTCCAATTCAGCTGAAGAAAGAATCTTCAAGGAGTCTTCAGGGATTCTTCGGTGAATATTTAGAAGCCAATACGAAGACTATCATTTTCTCAAACTAGAGCATAGTCATTCATGTAATGATGGCCACCTCCGGCGATTCCGGAGGAAATCTTTGTAAGGGGTCCTTTTTTGTTTTTTTTTGTGGGGCCCAGTGGTCCAATTCAGCTGAAGAAAGAATCTTCAAGGAGTCTTCAGGGATTCTTCGGTGAATATTTTGGAGCCAATACGAAGACTATCATTTTCTCAAACTAGAGCATAGTCATTCATGTAATGATGGCCACCTCCGGCGATTCCGGAGGAAATCTTTGGAAGTGTTTTTTTTTTTTTTTTTTTTTTTTTGTGGGGCCCAGGGGTCCAATTCAGCTGAAGAAAGAATCTTCAAGGAGTCTTCAGGGATTCTTTGGTGAAGATTTTGGCGCCAATACGAAGACTATCATTTTTTTCAAACTAGAGCATAGTCATTCATGTAATGATGGCTACCTCCGGGTATTCCGGAGGAAATCTTTGGTAAGGGGTAGTTTTTTGTTTTTTTTTGTGGGGCCCAGGAGTCCAATTCAGCTGAAGAAAGAATATTCAAGGAGTCTTCAGGGATTCTTCGGTGAAGATTTTGGCGCCAATACGAAGACTATCATTTTCTCAAACTAGAGCATAGTCATTCATGTAATGATGGCCACCTCCGGCGATTCCGGAGGAAATCTTTGGTAAGGGGTCCTTTTTTGTTTTTTTTTGTGGGGCCCAGTGGTCCAATTCAGCTGAAGAAAGAATCTTCAAGGAGTCTTCAGGGATTCTTCAGTGAATATTTTGGAGCCAATACGAAGACTATCATTTTCTCAAACTAGAGCATAGTCATTCATGTAATGATGGCCACCTCCGGCGATTCCGGAGGAAATCTTTGGTAAGGGGTCCTTTTTTGTTTTTTTTTGTGGGGCCCAGGGTTCCAATTAAGCTGAAGAAAGAATCTTCAAAGAGTCTTCAGGGATTCTTCGGTGAAGATTTTGGAGCCAATACGAAGACTATCATTTTCTCAAACTAGAGCATAGTCATTCATGTAATGATGGCCAACTTCGGCGATTCCGGAGGAAATCTTTGGTAAGGGGTCCTTTTTTTTTTTTTTTTTTTGTGGGGCCCAGGGGTACAGTTCAGCTGAAGAAAGAATCTTCAAGGAGTCTTCAGGGATTTTTCGGTGAAGATTTTGCGCCAATATGAAGACTATCATTTTCTCAAACTAGAGCGTAGTCATTCATGTAATGATGGCCACCTCCGGGGATTCCGGAGGAAATCTTTGGTAAGGGGTCCTTTTTTGTTTTTTTTTTGTGGGGCCCAGGGGTCCAATTCAGCTGAAGAAAGAATCTTCAAGGAGTCTTCAGGGATTCTTCGGTGAAGATTTTGGTGCCAATACGAAGACTATCATTTTCTCAAACTAGAGCTTAGTCATTCATGTAATGATGGCCACCTCCGGCGATTCTGGAGGAAATCTTTGGTATGGGGTCCTTTTTTTTTTTTTTTTGTGGGGCCCAGTGGTCCAGTTCAGCTGAAGAAAGAATCTTCAAGGAGTCTTCAGGGATTTTTTCGTGAAGATTTTGGCGCCAATACGAAGATATCATTTTCTCAAACTAGAGCATAGTCATTCATGTAATGATGGCCATCTCCGGTGATTCAGGAGGAAACCTTTGGTAGGGGGTCCTTTTTTTTTTTTTTTTTTTGTGGGGCCCAGGGGTCCAGTTCAGCTGAAGAAAGAATCTTCAAGGAGTCTTCAGGGATTCTTCGGTGAAGATTTTGGCGTCAATACGAAGACTATCATTTTCTCAAACTAGAGCATAGTCATTCATGTAATGATGGCCACCTCTGGCGATCCCGGAGGAAATCTTTGGTAAGGGGTCCTTTTTTTTTTTTTTTTTTTTGTGTGGGGCCCAGGGGTCCAATTCAGCTGAAGAAAGAATCTTCAAGGAGTCTTCAGGGATTCTTCGGTGAAGATTTTGGCGCCAATACTAAGACTATCATTTTCTCAAACTAGAGCATAGTCATAAAGGCAATCAGCTATATAAATGGTAGAAATTACCCTTGAAATTGAAAAATGACACCTGTTATACTGCTGAAGAAAGAGTCTTCAAGGAGTCTTCAGGGAATCTTAGGTGAAGATTTTGGAGCCAATATGAGGACTATCATTTTCTAAAACTTGAGGGTAGTCATTCATGTAATGATGGCCACCTCCGGCGATTCCGGAGGAAATCTCTGTAAGGGGTCCTTTTTTGTTTTTTTTTTTTTTGTGGGGCCCAGGGGTCGAATTCAGCTGAAGAAAGAATCTTCAAAGAGTCTTCAGGGATTCTTCGGTGAAGATTTTGGAGCCAATACGAAGACTATCATTTTCTCAAACTAGAGCATAGTCATTCATGTAATGATATCCACCTCCGGAGATTCCGGAGGAAATCTTTGGTAAGGGGTCCTTTTTTTTTTTTTTTTTTTTTGTAGGGCCCAGGGGTCCAATTCAGCTGAAGAAAGAATCTTCAAGGAGTCTTCAGGGATTCTTCGGTGAAGATTTTGGAGCCAATACGAAGACTATCATTTTCTCAAACTAGAGCATAGTCATTCATGTAATGATGGCCACCTCCGGCGATTCCGGAGGAAATCTTTGGAAAGGGATCCTTTTTTGTTTTTTTTTTTTTTGTGGGGCCCAGGGGTCCAATTCAGCTGAAGAAAGAATCTTCAAGGAGTCTTCAGAGATTCTTCGGTGAAGATTTTGGAGCCAATACTAAGACTATCATTTTCTCAAACTAGAGCATAGCCATTCATGTAATGATGGCCACCTCCGGCGATTCCGGAGGAAATCTTTGGTAAGGGGTCCTTTTTTTTTTTTTTGTGGGGCCCAGGGGTACAGTTCAGCTGAAGAAAGAATCTTCAAGGAGTCTTCAGGGATTCCTCGGTGAAGATTTTGGCGCCAATACGAAGACTATCATTTTCTCAAACTAGAGCATAGTCATTCATGTAATGATGGCCACCTTCGGCGATTCCGGAGGAAATCTTTGGTAAGGGGTCCTTTTTTGCTTTTTTTTGTGGGGCCCAGTGGTCCAATTCAGCTGAAGAAAGAATCTTCAAGGAGTCTTCAGGGATTCTTCGGTGAATATTTTGGAGCCAATACGAAGACTATCATTTTCTCAAACTAGAGCATAGTCATTCATGTAATGATGGCCACCTACGGCGATTCCGGAGGAAATCTTTGGTAAGGGGTCCTTTTTTTTTTTTTTTTTTTTTGTGGGGCCCAGGGGTCCAATTCAGCTGAAGAAAGAATCTTCAAGGAGTCTTCAGGAATTCTTCGGTGAAGATTTTGGCGCCAATACTAAGACTATCATTTTCTCAAACTAGAGCATAGTCATAAAGGCTACCAGCTATATAAATGGTAGAAATTACCCTTGAAATTGAAAAATGACACCTGTTATACTGCTGAAGAAAGAGTCTTCAAGGAGTCTTCAGTGAATCTTGGGTGAGGATTTTGGAGCCAATATGAAGACTATCATTTTCTAAAACTAGAGCATAGTCATTCATGTAATGATGGCCACCTCCGGCGATTCTGGAGGAAATCTTTGGTAAGGGGTCCCTTTTTTTTTTTTTGTGGGGCCCAGGGTTCCAATTCAGCTGAAGAAAGAATCTTCAAAGAGTCTTCAGGGATTCTTCAGTGAAGATTTTGGAGCCAACACGAAGAATATCATTTTCTCAAACTAGAGCATAGTCATTCATGTAATGATGGGCACCTGCGGCGATTCCGGAGGAAATCTTTGGTAAAGGGTCCTTTTTTTTTTTTTTTTGGGCCCAGGGGTCCAGTTCAGCTGAAGAAAGAATCTTCAAGGAGTCTTCAAGGAATCTTCGTTGAAGATTTTGGCGCCAATAAGAAGACTATCTTTTTCTCAAACTAGAGCATAGTCATTCATGTAATGATGGCCACCTCCGGCGATTCCGGAGGAAATCTTTGGTGAGGGGTCCTTTTTTGTTTTTTTTTTTTGTGGGGCCCAGTTGTCCAATTCAGCTGAAGAAAGAATATTCAAGGAGTCTTCAGGGATTCTTCGGTGAAGATTTTGGCGCCAATACGAAGTCTATCATTTTCTCAAACTAGAGCTTAGTCATTCATGTAATGATGGCTACCTCCGGCGATTCCGGAGGAAATCTTTGGTAGGAGGTCCTTTTTTTTTTTTTCGTGGGGCCCAGGGGTCCAGTTCAGCTGAAGAAAGAATCTTCAAAGAGTCTTCAGGGATTTTTTGGTGAAGATTTTGGCGCCAATACGAAGACTATCATTTTCTCAAACTAGAGCATTGTCATTCAAGTAATGATGGCCACCTCCGGCGATTCCGGAGGAAATCTTTGGTAAGGGGTCCTTTTTTTTTTTTTGTAGGGCCCAGGGGTCCAATTCAGCTGAAGAAAGAATCTTCAAGGAGTCTTCAGGGATTCTTCGGTGAAGATTTTGGCGCCAATACTAAGACTATCATTTTCTCAAACTAGAGCATAGTCATAAAGGCTACCAGCTATATAAATGGTAGAAATTACCCATGAAATTGAAAAATGACACCTGTTATACTGCTGAAGAAAGAGTCTTCAAGGAGTCTTCAGGGAATCTTGGGTGAGGATTTTGGAGCCAACATGAAGACTATCATTTTCTAAAACTAGGGCATAGTCATTCATGTAATGATGGCCACCTCCGGCGATTCCGGAGGAAATCTTTGGTAAGGGGTCCTTTTTTGTTTTTTTTTGGTGGGGCCCAGGGTTCCAATTCAGCTGAAGAAACAATCTTCAAAGAGTCTTCAGGGATTCTTCGGTGAAGATTTTGGAGCCAATACGAAGACTATCATTTTCTCAAACTAGAGCATAGTCATTCATGTAATGATGGCCACCTCCGGCGATTCCGGAGGAAATCTTTTGTAAGGGGTCCTTTTTTTTTTTGTGGGGCCCAGGGGTCCAGTTCAGCTGAAGAAAGAATCTTCAAAGAGTCTTCAGGGATTCTTCGGTGAAGATTTTGGCGCCAATACGAAGACTAACATTTTCTCAAACTAGAGCATAGTCATTCATGTAATGATGGCTACCTCCGTCGATTCCGGAGGAAATCTTTGGTAAGGGGTCCTTTTTTGTTTTTTTTTTTCTGGGGCCCAGGGGTCCAATTCAGCTGAAGAAAGAATCTTCAAGGAGTCTTCAGGGATTCTTCGGTGAATATTTTGCAGCCAATACGAAGATATCATTTTCTCAAACTAGAGCATAGTCATTCATGTAATGATGGGCACCTCCGGTGATTCCGGAGGAAACCTTTGGTAGGGGGTCCTTTTTTTTTTTTTTTTTTTTTGTGGAGCCCAGGGGTCCAGTTCAGCTGAAGAAAGAATCTTCAAGGAGTCTTCAGGGATTCTTTGGTGAAGATTTTGGCGTCAATACGAAGACTATCATTTTCTCAAACTAGAGCATAGTCATTCATGTAATGATGGCCACCTCCGGCGATCCCGGAGGAAATCTTTGGTAAGGGGTCCTTTTTTTTTTTTTTTTTTTGTGGGGCCCAGGGGTCCAATTCAGCTGAAGAAAGAATCTTCAAGGAGTCTTCAGGGATTCTTCGGTGGAGATTTTGGCGCCAATACTAAGACTATCATTTTCTCAAACTAGAGCATAGTCATAAAGGCTACCAGCTATATAAATGGTAGAAATTACCCTTGAAATTGAAAAATGACACCTGTTCTACTGCTGAAGAAAGAGTCTTCAAGGAGTCTTCAGGGAATCTTGGGTGAGGATTTTGGAGCCAACATGAGGACTATCATTTTCTGAAACTAGAGCATAGTCATTCATGTAATGATGGGCACCTCCGGCGATTCCGGAGGAAATCTCTGGTAAGGGGTCCTTTTTTGTTTTTTTTTGTGGGGCCCAGGGGTCCAATTCAGCTGAAGAAAGAATCTTCAAAGAGTCTTCAGGGATTCTTCGGTGAAGATTTTGGAGCCAATACGAAGACTATCATTTTCTCAAACTAGAGCATAGTCATTCATGTAATGATGGCCACCTCCGGTGATTCCGGATGAAATCTTTGGTAAGGGGTCCTCTTTTGTTTTTTGTTTTTTTTTGTGGGGCCCAGGGGTCCAGTTCAGCTGAAGAAAGAATCTTCAAGGAGTCTTCAGGGATTCTTCAGTGAAGATTTTGGCGCCAATACGAAGACTGTCATTTTCTCAAACTAGAGCATAGTCATTCATGTAATGATAGCCACCTACGGCGATTCCGGAGGAAATCTTTGGTAAGGGCTCCTTTTTTGTTTTTTTTTTGTGGGGCCCAGGAGTCCAATTCAGCTGAAGAAAGAATCTTCAAGGAGTCTTCAGGGATTCTTCGGTGAAGATTTTGGCGCCAATACGAAGACTATCATTTTCTCAAACTAGAGCTTAGTCATTCATGTAATGATGGCCACCTCCGGCGATTCCGGAGGAAATCTTTGGTAAGGGGTCCTTTTTAGTTTTTTTTTCTGGGGCCCAGGTGTCCAATTCAGCTGAAGAAAGAATCTTCAAGGAGCCTTCAGGGATTCTTCGGTGAAGATTTTGGAGCCAATACGAAGACTATCATTTTCTCAAACTAGAGCATAGTCATTCATGTAATGATGGCCACCTCCGGCGATTCCGGAGGAAATCTTTAGTAGGGGGTCCTTTTTTTTTTTTTTTTTGTGGGGCCCAGGGGTCCAGTTCAGCTGAAGAAAGAATATTCAAGGAGTCTTCAGGGATTCTTCGGTGAAGATTTTGGCGCCAATACTAAGACTATCATTTTCTCAAACTAGAGCATAGTCATAAAGGCTACCAGCTATATAAATGGTAGAAATTACCCTTGAAATTGAAAAATGACACCTGTTATATTGCTGAAGAAAGAGTCTTCAAGGAGTCTTCAGGGATTCTTCGGTGAAGATTTTGGCGTCAATACGAAGACTATCATTTTCTCAAACTAGAGTATAGTCATTCATGTAATGATGGCCACCTCCGGCGATTCCGGAGGAAATCTTTGGTAAGGGGTCCTTTTTTTTTTTTTTTTTTTTTTGTGGGGCCAAGGGGTCCAATTTAGCTGAAGAAAGAATCTTCAAGGAGTCTTCAGGGATTCTTGGTTGAAGATTTTGGCGCCAATACTAAGACTATCATTTTCTCAAACTAGAGCATAGTCATAAAGGCTACCAGCTATATAAATGGTAGAAATTACCCTTGAAATTGAAAAATGACACCTGTTATATTGCTGAAGAAAGAGTCTTCAAGGAGTCTTCAGGGAATCTTGGGTGATGATTTTGGAGCCAATATAAAGACTATCATTTTCTACAACTAGAGCATAGTCATTCATGTAATGATGGCCACCTCCGGCGATTCCGGAGGAAATCTTTGGCAAGGGGTCCTTTTTATTTATTTTTTTTGTGGGGCCCAGGGGTCCAATTCAGCTGAAGAAAGAATCTTCAAAGAGTCTTCAGGGATTCTTCGGTGAAGATTTTGGCGCCAATACAAAGACTATCATTTTCTAAAACTAGAGCATAGTCATTCATGTAATGATGGCCACCTCCGGCGATTCCGGAGGAAATCTTTGGTAAGGGGTCCTTTTTTGTTTTTTTTTTTTGTAGGGCCCAGGGGTCCAATTCAGCTGAAGAAAGAATCTTCAAGGAGTCTTCAGGGATTCTTCGGTGAAGATTTTGGCGCCAATACGAAGACTATCATTTTCTCAAACTAGAGCTTAGTCATTCATGTAATGATGGCCACCTCCGGCGATTCCAGAGGAAATCTTTGGTAAGGGGTCCTTTTTTGTTTTTTTTTTTTTGTGGGGCCCAGGGGTCCAATTCAGCTGAAGAAAGAATCTTCAAGGAGTCTTCAGGGATTCTCCGGTGAAGATTTTGGAGCCATTACGAAGACTATCATTTTCTCAAACTAGAGCATAGTCATTCATGTAATGATGGCCACCTCCGGCGATTCCGGAGGAAATCTTTGGTAGGGGGTCCTTTTTTTTTTTCGTGGGGCCCAGGGGTCCAGTTCAGCTGAAGAAAGTATCTTCGAGGAGTCTTCAGGGATTCTTCGGTGAAGATTTTGGCGCCAATACGAAGACTATCATTTTCTCAAACTAGAGCTTAGTCATTCATGTAATGATGGCCACCTCCGGCGATTCCGGTGGAAATCTTTGGTAAGGGGTCCTTTTTTTTTTTTTTTTTTTTTGTGAGGCCCAGGGGTCCAGTTCAGCTGAAGAAAGAATCTTCAAGGAGTCTTCAGGGATTCTTCGGTGAAGATTTTGGCGCCAATACGAAGACTATCATTTTCTCAAACTAGAGCATAGTCATTCATGTAATGATGGCCACCTCCGGCGATTCTGGAGGAAATCTTTGGTAAGGGGTCCTATTTTGCTTTTTTTTGTGGGGCCCAGTGGTCCAATTCAGCTGAAGAAAGAATCTTCAAGGAGTCTTCAGGGATTCTTCGGTGAATATTTTGGAGCCAATACGAAGACTATCATTTTCTCAAACTAGAGCATAGTCATTCATGTAATGATGGCTACCTTCGGCAATTATTGAGGAAATCTTTGGTAAGGGGTAGTTTTTTTTTTTTTGTGGGGCCCAGGAGTCCAATTCAGCTGAAGAAAGAATCTTCAAGGAGTCTTCAGGTATTCTTCGGTGAAGATTTTGGCGCCAATACGAAGACTATCATTTTCTCAAACTAGAGCCTAGTCATTCATGTAATGATGGCCACCTCCGGCGATTCTGGAGGAAATCTTTGGTAAGGGGTCCTTATTTGTTTTTTTTTGTGGGGCCCAGTGGTCCAATTCAGCTGAAGATAGAATCTTCAAGGAGTCTTCAGGGATTCTTCGGTGAATATTTTGGAGCCAATACGAAGACTATCATTTTCTCAAACTAGAGCATAATCATTCATGTAATGATGGCCACCTCCGGCGATTCTGGAGGAAATCTTTGGTAAGGGGTCCTTTTTTTTTTTTTTTTGTGGGGCCCAGGGGTCCAGTTCAGCTGACGAAAGAATCTTCAAGGAGTCTTCAGGGATTCTTCGGTGAAGATTTTGGCGCCAATACGAAGACTATCATTTTCTCAAACTAGAGCATAGTCATTCATGTAATGATGGCCACCTCCGGCGATTCCGGAGGAAATCTTTGGTAAGGGGTCCTTTTTTGTTTTTTTTTTTGGGGGGGTCCAGGGGTCCAATTCAGCTGAAGAAAGAATCTTCAAGGAGTCTTCAGGAATTCTTCGGTGAAGATTTTGGCGCCAATACTAAGACTATCATTTTCTCAAACTAGAGCATAGTCATAAAGGCTACCAGCTATATAAATGGTAGAAATTACCCTTGAAATTGAAAAATGACACCTGTTATACTGCTGAAGAAAGAGTCTTCAAGGAGTCTTCAGGGAATCTTGGGTGAGGATTCTGGAGCCAATATGTAGACTATCATTTTCTAAAACTAGAGCATTGTCATTCATGTAATGATGGCCACCTCCGGCGATTCCGGAGGAAATCTTTGGTAAGGGGTCATTTTTTTTTTTTTTTTTTTTTTTTTTTGTGGGGCCCAGGGGTCCAATTCAGCTGAAGAAAGAATCTTCAAAGAGTCTTCAGGGATTCTTCGGTGAAGATTTTGGAGCCAATACGAAGACTAACATTTTCTGAAACTAGAGCATAGTCTTTCATGTAATGATGGCCACCTCCGGCGATTCCGGAGGAAATCTTTGGTAAGGGGTCCTTTTTTTTTTTTTTTTTTTGTGGGGCCCATGGGTCCAGTTCAGCTGAAGAAAGAATCTTCAAGGAGTCTTCAGGGATTCTTCGGTGAAGATTTTGCGCCAACACGAAGACTATCATTTTCTCAAACTAGAGCATAGTCATTCATGTAATGATGGCCACCTCCGGCGATTCCGGAGGAAATCTTTGGTAAGGGGTCCTTTTTTTTTTTTTTTTGTGGGGCCCAGGGGTCCAGTTCAGCTGAAGAAAGAATCTTCAAGGAGTCTTCAGGGATTCCTCGGTGAAGATTTTGGCGCCAATACGAAGACTATCATTTTCTCAAACTAGAGCATAGTCATAAAGGCTACCAGCTATATAAATGGTAGAAATTACCCTTGAAATTCAAAAATGACACCTGTTATACTGCTGAAGAAAGAGTCTTCAAGGAGTCTTCAGGGAATCTTGGGTGAGGATTCTGGAGCCAATATGAAGACTATCATTTTGTAAAACTAGAGCATAGTCATTCATGTAATGATGGCCACCTCCGGCGATTCCGGAGGAAATCTTTGGCAAGGGGTACTTTTTTTTTTTTTTTTTTTTTTTGTGGGGCCCAGGGGTCCAATTCAGCTGAAGAAAGAATCTTCAGAGAGTCTTCAGGGATTCTTCGGTGAAGATTTTGGAGCCAATACGAAGACTATCATTTTCTCAAACTACAGTATAGTCATTCATGTAATGATGGCCACCTCCGGCGATTCCGGAGGAAATCTTTGGTAAGGGGTCCTTTTTTGTTTTTTTTTGTGGGGCCCAGTGGACCAATTCAGCTGAAGAAAGAATCTTCAAGGTGTGTTCAAGGATTCTTCGGTGAATATTTTGGAGCCAATACGACGACTATCATTTTCTCAAACTAGAGCATAGTCATTCATGTAATGATGGCCACCTCTGGCGATTCCGGAGGAAATCTTTGTTAGTGTTTTTTTTTTTTTTTTTTTTTTTTGTGGGGCCCAGGGGTCCAATTCAGCTGAAGAAAGAATCTTCAAGGAGTCTTCAGGGATTCTTCGGTGAAGATTTTGGCGCCAATACTAAGACTATCATTTTCTCAAACTAGAGCATAGTCATAAAGGCTACCAGCTATGTAAATGGTAGAAATTACCCTTGAAATTGAAAAATGACACCTGTTCTACTGCTGAAGAAAGAGTCTTCAAGGAGTCTTCAGGGAATCTTGGGTGAGGATTTTGGAGCCAACATGAGGACTATCATTTTCTAAAACTAGAGCATACTCATTCATGTAATGATGGGCACCTCCGGCGATTCCGGAGGAAATCTCTGGTAAGGGGTCCTTTTTTGCTTTTTTTTTGTGGGGCCCAGGGGTCCAATTCAGCTGAGGAAAGAATCTTCAATGAGTCTTCAGGGATTCTTCGGTGAAGATTTTGGAGCCAATACGAAGACTATCATTTTCTCAAACTAGAGCATAGTCATTCATGTAATGATGGCCACCTCCGGTGATTCCGGATGAAATCCTTGGTAAGGGGTCCTCTTTTGTTTTTTGTTTTTTTTGTGGGGCCCAGGGGTCCAGTTCAGCTGAAGAAAGAATCTTCAAGGATTCTTCAGGGATTTTTCAGTGAAGATTTTGGCGCCAATATGAAGACTATCATTTTCTCAAACTAGAGCATAGTCATTCATGTAATGATAGCCACCTCCGGCGATTCCGGAGGAAATCTTTGGTAAGGGCTCCTTTTTTTTTTTTTTTGTGGGGCCCAGGGGTCCAATTCAGCTTAAGAAAGAATCTTCAAGGAGTCTTCAGGGATTCTTCGGTGAAGATTTTGGCGCCAATACGAAGACTATCATTTTCTCAAACTAGAGCTTAGTCATTCATGTAATGATGGCCACCTCCGGCGATTCCGGAGGAAATCTTTGGTAAGGGGTCCTTTTTAGTTTTTTTTTGTGGGGCCAAGGGGTCCAATTCAGCTGAAGAGAGAATCTTCAAGGAGTCTTCAGGGATTCTTCGGTGAAGATTTTGGAGCCAATACGAAGACTATCATTTTCTCAAACTAGAGCATAGTCATTCATGTAATGATGGCCACCTCCGGCGATTCCGGAGGAAATCTTTGGTAGGGGGTCCTTTTTTTTTTTTTTTTTCGTGGGGCCCAGGGGTCCAGTTCAGCTGAAGAAAAAATATTCAAGGAGTCTTCAGGGATTCTTCGGTGAAGATTTTGGCGCCAATACGAAGACTATCATTTTCTCAAACTAGAGTATAGTCATTCATGTAATGATGGCCACCTCCGGCGATTCCGGAGGAAATCTTTGGTAAGGGGTCCTTTTTTTTTTTTTTTTTTGTGGGGCCAAGGGGTCCAATTTAGCTGAAGAAAAAATCTTCAAGGAGTCTTCAGGGATTCTTCGGTGAAGATTTTGGCGCCAATACTAAGACTATTATTTTCTCAAACTAGAGCATAGTCATAAAGGCTACCAGCTATATAAATAGTGGAAATTACCCTTGAAATTTAAAAATGACACCTGTTATACTGCTGAAGAAAGAGTCTTCAAGGAGTCTTCATGGAATCTTGGGTGAGGATTTTGGAGCCAATATGAGGACTATCATTTTCTCAAACTAGAGCATAGTCATTCATGAAATGATGGCCACCTCCGGCGATTCCGGAGGAAATCTTTGGTAGGGGGTCCTTTTTTTTTTTTTTCGTGGGGCGCAGGGGTCCAGTTCAGCTGAAGAAAGAATCTTCAAGGAGTCTTCAGGAATTCTTCGGTGAAGATTTTGGAGCCAATACGAAGACTATCATTTTCTCAAACTAGAGCATAGTCATTCATGTAATGATGGCCACCTCCGGCGATTCCGGAGGAAATCTTTGGTAAGGGGTCCTTTTTTGTTTTTTGTTTTTTTTTTTGTGGGGCCCAGGGGTCCAATTCAGCTGAAGAAAGAATCTTCAAGGAGTCTTCAGGGATTCTTCGATGAAGATTTTGGCGCCAATACTAAGACTATCATTTTCTCAAACTAGAGCATAGTCATAAAGGCTACCAACTATATAAATGGTAGAAATTACCCTTGAAATTGAAAAATGACACCTGTTCTTCTGCTGAAGAAAGAGTCTTCAAGGAGTCTTCAGGGAATCTTGGGTGATGATTTTGGAGCCAATATGAAGACTATCATTTTCTAAAACTAGAGCATAGTCATTCATGTAATGATGGCCACCTCCGGCGATTCCGGAGGAAATCTTTGGTATGGGGTCCTTTTTATTTTTTTTTTTTTGTGTGGCCCAGGGGTCCAATTCAGCTGAAGAAAGAATCTTCAAAGAGTCTTCAGGGATTCTTCGGTGAAGATTTTGGCGCCAATACAAAGACTATAATTTTCTCAAACTAGAGCATAGTCATTCATGTAATGATGGCCACCTCCGGCGATTCCGGAGGAAATCTTTGGTAAGGGGTCCTTTTTTTTTTTTTGTGGGGCCCAGGGGTCCAGTTCAGCTGAAGAAAGAATCTTCAAGGAGTCTTCAGGGATTCTTCGGTGAAGATTTTGGCGCCAATACGAACACTATCATTTTCTCAAACTAGAGCATAGTCATTCATGTAATGATGGCCACCTCCGGCGATTCCGGAGGAAATCTTTGGTAAGGGGTCCTTTTTTTTGGGGGGGGGGCCCAGGGGTCCAATTCAGCTGAAAAAAGAATCTTCAAGGAGTCTTCAGGGATTCTTCGGTGAAGATTTTGGCGCCAATACTAAGAATATCATTTTCTCAAACTAGAGCATAGTCATAAAGGCTACCAGCTATATAAATGGTAGAAATTACCCTTGACATTGAAAAATGACACCTGTTATACTACTGAAGAAAGAGTCTCCAAGGAGTCTTCAGGGAATCTTGGGTGAGGATTTTGGTGCCAAATGAAGGCTATCATTTTCTAAAACTAGAGCATAGTCATTCATGTAATGATGGCCACCTCCGGCGATTCCGGAGGAAATCTTTGGTAAGGGGTCCTTTTTTGTTTTTTTTTTGTGGGGCCCAGGGGTCCAATTCAGCTGAAGAAAGAATCTTCAAGGAGTCTTCAGGGATTCTTCGGTGAAGATTTTGGCGCCAATACGAAGACTATCATTTTCTCAAACTAGAGCTTAGTCATTCATGTAATGATGGCCACCTCCGGCGATTCCAGAGGAAATCTTTGGTAAGGGGTCCTTTTTTGTTTTTTTTTTTTTGTGGGGCCCAGGGGTCCAATTCAGCTGAAGAAAGAATCTTCAAGGAGTCTTCAGGGATTCTTCGGTGAAGATTTTGGAGCCAGTACGAAGACTATCATTTTCTCAAACCAGAGCATAGTCATTCATGTAATGATGGCCACCTCCGGCGATTCCGGAGGAAATCTTTGGTAGGGGGTCCTTTTTTTTTTTCGTGGGGCCCAGGGGTCCAGTTCAGCTGAAGAAAGTATCTTCAAGGAGTCTTCAGGGATTCTTCGGTGAAGATTTTGGCGCCAATACGAAGACTATCATTTTCTCAAACTAGAGCATAGTCATTCATGTAATGATGGCCACCTCCGGCGATTCCGGAGGAAATCTTTGGTATGGGGTCTTTTTTTTTTTTTTTTTTTGTGAGGCCCAGGGGTCCAGTTCATCTGAAGAAAGAGTCTTCAAGGAGTCTTCAGGGAATCTTGGGTGAGGATTTTGGAGCCAATATGAAGACTATCATTTTCTAAAACTAGAGCATAGTCATTCATGTAATGATGGCCACCTCCGGCGATTCCGGAGGAAATCTTTGGTAAGGGGTCCTTTTTTGTTTTTTTTTTTTTTGTGGGGCCCAGGGGTCCAATTCAGCTGAAGAAAGAATCTTCAAGGAGTCTTCAGGGATTCTTCGGTGAATATTTTGAAGACAATACGAAGACTATCATTTTCTCTAACTAGAGCATAGTCATTCATGTAATGATGGCCACCTCCGGCAATTCCGGAGGAAATCTTTGGTAAGGGGTCCTTTTTTGTTTTTTGTTTTTTTTTTTGGGGCCCAGGGGTCCAGTTCAGCTGAAGAAAGAATCTTCAAGGAGTCTTCAGGGATTCTTCGGTGAATATTTTGATGCCAATACGAAGACTATCATTTTCTCAAACTAGAGCATAGTCATTCATGTAATGTTGGCCATCTCCGGCGATTCCACAGGAAATCTTTGCTAAGGGGTCCTTTTTTGTTTTTTTTTGTGGGGCCCAGGTGTCCAATTTAGCTGAAGAAAGAATCTTCAAGGAGTCTTTAGGGATTCTTCGGTGAAGATTTTGGCGCCAATAAAGAATATAATTTTCTCAAACTAGAGCTTAGGCATTCATGTAATAATGGCCACCTCCAGCGATTCCGGAGGAAATCTTTGGTAAGGGGTCCTTTTTTGTTTTTTTTTTTTGTGGGGCCCAGGGGTCCAATTCAGCTGAAGAAAGAATCTTCAAGGAGTCTTCAGGGAATCTTGGGTGAGGATTTTGGAGCCAATATGAAGAATATCATTTTCTAAAACTAGAGCATAGTCATTCATGTAATGATGGCCACCTCCGGCGATTCCGGAGGAAATCTTTGGTAAGGGGTCCTTTTTTGTTTTTTTTTTGTGGGGCCCAGGGGTCCAATTCAGCTGAAGAAAGAATCTTCAAAGAGTCTTCAGGGATTCTTCGGAAAAAGATTTTGGAGCCAATACGAAGACTATCTTTTTCTCAAACTAGAGCATAGTCATTCATGTAATGATGGACATCTCAGGCGATTCCTGAGGAAATCTTTGGTATGGTTTTTTTTTTTTTTTTTTTTTTTGTGGGGCCCAGGGGTCCAGTTCAGCTGAAGAAAGAATCTTCAATGAGGGTTCAGGGATTCTTCAGTGAAGATTTTGGCACAAATACGAAGACTATCATTTTCTCAAACTAGAGCATAGTCATTCATGGAATGATGGCTACCTCCTGCGATTCCGGAGGAAATCTTTGGTAAGGGGTCCTTTTTTTTTTTTTTGTGGGGCCCAGGGGTCCAGTTCAGCTGAAGAAAGAATCTTCAAGGAGTCTTCAGGGATTCCTCGGTGAAGATTTTGGCGCCAATACGAAGACTATCATTTTCTCAAACTAGAGCATAGTCATTCATGTAATGATGGCCACCTCCGGCGATTCCGGAGGAAATCTTTGGTAAGGGGTCCTTTTTTGTTTTTTTTTGTGGGGGCCAGTTGTCCAATTCAGCTGAAGAAAGAATCTTCAAGGAGTCTTCAGGGATTCTTCGGTGAATATTTTGGAGCCAATACGAAGACTATCATTTTCTCAAACTAGAGCATAGTCATTCATGTAATGATGGCCACCTCCGGCGATTCCGGAAGAAATCTTTGGTAAGGGGTCCTTTTTTTTTTTTTTTTTTGTGGGGCCCAGGGGTCCAGTTCAGCTGAAGAAAGAATCTTCAAGGAGTCTTCAGGGAATCTTGGGTGAGGATTTTGGAGCCAATATGAAGAATATCATTTTCTAAAACTAGAGCATAGTCATTCATGTAATGATGGCCACCTCCGGCGATTCCGGAGGAAATCTTTGGTAAGGGGTCCTTTTTTGTTTTTTTTTGTGGGGCCCAGGGGTCCAATTCAGCTGAAGAAAGAATCTTCAAAGAGTCTTCAGGGATTCTTCGGAAAAAGATTTTGGAGCCAATACGAAGACTATCATTTTCTCAAACTAGAGCATAGTCATTCATGTAATGATGGCCACCTCCAGCGATTCCGGAGGAAATCTTTGGTAAGGGGTCCTTTTTTGTTTTTTTTTTGTTGGGGCCAGTTGTCCAATTCAGCTGAAGAAAGAATCTTCATGTAGTCTTCAGGGATTCTTCGGTGAAGATTTTTTCGCCAATACGAAGACTATCATTTTCTCAAACTAGAGCATAGTCATTCATGTAATGATGGCTACCTCCGGCGATTCCGGAGGAAATCTTTGGTAAGGGGTAGTTTTTTGTTTTTTTTTGTGGGGCCCAGGAGTCCAATTCAGCTGAAGAAAGAATATTCAAGGAGTCTTCAGGGATTCTTCGGTGAAGATTTTGGCGCCAATACGAAGACTATCATTTTCTCAAACTAGAGCATAGTCATTCATGTAATGATGGCCACCTCCGGCGATTCCGGAGGAAATCTTTGGTAAGGGGTCCTTTTTTGTTTTGTTTTTTTTGTGGGGCCCAGGGGTCCAGTTCAGCTGAAGAAAGAATCTTCAAGGAGTCTTCAGGGATTCTTCGGTGAAGATTTTGCGCCAATACGAAGACTATCATTTTCTCAAACTAGAGCATAGTCATTCATGTAATGATGGCCACCTACGGCGATTCCGGAGGAAATCTTTGGTAAGGGGTCCTTTTTTTTTTTTTTTTTTTTGTGAGGCCCAGGGGTCCAATTCAGCTGAAGAAAGAATCTTCAAGGAGTCTTCAGGGATTCTTCGGTGAAGATTTTGGCGCCAATACTAAGACTATCATTTTCTCAAACTAGAGCATAGTCATAAAGGCTACCAGCTATATAAATGGTAGAAATTACCCTTGAAATTGAAAAATGACACCTGTTATACTGCTGAAAAAAGAGTCTTCAAGGAGTCTTCAGGGAATCTTGGGTGAGGATTCTGGAGTCAATATGAAGACTATCATTTTCTAAAACTAAAGCATAGTCATTCATGTAATGATGGCCACCTCCGGCGATTCCGGAATAAATCTTTGGTAAGGGGTCCTTTTTTCTTTTTTTTTTTTTTGTGGGGCCCAGGGGTCCAGTTCAGCTGAAGAAAGAATCTTCAAGGAGTCTTCAGGGATTCTTCGGTGAAGATTTTGCGCCAATACGAAGACTATCATTTTCTCAAACTAGAGCATAGTCATTCATGTAATGATGGCCACCTCCGGCGATTCCGGAGGAAATCTTTGGTAAGGGGTCCTTTTTTGTTTTTTTTTGTGGGGGCCCAGGGGTCCAATTCAGCTGAAGAAAGAATCTTCAAAGAGTCTTCAGGGATTCTTCGGTGAAGATTTTGGAGCCAATACGAAAACTATCATTTTCTCAAACTAGAGCATAGTCATTCATGTAATGATGGCCACCTCCGGCGATTCCGGAGGAAATCTTTGGTAAGGGGTCCTTTTTTTTTTTTTTTTTGTGGACCCCAGGGGTCCAGTTCAGCTGAAGAAAGAATCTTCAAGGAGTCTTCAGGGATTCTTCGGTGAAGATTTTGCGCCAATACGAAGACTATCATTTTCTCAAACTAGAGCATAGTCATTCATGTAATGATGGCCACCTCCGGCGATTCCGGAGGAAATCTTCGGTAAGGGGTCCTTTTTTGTTTTTTTTTTGTGGGGCCCAGGGGTCCAATTCAGCTGAAGAAAGAATCTTCAAAGAGTCTTCAGGGATTCTTCGGTGAAGATTTTGGAGCCAATACGAAGACTATCATTTTCTCAAACTAGAGCATAGTCATTCATGTAATGATGGCCACCTCCGGCGATTCCGGAGGAAATCTTTGGTAAGGGGTCCTTTTTTTTTTTTTTTTTTGTGGGGCCCAGGGGTCCAGTTCAGCTGAAGAAAGAATTTTCAAGGAGTCTTCAGGGATTCTTCAGTGAAGATTTTGGCACCAATACGAAGACTATCATTTTCTCAAACTAGAGCATAGTCATTCATGTATTGATGGCTACCTCCTGCGATTCCGGAGGAAATCTTTGGTAAGGGGTCCTTTTTTTTTTTTTTTTTTTTTTTGTGGGGCCCAGGGGTCCAGTTCAGCTGAAGAAAGAATCTTCAAGGAGTCTTCAGGGATTCTTCAGTGAAGATTTTGGCACCAATACGAAGACTATCATTTTCTCAAACTAGAGCATAGTCATTCATGTAATGATAGCCACCTCCGGCGATTCCCGAGGAAATCTTTGGTAAGGGGTCATTTTTTGTTTTTTTTTTGTGGGGCCCAGTGGTCCAATTCAGCTGAAGAAAGAATCTTCAAGGAGTCTTCAGGGATTCTTCGGTGAATATTTTGGAGCCAATACGAAGAATATCATTTTCTCAAACTAGAGCATAGTCATTCATGTAATGATGGCAACCTCCGGCGATTCCGGAGGAAATCTTTGGTAAAGGGTCCTTTTTTTTTTTTTGTGGGGCCCAGGGGTCCAGTTCAGCTGAAGAAAGAATCTTCAAGGAGTCTTCAGGGATTCTTCGGTGAAGATTTTATCGCCAATACGAAGACTATCATTTTCTCAAACTAGAGCTTAGTCATTCATGTAATGATGGCCACCTCCGGCGATTCCAGAGGAAATCTTTGGTAAGGGGTCCTTTTTTGTTTTGTTTTTTTTGTGGGGCCCAGGGGTCCAATTCAGCTGAAGAAAGAATCTTCAAGGAGTCTTCAGGGATTCTTCGGTGAAGATTTTGGAGCCAATACGAAGACTATCATTTTCTCAAACTAGAGCATAGTCATTCATGTAATGATGGCCACCTCCGGCGATTCCGGAGGAAATCTTTGGTAGGGGGTCCTTTTTTTTTTTTTCGTGGGGCCCAGGGGTCCAGTTCAGCTGAAGAAAGTATCTACAAGGAGTCTTCAGGGATTCTTCGGTGAAGATTTTGGCGCCAATACGAAGACTATCATTTTCTCAAACTAGAGCATAGTCATTCATGTAATGATGGCCACCTCCGGCGATTCCGGAGGAAATCTTTGGTAAGGGGTCCTTTTTTTTTTTTTTTTTTGTGAGGCCCAGGGGTCCAGTTCATCTGAAGAAAGAGTCTTCAAGGAGTCTTCAGGGAATCTTGGGTGAGGATTTTGGAGCCAATATGAAGACTATCATTTTCTAAAACTAGAGCATAGTCATTCATGTAATGATGGCCACCTCCGGCGATTCCGGAGGAAATCTTTGGTAATGCGTCCTTTTTTTTTTTTTTTTTTTTTTGTGGGGCCCAGGGGTCCAATTCAGCTGAAGAAAGAATCTTCAAGGAGTCTTCAGGGATTCTTCGGTGAATATTTTGAAGACAATACGAAGACTATAATTTTCTCAAACTAGAGCATAGTCATTCATGTAATGATGGCCACCTCCGGCAATTCCGGAGGAAATCTTTGGTAAGGGGTCCTTTTTTGTTTTTTGTTTTTTTTTTGTGGGGCCCAGGGGTCCAGTTCAGCTGAAGAAAGAATCTTCAAGGAGTCTTCAGGGATTCTTCGGTGAATATTTTGATGCCAATACGAAGACTATCATTTTCTCAAACTAGAGCATAGTCATTCATGTAATGTTGGCCACCTCCGGCGATTCCACAGGAAATCTTTGCTAAGGGGTCCTTTTTTGTTTTTTTTTTTTGTGGGGCCCAGGGGTCCAATTCAGCTGAAGAAAGAATCTTCAAGGAGTCTTCAGGGATTCTTCGGTGAATATTTTGAAGACAATACGAAGACTATCATTTTCTCAAACTAGAGCATAGTCATTCATGTAATGTTGGCCACCTCCGGCAATTCCGGAGGAAATCTTTGGTAAGGGGTCCTTTTTTGTTTTTTGTTTTTTTTTGTGGGGCCCAGGGGTCCAGTTCAGCTGAAGAAAGAATCTTCAAGGAGTCTTCAGGGATTCTTCGGTGAATATTTTGGAGCCAATACGAAGACTATCCTTTTCTCAAACTAGAGCATAGTCATTCATGTAATGATGGCAACCTCCTGCGATTCCGGAGGAAATCTTTGGTAAGGGGTCCTTTTTTGTTTTTTTTTTTTTGTGGGGCCCAGGGGTCCAGTTCAACTGAAGAAAGCATCTTCAAGGAGTCTTCAGGGATTCTTCGGTGAAGAATTTGGCACCAATACGAAGACTATCATTTTCTCAAACTAGAGTATAGTCATAAAGGCTACCAACTATATAAATGGTAGAAATTACAATTGAAATTGAAAAATGACACCTGTTATACTGCTGAAGAAAGAGTCTTCAAGGAGTCTTCAGGGAATCTTGGGTGAGGATTTTGGAGCCAATATGAAGACTATCATTTTCTAAAACTAGAGCTTAGTCATTCATGTAATGATTTCCACCTCCGGCGATTCCGGAGGAAATCTTTGGTAAGGGGTCCTTTTTTGTTTTTTTTTGTGGGGCCCAGGGGTCCAATTCAGCTGAAGAAAGAATCTTCAAGGAGTCTTCAGGGATTTTTTGGTGAAGATTTTGGCGCCAATACGAAGTCTATCATTTTCTCAAACTAGAGCATAGTCATTCATGTAATGATGGCCACCTCTGGTGATTCCGGATGATCTCTTTGGTAAGGGGTCCTCTTTGGTTTTTGTTTTTTTTGTGGGGCCCAGGGGTCCAGGTCAGCTGAAGAAAGAATCTTCAAGGAGTCTTCAGGGATTCTTCGGTGAAGATTTTGGAGCCAATACGAAGACTATCATTTTTTCAAACTAGAGCATAGTCATTCATGTAATGATGGCCACCTCCGGCGATTCCGGAGGAAATCTTTGGTAAGGGGTCCTTTTTTGTTTTGTTTTTTTTTTCTGTGGGGCCCAGGGGTCCAATTCAGCTGAAGAAAGAATCTTCAAGGAGTCTTCAGGGATTCTTCGGTGAAGATTTTGGCGCCAATACTAAGACTATCATTTTCTCAAACTAGAGCATAGTCATAAAGGCTACCAGCTATATAAATGGTAGAAATTACCCTTGAAATTGAAAAATGACACCTGTTATACTGCTGAAGAAAGAGTCTTTAAGGAGTCTTCAGGGAATCTTGGGTGAGGATTCTGGAGCCAATATGAAGACTATCATTTTCTAAAACTAGAGCATAGTCATTCATGTACTGATGGCCACCTCCGGCGATTCCAGAGGAAATCATTGGTAAGGGGTCCTTTTTTGTTTTTTTTTTTTGGTGGGCCCAGGGGTCCAATTCAGCTAAAGAAAGAATCTTCAAAGAGTCTTCAGGGATTCTTCGGTGAAGATTTTGGAGCCAATACGAAGACTATCATTTTCTCAAACTTGAGCATAGTCATTCATGTAATGATTGCCACCTCCGGCGATTCCGGAGGAAATCTTTGGTAAGGGGTCCTTTTTTGTTTTTTGTTTTTTTTGTGGGGCCCAGGGGTCCAGTTCAGCTGAAGAAAGAATCTTCAAGGAGTCTTCAGGGATTCTTCGGTGAAGATTTTGGCGCCAATACGAAGACTATCATTTTCTCAAACTAGAGCATAGTCATTCATGTAATGATGGCCACCTCCGGCGATTCCGGAGGAAATCTTTGGTAGGAGGTCCTTTTTTGTTTTTTTTTTTGTGGGGCCCAGGGGTCCAATTCAGCTGAAGAAAGAATCTTCAAGGAGTCTTCAGGGATTCTTCGGTGAAGATTTTGGCGCCAATACGAAGACTATCATTTTCTCAAACTAGAGCTTAGTCATTCATGTAATGATGGCCACCTCCGGCGATTCCGGAGGAAATCTTTGGTAAGGGGTCCTTTTTTGTTTTTTTTTTGTGGGGCCCAGGGGTCCAATTCAGCTGAAGAAAGAATCTTCAAAGAGTCTTCAGGGATTCTTCGGTGAAGATTTTGGCGCCAATACAAAGACTATCATTTTCTCAAACTAGAGCATAGTCATTCATGTAATGATGGCCACCTCCGGCGATTCCGGAGGAAATCTTTGGTAAGGGGTCCTTTTTTTTTTTGGGGGGGGGGGTGCCCAGGGGTCCAATTCAGCTGAAAAAAGAATCTTCAAGGAGTCTTCAGGGATTCTTCGGTGAAGATTTTGGCGCCAATACTAAGACTATCATTTTCTCAAACTAGAGCATAGTCATAAAGGCTACCAGCTATATAAATGGTAGAAATTACCCTTGAAATTGAAAAATGACACCTGTTATACTACTGAAGAAAGAGTCTCCAAGGAGTCTTCAGGGAATCTTGGGTGAGGATTTTCGTGCCAAATGAAGGCTATCATTTTCTAAAACTAGAGCATAGTCATTCATGTAATGATGGCCACCTCCGGCGATTCCGGAGGAAATCTTTGGTAAGGGGTCCTTTTTTGTTTTTTTTTTTGTGGGGCCCAGGGGTCCAATTCAGCTGAAGAAAGAATCTTCAAGGAGTCTTCAGGGATTATTCGGTGAAGATTTTGGCGCCAATACGAAGACTATCATTTTCTCAAACTAGAGCATAGTCATTCATGTAATGATGGCCACCTCCGGCGATTCCGGAGGAAATCTTTTGTAAGGGGTCCTTTTTTTTTTTTGTGGGGCCCAGGGGTCCAGTTCAGCTGAAGAAAGAATCTTCAAAGAGTCTTCAGGGATTCTTCGGTGAAGATTTTGGCGCCAATACGAAGACTAACATTTTCTCAAACTAGAGCATAGTCATTCATGTAATGATGGCTACCTCCGTCGATTCCGGAGGAAATCTTTGGTAAGGGCTCCTTTTTTTTTTTTTTTGTGGGGCCCAGGGGTCCAATTCAGCTTAAGAAAGAATCTTCAAGGAGTCTTCAGGGATTCTTCGGTGAAGATTTTGGCGCCAATACGAAGACTATCATTTTCTCAAACTAGAGCTTAGTCATTCATGTAATGATGGCCACCTCCGGCGATTCCGGAGGAAATCTTTGGTAAGGGGTCCTTTTTAGTTTTTTTTTGTGGGGCCAAGGGGTCCAATTCAGCTGAAGAGAGAATCTTCAAGGAGTCTTCAGGGATTCTTCGGTGAAGATTTTGGAGCCAATACGAAGACTATCATTTTCTCAAACTAGAGCATAGTCATTCATGTAATGATGGCCACCTCCGGCGATTCCGGAGGAAATCTTTGGTAGGGGGTCCTTTTTTTTTTTTTTTTTCGTGGGGCCCAGGGGTCCAGTTCAGCTGAAGAAAAAATATTCAAGGAGTCTTCAGGGATTCTTCGGTGAAGATTTTGGCGCCAATACGAAGACTATCATTTTCTCAAACTAGAGTATAGTCATTCATGTAATGATGGCCACCTCCGGCGATTCCGGAGGAAATCTTTGGTAAGGGGTCCTTTTTTTTTTTTTTTTTTTTTGTGGGGCCAAGGGGTCCAATTTAGCTGAAGAAAAAATCTTCAAGGAGTCTTCAGGGATTCTTCGGTGAAGATTTTGGCGCCAATACTAAGACTATTATTTTCTCAAACTAGAGCATAGTCATAAAGGCTACCAGCTATATAAATAGTGGAAATTACCCTTGAAATTTAAAAATGACACCTGTTATACTGCTGAAGAAAGAGTCTTCAAGGAGTCTTCATGGAATCTTGGGTGAGGATTTTGGAGCCAATATGAGGACTATCATTTTCTCAAACTAGAGCATAGTCATTCATGAAATGATGGCCACCTCCGGCGATTCCGGAGGAAATCTTTGGTAGGGGGTCCTTTTTTTTTTTTTCGTGGGGCGCAGGGGTCCAGTTCAGCTGAAGAAAGAATCTTCAAGGAGTCTTCAGGAATTCTTCGGTGAAGATTTTGGAGCCAATACGAAGACTATCATTTTCTCAAACTAGAGCATAGTCATTCATGTAATGATGGCCACCTCCGGCGATTCCGGAGGAAATCTTTGGTAAGGGGTCCTTTTTTGTTTTTTGTTTTTTTTTTGTGGGGCCCAGGGGTCCAATTCAGCTGAAGAAAGAATCTTCAAGGAGTCTTCAGGGATTCTTCGATGAAGATTTTGGCGCCAATACTAAGACTATCATTTTCTCAAACTAGAGCATAGTCATAAAGGCTACCAACTATATAAATGGTAGAAATTACCCTTGAAATTGAAAAATGACACCTGTTCTTCTGCTGAAGAAAGAGTCTTCAAGGAGTCTTCAGGGAATCTTGGGTGATGATTTTGGAGCCAATATGAAGACTATCATTTTCTAAAACTAGAGCATAGTCATTCATGTAATGATGGCCACCTCCGGCGATTCCGGAGGAAATCTTTGGTATGGGGTCCTTTTTATTTTTTTTTTTTTTGTGTGGCCCAGGGGTCCAATTCAGCTGAAGAAAGAATCTTCAAAGAGTCTTCAGGGATTCTTCGGTGAAGATTTTGGCGCCAATACAAAGACTATAATTTTCTCAAACTAGAGCATAGTCATTCATGTAATGATGGCCACCTCCGGCGATTCCGGAGGAAATCTTTGGTAAGGGGTCCTTTTTTTTTTTTTGTGGGGCCCAGGGGTCCAGTTCAGCTGAAGAAAGAATCTTCAAGGAGTCTTCAGGGATTCTTCGGTGAAGATTTTGGCGCCAATACGAACACTATCATTTTCTCAAACTAGAGCATAGTCATTCATGTAATGATGGCCACCTCCGGCGATTCCGGAGGAAATCTTTGGTAAGGGGTCCTTTTTTTTGGGGGGGGGCCCAGGGGTCCAATTCAGCTGAAAAAAGAATCTTCAAGGAGTCTTCAGGGATTCTTCGGTGAAGATTTTGGCGCCAATACTAAGAATATCATTTTCTCAAACTAGAGCATAGTCATAAAGGCTACCAGCTATATAAATGGTAGAAATTACCCTTGACATTGAAAAATGACACCTGTTATACTACTGAAGAAAGAGTCTCCAAGGAGTCTTCAGGGAATCTTGGGTGAGGATTTTGGTGCCAAATGAAGGCTATCATTTTCTAAAACTAGAGCATAGTCATTCATGTAATGATGGCCACCTCCGGCGATTCCGGAGGAAATCTTTGGTAAGGGGTCCTTTTTTGTTTTTTTTTTGTGGGGCCCAGGGGTCCAATTCAGCTGAAGAAAGAATCTTCAAGGAGTCTTCAGGGATTCTTCGGTGAAGATTTTGGCGCCAATACGAAGACTATCATTTTCTCAAACTAGAGCTTAGTCATTCATGTAATGATGGCCACCTCCGGCGATTCCAGAGGAAATCTTTGGTAAGGGGTCCTTTTTTGTTTTTTTTTTTTTGTGGGGCCCAGGGGTCCAATTCAGCTGAAGAAAGAATCTTCAAGGAGTCTTCAGGGATTCTTCGGTGAAGATTTTGGAGCCAGTACGAAGACTATCATTTTCTCAAACCAGAGCATAGTCATTCATGTAATGATGGCCACCTCCGGCGATTCCGGAGGAAATCTTTGGTAGGGGGTCCTTTTTTTTTTTTCGTGGGGCCCAGGGGTCCAGTTCAGCTGAAGAAAGTATCTTCAAGGAGTCTTCAGGGATTCTTCGGTGAAGATTTTGGCGCCAATACGAAGACTATCATTTTCTCAAACTAGAGCATAGTCATTCATGTAATGATGGCCACCTCCGGCGATTCCGGAGGAAATCTTTGGTATGGGGTCTTTTTTTTTTTTTTTTTTTGTGAGGCCCAGGGGTCCAGTTCATCTGAAGAAAGAGTCTTCAAGGAGTCTTCAGGGAATCTTGGGTGAGGATTTTGGAGCCAATATGAAGACTATCATTTTCTAAAACTAGAGCATAGTCATTCATGTAATGATGGCCACCTCCGGCGATTCCGGAGGAAATCTTTGGTAAGGGGTCCTTTTTTGTTTTTTTTTTTTTTGTGGGGCCCAGGGGTCCAATTCAGCTGAAGAAAGAATCTTCAAGGAGTCTTCAGGGATTCTTCGGTGAATATTTTGAAGACAATACGAAGACTATCATTTTCTCTAACTAGAGCATAGTCATTCATGTAATGATGGCCACCTCCGGCAATTCCGGAGGAAATCTTTGGTAAGGGGTCCTTTTTTGTTTTTTGTTTTTTTTTTTGGGGCCCAGGGGTCCAGTTCAGCTGAAGAAAGAATCTTCAAGGAGTCTTCAGGGATTCTTCGGTGAATATTTTGATGCCAATACGAAGACTATCATTTTCTCAAACTAGAGCATAGTCATTCATGTAATGTTGGCCATCTCCGGCGATTCCACAGGAAATCTTTGCTAAGGGGTCCTTTTTTGTTTTTTTTTGTGGGGCCCAGGTGTCCAATTTAGCTGAAGAAAGAATCTTCAAGGAGTCTTTAGGGATTCTTCGGTGAAGATTTTGGCGCCAATAAAGAATATAATTTTCTCAAACTAGAGCTTAGGCATTCATGTAATAATGGCCACCTCCAGCGATTCCGGAGGAAATCTTTGGTAAGGGGTCCTTTTTTGTTTTTTTTTTTTGTGGGGCCCAGGGGTCCAATTCAGCTGAAGAAAGAATCTTCAAGGAGTCTTCAGGGAATCTTGGGTGAGGATTTTGGAGCCAATATGAAGAATATCATTTTCTAAAACTAGAGCATAGTCATTCATGTAATGATGGCCACCTCCGGCGATTCCGGAGGAAATCTTTGGTAAGGGGTCCTTTTTTGTTTTTTTTTTGTGGGGCCCAGGGGTCCAATTCAGCTGAAGAAAGAATCTTCAAAGAGTCTTCAGGGATTCTTCGGAAAAAGATTTTGGAGCCAATACGAAGACTATCTTTTTCTCAAACTAGAGCATAGTCATTCATGTAATGATGGACATCTCAGGCGATTCCTGAGGAAATCTTTGGTATGGTTTTTTTTTTTTTTTTTTTTTTTTGTGGGGCCCAGGGGTCCAGTTCAGCTGAAGAAAGAATCTTCAATGAGGGTTCAGGGATTCTTCAGTGAAGATTTTGGCACAAATACGAAGACTATCATTTTCTCAAACTAGAGCATAGTCATTCATGGAATGATGGCTACCTCCTGCGATTCCGGAGGAAATCTTTGGTAAGGGGTCCTTTTTTTTTTTTTTTGTGGGGCCCAGGGGTCCAGTTCAGCTGAAGAAAGAATCTTCAAGGAGTCTTCAGGGATTCCTCGGTGAAGATTTTGGCGCCAATACGAAGACTATCATTTTCTCAAACTAGAGCATAGTCATTCATGTAATGATGGCCACCTCCGGCGATTCCGGAGGAAATCTTTGGTAAGGGGTCCTTTTTTGTTTTTTTTTGTGGGGGCCAGTTGTCCAATTCAGCTGAAGAAAGAATCTTCAAGGAGTCTTCAGGGATTCTTCGGTGAATATTTTGGAGCCAATACGAAGACTATCATTTTCTCAAACTAGAGCATAGTCATTCATGTAATGATGGCCACCTCCGGCGATTCCGGAAGAAATCTTTGGTAAGGGGTCCTTTTTTTTTTTTTTTTTTGTGGGGCCCAGGGGTCCAGTTCAGCTGAAGAAAGAATCTTCAAGGAGTCTTCAGGGAATCTTGGGTGAGGATTTTGGAGCCAATATGAAGAATATCATTTTCTAAAACTAGAGCATAGTCATTCATGTAATGATGGCCACCTCCGGCGATTCCGGAGGAAATCTTTGGTAAGGGGTCCTTTTTTGTTTTTTTTTGTGGGGCCCAGGGGTCCAATTCAGCTGAAGAAAGAATCTTCAAAGAGTCTTCAGGGATTCTTCGGAAAAAGATTTTGGAGCCAATACGAAGACTATCATTTTCTCAAACTAGAGCATAGTCATTCATGTAATGATGGCCACCTCCAGCGATTCCGGAGGAAATCTTTGGTAAGGGGTCCTTTTTTGTTTTTTTTTTGTTGGGGCCAGTTGTCCAATTCAGCTGAAGAAAGAATCTTCATGTAGTCTTCAGGGATTCTTCGGTGAAGATTTTTTCGCCAATACGAAGACTATCATTTTCTCAAACTAGAGCATAGTCATTCATGTAATGATGGCTACCTCCGGCGATTCCGGAGGAAATCTTTGGTAAGGGGTAGTTTTTTGTTTTTTTTTGTGGGGCCCAGGAGTCCAATTCAGCTGAAGAAAGAATATTCAAGGAGTCTTCAGGGATTCTTCGGTGAAGATTTTGGCGCCAATACGAAGACTATCATTTTCTCAAACTAGAGCATAGTCATTCATGTAATGATGGCCACCTCCGGCGATTCCGGAGGAAATCTTTGGTAAGGGGTCCTTTTTTGTTTTGTTTTTTTTGTGGGGCCCAGGGGTCCAGTTCAGCTGAAGAAAGAATCTTCAAGGAGTCTTCAGGGATTCTTCGGTGAAGATTTTGCGCCAATACGAAGACTATCATTTTCTCAAACTAGAGCATAGTCATTCATGTAATGATGGCCACCTACGGCGATTCCGGAGGAAATCTTTGGTAAGGGGTCCTTTTTTTTTTTTTTTTTTTTGTGAGGCCCAGGGGTCCAATTCAGCTGAAGAAAGAATCTTCAAGGAGTCTTCAGGGATTCTTCGGTGAAGATTTTGGCGCCAATACTAAGACTATCATTTTCTCAAACTAGAGCATAGTCATAAAGGCTACCAGCTATATAAATGGTAGAAATTACCCTTGAAATTGAAAAATGACACCTGTTATACTGCTGAAAAAAGAGTCTTCAAGGAGTCTTCAGGGAATCTTGGGTGAGGATTCTGGAGTCAATATGAAGACTATCATTTTCTAAAACTAAAGCATAGTCATTCATGTAATGATGGCCACCTCCGGCGATTCCGGAATAAATCTTTGGTAAGGGGTCCTTTTTTCTTTTTTTTTTTTTGTGGGGCCCAGGGGTCCAGTTCAGCTGAAGAAAGAATCTTCAAGGAGTCTTCAGGGATTCTTCGGTGAAGATTTTGCGCCAATACGAAGACTATCATTTTCTCAAACTAGAGCATAGTCATTCATGTAATGATGGCCACCTCCGGCGATTCCGGAGGAAATCTTTGGTAAGGGGTCCTTTTTTGTTTTTTTTTGTGGGGGCCCAGGGGTCCAATTCAGCTGAAGAAAGAATCTTCAAAGAGTCTTCAGGGATTCTTCGGTGAAGATTTTGGAGCCAATACGAAAACTATCATTTTCTCAAACTAGAGCATAGTCATTCATGTAATGATGGCCACCTCCGGCGATTCCGGAGGAAATCTTTGGTAAGGGGTCCTTTTTTTTTTTTTTTGTGGACCCCAGGGGTCCAGTTCAGCTGAAGAAAGAATCTTCAAGGAGTCTTCAGGGATTCTTCGGTGAAGATTTTGCGCCAATACGAAGACTATCATTTTCTCAAACTAGAGCATAGTCATTCATGTAATGATGGCCACCTCCGGCGATTC
The DNA here is from genome assembly GCA_039081455.1 of Macrobrachium rosenbergii. NCBI lineage: Eukaryota > Metazoa > Arthropoda > Malacostraca > Decapoda > Palaemonidae > Macrobrachium > Macrobrachium rosenbergii. The sequence continues at coordinate 587,347 of JANJGK010000135.1, read as the reverse complement.
CGGAGGAAATCTTCGGTAAGGGGTCCTTTTTTGTTTTTTTTTTGTGGGGCCCAGGGGTCCAATTCAGCTGAAGAAAGAATCTTCAAAGAGTCTTCAGGGATTCTTCGGTGAAGATTTTGGAGCCAATACGAAGACTATCATTTTCTCAAACTAGAGCATAGTCATTCATGTAATGATGGCCACCTCCGGCGATTCCGGAGGAAATCTTTGGTAAGGGGTCCTTTTTTTTTTTTTTTTTTGTGGGGCCCAGGGGTCCAGTTCAGCTGAAGAAAGAATTTTCAAGGAGTCTTCAGGGATTCTTCAGTGAAGATTTTGGCACCAATACGAAGACTATCATTTTCTCAAACTAGAGCATAGTCATTCATGTATTGATGGCTACCTCCTGCGATTCCGGAGGAAATCTTTGGTAAGGGGTCCTTTTTTTTTTTTTTTTTTTTTTTTGTGGGGCCCAGGGGTCCAGTTCAGCTGAAGAAAGAATCTTCAAGGAGTCTTCAGGGATTCTTCAGTGAAGATTTTGGCACCAATACGAAGACTATCATTTTCTCAAACTAGAGCATAGTCATTCATGTAATGATAGCCACCTCCGGCGATTCCCGAGGAAATCTTTGGTAAGGGGTCATTTTTTGTTTTTTTTTTGTGGGGCCCAGTGGTCCAATTCAGCTGAAGAAAGAATCTTCAAGGAGTCTTCAGGGATTCTTCGGTGAATATTTTGGAGCCAATACGAAGAATATCATTTTCTCAAACTAGAGCATAGTCATTCATGTAATGATGGCAACCTCCGGCGATTCCGGAGGAAATCTTTGGTAAAGGGTCCTTTTTTTTTTTTTGTGGGGCCCAGGGGTCCAGTTCAGCTGAAGAAAGAATCTTCAAGGAGTCTTCAGGGATTCTTCGGTGAAGATTTTATCGCCAATACGAAGACTATCATTTTCTCAAACTAGAGCTTAGTCATTCATGTAATGATGGCCACCTCCGGCGATTCCAGAGGAAATCTTTGGTAAGGGGTCCTTTTTTGTTTTGTTTTTTTTGTGGGGCCCAGGGGTCCAATTCAGCTGAAGAAAGAATCTTCAAGGAGTCTTCAGGGATTCTTCGGTGAAGATTTTGGAGCCAATACGAAGACTATCATTTTCTCAAACTAGAGCATAGTCATTCATGTAATGATGGCCACCTCCGGCGATTCCGGAGGAAATCTTTGGTAGGGGGTCCTTTTTTTTTTTTTCGTGGGGCCCAGGGGTCCAGTTCAGCTGAAGAAAGTATCTACAAGGAGTCTTCAGGGATTCTTCGGTGAAGATTTTGGCGCCAATACGAAGACTATCATTTTCTCAAACTAGAGCATAGTCATTCATGTAATGATGGCCACCTCCGGCGATTCCGGAGGAAATCTTTGGTAAGGGGTCCTTTTTTTTTTTTTTTTTTGTGAGGCCCAGGGGTCCAGTTCATCTGAAGAAAGAGTCTTCAAGGAGTCTTCAGGGAATCTTGGGTGAGGATTTTGGAGCCAATATGAAGACTATCATTTTCTAAAACTAGAGCATAGTCATTCATGTAATGATGGCCACCTCCGGCGATTCCGGAGGAAATCTTTGGTAATGCGTCCTTTTTTTTTTTTTTTTTTTTTTGTGGGGCCCAGGGGTCCAATTCAGCTGAAGAAAGAATCTTCAAGGAGTCTTCAGGGATTCTTCGGTGAATATTTTGAAGACAATACGAAGACTATAATTTTCTCAAACTAGAGCATAGTCATTCATGTAATGATGGCCACCTCCGGCAATTCCGGAGGAAATCTTTGGTAAGGGGTCCTTTTTTGTTTTTTGTTTTTTTTTGTGGGGCCCAGGGGTCCAGTTCAGCTGAAGAAAGAATCTTCAAGGAGTCTTCAGGGATTCTTCGGTGAATATTTTGATGCCAATACGAAGACTATCATTTTCTCAAACTAGAGCATAGTCATTCATGTAATGTTGGCCACCTCCGGCGATTCCACAGGAAATCTTTGCTAAGGGGTCCTTTTTTGTTTTTTTTTTTTGTGGGGCCCAGGGGTCCAATTCAGCTGAAGAAAGAATCTTCAAGGAGTCTTCAGGGATTCTTCGGTGAATATTTTGAAGACAATACGAAGACTATCATTTTCTCAAACTAGAGCATAGTCATTCATGTAATGTTGGCCACCTCCGGCAATTCCGGAGGAAATCTTTGGTAAGGGGTCCTTTTTTGTTTTTTGTTTTTTTTTGTGGGGCCCAGGGGTCCAGTTCAGCTGAAGAAAGAATCTTCAAGGAGTCTTCAGGGATTCTTCGGTGAATATTTTGGAGCCAATACGAAGACTATCCTTTTCTCAAACTAGAGCATAGTCATTCATGTAATGATGGCAACCTCCTGCGATTCCGGAGGAAATCTTTGGTAAGGGGTCCTTTTTTGTTTTTTTTTTTTTGTGGGGCCCAGGGGTCCAGTTCAACTGAAGAAAGCATCTTCAAGGAGTCTTCAGGGATTCTTCGGTGAAGAATTTGGCACCAATACGAAGACTATCATTTTCTCAAACTAGAGTATAGTCATAAAGGCTACCAACTATATAAATGGTAGAAATTACCCTTGAAATTGAAAAATGACACCTGTTATACTGCTGAAGAAAGAGTCTTCAAGGAGTCTTCAGGGAATCTTGGGTGAGGATTTTGGAGCCAATATGAAGACTATCATTTTCTAAAACTAGAGCTTAGTCATTCATGTAATGATTTCCACCTCCGGCGATTCCGGAGGAAATCTTTGGTAAGGGGTCCTTTTTTGTTTTTTTTTGTGGGGCCCAGGGGTCCAATTCAGCTGAAGAAAGAATCTTCAAGGAGTCTTCAGGGATTTTTTGGTGAAGATTTTGGCGCCAATACGAAGTCTATCATTTTCTCAAACTAGAGCATAGTCATTCATGTAATGATGGCCACCTCTGGTGATTCCGGATGATCTCTTTGGTAAGGGGTCCTCTTTGGTTTTTGTTTTTTTTGTGGGGCCCAGGGGTCCAGGTCAGCTGAAGAAAGAATCTTCAAGGAGTCTTCAGGGATTCTTCGGTGAAGATTTTGGAGCCAATACGAAGACTATCATTTTTTCAAACTAGAGCATAGTCATTCATGTAATGATGGCCACCTCCGGCGATTCCGGAGGAAATCTTTGGTAAGGGGTCCTTTTTTGTTTTGTTTTTTTTTTCTGTGGGGCCCAGGGGTCCAATTCAGCTGAAGAAAGAATCTTCAAGGAGTCTTCAGGGATTCTTCGGTGAAGATTTTGGCGCCAATACTAAGACTATCATTTTCTCAAACTAGAGCATAGTCATAAAGGCTACCAGCTATATAAATGGTAGAAATTACCCTTGAAATTGAAAAATGACACCTGTTATACTGCTGAAGAAAGAGTCTTTAAGGAGTCTTCAGGGAATCTTGGGTGAGGATTCTGGAGCCAATATGAAGACTATCATTTTCTAAAACTAGAGCATAGTCATTCATGTACTGATGGCCACCTCCGGCGATTCCAGAGGAAATCATTGGTAAGGGGTCCTTTTTTGTTTTTTTTTTTGGTGGGCCCAGGGGTCCAATTCAGCTAAAGAAAGAATCTTCAAAGAGTCTTCAGGGATTCTTCGGTGAAGATTTTGGAGCCAATACGAAGACTATCATTTTCTCAAACTTGAGCATAGTCATTCATGTAATGATTGCCACCTCCGGCGATTCCGGAGGAAATCTTTGGTAAGGGGTCCTTTTTTGTTTTTTGTTTTTTTTGTGGGGCCCAGGGGTCCAGTTCAGCTGAAGAAAGAATCTTCAAGGAGTCTTCAGGGATTCTTCGGTGAAGATTTTGGCGCCAATACGAAGACTATCATTTTCTCAAACTAGAGCATAGTCATTCATGTAATGATGGCCACCTCCGGCGATTCCGGAGGAAATCTTTGGTAGGAGGTCCTTTTTTGTTTTTTTTTTTGTGGGGCCCAGGGGTCCAATTCAGCTGAAGAAAGAATCTTCAAGGAGTCTTCAGGGATTCTTCGGTGAAGATTTTGGCGCCAATACGAAGACTATCATTTTCTCAAACTAGAGCTTAGTCATTCATGTAATGATGGCCACCTCCGGCGATTCCGGAGGAAATCTTTGGTAAGGGGTCCTTTTTTGTTTTTTTTTTGTGGGGCCCAGGGGTCCAATTCAGCTGAAGAAAGAATCTTCAAAGAGTCTTCAGGGATTCTTCGGTGAAGATTTTGGCGCCAATACAAAGACTATCATTTTCTCAAACTAGAGCATAGTCATTCATGTAATGATGGCCACCTCCGGCGATTCCGGAGGAAATCTTTGGTAAGGGGTCCTTTTTTTTTTGGGGGGGGGGGTGCCCAGGGGTCCAATTCAGCTGAAAAAAGAATCTTCAAGGAGTCTTCAGGGATTCTTCGGTGAAGATTTTGGCGCCAATACTAAGACTATCATTTTCTCAAACTAGAGCATAGTCATAAAGGCTACCAGCTATATAAATGGTAGAAATTACCCTTGAAATTGAAAAATGACACCTGTTATACTACTGAAGAAAGAGTCTCCAAGGAGTCTTCAGGGAATCTTGGGTGAGGATTTTCGTGCCAAATGAAGGCTATCATTTTCTAAAACTAGAGCATAGTCATTCATGTAATGATGGCCACCTCCGGCGATTCCGGAGGAAATCTTTGGTAAGGGGTCCTTTTTTGTTTTTTTTTTTGTGGGGCCCAGGGGTCCAATTCAGCTGAAGAAAGAATCTTCAAGGAGTCTTCAGGGATTATTCGGTGAAGATTTTGGCGCCAATACGAAGACTATCATTTTCTCAAACTAGAGCATAGTCATTCATGTAATGATGGCCACCTCCGGCGATTCCGGAGGAAATCTTTTGTAAGGGGTCCTTTTTTTTTTTTGTGGGGCCCAGGGGTCCAGTTCAGCTGAAGAAAGAATCTTCAAAGAGTCTTCAGGGATTCTTCGGTGAAGATTTTGGCGCCAATACGAAGACTAACATTTTCTCAAACTAGAGCATAGTCATTCATGTAATGATGGCTACCTCCGTCGATTCCGGAGGAAATCTTTGGTAAGGGGTCCTTTTTTGTTTTTTTTTTTTCTGGGGCCCAGGGGTCCAATTCAGCTGAAGAAAGAATCTTCAAGGAGTCTTCAGGGATTCTTCGGTGAATATTTTGCAGCCAATACGAAGATATCATTTTCTCAAACTAGAGCATAGTCATTCATGTAATGATGGGCACCTCCGGTGATTCCGGAGGAAACCTTTGGTAGGGGGTCCTTTTTTTTTTTTTTTTTTTTGTGGAGCCCAGGGGTCCAGTTCAGCTGAAGAAAGAATCTTCAAGGAGTCTTCAGGGATTCTTTGGTGAAGATTTTGGCGTCAATACGAAGACTATCATTTTCTCAAACTAGAGCATAGTCATTCATGTAATGATGGCCACCTCTGGCGATCCCGGAGGAAATCTTTGGTAAGGGGTCCTTTTTTTTTTTTTTTTTTTTTGTGGGGCCCAGGGGTCCAATTCAGCTGAAGAAAGAATCTTCAAGGAGTCTTCAGGGATTCTTCGGTGAAGATTTTGGCGCCAATACTAAGACTATCATTTTCTCAAACTAGAGCATAGTCATAAAGGCTACCAGCTATATAAATGGTAGAAATTACCCTTGAAATTGAAAAATGACACCTGTTCTACTGCTGAAGAAAGAGTCTTCAAGGAGTCTTCAGGGAATCTTGGGTGAGGATTTTGGAGCCAACATGAGGACTATCATTTTCTAAAACTAGAGCATAGTCATTCATGTAATGATGGGCACCTCCGGCGATTCCGGAGGAAATCTCTGGTAAGGGGTCCTTTTTTGTTTTTTTTTGTGGGGCCCAGGGGTCCAATTCAGCTGAAGAAAGAATCTTCAAAGAGTCTTCAGGGATTCTTCGGTGAAGATTTTGGAGCCAATACGAAGACTATCATTTTCTCAAACTAGAGCATAGTCATTCATGTAATGATGGCCACCTCCGGTGATTCCGGATGAAATCCTTGGTAAGGGGTCCTCTTTTGTTTTTTGTTTTTTTTGTGGGGCCCAGGGGTCCAGTTCAGCTGAAGAAAGAATCTTCAAGGATTCTTCAGGGATTTTTCAGTGAAGATTTTGGCGCCAATACGAAGACTATCATTTTCTCAAACTAGAGCATAGTCATTCATGTAATGATAGCCACCTCCGGCGATTCCGGAGGAAATCTTTGGTAAGGGCTCCTTTTTTTTTTTTTTTGTGGGGCCCAGGGGTCCAATTCAGCTTAAGAAAGAATCTTCAAGGAGTCTTCAGGGATTCTTCGGTGAAGATTTTGGCGCCAATACGAAGACTATCATTTTCTCAAACTAGAGCTTAGTCATTCATGTAATGATGGCCACCTCCGGCGATTCCGGAGGAAATCTTTGGTAAGGGGTCCTTTTTAGTTTTTTTTTGTGGGGCCAAGGGGTCCAATTCAGCTGAAGAGAGAATCTTCAAGGAGTCTTCAGGGATTCTTCGGTGAAGATTTTGGAGCCAATACGAAGACTATCATTTTCTCAAACTAGAGCATAGTCATTCATGTAATGATGGCCACCTCCGGCGATTCCTGAGGAAATCTTTGGTAGGGGGTCCTTTTTTTTTTTTTTTCGTGGGGCCCAGGGGTCCAGTTCAGCTGAAGAAAAAATATTCAAGGAGTCTTCAGGGATTCTTCGGTGAAGATTTTGGCGCCAATACGAAGACTATCATTTTCTCAAACTAGAGTATAGTCATTCATGTAATGATGGCCACCTCCGGCGATTCCGGAGGAAATCTTTGGTAAGGGGTCCTTTTTTTTTTTTTTTTTTGTGGGGCCAAGGGGTCCAATTTAGCTGAAGAAAGAATCTTCAAGGAGTCTTCAGGGATTCTTCGGTGAAGATTTTGGCGCCAATACTAAGACTATTATTTTCTCAAACTAGAGCATAGTCATAAAGGCTACCAGCTATATAAATGGTAGAAATTACCCTTGAAATTGAAAAATGACACCTGTTCTACTGCTGAAGAAAGAGTCTTCAAGGAGTCTTCAGGGAATCTTGGGTGAGGATTTTGGAGCCAACATGAGGACTATCATTTTCTAAAACTAGAGCATAGTCATTCATGTAATGATGGGCACCTCCGGCGATTCCGGAGGAAATCTCTGGTAAGGGGTCCTTTTTTGTTTTTTTTTGTGGGGCCCAGGGGTCCAATTCAGCTGAAGAAAGAATCTTCAAAGAGTCTTCAGGGATTCTTCGGTGAAGATTTTGGAGCCAATACGAAGACTATCATTTTCTCAAACTAGAGCATAGTCATTCATGTAATGATGGCCACCTCCGGTGATTCCGGATGAAATCTTTGGTAAGGGGTCCTCTTTTGTTTTTTGTTTTTTTTTGTGGGGCCCAGGGGTCCAGTTCAGCTGAAGAAAGAATCTTCAAGGAGTCTTCAGGGATTCTTCAGTGAAGATTTTGGCGCCAATACGAAGACTGTCATTTTCTCAAACTAGAGCATAGTCATTCATGTAATGATAGCCACCTACGGCGATTCCGGAGGAAATCTTTGGTAAGGGCTCCTTTTTTGTTTTTTTTTTTGTGGGGCCCAGGAGTCCAATTCAGCTGAAGAAAGAATCTTCAAGGAGTCTTCAGGGATTCTTCGGTGAAGATTTTGGCGCCAATACGAAGACTATCATTTTCTCAAACTAGAGCTTAGTCATTCATGTAATGATGGCCACCTCCGGCGATTCCGGAGGAAATCTTTGGTAAGGGGTCCTTTTTAGTTTTTTTTTCTGGGGCCCAGGTGTCCAATTCAGCTGAAGAAAGAATCTTCAAGGAGCCTTCAGGGATTCTTCGGTGAAGATTTTGGAGCCAATACGAAGACTATCATTTTCTCAAACTAGAGCATAGTCATTCATGTAATGATGGCCACCTCCGGCGATTCCGGAGGAAATCTTTGGTAGGGGGTCCTTTTTTTTTTTTTTTTTGTGGGGCCCAGGGGTCCAGTTCAGCTGAAGAAAGAATATTCAAGGAGTCTTCAGGGATTTTTCGGTGAAGATTTTGGCGCCAATACGAAGACTATCATTTTCTCAAACTAGAGTATAGTCATTCATGTAATGATGGCCACCTCCGGCGATTCCGGAGGAAATCTTTGGTAAGGGGTGCTTTTTTTTTTTTTTTTGTGGGGCCCAGGGGTCCAATTCAGCTGAAGAAAGAATCTTCAAGGAGTCTTCAGGGATTCTTGGTTGAAGATTTTGGCGCCAATACTAAGACTATCATTTTCTCAAACTAGAGCATAGTCATAAAGGCTACCAGCTATATAAATGGTAGAAATTACCCTTGAAATTGAAAAATGACACCTGTTATATTGCTGAAGAAAGAGTCTTCAAGGAGTCTTCAGGGATTCTTCGGTGAAGATTTTGGCGTCAATACGAAGACTATCATTTTCTCAAACTAGAGTATAGTCATTCATGTAATGATGGCCACCTCCGGCGATTCCGGAGGAAATCTTTGGTAAGGGGTCCTTTTTTGTTTTTTTTTTTTTTTGTGGGGCCAAGGGGTCCAATTTAGCTGAAGAAAGAATCTTCAAGGAGTCTTCAGGGATTCTTCGGTGAAGATTTTGGCGCCAATACTAAGACTATTATTTTCTCAAACTAGAGCAGAGTCATAAAGGCTACCAGCTATATAAATGGTGGAAATTACCCTTGAAATTGAAAAATGACACCTGTTATACTGCTGAAGAAAGAGTCTTCAAGGAGTCTTCAGGAAATCTTGGGTGAGGATTTTGGAGCCAATATGAGGACTATCATTTTCTCAAACTAGAGCATAGTCATTCATGTAATGATGGCCACCTCCGGCGATTCCGGAGGAAATCTTTGGTAGGGGGTCCCTTTTTTTTTTTTCGTGGGGCGCAGGGGTCCAGTTCAGCTGAAGAAAGAATCTTCAAGGAGTCTTCAGGAATTCTTCGGTGAAGATTTTGGAGCCAATACGAAGACTATCATTTTTCAAACTAGAGCATAGTCATTCATGTAATGATGGCCACCTCCAGCGATTCCGGAGGAAATCTTTGGTAAGGGGTCCTTTTTTTTTTTTTTTTTTTTGTGGGGCCCAGGGGTCCAATTCAGCTGAAGAAAGAATCTTCAAGGAGTCTTCAGGGATTCTTCGATGAAGGTTTTGGCGCCAATACTAAGACTATCATTTTCTCAAACTAGAGCATAGTCATAAAGGCTACCAACTATATAAATGGTAGAAATTACCCTTGAAATTGAAAAATGACACCTGTTATACTGCTGAAGAAAGAGTCTTCAAGGAGTCTTCAGGGAATCTTGGGTGATGATTTTGGAGCCAATATAAAGACTATCATTTTCTACAACTAGAGCATAGTCATTCATGTAATGATGGCCACCTCCGGCGATTCCGGAGGAAATCTTTGGCAAGGGGTCCTTTTTATTTATTTTTTTTGTGGGGCCCAGGGGTCCAATTCAGCTGAAGAAAGAATCTTCAAAGAGTCTTCAGGGATTCTTCGGTGAAGATTTTGGCGCCAATACAAAGACTATCATTTTCTAAAACTAGAGCATAGTCATTCATGTAATGATGGCCACCTCCGGCGATTCCGGAGGAAATCTTTGGTAAGGGGTCCTTTTTTGTTTTTTTTTTTGTAGGGCCCAGGGGTCCAATTCAGCTGAAGAAAGAATCTTCAAGGAGTCTTCAGGGATTCTTCGGTGAAGATTTTGGCGCCAATACGAAGACTATCATTTTCTCAAACTAGAGCTTAGTCATTCATGTAATGATGGCCACCTCCGGCGATTCCAGAGGAAATCTTTGGTAAGGGGTCCTTTTTTGTTTTTTTTTTTTTGTGGGGCCCAGGGGTCCAATTCAGCTGAAGAAAGAATCTTCAAGGAGTCTTCAGGGATTCTCCGGTGAAGATTTTGGAGCCAATACGAAGACTATCATTTTCTCAAACTAGAGCATAGTCATTCATGTAATGATGGCCACCTCCGGCGATTCCGGAGGAAATCTTTGGTAGGGGGTCCTTTTTTTTTTTTCGTGGGGCCCAGGGGTCCAGTTCAGCTGAAGAAAGTATCTTCGAGGAGTCTTCAGGGATTCTTCGGTGAAGATTTTGGCGCCAATACGAAGACTATCATTTTCTCAAACTAGAGCTTAGTCATTCATGTAATGATGGCCACCTCCGGCGATTCCGGTGGAAATCTTTGGTAAGGGGTCCTTTTTTTTTTTTTTTTTTTGTGAGGCCCAGGGGTCCAGTTCAGCTGAAGAAAGAATCTTCAAGGAGTCTTCAGGGATTCTTCGGTGAAGATTTTGGCGCCAATACGAAGACTATCATTTTCTCAAACTAGAGCATAGTCATTCATGTAATGATGGCCACCTCCGGCGATTCTGGAGGAAATCTTTGGTAAGGGGTCCTATTTTGCTTTTTTTTGTGGGGCCCAGTGGTCCAATTCAGCTGAAGAAAGAATCTTCAAGGAGTCTTCAGGGATTCTTCGGTGAATATTTTGGAGCCAATACGAAGACTATCATTTTCTCAAACTAGAGCATAGTCATTCATGTAATGATGGCTACCTTCGGCAATTATTGAGGAAATCTTTGGTAAGGGGTAGTTTTTTTTTTTTTTGTGGGGCCCAGGAGTCCAATTCAGCTGAAGAAAGAATCTTCAAGGAGTCTTCAGGTATTCTTCGGTGAAGATTTTGGCGCCAATACGAAGACTATCATTTTCTCAAACTAGAGCCTAGTCATTCATGTAATGATGGCCACCTCCGGCGATTCTGGAGGAAATCTTTGGTAAGGGGTCCTTATTTGTTTTTTTTTGTGGGGCCCAGTGGTCCAATTCAGCTGAAGATAGAATCTTCAAGGAGTCTTCAGGGATTCTTCGGTGAATATTTTGGAGCCAATACGAAGACTATCATTTTCTCAAACTAGAGCATAGTCATTCATGTAATGATGGCCACCTCCGGCGATTCTGGAGGAAATCTTTGGTAAGGGGTCTTTTTTTTTTTTTTTTGTGGGGCCCAGGGGTCCAGTTCAGCTGACGAAAGAATCTTCAAGGAGTCTTCAGGGATTCTTCGGTGAAGATTTTGGCGCCAATACGAAGACTATCATTTTCTCAAACTAGAGCATAGTCATTCATGTAATGATGGCCACCTCCGGCGATTCCGGAGGAAATCTTTGGTAAGGGGTCCTTTTTTGTTTTTTTTTTGGGGGGGTCCAGGGGTCCAATTCAGCTGAAGAAAGAATCTTCAAGGAGTCTTCAGGAATTCTTCGGTGAAGATTTTGGCGCCAATACTAAGACTATCATTTTCTCAAACTAGAGCATAGTCATAAAGGCTACCAGCTATATAAATGGTAGAAATTACCCTTGAAATTGAAAAATGACACCTGTTATACTGCTGAAGAAAGAGTCTTCAAGGAGTCTTCAGGGAATCTTGGGTGAGGATTCTGGAGCCAATATGTAGACTATCATTTTCTAAAACTAGAGCATTGTCATTCATGTAATGATGGCCACCTCCGGCGATTCCGGAGGAAATCTTTGGTAAGGGGTCATTTTTTTTTTTTTTTTTTTTTTTTTGTGGGGCCCAGGGGTCCAATTCAGCTGAAGAAAGAATCTTCAAAGAGTCTTCAGGGATTCTTCGGTGAAGATTTTGGAGCCAATACGAAGACTAACATTTTCTGAAACTAGAGCATAGTCTTTCATGTAATGATGGCCACCTCCGGCGATTCCGGAGGAAATCTTTGGTAAGGGGTCCTTTTTTTTTTTTTTTTGTGGGGCCCACGGGTCCAGTTCAGCTGAAGAAAGAATCTTCAAGGAGTCTTCAGGGATTCTTCGGTGAAGATTTTGCGCCAACACGAAGACTATCATTTTCTCAAACTAGAGCATAGTCATTCATGTAATGATGGCCACCTCCGGCGATTCCGGAGGAAATCTTTGGTAAGGGGTCCTTTTTTTTTTTTTTTTTGTGGGGCCCAGGGGTCCAGTTCAGCTGAAGAAAGAATCTTCAAGGAGTCTTCAGGGATTCCTCGGTGAAGATTTTGGCGCCAATACGAAGACTATCATTTTCTCAAACTAGAGCATAGTCATAAAGGCTACCAGCTATATAAATGGTAGAAATTACCCTTGAAATTCAAAAATGACACCTGTTATACTGCTGAAGAAAGAGTCTTCAAGGAGTCTTCAGGGAATCTTGGGTGAGGATTCTGGAGCCAATATGAAGACTATCATTTTGTAAAACTAGAGCATAGTCATTCATGTAATGATGGCCACCTCCGGCGATTCCGGAGGAAATCTTTGGCAAGGGGTACTTTTTTTTTTTTTTTTTTTTTTTTGTGGGGCCCAGGGGTCCAATTCAGCTGAAGAAAGAATCTTCAGAGAGTCTTCAGGGATTCTTCGGTGAAGATTTTGGAGCCAATACGAAGACTATCATTTTCTCAAACTACAGTATAGTCATTCATGTAATGATGGCCACCTCCGGCGATTCCGGAGGAAATCTTTGGTAAGGGGTCCTTTTTTGTTTTTTTTTGTGGGGCCCAGTGGACCAATTCAGCTGAAGAAAGAATCTTCAAGGTGTGTTCAAGGATTCTTCGGTGAATATTTTGGAGCCAATACGACGACTATCATTTTCTCAAACTAGAGCATAGTCATTCATGTAATGATGGCCACCTCTGGCGATTCCGGAGGAAATCTTTGTTAGTGTTTTTTTTTTTTTTTTTTTTTTTTGTGGGGCCCAGGGGTCCAATTCAGCTGAAGAAAGAATCTTCAAGGAGTCTTCAGGGATTCTTCGGTGAAGATTTTGGCGCCAATACTAAGACTATCATTTTCTCAAACTAGAGCATAGTCATAAAGGCTACCAGCTATGTAAATGGTAGAAATTACCCTTGAAATTGAAAAATGACACCTGTTCTACTGCTGAAGAAAGAGTCTTCAAGGAGTCTTCAGGGAATCTTGGGTGAGGATTTTGGAGCCAACATGAGGACTATCATTTTCTAAAACTAGAGCATACTCATTCATGTAATGATGGGCACCTCCGGCGATTCCGGAGGAAATCTCTGGTAAGGGGTCCTTTTTTGCTTTTTTTTTGTGGGGCCCAGGGGTCCAATTCAGCTGAGGAAAGAATCTTCAATGAGTCTTCAGGGATTCTTCGGTGAAGATTTTGGAGCCAATACGAAGACTATCATTTTCTCAAACTAGAGCATAGTCATTCATGTAATGATGGCCACCTCCGGTGATTCCGGATGAAATCCTTGGTAAGGGGTCCTCTTTTGTTTTTTGTTTTTTTTGTGGGGCCCAGGGGTCCAGTTCAGCTGAAGAAAGAATCTTCAAGGATTCTTCAGGGATTTTTCAGTGAAGATTTTGGCGCCAATATGAAGACTATCATTTTCTCAAACTAGAGCATAGTCATTCATGTAATGATAGCCACCTCCGGCGATTCCGGAGGAAATCTTTGGTAAGGGCTCCTTTTTTTTTTTTTTTTGTGGGGCCCAGGGGTCCAATTCAGCTTAAGAAAGAATCTTCAAGGAGTCTTCAGGGATTCTTCGGTGAAGATTTTGGCGCCAATACGAAGACTATCATTTTCTCAAACTAGAGCTTAGTCATTCATGTAATGATGGCCACCTCCGGCGATTCCGGAGGAAATCTTTGGTAAGGGGTCCTTTTTAGTTTTTTTTTGTGGGGCCAAGGGGTCCAATTCAGCTGAAGAGAGAATCTTCAAGGAGTCTTCAGGGATTCTTCGGTGAAGATTTTGGAGCCAATACGAAGACTATCATTTTCTCAAACTAGAGCATAGTCATTCATGTAATGATGGCCACCTCCGGCGATTCCGGAGGAAATCTTTGGTAGGGGGTCCTTTTTTTTTTTTTTTTTCGTGGGGCCCAGGGGTCCAGTTCAGCTGAAGAAAAAATATTCAAGGAGTCTTCAGGGATTCTTCGGTGAAGATTTTGGCGCCAATACGAAGACTATCATTTTCTCAAACTAGAGTATAGTCATTCATGTAATGATGGCCACCTCCGGCGATTCCGGAGGAAATCTTTGGTAAGGGGTCCTTTTTTTTTTTTTTTTTTTGTGGGGCCAAGGGGTCCAATTTAGCTGAAGAAAAAATCTTCAAGGAGTCTTCAGGGATTCTTCGGTGAAGATTTTGGCGCCAATACTAAGACTATTATTTTCTCAAACTAGAGCATAGTCATAAAGGCTACCAGCTATATAAATAGTGGAAATTACCCTTGAAATTGAAAAATGACACCTGTTATACTGCTGAAGAAAGAGTCTTCAAGGAGTCTTCATGGAATCTTGGGTGAGGATTTTGGAGCCAATATGAGGACTATCATTTTCTCAAACTAGAGCATAGTCATTCATGAAATGATGGCCACCTCCGGCAATTCCGGAGGAAATCTTTGGTAGGGGGTCCTTTTTTTTTTTTTCGTGGGGCGCAGGGGTCCAGTTCAGCTGAAGAAAGAATCTTCAAGGAGTCTTCAGGAATTCTTCGGTGAAGATTTTGGAGCCAATACGAAGACTATCATTTTCTCAAACTAGAGCATAGTCATTCATGTAATGATGGCCACCTCCGGCGATTCCGGAGGAAATCTTTGGTAAGGGGTCCTTTTTTGTTTTTTGTTTTTTTTTTTGTGGGGCCCAGGGGTCCAATTCAGCTGAAGAAAGAATCTTCAAGGAGTCTTCAGGGATTCTTCGATGAAGATTTTGGCGCCAATACTAAGACTATCATTTTCTCAAACTAGAGCATAGTCATAAAGGCTACCAACTATATAAATGGTAGAAATTACCCTTGAAATTGAAAAATGACACCTGTTCTTCTGCTGAAGAAAGAGTCTTCAAGGAGTCTTCAGGGAATCTTGGGTGATGATTTTGGAGCCAATATGAAGACTATCATTTTCTAAAACTAGAGCATAGTCATTCATGTAATGATGGCCACCTCCGGCGATTCCGGAGGAAATCTTTGGTATGGGGTCCTTTTTATTTTTTTTTTTTGTGTGGCCCAGGGGTCCAATTCAGCTGAAGAAAGAATCTTCAAAGAGTCTTCAGGGATTCTTCGGTGAAGATTTTGGCGCCAATACAAAGACTATAATTTTCTCAAACTAGAGCATAGTCATTCATGTAATGATGGCCACCTCCGGCGATTCCGGAGGAAATCTTTTGTAAGGGGTCCTTTTTTTTTTTTTGTGGGGCCCAGGGGTCCAGTTCAGCTGAAGAAAGAATCTTCAAGGAGTCTTCAGGGATTCTTCGGTGAAGATTTTGGCGCCAATACGAACACTATCATTTTCTCAAACTAGAGCATAGTCATTCATGTAATGATGGCCACCTCCGGCGATTCCGGAGGAAATCTTTGGTAAGGGGTCCTTTTTTTTGGGGGGGGGGCCCAGGGGTCCAATTCAGCTGAAAAAAGAATCTTCAAGGAGTCTTCAGGGATTCTTCGGTGAAGATTTTGGCGCCAATACTAAGAATATCATTTTCTCAAACTAGAGCATAGTCATAAAGGCTACCAGCTATATAAATGGTAGAAATTACCCTTGACATTGAAAAATGACACCTGTTATACTACTGAAGAAAGAGTCTCCAAGGAGTCTTCAGGGAATCTTGGGTGAGGATTTTGGTGCCAAATGAAGGCTATCATTTTCTAAAACTAGAGCATAGTCATTCATGTAATGATGGCCACCTCCGGCGATTCCGGAGGAAATCTTTGGTAAGGGGTCCTTTTTTGTTTTTTTTTTGTGGGGCCCAGGGGTCCAATTCAGCTGAAGAAAGAATCTTCAAGGAGTCTTCAGGGATTCTTCGGTGAAGATTTTGGCGCCAATACGAAGACTATCATTTTCTCAAACTAGAGCTTAGTCATTCATGTAATGATGGCCACCTCCGGCGATTCCAGAGGAAATCTTTGGTAAGGGGTCCTTTTTTGTTTTTTTTTTTTTGTGGGGCCCAGGGGTCCAATTCAGCTGAAGAAAGAATCTTCAAGGAGTCTTCAGGGATTCTTCGGTGAAGATTTTGGAGCCAGTACGAAGACTATCATTTTCTCAAACCAGAGCATAGTCATTCATGTAATGATGGCCACCTCCGGCGATTCCGGAGGAAATCTTTGGTAGGGGGTCCTTTTTTTTTTTTCGTGGGGCCCAGGGGTCCAGTTCAGCTGAAGAAAGTATCTTCAAGGAGTCTTCAGGGATTCTTCGGTGAAGATTTTGGCGCCAATACGAAGACTATCATTTTCTCAAACTAGAGCATAGTCATTCATGTAATGATGGCCACCTCCGGCGATTCCGGAGGAAATCTTTGGTATGGGGTCTTTTTTTTTTTTTTTTTTTGTGAGGCCCAGGGGTCCAGTTCATCTGAAGAAAGAGTCTTCAAGGAGTCTTCAGGGAATCTTGGGTGAGGATTGTGGAGCCAATATGAAGACTATCATTTTCTAAAACTAGAGCATAGTCATTCATGTAATGATGGCCACCTTCGGCGATTCCGGAGGAAATCTTTGGTAAGGGGTCCTTTTTTGTTTTTTTTTTTTTTTGTGGGGCCCAGGGGTCCAATTCAGCTGAAGAAAGAATCTTCAAGGAGTCTTCAGGGATTCTTCGGTGAATATTTTGAAGACAATACGAAGACTATCATTTTCTCTAACTAGAGCATAGTCATTCATGTAATGATGGCCACCTCCGGCAATTCCGGAGGAAATCTTTGGTAAGGGGTCCTTTTTTGTTTTTTGTTTTTTTTTTTGGGGCCCAGGGGTCCAGTTCAGCTGAAGAAAGAATCTTCAAGGAGTCTTCAGGGATTCTTCGGTGAATATTTTGATGCCAATACGAAGACTATCATTTTCTCAAACTAGAGCATAGTCATTCATGTAATGTTGGCCATCTCCGGCGATTCCACAGGAAATCTTTGCTAAGGGGTCCTTTTTTGTTTTTTTTTGTGGGGCCCAGGTGTCCAATTTAGCTGAAGAAAGAATCTTCAAGGAGTCTTTAGGGATTCTTCGGTGAAGATTTTGGCGCCAATAAAGAATATAATTTTCTCAAACTAGAGCTTAGGCATTCATGTAATAATGGCCACCTCCAGCGATTCCGGAGGAAATCTTTGGTAAGGGGTCCTTTTTTGTTTTTTTTTTTTGTGGGGCCCAGGGGTCCAATTCAGCTGAAGAAAGAATCTTCAAGGAGTCTTCAGGGAATCTTGGGTGAGGATTTTGGAGCCAATATGAAGAATATCATTTTCTAAAACTAGAGCATAGTCATTCATGTAATGATGGCCACCTCCGGCGATTCCGGAGGAAATCTTTGGTAAGGGGTCCTTTTTTGTTTTTTTTTTGTGGGGCCCAGGGGTCCAATTCAGCTGAAGAAAGAATCTTCAAAGAGTCTTCAGGGATTCTTCGGAAAAAGATTTTGGAGCCAATACGAAGACTATCTTTTTCTCAAACTAGAGCATAGTCATTCATGTAATGATGGACATCTCAGGCGATTCCTGAGGAAATCTTTGGTAAGGTTTTTTTTTTTTTTTTTTTTTTGTGGGGCCCAGGGGTCCAGTTCAGCTGAAGAAAGAATCTTCAATGAGGGTTCAGGGATTCTTCAGTGAAGATTTTGGCACAAATACGAAGACTATCATTTTCTCAAACTAGAGCATAGTCATTCATGGAATGATGGCTACCTCCTGCGATTCCGGAGGAAATCTTTGGTAAGGGGTCCTTTTTTTTTTTTTGTGGGGCCCAGGGGTCCAGTTCAGCTGAAGAAAGAATCTTCAAGGAGTCTTCAGGGATTCCTCGGTGAAGATTTTGGCGCCAATACGAAGACTATCATTTTCTCAAACTAGAGCATAGTCATTCATGTAATGATGGCCACCTCCGGCGATTCCGGAGGAAATCTTTGGTAAGGGGTCCTTTTTTGTTTTTTTTTGTGGGGGCCAGTTGTCCAATTCAGCTGAAGAAAGAATCTTCAAGGAGTCTTCAGGGATTCTTCGGTGAATATTTTGGAGCCAATACGAAGACTATCATTTTCTCAAACTAGAGCATAGTCATTCATGTAATGATGGCCACCTCCGGCGATTCCGGAAGAAATCTTTGGTAAGGGGTCCTTTTTTTTTTTTTTTTTTGTGGGGCCCAGGGGTCCAGTTCAGCTGAAGAAAGAATCTTCAAGGAGTCTTCAGGGAATCTTGGGTGAGGATTTTGGAGCCAATATGAAGAATATCATTTTCTAAAACTAGAGCATAGTCATTCATGTAATGATGGCCACCTCCGGCGATTCCGGAGGAAATCTTTGGTAAGGGGTCCTTTTTTGTTTTTTTTTGTGGGGCCCAGGGGTCCAATTCAGCTGAAGAAAGAATCTTCAAAGAGTCTTCAGGGATTCTTCGGAAAAAGATTTTGGAGCCAATACGAAGACTATCATTTTCTCAAACTAGAGCATAGTCATTCATGTAATGATGGCCACCTCCAGCGATTCCGGAGGAAATCTTTGGTAAGGGGTCCTTTTTTGTTTTTTTTTTGTTGGGGCCAGTTGTCCAATTCAGCTGAAGAAAGAATCTTCATGTAGTCTTCAGGGATTCTTCGGTGAAGATTTTTTCGCCAATACGAAGACTATCATTTTCTCAAACTAGAGCATAGTCATTCATGTAATGATGGCTACCTCCGGCGATTCCGGAGGAAATCTTTGGTAAGGGGTAGTTTTTTGTTTTTTTTTGTGGGGCCCAGGAGTCCAATTCAGCTGAAGAAAGAATATTCAAGGAGTCTTCA
The DNA here is from genome assembly GCA_039081455.1 of Macrobrachium rosenbergii. NCBI lineage: Eukaryota > Metazoa > Arthropoda > Malacostraca > Decapoda > Palaemonidae > Macrobrachium > Macrobrachium rosenbergii. The sequence continues at coordinate 568,681 of JANJGK010000135.1, read as the reverse complement.
GGGATTCTTCGGTGAAGATTTTGGCGCCAATACGAAGACTATCATTTTCTCAAACTAGAGCATAGTCATTCATGTAATGATGGCCACCTCCGGCGATTCCGGAGGAAATCTTTGGTAAGGGGTCCTTTTTTGTTTTGTTTTTTTTGTGGGGCCCAGGGGTCCAGTTCAGCTGAAGAAAGAATCTTCAAGGAGTCTTCAGGGATTCTTCGGTGAAGATTTTGCGCCAATACGAAGACTATCATTTTCTCAAACTAGAGCATAGTCATTCATGTAATGATGGCCACCTACGGCGATTCCGGAGGAAATCTTTGGTAAGGGGTCCTTTTTTTTTTTTTTTTTTTTGTGAGGCCCAGGGGTCCAATTCAGCTGAAGAAAGAATCTTCAAGGAGTCTTCAGGGATTCTTCGGTGAAGATTTTGGCGCCAATACTAAGACTATCATTTTCTCAAACTAGAGCATAGTCATAAAGGCTACCAGCTATATAAATGGTAGAAATTACCCTTGAAATTGAAAAATGACACCTGTTATACTGCTGAAAAAAGAGTCTTCAAGGAGTCTTCAGGGAATCTTGGGTGAGGATTCTGGAGTCAATATGAAGACTATCATTTTCTAAAACTAAAGCATAGTCATTCATGTAATGATGGCCACCTCCGGCGATTCCGGAATAAATCTTTGGTAAGGGGTCCTTTTTTCTTTTTTTTTTTTTTTGTGGGGCCCAGGGGTCCAGTTCAGCTGAAGAAAGAATCTTCAAGGAGTCTTCAGGGATTCTTCGGTGAAGATTTTGCGCCAATACGAAGACTATCATTTTCTCAAACTAGAGCATAGTCATTCATGTAATGATGGCCACCTCCGGCGATTCCGGAGGAAATCTTTGGTAAGGGGTCCTTTTTTGTTTTTTTTTGTGGGGGCCCAGGGGTCCAATTCAGCTGAAGAAAGAATCTTCAAAGAGTCTTCAGGGATTCTTCGGTGAAGATTTTGGAGCCAATACGAAAACTATCATTTTCTCAAACTAGAGCATAGTCATTCATGTAATGATGGCCACCTCCGGCGATTCCGGAGGAAATCTTTGGTAAGGGGTCCTTTTTTTTTTTTTTTTTGTGGACCCCAGGGGTCCAGTTCAGCTGAAGAAAGAATCTTCAAGGAGTCTTCAGGGATTCTTCGGTGAAGATTTTGCGCCAATACGAAGACTATCATTTTCTCAAACTAGAGCATAGTCATTCATGTAATGATGGCCACCTCCGGCGATTCCGGAGGAAATCTTCGGTAAGGGGTCCTTTTTTGTTTTTTTTTTTGTGGGGCCCAGGGGTCCAATTCAGCTGAAGAAAGAATCTTCAAAGAGTCTTCAGGGATTCTTCGGTGAAGATTTTGGAGCCAATACGAAGACTATCATTTTCTCAAACTAGAGCATAGTCATTCATGTAATGATGGCCACCTCCGGCGATTCCGGAGGAAATCTTTGGTAAGGGGTCCTTTTTTTTTTTTTTTTTTGTGGGGCCCAGGGGTCCAGTTCAGCTGAAGAAAGAATTTTCAAGGAGTCTTCAGGGATTCTTCAGTGAAGATTTTGGCACCAATACGAAGACTATCATTTTCTCAAACTAGAGCATAGTCATTCATGTATTGATGGCTACCTCCTGCGATTCCGGAGGAAATCTTTGGTAAGGGGTCCTTTTTTTTTTTTTTTTTTTTGTGGGGCCCAGGGGTCCAGTTCAGCTGAAGAAAGAATCTTCAAGGAGTCTTCAGGGATTCTTCAGTGAAGATTTTGGCACCAATACGAAGACTATCATTTTCTCAAACTAGAGCATAGTCATTCATGTAATGATAGCCACCTCCGGCGATTCCCGAGGAAATCTTTGGTAAGGGGTCATTTTTTGTTTTTTTTTTGTGGGGCCCAGTGGTCCAATTCAGCTGAAGAAAGAATCTTCAAGGAGTCTTCAGGGATTCTTCGGTGAATATTTTGGAGCCAATACGAAGAATATCATTTTCTCAAACTAGAGCATAGTCATTCATGTAATGATGGCAACCTCCGGCGATTCCGGAGGAAATCTTTGGTAAAGGGTCCTTTTTTTTTTTTGTGGGGCCCAGGGGTCCAGTTCAGCTGAAGAAAGAATCTTCAAGGAGTCTTCAGGGATTCTTCGGTGAAGATTTTATCGCCAATACGAAGACTATCATTTTCTCAAACTAGAGCTTAGTCATTCATGTAATGATGGCCACCTCCGGCGATTCCAGAGGAAATCTTTGGTAAGGGGTCCTTTTTTGTTTTGTTTTTTTTGTGGGGCCCAGGGGTCCAATTCAGCTGAAGAAAGAATCTTCAAGGAGTCTTCAGGGATTCTTCGGTGAAGATTTTGGAGCCAATACGAAGACTATCATTTTCTCAAACTAGAGCATAGTCATTCATGTAATGATGGCCACCTCCGGCGATTCCGGAGGAAATCTTTGGTAGGGGGTCCTTTTTTTTTTTTTTCGTGGGGCCCAGGGGTCCAGTTCAGCTGAAGAAAGTATCTACAAGGAGTCTTCAGGGATTCTTCGGTGAAGATTTTGGCGCCAATACGAAGACTATCATTTTCTCAAACTAGAGCATAGTCATTCATGTAATGATGGCCACCTCCGGCGATTCCGGAGGAAATCTTTGGTAAGGGGTCCTTTTTTTTTTTTTTTTTTGTGAGGCCCAGGGGTCCAGTTCATCTGAAGAAAGAGTCTTCAAGGAGTCTTCAGGGAATCTTGGGTGAGGATTTTGGAGCCAATATGAAGACTATCATTTTCTAAAACTAGAGCATAGTCATTCATGTAATGATGGCCACCTCCGGCGATTCCGGAGGAAATCTTTGGTAATGCGTCCTTTTTTTTTTTTTTTTTTTTGTGGGGCCCAGGGGTCCAATTCAGCTGAAGAAAGAATCTTCAAGGAGTCTTCAGGGATTCTTCGGTGAATATTTTGAAGACAATACGAAGACTATCATTTTCTCAAACTAGAGCATAGTCATTCATGTAATGATGGCCACCTCCGGCAATTCCGGAGGAAATCTTTGGTAAGGGGTCCTTTTTTGTTTTTTGTTTTTTTTTGTGGGGCCCAGGGGTCCAGTTCAGCTGAAGAAAGAATCTTCAAGGAGTCTTCAGGGATTCTTCGGTGAATATTTTGATGCCAATACGAAGACTATCATTTTCTCAAACTAGAGCATAGTCATTCATGTAATGTTGGCCACCTCCGGCGATTCCACAGGAAATCTTTGCTAAGGGGTCCTTTTTTGTTTTTTTTTTTTGTGGGGCCCAGGGGTCCAATTCAGCTGAAGAAAGAATCTTCAAGGAGTCTTCAGGGATTCTTCGGTGAATATTTTGAAGACAATACGAAGACTATCATTTTCTCAAACTAGAGCATAGTCATTCATGTAATGTTGGCCACCTCCGGCAATTCCGGAGGAAATCTTTGGTAAGGGGTCCTTTTTTGTTTTTTGTTTTTTTTTGTGGGGCCCAGGGGTCCAGTTCAGCTGAAGAAAGAATCTTCAAGGAGTCTTCAGGGATTCTTCGGTGAATATTTTGGAGCCAATACGAAGACTATCCTTTTCTCAAACTAGAGCATAGTCATTCATGTAATGATGGCAACCTCCTGCGATTCCGGAGGAAATCTTTGGTAAGGGGTCCTTTTTTGTTTTTTTTTTTTTGTGGGGCCCAGGGGTCCAGTTCAACTGAAGAAAGCATCTTCAAGGAGTCTTCAGGGATTCTTCGGTGAAGAATTTGGCACCAATACGAAGACTATCATTTTCTCAAACTAGAGTATAGTCATAAAGGCTACCAACTATATAAATGGTAGAAATTACCCTTGAAATTGAAAAATGACACCTGTTATACTGCTGAAGAAAGAGTCTTCAAGGAGTCTTCAGGGAATCTTGGGTGAGGATTTTGGAGCCAATATGAAGACTATCATTTTCTAAAACTAGAGCTTAGTCATTCATGTAATGATTTCCACCTCCGGCGATTCCGGAGGAAATCTTTGGTAAGGGGTCCTTTTTTGTTTTTTTTTGTGGGGCCCAGGGGTCCAATTCAGCTGAAGAAAGAATCTTCAAGGAGTCTTCAGGGATTTTTTGGTGAAGATTTTGGCGCCAATACGAAGTCTATCATTTTCTCAAACTAGAGCATAGTCATTCATGTAATGATGGCCACCTCTGGTGATTCCGGATGATCTCTTTGGTAAGGGGTCCTCTTTGGTTTTTGTTTTTTTTGTGGGGCCCAGGGGTCCAGGTCAGCTGAAGAAAGAATCTTCAAGGAGTCTTCAGGGATTCTTCGGTGAAGATTTTGGAGCCAATACGAAGACTATCATTTTTTCAAACTAGAGCATAGTCATTCATGTAATGATGGCCACCTCCGGCGATTCCGGAGGAAATCTTTGGTAAGGGGTCCTTTTTTGTTTTGTTTTTTTTTTCTGTGGGGCCCAGGGGTCCAATTCAGCTGAAGAAAGAATCTTCAAGGAGTCTTCAGGGATTCTTCGGTGAAGATTTTGGCGCCAATACTAAGACTATCATTTTCTCAAACTAGAGCATAGTCATAAAGGCTACCAGCTATATAAATGGTAGAAATTACCCTTGAAATTGAAAAATGACACCTGTTATACTGCTGAAGAAAGAGTCTTTAAGGAGTCTTCAGGGAATCTTGGGTGAGGATTCTGGAGCCAATATGAAGACTATCATTTTCTAAAACTAGAGCATAGTCATTCATGTACTGATGGCCACCTCCGGCGATTCCAGAGGAAATCATTGGTAAGGGGTCCTTTTTTGTTTTTTTTTTTGGTGGGCCCAGGGGTCCAATTCAGCTAAAGAAAGAATCTTCAAAGAGTCTTCAGGGATTCTTCGGTGAAGATTTTGGAGCCAATACGAAGACTATCATTTTCTCAAACTTGAGCATAGTCATTCATGTAATGATTGCCACCTCCGGCGATTCCGGAGGAAATCTTTGGTAAGGGGTCCTTTTTTGTTTTTTGTTTTTTTTGTGGGGCCCAGGGGTCCAGTTCAGCTGAAGAAAGAATCTTCAAGGAGTCTTCAGGGATTCTTCGGTGAAGATTTTGGCGCCAATACGAAGACTATCATTTTCTCAAACTAGAGCATAGTCATTCATGTAATGATGGCCACCTCCGGCGATTCCGGAGGAAATCTTTGGTAGGAGGTCCTTTTTTGTTTTTTTTTTTGTGGGGCCCAGGGGTCCAATTCAGCTGAAGAAAGAATCTTCAAGGAGTCTTCAGGGATTCTTCGGTGAAGATTTTGGCGCCAATACGAAGACTATCATTTTCTCAAACTAGAGCTTAGTCATTCATGTAATGATGGCCACCTCCGGCGATTCCGGAGGAAATCTTTGGTAAGGGGTCCTTTTTTGTTTTTTTTTTGTGGGGCCCAGGGGTCCAATTCAGCTGAAGAAAGAATCTTCAAGGAGTCTTCAGGGATTCTTCGGTGAAGATTTTGGCGCCAATACGAAGACTATCATTTTCTCAAACTAGAGCATAGTCATTCATGTAATGATGGCCACCTCCGGCGATTCCGGAGGAAATCTTTGGTAGGGGGTCCTTTTTTTTTTTTTGTGGGGCCCAGGTGTCCAGTTCAGCTGAAGAAAGAATCTTCAAGGAGTCTTCAGGGATTCTTCGGTGAAGATTTTGTCACCAATACGAAGACTATCATTTTCTCAAACTAGAGCATAGTCATTCATGTAATGATGGCCACCTCCGGCGATTCCGGAGGAAATCTTTGGTAAGGGGTCCTTTTTTGTTTTTTTTTGTGGGGCCCAGGGGTCCAATTCAGCTGAAGAAAGAATCTTCAAAGAGTCTTCAGGGATTCTTCGGAAAAAGATTTTGGAGCCAATACGAAGACTATCATTTTCTCAAACTAGAGCATAGTCATTCATGTAATGATGGCCACCTCCAGCGATTCCGGAGGAAATCTTTGGTAAGGGGTCCTTTTTTGTTTTTTTTTTGTTGGGGCCAGTTGTCCAATTCAGCTGAAGAAAGAATCTTCATGTAGTCTTCAGGGATTCTTCGGTGAAGATTTTTTCGCCAATACGAAGACTATCATTTTCTCAAACTAGAGCATAGTCATTCATGTAATGATGGCTACCTCCGGCGATTCCGGAGGAAATCTTTGGTAAGGGGTAGTTTTTTGTTTTTTTTTGTGGGGCCCAGGAGTCCAATTCAGCTGAAGAAAGAATATTCAAGGAGTCTTCAGGGATTCTTCGGTGAAGATTTTGGCGCCAATACGAAGACTATCATTTTCTCAAACTAGAGCATAGTCATTCATGTAATGATGGCCACCTCCGGCGATTCCGGAGGAAATCTTTGGTAAGGGGTCCTTTTTTGTTTTGTTTTTTTTGTGGGGCCCAGGGGTCCAGTTCAGCTGAAGAAAGAATCTTCAAGGAGTCTTCAGGGATTCTTCGGTGAAGATTTTGCGCCAATACGAAGACTATCATTTTCTCAAACTAGAGCATAGTCATTCATGTAATGATGGCCACCTACGGCGATTCCGGAGGAAATCTTTGGTAAGGGGTCCTTTTTTTTTTTTTTTTTTTTGTGAGGCCCAGGGGTCCAATTCAGCTGAAGAAAGAATCTTCAAGGAGTCTTCAGGGATTCTTCGGTGAAGATTTTGGCGCCAATACTAAGACTATCATTTTCTCAAACTAGAGCATAGTCATAAAGGCTACCAGCTATATAAATGGTAGAAATTACCCTTGAAATTGAAAAATGACACCTGTTATACTGCTGAAAAAAGAGTCTTCAAGGAGTCTTCAGGGAATCTTGGGTGAGGATTCTGGAGTCAATATGAAGACTATCATTTTCTAAAACTAAAGCATAGTCATTCATGTAATGATGGCCACCTCCGGCGATTCCGGAATAAATCTTTGGTAAGGGGTCCTTTTTTCTTTTTTTTTTTTTTGTGGGGCCCAGGGGTCCAGTTCAGCTGAAGAAAGAATCTTCAAGGAGTCTTCAGGGATTCTTCGGTGAAGATTTTGCGCCAATACGAAGACTATCATTTTCTCAAACTAGAGCATAGTCATTCATGTAATGATGGCCACCTCCGGCGATTCCGGAGGAAATCTTTGGTAAGGGGTCCTTTTTTGTTTTTTTTTGTGGGGGCCCAGGGGTCCAATTCAGCTGAAGAAAGAATCTTCAAAGAGTCTTCAGGGATTCTTCGGTGAAGATTTTGGAGCCAATACGAAAACTATCATTTTCTCAAACTAGAGCATAGTCATTCATGTAATGATGGCCACCTCCGGCGATTCCGGAGGAAATCTTTGGTAAGGGGTCCTTTTTTTTTTTTTTTTTGTGGACCCCAGGGGTCCAGTTCAGCTGAAGAAAGAATCTTCAAGGAGTCTTCAGGGATTCTTCGGTGAAGATTTTGCGCCAATACGAAGACTATCATTTTCTCAAACTAGAGCATAGTCATTCATGTAATGATGGCCACCTCCGGCGATTCCGGAGGAAATCTTCGGTAAGGGGTCCTTTTTTGTTTTTTTTTTGTGGGGCCCAGGGGTCCAATTCAGCTGAAGAAAGAATCTTCAAAGAGTCTTCAGGGATTCTTCGGTGAAGATTTTGGAGCCAATACGAAGACTATCATTTTCTCAAACTAGAGCATAGTCATTCATGTAATGATGGCCACCTCCGGCGATTCCGGAGGAAATCTTTGGTAAGGGGTCCTTTTTTTTTTTTTTTTTGTGGGGCCCAGGGGTCCAGTTCAGCTGAAGAAAGAATTTTCAAGGAGTCTTCAGGGATTCTTCAGTGAAGATTTTGGCACCAATACGAAGACTATCATTTTCTCAAACTAGAGCATAGTCATTCATGTATTGATGGCTACCTCCTGCGATTCCGGAGGAAATCTTTGGTAAGGGGTCCTTTTTTTTTTTTTTTTTTTTTTGTGGGGCCCAGGGGTCCAGTTCAGCTGAAGAAAGAATCTTCAAGGAGTCTTCAGGGATTCTTCAGTGAAGATTTTGGCACCAATACGAAGACTATCATTTTCTCAAACTAGAGCATAGTCATTCATGTAATGATAGCCACCTCCGGCGATTCCCGAGGAAATCTTTGGTAAGGGGTCATTTTTTGTTTTTTTTTTGTGGGGCCCAGTGGTCCAATTCAGCTGAAGAAAGAATCTTCAAGGAGTCTTCAGGGATTCTTCGGTGAATATTTTGGAGCCAATACGAAGAATATCATTTTCTCAAACTAGAGCATAGTCATTCATGTAATGATGGCAACCTCCGGCGATTCCGGAGGAAATCTTTGGTAAAGGGTCCTTTTTTTTTTTTTGTGGGGCCCAGGGGTCCAGTTCAGCTGAAGAAAGAATCTTCAAGGAGTCTTCAGGGATTCTTCGGTGAAGATTTTATCGCCAATACGAAGACTATCATTTTCTCAAACTAGAGCTTAGTCATTCATGTAATGATGGCCACCTCCGGCGATTCCAGAGGAAATCTTTGGTAAGGGGTCCTTTTTTGTTTTGTTTTTTTTGTGGGGCCCAGGGGTCCAATTCAGCTGAAGAAAGAATCTTCAAGGAGTCTTCAGGGATTCTTCGGTGAAGATTTTGGAGCCAATACGAAGACTATCATTTTCTCAAACTAGAGCATAGTCATTCATGTAATGATGGCCACCTCCGGCGATTCCGGAGGAAATCTTTGGTAGGGGGTCCTTTTTTTTTTTTTTCGTGGGGCCCAGGGGTCCAGTTCAGCTGAAGAAAGTATCTACAAGGAGTCTTCAGGGATTCTTCGGTGAAGATTTTGGCGCCAATACGAAGACTATCATTTTCTCAAACTAGAGCATAGTCATTCATGTAATGATGGCCACCTCCGGCGATTCCGGAGGAAATCTTTGGTAAGGGGTCCTTTTTTTTTTTTTTTTTTGTGAGGCCCAGGGGTCCAGTTCATCTGAAGAAAGAGTCTTCAAGGAGTCTTCAGGGAATCTTGGGTGAGGATTTTGGAGCCAATATGAAGACTATCATTTTCTAAAACTAGAGCATAGTCATTCATGTAATGATGGCCACCTCCGGCGATTCCGGAGGAAATCTTTGGTAATGCGTCCTTTTTTTTTTTTTTTTTTTTTGTGGGGCCCAGGGGTCCAATTCAGCTGAAGAAAGAATCTTCAAGGAGTCTTCAGGGATTCTTCGGTGAATATTTTGAAGACAATACGAAGACTATCATTTTCTCAAACTAGAGCATAGTCATTCATGTAATGATGGCCACCTCCGGCAATTCCGGAGGAAATCTTTGGTAAGGGGTCCTTTTTTGTTTTTTGTTTTTTTTTGTGGGGCCCAGGGGTCCAGTTCAGCTGAAGAAAGAATCTTCAAGGAGTCTTCAGGGATTCTTCGGTGAATATTTTGATGCCAATACGAAGACTATCATTTTCTCAAACTAGAGCATAGTCATTCATGTAATGTTGGCCACCTCCGGCGATTCCACAGGAAATCTTTGCTAAGGGGTCCTTTTTTGTTTTTTTTTTTTGTGGGGCCCAGGGGTCCAATTCAGCTGAAGAAAGAATCTTCAAGGAGTCTTCAGGGATTCTTCGGTGAATATTTTGAAGACAATACGAAGACTATCATTTTCTCAAACTAGAGCATAGTCATTCATGTAATGTTGGCCACCTCCGGCAATTCCGGAGGAAATCTTTGGTAAGGGGTCCTTTTTTGTTTTTTGTTTTTTTTTGTGGGGCCCAGGGGTCCAGTTCAGCTGAAGAAAGAATCTTCAAGGAGTCTTCAGGGATTCTTCGGTGAATATTTTGGAGCCAATACGAAGACTATCCTTTTCTCAAACTAGAGCATAGTCATTCATGTAATGATGGCAACCTCCTGCGATTCCGGAGGAAATCTTTGGTAAGGGGTCCTTTTTTGTTTTTTTTTTTTTTGTGGGGCCCAGGGGTCCAGTTCAACTGAAGAAAGCATCTTCAAGGAGTCTTCAGGGATTCTTCGGTGAAGAATTTGGCACCAATACGAAGACTATCATTTTCTCAAACTAGAGTATAGTCATAAAGGCTACCAACTATATAAATGGTAGAAATTACCCTTGAAATTGAAAAATGACACCTGTTATACTGCTGAAGAAAGAGTCTTCAAGGAGTCTTCAGGGAATCTTGGGTGAGGATTTTGGAGCCAATATGAAGACTATCATTTTCTAAAACTAGAGCTTAGTCATTCATGTAATGATTTCCACCTCCGGCGATTCCGGAGGAAATCTTTGGTAAGGGGTCCTTTTTTGTTTTTTTTTGTGGGGCCCAGGGGTCCAATTCAGCTGAAGAAAGAATCTTCAAGGAGTCTTCAGGGATTTTTTGGTGAAGATTTTGGCGCCAATACGAAGTCTATCATTTTCTCAAACTAGAGCATAGTCATTCATGTAATGATGGCCACCTCTGGTGATTCCGGATGATCTCTTTGGTAAGGGGTCCTCTTTGGTTTTTGTTTTTTTTGTGGGGCCCAGGGGTCCAGGTCAGCTGAAGAAAGAATCTTCAAGGAGTCTTCAGGGATTCTTCGGTGAAGATTTTGGAGCCAATACGAAGACTATCATTTTTTCAAACTAGAGCATAGTCATTCATGTAATGATGGCCACCTCCGGCGATTCCGGAGGAAATCTTTGGTAAGGGGTCCTTTTTTGTTTTGTTTTTTTTTTCTGTGGGGCCCAGGGGTCCAATTCAGCTGAAGAAAGAATCTTCAAGGAGTCTTCAGGGATTCTTCGGTGAAGATTTTGGCGCCAATACTAAGACTATCATTTTCTCAAACTAGAGCATAGTCATAAAGGCTACCAGCTATATAAATGGTAGAAATTACCCTTGAAATTGAAAAATGACACCTGTTATACTGCTGAAGAAAGAGTCTTTAAGGAGTCTTCAGGGAATCTTGGGTGAGGATTCTGGAGCCAATATGAAGACTATCATTTTCTAAAACTAGAGCATAGTCATTCATGTACTGATGGCCACCTCCGGCGATTCCAGAGGAAATCATTGGTAAGGGGTCCTTTTTTGTTTTTTTTTTTGGTGGGCCCAGGGGTCCAATTCAGCTAAAGAAAGAATCTTCAAAGAGTCTTCAGGGATTCTTCGGTGAAGATTTTGGAGCCAATACGAAGACTATCATTTTCTCAAACTTGAGCATAGTCATTCATGTAATGATTGCCACCTCCGGCGATTCCGGAGGAAATCTTTGGTAAGGGGTCCTTTTTTGTTTTTTGTTTTTTTTGTGGGGCCCAGGGGTCCAGTTCAGCTGAAGAAAGAATCTTCAAGGAGTCTTCAGGGATTCTTCGGTGAAGATTTTGGCGCCAATACGAAGACTATCATTTTCTCAAACTAGAGCATAGTCATTCATGTAATGATGGCCACCTCCGGCGATTCCGGAGGAAATCTTTGGTAGGAGGTCCTTTTTTGTTTTTTTTTTTGTGGGGCCCAGGGGTCCAATTCAGCTGAAGAAAGAATCTTCAAGGAGTCTTCAGGGATTCTTCGGTGAAGATTTTGGCGCCAATACGAAGACTATCATTTTCTCAAACTAGAGCTTAGTCATTCATGTAATGATGGCCACCTCCGGCGATTCCGGAGGAAATCTTTGGTAAGGGGTCCTTTTTTGTTTTTTTTTTGTGGGGCCCAGGGGTCCAATTCAGCTGAAGAAAGAATCTTCAAGGAGTCTTCAGGGATTCTTCGGTGAAGATTTTGGCGCCAATACGAAGACTATCATTTTCTCAAACTAGAGCATAGTCATTCATGTAATGATGGCCACCTCCGGCGATTCCGGAGGAAATCTTTGGTAGGGGGTCCTTTTTTTTTTTTTGTGGGGCCCAGGTGTCCAGTTCAGCTGAAGAAAGAATCTTCAAGGAGTCTTCAGGGATTCTTCGGTGAAGATTTTGTCACCAATACGAAGACTATCATTTTCTCAAACTAGAGCATAGTCATTCATGTAATGATGGCCACCTCCGGCGATTCTGGAGGAAATCTTTGGTAAGGGGTCCTTTTTTTCTTTTTTTTTTGTGGGGCCCAGGTGTCCAGTTCAGCTGAAGAAAGAATCTTCAAGGAGTCTTCAGGGATTCTTCGGTGAAGATTTTGGCACCAATACGAAGACTATCATTTTCTCAAACTAGAGCATAGTCATTCATGTAATGATGGCTACCTCCTGCGATTCCGGAGGAAATCTTTGGTAAGGGGTCCTTTTTTGTTTTGTTTTTTTTTGTGGAGCCCAGGGGTCCAATTCAGCTGAAGAAAAAATCTTCAAGGGGTCTTCAGGGATTCTTCGGCGAAGATTTTGGCACCAATACGAAGACTATCATTTTCTCAAACTAGAGCATAGTCATTCATGTAATGATGGCCACCTCCGGCGATTCCGGAGGAAATCTTTGGTAAGGGGTCCTTTTTTGTTTTTTTTTGTGGGGCCCAGGGGTCCAATTCAGCTGAAGAAAGAATCTTCAAGGAGTCTTCAGGGATTCTTCGGTGAATATTTTGGAGCCAATACGAAGACTATCATTTTATCAAACCAGAGCATAGTCATTCATGTAATGATGGCCACCTCCGGCGATTCCGGAGGAAATCTTTGGTAAGGGGTCCTTTTTTTTTTTTTTTTTTTTTTTTTGTGGGGCCCAGGGGTCCAATTCAGCTGAAGAAAGAATCTTCAAGGAGTCTTCAGGGATTCTTCGGTGAAGATTTTGGCGCCAATACTAAGACTATCATTTTCTCAAACTAGAGTATAGTCATAAAGGCTACCAGCTATATAAATGGTAGAAATTACCCTTGAAATTGAAAAATGACTCCTGTTATACTGCTGAAGAAAGAGTTTTCAAGGAGTCTTCAGGGAATCTTGGGTGAGGATTTTGGAGCCAATATGAAGACTATCATTTTCTAAAACTAGAGCATAGTCATTCATGTAATGATGGCCACCTCCGCCGATTCCAGAGGAAATCTTTGGTAAGGGGTCCTTTTTTGTTTTTTTTTGTGGGGCCCAGGGGTCCAATTCAGCTGAAGAAAGAATCTTCAAAGAGTCTTCAGGGATTCTTCGGTGAAGATTTTGGAGCCAATACGAAGACTATCATTTTCTCAAACTAGAGCATAGTCAATCATGAAATGATGGCCACCTCCGGCGATTCCGGAGGAAATCTTTGGTAAGGGGTCCTTTTTTGTTTTTTTTTGTGGGGCCCAGGGGTCCAATTCAGCTGAAGAAAGGATCTTCAAGGAGTCTTCAGGGATTCTTCGGTGAAGATTTTGGCGCCAATACGAAGACTATCATTTTCTCAAACTAGAGCTTAGTCATTCATGTAATGATTTCCACCTCCGGCGATTCCGGAGGAAATCTTTGGTAAGGGGTCCTTTTTTGTTTTTTTTTTTTTTTTGTCGGGGCCAGGGGTCCAATTCAGCTGAAGAAAGAATCTTCAATGAGTCTTCAGGGATTCTTCGGTGAAGATTTTGGAGCCAATACGAAGACTATCATTTTCTCAAACTAGAGCATAGTCATTCATGTAATGATGGCCACCTCCGGCTATTCCGGAGGAAATCTTTGGTAGGGGGTTCTTTTTTGTTTTTTTTTCGTGGGGCCCAGGGGTCCAGTTCAGCTGAAGAAAGAATCTTCAAGGAGTCTTCAGGGATTCTTCTGTGAAGATTTTGGCGCCAATACGAAGACTATCATTTTCTCAAACTAGAGCTTAGTCATTCATGTAATCATGGCCACCTCCGGCGATTCCGGAGGAAATCTTTGGTAAGGGGTCCTTTTTTGTTTTTTTTTTGTCGGGCCCAGGGGTCCAATTTAGCTGAAGAAAGAATATTCAAGGAGTCTTCAGGGATTCTTCGGTGAAGATTTTGGCGCCAACACGAAGACTATCATTTTTTTCAAACTAGAGCATAGTCATTCATGTAATGATGGCCACCTCCGGCGATTCCGGAGGAAATCTTTGGTAGGGGGTCCTTTTTTTTTTTTGTGGGGCCCAGGTGTCCAGTTCAGCTGAAGAAAGAATCTTCAAGGAGTCTTCAGGGATTCTTCGGTGAAGATTTTGTCACCAATACGAAGACTATCATTTTCTCAAACTAGAGCATAGTCATTCATGTAATGATGGCCACCTCCGGCGATTCTGGAGGAAATCTTTGGTAAGGGGTCCTTTTTTTCTTTTTTTTTTGTGGGGCCCAGGTGTCCAGTTCAGCTGAAGAAAGAATCTTCAAGGAGTCTTCAGGGATTCTTCGGTGAAGATTTTGGCACCAATACGAAGACTATCATTTTCTCAAACTAGAGCATAGTCATTCATGTAATGATGGCTACCTCCTGCGATTCCGGAGGAAATCTTTGGTAAGGGGTCCTTTTTTGTTTTGTTTTTTTTTGTGGAGCCCAGGGGTCCAATTCAGCTGAAGAAAAAATCTTCAAGGAGTCTTCAGGGATTCTTCGGCGAAGATTTTGGCACCAATACGAAGACTATCATTTTCTCAAACTAGAGCATAGTCATTCATGTAATGATGGCCACCTCCGGCGATTCCGGAGGAAATCTTTGGTAAGGGGTCCTTTTTTGTTTTTTTTTGTGGGGCCCAGGGGTCCAATTCAGCTGAAGAAAGAATCTTCAAGGAGTCTTCAGGGATTCTTCGGTGAATATTTTGGAGCCAATACGAAGACTATCATTTTATCAAACCAGAGCATAGTCATTCATGTAATGATGGCCACCTCCGGCGATTCCGGAGGAAATCTTTGGTAAGGGGTCCTTTTTTTTTTTTTTTTTTTTTTTTTTGTGGGGCCCAGGGGTCCAATTCAGCTGAAGAAAGAATCTTCAAGGAGTCTTCAGGGATTCTTCGGTGAAGATTTTGGCGCCAATACTAAGACTATCATTTTCTCAAACTAGAGTATAGTCATAAAGGCTACCAGCTATATAAATGGTAGAAATTACCCTTGAAATTGAAAAATGACTCCTGTTATACTGCTGAAGAAAGAGTTTTCAAGGAGTCTTCAGGGAATCTTGGGTGAGGATTTTGGAGCCAATATGAAGACTATCATTTTCTAAAACTAGAGCATAGTCATTCATGTAATGATGGCCACCTCCGCCGATTCCAGAGGAAATCTTTGGTAAGGGGACCTTTTTTGTTTTTTTTTGTGGGGCCCAGGGGTCCAATTCAGCTGAAGAAAGAATCTTCAAAGAGTCTTCAGGGATTCTTCGGTGAAGATTTTGGAGCCAATACGAAGACTATCATTTTCTCAAACTAGAGCATAGTCAATCATGAAATGATGGCCACCTCCGGCGATTCCGGAGGAAATCTTTGGTAAGGGGTCCTTTTTTGTTTTTTTTTGTGGGGCCCAGGGGTCCAATTCAGCTGAAGAAAGGATCTTCAAGGAGTCTTCAGGGATTCTTCGGTGAAGATTTTGGCGCCAATACGAAGACTATCATTTTCTCAAACTAGAGCTTAGTCATTCATGTAATGATTTCCACCTCCGGCGATTCCGGAGGAAATCTTTGGTAAGGGGTCCTTTTTTGTTTTTTTTTTTTTTTTGTCGGGGCCAGGGGTCCAATTCAGCTGAAGAAAGAATCTTCAATGAGTCTTCAGGGATTCTTCGGTGAAGATTTTGGAGCCAATACGAAGACTATCATTTTCTCAAACTAGAGCATAGTCATTCATGTAATGATGGCCACCTCCGGCTATTCCGGAGGAAATCTTTGGTAGGGGGTTCTTTTTTGTTTTTTTTTCGTGGGGCCCAGGGGTCCAGTTCAGCTGAAGAAAGAATCTTCAAGGAGTCTTCAGGGATTCTTCTGTGAAGATTTTGGCGCCAATACGAAGACTATCATTTTCTCAAACTAGAGCTTAGTCATTCATGTAATCATGGCCACCTCCGGCGATTCCGGAGGAAATCTTTGGTAAGGGGTCCTTTTTTGTTTTTTTTTTGTCGGGCCCAGGGGTCCAATTTAGCTGAAGAAAGAATATTCAAGGAGTCTTCAGGGATTCTTCGGTGAAGATTTTGGCGCCAACACGAAGACTATCATTTTTTTCAAACTAGAGCATAGTCATTCATGTAATGATGGCCACCTCCGGCGATTCCGGAGAAAATCTTTGGTAAGGTGTCCTTTTTTTTGGGGGGGGGGGGCCCAGGGGTCCCATTCAGCTGAAAAAAGAATCTTCAAGGAGTCTTCAGGGATTCTTCGGTGAAGATTTTGGCGCCAATACTAAGACTATCATTTTCTCAAACTAGAGCATAGTCATAAAGGCTACCAGCTATATAAATGGTAGAAATTACCCTTGAAATTGAAAAATGACACCTGTTATACTGCTGTAGAAAGAGTCTTCAAGGAGTGTTCAGAGAATCTTGGGTGAGGATTTTGGAGCCAATATGAAGACTATCATTTTCTAAAACTAGAGCATAGTCATTCATGTAATGATGGCCACTTCCGGCGATTCCGGAGGAAAACTTTGGTAAGGGGTCCTTTTTTGTTTTTTTTTTTGTGGGGCCCAGGGGTCCAATTCAGCTGAAGAAAGAATATTCAAGGAGTCTTCAGGGATTCTTCGGTGAAGATTTTGGCGCCAATACAAAGACTATCATTTTCTCAAACTAGAGCTTAGTCATTCATGTAATGATGGCCACCTCCGGCGATTCCGGAGGAAATCTTTGGTAAGGGGTCCTTTTTTTTTTTTTTTTTTTTTTGTGGGGCCCAGGGGTCCAATTCAGCTGAAGAAAGAATCTTCAAAGAGTCTTCAGGGATTCTTCGGTGAAGATTTTGGAGCCAATACGAAGACTATCATTTTCTCAAACTAGAGCATAGTCATTCATGTAATGATGGCCACCTCCGGCGATTCCGGAGGAAATCTTTGGTAAGGGGTCCTTTTTTTTTTTTTTTTTTTTTATGGGGCCCAGGGGTCCAGTTCAGCTGAAGAAAGAATTTTCAAGGAGTCTTCAGGGATTCTTCAGTGAAGATTTTGGCACCAATACGAAGACTATCATTTTCTCAAACTAGAGCATAGTCATTCATGTAATGATGGCTACCTCCTGCGATTCCGGAGGAAATCTTTGGTAAGGGGTCCTTTTTTTTTTTTTTTTTGTGTGTGGGGCCCAGGGGTCCAGTTCAGCTGAAGAAAGAATCTTCAAGGAGTCTTCAGGGATTCCTCGGTGAAGATTTTGGCGCCAATACGAAGACTATCATTTTCTCAAACTAGAGCATAGTCATTCATGTAATGATGGCCACCTCCGGCGATTCCACAGGAAATCTTTGCAAAGGGGTCATTTTTTGTTTTTTTTTTGTGGGGCCCAGTGGTCCAATTCAGCTGAAGAAAGAATCTTCAAGGAGTCTTCAGGGATTCTTCGGTGAATATTTTGGAGCCAATACGAAGAATATCATTTTCTCAAACTAGAGCATAGTCATTCATGTAATGATGGCCACCTCCGGCGATTCCGGAGGAAATCTTTGGCAAAGGGTCCTTTTTTTTTTTTTGTGGGGCCCAGGGGTCCAGTTCAGCTGAAGAAAGAATCTTCAAGGAGTCTTCAGGGATTCTTCGGTGAAGATTTTGGCGCCAATACGAAGACTATCATTTTCTCAAACTAGAGCATATTCATTCATGTAATGATGGCCACCTCCGGCGATTCCGGAGGAAATCTTTGGTAAGGGGTAGTTTTTTGTTTTTTTTTGTGGGGCCCAGGAGTCCAATTCAGCTGAAGAAAGAATATTCAAGGAGTCTTCAGGGATTCTTCGGTGAAGATTTTGGCGCCAATACGAAGACTATCATTTTCTCAAACTAGAGCATAGTCATTCATGTAATGATGGCCACCTCTGGCGATTCCGGAGGAAATTTTTGGTAAGGGGGTCCTTTTTTCTTTTGTTTTTTTTGTGGGGCCCAGGTGTCCAGTTCAGCTGAAGAAAGAATCTTCAAGGAGTCTTCAGGGATTCTTCGGTGAAGATTTTGGCGCCAATACTAAGACTATCATTTTCTCAAACTAGAGCATAGTCATTCATGTAATGATGGCCACCTCCGGCGATTCCGGAGGAAATCTTTGGTAAGGGGTCCTTTTTTTTTTTTTTTTTTTTTTGTGGGGCCCAGGGGTCCAATTCAGCTGAAGAAAGAATCTTCAAGGAGTCTTCAGGGATTCTTCGTAGAAAATTTTGGCGCCAATACTAAGACTATCATTTTCTCAAACTAGAGCATAGTCATAAAGGCTACCAGCTATATAAATGGTAGAAATTACCCTTGAAATTGAAAAATGACACCTGTTATACTGCTGAAGAAAGAGTCTTCAAGGAGTCTTCAGGGAATCTTGGGTGAGGATTCTGGAGCCAATATGAAGACTATCATTTTCTAAAACTAGAGCATAGTCATTCATGTAATGATGGCCACCTCCGGCGATTCCGGAGGAAATCTTTAGTAAGGGGTCCTTTTTTGTTTTTTTTTTTTGTGGGGCCCAGGGGTCAAATTCAGCTGAAGAAAGAATCTTCAAAGAGTCTTCAGGGATTCTTCGGTGAAGATTTTGCAGCCAATACGAAGACTATCATTTTCTCAAACTAGAGCATAGTCATTCATGTAATGATGGCCACCTCCGGCGATTCCGGAGAAAATATTTGGTAAGGGGTCCTTTTTATTTTTTTTTTTTTTTTGTGGGGCCCAGGGGTCCAATTCGGCTGAAGAAAGAATCTTCAAGGAGTCTTCAGGGATTCTTCGGTGAAGATTTTGGTGCCAATACGAAGACTATCATTTTCTCAAACTAGAGCATAGTCATTCATGTAATGATGGCCACCTCCGGCGATTCCAGAGGAAATCTTTGGTAAGGGGTCCTTTTTTGTTTTTTTTTTTTTGTGGCGCCCAGGGGGCCAGTTCAGCTGAAGAAAGAATCTTCAAGGAGTCTTCAGGGATTCTTTGGTGAAGATTTTGGCACCAATACGAAGACTATCATTTTCTCAAACTAGAGCATAGTCATTCATGTAATGATGGCCACCTCCGGCGATTCCGGAGGAAATCTTTGGTAAGGGGTCCTTTTTTGTTTTTTTTTTGTAGGGCCCAGGGGTCCAATTCAGCTGAAGAAAGAATCTTCAAGGAGTCTTCAGGGATTCTTCGGTGAAGATTTTGGCACCAATACGAAGACTATCATTTTCTCAAACTAGAGCTTAGTCATTCATGTAATGATGGCCACCTCCGGCGATTCCGGAGGAAATCTTTGGTAAGGGGTCCTTTTTTGTTTTTTTTTTTTTTGTCGGTCCCAGGGGTCCAATTCAGCTGAAGAAAGAATCTTCAATGAGTCTTCAGGGATTCTTCGGTGAAGATTTTGGAGCCAATACGAAGACTATCATTTTCTCAAACTAGAGCATAGTCATTCATGTAATGATGGCCACCTCCGGCGATTCCGAAGGAAATCTTTGGTAGGGGTCCTTTTTTTTTTTTTGTAGGGCCCAGGGGTCCAGTTCAGCTGAAGAAAGAATCTTCAAGGAGTCTTCAGGGATTTTTCGGTGAAGATTTTGGCGCCAATACGAAGACTATCATTTTCTCAAACTAGAGCATAGTCATTCATGTAATGATGGCCACCTCCGGCGATTCCGGAGGAAATCTTTGGTAAGGGGTCCTTTTTTTTTTTTTTTTGTGGGGCCCAGGGGTCCAATTCAGCTGAAGAAAGAATCTTCAAGGAGTCTTCAGGGATTCTTCGGTGAAGATTTTCGAGCCAATACGAAGACTATCATTTTCTCAAACTAGAGCATAGTCATTCATGTAATGATGGCCACCTCCGGCTATTCCGGAGGAAATATTTGGTAGGGGGTCCTTTTTTTTTTCGTGGGGCCCAGGGGTCCAGTTCAGCTGAAGAAAGAATCTTCAAGGAGTCTTCAGGGATTCTTCGGTGAAGATTTTGGAGCCAATACGAAGACTATCATTTTCTCAAACTAGAGCATAGTCATTCATGTAATCATGGCCACCTCCGGCGATTCCGGAGGAAATCTTTGGTAAGGGGTCCTTTTTTGTTTTTTTTTGTCGGGCCAAGGGGTCCAATTTAGCTGAAGAAAGAATATTCAAGGAGTCTTCAGGGATTCTTCGGTGAAGATTTTGGCGCCAATACGAAGACTATCATTTTTTCAAACTAGAGCATAGTCATTCATGTAATGATGGCCACCTCCGGCGATTCCGGAGGAAATCTTTGGTAAAGTGTCCTTTTTTTGGGGGGGGGGGGCCAGGGGTCCAATTCAGCTGAAAAAAGAATCTTCAAGAAGTCTTCAGGGATTCTTCGGTGAAGATTTTGGCGCCAATACTAAGACTATCATTTTCTCAAACTAGAGCATAGTCATAAAGGCTACCAGCTATATAAATGGTAGAAATTACCCTTGAAATTGAAAAATGACACCTGTTATACTGCTGTAGAAAGAGTCTTCAAGGAGTGTTCAGAGAATCTTGGGTGAGGATTTTGGAGCCAATATGAAGACTATCATTTTCTAAAACTAGAGCATAGTCATTCATGTAATGATGGCCACTTCCGGCGATTCCGGAGGAAATCTTTGGTAAGGGGTCCTTTTTTTTTTTTTTTTTTTGTGGGGCCCAGGGGTCCAATTCAGCTGAAGAAAGAATATTCAAGGAGTCTTCAGGGATTCTTCGGTGAAGATTTTGGCGCCAATACGAAGACTATCATTTTCTCAAACTAGAGCTTAGTCATTCATGTAATGATGGCCACCTCCGGCGATTCCGGAGGAAATCTTTGGTAAGGGGTCCTTTTTTGTTTTTTTTTGTGGGGCCCAGGGGTCCAATTCAGCTGAAGAAAGAATCTTCAAGGAGTCTTCAGGGATTCTTCGGTGAATATTTTGGAGCCAATACGAAGACTATCATTTTATCAAACCAGAGCATAGTCATTCATGTAATGATGGCCACCTCCGGCGATTCCGGAGGAAATCTTTGGTAAGGGGTCCTTTTTTGTTTTTTTTTTTTTTGTGGGGCCCAGGGGTCCAATTCAGCTGAAAAAAGAATCTTCAAGGAGTCTTCAGGGATTCTTCGGTGAAGATTTTGGCGCCAATACTAAGACTATCATTTTCTCAAACTAGAGTATAGTCATAAAGGCTACCAGCTATATAAATGGTAGAAATTACCCTTGAAATTGAAAAATGACTCCTGTTATACTGCTGAAGAAAGAGTTTTCAAGGAGTCTTCAGGGAATCTTGGGTGAGGATTTTGGAGCCAATATGAAGACTATCATTTTCTAAAACTAGAGCATAGTCATTCATGTAATGATGGCCACCTCCGCCGATTCCAGAGGAAATCTTTGGTAAGGGGTCCTTTTTTGTTTTTTTTTGTGGGGCCCAGGGGTCCAATTCAGCTGAAGAAAGAATCTTCAATGAGTCTTCAGGGATTCTTCGGTGAAGATTTTGGAGCCAATACGAAGACTATCATTTTCTCAAACTAGAGCATAGTCATTCATGTAATGATGGCCACCTCCGGCTATTCCGGAGGAAATCTTTGGTAGGGGGTCCTTTTTTGTTTTTTTTTCGTGGGGCCCAGGGGTCCAGTTCAGCTGAAGACAGAATCTTCAAGGAGTCTTCAGGGATTCTTCTGTGAAGATTTTGGCGCCAATACGAAGACTATCATTTTCTCAAACTAGAGCTTAGTCATTCATGTAATCATGGCCACCTCCGGCGATTCCGGAGGAAATCTTTGGTAAGGGGTCCTTTTTTGTTTTTTTTTTTGTCGGGCCCAGGAGTCCAATTTAGCTGAAGAAAGAATATTCAAGGAGTCTTCAGGGATTCTTCGGTGAAGATTTTGGCGCCAATACGAAGACTATCATTTTTTCAAACTAGAGCATAGTCATTCATGTAATGATGGCCACCTCCGGCGATTCCGGAGGAAATCTTTGGTAAGGTGTCCTTTTTTTTGGGGGGGGGGCCCAGGGGTCCCATTCAGCTGAAAAAAGAATCTTCAAGGAGTCTTTAGGGATTCTTCGGTGAAGATTTTGGCGCCAATACTAAGACTATCATTTTCTCAAACTAGAGCATAGTCATAAAGGCTACCAGCTATATAAATGGTAGAAATTACCCTTGAAATTGAAAAATGACACCTGTTATACTGCTGTAGAAAGAGTCTTCAAGGAGTGTTCAGAGAATCTTGGGTGAGGATTTTGGAGCCAATATGAAGACTATCATTTTCTAAAACTAGAGCATAGTCATTCATGTAATGATGGCCACTTCCGGCAATTCCGGAGGAAAACTTTGGCAAGGGGTCCTTTTTTGTTTTTTTTTTTTTGTGGGGCCCAGGGGTCCAATTCAGCTGAAGAAAGAATATTCAAGGAGTCTTCAGGGATTCTTCGGTGAAGATTTTGGCGCCAATACGAAGACTATCATTTTCAAAACTAGAGCATAGTCATTCATGTAATCATGGCCACCTCCGGCGATTCCGGAGGAAATCTTTGGTAAGGGGTCCTTTTTTGTTTTTTTTTTTTTTTTGTGGGGCCCAGGGGTCCAATTCAGCTGAAGAAAGAATCTTCAAGGAGTCTTCAGGGATTCTTCGGAGAAAATTTTGGCGCCAATACTAAGACTATCATTTTCTCAAACTAGAGCATAGTCATAAAGGCTACCAGCTATATAAATGGTAGAAATTACCCTTGAAATTGAAAAATGACACCTGTTATACTGCTGAAGAAAGAGTCTTCAAGGAGTCTTCAGGGAATCTTGGGTGAGGATTCTGGAGCCAATATGAAGACTATCATTTTCTAAAACTAGAGCATAGTCATTCATGTAATGATGGCCACCTCCGGCGATTCCGGAGGAAATCTTTGGTAAGGGGTCCTTTTTTGTTTTTTTTTTTTGTGGGGCCCAGGGGTCCAATTCAGCTGAAGAAAGAATCTTCAAAGAGTCTTCAGGGATTCTTCGGTGAAGATTTTGCAGCCAATACGAAGACTATCATTTTCTCAAACTAGAGCATAGTCATTCATGTAATGATGGCCACCTCCGGCGATTCCGGAGAAAATATTTGGTAAGGGGTCCTTTTTATTTTTTTTTTTTTTTGTGGGGCCCAGGGTCCAATTCGGCTGAAGAAAGAATCTTCAAGGAGTCTTCAGGGATTCTTCGGTGAAGATTTTGGTGCCAATACGAAGACTATCATTTTCTCAAACTAGAGCATAGTCATTCATGTAATGATGGCCATCTCCGGCGATTCCAGAGGAAATCTTTGGTAAGGGGTCCTTTTTTGTTTTTTTTTTTTTGTGGCGCCCAGGGGGCCAGTTCAGCTGAAGAAAGAATCTTCAAGGAGTCTTCAGGGATTCTTTGGTGAAGATTTTGGCACCAATACGAAGACTATCATTTTCTCAAACTAGAGCATAGTCATTCATGTAATGATGGCCACCTCCGGCGATTCCGGAGGAAATCTTTGGTAAGGGGTCCTTTTTTGTTTTTTTTTTGTGGGGCCCAGGGGTCCAATTCAGCTGAAGAAAGAATCTTCAAGGAGTCTTCAGGGATTCTTCGGTGAAGATTTTGGCACCAATACGAAGACTATCATTTTCTCAAACTAGAGCTTAGTCATTCATGTAATGATGGCCACCTCCGGCGATTCCGGAGGAAATCTTTGGTAAGGGGTCCTTTTTTGTTTTTTTTTTTTTTTTGTCGGTCCCAGGGGTCCAATTCAGCTGAAGAAAGAATCTTCAATGAGTCTTCAGGGATTCTTCGGTGAAGATTTTGGAGCCAATACGAAGACTATCATTTTCTCAAACAAGAGCATAGTCATTCATGTAATGATGGCCACCTCCGGCGATTCCGAAGGAAATCTTTGGTAGGGGTCCTTTTTTTTTTTTTTTTGTAGGGCCCAAGGGTCCAGTTCAGCTGAAGAAAGAATCTTTAAGGAGTCTTCAGGGATTTTTCGGTGAAGATTTTGGCGCCAATACGAAGACTATCATTTTCTCAAACTAGAGCATAGTCATTCATGTAATGATGGCCACCTCCGGCGATTCCGGAGGAAATCTTTGGTAAGGGGTCCTTTTTTGTTTTTTTTTTGTGGGGCCCAGGGGTCCAATTCAGCTGAAGAAAGAATCTTCAAGGAGTCTTCAGGGATTCTTCGGTGAAGATTTTGCAGCCAATACGAAGACTATCATTTTCTCAAACTAGAGCATAGTCATTCATGTAATGATGGCCACCTCCGGCTATTCCTGAGGAAATCTTTGGTAGGGGGTCCTTTTTTTTTTCGTGGGGCCCAGGGGTCCAGTTCAGCTGAAGAAAGAATCTTCAAGGAGTCTTCAGGGATTCTTCTGTGAAGATTTTGGAGCCAATACGAAGACTTTCATTTTCTCAAACTAGAGCTTAGTCATTCATGTAATCATGGCCACCTCCGGCGATTCCGGAGGAAATCTTTGGTAAGGGGTCCTTTTTTGTTTTTTTTTTTGTCGGGCCAAGGGGTCCAATTTAGCTGAAGAAAGAATATTCAAGGAGTCTTCAGGGATTCTTCGGTGAAGATTTTGGCGCCAATACGAAGACTATCATTTTTTCAAACTAGAGCATAGTCATTCATGTAATGATGGCCACCTCCGGCGATTCCGGAGGAAATCTTTGGTAAGGTGTCCTTTTTTTTTGGGGGGGGGGGCCCAGGGGTCCAATTCAGCTGAAAAAAGAATCTTCAAGAAGTCTTCAGGGATTCTTCGGTGAAGATTTTGGCGCCAATACTAAGACTATCATTTTCTCAAACTAGAGCATAGTCATAAAGGCTACCAGCTATATCAATGGTAGAAATTACCCTTGAAATTGAAAAATGACACCTGTTATACTGCTGTAGAAAGAGTCTTCAAGGAGTGTTCAGAGAATCTTGGGTGAGGATTTTGGAGCCAATATGAAGACTATCATTTTCTAAAACTAGAGCATAGTCATTCATGTAATGATGGCCACTTCCGGCGATTCCGGAGGAAATCTTTGGTAAGGGGTCCTTTTTTTTTTTTTTTTTTTTGTGGGGCCCAGGGGTCCAATTCAGCTGAAGAAAGAATATTCAAGGAGTCTTCAGGGATTCTTCGGTGAAGATTTTGGCGCCAATACGAAGACTATCATTTTCTCAAACTAGAGCTTAGTCATTCATGTAATGATGGCCACCTCCGGCGATTCTGGAGGAAATCTTTGGTAAGGGGTCCTTTTTTTTTTTTTTTTTTTGTGGGGCCCAGGGGTCCAATTCAGCTGAAGAAAGAATCTTCAAGGAGTCTTCAGGGATTCTTCGGTGAAGATTTTGAAGCCAATACGAAGACTATTATTTTCTCAAACTAGAGCATAGTCATTCATGTAATAATTTCCACCTCCGGCGATTCCAGAGGAAAGCTTTGGTAAGGGGTCCTTTTTTTTTTTTTTTTTTTTTTTGTGGGGCCCAGGGGTCCAGTTCAGCTGAAGAAAGAATCTTCAAGGAGTCTTCAGGGATTCTTCGGTAAAGATTTTGGCGCCAATACGAAGACTATCATTTTCTCAAACTAGAGCATAGTCATTCATGTAATGATGGCTACCTCCGGCGATTCCGGAGGAAATCTTTGGTAAGGGGTAGTTTTTTTTTTGGGGGGGGGGCCCAGGAGTCCAATTCAGCTGAAGAAAGAATATTCAAGGAGTCTTCAGGGATTCTTCGGTGAAGATTTTGGCGCCAATACGAAGACTATCATTTTCTCAAACTAGAGCATAGTCATTCATGTAATGATGGCCACCTCCGGCGATTCCGGAGGAAATGTTTGGTAAGGGGTCCTTTTTTGTTTTTGTTTTGTGGGGCCCAGGGGTCCAATTCAGCTGAAGAAAGAATCTTCAAGGAGTCTTCAGGGATTCTTCGGTGAATATTTTGGAGCCAGTACGAAGACTATCATTTTCTCAAGCTAGGGTATAGTCATTCATGTAATGATGGCCACCTCCGGCGATTCCGGAGGAAATCTTTGGTAAGGGGTCTTTTTTTGTTTTTTTTTTTGTGGGGCCCAGGGGTCCAATTCAGCTGAAGAAAGAATATTCAAGGAGTCTTCAGGGATTCTTCGGTAAAGATTTTGGCGCCAATACGAAGACTATCATTTTCTCAAACTAGAGCATAGTCATTCATGTAATGATGGCAACCTCCGGCGATTCCTGAGGAAATCTTTGGTAAGGGGTCCTTTTTTTTTTTTTTTTTTTTTTGTGGGGCCCAGGGGTCCAGTTCAGCTGAAGAAAGAATCTTCAAGGAGTCTTCAGGGATTCTTCGGTGAAGATTTTCGCGCCAATACGAAGACTATCATTTTCTCAAACTAGAGCATAGTCATTCATGTAATGATGGCTACATCCGGCGATTCCGGAGGAAATCTTTGGTAAGGGGTAGTTTTTTTTTTTTTTGTGGGGCCCAGGAGTCCAATTCAGCTGAAGAAAGAATATTCAAGGAGTCTTCAGGGATTCTTCGGTGAAGATTTTGGCGCCAATACGAAGACTATCATTTTCTCAAACTAGAGCATAGTCATTCATGTAATGATGGCCACCTCTGGCGATTCCGGAGGAAATCTTTGGTAAGGGGTCCTTTTTTTTTTTTTTTTTTTTTGTGGGGCCCAGGGGTCCAGTTCAGCTGAAGAAAGAATCTTCAAGGAGTCTTCAGAGATTCTTCGGTGAAGATTTTGCGCCAATACGAAGACTATCATTTTCTCAAACTAGAGCATAGTCATTCATGTAATGATGGCCACCTCCGGCGATTCCGGAGGAAATCTTTGGTAAGGGGTCCTTTTTTTTGTTTTGTTTTTTTGTGGGGCCCAGGGGTCCAATTCAGCTGAAGAAAGAATCTTCAAGGAGTCTTCAGGGATTCTTCGGTGAAGATTTTGGCGCCAATACTAAGACTATCATTTTCTCAAACTAGAGCATAGTCATAAAGGCTACCAGCTATATAAATGGTAGAAATTACCCTTGAAATTGAAAAATGACACCTGTTATACTGCTGAAGAAAGAGTCTTCAAGGAGTCTTCAGGGAATCTTGGGTGAGGATTCTGGAGCCAATATGAAGACTATCATTTTCTACAACTAGAGCATAGTCATTCATGTAATGATGGCCACCTCCGGCGATTCCGGAGGAAATCATTGGTAAGGGGTCCTTTTTTGTTTTTTTTTTTTTTTGGTGGGCCCAGGGGTCCAATTCAGCTAAAGAAAGAATCTTCAAAGAGTCTTCAGGGATTCTTCGGTGAAGATTTTGGAGCCAATACGAAGACTATCATTTTCTCAAACTTGAGCATAGTCATTCATGTAATGATGGCCACCTCCGGCGATTCCGGAGGAAATCTTTGGTAAGGGGTCCTTTTTTGTTTTTTGTTTTTTTTGTGGGGCCCAGGGGTCCAGTTCAGCTGAAGAAAGAATCTTCAAGGAGTCTTCAGGGATTCTTCGGTGAAGATTTTGGCGCCAATACGAAGACTATCATTTTCTCAAACTAGAGAATAGTCATTCATGTAATGATGGCCACCTCCGGCGATTCCGGAGGAAATCTTTGGTAGGGGGTCCTTTTTTGTTTTTTTTTTGTGGGGCCCAGGGGTCCAATTCAGCTGAAGAAAGAATCTTCAAGGAGTCTTCAGGGATTTTTCGGTGAAGATTTTGGCGCCAATACGAAGACTATCATTTTCTCAAACTAGAGCTTAGTCATTCATGTAATGATGGCCACCTCCGGCGATTCCGTAGGAAATCTTTGGTAAGGGGTCCTTTTTTGTTTTTTTTTTTTGTGGGGCCCAGGGGTCCAATTCAGCTGAAGAAAGAATCTTCAAGGAGTCTTCAGGGATTCTTCGGTGAAGATTTTGGCGCCAATACGAAGACTATCATTTTCTCAAACTAGAGCATAGTCATTCATGTAATGATGGCCACCTCCGGCGATTCCGGAGGAAATCTTTGGTAGGGGGTCCCTTTTTTTTTTTCGTGGGGCCCAGGGGTCCAGTTCAGCTGAAGAAAGAATCTTCAAGGAGTCTTCAGGGATTCTTCGGTGAAGATTTTGTCACCAATACGAAGACTATCATTTTCTCAAACTAGAGCATAGTCATTCATGTAATGATGGCCACCTCCGGCGATTCCCGAGGAAATCTTTGGTAAGGGGTCCTTTTTTTCTTTTTTTTTTGTGGGGCCCAGGGGTCCAGTTCAGCTGAAGAAAGAATCTTCAAGGAGTCTTCAGGGATTCTTCGGTGAAGATTTTGGCACCAATACGAAGACTATCATTTTCTCAAACTAGAGCATAGTCATTCATGTAATGATGGCTACCTCCTGCGATTCCGGAGGAAATCTTTGGTAAGGGGTCCTTTTTTTTTTTTTTTTTTTTTTTGTGGGGCCCAGGGGTCCAATTCAGCTGAAGAAAGAATCTTCAAGGAGTCTTCAGGGATTCTTCGGTGAAGATTTTGGCACCAATACGAAGACTATCATTTTCTCAAACTAGAGCATAGTCATTCATGTAATGATGGCCACCTCCGGCGATTCCGGAGGAAATCTTTGGTAAGGGGTCCTTTTTTGTTTTTTTTTGTGGGGCCCAGGGGTCCAATTCAGCTGAAGAAAGAATCTTCAAGGAGTCTTCAGGGATTCTTCGGTGAATATTTTGGAGCCAATACGAAGACTATCATTTTATCAAACTAGAGCATAGTCATTCATGTAATGATGGCCACCTCCGGCGATTCCGGAGGAAATCTTTGGTAAGGGGTCCTTTTTTTTTTTTTTTTTTTGTGGGGCCCAGGGGTCCAATTCAGCTGAAGAAAGAATCTTCAAGGAGTCTTCAGGGATTCTTCGGTGAAGATTTTGGCGCCAATACTAAGACTATCATTTTCTCAAACTAGAGTATAGTCATAAAGGCTACCAGCTATATAAATGGTAGAAATTACCCTTGAAATTGAAAAATGACACCTGTTATACTGCTGAAGAAAGAGTTTTCAAGGAGTCTTCAGGGAATCTTGGGTGAGGATTTTGGAGCCAATATGAAGACTATCATTTTCTAAAACTAGAGCATAGTCATTCATGTAATGATGGCCACCTCCGCCGATTCCAGAGGAAATCTTTGGTTAGGGGTCCTTTTTTGTTTTTTTTTGTGGGGCCCAGGGGTCCAATTCAGCTGAAGAAAGAATCTTCAAAGAGTCTTCAGGGATTCTTCGGTGAAGATTTTGGAGCCAATACTAAGACTATCATTTTCTCAAACTAGAGCATAGTCAATCATGAAATGATGGCCACCTCCGGCGATTCCGGAGGAAATCTTTGGTAAGGGGTCCTTTTTTGTTTTTTTTTGTGGGGCCCAGGGGTCCAATTCAGCTGAAGAAAGGATCTTCAAGGAGTCTTCAGGGATTCTTCGGTGAAGATTTTGGCGCCAATACGAAGACTATCATTTTCTCAAACTAGAGCTTAGTCATTCATGTAATGATTTCCACCTCCGGCGATTCCGGAGGAAATCTTTGGTAAGGGGTCCTTTTTTGTTTTTTTTTTGTCGGGCCCAGGGGTCCAATTCAGCTGAAGAAAGAATATTCAATGAGTCTTCAGGGATTCTTCGGTGAAGATTTTGGAGCCAATACGAAGACTATCATTTTCTCAAACTAGAGCATAGTCATTCATGTAATGATGGCCACCTCCGGCTATTCCAGAGGAAATCTTTGGTAGGGGGTCCTTTTTTTTTTCGTGGGGCCAGGGGTCCAGTTCAGCTGAAGAAAGAATCTTCAAGGAGTCTTCAGGGATTCTTCTGTGAAGATTTTGGCGCCAATACGAAGACTATCATTTTCTCAAACTAGAGCTTAGTCATTCATGTAATCATGGCCACCTCCGGCGATTC
Source organism: Macrobrachium rosenbergii (assembly GCA_039081455.1). Taxonomy (NCBI): domain Eukaryota; kingdom Metazoa; phylum Arthropoda; class Malacostraca; order Decapoda; family Palaemonidae; genus Macrobrachium; species Macrobrachium rosenbergii. The sequence continues at coordinate 539,092 of JANJGK010000135.1, read as the reverse complement.
CGGAGGAAATCTTTGGTAAGGTGTCCTTTTTGGGGGGGGGGGGGCCCAGGGGTCCAATTCAGCTGAAAAAAGAATCTTCAAGGAGTCTTCAGGGATTCTTCGGTGAAGATTTTGGCGCCAATACTAAGACTATCATTTTCTCAAACTAGAGCATAGTCATAAAGGCTACCAGCTATATAAATGGTAGAAATTACCCTTGAAATTGAAAAATGACACCTGTTATTCTGCTGTAGAAAGAGTCTTCAAGGAGTGTTCAGAGAATCTTGGGTGAGGATTTTGGAGCCAATATGAAGACTATCATTTTCTAAAACTAGAGCATAGTCATTCATGTAATGATGGGCTTCCGGCGATGCCGGAGGAAATCTTTGGTAAGGGGTCCTTTTTTGTTTTTTTTTTTTGTGGGGCCCAGGGGTCCAATTCAGCTGAAGAAAGAATATTCAAGGAGTCTTCAGGGATTCTTCGGTGAAGATTTTGGCGCCAATACGAAGACTATCATTTTCTCAAACTAGAGCTTAGTCATTCATGTAATGATGGCCACCTCCGGCGATTCCGGAGGAAATCTTTGGTAAGGGGTCCTTTTTTTTTTTTTTTTTTTTGTGGGGCCCAGGGGTCCAATTCAGCTGAAGAAAGAATCTTCAAGGAGTCTTCAGGGATTCTTCGGTGAATATTTTGGAGCCAATACGAAGACTATTATTTTCTCAAACTAGAGCATAGTCATTCATGTAATAATGGCCACCTCCGGCGATTCCAGAGGAAAGCTTTGGTAAGGGGTCCTTTTTTTTTTTTTTTTTTTTTTGTGGGGCCCAGGGGTCCATTTCAGCTGAAGAAAGAATCTTCAAGGAGTCTTCAGGGATTCTTCGGTAAAGATTTTGGCGCCAATACGAAGACCATCATTTTCTCAAACTAGAGCATAGTCATTCATGTAATGATGGCTACCTCCGGCGATTCCTGAGGAAATCTTTGGTAAGGGGTAGTTTTTTTTTTTTTTTTTGTGGGGCCCAGGAGTCCAATTCAGCTGAAGAAAGAATATTCAAGGAGTCTTCAGGGATTCTTCGGTGAAGATTTTGGCGCCAATACGAAGACTATCATTTTCTCAAACTAGAGCATAGTCATTCATGTAATGATGGCCACCTCCGGCGATTCCGGAGGAAATCTTTGGTAAGGGGTCCTTTTTTGTTTTTTTTTTGTGGGGCCCAGGGGTCCAATTCAGCTGAAGAAAGAATCTTCAAGGAGTCTTCAGGGATTCTTCGGTGAATATTTTGGAGCCAGTACGAAGACTATCATTTTCTCAAACTAGAGTATAGTCATTCATGTAATGATGGCCACCTCCGGCGATTCCGGAGGAAATCTTTGGTAAGGGGTCCTTTTTTGTTTTTTTTTGTGGGGCCCAGGGGTCCAATTCAGCTGAAGAAAGAATATTCAAGGAGTCTTCAGGGATTCTTCGGTGAAGATTTTGGCGCCAATACGAAGACTATCATTTTCTCAAACTAGAGCATAGTCATTCATGTAATGATGGCAACCTCGGGCGATTCCGGAGGAAATCTTTGGTAAGGGTCCTTTTTTTTTTTTTTTTTTTTTTGTGGGGCCCAGGGGTCCAGTTCAGCTGAAGAAAGAATCTTCAAGGAGTCTTCAGGGATTCTTCGGTGAAGATTTTGGCGCCAATACGAAGACTATCATTTTCTCAAACTAGAGCATAGTCATTCATGTAATGATGGCTACATCCGGCGATTCCGGAGGAAATCTTTGGTAAGGGGTAGTTTTTTTTTTTTTTTGTGGGGCCCAGGAGTCCAATTCAGCTGAAGAAAGAATATTCAAGGAGTCTTCAGGGATTCTTCGGTGAAGATTTTGGCGCCAATACGAAGACTATCATTTTCTCAAACTAGAGCATAGTCATTCATGTAATGATGGCCACCTCTGGCGATTCCGGAGGAAATCTTTGGTAAGGGGTCCTTTTTTGTTTTTGTTTTTTTTGTGGGGCCCAGGGGTCCAGTTCTGCTGAAGAAAGAATCTTCAAGGAGTCTTCAGAGATTCTTCGGTGAAGATTTTGCGCCAATACGAAGACTATCATTCTCTCAAACTAGAGCATAGTCATTCATGTAATGATGGCCACCTCCGGCGATTCCGGAGGAAATCTTTGGTAAGGTGTCCTTTTTTGTTTTGTTTTTTTGTGGGGCCCAGGGGTCCAATTCAGCTGAAGAAAGAATCTTCAAGGAGTCTTCAGGGATTCTTCGGTGAAGATTTTGGCGCCAATACTAAGACTATCATTTTCTCAAACTAGAGCATAGTCATAAAGGCTACCAGCTATATAAATGGTAGAAATTACCCTTGAAATTGAAAAATGACACCTGTTATACTGCTGAAGAAAGAGTCTTCAAGGAGTCTTCAGGGAATCTTGGGTGAGGATTCTGGAGCCAATATGAAGACTATCATTTTCTAAAACTAGAGCATAGTCATTCATGTAATGATGGCCACCTCCGGCGATTCCGGAGGAAATCATTGGTAAGGGGTCCTTTTTTGTTTTTTTTTTTTGTGGGCCCAGGGGTCCAATTCAGCTGAAGAAAGAATCTTCAAAGAGTCTTCAGGGATTCTTCGGTGAAGATTTTGGAGCCAATACGAAGACTATCATTTTCTCAAACTTGAGCATAGTCATTCATGTAATGATGGCCACCTCCGGCGATTCCGGAGGAAATCTTTGGTAAGGGGTCCTTTTTTGTTTTTTGTTTTTTTTGTGGGGCCCAGGGGTCCAGTTCAGCTGAAGAAAGAATCTTCAAGGAGTCTTCAGGGATTCTTCGGTGAAGATTTTGGCGCCAATACGAAGACTATCATTTTCTCAAACTAGAGCATAGTCATTCATGTAATGATGGCCACCACCGGCGATTCCGGAGGAAATCTTTGGTAGGGGGTCCTTTTTTGTTTTTTTTTTGTGGGGCCCAGGGGTCCAATTCAGCTGAAGAAAGAATCTTCAAGGAGTCTTCAGGGATTCTTCGGTGAAGATTTTGGCACCAATACGAAGGTTATCATTTTCTCAAACTAGAGCTTAGTCATTCATGTAATGATGGCCACCTCCGGCGATTCCGGAGGAAATCTTTGGTAAGGGGTCCTTTTTTTTTTTTTTTTTTGTGGGGCCCAGGGGTCCAATTCAGCTGAAGAAAGAATCTTCAAGGAGTCTTCAGGGATTCTTCGGTGAAGATTTTGGCGCCAATACGAAGACTATCATTTTCTCAAACTAGAGCATAGTCATTCATGTAATGATGGCCACCTCCGGCGATTCCGGAGGAAATCTTTGGTAGGGGGTCCTTTTTTTTTTTTCATGGGGCCCAGGGGTCCAGTTCAGCTGAAGAAAGAATCTTCAAGGAGTCTTCAGGGATTCTTCGGTGAAGATTTTGTCACCAATACGAAGACTATCATTTTCTCAAACTAGAGCATAGTCATTCATGTAATGATGGCCACCTCCGGCGATTCTGGAGGAAATCTTCGGTAAGGGGTCCTTTTTTTTTTTTTTTTTTTTTGTTGGGCCCAGGGGTCCAGTTCAGCTGAAGAAAGAATCTTCAAGGAGTCTTCAGGGATTCTTCGGTGAAGATTTTGGCACCAATACGAAGACTATCATTTTCTCAAACTAGAGCATAGTCATTCATGTAATGATGGCTACCTCCTGCGATTCCGGAGGAAATCTTTGGTAAGGGGTCCTTTTTTGTTTTTTTTTTTTTTTTGTGGGGCCCAGGGGTCCAATTCAGCTGAAGAAAGAATCTTCTAGGAGTCTTCAGGGATTCTTCGGTGAAGATTTTGGCACCAATACGAAGACTATCATTTTCTCAAACTAGAGCATAGTCATTCATGTAATGATGGCCACCTCCGGCGATTCCGGAGGAAATCTTTGGTAAGGGGTCCTTTTTTGTTTTTTTTTGTGGGCCCAGGGGTCCAATTCAGCTGAAGAAAGAATCTTCAAGGAGTCTTCAGGGATTCTTCGGTGAATATTTTGGAGCCAATACGAAGACTATCATTTTATCAAACTAGAGCATAGTCGTTCATGTAATGATGGCCACCTCCGGCGATTCCGGAGGAAATCTTTGGTAAGGGGTCCTTTTTTGTTTTTGTTTTTTTGTGGGGCCCAGGAGTCCAATTCAGCTGAAGAAAGAATCTTCAAGGAGTCTTCAGGGATTCTTCGGTGAAGATTTTGGCGCCAATACTAAGACTATCATTTTCTCAAACTAGAGTATAGTCATAAAGGCTACCAGCTATATAAATGGTAGAAATTACCCTTGAAATTGAAAAATGACACCTGTTATACTGCTGAAGAAAGAGTTTTCAAGGAGTCTTCAGGGAATCTTGGGTGAGGATTTTGGAGCCAATATGAAGACTATCTTTTTCTAAAACTAGAGCATAGTCATTCATGTAATGATGGCCACCTCCGCCGATTCCAGAGGAAATCTTTGGTAAGGGGTCCTTTTTTGTTTTTTTTTTGTGGGGCCAAGGGGTCCAATTCAGCTGAAGAAAGAATCTTCAAAGAGTTTTCAGGGATTCTTCGGTGAAGATTTTGGAGCCAATACGAAGACTATCATTTTCTCAAACTAGAGCATAGTCAATCATGAAATGATGGCCACCTCCGGCGATTCCGGAGGAAATCTTTGGTAAGGGGTCCTTTTTTGTTTTTTTTTTGTGTGGCCCAGGGGTCCAATTCAGCTGAAGAAAGGATCTTCAAGGAGTCTTCAGGGATTCTTCGGTGAAGATTTTGGCGCCAATACGAAGACTATCATTTTCTCAAACTAGAGCTTAGTCATTCATGTAATGATTTCCACCTCCGGCGATTCCGGAGGAAATCTTTGGTAAGGGGTCCTTTTTTGTTTTTTTTTTGTCTTGCCCAGGGGTCCAATTCAGCTGAAGAAAGAATCTTCAATGAGTCTTCAGGGATTCTTCGGTGAAGATTTTGGAGCCATTACGAAGACTATCATTTTCTAAAACTAGAGCATAGTCATTCATGTAATGATGGCCACCTCCGGCGATTCCGAAGGAAATCTTTGGTAGGGGGTCCTTGTTTTTTTTTTTTGTGGGGCCCAGGGGTCCAGTTCAGCTGAAGAAAGAATCTTCAAGGAGTCTTCAAGGATTCTTCGGTGAACATTTAGGCGCCAATCCGAAGACTATCATTTTCTCAAACTAGAGCATAGTCATTCATGTAATGATGGCCACCCCCGGCGATTCTGTAGGAAATCTTTGGTAAGGGGTCCTTTTTTGTTTTTTTTTTCTGGGGCCCAGGGGTCCAATTCAGCTGAAGAAAGAATCTTCAAGGAGTCTTCAGGGATTCTTCGGTGAAGATTTTGGAGCCAATACGAAGACTATCATTTTCTCAAACTAGAGCATAGTCATTCATGTAATGATGGCCACCTCCGGCGATTCCGGAGGAAATCTTTGGTAAGGGGTCCTTTTTTTTTTTTTTGTGGGGCCCAGGGGTCCAGTTCAGCTGAAGAAAGAATCTTCAAGGAGTCTTCAGGGATTCTTCGGTGAAGATTTTGGCACCAATACGAACACTATCATTTTCTCAAACTAGAGCATAGTCATTCATGTAATGATGGCCACCTCCGGCGATTCCGGAGGAAATCTTTGGTAAGGGGTCCTTTTTTGTTATTTTTTTTTTTTTGTGGGGCCCAGGGGTCCAATTCAGCTGAAGAAAGAATCTTCAAGGAGTCTTCAGGGATTCTTCGGTGAAGATTTTGGCGCCATTACTAAGACTCTCATTTTCTCAAACTAGAGTATAGTCATAAAGGCTACCAGCTATATAAATGGTAGAAATTACCCTTGAAATTGAAAAATGACACATGTTATACTGCTGTAGAAAGAGTCTTCAAGGAGTGTTCAGAGAATCTTGGGTGAGGATTTTGGAGCCAATATGAAGACTATCATTTTCTAAAACTAGAGCATAGTCATTCATGTAATGATGGCCACTTCCGGCGATTCCGGAGGAAATCTTTGGGAAGGGGTCCTTTTTTGTTTTTTTTTGTGGGGCCCAGGGGTCCAATTCAGCTGAAGAAAGAATCTTCAAGGAGTCTTCAGGGATTCTTCGGTGAAGATTTTGGCGCCAATACGATTACTATCATTTTCTCAAACTAGAGCTTAGTCATTCATGTAAAATGGCCACCTCCGGCGATTCCGGAGGAAATCTTTGGTAAGGGGTCCTTTTTTTTTTTTTTTTTGTGGGGCCCAGGGGTCCAGTTCAGCTGAAGAAAGAATCTTCAAGGAGTCTTCAGTGATTCTTCGGTGAAGATTTTGTGCCAATACGAAGACTATCATTTTCTCAAACTAGAGCATAGTCATTCATGTAATGATGGCCACCTCCGGCGATTCCGTAGGAAATCTTTGGTAAGGGGTCCTTTTTTGTTTTTTTTGGGTGGGCCCAGGGGTCCAATTCAGCTGAAGAAAGAATCTTCAAGGAGTCTTCAGGGATTCTTCGGTGAAGATTTTGGAGCCAATACGAAGACTATCATTTTCTCAAACTAGAGCATAGTCATTCATGTAATGATGGCCACCTCCGGCGATTCCGGAGGAAATCTTTGGTAAGGGGTCCTTTTTTGTTTTTTTGTTTTTTTTTTGTGGGGCCCAGGGGTCCAGTTCAGCTGAAGAAAGAATCTTCAAGGAGTCTTCAGGGATTCTTCGATGAAGATTTTGACGCCAATACGAAGACTATCATTTTCTCAAACTAGAGTATAGTCATTCATGTAATGATGGCCACCTCCGGCGATTCCAGAGGAAATCTTTGGTAAGGGGTCCTTTTTTGTTTTTTTTTTGTGGGGCCCAGGGGTCCAATTCAGCTGAAGAAAGAATCTTCAAGGAGTCTTCAGGGATTATTCGGTGAAGATTTTGGCGCCAATACAAAGATTATCATTTTCTCAAACTAGAGCTTAGTCATTCATGTAATAATGGCCACCTCCGGCGATTCCGGAGGAAATCTTTGGTAATGGGTCCTTTTTTGTTTTTTTTTTGTGGGGCCCAGGGGTCCAATTCAGCTGAAGAAAGAATCTTCAAGGAGTCTTCAGGGATTCTTCGGTGAAGATTTTGGCGCCAATACGAAGACTATCATTTTCTCAAACTAGAGCATAGTCATTCATGTAATGATGGCCACCTCCGGCGATTCCGGAGGAAATCTTTGGTAGGGGGTCCTTTTTTTTTTTCGTGGGGCCCAGGGGTCCAGTTCAGCTGAAGAGAGAATCTTCAAGTAGTCTTCAGGGATTCTTCGGTGAAGATTTTGGCACCAATACGAAGACTATCATTTTCTCAAACTAGAGCATAGTCATTCATGTAATGATGGCTACCTCCTCCGATTCCGGAGTAAATCTTTGGTAAGGTGTCCTTTTTTTTTTTTTTTTTTTTTGTGGGGCCCAGGGGTCCAATTCAGCTGAAGAAAGAATCTTCAAGGAGTCTTCATGGATTCTTCGCTGAAGATTTTGTCACCAATACGAAGACTATCATTTTCTCAAACTAGAGCATAGTCATTCATGTAATGATGGCCACCTCCGGCGATTCCGGAGGAAATCTTTGGTAAGGGGTCCTTTTTTGTTTTTTTTTTTTTGTGGGGCCCAGGGGTCCAATTCAGCTGAAGAGAGAATCTTCAAGGAGTCTTCAGGGATTCTTCGGTGAATATTTTGGAGCCAATACGAAGACTATCATTTTCTCAAACTAGAGCATAGTCATTCATGTAATGATGGCCACCTCCGGCGATTCCGGAGGAAATCTTTGGTAAGGGGTCCTTTTTTGTTTTTTTTTTTTTTGTGGGGCCCAGGGGTCCAATTCAGCTGAAGAAAGAATCTTCAAGGAGTCTTCATGGATTCTTCGCTGAAGATTTTGGCACCAATACGAAGACTATCATTTTCTCAAACTAGAGCATAGTCATTCATGTAATGATGGCCACCTCCGGCGATTCCGGAGGAAATCTTTGGTAAGGGGTCCTTTTTTGTTTTTTTTTTTTTTGTGGGGCCCAGGGGTCCAATTCAGCTGAAGAGAGAATCTTCAAGGAGTCTTCAGGGATTCTTCGGTGAATATTTTGGAGCCAATACGAAGACTATCATTTTCTCAAACTAGAGCATAGTCATTCATGTAATGATGGCCACCTCCGGCGATTCCGGAGGAAATCTTTGGTAAGGGGTCCTTTTATGTTTTTTTTTTTTTTTGTGGGGCCCAGGGGTCCAATTCAGCTGAAGAAAGAATCTTCAAGGAGTTTTCAGGGATTCTTCGGTGAAAATTTTGGCACCAATACGAAGACTATCATTTTCTCAAACTAGAGCATAGTCATTCATGTAATGATGGCCACCTCCGGCAATTCCGGAGGAAATCTTTGGTAAGGGGTCCTTTTTGGTTTTTCTTTTTTTTTTGTGGGGCCCAGGGGTCCAATTCAGCTGAAGAAAGAATCTTCAAGGAGTCTTCAGGGATTCTTCGGTGAAGATTTTGGTGCCATTACGAAGACTATCATTTTCTCAAACTAGAGCATCAAACAAACTTGTGCCAGTTGCGTAAAACAAACTTGTGCCAGTTGCGTAGAACAAATTTGTGCCAGTTGCGTAGAACAAACTTGTGCCAGTTGCGTCGAACAAACTTGTGTCAGTTGCGTCAAACAAACTTGTGCCAGTTACATCAAACAAACTTGTGCCAATTGAGTCGAAAAAACTTGTGCCAGTTGCGTCAAACAAACTTGTGCCAGTTGCGTCTAACAAACTTGTGCCAGTTGCGTCAAACAAACTTGTGCCAGTTGCATGGAACAAACTTGTGCCAGTTACATCGAACAAACTTGTGCCAGTTGTGTAGAACAAACTTGTGCCAGTTGCGTCAAACAAACTTGTGCCAATTGCGTAGAACAAACTTGTGCCAGTTGCGTAGAACAACATTGTGCCAGTTGCGTCAAACAAACTTGTGCCAGTTGCGTCAAACAAACTTGTGCCAATTGTGTAGAACAAAATTGTGCCAGTTGGTTCGAACAAACTTGTGCCAGTTGCGTCCAACAAACTTGTACCAGTTGCGTCAAACAAACTTGTGCCAGTTGCGTAGAACAAACTTGTGCCAGTTGCGTAGAACAAACTTGTGCCAGTTGCGTAGAACAATCTTGTGCCAGTTGCGACAAACAAACTTATGCCAGTTGCATAGAACAAACTAGTGCCAGTTGCATAGAACAAACTTGTGCCAGTTGCGTAGAACAAACTTGTGCCAGTTGCGTCAAACAAACTTGTGCCAGTTGCGTTGAAGAAACTTGTGCCTTGCGTCGAAGAAACTTGTGCCAGTTGCTTCAAACAAACATGTGCCAGTTGCGTCGAACAAACTTGTGCCAGTTGCGTCGAACAAACTTGTCCCAGATATGGCGAACAAACTTGTGCAAGTTGCGTCGAGAAAACTTGTGCCAGTTGCGTCAAAAAAAACTTGTGCCAGTTGCGTCAAACAAACTTGAGCCAGTTGCGTCAAACAAACTTGTGCCTCTTGCGTCAAACAAACTTGTGCCAGTTGCATCAAACAAACTTGTACCAATTGAGTCGAAAAAACTTGTGCCTGTTACGTCGAACAAACTTGTGCCAGTTGCATCTAACAAACTTGTGCCAGTTGCGTCAAACAAACTTGTGCCAATTGCGTAGAACAAACTTGTGCCAGTTGCGTAGAACAAACTTGTGCCAGTTGCGTCAAACAAACTTGTGCCAATTGCGTAGAACAAACTTGTGCCAGTTGCGTCGAACAAACTTGTGCCAGTTGCATCAAACAAACTTGTGCCAATTGCGTAGAACAAACTTGTGCCAGTTGCGTCAAACAAACTTGTGCCAGTTGCGTAGAACACAATTGTGCCAGTTGCGTAGAAGAACTTTGTGCCAGTTGCGTCAAACAAACTTGTGCCAGTTGCGTCGAACAAACTTGTGTCAGTTGGGTAGAACAAATTTGTCCCAGTTGCGTCAAACAAACTTGTGCCAGTTGCGTAGAACAAACTAGTGCCAGTTGCATAGAACAAACTTGTGCCAGATGCGTAGAACAAACTTGTGCCAGTTGCGTCAAACAAACTTTTGCCAGTTGCGTCGAACAAACTTGTCCCAGATATGGCGAAGAAACTTGTGCAAGTTGCGTCGAGAAAACTTGTGCCAGTTGCTTCAAAAAAAACTTGTGCTAGTTGCGTCAAACAAACTTGTGCCAGTTGTGTCAAACAAACTTGTGCCAGTTGCGTAGAACAAACTTGTGCCAGTTGCGTCAAACAAACTTGTGCCAGTTGCGTAGAACAAACTTGTGCCAGTTGCGTAGAAGAACCTTGTGCCAGTTGCGTCAAACAAACTTGTGCCAGTTGCGTCAAACAAACTTGTGCCAGTTGCGTTAAACAAACTTGTGCATGTTGCATCGAACAAACTTTTGCCAGTTGCGTCGATAAAACTTGCGCCAGTTGCGTCGAACAAACTTGTGCCAGTTGCGTCGAAAAAACTTGCGCCAGTTGCGTCGAACAAACTTGTGCCAGTTGCGTTGAACAAACTTCTGCCAATTGTGTTAAACAAACTTGTGTTAGTTGCGTAGAACAAACTTGTGCCAGTTGCGTCGAACAACCTTGTGTCAGTTGCGTAGAACAAATTTGTGCCAGTTGCGTCAAACAAACTTGTGCCAGTTGCGTAGAACAAACTAGTGCCAGTTGCATAGAACAAACTTGTGCCAGATGCGTAGAACAAACTTGTGCCAGTTGCGTAGAACAAACTTGTGCCAGTTGCATAGAACAAACTTGTGCCAGTTATGTAGAACAAACTTGTGCCAGTTGCGTCAAACAAACTTGTGCCAGTTGCGTCGAACAAACTTGTGCCAGTTACGGCGAACAAACTTGTGCCAGTTTCGTCGAGAAAACTTGTGCCAGTTGCGTCAAATAAACTTTTGCCAGTTGTGTCAAACAAACTTGTGCCAGTTGCGTCAAACAAACTTGTGCCAGTAGCGTCAAACAAACTTGTTCCAGTTGCGTAGAACAAACTTGTGCCAATTGAGTCGAAAAAACTTGCGCCAGTTGCGTCGAACAAACTTGTGCCAGTTGCGCCTAACAAACTTGTGCCAGTTGCATCAAAAAAACTTGTGCCAGTTGCGTCAAACAAACTTGTGCCAGTTGCGTCAAACAAACTTGTGCCAATTGATTAAAAAAAACTTGTGCCAGTTGCGTTGAACAAACTTGTGCCAGTTGCATCTAACAAACTTGTGCCAGTTGCGTCAAACAAACTTGTGCCAGTTGCGTCGAACAAACTTGTGCCAGTTGCATCGAACACACTAGTGCCAGTTGCATAGAACAAACTTGTGCCAGTTGCGTCAAACAAACTTGTGCCAGTTGCGTAGAACAAACTTGTACATGTTGCGTAGAACAACCTTGTGCCAGTTGCGTCAAAGAAACTTGTGCCAGTTGTGTCAAACAAACTTGTGCCAGTTGGGTCGAACAAACTTGTGCCAGTTACGTTAAACAAACTTGTTCCAGTTGCGTCGAACAAACTTATGCCAGTTGCGTCGAACAAACTTGTGCCAGTTCCATCGAACAAACTTGTGCCAGTTGCTTAGAACAAACTTGTGCCAGTTGTGTCAAACAAACTTGTGCCAGTTGCATTAAACAAACTTGTGCCAGTTGCGTAGAACAAACTTGTGCCAGTTGGGTAGAACAAACATGTGCCAGTTGTGTCAAACAAATTTGTGCCAGTTGCGTAGAACACACTAGTGCCAGTTGCATAGAACAAACTTGTGCCAGATGCGTAGAACAAACATTTGCCATTTGCGTAGAACAAACTTGTGCCAGTTGTGTCAAACAAACCTGTGCCAGTTGTGTACAACAAACTAGTAAGAGTTGCATAGAACAAAATTGTGCCAGTTGTTTCGAACAAACTTGTGACAGTTGCGTAGAACAAACTTGTACCAGTTGCGTCAAACAAATTTATGCCAGTTGCATAGAACAAACTTGTCCCAGTTGCGTAGAACAAACTTGTGCCAGTTGCGTCAAACAAACTTGTGCCAGTTGCGTCGAACAAACTTGTGCCAGTTGCGTCGAAGAAACTTGTGCCAGTTGCGTCAAAAAAACTTGTGCCATTTGCGTCGAACAAACTTGTGCCAGTTGCGTCGAACAAACTTGTGCCAGATATGGCGAACAAACTTGTGCCAGTTGCTTCGAGAAAACTTGTGCTAGTTGCGTAAAAAAAAACTTGTGCCATTTGAATCAAACAAACTTGTGCCAGTTGCGTCAAACAAACTTGTGCCAGTTGCATCAAACAAACTTGTACCAATTGTGTCGAAAAAACTTGTGCCTGTTACGTCGAACAAACTTGTGCCAGTTGCGTCAAACAATCTTGTGCCAGTTGCTTCAAACAAACTTGTGCCAGTTGCGTCAAACAAACTTGTGCCAGTTGCGTAGAACAAACTTGTGCCAGTTGCGTCAAACAAACTTGTGCCAGTTGCGTAGAAGAACCTTGTGCCAGTTGCGTCAAACGAACTTGTGCCAGTTGCGTCAAACAAACATGTGCCAGTTGCGTCGAACAAACTTGTGCCAGTTGAGTCAAACAAACTTCTGCCAGTTGGGTCGAACAAACTTGTGCCAGTTGCGTCAAACAAACTTGCGCCAGTTACGTCAAACAAACTTGTGCCAGTTGCATTGAACAAACTTGTGTCAGTTGCGTAGAACATACTTGTGCCAGTTGCGTCGAACAAACTTGTGTCAGTTGGGTAAAACAAACTTGTGCCAGATGCATAGAACAAACTTTTGCCATTTGCATAGAACAAACTTGTGCCAGTTGTGTCAAACAAACTTGTGCCAGTTGTGTAGAACAAACTTGTAAGAGTTGCGTAGAACAAACTTGTGCCAGTTGCGTAGAACAAACTTGTGCCAGTTGCGTAGAACAAACTTGTGCCAGTTGCGTCAAATAAACTTGTGCCAGTTGCATAGAATAAATTTGTGCCAGTTGCGTAGAACAAACTTGTGCCAGTTGCGTCAAACAAACTTGTGCCAGTTGCGTCAAACAAACTTTTGCCAGTTGCGTCGAACAAACTTGTGCCAGTTGCGTCGAACACACTTGCGCCAGTTACGTCAAACAAACTTGTGCCAGTTGCGTTGAACAAACTTCTGCCAGTTGTGTCAAACAAACTTGTGTCAGTTGCGTAGAACAAACTAGTGCCAGTTGCATTGAACATACTTGTGCCAGATCCGTAGAACAAACTTGTGCCAGTTGCGTAGAACAAACTTGGGCCAGTTGCATAGAACAAACTTGTGCCAGTTATGTAGAACAAACTTGTGCCAGTTGCGTCGAACAAACTTGTGCCAGTTGCGTCGAACAAACTTGTGCCAGTTACGGCGAACAAACTTGTGCCAGTTTCGTCGAGAAAACTTGTGCCAGTTGCGTCAAATAAACTTGTGCCAGTTGCGTCAAACAAACTTGTGCCAGTTGCGTCAAACAAACTTGTGCCAGTTGCGTCAAACAAACTTGTTCTAGTTGCGTCAAACAACTTGTGCCAATTGAGTCGAAAAAACTTGTACTAGTTGCGTCGAACAAACTTGTGCCAGTTGCGTCTAACAAACTTGTGCCAGTTGCGTTAAAAAAACTTGGGCAAGTTTCGTCAAACAAACTTGTGCCAGTGGCATCCAACAAACTTGTGCCAGTTGCGTCGAACAAACTTGTGCCAGTTGCGTGAAACAAACTTGTGCCAGTTGCGTAGAACAAACTTGTGCCAGTTGCGTAGAACAACCTTGTGCCAGTTGAGTCGACCAACCTTGTGCTAGTTGGTAGAACAAACTTGTGCCAGTTGCGTCAAACAAACTTATGCCAGTTGCGTAAAACAAACTAGTGCCAGTTGCATAGAACAAACTTGTGCCACGTGAGTAGAACAAATTGTGCCAATTGCATCAAACAAACTTGTGCCAGTTGCGTCGAACAAACTTGTGCCAGTTGCGTCGAGGAAACTTGTGCCAGTTGCGTCAAACAAACTTGTGCCAGTTGCATAGAATAAATTTGTGCCAGTTGCGTAGAACAAACTTGTGCCAGTTGCGTAGAACAAACTTGTGCCAGTTGCGTCAAACAAACTTGTGTCAGTTGCATAGAACAAATTTGTGCCAGTTGCATAGAACAAACTTGTGCCAGTTGCGTCAAGCAAACTTGTGCCAGTTGCGTCAAACAAACTTGTGCCAGTTGCGTCGAACAAACTTGTGCCAGTTGCGTCGAACAAACTTGTGCCAGTTGCGTCGAACAAACTTGTGCCAGTTGCGTCGAACAAACTTGTGCCAGTTGTGTCGAACAAACTTGTGTCAGTTGCGTCAAACAAACTTGTGCCAGTTGCGCCAAACAAACTTGTGCCAATTGAGTCGAAAAAACTTGTGCCAGTTGCGTCGAACAAACTTGTGCCAGTTGTGTCCAACAAACTTGTGCAGTTGCGTCGAACAAATTTGTGCCAGTTGCATCGAACAAACTTATGCCAGTTGCATAGAACAAACTTGTGCCAGTTGTGTCCAACAAACTTATGCAAGTTGTGTCAAACAAACTTATGCAGTTGCGTCGAACAAATTTGTGCCAGTTGCATCGAACAAACTTATGCCAGTTGCATAGAACAAACTAGTGCCAGTTGCATAGAACAAATTTGTGCCAGTTGTGTCAAACAAACTTGTGCCAGTTGTGTAGAACAAACTTGTAAAAGTTGCGTAGAACAAACTTGTGCCAGTTGCGTAGAACAAACTTGTGCCAGTTGCGTAAAACAAACTTGTGCCAGTTGCGTCAAATAAACTTGTGCCAGTTGCATAGAATAAATTTGTGCCAGTTGCGTACAACAAACTTGTGCCAGTTGCGTCAAACAAACTTGTGCCAGTTGCGTAGAACAAACTTGTGCCAGTTGCGTAGAACAACCTTGTGCCAGTTGCGTCAAACAAACTTGTGCCAGTTGCGTCAAACAAACTAGTGCCAGGTGGTTCGAACAAACTTGTTCTAGTTGCGTCCAACAAACTTGTACTTTTTGCGTCAAACAAACTTGTGACAGTTGCGTCGAACAAACTTGTGCCAGTTGTGTAGAACAAACTTGTGCCAATTGCGTCAAACAAACTTATGCCAGTTGCATAGAACAAACTAGTGCCAGTTGCATAGAACAAATTTGTGCCAGTTGCGTAGAACAACATTGTGCCAGTTGCGTCGAACAAACTTGTGACAGTAGCGTCGAACAAACTTGTGCCAATTGCGTCGAACAAACTTGTGCCAGTTGCGTCGAACAAACTTGTGCCAGTTGCGTCGAACAAACTTGTGTCAGTTGCGTCAAACAAACTTGTGCCAGTTACGTCAAACAAACTTGTGCTAATTGAGTCGAAAAAACTTGTGCCAGTTGCGTCAAACAAACTTGTGCCAGTTTTGTCTAACAAACTTGTGCCAGTTGCGTCAAACAAACTTGTGCCACTTGCGTGGAACAAACTTGTGTCAGTTGCATAGAACAAACTTGTGACAGTTGCGTAGAACAAACTTGTAGCAGTTGCGTCAAACAAACTTGTGCCAATTGCGTAGAACAAACTTGTGCCAGTTGCGTCAAACAAACTTGTGCCAGTTGCGTCAAACAAATTTGTGCCAGTTGCGTCGAACAAACTTGTGCCAGTTGTGTCAAACAAACTTGTGCCAGTTGGTTCGCACAAACTTGTGCCAGTTGCGTCCAACAAACTTGTACCAGTTGCGTCAAACAAACTTGTGCCAGTTGCGTAGAACAAACTTGTGCCAGTTGTGTAGAACAAACTTGTGCCTGTTGCGTAGAACAAACTTGTGGCAGTTGCGTCAAACAAACTTGTGCCAGTTGCATGGAACAAACTAGTGCCAGTTGCATAGAACAAACTTGTGCTTGTTGCATAGAACAAACTTGTGCCAGTTGCGTCAAACAAACTTGTGCCAGTTGCGTCGAAGTGACAGTTGCGTCGAACAAACTTGTGCCAGTTGCGTAGAAAAAACTTGTGCCAATTGCGTCAAACAAACTTATGCCAGTTGCATAGAACAAACTAGTGCATGTTGCATAGAACAAATTTGTGCCAGTTGCGCAGAACATCATTGTGCCAGTTGCGTCGAACAAACTTGTGACAGTAGCGTCGAACAAACTTGTGCCAGTTGCGTCGAACAAACTTGTGCCAGTTGCGTCGAACAAACTTGTGCCAGTTGCGTCGAACAAACTTGTGTCAGTTGCGTCAAACAAACTTGTGCCAGTTACGTCAAACAAACTTGTGCCAATTGAGTCGAAAAAACTTGTGCCAGTTGCGTCAAACAAACTTGTGCCAGTTGCGTCTAACAAACTTGTGCCACTTGCGTCAAACAAACTTGTGCCAGTTGCGTGGAACAAACTTGTGCCAGTTACATCGAACAAACTTGTGCCAGTTGTGTAGAACAAACTTGTGCCAGTTGCGTCAAACAAACTTGTGCCAATTGCGTAGAACAAACTTGTGCCAGTTGCGTAGAACAACCTTGTGCCAGTTGCGTCAAAAAAACTTGTGCCAGTTGCGTCAAACAAATTTGTGCCAGTTGCGTCGAACAAACTTGTGCCAGTAGTGTCAAACAAACTTGTGCCAGTTGGTTCGAACAAACTTGTGCCAGTTGCGTCCAACAAACTTGTACCAGTTGCGTCAAACAAACTTGTGCCAGTTGCGTAGAACAAACTTGTGCCAGTTGCGTAGAACAAACTTGTGCCAGTTGCGTAGAACAAACTTGTGGCAGTTGCGTCAAACAAACTTATGCCAGTTGCATAGAACAAACTAGTGCCAGTTGCATAGAACAAACTTGTGCCAGTTATGTAGAACAAACTTGTGCCAGTTGCGTCAAACAAACTTGTGCCAGTTGCGTCGAACAAACTTGTGCCAGTTACGGCGAACAAACTTGTGCCAGTTTCGTCGAGAAAACTTGTGCCAGTTGCGTCAAATAAACTTTTGCCAGTTGTGTCAAACAAACTTGTGCCAGTTGCGTCAAACAAACTTGTGCCAGTTGCGTCAAACAAACTTGTTCCAGTTGCGTAGAACAAACTTGTGCCAATTGAGTCGAAAAAACTTGCGCCAGTTGCGTCGAACAAACTTGTGCCAGTTGCGTCTAACAAACTTGTGCCAGTTGCATCAAAAAAACTTGTGCCAGTTGCGTCAAACAAACTTGTGCCAGTTGCGTCAAACAAACTTGTGCCAATTGATTAAAAAAAACTTGTGCCAGTTGCGTTGAACAAACTTGTGCCAGTTGCATCTAACAAACTTGTGCCAGTTGCGTCAAACAAACTTGTGCCAGTTGCGTCGAACAAACTTGTGCCAGTTGCATCGAACACACTAGTGCCAGTTGCATAGAACAAACTTGTGCCAGTTGCGTCAAACAAACTTGTGCCAGTTGCGTAGAACAAACTTGTACATGTTGCGTAGAACAACCTTGTGCCAGTTGCGTCAAAGAAACTTGTGCCAGTTGTGTCAAACAAACTTGTGCCAGTTGGGTCGAACAAACTTGTGCCAGTTACGTTAAACAAACTTGTTCCAGTTGCGTCGAACAAACTTATGCCAGTTGCGTCGAACAAACTTGTGCCAGTTCCATCGAACAAACTTGTGCCAGTTGCTTAGAACAAACTTGTGCCAGTTGTGTCAAACAAACTTGTGCCAGTTGCATTAAACAAACTTGTGCCAGTTGCGTAGAACAAACTTGTGCCAGTTGGGTAGAACAAACATGTGCCAGTTGTGTCAAACAAATTTGTGCCAGTTGCGTAGAACACACTAGTGCCAGTTGCATAGAACAAACTTGTGCCAGATGCGTAGAACAAACATTTGCCATTTGCGTAGAACAAACTTGTGCCAGTTGTGTCAAACAAACCTGTGCCAGTTGTGTACAACAAACTAGTAAGAGTTGCATAGAACAAAATTGTGCCAGTTGTTTCGAACAAACTTGTGACAGTTGCGTAGAACAAACTTGTACCAGTTGCGTCAAACAAATTTATGCCAGTTGCATAGAACAAACTAGTGCCAGTTACATAGAACAAACTTGTCCCAGTTGCGTAGAACAAACTTGTGCCAGTTGCGTCAAACAAACTTGTGCCAGTTGCGTCGAACAAACTTGTGCCAGTTGCGTCGAAGAAACTTGTGCCAGTTGCGTCAAAAAAACTTGTGCCATTTGCGTCGAACAAACTTGTGCCAGTTGCGTCGAACAAACTTGTGCCAGATATGGCGAACAAACTTGTGCCAGTTGCTTCGAGAAAACTTGTGCTAGTTGCGTAAAAAAAAACTTGTGCCATTTGAATCAAACAAACTTGTGCCAGTTGCGTCAAACAAACTTGTGCCTCTTGCGTCAAACAAACTTGTGCCAGTTGCATCAAACAAACTTGTACCAATTGTGTCGAAAAAACTTGTACCTGTTACGTCGAACAAACTTGTGCCAGTTGCGTCTAACAAACTTGTGCCAGTTGCGTCAAACAATCTTGTGCCAGTTGCTTCAAACAAACTTGTGCCAGTTGCGTCAAACAAACTTGTGCCAGTTGCGTAGAACAAACTTGTGCCAGTTGCGTCAAACAAACTTGTGCCAGTTGCGTAGAAGAACCTTGTGCCAGTTGCGTCAAACGAACTTGTGCCAGTTGCGTCAAACAAACATGTGCCAGTTGCGTCGAACAAACTTGTGCCAGTTGAGTCAAACAAACTTCTGCCAGTTGGGTCGAACAAACTTGTGCCAGTTGCGTCAAACAAACTTGCGCCAGTTACGTCAAACAAACTTGTGCCAGTTGCGTTGAACAAACTTGTGTCAGTTGCGTAGAACATACTTGTGCCAGTTGCGTCGAACAAACTTGTGTCAGTTGGGTAGAACAAACTTGTGCCAGATGCATAGAACAAACTTTTGCCATTTGCATAGAACAAACTTGTGCCAGTTGTGTCAAACAAACTTGTGCCAGTTGTGTAGAACAAACTTGTAAGATTTGCGTAGAACAAACTTGTGCCAGTTGCGTAGAACAAACTTGTGCCAGTTGCGTAGAACAAACTTGTGCCAGTTGCGTCAAATAAACTTGTGCCAGTTGCATAGAATAAATTTGTGCCAGTTGCGTAGAACAAACTTGTGCCAGTTGCGTCAAACAAACTTGTGCCAGTTGCGTCAAACAAACTTTTGCCAGTTGCGTCGAACAAACTTGTGCCAGTTGCGTCGAACACACTTGCGCCAGTTACGTCAAACAAACTTGTGCCAGTTGCGTTGAACAAACTTCTGCCAGTTGTGTCAAACAAACTTGTGTCAGTTGCGTAGAACAAACTAGTGCCAGTTGCATTGAACATACTTGTGCCAGATCCGTAGAACAAACTTGTGCCAGTTGCGTAGAACAAACTTGGGCCAGTTGCATAGAACAAACTTGTGCCAGTTATGTAGAACAAACTTGTGCCAGTTGCGTCGAACAAACTTGTGCCAGTTGCGTCGAACAAACTTGTGCCAGTTACGGCGAACAAACTTGTGCCAGTTTCGTCGAGAAAACTTGTGCCAGTTGCGTCAAATAAACTTGTGCCAGTTGCGTCAAACAAACTTGTGCCAGTTGCGTCAAACAAACTTGTGCCAGTTGCGTCAAACAAACTTGTTCTAGTTGCGTCAAACAACTTGTGCCAATTGAGTCGAAAAAACTTGTGCCAGTTGCGTCGAACAAACTTGTGCCGGTTGCGTCTAACAAACTTGTGCCAGTTGCGTTAAAAAAACTTGGGCAAGTTTCGTCAAACAAACTTGTGCCAGTGGCATCCAACAAACTTGTGCCAGTTGCGTCGAACAAACTTGTGCCAGTTGCGTGAAACAAACTTGTGCCAGTTGCGTAGAACAAACTTGTGCCAGTTGCGTAGAACAACATTGTGCCAGTTGAGTCGACCAACCTTGTGCTAGTTGGTAGAACAAACTTGTGCCAGTTGCGTCAAACAAACTTATGCCAGTTGCGTAAAACAAACTAGTGCCAGTTGCATAGAACAAACTTGTGCCACGTGAGTAGAACAAATTGTGCCAATTGCATCAAACAAACTTGTGCCAGTTGCGTCGAACAAACTTGTGCCAGTTGCGTCGAGGAAACTTGTGCCAGTTGCGTCAAACAAACTTGTGCCAGTTGCATAGAATAAATTTGTGCCAGTTGCGTAGAACAAACTTGTGCCAGTTGCGTAGAACAAACTTGTGCCAGTTGCGTCAAACAAACTTGTGTCAATTGCATAGAACAAATTTATGCCAGTTGCATAGAACAAACTTGTGCCAGTTGCGTCAAACAAACTTGTGCCAGTTGCGTCAAACAAACTTGTG
The DNA here is from genome assembly GCA_039081455.1 of Macrobrachium rosenbergii. Classification (NCBI taxonomy): domain Eukaryota; kingdom Metazoa; phylum Arthropoda; class Malacostraca; order Decapoda; family Palaemonidae; genus Macrobrachium; species Macrobrachium rosenbergii. The sequence goes on along the minus strand of JANJGK010000135.1, from coordinate 518,882 downwards.
CCAGTTGCGTCGAACAAACTTGTGCCAGTTGCGTCGAACAAACTTGTGCCAGTTGCGTCGAACAAACTTGTGCCAGTTGCGTCGAACAAACTTGTGCCAGTTGTGTCGAACAAACTTGAGTCAGTTGCGTCAAACAAACTTGTGCCAGTTGCGTCAAACAAACTTGTGCCAATTGAGTCGAAAAAACTTGTGCCAGTTGCGTCGAACAAACTTGTGCCAGTTGTGTCCAACAAACTTGTGCCAGTTGTGTCAAACAAACTTGTGCAGTTGCGTCGAACAAATTTGTGCCAGTTGCATCGAACAAACTTATGCCAGTTGCATAGAACAAACTTGTGCCAGTTGTGTCCAACAAACTTGTGCCAGTTGTGTCAAACAAACTTGTGCAGCTGCGTCGAACAAATTTGTGCCAGTTGCATCGAACAAACTTATGCCAGTTGCATAGAACAAACTAGTGCCAGTTGCATAGAACAAATTTGTGCCAGTTGTGTCAAACAAACTTGTGCCAGTTGTGTAGAACAAACTTGTAAGAGTTGCGTAGAACAAACTTGTGCCAGTTGCGTAGAACAAACTTGTGCCAGTTGCGTAAAACAAACTTGTGCCAGTTGCGTCAAATAAACTTGTGCCAGTTGCATAGAATAAATTTGTGCCAGTTGCGTACAACAAACTTGTGCCAGTTGCGTCAAACAAACTTGTGCCAGTTGCGTAGAACAAACTTGTGCCAGTTGCGTAGAACAACCTTGTGCCAGTTGCGTCAAACAAACTTGTGCCAGTTGCGTCAAACAAACTAGTGCCAGGTGGTTCGAACAAACTTGTTTTAGTTGCGTCCAACAAACTTGTACTTTTTGCGTCAAACAAACTTGTGACAGTTGCGTCGAACAAACTTGTGCCAGTTGCGTAGAAGAAACTTGTGCCAATTGCGTCAACCAAACTTATGCCAGTTGCATAGAACAAACTAGTGCCAGTTGCATAGAACAAATTTGTGCCAGTTGCGTAGAACAACATTGTGCCAGTTGCGTCGAACAAACTTGTGACAGTAGCGTCGAACAAACTTGTGCCAATTGCGTCGAACAAACTTGTGCCAGTTGCGTCGAACAAACTTGTGCCAGTTGCGTCGAACAAACTTGTGTCAGTTGTGTCAAACAAACTTGTGCCAGTTACGTCAAACAAACTTGTGTTAATTGAGTCGAAAAAACTTGTGCCAGTTGCGTCAAACAAACTTGTGCCAGTTGTGTCTAACAAACTTGTGCCAGTTGCGTCAAACAAACTTGTGCCACTTGCGTGGAACAAACTTGTGTCAGTTGCATAGAACAAACTTGTGACAGTTGCGTAGAACAAACTTGTACCAGTTGCGTCAAACAAACTTGTGCCATTTGCGTAGAACAAACTTGTGCCAGTTGCGTCAAACAAACTTGTGCCAGTTGCGTCAAACAAATTTGTGCCAGTTGCGTCGAACAAACTTGTGCCAGTTGTGTCAAACAAACTTGTGCCAGTTGGTTCGCACAAACTTGTGCCAGTTGCGTCCAACAAACTTGTACCAGTTGCGAAAAACAAACTTGTGCCAGTTGCGTAGATCAAACTTGTGCCAGTTGTGTAGAACAAACTTGTGCCTGTTGCGTAGAACAAACTTGTGGCAGTTGCGTCAAACAAACTTGTGCCAGTTGCATGGAACAAACTAGTGCCAGTTGCATAGAACAAACTTGTGCTTGTTGCGTAGAACAAACTTGTGCCAGTTGCGTCAAACAAACTTGTGCCAGTTGCGTCGAAGTGACAGTTGCGTCGAACAAACTTGTGCCAGTTGCGTAGAACAAACTTGTGCCAATTGCGTCAAACAAACTTATGCCAGTTGCATAGAACAAACTAGTGCATGTTGCATAGAACAAATTTGTGCCAGTTGCACAGAACATCATTGTGCCAGTTGCGTCGAACAAACTTGTGACAGTAGCGTCGAACAAACTTGTGCCAGTTGCGTCGAACAAACTTGTGCCAGTTGCTTCGAACAAACTTGTGCCAATTGCGTCGAACAAACTTGTGTCAGTTGCGACAAACAAACTTGTGCCAGTTACGTCAAACAAACTTGTGCCAATTGAGTCGAAAAAACTTGTGCCAGTTGCGTCAAACAAACTTGTGCCAGTTGCGTCTAACAAACTTGTGCCAGTTGCGTCAAACAAACTTGTGCCAGTTGCGTGGAACAAACTTGTGCCAGTTACATCGAACAAACTTGTGCCAGTTGTGTAGAACAAACTTGTGCCAGTTGCGTCAAACAAACTTGAGCCAATTGCGTAGAACAAACTTGTGCCAGTTGCGTAGAACAACCTTGTGCCAGTTGCGTCAAAAAAACTTGTGCCAGTTGCGTCAAACAAATTTGTGCCAGTTGCGTCGAACAAACTTGTGCCAGTAGTGTCAAACAAACTTGTGCCAGTTGGTTCGAACAAACTTGTGCCAGTTGCGTCCAACAAACTTGTACCAGTTGCGTCAAACAAACTTGTGCCAGTTGCGTAGAACAAACTTGTGCCAGTTGCGTAGAACAAACTTGTGCCAGTTGCGTAGAACAAACTTGTGGCAGTTGCGTCAAACAAACTTATGCCAGTTGCATAGAACAAACTAGTGCCAGTTGCATAGAACAAACTTGTGCCAGTTGCGTAGAACAAACTTGTGCCAGTTGCGTCAAACAAACTTGTGCCAGTTGCGTCGAAGAAACTTGTGCCTTGCGTCGAAGAAACTTGTGCCAGTTGCTTCAAACAAACATGTGCCAGTTGCGTCGAACAAACTTGTGCCAGTTGCGTCGAACAAACTTGTGCCAGTTGCGTCAAACAAACTTGTGCCTCTTGCGTCAAACAAACTTGTGCCAGTTGCGTCGAACAAACTTGTGCCAGTTGCGTCGAACAAACTTGTGTCAGTTGCGTCAAACAAACTTGTGCCAGTTACGTCAAACAAACTTGTGCCAATTGAGTCGAAAAAACTTGTGCCAGTTGCGTCAAACTAACTTGTGCCAGTTGCGTCTAACAAACTTGTGCCAGTTGCGTCAAACAAACTTGTGCCAGTTGCGTGGAACAAACTTGTGCCAGTTACATCGAACAAACTTGTGCCAGTTGTGTAGAACAAACTTGTGCCAGTTGCGTCAAACAAACTTGTGCCAATTGCGTAGAACAAACTTGTGCCAGTTGCGTAGAACAACCTTGTGCCAGTTGCGTCAAACAAACTTGTGCCAGTTGCGTCAAACAAATTTGTGCCAGTTGCATAGAACAAACTTGTGCCAGTAGTGTCAAACAAACTTGTGCCAGTTGGTTCGAACAAACTTGTGCCAGTTGCGTCCAACAAACTTGTACCAGTTGCGTCAAACAAACTTGTGCCAGTTGCGTAGAACAAACTTGTGCCAGTTGCGTAGAACAAACTTGTGTCAGTTGCGTAGAACAAACTTGTGGCAGTTGCGTCAAACAAACTTATGCCAGTTGCATAGAACAAACTAGTGCCAGTTGCATAGAACAAACTTGTGCCAGTTGCGTAGAACAAACTTGTGCCAGTTGCGTAGAACAAACTTGTGCCAGTTGCGTCAAACAAACTTGTGCCAGTTGCGTCGAAGAAACTTGTGCCTTGCGTCGAAGAAACTTGTGCCAGTTGCTTCATACAAACATGTGCCAGTTGCGTCGAACAAACTTGTGCCAGTTGCGTTGAACAAACTTGTCCCAGATATGGCGAACAAACTTGTGCAAGTTGCGTCGAGAAAACTTGTGCCAGTTGCGTCAAACAAACTTGTGCCAGTTGCGTCAAACAAACTTGTGCATCTTGCGTCAAACAAACTTGTGCCAGTTGCATCAAACAAACTTGTATCAATTGAGTCGAAAAAACTTGTGCCTGTTACGTCGAACAAACTTGTGCCAGTTGCGTCTAACAAACTTGTGCCAGTTGCGTTGAACAAACTTGTGCCAGTTGCGTCAAACAAACTTGTGCCAGTTGCGTAGAACAAACTTGTGCCAGTTGCGTGAAACAAACTTGTGCCAGTTGCGTAGAACAGACTTGTGCCAGTTGCGTAGAAGAACCTTGTGCCAGTTGCGTCAAACAAACTTGTGCCAGTTGCGTCGAACAAACTTGTTTCAGTTGGGTAGAACAAATTTGTGCCAGTTGCGTCAAACAAACTTGTGCCAGTTGCGTAGAACAAACTAGTGCCAGTTGCATAGAACAAACTTGTGCCAGATGCGTAGAACAAACTTGTGCCAGATGCGTAGAACAAACTTGTGCCAGATGCGTAGAACAAACTTGTGCCTGTTACGTCTAACAAACTTGTGCCAGTTGCGTCTAACAAACTTGTGCCAGTTGCGTCGAACAAACTTGTGCCAATTGCGTCAAACAAACTTGTGCCAGTTGCGTAGAACAAACTTGTGCCAGTTGCGTCAAACAAACTTGTGCCAGTTGCGTAGAACAAACTTGTGCCAGTTGCGTAGAAGAACCTTGTGCCAGTTGCGTCAAACAAACTTGTGCCAGTTGCGTTGTGCCAGTTGCGTCAAACAAACTTGTGCCAGTTGCGTTAAACAAACTTGTGCATGTTGCATCGAACAAACTTTTGCCAGTTGCGTCGATAAAACTTGCGCCAGTTGCGTCGAACAAACTTGTGCCAGTTGCGTCGAAAAAACTTGCGCCAGTTGCGTCGAACAAACTTGTGCCAGTTGCGTTGAACAAACTTCTGCCAATTGTGTTAAACAAACTTGTGTTAGTTGCGTAGAAAAAACTTGTGCCAGTTGCGTCGAACAAACTTGTGTCAGTTGGGTAGAACAAATTTGTGCCAGTTGCGTCAAACAAACTTGTGCCAGTTGCGTAGAACAAACTAGTGCCAGTTGCATAGAACAAACTTGTGCCAGATGCGTAGAACAAACTTGTGCCAGTTGCGTAGAACAAACTTGTGCCAGTTGCATAGAACAAACTTGTGCCAGTTATGTAGAACAAACTTGTGCCAGTTGCGTCAAACAAACTTGTGCCAGTTGCGTCGAACAAACTTGTGCCAGTCACGGCGAACAAACTTGTGCCAGTTTTGTCGAGAAAACTTGTGCCAGTTGCGTCAAATAAACTTTTGCCAGTTGTGTCAAAGAAACTTGTGCCAGTTGCGTCAAACAAACTTGTGCCAGTTGCGTCAAACAAACTTGTTCCAGTTGCGTAGAACAAACTTGGGCCAATTGAGTCGAAAAAACTTGTGCCAGTTGCGTCGAACAAACTTGTGCCAGTTGCGTCTAACAAACTTGTGCCAGTTGCGTCAAAAAAACTTGTGCCAGTTGCGTCAAACAAACTTGTGCCAGTTGCGTCAAACAAACTTGTGCCAGTTGCGTCAAACAAACTTGTGCCAATTGATTAAAAAAAACTTTTGCCAGTTGCGTTGAACAAACTTGTGCCAGTTGCGTCTAACAAACTTGTGCCAGTTGCGTCAAACAAACTTGTGCCAGTTGCGTCGAACAAACTTGTGCCAGTTGCATCGAACACACTAGTGCCAGTTGCATAGAACAAACTTGTGCCAGTTGCGTCAAACAAACTTGTGCCAGTTGCGTAGAACAAACTTGTACATGTTGCGTAGAACAACCTTGTGCCAGTTGCGTCAAACAAACTTGTGCCAGTTGTGTCAAACAAACTTGTGCCAGTTGGGTCGAACAAACTTGTGCCAGTTACGTTAAACAAACTTCTTCCAGTTGCGTCGAACAAACTTGTGCCAGTTGCGTCGAACAAACTTGTGCCAGTTCCGTCGAACAAACTTGTGCCAGTTGCTTAGAACAAACTTGTGCCAGTTGTGTCAAACAAACTTGTGCTAGTTGCATCAAACAAACTTGTGCCAGTTGCGTAGAACAAACTTGTGCCAGTTGGGTAGAGCAAACATGTGCCAGTTGTGTCAAACAAATTTGTGCCAGTTGCGTAGAACACACTAGTGCCAATTGCATAGAACAAACTTGTGCCAGATGCGTAGAACAAACATTTGCCATTTGCGTAGAACAAACTTGTGCCAGTTGTGTCAAACAAACCTGTGCCAGTTGTGTACAACAAACTAGTAAGAGTTGCGTAGAACAAAATTGTGCCAGTTGTGTCGAACAAACTTGTGACAGTTGCGTAGAACAAACTTGTACCAGTTGCGTCAAACAAACTTATGCCAGTTGCATAGAACAAACTAGTGCCTGTTACATAGAACAAACTTGTCCCAGTTGCGGAGAACAAACTTGTGCCAGTTGCGTCAAACAAACTTGTGCCAGTTGCGTCGAACAAACTTGTGCCAGTTGCGTCGAAGAAACTTGTGCCAGTTGCGTCAAAAAAACTTGTGCCATTTGCGTCGAACAAACTTGTGCCAGTTGCGTCGAACAAACTTGTGCCAGATATGGCGAACAAACTTGTGCCAGTTGCGTAAAAAAAAACTTGTGCCAGTTGCGTCGAACAAACTTGTGCCAGTAGCGTCAAACAAACTTGTGCCTCTTGCGTCAAACAAACTTGTGCCAGTTGCGTCTAACAAACTTGTGCTAGTTGCGTCAAACAAACTTGTGCCAGTTGCGTCGAACAAACTTGTGCCAGTTGCGTCGAACAAACTTGTGCCAGTTGCGTCGAACAAACTTGTGCCAGTAGCGTCAAACAAACTTGTGCCTCTTGCGTCAAACAAACTTGTACCAATTGTGTCGAAAAAACTTGTGCCTGTTACGTCGAACAAACTTGTGCCAGTTGCGTCTAACAAACTTGTGCTAGTTGCGTCAAACAAACTTGTGCCAGTTGCGTCAAACAAACTTGTGCCAGTTGCCTCAAACAAACTTGTGCCAGTTGCGAAGAACAAACTTGTGCCAGTTGCGTCAAACAAACTTGTGCCAGTTGCGTAGAAGAACCTTGTGCCAGTTGCGTCAAACGAACTTGTGCCAGTTGCGTCAAACAAACATGTGCCAGTTGCGTCGAACAAACTTGTGCCAGTTGAGTCAAACAAACTTCTGCCAGTTGGGTCGAACAAACTTGTGCCAGTTGCGTCGAACAAACTTGCGCCAGTTACGTCAAACAAACTTGTGCCAGTTGCGTTGAATAAACTTCTGCCAGTTGTGTCAAACAAACTTGTGTCAGTTGCGTAGAACAAACTAGTGCCAGTTGCATTGAATATACTTGTGCCAGATACGTAGAACAAACTTGTGCCAGTTGCGTAGAACAAACTTGTGCCAGTTGCATAGAACAAACTTGTGCCAGTTATGTAGAACAAACTTGTGCCAGTTACGGGAACAAACTTGTGCCAGTTTCGTCGAGAAAACTTGTGCCAGTTGCGTCAAATAAACTTGTGCCAGTTGCGTCAAACAAACTTGTGCCAGTTGCGTCAAACAAACTTGTGCCAGTTGCGTCAAACAAACTTGTTCTAGTTGCGTCAAACAACTTGTGCCAATTGAGTCGAAAAAACTTGTACCAGTTGCGTCAAATAAACTTGTGCCAGTTGCGTCTAACAAACTTGTGCCAGTTGCGTCAAAAAAACTTGGGCAAGTTTCGTCAAACAAACTTGTGCCAGTGGCATCCAACAAACTTGTGCCTGTTGCGTCGAACAAACTTGTGCCAGTTGCGTGAAACAAACTTGTGCCAGTTGCGTAGAACAAACTTGTGCCAGTTGCGTAGAACAACCTTGTGCCAGTTGAGTCGACCAACCTTGTGCTAGTTGGTAGAACAAACTTGTGCCAGTTGCGTCAAACAAACTTATGCCAGTTGCGTAAAACAAACTAGTGCCATTTGCATAAAACAAACTTGTGCCACTTGAGTAGAACAAACTTGTGCCAATTGCATCAAACAAACTTGTACCAGTTGCGTCGAACAAACTTGTGCCAGTTGCATCGAAGAAACTTGTGCCAGTTGCGTCAAACAAACTTGTGCCAGTTGCGTCGAAGAAACTTGTGCCAGTTGCGTCGAACAAACTTGTGACAGTTACGGCGAACAAACTTGTGCCACTTGCGTTGAGAAAACTTGTGCCAGTTGCGTCAAATAAACTTGTGCCAATTGCGTCAAACAAACTTGTGCTAGTTACGGCGAACAAACTTGTGCCAGTTGCGTCAAGAAAAGTTGTGCCAGTTGCGTCAAACAAACTTGTGCCAGTTGCGTCAAACAAACTTGTGCCAGTTGCGTCAAACAAACTTTTGCCAGATGCGTCAAACAAACTTGTGCCAGTTGCATCAAACAAACTTGTGCCAATTGATTCGAAAAAACTTGTGCCAGTTGCGTTCAACAAACTTGTGCCACTTGCGTCTAACAAACTTGTGCCAGTTGCGTCAAACAAACTTGTGCCAGTTGCATCGAACAAACTTGTGCCAGATATGGCGAACAAACTTGTGCCAGTTGCTTCGAGAAAACTTGTGCCAGTTGCGTAAAAAAAAAAACTTGTGCCAGTTACGTCAAACAAACTTGTGCCAGTTGCGTCAAACAAACTTGTGCCTCTTGCGTCAAAAAAACTTGTTCCATTTGCGTCAAACAAACTTGTACCAATTGAGTCGAAAAAACTTGTGCCTGTTACGTCGAACAAACTTGTGCCAGTTGCGTCTAACAAACTTGTGCTAGTTGCGTCAAACAAACTTGTGCCAGTTGCGTCAAACAAACTTGTGCCAGTTGCATCAAACAAACTTGTGCCAGTTGCGTTGAACAAACTTGTGCCAGTTGCGTCAAACAAACTTGTGCCAGTTGCGTAGAAGAACCTTGTGCCAGTTGCGTCAAACGAACTTGTGCCAGTTGAGTCAAACAAACTTATGCCAGTTGGGTCGAACAAACTTGTGCCAGTTGCGTCAAACAAACTTGTGCCAGTTGCATCAAACAAACTTTTGCCAGTTGCGTCGAACAAACTTGTGCCAGTTGCGTCGAACAAACTTGCGCCAGTTACGTCAAACAAACTTGTGCCAGTTGTGTTGAACAAACTTGTGCCAGATGTCTCAAACAAACTTGTGTCAGTTGCGTAGAACAAACTTGTGAGAGTTGCGTCGAACAAACTTATGTCAGTTGGGTAGAACAAACTTGTGCCAGTTGCGTCGAACAAACTTATGTCAGTTGGGTAGAACAAACTTGTGCCAGTTGCGTCTAACAAACATGTCCCAGTTGCGTAGAACAAACTAGTGCCAGTTGCATAGAACAAACTTTGCCAGATGCGTAGAACAAACTTGTGCCAGTTGTGTAAAACAAACTTGTGCCAGTTGCGTCGAACAAACTTGTGCCAGTTGCGTCGAACAAACTTGTGCCAGTTACTGCGAACAAACTTGTTCCAGTTTCGTCGAGAAACCTTGTGCCAGTTGCGTCAAATAAACTTGTGCCAGTTGCGTCAAACAAACTTGTGCCAGTTGCGTCAAACAAACTTGTTCCAATTGCGTCAAACAAACTTGTGCCAGTTGCGTCAAAAAAACTTGGGCCAGTTGCGTTGAAGAAACTTCTGCCAGTTGTGTCAAACAAACTTGTGTCAGTTGCGTAGAACAAACTTGTGCCAGTTGCGTCGAACAAACTTGTGTCAGTTGGGTAGAACAAACTTGTGCCAGTTGCGTCAAACAAACATGTCCCAGTTGCGTAGAACAAACTAGTGCCAGTTGCATAGAACAAACTTTGCCAGATGCGTAGAACAAACTTGTGCCAGTTGCGTAGAACAAACTTGTGCCAGTTGCATAGAATAAACTTGTGCCAGTTGCGTCGAAAAAACTTGTGCCAGTTGCGTCAAATAAACTTGTGCCAGTTGCGTCAAACATACTTGTGCCAGTTGCGTCAAACAAACTTGTTCCAGTTGCGACAAACAAAACTTGTGCCAGTTGCGTCAAAAAAACTTGGGCCAGTTTCGTCAAACAAACTTTTGCCAGTTGCATCCAACAAACTTGTGACAGTTGCGTCGAAAAAAGTTGTGCCAGTTGCGTCAAACAAACTTGTGCCAGTTGCGTAGAACAAACTTGTGCCAATTGCGTAGAACAACCTTGTGCCAGTTGAGTCGACCAAACTTTTGCTAGTTGGTAGAACAAACTTGTGCCAGTGGCATTCAACAAACTTGTGCCAGTTGCGTCAAACAAACTTATGCCAGTTGCGTAAAACAAACTAGTGCCAGTTGCATAGAACAAACTTGTGCCACTTGAGTAGAACAAACTTGTGCCAATTGCATCAAACAAACTTGTGCCAGTTGCGTCGAACAAACTTGTGCCAGTTGCTTCGAAGAAACTTGTGCCAGTTGCGTCGAAGAAACTTGTGCCAGTTGCGTCAAACAAACTTGTGCCAGTTGCGTCGAACAAACTTGTGCCAGTTGCGTCGAACAAACTTGTGCCAGTTACGACGAACAAACTTTTGCCACTTGCGTCGAGAAAACTTGTGCCTGTTGCGTTAAATAAACTTGTGACAGTTGCGTCAAACAAACTTGTGCCAGTTACGTCAAACAAAATTGTGACAGTAGCGTCGAACAAACTTGTGCCAGTTGCGTCGAACAAACTTGTGTCAGTTGCGTCGAAAAACTTGTGACAGTAGCGTCGAACAAACTTGTGCCAGTTGCGTCGAACAAACTTGTGCCAGTTGCGTTGAACAAATTTGTGACAGTTGCGTCGAACAAACTTGTGTCAGTTGCGTCAAACAAACTTGTGCCAGTTGCGTCAAACAAACTTTTGCCAATTGAGTCAAAAAAACTTGTGCCAGTTGCGTCGAACAAACATGTGCCGGTTGCGTCCAACAAACTTGTGCCAGTTGCGCCAAACAAACTTGTGCCAGTTGCGTGGAACAAACTTGTGCCAGTTACATCGAACAAACTTGTGCCAGTTGCGTAGAACAAACTTGTGCCAGTTGCGTCAAACAAACTTGTGCCAGTTGCGTAGAACAAACTTGTGCCAGTTACGTAGAACAACCTTGTGCCAGTTGCGTTAAACAAACTTGTGCCAGTTGCGTCAAACAAACTTGTGCCAGTTGCGTCGAACAAACTTGTGCCAGTTGTGTCAAACAAACTTGTGCCAGTTGGTTCGAACAAACTTGTGCCATTTGCGTCCAACAAACTTGTATCAGTTGCGTCAAACAAACTTGTGCCAGTTGCGTTGAACAAACTTGTGCCAGTTGCGTAGAACAAACTTGTGCCAGTTGCGTAGAACAAACTTGTGCCAGTTGCGTCAAACAAACTTATGCCAGTTGCATAGAACAAACTAGTGCCAGTTGCGTAGAACAAACTTGTGCCAGATATTGCGAACAAACTTGTATCAGTTGCGTCAAACAAAAATGTCCCAGTTGCGTAGAAGAAACTAATGCCAGTTGCATAGAACAAACTTGTGCCAGTTGCGTAGAACAAACTTGTGCCAGTTGCGTCAAACAAACTTGTGCCAGTTGGGTCGAACAAACTTGTGCCTGTTGCGTCAAAGAAACTTGTGCCAGTTGCGTCGAAAAAAGTTGTGCCAGTTGCGTCAAACAAACTTGTGCCAGTTGCGTAGAACAAACTTGTGCCAATTGCGTAGAACAACCTTGTGCCAGTTGAGTCGACCAAACTTTTGCTAGTTGGTAGAACAAACTTGTGCCAGTGGCATTCAACAAACTTGTGCCAGTTGCGTCAAACAAACTTATGCCAGTTGCGTAAAACAAACTAGTGCCAGTTGCATAGAACAAACTTGTGCCACTTGAGTAGAACAAACTTGTGCCAATTGCATCAAACAAACTTGTGCCAGTTGCGTCGAACAAACTTGTGCCAGTTGCTTCGAAGAAACTTGTGCCAGTTGCGTCGAAGAAACTTGTGCCAGTTGCGTCAAACAAACTTGTGCCAGTTGCGTCGAACAAACTTGTGCCAGTTGCGTCGAACAAACTTGTGCCAGTTACGACGAACAAACTTTTGCCACTTGCGTCGAGAAAACTTGTGCCTGTTGCGTTAAATAAACTTGTGACAGTTGCGTCAAACAAACTTGTGCCAGTTACGTCAAACAAAATTGTGACAGTAGCGTCGAACAAACTTGTGCCAGTTGCGTCGAACAAACTTGTGTCAGTTGCGTCGAAAAACTTGTGACAGTAGCGTCGAACAAACTTGTGCCAGTTGCGTCGAACAAACTTGTGCCAGTTGCGTTGAACAAATTTGTGACAGTTGCGTCGAACAAACTTGTGTCAGTTGCGTCAAACAAACTTGTGCCAGTTGCGTCAAACAAACTTTTGCCAATTGAGTCAAAAAAACTTGTGCCAGTTGCGTCGAACAAACATGTGCCGGTTGCGTCCAACAAACTTGTGCCAGTTGCGCCAAACAAACTTGTGCCAGTTGCGTGGAACAAACTTGTGCCAGTTACATCGAACAAACTTGTGCCAGTTGCGTAGAACAAACTTGTGCCAGTTGCGTCAAACAAACTTGTGCCAGTTGCGTAGAACAAACTTGTGCCAGTTACGTAGAACAACCTTGTGCCAGTTGCGTTAAACAAACTTGTGCCAGTTGCGTCAAACAAACTTGTGCCAGTTGCGTCGAACAAACTTGTGCCAGTTGTGTCAAACAAACTTGTGCCAGTTGGTTCGAACAAACTTGTGCCATTTGCGTCCAACAAACTTGTATCAGTTGCGTCAAACAAACTTGTGCCAGTTGCGTTGAACAAACTTGTGCCAGTTGCGTAGAACAAACTTGTGCCAGTTGCGTAGAACAAACTTGTGCCAGTTGCGTCAAACAAACTTATGCCAGTTGCATAGAACAAACTAGTGCCAGTTGCGTAGAACAAACTTGTGCCAGATATTGCGAACAAACTTGTATCAGTTGCGTCAAACAAAAATGTCCCAGTTGCGTAGAAGAAACTAATGCCAGTTGCATAGAACAAACTTGTGCCAGTTGCGTAGAACAAACTTGTGCCAGTTGCGTCAAACAAACTTGTGCCAGTTGGGTCGAACAAACTTGTGCCTGTTGCGTCAAAGAAACTTGTGCCAGTTGCGTCGAACAAACTTGTGCCAGTTGCGTCGAACAAACTTGTGCCAGATATTGCGAACAAACTTGTGCAAGTTGCGTCGAATAAACTTGTGCCAGTTGCATCAAAAAAAACTTGTGCCAATTGAATCGAAAAAACTTGTGCCTGTTACGTCGAACAAACTTCTGCCAGTTGCGTCAAACGAACTTGTGCCTCTTGCGTTAAACAAACTTGTGCCAGTTGCATCAAACAAACTTGTACCAATTGAATCGAAAAAACTTGTGCCTGTTACGTCGAACAAACTTGTGCCAGTTGCGTCTAAAAAACTTGTGCCAGTTGCGTCGAACAAACTTGTGCCAGTTGCGTCAAACAAACTTGTGCCAGTTGCGTAGAACAAACTTGTGCCAGTTGCGTCAAACAAACTTGTGCCAGTTGCGTAGAACAAATTTATGCCAGTTGCCTAGAAGAACCTTGTGCCAGTTGCGTCAAACAAACTTGTGCCAGTTGCGTCAAACAAACTTGTGCCAGTTGCGTTAAACAAACTTGTGACAGTTGCATCGAACAAACTTTTGCCAGTTGCGTCAAACAAACTTGTGCCAGTTGCGTCGAAAAAACTTGCGCCAGTTGCGTCGAACAAACTTGTGCCAGTTGCGTTGAACAAACTTCTGCCAGTTGTGTCAAACAAACTTGTGTCAGTTACGTAGAACAAACTTGTGCCAGTTGCGTCGAACAAACTTGTGTCAGTTGGGTAGAACAAATTTGTGCCAGTTGCGTCAAACAAACTTGTGCCAGTTGCGTAGAACAAACTAGTGCCCGTTGCATAGAACAAACTTGTGACAGATGCGTAGAACAAACTTGTGCCAGTTGCGTAGAACAAACTTGTGCCAGTTGCATAGAACAAACTTGTGCCAGTTATGTAGAACAAACTTGTGCCATTTGCGTGAAACAAACTTGTGCCAGTTGCGTCGAACAAAGTTGTGCCCGTTACGGCGAACAAACTTGTGCCAGTTTCGTCGAGAAAACTTGTGCCAGTTGCGTCAAATAAACTTGTGCCAGTTGCGTCAAACAAACTTGTGCCAGTTGCGTCAAACAAACTTGTGCCAGTTGCGTCAAACAAACTTGTTCCAGTTGCGTCAAACAAACTTGTGCCAAATGAGTCGAAAAAACTTGTGCCAGTTGCTCGAACAAACTTGTGCCAGTTGCGTCGAACAAACTTGTGCCAGTTGCGTCAAAAAAACTTGGGCCAGTTTCGTCGAACAAACTTGTGTCAGTGGCATCCAACAAACTTGTGCCAGTTGCGTAGAACAAACTTGTGCCAGTTGCGTCAAACAAACTTGCACCAATTGCGTAGAACAAACTTGTGCCAGTTGCGTAGAACAACTTTGTGCCAGTTGCATCGAACAAACTTGTGCTAGTTTGTAGAACAAACTTGTGCCAGTTGCGTCAAACAAACTTATGCCAGTTGCGTAAAACAAACTAGTGCCAGTTGCATCGAACAAACTTGTTCCAGTTGAGTAGAACAAACTTGTGCCAATTGCGTCAAACAAACTTGTGCCAGTTCGTCGAACAAACTTGTGCCAGTTGCGTCGAAGAAACTTGTGCCAGTTGCGTCAAACAAACTTGTGCCAGTTGCGTCGAACAAACTTGTGCCAGTTGCGTCGAACAAACTTGTGCCAGATACGGCGAACCAACTTGTGCCACTTGCGTCGAGAAAACTTGTGCCAGTTGCGTCAAATAAACTTGTGCCAGTTGCGTCAAACAAACTTGTGCCAGTTACGGCGAACAAACTTGTGCCAGTTGCGTCGAGAAAAGTTGTGCCAGTTGCGTCAAATAAACTTGTGCCAGTTGCGTCAAACAAACTTGTGCCAGTTGCGTCAAACAAACTTGTGCCAGTTGCGTCAAAGAAACTTGTGCCAGTTGCGTCAAACAAACTTGTGCCAATTGATTAAAAAAAACTTGTGCCAGTTGCGTTGAACAAACTTGTGCCAGTTGCATCTAACAAACTTGTGCCAGTTGCGTCAAACAAACTTGTGCCAGTTGCGTCGAACAAACTTATGCCAGTTGCATCGAACACACTTATGCCAGTTGCATAGAACAAACTTGTGCCAGTTGCGTCAAACAAACTTGTGCCAGTTGCGTAGAACAAACTTGTACATGTTGCGTAGAACAACCTTGTGCCAGTTGCGTCAAACAAACTTGTGCCAGTTGTGTCAAACAAACTTGTGCCAGTTGGGTCGAACAAACTTGTGCCAGTTACGTTAAACAAACTTGTTCCAGTTGCGTCGAACAAACTTGTGCCAGTTGCGTCAAACAAACTTGTGCCAGTTGCGTCGAACAAACTTGCGCCAGTTCCGTCGAACAAACTTGTGCCAGTTGCTTAGAACAAACTTGTGCCAGTTGAGTCAAACAAACTTGTGCCAGTTGCATCAAACAAACTTGTGCCAGTTGCATCGAACAAACTTGTGCCAGTTGGGTAGAACAAACATGTGCCAGTTGTGTCAAACAAACTTGTGCCAGTTGAGTCAAACAAACTTCTGCCAGTTGGGTCGAACAAACTTGTGCCAGTTGATTCGAACAAACTTGCGCCAGTTACGTCAAACAAACTTGTGCCAGTTGCGTTGAAAAAACTTCTGCCAGTTGTGTCAAACAAACTTGTGTCAGTTGCGTAGAACATACTTGTGCCAGTTGCGCCGAACAAACTTGTGTCAGTTGGGTAGAACAAACTTGTGCCAGATGCATAGAACAAACTTTTGCCATTTGAGTAGAACAAACTTGTGCCAGATGCATAGAACAAACTTTTGCCATTTGAGTAGAACAAACTTGTGCCAGTTGTGTCAAACAAACTTGTGCCAGTTGTGTCAAACAAACTTGTGCCAGTTGTGTAGAACAAACTTGTAAGAGTTGCGTAGAACAAACTTGTGCCAGTTGCGTAGAACAAACTTGTGCCAGTTGCGTAGAACAAACTTGTGCCAGTTGCGTCAAATAAACTTGTGCCAGTTGCATAGAATAAATTTGTGCCAGTTGCGTAGAACAAACTTGTGCCAGTTGCGTCAAACAAACTTGTGCCAGTTGCGTCAAACAAACTTTTGCCAGTTGCGTCGAACAAACTTGTGCTAGTTGCGTTGAACACACTTGCGCCAGTTACGTCAAACAAACTTGTGCCAGTTGCGTTGAATAAACTTCTGCCAGTTGTGTCAAACAAACTTGTGTCAGTTGCGTCAAACAAACTTGTACCAATTGAGTCGAAAAAACTTGTGCCTGTTACGTCGAACAAACTTGTGCCAGTTGCGTCTAACAAACTTGTGCTAGTTGTGTCAAACAAACTTGTGCCAGTTGCGTCAAACAAACTTGTGCCAGTTGCATCAAACAAACTTGTGCCGGTTGCGTTGAACAAACTTGTGCCAGTTGCGTCAAACAAACTTGTGCCAGTTGCGTAGAAGAACCTTGTGCCAGTTGCGTCAAACGAACTTGTGCCAGTTGAGTCAAACAAACTTATGCCAGTTGGGTCGAACAAACTTGTGCCAGTTGCGTCAAACAAACTTGTGCCAGTTGCATCGAACAAACTTTTGCCAGTTGCGTCGAACAAACTTGTGCCAGTTGCGTCGAACAAACTTGCGCCAGTTACGTCAAACAAACTTGTGCCAGTTGCGTTGAACAAACTTGTGGCAGATGTCTCAAACAAACTTGTGTCAGTTGCGTAGAACAAACTTGTGAGAGTTGCGTCGAACAAACTTATGTCAGTTGGGTAGAACAAACTTGTGCCAGTTGCGTCAAACAAACATGTCCCAGATGCGTAGAACAAACTAGTGCCAGTTGCATAGAACAAACTTTGCCAGATGCGTAGAACAAACTTGTGCCAGTTGTGTAGAACAAACTTGTGCCAGTTGCATCGAACAAACTTGTGCCAGTTGCGTCGAACAAACTTGTGCCAGTTACTGCGAACAAACTTGTTCCAGTTTCGTCGAGAAACCTTGTGCCAGTTGCGTCAAATAAACTTGTGCCAGTTGCGTCAAACAAACTTGTGCCAGTTGCGTCAAACAAACTTGTTCCAATTGCGTCAAACAAACTTGTGCCAGTTGCGTCAAAAAAACTTGGGCCAGTTGCGTTGAACAAACTTCTGCCAGTTGTGTCAAACAAACTTGTGTCAGTTGCGTAGAACAAACTTGTGCCAGTTGCGTCGAACAAACTTGTGTCAGTTGGGTAGAACAAACTTGTGCCAGTTGCGTCAAACAAACATGTCCCAGTTGCGTAGAACAAACTAGTGCCAGTTGCATAGAACAAACTTTGCCAGATGCGTAGAACAAACTTTTGCCAGTTGCGTAGAACAAACTTGTGCCAGTTGCATAGAATAAACTTGTGCCAGTTGCGTCGAACAAACTTGTGCCAGTTACGGCGAACAAACATGTGCCAGTTTCGTCGAAAAACCTTGTGCCAGTTGCGTCAAATAAACTTGTGCCAGTTGCGTCAAACATACTTGTGCCAGTTGCGTCAAACAAACTTGTTCCAGTTGCGTCAAACAAAACTTGTGCCAGTTGCGTCAAAAAAACTTGGGCCAGTTTCGTCAAACAAACTTTTGCCAGTTGCATCCAACAAACTTGTGACAGTTGCGTCGAAAAAAGTTGTGCCAGTTGCGTCAAACAAACTTGTGCCAGTTGCGTAGAACAAACTTGTGCCAATTGCGTAGAACAACCTTGTGCCAGTTGAGTCGACCAAACTTTTGCTAGTTGGTAGAACAAACTTGTGCCAGTGGCATTCAACAAACTTGTGCCAGTTGCGTCAAACAAACTTATGCCAGTTGCGTAAAACAAACTAGTGCCAGTTGCATAGAACAAACTTGTGCCACTTGAGTAGAACAAACTTGTGCCAATTGCATCAAACAAACTTGTGCCAGTTGCGTCGAACAAACTTGTGCCAGTTGCTTCGAAGAAACTTGTGCCAGTTGCGTCGAAGAAACTTGTGCCAGTTGCGTCAAACAAACTTGTGCCAGTTGCGTCGAACAAACTTGTGCCAGTTGCATCGAACAAACTTGTGCCAGTTACGACGAACAAACTTTTGCCACTTGCGTCGAGAAAACTTGTGCCTGTTGCGTTAAATAAACTTGTGACAGTTGCGTCAAACAAACTTGTGCCAGTTACGTCAAACAAAATTGTGACAGTAGCGTCGAACAAACTTGTGCCAGTTGCGTCGAACAAACTTGTGTCAGTTGCGTCGAAAAACTTGTGACAGTAGCGTCGAACAAACTTGTGCCAGTTGCGTCGAACAAACTTGTGCCAGTTGCGTTGAACAAATTTGTGCCAGTTGCGTCGAACAAACTTGTGTCAGTTGCGTCAAACAAACTTGTGCCAGTTGCGTCAAACAAACTTTTGCCAATTGAGTAAAAAAAACTTGTGCCAGTTGCGTCGAACAAACATGTGCCGGTTGCGTCCAACAAACTTGTGCCAGTTGCGCCAAACAAACTTGTGCCAGTTGCGTGGAACAAACTTGTGCCAGTTACATCGAACAAACTTGTGCCAGTTGCGTAGAACAAACTTGTGCCAGTTGCGTCAAACAAACTTGTGCCAGTTGCGTAGAACAAACTTGTGTCAGTTACATAGAACAACCTTGTGCCAGTTGCGTTAAACAAACTTGTGCCAGTTGCGTCAAACAAACTTGTGCCAGTTGCGTCGAACAAACTTGTGCCAGTTGTGTCAAACAAACTTGTGCCAGTTGGTTCGAACAAACTTGTGCCATTTGCGTCCAACAAACTTGTATCAGTTGCGTCAAACAAACTTGTGCCAGTTGCGTTGAACAAACTTGTGCCAGTTGCGTAGAACAAACTTGTGCCAGTTGCGTCAAACAAACTTGTGCCAGTTGCGTTAAACAAACTTGTGACAGTTGCATCGAACAAACTTTTGCCAGTTGCGTCAAACAAACTTGTGCCAGTTGCGTCGAAAAAACTTGCGCCAGTTGCGTCGAACAAACTTGTGCCAGTTGCGTTGAACAAACTTCTGCCAGTTGTGTCAAACAAACTTGTGTCAGTTACGTAGAACAAACTTGTGCCAGTTGCGTCGAACAAACTTGTGTCAGTTGGGTAGAACAAATTTGTGCCAGTTGCGTCAAACAAACTTGTGCCAGTTGCGTAGAACAAACTAGTGCCCGTTGCATAGAACAAACTTGTGACAGATGCGTAGAACAAACTTGTGCCAGTTGCGTAGAACAAACTTGTGCCAGTTGCATAGAACAAACTTGTGCCAGTTATGTAGAACAAACTTGTGCCATTTGCGTGAAACAAACTTGTGCCAGTTGCGTCGAACAAAGTTGTGCCCGTTACTGCGAACAAACTTGTGCCAGTTTCGTCGAGAAAACTTGTGGTAGTTGCGTCAAATAAACTTGTGCCAGTTGCGTCAAACAAACTTGTGCCAGTTGCGTCAAACAAACTTGTGCCAGTTGCGTCAAACAAACTTGTTCCAGTTGCGTCAAACAAACTTGTGCCAAATGAGTCGAAAAAACTTGTGCCAGTTGCTCGAACAAACTTGTGCCAGTTGCGTCGAACAAACTTGTGCCAGTTGCGTCAAAAAAACTTGGGCCAGTTTCGTCGAACAAACTTGTGTCAGTGGCATCCAACAAACTTGTGCCAGTTGCGTAGAACAAACTTGTGCCAGTTGCGTCAAACAAACTTGCGCCAGTTGCGTAGAACAAACTTGTGCCAGTTGCGTAGAACAACCTTGTGCCAGTTGCATCGAACAAACTTGTGCTAGTTTGTAGAACAAACTTGTGCCAGTTGCGTCAAACAAACTTATGCCAGTTGTGTAAAACAAACTAGTGCCAGTTGCATCGAACAAACTTGTTCCAGTTGAGTAGAACAAACTTGTGCCAATTGCGTCAAACAAACTTGTGCCAGTTCGTCGAACAAACTTGTGCCAGTTGCGTCGAAGAAACTTGTGCCAGTTGCGTCAAACAAACTGGTGCCAGTTGCGTCGAACAAACTTGTGCCAGTTGCATCGAACAAACTTGTGCCAGATACGGCGAACCAACTTGTGCCACTTGCGTCGAGAAAACTTGTGCCAGTTGCGTCAAATAAACTTGTGCCAGTTGCGTCAAACAAACTTGTGCCAGTTACGGCGAACAAACTTGTGCCAGTTGGGTAGAACAAACATGTGCCAGTTGTGTCAAACAAACTTGTGCCAGTTGAGTCAAACAAACTTCTGCCAGTTGGGTCGAACAAACTTGTGCCAGTTGCGTCGAACAAACTTGCGCCAGTTACGTCAAACAAACTTGTGCCAGTTGCGTTGAAAAAACTTCTGCCAGTTGTGTCAAACAAACTTGTGTCAGTTGCGTAGAACATACTTGTGCCAGTTGCGCCGAACAAACTTGTGTCAGTTGGGTAGAACAAACTTGTGCCAGATGCATAGAACAAACTTTTGCCATTTGAGTAGAACAAACTTGTGCCAGATGCATAGAACAAACTTTTGCCATTTGAGTAGAACAAACTTGTGCCAGTTGTGTCAAACAAACTTGTGCCAGTTGTGTCAAACAAACTTGTGCCAGTTGTGTAGAACAAACTTGTAAGAGTTGCGTAGAACAAACTTGTGCCAGTTGCGTAAAACAAACTTGTGCCAGTTGCGTAGAACAAACTTGTGCCAGTTGCGTCAAATAAACTTGTGCCAGTTGCATAGAATAAATTTGTGCCAGTTGCGTAGAACAAACTTGTGCCAGTTGCGTCAAACAAACTTGTGCCAGTTGCGTCAAACAAACTTTTGCCAGTTGCGTCGAACAAACTTGTGCTAGTTGCGTTGAACACACTTGCGCCGGTTACGTCAAACAAACTTGTGCCAGTTGCGTTGAATAAACTTCTGCCAGTTGTGTCAAACAAACTTGTGTCAGTTGCGTCAAACAAACTTGTACCAATTGAGTCGAAAAAACTTGTGCCTGTTACGTCGAACAAACTTGTGCCAGTTGCGTCTAACAAACTTGTGCTAGTTGCGTCAAACAAACTTGTGCCAGTTGCGTCAAACAAACTTGTGCCAGTTGCGTAGAAGAACCTTGTGCCAGTTGCGTCAAACGAACTTGTGCCAGTTGAGTCAAACAAACTTATGCCAGTTGGGTCGAACAAACTTGTGCCAGTTGCGTCAAACAAACTTGTGCCAGTTGCATCGAACAAACTTTTGCCAGTTGCGTCGAACAAACTTGTGCCAGTTGCGTCGAACAAACTTGCGCCAGTTACGTCAAACAAACTTGTGCCAGTTGCGTTGAACAAACTTGTGGCAGATGTCTCAAACAAACTTGTGTCAGTTGCGTAGAACAAACTTGTGAGAGTTGCGTCGAACAAACTTATGTCAGTTGGGTAGAACAAACTTGTGCCAGTTGCGTCAAACAAACATGTCCCAGTTGCGTAGAACAAACTAGTGCCAGTTGCATAGAACAAACTTTGCCAGATGCGTAGAACAAACTTGTGCCAGTTGTGTAGAACAAACTTGTGCCAGTTGCGTCGAACAAACTTGTGCCAGTTGCGTCGAACAAACTTGTGCCAGTTACTGCGAACAAACTTGTTCCAGTTTCGTCGAGAAACCTTGTGCCAGTTGCGTCAAATAAACTTGTGCCAGTTGCGTCAAACAAACTTGTGCCAGTTGCGTCAAACAAACTTGTTCCAATTGCGTCAAACAAACTTGTGCCAGTTGCGTCAAAAAAACTTGGGCCAGTTGCGTTGAACAAACTTCTGCCAGTTATGTCAAACAAACTTGTGTCAGTTGCGTAGAACAAACTTGTGCCAGTTGCGTCGAACAAACTTGTGTCAGTTGGGTAGAACAAACTTGTGCCAGTTGCGTCAAACAAACATGTCCCAGTTGCGTAGAACAAACTAGTGCCAGTTGCATAGAACAAACTTTGCCAGATGCGTAGAACAAACTTGTGCCAGTTGCGTAGAACAAACTTGTGCCAGTTGCATAGAATAAACTTGTGCCAGTTGCGTCGAACAAACTTGTGCCAGTTACGGCGAACAAACATGTGCCAGTTTCGTCGAAAAACCTTGTGCCAGTTGCGTCAAATAAACTTGTGCCAGTTGCGTCAAACATACTTGTGCCAGTTGCGTCAAACAAACTTGTTCCAGTTGCGTCAAACAAAACTTGTGCCAGTTGCGTCAAAAAAACTTGGGCCAGTTTCGTCAAACAAACTTTTGCCAGTTGCATCCAACAAACTTGTGACTGTTGCGTCGAAAAAAGTTGTGCCAGTTGCGTCAAACAAACTTGTGCCAGTTGCGTAGAACAAACTTGTGCCAATTGCGTAGAACAACCTTGTGCCAGTTGAGTCGACCAAACTTTTGCTAGTTGGTAGAACAAACTTGTGCCAGTGGCATTCAACAAACTTGTGCCAGTTGCGTCAAACAAACTTATGCCAGTTGCGTAAAACAAACTAGTGCCAGTTGCATAGAACAAACTTGTGCCACTTGAGTAGAACAAACTTGTGCCAATTGCATCAAACAAACTTGTGCCAGTTGCGTCGAACAAACTTGTGCCAGTTGCTTCGAAGAAACTTGTGCCAGTTGCGTCGAAGAAACTTGTGCCAGTTGCGTCAAACAAACTTGTGCCAGTTGCGTCGAACAAACTTGTGCCAGTTGCATCGAACAAACTTGTGCCAGTTACGACGAACAAACTTTTGCCACTTGCGTCGAGAAAACTTGTGCCTGTTGCGTTAAATAAACTTGTGACAGTTGCGTCAAACAAACTTGTGCCAGTTACGTCAAACAAAATTGTGACAGTAGCGTCGAACAAACTTGTGCCAGTTGCGTCGAACAAACTTGTGTCAGTTGCGTCGAAAAACTTGTGACAGTAGCGTCGAACAAACTTGTGCCAGTTGCGTCGAACAAACTTGTGCCAGTTGCGTTGAACAAATTTGTGCCAGTTGCGTCGAACAAACTTGTGTCAGTTGTGTCAAACAAACTTGTGCCAGTTGCGTCAAACAAACTTTTGCCAATTGAGTAAAAAAAACTTGTGCCAGTTGCGTCGAACAAACATGTGCCGGTTGTGTCCAACAAACTTGTGCCAGTTGCGCCAAACAAACTTGTGCCAGTTGCGTGGAACAAACTTGTGCCAGTTACATCGAACAAACTTGTGCCAGTTGCGTAGAACAAACTTGTGCCAGTTGCGTCAAACAAACTTGTGCCAGTTGCGTAGAACAAACTTGTGCCAGTTACATAGAACAACCTTGTGCCAGTTGCGTTAAACAAACTTGTGCCAGTTGCGTCAAACAAACTTGTGCCAGTTGCGTCGAACAAACTTGTGCCAGTTGTGTCAAACAAACTTGTGCCAGTTGGTTCGAACAAACTTGTGCCATTTGCGTCCAACAAACTTGTATCAGTTGCGTCAAACAAACTTGTGCCAGTTGCGTTGAACAAACTTGTGCCAGTTGCGTAGAACAAACTTGTGCCAGTTGCGTCAAACAAACTTATGCCAGTTGCATAGAACAAACTAGTGCCAGTTGCGTAGAACAAACTTGTGCCAGATATTGCGAACAAACTTGTATCAGTTGCGTCAAACAAACTTATGCCAGTTGCGTAGAAGAAACTAATGCCAGTTGCATAGAACAAACTTGTGCCAGTTGCGTAGAACAAACTTGTGCCAGTTGCGTCAAACAAACTTGTGCCAGTTGGGTCGAACAAACTTGTGCCAGTTGCGTCAAAGAAACTTGTGTCAGTTGCGTCGAACAAACTTGTGCCAGTTGCGTCGAACAAACTTGTGCCAGATATTGCGAACAAACTTGTGCAAGTTGTGTCGAATAAACTTGTGCCAGTTGCATCAAAAAAAACTTGTGCCAGTTGCATCAAACAAACTTCTGCCAGTTGCGTCAAACGAATTTGTGCCTCTTGCGTTAAACAAACTTGTGCCAGTTGCATCAAACAAACTTGTACCAATTGAATCGAAAAAACTTGTGCCTGTTACGTCGAACAAACTTGTGCCAGTTGCGTCTAAAAAACTTGTGCCAGTTGCGTCGAACAAACTTGTGCCAGTTGCGTCAAACAAACTTGTGCCAGTTGCGTAGAACAAACTTGTGCCAGTTGCGTCAAACAAACTTGTGCCAGTTGCGTAGAACAAATTTATGCCAGTTGCCTAGAAGAACCTTGTGCCAGTTGCGTCAAACAAACTTGTGCCAGTTGCGTCAAACAAACTTGTGCCAGTTGCGTTAAACAAACTTGTGACAGTTGCATCGAACAAACTTTTGCCAGTTGCGTCAAACAAACTTGTGCCAGTTGCGTCGAAAAAACTTGCGCCAGTTGCGTCGAACAAACTTGTGCCAGTTGCGTTGAACAAACTTCTGCCAGTTGTGTCAAACAAACTTGTGTCAGTTACGTAGAACAAACTTGTGCCAGTTGCGTCGAACAAACTTGTGTCAGTTGGGTAGAACAAATTTGTGCCAGTTGCGTCAAACAAACTTGTGCCAGTTGCGTAGAACAAACTAGTGCCCGTTGCATAGAACAAACTTGTGACAGATTCGTAGAACAAACTTGTGCCAGTTGCGTAGAACAAACTTGTGCCAGTTGCATAGAACAAACTTGTGCCAGTTATGTAGAACAAACTTGTGCCATTTGCGTGAAACAAACTTGTGCCAGTTGCGTCGAACAAAGTTGTGCCCGTTACGGCGAACAAACTTGTGCCAGTTTCGTCGAGAAAACTTGTGCCAGTTGCGTCAAATAAACTTGTGCCAGTTACGTCAAACAAACTTGTGCCAGTTGCGTCAAACAAACTTGTGCCAGTTGCGTCAAACAAACTTGTTATAGTTGCGTCAAACAAACTTGTGCCAAATGAGTCGAAAAAACTTGTGCCAGTTGCTCGAACAAACTTGTGCCAGTTGCGTCGAACAAACTTGTGCCAGTTGCGTCAAAAAAACTTGGGCCAGTTTCGTCGAACAAACTTGTGTCAGTGGCATCCAACAAACTTGTGCCAGTTGCGTAGAACAAACTTGTGCCAGTTGCGTCAAACAAACTTGCGCCAGTTGCGTAGAACAAACTTGTGCCAGTTGCGTAGAACAACCTTGTGCCAGTTGCATCGAACAAACTTGTGCTAGTTTGTAGAACAAACTTGTGCCAGTTGCGTCAAACAAACTTATGCCAGTTGTGTAAAACAAACTAGTGCCAGTTGCATCGAACAAACTTGTTCCAGTTGAGTAGAACAAACTTGTGCCAATTGCGTCAAACAAACTTGTGCCAGTTCGTCGAACAAACTTGTGCCAGTTGCGTCGAAGAAACTTGTGCCAGTTGCGTCAAACAAACTTGTGCCAGTTGCGTCGAACAAACTTGTGCCAGTTGCATCGAACAAACTTGTGCCAGATACGGCGAACCAACTTGTGCCACTTGCGTCGAGAAAACTTGTGCCAGTTGCGTCAAATAAACTTGTGCCAGTTGCGTCAAACAAACTTGTGCCAGTTACGGCGAACAACCTTGTGCCAGTTGCGTCGAGAAAAGTTGTGCCAGTTGCGTCAAATAAACTTGTGTCAGTTGCGTCAAACAAACTTGTGCCAGTTGCGTCAAACAAACTTGTGCCAGTTGCGTCAAAGAAACTTGTGCCAGTTGCGTCAAACAAACTTGTGCCAATTGATTAAAAAAAACTTGTGCCAGTTGCGTTGAACAAACTTGTGCCAGTTGCATCTAACAAACTTGTGCCAGTTGCGTCAAACAAACTTGTGCCAGTTGCGTCGAACAAACTTATGCCAGTTGCATCGAACACACTTATGCCAGTTGCATAGAACAAACTTGTGCCAGTTGCGTCAAACAAACTTGTGCCAGTTGCGTAGAACAAACTTGTACATGTTGCGTAGAACAACCTTGTGCCAGTTGCGTCAAACAAACTTGTGCCAGTTGTGTCAAACAAACTTGTGCCAGTTGGGTCGAACAAACTTGTGCCAGTTACGTTAAACAAACTTGTTCCAGTTGCGTCGAACAAACTTGTGCCAGTTGCGTCAAACAAACTTGTGCCAGTTGCGTCGAACAAACTTGCGCCAGTTCCGTCGAACAAACTTGTGCCAGTTGCTTAGAACAAACTTGTGCCAGTTGAGTCAAACAAACTTGTGCCAGTTGCATCAAACAAACTTGTGCCAGTTGCGTCGAACAAACTTGTGCCAGTTGGGTAGAACAAACATGTGCCAGTTGTGTCAAACAAACTTGTGCCAGTTGAGTCAAACAAACTTCTGCCAGTTGGGTCGAACAAACTTGTGCCAGTTGCGTCGAACAAACTTGCGCCAGTTACGTCAAACAAACTTGTGCCAGTTGCGTTGAAAAAACTTCTGCCAGTTGTGTCAAACAAACTTGTGTCAGTTGCGTAGAACATACTTGTGCCAGTTGCGCCGAACAAACTTGTGTCAGTTGGGTAGATCAAACTTGTGCCAGATGCATAGAACAAACTTTTGCCATTTGAGTAGAACAAACTTGTGCCAGATGCACAGAACAAACTTTTGCCATTTGAGTAGAACAAACTTGTGCCAGTTGTGTCAAACAAACTTGTGCCAGTTGTGTCAAACAAACTTGTGCCAGTTGTGTAGAACAAACTTGTAAGAGTTGCGTAGAACAAACTTGTGCCAGTTGCGTAGAACAAACTTGTGCCAGTTGCGTAGAACAAACTTGTGCCAGTTGCGCCAAATAAACTTGTGCCAGTTGCATAGAATAAATTTGTGCCAGTTGCGTAGAACAAACTTGTGCCAGTTGCGTCAAACAAACTTGTGCCAGTTGCGTCAAACAAACTTTTGCCAGTTGCGTCGAACAAACTTGTGCTAGTTGCGTTGAACACACTTGCGCCAGTTACGTCAAACAAACTTGTGCCAGTTGCGTTGAATAAACTTCTGCCAGTTGTGTCAAACAAACTTGTGTCAGTTGCGTAGAACAAACTAGTGCCAGTTGCATTGAACATACTTGTGCCAGATGCGTAGAACAAACTTGTGCCAGTTGCGTAGAACAAAATTGTGCCAGTTGCATAGAACAAACTTGTGCCAGTTATGTAGAACAAACTTGTGCCAGTTACGGCGAACAAACTTGTGCCAGTGTCGTCGAGAAAACTTGTGCCAGTTGCGTCAAATAAACTTGTGCCAGTTGCGTCAAACAAACTTGTGCCAGTTGCGTCAAACAAACTTGTGCCAGTTGCGTCAAACAAACTTGTTCTAGTTGCGTCAAACAACTTGTGCCAATTGAGTCGAAAAAACTTGTACCAGTTGCGTCAAATAAACTTGTGCCAGTTGCGTCTAACAAACTTGTGCCAGTTGCGTCAAAAAAACTTGGGCAAGTTTAGTCAAACAAACTTGTGCCAGTGGCATCCAACAAACTTGTGCGAGTTGCGTCGAACAAACTTGTGCCAGTTGCGTCAAAAAAACTTGGGCAAGTTTAGTCAAACAAACTTGTGCCAGTGGCATCCAACAAACTTGTGCGAGTTGCGTGAAACAAACTTGTGCCAGTTGCGTAGAAAAAACTTGTGCCAGTTGCGTAGAACAACCTTGTGCCAGTTGAGTCGACCAACCTTGTGCTAGTTGGTAGAACAAACTTGTGCCAGTTGCGTCAAACAAACTTATGCCAGTTGCGTAAAACAAACTAGTGCCTGTTGCATAGAACAAACTTGTGCCACTTGAGTAGAACAAACTTGTGCCAATTGCATCAAACAAACTTGTGCCAGTTGCGTCGAACAAACTTGTGCCAGTTGCGTCGAAGAAACTTGTGCCAGTTGCGTCAAACAATCTTGTGCCAGTTGCGTCGAAGAAACTTGTGCCAGTTGCGTCGAACAAACTTGTGACAGTTACGGCGAACAAACTTGTGCCACTTGCGTCTAACAAACTTGTGCCAGTTGCGTCAAATAAATTTGTGCCGATTGCGTCAAACAAACTTGTGCTAGTTACGGCGAACAAACTTGTGCCAGTTGCGTCGAGAAAAGTTGTGCCAGTTGAGTCAAACAAACTTGTGCCAGTTGCGTCAAACAAACTTGTGCCAGTTGCGTCAAACAAACTTGTGCCAGTTGCGTCAAACAAACTCTTAGCCAGTTGCATCAAACAAACTTGTGCCAATTGATTCGAAAAAACTTGTACCAGTTGCGTTCAACAAACTTGTGCCAGTTGCGTCTAACAAACTTGTGCCAGTTGCGTCAAACAAACTTGTGCCAGTTGCATCGAACAAACTTGTGCCAGATATGGCGAACAAACTTGTGCCAGTTGCTTCGAGAAAACTTGTGCCAGTTGCGTAAAAAAAAAACTTGTGCCAGTTGCGTCAAACAAACTTGTGCCAGTTGCGTCAAACAAACTTGTGCCTCTTGCGTCAAACAAACTTGTTCCATTTGCGTCAAACAAACTTGTACCAATTGAGTCGAAAAAACTTGTGCCTGTTACGTCGAACAAACTTGTGCCTGTTGCGTCTAACAAACTTGTGCTAGTTGCGTCAAACAAACTTGTGCCAGTTGCGTCAAACAAACTTGTGCCAGTTGCGTCAAACAAACTTATGCCAGTTGCGTCAAACAAACTTGTGCCAGTTGCGTTGAACAAACTTGTGCCAGTTGCGCCAAACAAACTTGTGCCAGTTGCGTAGAAGAACCTTGTGCCAGTTGCGTCAAACGAACTTGTGCCAGTTGCGTCAAACAAACTTGTGCCAGTTGCGTCAGACAAACTTGTGCCAGTTGAGTCAAACAAACTTATGCCAGTTGGGTCGAACAAACTTGTGCCAGTTGCGTCAAACAAACTTGTGCCAGTTGCATCGAACAAACTTTTGCCAGTTGCGTCGAACAAACTTGTGCCAGTTGCGTCGAACAAACTTGCGCCAGTTACGTCAAACAAACTTGTGCCAGTTGCGTTGAACAAACTTGTGCCAGATGTCTCAAACAAACTTGTGTCAGTTGCGTAGAACAAACTTGTGAGAGTTGCGTCGAACAAACTTATGTCATATGGGTAGAACAAACTTGTGCCAGTTGCGTCAAACAAACATGTCCCAGTTGCGTAGAACAAACTAGTGCCAGTTGCATAGAACAAACTTTGCCAGATGCGTAGAACAAACTTGTGCCAGTTGTGTAGAACAAACTTGTGCCAGTTGCGTCGAACCAACTTGTGCCAGTTGCGTCGAACAAACTTGTGCCAGTTACTGCGAACAAACTTGTTCCAGTTTCGTCGAGAAACCTTGTGCCAGTTGCGTCAAATAAACTTGTGCCAGTTGCGTGAAACAAACTTGTGCCAGTTGCGTCAAACAAACTTGTTCCAATTGCGTCAAACAAACTTGTGCCAGTTGCGTAAAAAAAAATTGGGCCAGTTGCGTTGAACAAACTTCTGCCAGTTGTGTCAAACAAACTTGTGTCAGTTGCGTAGAACAAACTTGTGCCAGTTGCGTCGAACAAACTTTTGTCAGTTGGGTACAACAAACTTGTGCCAGTTGCGTCAAACAAACATGTCCCAGTTGCGTAGAACAAACTAGTGCCAGTTGCATAGAACAAACTTTGCCAGATGCGTAGAACAAACTTGTGCCAGTTGCGTAGAACAAACTTGTGCCAGTTGCATAGAATAAACTTGTGCCAGTTGCGTCGAACAAACTTGTGCCAGTTACGGCGAACAAACTTGTGCCAGTTTCGTCGAGAAACCTTGTGCCAGTTGCGTCAAATAAACTTGTGCCAGTTGCGTCAAACAAACTTGTGCCAGTTGCGTCAAACAAACTTGTTCCAGTTGCGTCAAACAAAACTTGTGCCAGTTGCGTCAAAAAAACTTGGGCCAGTTTCGTCAAACAAACTTTTGCCAGTTGCGTAGAACAAACTTGTGCCAGTTGCGTAGAACAACCTTGTGCCAGTTGAGTCGACCAAACTTTTGCTAGTTGGTAGAACAAACTTGTGCGAGTGGCATTTAACAAACTTGTGCCAGTTGCGTCAAACAAACTTATGCCAGTTGCGTAAAACAAACTAGTTCCAGTTGCATAGAACAAACTTGTGCCAGTTGAGTAGAACAAACTTGTGCCAATTGCATCAAACAAACTTGTGCCAGTTGCGTCGAACAAACTTGTGCCAGTTGCTTCGAAGAAACTTGTGCCAGTTGCATCGAAGAAACTTGTGCCAGTTGCGTCAAATAAACTTGTGCCAGTTGCGTCGAACAAACTTGTGCCAGTTGCGTCGAACAAACTTGTGCCAGTTACGGCAAACAAACTTTTGCCACTTGCGTCGAGAAAACTTGTGCCTGTTGCGACAAATAAACTTGTGACAGTTGCGTCAAACAAACTTGTGCCAGTTACGGCGAACAAACTTGTGCTAGTTGCGTCGAGAAAAGTTGTGCCAGTTGCGTCAAACAAACTTGTGCCAGTTGCGTCAATCAAACTTGTGCCAGTTGTGTCAAACGAACTTGTGCCAGTTGCGTCAAACAAACTTGTGCCAATTGATTCGGAAAAACTTGTGCCAGTTGCGTCGAACAAACATGTGCCGGTTGCGTCTAACAAACTTGTGCCAGTTGCGTCACACAAACTTGTGCCAGTTGCGTCAAAAAAACTTGGGCCAGTTGCGCCAAACAAACTTGTGCCAGTGGCATCGAACAAACAAGTGCCAGTTGCGTAGAACAAACTTGTGTCTGTTGTGTCAAGCAAACTTGTGCCAGTTGCGTAGAACAAACTTGTGCCAGTTGCGTAGAACAACCTTGTGCCAGTTGCGTCGAACAAACTTTTGCCAGTTGCATAGAACAAACTTATGCCAGTTGCGTCAAACAAACTTATGCCAGTTGAGTAGAACAATCTAGTGCCAGTTGCGTCTAACAAACTTGTGCCAGTTGCGTAGAACAAACTTGTGCCAATTGCGTCAAACAAACTTGTGCCAGTTGCATCGAAGAAACTTGTGCCAGTTGCGTCGAAGAAACTTGTGCCAGTTGCGTCAAACAAACTTGTGCCAGTTGCGTCAAACAAACTTGTGCCAGTTGCGTTGAACAAACTTGTGCCAATTGCGTCAAATAAACTTGTGCCAGTTGCTATAAACTTTTGCCAGTTGCATCAAACAAACTTGTGCCAGTTGCGTCAAACAAACTTGTGCCAGTTGCGTCAAACAAACTTGTGCCAGTTGCGTCAAACAAACTTGTGCCAGTTGCGTCAAACAAACTTGTGGCAATTGAGTCGAAAAAACTTGTGCCAGTTGCGTCGAACAAACTTGTGCCAGTTGCTTAGAACAAACTTGTGCCAGTTGCCTCAAACAAACTTGGGCCAGTTGCGTCGAATAAACTTGTGCCAGTTGCATCGAACAAACTAGAGCCAGTTGCATAGAACAAACTTGTGCCAGTTGCGTCAAAAAAACTTGTGCCAGTTGCGTAGAACAAACTTGTGCATGTTGAGTAGAACAACCTTGTGCCAGTTGCGTCAAACAAACTTTTGCCAGTTGCGTCAAACAAACTTGTGCCAGTTGCGTCGAACAAACTTGTGCCAGTTGTGTCAAACAAACTTGTGCCAGATGGGTCGAACAAACTTATGCCAGTTACGTTAAACAAACTTGTACCAGTTGCGTCGAACAAACTTATGCCAGTTGCGTTGAACAAACTTGTGCCAGTTGAGTCGAACAAGCTTGCGCCAGTTCCGTCGAACAAACTTGTGCCAGTTGCGTCGAACAAACTTGTGCCAGTTGTGTTAAACAAACTGGTTACAGTTGCACAGAACAAACTTGTGCCAGTTGCGTTGAACAAAAGTGTGCCAGTTGGGTAGAACAAACAGGTGCCAGTTGCGCCAAACAAATATGTGCCAGTTGCGTAGAAGAAACTAGTGCCAGTTGCATAGAACAAACTTGTGCCAGATGCATAGAACAAACATTTGCCATTTGCGTAGAACAAACTTGTGCCCGTTGTGTCAAACAAACTTGTGCCAGTTGTGTACAACAAACTTGTAAGAGTTGCGTAGAACAAACTTGTGCCAGTTGCGTAGAACAAACTTGTGCCAGTTGCGTAGAATAAACTTGTGCCAGTTGCGTCAAACAAACTTGTGCCAGTTGCATAGAACAAATTTGTGCCAGTTGCGTAGAACAAACTTGTGCCAGTTGCGTCAAACAAACTTGTGCCAGTTCCATCGAACAAACTCGTGCCAGTTGCGTCGAACAAACTTGTGCCAGTTGCGTTGAACAAACTTGTGCCAGTTGCGTAGAACAAACTTTTGTCAGTTGCGTAGAACAACCTTGTGCCAGTTGCGTCAAACAAACTTGTGCCAGTTGCGTCACACAAACTTGTGCCAGTTGGTTAGAACAAACTTGTGCCAGTTGCGGCCAACAAACTTGTACCAGTTGCGTCAAACAAACTTGTGACAGTTGCGTCGAACTTACTTGTGCCAGTTGCGTAGAACAAACTTATGCCAGTTGCGTCAAACAAACTTATGCCAGTTACATAGAACAAACTAGAGCCAGTTGCATAGAACAAATTTGTGCCAGTTGCGTAGAACAACATTGTGCCAGTTGCGTCGAAAAACTTGTGACAGTAGCGTCGAACAAACTTGTGCCAGTTGTGTCGAACAAACTTGTGCCAGTTGCGTTGAACAAACTTGTGCCAGTTGCAACGAACAAACTTGTGTCAGTTGCGTCAAACAAACTTGTGCCAGTTGCGTCAAACAAACTTTTGCCAATTGAGTCGAAAAAACTTGTGCCAGTTGCGTCGAACAAACATGTGCCGGTTGCGTCTAACAAACTTGTGCCAGTTGCGCCAAACAAACTTGTGCCAGTTGCGTGGAACAAACTTGTGCCAGTTACATCGAAAAAACTTGTGCCAGTTGCGTAGAACAAACTTGTACCAGTTGCGTCAAACAAACTTGTGCCAGTTGCGTAGAACAAACTTGTGCCAGTTACGTAGAACAACCTTGTGCCAGTTGCGTTAAACAAACTTGTGCCAGTTGCGTCAAACAAACTTGTGCCAGTTGCGTCGAACAAACTTGTGCCAGTTGTGTCAAACAAAATTGTGCCAGTTGGTTCGAACAAACTTGTGCCATTTGCGTCCAACAAACTTGTATCAGTTGCGTCAAACAAACTTGTGCCAGTTGCGTTGAACAAACTTGTGCCAGTTGCGTAGAACAAACTTGTGCCAGTTGCGTCAAACAAACTTATGCCAGTTGCATAGAACAAACTAGTGCCAGTTGCGTAGAACAAACTTGTGCCAGATATTGCGAACAAACTTGTATCAGTTGCGTCAAACAAACATGTCCCAGTTGCGTAGAACAAACTAATGCCAGTTGCATAGAACAAACTTGTGCCAGTTGCGTAGAACAAACTTGTGCCAGTTGCGTCAAACAAACTTGTGCCAGTTGGGTCGAACAAACTTGTGCCAGTTGCGTCAAAGAAACTTGTGCCAGTTGCGTCGAACAAACTTGTGCCAGTTGCGTCGAACAAACTTGTGCCAGATATTGCGAACAAACTTGTGCAAGTTGCGTCGAATAAACTTGTGCCAGTTGCGTCAAAAAAAACTTGTGCCAGTTGCGTCAAACAAACTTGTGCCAGTTGCGTCAAACGAACTTGTGCCTCTTGCGTCAAACAAACTTGTGCCAGTTGCGTCAAACGAACTTGTGCCTCTTGCGTCAAACAAACTTGTGCCAGTTGCGTCTAACAAACTTGTGCCAGTTGCGTCGAACAAACTTGTTCCAGTTGCGTCAAACAAACTTGTGCCAGTTGCGTAGAACAAACTTGTGCCAGTTGCGTCAAACAAACTTGTGCCAGTTGCGTAGAACAAATTTGTGCCAGTTGCGTAGAAGAACTTTGTGCCAGTTGCGTCAAACAAACTTGTGCCAGTTGCGTCAAACAAACTTGTGCCAGTTGCGTCAAACAAACTTGTGCCAGTTGCGTCAAACAAACTTGTGCCAATTGATTAAAAAAAACATGTGCCAGTTGCGTTGAACAAACTTGTGCCAGTTGCATCTAACAAACTTGTGCCAGTTGCGTCAAACAAACTTGTGCCAGTTGCGTCGAACAAACTTGTGCCAGTTGCATCGAACACACTTATGCCAGTTGCATAGAACAAACTTGTGCCAGTTGCGTCAAACAAACTTGTGCCAGTTGCGTAGAACAAACTTGTACATGTTGCGTAGAACAACCTTGTGCCAGTTGCGTCAAACAAACTTGTGCCAGTTGTGTCAAACAAACTTGTGCCAGTTGGGTCGAACAAACTTGTGCCAGTTACGTTAAACAAACTTGTTCCAGTTGCGTCGAACAAACTTGTGCCAGTTGCGTCAAACAAACTTGTGCCAGTTGCGTCGAACGAACTTGCGCCAGTTCCATCGAACAAACTTGTGCCAGTTGCTTAGAACAAACTTGTGCCAGTTGAGTCAAACAAACTTGTGCCAGTTGCATCAAAAAAACTTGTGCCAGTTGCGTCGAACAAACTTGTGCCAGTTGGGTAGAACAAACATATGCCAGTTGTGTCAAACAAACTTGTGCCAGTTGAGTCAAGCAAACTTCTGCCAGTTGGGTCGAACAAACTTGTGCCAGTTGCGTCGAACAAACTTGCGCCAGTTACGTCAAACAAACTTGTGCCAGTTGCGTTGAAAAAACTTCTGCCAGATGTGTCAAACAAACTTGTGTCAGTTGCGTAGAACATACTTGTGCCAGTTGCGTCGAACAAACTTGTGTCAGTTGGGTAGAACAAACTTGTGCCAGATGCATAGAACAAACTTTTGCCATTTGAGTAGAACAAACTTGTGGCAGTTGTGTCAAACAAACTTGTGCCAGTTGTGTCAAACAAACTTGTGCCAGTTGTGTAGAACAAACTTGTAAGAGTTGCGTAGAACAAACTTGTGCCAGTTGCGTAGAACAAACTTGTGCCAGTTGCGTAGAACAAACTTGTGCCAGTTGCGTCAAATAAACTTGTGCCAGTTGCATAGAATAAATTTGTGCCAGTTGCGTAGAACAAACTTGTGCCAGTTGCGTCAAACAAACTTGTGCCAGTTGCGTCAAACAAACTTTTGCCAGTTGCGTCGAACAAACTTGTGCCAGTTGCGTTGAACACACTTGCGCCAGTTACGTCAAACAAACTTGTGCCAGTTGCGTTGAATAAACTTCTGCCAGTTGTGTCAAACAAACTTGTGTCAGTTGCGTAGAACAAACTAGTGCCAGTTGCATTGAACATACTTGTGCCAGATGCGTAGAACAAACTTGTGCCAGTTTCGTAGAACAAACTTGTGCCAGTTGCATAGAACAAACTTGTGCCAGTTATGTAGAACAAACTTGTGCCAGTTACGGCGAACAAACTTGTGCCAGTTTCATCGAGAAAACTTGTGCCAGTTGCGTCAAATAAACTTGTGCCAGTTGCGTCAAACAAACTTGTGCCAGTTGCGTCAAACAAACTTGTGCCAGTTGTGTCAAACAAACTTGTTCTAGTTGCGTCAAACAACTTGTGCCAATTGAGTCGAAAAAACTTGTACCAGTTGCGTCAAATAAACTTGTGCCAGTTGCGTCTAACAAACTTGTGCCAGTTGCGTCAAAAAAACTTGGGCAAGTTTCGTCAACACAAACTTGTGCCAGTGCCATCCAACAAACTTGTGCCAGTTGCGTCGAACAAACTTGTGCCACTTGCGTGAAACAAACTTGTGCCAGTTGCGTAGAACAAACTTGTGCCAGTTGCGTAGAACAACCTTGTGCCAGTTGAGTCGACCAACCTTGTGCTAGTTGGTAGAACAAACTTGTGCCAGTTGCGTCAAACAAACTTATGCCAGTTGCGTAAAACAAACTAGTGCCAGTTGCATAGAACAAACTTGTGCCACTTGAGTAGAACAAACTTGTGCCAATTGCATCAAACAAACTTGTGCCAGTTGCGTCGAAGAAACTTGTGCCAGTTGCGTCGAAGAAACTTGTGCCAGTTGCGTCAAACAAACTTGTGCCAGTTGCGTCGAAGAAACTTGTGCCAGTTGCGTCGAACAAACTTGTGCCAGTTACGGCGAACAAACTTGTGCCACTTGCGTTGAGAAAACTTGTGCCAGTTGCGTCAAATAAACTTGTGCCAATTGCGTCAAACAAACTTGTGCTAGTTACGGCGAACAAACTTGTGCCAGTTGCGTCGAGAAAAGTTGTGCCAGTTGCGTCAAACAAACTTGTGCCAGTTGCGTCAAACAAACTTGTGCCAGTTGCGTCAAACAAACTTGTGCCAGTTGCGTCAAACAAACTTGTGCCAGTTGCATCAAACAAACTTGTGCCAATTGATTCGAAAAAACTTGTGCCAGTTGCGTTCAACAAACTTGTGCCAGTTGCGTCTAACAAACTTGTGCCAGTTGCGTCAAACAAACTTGTGCCAGTTGCATCGAACAAACTTGTGCCAGATATGGCGAACAAACTTGTGCCAGTTGCTTCGAGAAAACTTGTGCCAGTTGCGTAAAAAAAACTTCTGCCAGTTGCGTCAAACAAACTTGTGCCAGTTGCGTCAAACAAACTTGTGCCTCTTGCGTCAAACAAACTTGTTCCATTTGCGTCAAACAAACTTGTACCAATTGAGTCGAAAAAACTTGTGCCTCTTACGTCGAACAAACTTGTGCCAGTTGCGTCTAACAAACTTGTGCTAGTTGCGTCAAACAAACTTGTGCCAGTTGCGTCAAACAAACTTGTGGCAGTTGCGTCAAACAAACTTGTGCCAGTTGCGTTGAACAAACTTGTGCCAGTTGCGTCAAACAAACTTGTGTCAGTTGCGTAGAAGAACCTTGTGCCAGTTGCGTCAAACGAACTTGTGCCAGTTGCGTCAAACAAACTTGTGCCAGTTGCGTCAGACAAACTTGTGCCAGTTGAGTCAAACAAACTTATGCCAGTTGGGTCGAACAAACTTGTGCCAGTTGCGTCAAACAAACTTGTGCCAGTTGCATCGAACAAACTTTTGCCAGTTGCGTCGAACAAACTTGTGCCAGTTGCGTCGAACAAACTTGCGCCAGTTACGTCAAACACACTTGTGCCAGTTGCGTTGAACAAACTTGTGCCAGATGTCTCAAACAAACTTGTGTCAGTTGCGTAGAACAAACTTGTGAGAGTTGCGTCGAACAAACTTATGTCAGTTGGGTAGAACAAACTTGTGCCAGTTGCGTCAAACAAACATGTCCCAGTTGCGTAGAACAAACTAGTGCCAGTTGCATAGAACAAACTTTGCCAGATGCGTAGAACAAACTTGTGCCAGTTGTGTAGAACAAACTTGTGCCAGTTGCGTCGAACAAACTTGTGCCAGTTGCGTCGAACAAACTTGTGCCAGTTACTGCGAACAAACTTGTTCCAGTTTCGTCGAGAAACCTTGTGCCAGTTGCGTGAAATAAACTTGTGCCAGTTGCGACAAACAAACTTGTGCCAGTTGCGTCAAACAAACTTGTTCCAATTGCGTCAAACAAACTTGTGCCAGTTGCGTAAAAAAAAATTGGGCCAGTTGCGTTGAACAAACTTCTGCCAGTTGTGTCAAACAAACTTGTGTCAGTTGCGTAGAACAAACTTGTGCCAGTTGCGTCGAACAAACTTGTGTCAGTTGGGTAGAACAAACTTGTGCCAGTTGCGTCAAACAAACATGTCCCAGTTGCGTAGAACAAACTAGTACCAGTTGCATAGAACAAACTTTGCCAGATGCGTAGAACAAACTTGTGCCAGTTGCGTAGAACAAACTTGTGCCAGTTGCATAGTATAAACTTGTGCCAGTTGCGTCGAACAAACTTGTGCCAGTTACGGCGAACAAACTTGTGCCAGTTTCGTCGAGAAACCTTGTGCCTGTTGCGTCAAATAAACTTGTGCCAGTTGCGTCAAACAAACTTGTGCCAGTTGCGTCAAACAAACTTGTTCCAGTTGCGTCAAACAAAACTTGTGCCAGTTGCGTCAAAAAAACTTGGGCCAGTTTCGTCAAACAAACTTTTGCCAGTTGCATCCAACAAACTTGTGACAGTTGCGTCGAACAAAGTTGTGCCAGTTGCGTCAAACAAACTTGTGCCAGTTGCGTAGAACAAACTTGTGCCAGTTGCGTAGAACAACCTTGTGCCAGTTGAGTCGACCAAACTTTTGCTAGTTGGTAGAACAAACTTGTGCCAGGGGCATTCAACAAACTTGTGCCAGTTGCGTCAAACAAACTTATGCCAGTTGCGTCAAACAAACTTATGCCAGTTGCGTAAAACAAACTAGTGCCAGTTGCATAGAACAAACTTGTGCCAGTTGAGTAGAACAAACTTGTGCCAATTGCATCAAACAAACTTGTGCCAGTTGCGTCGAACAAACTTGTGCCAGTTTCTTCGAAGAAACTTGTGCCAGTTGCGTCGAAGAAACTTGTGCCAGTTGCGTCAAACAAACTTGTGCCAGTTGCGTCGAACAAACTTGTGCCAGTTGCGTCGAACAAACTTGTGCCAGTTACGGCGAACAAACTTTTGCCACTTGCGTCGAGAAAACTTGTGCCTGTTGCGTCAAATAAACTTGTGCCAGTTGCGTCAAACAAACTTGTGCCAGTTACGGCGAACAAACTTGTGCTAGTTGCGTCGAGAAAAGTTGTGCCAGTTGCGTCAAACAAACTTGTGCCAGTTGCGTCAATCAATCTTGTGCCAGTTGCGTCAAACGAACTTGTGCCAGTTGCGTCAAACAAACTTGTGCCAATTGATTCGGAAAAACTTGTGCCAGTTGCGTCGAACAAACATGTGCCGGTTGCGTCTAACAAACTTGTGCCAGATGCGTCAAACAAACTTGTGCCAGTTGCGTCAAAAAAACTTGGGCCAGTTGCGCCAAACAAACATGTGCCAGTGGCATCGAACAAACAAGTGCCAGTTGCGTAGAACAAACTTGTGCCTGTTGTGTCAAGCAAACTTGTGCCAGTTGCGTAGAACAAACTTGTGCCAGTTGCGTAGAACAACCTTGTGCCAGTTGCGTCGAACAAACTTTTGCCAGTTGCATAGAACAAACTTATGCCAGTTGCGTCAAACAAACTTATGCCAGTTGAGTAGAACAATCTAGTGCCAGTTGCGTCTAACAAACTTGTGCCAGTTGCGTAGAACAAACTTGTGCCAATTGCGTCAAACAACTTTGTGCCAGTTGCGTCGAACAAACTTGTGCCAGTTGCGTCGAAGAAACTTGTGCCAGTTGCGTCAAACAAACTTGTGCCAGTTGCGTCAAACAAACTTGTGCCAGTTGCGTTGAACAAACTTGTGCCAGTTGCGTCAAATAAACTTGTGCCAGTTGCTATAAACTTTTGCCAGTTGCATCAAACAAACTTGTGCCAGTTGCGTCAAACAAACTTGTGCCAGTTGCGTCAAACAAACTTGTGCCAGTTGCGTCAAACAAACTTGTGCCAGTTGCGTCAAACAAACTTGTGGCAATTGAGTCGAAAAAACTTGTGCCAGTTGCGTCGAACAAACTTGTGCCAGTTGCTTAGAACAAACTTGTGCCAGTTGCCTCAAACAAACTTGGGCCAGTTGCGTCGAATAAACTTGTGCCAGTTGCATCGAACAAACTAGAGCCAGTTGCATAGAACAAACTTGTGCCAGTTGCGTCAAACAAACTTGTGCCAGTTGCGTAGAACAAACTTGTGCATGTTGAGTAGAACAACCTTGTGCCAGTTGCGTCAAACAAACTTTTGCCAGTTGTGTCAAACAAACTTGTGCCAGTTGCGTCGAACAAACTTGTGCCAGTTGTGTCAAACAAACTTGTGCCAGATGGGTCGAACAAACTTATGCCAGTTACGTTAAACAAACTTGTACTAGTTGCGTCGAACAAACTTATGCCAGTTGCGTTGAACAAACTTGTGCCAGTTGCATCGAACAAGCTTGCGCCAGTTCCGTCTAACAAACTTGTGCCAGTTGCGTCGAACAAACTTGTGCCAGTTGTGTTAAACAAACTGGTTACAGTTGCGCAGAACAAACTTGTGCCAGTTGCGTCGAACAAAAGTGTGCCAGTTGGGTAGAACAAACAGGTGCCAGTTACGCCAAACAAATCTGTGCCAGTTGCGTAGAAGAAACTAGTGTCAGTTGCATAGAACAAACTTGTGCCAGATGCATAGAACAAACTTTTGCCATTTGAGTAGAACAAACTTGTGCCTGTTGTGTCAAACAAACTTGTGCCAGTTGTGTACAACAAACTTGTAAGAGT
Organism: Macrobrachium rosenbergii; assembly: GCA_039081455.1. Classification (NCBI taxonomy): domain Eukaryota; kingdom Metazoa; phylum Arthropoda; class Malacostraca; order Decapoda; family Palaemonidae; genus Macrobrachium; species Macrobrachium rosenbergii. The sequence goes on along the minus strand of JANJGK010000135.1, from coordinate 479,089 downwards.
TGCGTAGAACAAACTTGTGCCAGTTGCGTAGAACAAACTTGTGCCAGTTGCGTAGAATAAACTTGTGCCAGTTGCGTCAAACAAACTTGTGCCAGTTGCATAGAACAAATTTGTGCCAGTTGCGTAGAACAAACTTATGCCAGTTGCGTCAAACAAACTTGTGCCAGTTCCATCGAACAAACTCGTGCCAGTTGCGTCGAACAAATTGTGCCAGTTGCGTTGAACAAACTTGTGCCAGTTGCGTCAAACAAACTTGTGCCAGTTGCGTCAAACAAACTTGTGCCAGTTGCGTAGAACAAACTTGTGCCAGTTGCGTAGAACAAACTTGTGCCAGTTGCGTTGAACAAACTTGTGCCAGTTGCGTCAAACAAACTTGTGCCAGTTGCGTCAAACAAACTTGTGCCAGTTGCATAGAACAAACTTTTGCCAGTTGCGTAGAACAACCTTGTGCCAGTTGCGTCAAACAAACTTGTGCCAGTTGCGTCACACAAACTTGTGCCAGTTGGTTCGAACAAACTTGTGCCAGTTGCGGCCAACAAACTTGTACCAGTTGCGTCAAACAAACTTGTGACAGTTGCGTCGAACTTACTTGTGCCAGTTGCGTAGAACAAACTTATGCCAGTTGCGTCAAACAAACTTATGCCAGTTACATAGAACAATCTAGAGCCAGTTGCATAGAACAAATTTGTGCCAGTTGCGTAGAACAACATTGTGCCAGTTGCGTCAAAAAACTTATGACAGTAGCGTCGAACAAACTTGTGCCAGTTGCGTCGAACAAATATGTGCCGGTTGCGTCTAACAAACTTGTGCCAGTTGCGCCAAACAAACTTGTGCCAGTTGCGTGGAACAAACTTGTGCCAGTTACATTGAACAAACTTGTGCCAGTTGCGTAGAACAAACTTGTGCCAGTTGCGTCAAACAAACTTGTGCCAGTTGCGTAGAACAAACTTGTGCCAGTTACGTAGAGCAACCTTGTGCCAGTTGCGTTAAACAAACTTCTGCCAGTTGCGTCAAACAAACTTGTGCCAGTTGCGTCGATCAAACTTGTGCCAGTTGTGTCAAACAACCTTGTGCCAGTTGGTTCGAACAAACTTGTGCCATTTGCGTCCAACAAACTTGTATCAGTTGCGTCAAACAAACATGTGCCAGTTGCGTTGAACAAACTTGTGCCAGTTGCGTAGAACAAACTTGTGCCAGTTGCGTCAAACAAACTTATGCCAGTTGCATAGAACAAACTAGTGCCAGTTGCATAGAACAAACTTGTGCCAGTTGCGTAGAACAAACTTGTGCCAGTTGCGTCAAACAAACTTGTGCCAGTTGGGTCGAACAAACTTGTGCCAGTTGCGTCGAACAAACTTGTGCCAGATATTGCGAACAAACTTGTGCAAGTTGCGTCGAATAAACTTGTGCCAGTTGCGTCAAAAAAAACTTGTGCCAGTTGCGTCAAACAAACTTGTGCCAGTTGCGTCAAACGAACTTGTGCCTCTTGCGCCAAACAAACTTGTGCCAGTTGCATCAAACAAACTTGTACCAATTGAATCGAAAAAACTTGTGCCTGTTACGTCGAACAAACTTGTGCCAGTTGCGTCTAACAAACTTGTGCCAGTTGCGTCGAACAAACTTGTGCCAGTTGCTTCAAACAAACTTGTGCCAGTTGCGTAGAACAAACTTGTGCCAGTTGCGTCAAACAAACTTGTTCCAGTTGCGTAGAACAAATTTGTGCCAGTTGCGTAGAAGAACCTTGTGCCAGTTGCGTCAAACAAACTTGTGCCAGTTGCGTCAAACAAACTTGTGCCAGTTGCGTTAAACAAACTTGTGACAGTTGCATCGAACAATTTGCCAGTTGCGTCGAACAAACTTGTGCCAGTTGCGTCGAAAAAACTTGCGCCAGTTGCGTCGAACAAACTTGTGCCAGATGCGTTCAACAAACTTCTGCCAGTTGTGTCAAACAAACTTGTGTCAGTTACGTAGAACAAACTTGTGCCAGTTGCGTCGAACAAACTTGTGTCAGTTGGGTAGAACAAATTTGTGCCAGTTGCGTCAAACAAACTTGTGCCAGTTGCGTAGAACAAACTAGTGCCCGTTGCATAGAACAAACTTGTGACAGATGCGTAGAACAAACTTGTGCCAGTTGCGTAGAACAAACTTGTGCCAGTTGCATACTACAAACTTGTGCCAGTTATGTAGAACAAACTTGTGCCATTTGCGTGAAACAAACTTGTGCCAGTTGCGTCGAACAAAGTTGTGCCCGTTACGGCGAACAAACTTGTGCCAGTTTCGTCAAGAAAACTTGTGCCAGTTGCGTCAAATAAACTTGTGCCAGTTGCGTCAAACAAACTTGTGCCAGTTGCGTCAAACAAACTTGTGCCAGTTGTGTACAACAAACTTGTAAGAGTTGCGTAGAACAAACTTGTGCCAGTTGCGTAGAACAAACTTGTGCCAGTTGCGTAGAATAAACTTGTGCCAGTTGCGTCAAACAAACTTGTGCCAGTTGCATAGAACAAATTTGTGCCAGTTGCGTAGAACAAACTTGTGCCAGTTGCATCAAACAAACTTGTGCCAGTTCCATCGAACAAACTCGTGCCAGTTGCGTCGAACAAACTTGTGCCAGTTGCGTTGAACAAACTTGTGCCAGTTGCGTCAAACAAACTTGTGCCAGTTGCGTCAAACAAACTTGTGCCAGTTTCGTAGAACAAACTTGTGCCAGTTGCGTAGAACAAACTTGTGCCAGTTACGTTGAACAAACTTGTGCCAGTTGCGTCAAACAAACTTGTGCCAGTTGCGTCAAACAAACTTGTGCCAGTTGCGTAGAACAAACTTTTGCCAGTTGCGTAGAACAACCTTGTGCCAGTTGCGTCAAACAAACTTGTGCCAGTTGCGTCACACAAACTTGTGCCAGTTGGTTCGAACAAACTTGTGCCAGTTGCGGCCAACTAACTTGTACCAGTTGCGTCAAACAAACTTGTGACAGTTGCGTCGACCTTACTTGTGCCAGTTGCGTAGAACAAACTTATGCCAGTTGCGTCAAACAAACTTATGCCAGTTACATAGAACAAACTAGAGCCAGTTGCATAGAACAAATTTGTGCCAGTTACGTAGAACAACATTGTGTCAGTTGCGTCGAAAAACTTGTGACAGTAGCGTCGAACAAATTTGTGCCAGTTGCGTCGAACAAACTTGTGCCAGTTGCGTTGAACAAACTTGTGCCAGTTGCGTCGAACAAACTTGTGTCAGTTGCGTCAAACAAACTTGTGCCAGTTGCGTCAAACAAACTTTTGCCAATTGAGTCGAAAAAACTTGTGCCAGTTGTGTCGAACAAACATGTGCCGGTTGCGTCTAACAAACTTGTGCCAGTTGCGCCAAACAAACTTGTGCCAGTTGCGTGGAACAAACTTGTGCCAGTTACATCGAACAAACTTGTGCCAGTTGCGTAGAACAAACGTGTGCCAGTTGCGTCAAACAAACTTGTGCCAGTTGCATAGAACAAACTTGTGCCAGTTACGTAGAACAACCTTGTGCCAGTTGCGTTAAACAAACTTGTGCCAGTTTCGTCAAACAAACTTGTGCCAGTTGTGTCGAACAAACTTGTGCCAGTTGTGTCAAACAAACTTGTGCCAGTTGGTTCGAACAAACTTGTGCCATTTGCGTCCAACAAACTTGTATCAGTTGCGTCAAACAAACTTGTGCCAGTTGCGTTGAACAAACTTGTGCCAGTTGCGTAGAACAAACTTGTGCCAGTTGCGTCAAACAAACTTATGCCAGTTGCATAGAACAAACTAGTGCCAGTTGCATAGAACAAACTTGTGCCAGTTGCGTAGAACAAACTTGTGCCAGTTGCGTCAAACAAACTTGTGCCAGTTGGGTCGAACAAACTTGTGCCAGTTGCATCAAAGAAACTTGTGCCAGTTGCGTCGAACAAACTTGTGCCAGTTGCGTCGAACAAACTTGTGCCAGATATTGCGAACAAACTGGTGCAAGTTGCGTCGAATAAACTTGTGCCAGTTGCGTAAAAAAAAACTTGTGCCAGTTGCGTCAAACAAACTTGTGCCAGTTGCGTCAAACGAACTTGTGCCTCTTGCATCAAACAAACTTGTGCCAGTTGCATCAAACAAACTTGTACCAATTGAATCGAAAAAACTTGTGCCTGTTACATCGAACAAACTTGTGCCAGTTGCGTCTAACAAACTTGTGCCAGTTGCGTCGAACAAACTTGTGCCAGTTGCGTCAAACAAACTTGTGCCAGTTGCGTAGAACAAACTTGTGCCAGTTGCGTCAAACAAACTTGTGCCAGTTGCGTAGAACAAATTTGTGCCAGTTGCGTAGAAGAACCTTGTGCCAGTTGCGTCAAACAAACTTGTGCCAGTTGCGTCAAACAAACTTGTGCCAGTTGTGTTAAACAAACTTGTGACAGTTGCATCGAACAAACTTTTGCCAGTTGCGTTGAACAAACTTGTGCCAGTTGCGTCAAAAAAACTTGTGCCAGTTGCGTCGAACAGACTTGTGCCAGTTGCGTTGAACAAACTTCTGCCAGTTGTGTCAAACAAACTTGTGTCAGTTACGTAGAACAAACTTGTGCCAGTTGCGTCGAACAAACTTGTGTCAGTTGGGTAGAACTAATTTGTGCCAGTTGCGTCAAACAAACTTGTGCCAGTTGCATAGAACAAACTAGTGCCCCTTGCATAGAACAAACTTGTGACAGATGCGTAGAACAAACTTGTGCCAGTTGCGTAGAACAAACTTGTGCCAGTTGCATAGAACAAACTTGTGCCAGTTATGTAGAACCAACTTGTGCCATTTGCGTGAAACAAACTTGTGCCAGTTGCGTCGAACAAAGTTGTGCCCGTTACGGCGAACAAACTTGTGCCAGTTTCGTCGAGAAAACTTGTGCCAGTTGCGTCAAATAAACTTGTGCCAGTTGCGTCAAACAAACTTGTGCCAGTTGCGTCGAACAAACTTGTGCCAGTTGCGTCAAACAAACTTGTTCCAGTTGCGTCAAACAAACTTGTGCCAATTGAGTCGAAAAAACTTGTGCCAGTTGCTCGAACAAGCTTGTGCCAGTTGCGTCGAACAAACTTGTGCCAGTTGCGTCAAAAAAACTTGGGCCAGTTTCGTCGAACAAACTTGTGTCAGTGGCATCTAACAAACTTGTGCCAGTTGCGTAGAACAAACTTGTGCCAGTTGCGTCAAACAAACTTGTGCCAGTTGCGTAGAACAAACTTGTGCCAGTTGCGTAGAACAACCTTGTGCCAGTTGCATCGAACAAACTTGTGCTAGTTTGTAGAACAAACTTGTGCCAGTTGCGTCAAACAAACTTATGCCAGTTGCGTAAAACAAACTAGTGCCAGTTGCATCGAACAAACTTGTTCCAGTTGAGTAGAACAAACTTGTGACAATTGCGTCAAACAAACTTGTGCCAGTTTGTCGAACAAACTTGTGCCAGTTGCGTCGAAGAAACTTGTGCCAGTTGCGTCAAACAAACTTGTGCCAGTTGCGTCGAACAAACTTGTGCCAGTTGCGTCGAACAAACTTGTGCCAGATACTGCGAACCAACTTGTGCCACTTGCGTCGAGAAAACTTGTGCCAGTTGCGTCAAATAAACTTGTGCCAGTTGCGTCAAACAAACTTGTGCCAGTTACGGCTAACAAACTTGTGCCAGTTGCGTCGAGAAAAGTTGTGCCAGTTGCGTCAAATAAACTTGTGCCAGTTGCGTCAAACAAACTTGTGCCAGTTGCGTCAAACAAACTTGTGCCAGTTGCGTCAAACAAACTTGTGCCAATTGAGTCGAAAAAACTTGTGCCAGTTGCATCGAACACACTTATGCCAGTTGCATAGAACAAACTTGTGCCAGTTGCGTCAAACAAGCTTGTGCCAGTTGCGTAGAACAAACTTGTACATGTTGCGTAGAACAACCTTGTGCCAGTTGCGTCAAACAAACTTGTGCCAGTTGTGTCAAACAAACTTGTGCCAGTTGGGTCGAACAAACTTGTGCCAGTTACGTTAAACAAACTTGTTCCAGTTGCGTCGAACAAACTTGTGCCAGTAGCGTCAAACAAACTTGTGCCAGTTGCGTCGAACAAACTTGCGCCAGTTCCGTCGAACAAACTTGTGCCAGTTGCTTAGAACAAACTTGTGCCAGTTGAGTCAAACAAACTTGTGCCAGTTGCATCAAACAAACTTGTGCCAGTTGCGTCGAACAAACTTGTGCCAGTTGGGTAGAACAAACATGTGACAGTTGTGTCAAACAAATTTGTGCCAGTTGCGTAGTACACACTAGTGCCAGTTGCATAGAACAAACTTGTGCCACATGCGTAGAACAAACATTTGCCATTTGCATAGAACAAATTTGTGCCCGTTGTGTCAAACAAACTTGTGCCAGTTGTGTACAACAAACTTGTAAGAGTTGCGTAGAACAAACTTGTGCCAGTTGCGTAGAACAAACTTGTGCCAGTTGCGTAGAATAAACTTGTGCCAGTTGCGTCAAACAAACTTGTGCCAGTTGCATAGAACAAATTTGTGCCAGTTGCGTAGAACAAACTTGTGCCAGTTGTGTCAAACAAACTTGTGCCGGTTGCGTCAAACAAACCTGTGCCAGTTCCATCGAACAAACTTGTGCCAGTTGCGTCGAACAAACTTGTGCCAGTTGCGTTGAACAAACTTGTGCCAGTTGTGTAGAACAAACTTGTGCCAGTTGCGTAGAACAACCTTGTGCCAGTTGCGTCAAACAAACTTGTGCCAGTTGCGTCACACAAACTCGTGCCAGTTGGTTCAAACAAACTTGTGCCAGTTGCGCCCAACAAACTTGTACCAGTTGCGTCAAACAAACTTGTGACAGTTGCGTCGAACTTACTTGTGCCAGTTGCGTTGAACAAACTTGTGCCAGTTGCGTCAATCAAACTTATGCCAGTTACATAGAACAAACTAGTGTCAGTTGCATAGAACAAATTTGTGCCAGTTGCGTAGAACAACATTGTGCCAGTTGCGTCGAAAAAACTTGTGACAGTAGCGTCGAACAAACTTGTGCCAGTTGCGTCAAATAAACTTGTGCCAGTTGCATTGAACAAACTTGTGCCAGTTGCGTCGAACAAACTTGTGTCAGTTGCGTCAAACAAACTTGTGCCAGTTGCGTCAAACAAACTTGTGCCAATTGAGTCGAAAAAACTTGTGGCAGTTGCGTCGAACAAACTTGTGCCGGTTGCGTCAAACAAACTTATGCCAGTTGCGTCAAACAAACTTGTGCCAGTTGCGTGGAACAAACTTGTGCCAGTTACATCGAACAAACTTGTGCCAGTTGCGTAGAACAAACTTGTGCCAGTTGCGTCAAACAAACTTGTGCCAGTTGCGTAGAACAAACTTGTGCCAGTTACGTAGAACAACCTTGTGCCAGTTGCGTCAAACAAACTTGTGCCAGTTGCGTCGAACAAACTTGTGCCAGTTGTGTCAAACAAACTTGTGCCAGTTGGTTCGAACAAACTTGTGCCAGTTGCGTCCAACAAACTTGTACCATTTGCGTCAAACAAACTTGTGCCAGTTGCGCTGAACAAACTTGTGCCAGTTGCGTAGAACAAACTTGTGCCAGTTGCGTCAAACAAACTTATGCCAGTTGCATAGAACAAACTAGTGCTAGTTGCATAAAACAAACTTGTGCCAGTTGCGTAGAACAAACTTGTGCCAGTTGCGTCAAACAAACTTGTGCCAGTTGCGTCGAACAAACTTGTGCCAGTTGCGTCGAAGTAACTTGTGCCAGTTGCGTCAAACAAACATGTGCCAGTTGCGTCGAACAAACTTGTGCCAGTTGCGTCGAACAAACTTGTTCCAGATATTGCGAACAAACTTGTGCAAGTTGTGTCGAATAAACTTGTGCCAGTTGCATCAAACAAACTTGTGCCAGTTTCGTCAAACAAACTTGTGCCTCTTGCGTCAAACAAACTTGTGCCAATTGCATCAAACAAACTTGTACCAATTGAATCGAAAAAACTTGTGCCTGTTACGTCGAACAAACTTGTGCCAGTTGCGTCTAACAAACTTTGCCAGTTGCGTCGAACAAACTTGTGCCAGTTGCGTCAAACAAACTTGTGCCAGTTGCGTAGAACAAACTTGTGCCACTTGTGCCAAACAAACTTGTGCCAGTTGCGTAGAACAAATTTGTGCCAGTTGCGTAGAAGAACCTTGTGCCAGTTGCGTCAAACAAACTTGTGCAAGTTGTGTCAAACGAACTTGTGCCAGTTGCGTTAAAGAAACTTGTGACAGTTGCATCGAACAAACTTTTGCCAGTTGCGTCGAACAAACTTGTGCCAGTTGCATCGAAAAAACTTGCGCCAGTTGCGTCGAACAAACTTGTGCCAGTTGCGTTGAACAAACTTCTGCCAGTTGTGTCAAACAAACTTGTGTCAGTTACGTAGAACAAACTTGTGCCAGTTGCACCGAACAAACTTGTGTCAGTTGGGTAGAACAAATTTGTGCCAGTTGCGTCAAACAAACTTGTGCCAGTTGCGTAGAACAAACTAGTGCCCGTTGCATAGATCAAACTTGTGCCAGATGCGTAGAAGAAACTTGTGCCAGTTGCATAGAACAAACTTGTGCCAGTTATGTAGGACAAACTTGTGCCATTTGCGTGAAACAAACTTGTGCCAGTTGCGTCGAACAAACTTGTGCCAGTTACGGCGAACAAACTTGTGCCAGTTTTGTCGAGAAAACTTGTGCCAGTTGCGTCAAATAAACTTGTGCCAGTTGCGTCAAACAAACTTGTGCCAGGTGCGTCAAACAAACTTGTGCCAGTTGCGTCAAACAAACTTGTTCCAGTTGCGTCAAACAAACTTGTGCCAATTGAGTCGAAAAAACTTGTGCCAGTTGCGTCGAACAAACTTGTGCCAGTTGCGTCTAACAAACTTGTGCCAGTTGCGTCAAAAAAACTTGGGCCAGTTTCGTCGAACAAACTTGTGTCAGTGGCATCCAACAAACTTGTGCCAGTTGCATAGAACAAACTTGTGCCAGTTGCGTCAAACAAACTTGTGCCAGTTGCGTAGAACAAACTTGTGCCAGTTGCGTAGAACAACCTTGTGCCAGTTGCATCGAACAAACTTGTGCTACTTTGTAGAACAAACTTGTGCCAGTTGCATCAAACAAACTTATGCCAGTTGCGTAAAACAAACTAGTGCCAGTTGCATCGAACAAACTTGTTCCAGTTGAGTAGAACAAACTTCTGCCAATTGCGTCAAACAACCTTGTGCCAGTTCGTCGAACAAACTTGTGCCAGTTGCGTCGAAGAAACTTGTGCCCGTTGCGTCAAACAATCTTGTGCCAGTTGCGTCGAACAAACTTGTGCCAGTTGCGTCGAACAAACTTGTGCCAGATACGGCGAACCAACTTGTGCCACTTGCGTCGAGAAAACTTGTGCCAGTTGCGTCAAATAAACTTGTGCCAGTTGCGTCAAACAAACTTGTGCCAGTTACGGCGAACAAACTTGTGCCAGTTGCGTCGAGAAAAGTTGTGCCAGCTGTGTCAAATAAACTTGTGCCAGTTGCATCAAACAAACTTGTGCCAGTTGCGTCAAACAAACTTGTGCCAGTTGCGTCAAACAAACTTGTGCCAGTTGCGTCAAAAAACCTTGTGCCAATTGATTAAAAAAAACTTGTGCCAGTTGCGTTGAACAAACTTGTGCCAGTTGCGTCTAACAAATTTGTGCCAGTTGCGTCAAACAAACTTGTGCCAGTTGCGTCGAACAAAGTTGTGCCAGTTGCATCGAACACACTTATGCCAGTTGCATAGAACAAACTTGTGCCAGTTGCGTCAAACAAACTTGTGCCAGTTGCGTAGAACAAACTTGTACATGTTGCGTAGAACAAACTTGTGCCAGTTGCATCAAACAAACTTGTACCAATTGAATCGAAAAAACTTGTGCCTGTTACGTCGAACAAACTTGTGCCAGTTGCGTCTAACAAACTTGTGCCAGTTGCGTCGAACAAACTTGTGCCAGTTGCGTCAAACAAACTTGTGCCAGTTGCGTAGAACAAACTTGTGCCAGTTGCGTCAAACAAACTTGTGCCAGTTGTGTAGAACAAATTTGTGCCAGTTGCGTAGAAGAACCTTGTGCCAGTTGCGTCAAACAAACTTGTGCCAGTTGCGTCAAACAAACTTGTGCCAGTTGCGTTAAACAAACTTGTGACAGTTGCATCGAACAAACTTTTGCCAGTTGCGTCGAACAAACTTGTGCCTGTTGCGTCGAAAAAACTTGCGCCAGTTGCGTCGAACAAACTTGTGCCAGATGCGTTGAACAAACTTCTGCCAGTTGTGTCAAACAAACTTGTGTCAGTTACGTAGAACAAACTTTTGCCAGTTGCGTCGAACAAACTTGTGTCAGTTGGGTAGAACAAATTTGTACCAGTTGCGTCAAACAAACTTGTGCCAGTTGCGTAGAACAAACTAGTGCCCGTTGCATAGAACAAACTTGTGACAGATGCGTAGAACAAACTTGTGCCAGTTGCGTAGAACAAACTTGTGCCAGTTGCATAGTACAAACTTGTGCCAGTTATGTAGAACAAACTTGTGCCATTTGCGTGAAACAAACTTGTGCCAGTTGCGTCGAACAAAATTGTGCCCGTTACGGCGAACAAACTTGTGCCAGTTTCGTCGAGAAAACTTGTGCCAGTTGCGTCAAATAAACTTGTGCCAGTTGCGTCAAACAAACTTGTGCCAGTTGCGTCAAACAAACTTGTGCCAGTTGTGTACAACAAACTTGTAAGAGTTGCGTAGAACAAACTTGTGCCAGTTGCGTAGAACAAACTTGTGCCAGTTGCGTAGAATAAACTTGTGCCAGTTGCGTCAAACAAACTTGTGCCAGTTGCATAGAACAAATTTGTGCCAGTTGCGTAGAACAAACTTATGCCAGTTGCGTCAAACAAACTTGTGCCAGTTCCATCAAACAAACTCGTGCCAGTTGCGTCGAACAAACTTGTGCCAGTTGCGTTGAACAAACTTGTGCCAGTTGCGTCAAACAAACTTGTGCCAGTTGCGTCAAACAAACTTGTGCCAGTTGCGTAGAACAAACTTGTGCCAGTTGCGTCAAACAAACTTGTGCCAGTTGCGTTGAACAAACTTGTGCCAGTTGCGTCAAACTTGTGCCAGTTGCGTCAAACAAACTTGTGCCAGTTGCGTAGAACAAACTTTTGCCAGTTGTGTAGAACAACCTTGTGCCAGTTGCGTTAAACGAACTTGTGCCAGTTGCGTCACACAAACTTGTGCCAGTTGGTTCGAACAAACTTGTGCCAGTTGCGGCCAACAAACTTGTACCAGTTGCGTCAAACAAACTTGTGACAGTTGCGTCGAACTTACTTGTGCCAGTTGCGTAGAACAAACTTATGCCAGTTGCGTCAAACAAACTTATGCCAGTTACATAGAACAAACTAGAGCCAGTTGCATAGAACAAATTTGTGCCAGTTGCGTAGAACAACATTGTGTCAGTTGCGTCGAAAAACTTGTGACAGTAGCGTCGAACAAACTTGTGCCAGTTGCGTCGAACAAACTTGTGCCAGTTGCGTTGAACAAACTTGTGCCAGTTGCGTCGAACAAACTTGTGTCAGTTGCGTCAAACAAACTTGTGCCAGTTGCGTCAAACAAACTTTTGCCAATTGAGTCGAAAAAACTTGTGCCAGTTGCGTCGAACAAACATGTGCCGGTTGCGTCTAACAAACTTGTGCCAGTTGCGCCAAACAAACTTGTGCCAGTTGCGTGGAACAAACTTGTGCCAGTTACATCGAACAAACTTGTGCCAGTTGCGTAGAACAAACTTGTGCCAGTTGCGTCAAACAAACTTGTGCCAGTTGCGTAGAACAAACTTGTGCCAGTTACGTAGAACAACCTTGTGCCAGTTGCGTTAAACAAACTTGTGCCAGTTGCGTCAAACAAACTTGTGCCACTTGTGTCGAACAAACTTGTGCCAGTTGTGTCAAACAAACTTGTGCCAGTTGGTTCGAACAAACTTGTGCCATTTGCGTCCAACAAACTTGTATCAGTTGCGTCAAACAAACTTGTGCCAGTTGCGTTGAACAAACTTGTGCCAGTTGCGTAGAACAAACTTGTGCCAGTTGCGTCAAACAAACTTATGCCAGTTGCATAGAACAAACTAGTGCCAGTTGCATAGAACAAACTTGTGCCAGTTGCGTAGAACAAACTTGTGCCAGTTGCGTCAATCAAACTTGTGCCAGTTGGGTCGAACAAACTTGTGCCAGTTGCGTCAAAGAAACTTGTGCCAGTTGCGTCGAACAAACTTGTGCCAGTTGCGTCGAACAAACTTGTGCCAGATATTGCGAACAAACTTGTGCAAGTTGCGTTGAATAAACTTGTGCCAGTTGCGTCAAAAAAAACTTGTGCCAGTTGCGTCAAACAAACTTTTGCCAGTTGCGTCAAACGAACTTGTGCCAGTTGCGTAGAACAAATTTGTGCCAGTTGCGTAGAAGAACCTTGTGCCAGTTGCGTCAAACAAACTTGTGCCAGTTGCGTCAAACAAACTTGTGCCAGTTGTGTTAAACAAACTTGTGACAGTTGCATCGAACAAACTTTTGCCAGTTGCGTCGAACAAACTTGTGCCAGTTGCGTCAAAAAAACTTGTGCCAGTTGCGTCGAACAGACTTGTGCCAGTTGTGTTGAACAAACTTCTGCCAGTTGTGTCAAACAAACTTGTGTCAGTTACGTAGAACAAACTTGTGCCAGTTGCGTCGAACAAACTTGTGTCAGTTGGGTAGAACTAATTTGTGCCAGTTGCGTCAAACAAACTTGTGCCAGTTGCGTAGAACAAACTAGTGCCCGTTGCATAGAACAAACTTGTGACAGATGCGTAGAACAAACTTGTGCCAGTTGCGTAAAACAAACTTGTGCCAGTTGCATAGAACAAACTTGTGCCAGTTATGTAGAACAAACTTGTGCCATTTGCGTGAAACAAACTTGTGCCAGTTGCGTCGAACAAAGTTGTGCCCGTTACGGCGAACAAACTTGTGCCAGTTTCGTCGAGAAAACTTGTGCCAGTTGCGTCAAATAAACTTCTGCCAGTTGCGTCAAACAAACTTGTGCCAGTTGCGTCAAACAAACTTGTTCCAGTTGCGTCAAACAAACTTGTTCCAGTTGCGTCAAACAAACTTATGCCAAATGAGTCGAAAAAACTTGTGCCAGTTGCTCGAACAAACTTGTGCCTCTTGGTTCGAACAAACTTGTGCCAGTTGCGTCAAAAAAACTTGGGCCAGTTTCGTCGAACAAACTTGTGTCAGTGGCATCCAACAAACTTGTGCCAGTTGCGTAGAACAAACTTGTGCCAGTTGCGTCAAACAAACTTGTGCCAGTTGCGTAGAACAAACTTGTGCCAGTTGCGTAGAACAACCTTGTGCCAGTTGCATCGAACAAACTTGTGCTAGTTTGTAGAACAAACTTGTGCCAGTTGCGTCAAACAAACTTATGCCAGTTGCGTAAAACAAACTAGTGCCAGTTGCATCGAACAAACTTGTTCCAGTTGAGTAGAACAAACTTGTGACAATTGCGTCAAACAAACTTGTGCCAGTTCGTCGAACAAACTTGTGCCAGTTGCGTCGAAGAAACTTGTGCCAGTTGCGTCAAACAAACTTGTACCAGTTGCGTTGAACAAACTTGTGCCAGTTGCGTCGAACAAACTTGTGCCAGATACGGCGAACCAACTTGTGCCACTTGCGTCGAGAAAACTTGTGCCAGTTGCGTCAAATAAACTTGTGCCAGTTGCGTCAAACAAACTTGTGCCAGTTACGGCGAACAAACTTGTGCCAGTTGCGTCGAGAAAAGTTTTGCCAGTTGCGTCAAATAAACTTGTGCCAGTTGCGTCAAACAAACTTGTGCCAGTTGCGTCAAACAAACTTGTGCCAGTTGCGTCAAAGAAACTTGTGCCAGTTGCGTCAAACAAACTTGTGCCAATTGATTAAAAAAAACTTGTGCCAGTTGCGTTGAACAAACTTGTGCCAGTTGCATCTAACAAACTTGTGCCAGTTGCGTCAAACAAACTTGTGCCAGTTGCATCGAACACACTTATGCCAGTTGCATAGAACAAACTTGTGCCAGTTGCGTCAAACAAACTTGTGCCAGTTGCGTAGAACAAACTTGTACATGTTGCGTAGAACAACCTTGTGCCAGTTGCGTCAAACAAACTTGTGCCAGTTGTGTCAAACAAACTTGTGCCAGTTGGGTCGAACAAACTTGTGTCAGTTACGTTAAACAAACTTGTTCCAGTTGCGTCGAACAAACTTGTGCCAGTTGCGTCAAACAAACTTGTGCCAGTTGCGTCGAACAAACTTGCGCCAGTTCCGTTGAACAAACTTGTGCCAGTTGCTTAGAACAAACTTGTGCCAGTTGAGTCAAACAAACTTGTGCCAGTTGCATCAAACAAACTTGTGCCAGTTGCGTCGAACAAACTTGTGCCAGTTGGGTAGAACAAACATGTGCCAGTTGTTTCAAACAAATTTGTGCCAGTTGCGTAGTACAAACTAGTGCCAGTTGCATAGAACAAACTTGTGCCACATGCGTAGAACAAACATTTGCCATTTGCGTAGAACAAACTTGTGCCAGTTGTGTCAAACAAACCAGTGCCAGTTGTGTACAACAAACTAATAAGAGTTGCGTAGAACAAAGTTGTGCCAGTTGTTCGAACAAACTTATGCCAGTTGCGTAGAACAAACTTGTACCAGTTGCGTCAAACAAACTTATGCCAGTTGCATAGAACAAACTAGTGCCAGTTGCATAGAACAAACTTGTCCCAGTTGCGTAGAACAAACTTGTGCCAGTTGCATCAAACAAACTTGTGCCAGTTGCGTCGAATAAACTTGTGCCAGTTGCGTCGAAGAAACTTGTGCCAGTTGCGTCAAACAAACTTGTGCCATTTACGTCGAACAAACTTGTGCCAGTTGCGTCAAACAAACTTGTGCCAGATATGGCGAACAAACTTTTGACAGTTGCTTCGAGAAAACTTGTGCCAGTTGCGTAAAAAAAAACTTGTGCCAGTTGCGTCAAACAAACTTGTACCAATTGAGTCGAAAAAACTTGTGCCTGTTACGTCGAACAAACTTGTGCCAGTTGCGTCTAGCAAACTTGTGCCAGTTGCTTCAAACAAACTTGTGCCTCTTGCGTCAAACAAACTTGTGCCAGTTGCGTCAAACAAACTTGTACCAATTGAGTCGAAAAAACTTGTGCCAGTTACGTCGAACAAACTTGTGCCAGTTGCGTCTAACAAACTTGTGCCAGTTGCGTCAAACAAACTTGTGCCAGTTGCGTCAAACAAACTTGTGCCAGTTGCGTCAAACAAACTTGTGCCAGTTGCGTAGAACAAACTTGTGCCAGTTGCGTCAAACAAACTTGTGCCAGTTGCGTCAAACGAACTTGTGCCTGTTGCGTCAAACGAACTTGTGCCAGTTGCGTCAAACAAACTTGTGCCAGTTGCATAGAACAAACTTGTGCCAGTTAAGTCAAACAAACTTGTGCCAGTTGGGTCGAACAAACTTGTACCAGTTGCGCCCAACAAACTTGTATCAGTTGCGTCAAACAAACTTATGCCAGTTGTGTTAAACAAACTTGTTACAGTTGCGTAGAACAAACTTGTGCCAGTTGCGTCGAACAAAAGTGTGCCAGTTGGGTAGAACAAACAGGTGCCAGTTGCGTCAAACAAATATGTGCCAGTTGCGTAGAAGAAACTAGTGCCAGTTGCATAGAACAAACTTGTGCCAGATGCATAGAACAAACTTTTGCCATTTGCGTAGAACAAACTTGTGCCCGTTGTGTCAAACAAACTTGTGCCAGTTGTGTACAACAAACTTGTAAGAGTTGCGTAGAACAAACTTGTGCCAGTTGCGTAGAACAAACTTGTGCCAGTTGCGTAGAATAAACTTGTGCCAGTTGCGTCAAACAAACTTGTGCCAGTTGCATAGAACAAATTTGTGCCAGTTGCGTAGAACAAACTTGTGCCAGTTGTGTCAAACAAACTTGTGCCGGTTGCGTCAAACAAACTTGAGCCAGTTCCATCAAACAAACTTGTGCCAGTTGCGTCGAACAAACTTGTGCCAGTTGCGTTGAACAAACTTGTGCCAGTTGTGTAGAACAAACTTGTGCCTGTTGCGTAGAACAACCTTGTGCCAGTTGCGTCAAACAAACTTGTGCCAGTTGCGTCACACAAACTCGCGCTAGTTGGTTCAAACAAACTTGTGCCACTTGTGCCCAACAAACTTGTACCAGTTGCGTCAAACAAACTTGTGACAGTTGCGTCGAACTTACTTGTGCCAGTTGCGTTGAACAAACTTGTGCCAGTTGCGTCAATCAAACTTATGCCAGTTACATAGAACAAACTAGTGTCAGTTACATAGAACAAATTTGTGCCAGTTGCGTCAAACAAACTTGTGCCAGTTGCGTCAAACAAACTTGTGCCAATTGAGTCGAAAAAACTTGTGCCAGTTGCGTCGAACAAACTTGTGCCGGTTGCGTCTAACAAACTTGTGCCAGTTGCGTCAAACAAACTTGTGCCAGTTGCGTCAAGCAAACTTATGCCAGTTGCATAGAACAAACTAGTGCCAGTTGCATAAAACAAACTTGTGCCAGTTGCGTAGAACAAACTTGTGCCAGTTGCGTCAAACAAACTTGTGCCAGTTGCGTAGAACAAACTTGTGCCAGTTACGTAGAACAACCTTGTGCCAGTTGCGTCAAACAAACTTGTGCCAGTTGCATCAAACAAACTTTAGCCAGTTGCGTCGAACAAACTTGTGCCAGTTGTGTCAAACAAACTTGTGCCAGTTGGTTCGAACAAACTTGTGAGAGTTGCGTCCAACAAACTTGTACCATTTGTGTCAAACAAACTTGTGCCAGTTGCGCTGAACAAAGTTGTGCCAGTTGCGTAGAACAAACTTGTGCCAGTTGCGTCAAACAAACTTATGCCAGTTGCATAGAACAAACTAGTGCCAGTTGCATAAAACAAACTTGTGCCAGTTGCGTAGAACAAACTTGTGCCAGTTGCGTCAAACCAACTTGTGCCAGTTGCGTCGAACAAACTTGTGCCAGTTGCGTCAAAGAAACTTGTGCCAGTTGCGTCAAACAAACATGTGCCAGTTGGGTCGAACAAACTTGTGCCAGTTGCGTCGAACAAACTTGTTCCAGATATTGCGAACAAACTTGTGCAAGTTGTGTCGAATAAACTTGTGCCAGTTGCATCAAACAAACTTGTGCCAGTTTTGTCAAACAAACTTGTGCCTCTTGCGTCAAACAAACTTGTGCCAGTTGCATCAAACAAACTTGTACCAATTGAATCGAAAAAACTTGTGCCTGTTACGTCGAACAAACTTGTGCCAGTTGCGTCTAACAAACTTGTGCCAGTTGCGTCGAACAAACTTGTCCCAATTGCGTCAAACAAACTTGTGCCAGTTGCGTAGAACAAACTTGTGCCACTTGCGCCAAACAAACTTGTGCCAGTTGCGTAGAACAAATTTGTGCAAGTTGCGTAGAAGAACCTTGTGCCAGTTGCGTCAAACAAACTTGTGCAAGTTGCGTCAAACGAACTTGTGCCAGTTGCGTTAAACAAACTTGTGACAGTTGCATCGAACAAACTTTTGCCAGTTGCGTCGAACAAACTTGTGCCAGTTGCGTCGAAAAAACTTGCGCCAGTTGCGTCGAACAAACTTGTGCCAGTCGCGTTGAACAAACTTCTGCCAGTTGTGTCAAACAAACTTGTGTCAGTTACGTTGAACAAACTTGTGCCAGTTGCGTCGAACAAACTTGTGTCAGTTGGGTAGAACAAATTTGTGCCAGTTGCGTCAAACAAACTTGTGCCAGTTGCGTAGAACAAACTAGTGCCCGTTGCATAGATCAAACTTGTGCCAGATGCGTAGAACAAACTTGTGCCAGTTGCGTAGAACAAACTTGTGCCAGTTGCATAGAACAAACTTGTGCCAGTTATGTAGAACAAACTTGTGCCATTTGCATGAAACAAACTTGTGCCAGTTGCGTCGAACAAACTTGTGCCAGTTACGGCGAACAAACTTGTGCCAGTTTCGTCGAGAAAACTTGTGCCAGTTGCGTCAAATAAACTTGTGCCAGTTGCGTCAAACAAACTTGTGCCAGGTGCGTCAAACAATCTTGTGCCAGTTGCGTCAAACAAACTTGTTCCAGTTGCGTCAAACAAACTTGTGCCAATTGAGTCGAAAAAACTTGTGCCAGTTGCGTCGAACAAACTTGTGCCAGTTGCGTCTAACAAACTTGTGCCAGTTGCGTCAAAAAAACTTGGGCCAGTTTCGTCGAACAAACTTGTGTCAGTGGCATCCAACAAACTTGTGCCAGTTGCGTAGAACAAACTTGTGCCAGTTGCGTCAAATAAACTTGTGCCAGTTGCGTAAAACAAACTAGTGCCAGTTGCATCGAACAAACTTGTTCCAGTTGAGTAGAACAAACTTCTACCAATTGCGTCAAACAACCTTGTGCCAGTTCGTCGAACAAACTTGTGCCAGTTGCGTCGAAGAAACTTGTGCCCGTTGCGTCAAACAATCTTGTGCCAGTTGCGTCGAACAAACTTGTGCCAGTTGCGTCGAACAAACTTGTGCCAGATACGGCGAACCAACTTGTGCCACTTGCATTGAGAAAACTTGTGCCAGTTGCGTCAAATAAACTTCTGCCAGTTGCGTCAAACAAACTTGTGCCAGTTACGGCGAACAAACTTGTGCCAGTTGCGTCGAGAAAAGTTGTGCCAGTTGCGTCAAATAAACTTGTGCCAGTTGCGTCAAACAAACTTGTGCCAGTTGCGTCAAACAAACTTGTGCCAGTTGCGTCAAACAAACTTGTGCCAGTTGCGTCAAAAAAACTTGTGCCAATTGATTAAAAAAAACTTGTGCCAGTTGCGTTGAACAAACTTGTGCCAGTTGCATCTAACAAATTTGTGCCAGTTGCGTCAAACAAACTTGTGCCAGTTGCGTCGAACAAAGTTGTGCCAGTTGCATCGAACACACTTATGCCAGTTGCATAGAACAAACTTGTGCCAGTTGCGTCAAACAAACTTGTGCCAGTTGCGTAGAACAAACTTGTACATGTTGCGTAGAACAACCTTGTGCCAGTTGCGTCAAACAAACTTGTGCCAGTTGTGTCAAACAAACTTGTGCCAGTTGGGTCGAACAAACTTGTGCCAGTTACGTTAAACAAACTTGTTCCAGTTGCGTCGAACAAACTTGTGCCAGTTGCGTCAAACAAACTTGTGCCAGTTGCGTCGAACAAACTTGCGCCAGTTCCGTCGAACAAACTTGTGCCAGTGTCTTAGAACAAACTTGTGCCTGTTGTGTCAAACAAACTTGTGCCAGTTGCATCAAACAAACTTGTGCCAGTTGCATCGAACAAACTTGTGCCAGTTGGGTAGAACAAACATGTGCCAGTTGTGTCAAACAAATTTGTGCCAGTTGCGTAGAACACACTAGTGCCAGTTGCATAGAACAAACTTGTGCCTCATGCGTAGAACAAACATTTTCCATTTGCGTAGAACAAACTTATGCCAGTTGTGTCAAACAAACCTGTGCCAGTTGTGTACAACAAACTAGTAAGAGTTGCGTAGAACAAACTTGTGCCAGTTGTGTCGAACAAACTTGTGCCAGTTGCGTAGAACAAACTTGTTCCAGTTGCGTCAAACAAACTTATGCCAGTTGCATAGAACAAACTAGTGCCAGTTGCATAGAACAAACTTGTCCCAGTTGCGTAGAACAAACTTGTGCCAGTTGCGTCAAACAAACTTGTGCCAGTTGCGTTAAACAAACTTGTGCCAGTTGTGTTAAACAAACTTGTGACAGTTGCATCGAACAAACTTTTGCCAGTTGCGTCGAACAAACTTGTGCCAGTTGCGTCGAAAAAACTTGCGCCAGTTGCGTCGAACAAACTTGTGCCAGTCGCGTTGAACAAACTTCTGCCAGTTGTGTCAAACAAACTTGTGTCAGTTACGTAGAACAAACTTGTGCCAGTTGCGTCGAACAAACTTGTGTCAGTTGCGTAGAACAAATTTGTGCAAGTTGCGTAGAAGAACCTTGTGCCAGTTGCGTCAAACAAACTTGTGCAAGTTGCGTCAAACGAACTTGTGCCAGTTGCGTTAAACAAACTTGTGACAGTTGCATCGAACAAACTTTTGCCAGTTGTGTCGAACAAACTTGTGCCAGTTGCGTCGAAAAAACTTGCGCCAGTTGCGTCGAACAAACTTGTGCCAGTCGCGTTGAACAAACTTCTGCCAGTTGTGTCAAACAAACTTGTGTCAGTTACGTAGAACAAACTTGTGCCAGTTGCGTCGAACAAACTTGTGTCAGTTGGGTAGAACAAATTTGTGCCAGTTGCGTCAAACAAACTTGTGCCAGTTGCGTAGAACAAACTAGTGCCCGTTGCATAGATCAAACTTGTGCCAGATGCGTAGAACAAACTTGTGCCAGTTGCGTAGAACAAACTTGTGCCAGTTGCATGGAACAAATTTGTGCCAGTTATGTAGAACAAACTTGTGCCATTTGCGTGAAACAAACTTGTGCCAGTTGCGTCGAACAAACTTGTGCCAGTTGCGTCAAACAAACTTGTGCCAGTTGCGTTAAACAAACTTGTGCCAGTTGCGTTAAACAAACTTGTGACAGTTGCATCGAACAAACTTTTGCCAGTTGCGTCGAACAAACTTGTGCCAGTTGCGTCGAAAAAACTTGCGCCAGTTGCGTCGAACAAACTTGTGCCAGTCGCGTTGAACAAACTTCTGCCAGTTGTGTCAAACAAACTTGTGTCAGTTACGTAGAACAAACTTGTGCCAGTTGCGTCGAACAAACTTGTGTCAGTTGCGTAGAACAAATTTGTGCAAGTTGCGTAGAAGAACCTTGTGCCAGTTGCGTCAAACAAACTTGTGCAAGTTGCGTCAAACGAACTTGTGCCAGTTGCGTTAAACAAACTTGTGACAGTTGCATCGAACAAACTTTTGCCAGTTGCGTCGAACAAACTTGTGCCAGTTGCGTCGAAAAAACTTGCGCCAGTTGCGTCGAACAAACTTGTGCCAGTCGCGTTGAACAAACTTCTGCCAGTTGTGTCAAACAAACTTGTGTCAGTTACGTAGAACAAACTTGTGCCAGTTGCGTCGAACAAACTTGTGTCAGTTGGGTAGAACAAATTTGTGCCAGTTGGGTCAAACAAACTTGTGCCAGTTGCATAGAAAAAACTAGTGCCTGTTGCATAGATCAAACTTGTGCCAAATGCGTAGAACAAACTTGTGCCAGTTGCGTAGAACAAACTTGTGCCAGTTGCATAGAACAAACTTGTGCCAGTTATGTAGAACAAACTTGTGCCATTTGCGTGAAACAAACTTGTGCCAGTTGCGTCGAACAAACTTGTGCCAGTTACGGCGAACAAACTTGTGCCAGTTTCGTCGAGAAAACTTGTGCCAGTTGCGTCAAATAAACTTGTGCCAGTTGCGTCAAACAAACTTGTGCCAGGTGCGTCAAACAATCTTGTGCCAGTTGCGTCAAACAAACTTGTTTCAGTTGCGTCAAACAAACTTGTGCCAATTGAGTCGAAAAAACTTGTGCCAGTTGCGTCGAACAAACTTGTGCCAGTTGCGTCTAACAAACTTGTGCCAGTTGCGTCAAAAAAACTTGGGCCAGTTTCGTCGAACAAACTTGTGTCAGTTGCGTAGAACAAACTTGTGCTAGTTGCATCAAACAAACTTGTGCCAGTTGCGTAGAACAAACTTGTGCCAGTTGCATAGAAAAAACTAGTGCCTGTTGCATAGATCAAACTTGTGCCAAATGCGTAGAACAAACTTGTGCCAGTTGCGTAGAACAAACTTGTGCCAGTTGCATAGAACAAACTTGTGCCAGTTATGTAGAACAAACTTGTGCCATTTGCGTGAAACAAACTTGTGCCAGTTGCGTCGAACAAACTTGTGCCAGTTACGGCGAACAAACTTGTGCCAGTTTCGTCGAGAAAACTTGTGCCAGTTGCGTCAAATAAACTTGTGCCAGTTGCGTCAAACAAACTTGTGCCAGGTGCGTCAAACAATCTTGTGCCAGTTGCGTCAAACAAACTTGTTTCAGTTGCGTCAAACAAACTTGTGCCAATTGAGTCGAAAAAACTTGTGCCAGTTGCGTCGAACAAACTTGTGCCAGTTGCGTCTAACAAACTTGTGCCAGTTGCGTCAAAAAAACTTGGGCCAGTTTCGTCGAACAAACTTGTGCCAGTTGCGTAGAACAAACTTGTGCTAGTTGCATCAAACAAACTTGTGCCAGTTGCGTAGAACAAACTTGTGCCAGTTGCGTAGAACAACCTTGTGCCAGTTGCATCGAACAAACTTGTGCTACTTTGTAGAACAAACTTGTGCCAGTTGCGTCAAACAAACTTATGCCAGTTGCGTAAAACAAACTAGTGCCAGTTGCATCGAACAAACTTGTTCCAGTTGAGTAGAACAATGTTCTGCCAATTGCGTCAAACATCCTTGTGCCAGTTCGTCGAACAAACTTGTGCCAGTTGCGTCGAAGAAACTTGTGCCCGTTGCGTCAAACAATCTTGTGCCAGTTGCGTCGAACAAACTTGTGCCAGTTGCGTCGAACAAACTTGTGCCAGATACGGCGAACCAACTTGTGCCACTTGCGTCGAGAAAACTTGTGCCAGTTGCGTCAAATAAACTTGAGCCAGTTGCGTCAAACAAACTTGTGCCAGTTACGGCGAACAAACTTGTGCCAGTTGCGTCGAGAAAAGTTGTGCCAGTTGCGTCAAATAAACTTGTGCCAGTTGCGTCAAACAAACTTGTGCCAGTTGCGTCAAACAAACTTGTGCCAGTTGCGTCAAACAAACTTGTTCCAGTTGCGTCAAACAAACTTGTGCCACTTGAGTCGAAAAAACTTGTTCCAGTTGCGTCAAACAAACTTGTGCCAGTTGCGTCTAACAAACTTGTGCCAGTTGTGTCAAAAAAACTTGTGCCAGTTTCGTCAAACAAACTTGTGCCAGTGGCATCCAACAAACTTGTGCCAGTTGCGTCGAACAAACTTGTGCCAGTTGCGTCAAACAAACTTGTGCCAGTTGCGTCGAACAAACTTGTGCCAGATATGGCGAACAAATTTGTGCCAGTTGCTTCGAGAAAACTTGTGCCAGTTGCGTAAAAAAAAACCTGTGCCAGTTGCGTCAAACAAACTTGTGCCAGTTGCGTCAAACAAACTTGTGCCTCTTGCGTCAAACAAACTTGTGCCAGTTGCGTCAAAAAAAACTTGTACCAATTGAGTCGAAAAAACTTGTGCCTGTTACGTCGAACAAACTTGTGTCAGTTGCGTCTAACAAACTTGTGCCAGTTGCATAAAAAAAAACTTGTGCCAGTTGCGTCAAACAAACTTGTGCCAGTTGCGTCAAACAAACTTGTGCCAGTTGCGTCAAACAAACTTGTGCCAGTTGTGTAGAAGAACCTTGTGCTAGTTGCATCAAACGAACTTGTGCCAGTTGCGTCAAACAAACTTTTGCCAGTTGCGTCAAACAAACTTGTGCCAGTTGAGTCAAACAAACTTGTGCCAGTTGGGTCGAACAAACTTGTGCCAGTTGCGTTAAACAAACTTGTGCCAGTTGCATCGAACAATCTTGTGCCAGTTGCCTCGAACAAACTTGTGCCAGTTGCGTCGAACAAACTTGCGCCAGTTACGTCAAACAAAACTTATACCAGTTGCGTTGAACAAACTTCTGCCAGTTGTGTCAAACAAACTTGTGTCAGTTGCGTAGAACAAACATTTGCCATTTGCGTAGAACAAACTTGTGCCAGTTGTGTCAAACAAACCTGTGCCAGTTGTGTACAACAAACTAGTAAGAGTTGCATAGAACAAACTTGTGCCAGTTGTGTCGATCAAACTTGTGCCAGTTGCGTCGAACAAACTTGTGCCAGTTGCGTAAAACAAACTAGTGCCAGTTGCATAGAACAAACTTGTGCCAGTTGAGTAGAACAAACTTGTGCCAATTGCACCAAACAAACTTGAGCCAATTGCGTCGAACAAACTTGTGCCAGCTGCGTCGAGAAAAGTTGTGCCAGTTGCGTCAAATAAACTTGTGCCAGTTGCGTCAAACAAACTTGTGCCAGTTGTGTCAAACAAACTTGTGCCAATTGCGTCAAACAAACTTGTGCCAGTTGCGTCAAACAAACTTGTGCCAATTGATTCGAAAAAACTTGTGCCAGTTGCATTGAACAAACTTGTGCCAGTTGCGTCTAACAAACTTGTGTCAGTTGCGTCAAACAAACTTGTGCCAGTTGCGTCGAACAAACTTGTGCCAGATATGGCGAACAAACTTGTGCCAGTTGCTTCGAGAAAACTTGTGCCAGTTGCGTAAAAAAAAACTTGTGCCAGTTGCGTCAAACAAACTTGTGCCAGTTGCGTCAAACAAACTTGTGCCTCTTGCGTCAAACAAACTTGTGCCAGTTGCGTCAAACAAACTTGTACCAATTGAGTCGAAAAAACTTGTGCCTGTTAAGTCGAACAAAGTTGTGCCAGTTGCGTCTAACAAACTTTTGCCAGTTGCATCAAAAACAACTTGTGCCAGTTGCGTCAAACAAACTTGTGCCAGTTGCGTCAAACAAACTTGTGCCAGTTGCGTCAAACAAACTTGTGCCAGTTGCGTCAAACAAACTTGTGCCAGTTGCGTAGAAGAACCTTGTGCCAGTTGCATCAAACGAACTTGTGCCAGTTGCGTCAAACAAACTTTTGCCAGTTGCGTCAAACAAACTTGTGCCAGTTGAGTCAAACAAACTTGAGCCAGTTGGGTTGAACAAACTTGTGCCAGTTGCGTTAAACAAACTTGTGCCAGTTGCATCGAACAAACTTGTGCCAGTTGCGTCGAACAAACTTGTGCCAGTTGCGTCGAACAAAGTTGCGCCAGTTACGTCAAACAAAACTTGTGCCAGTTGCGTTGAACAAACTTCTGCCAGTTGTGTCAATCAAACTTGTGTCAGTTGCGTAGAACAAACATTTGCCATTTGCGTAGAACAAACTTGTGCCAGTTGTGTCAAACAAACCTCTGCCAGTTGTGTACAACAAACTAGTAAGAGTTGCGTAGAACAAACTTGTGACAGTTGTGTCGAACAAACTTGTGCCTGTTGTGTAGAACAAACTTGTACCAGTTGCGTCAAATAAACTTATGCCAGTTGCATAGAACAAACTAGTGCCAGTTGCATAGAACAAACTTGTGCCAGTTACGTAGAACAAACTTGTGCCAGTTGCGTCAAACAAACTTGTGCCTGTTGCGTCGAACAAACTTGTGCCAGATATGGCGAACAAACTTGTGCCAGTTGCTTCGAGAAAACTTGTGCCACTTGCGTAAAAAAAAACTTGTGCCAGTTGCGTCAAACAAACTTGTGCCAGTTGCGTCAAACAAATTTGTGCCTCTTGCGTCAAACAAACTTGTGCCAGTTGCGTCAAACAAACTTGTACCAATTGAGTCGAAAAAACTTGTGCCTGTTAAGTCGAACAAAGTTGTGCCAGTTGCGTCTAACAAACTTTTGCCAGTTGCATCAAAAACAACTTGTGCCAGTTGCGTCAAACAAACTTGTGCCAGTTGCGTCAAACAAACTTGTGCCAGTTGCGTCAAACAAACTTGTGCCAGTTGCGTCAAACAAACTTGTGCCAGTTGCGTAGAAGAACCTTTTGCCAGTTGCATCAAACGAACTTGTGCCAGTTGCGTCAAACAAACTTTTGCCAGTTGCGTCAAACAAACTTGTGCCAGTTGAGTCAAACAAACTTGTGCCAGTTGGGTCGAACAAACTTGTGCCAGTTGCGTTAAACAAACTTGTGCCAGTTGCATCGAACAAACTTGTGCCAGTTGCGTCGAACAAACTTGTGCCAGTTGCGTCGAACAAACTTTCGCCAGTTACGTCAAACAAAACTTGTGCCAGTTGCGTTGAACAAACTTCTGCCAGTTGTGTCAATCAAACTTGTGTCAGTTGCGTAGAACAAACATTTGCCATTTGCGTAGAACAAACTTGTGCCAGTTGTGTCAAACAAACCTGTGCCAGTTGTGTACAACAAACTAGTAAGAGTTGCGTAGAGCAAACGTGTGCCAGTTGTGTCGAACAAACTTGTGCCAGTTGTGTAGAACAAACTTGTACCAGTTGCGTCAAATAAACTTATGCCAGTTGCATAGAACAAACTAGTGCCAGTTGCATAGAACAAACTTGTGCCAGTTACGTAGAACAAACTTGTGCCAGTTGCGTCAAACAAACTTGTGCCAGTTGCGTCGAACAAACTTGTGCCAGTTGCGTCGAACAAACTTGTGCCAGTTGCGTCAAACAAACTTGTGCCATTTGCGTTGAACAAACTTGTGCCAGTTGTGTCGAACAAACTTATGCCAGTTGCATAGAACAAACTAGTGCCAGTTGCATAGAACAAACTTGTGCCAGTTGCGTAGAACAAACTTGTGCCAGTTGTGTCAAACAAACTTGTGCCAGTTACGTCGAACAAACTTGTGCCAGTTGCATCGAAAAAACTTGTGCCAGTTGCGTCAAACAAACTTGTGCCATTTGCGTTGAACAAACTTGTGCCAGTTGCGTCGAACAAACTTGTGCCAGATATGGCGAACAAACTTGTGCCAGTTGCTTCAAGAAAACTTGTGCCAGTTGCATAGAACAACCTAGTGCCAGTTGAGTCGAACAAACTTGTGCTAGTTGGTAGAACAAACTTGTGCCAGTTGCATCAAACAATCTTATGCCAGTTGCGTAAAACAAACTAGTGCCAGTTGCATAGAACAAACTTGTGCCAGTTGAGTAGAACAAACTTGTGCCAATTGCATCAAACAAACTTGTGCCAGTTGCGTCGAACAAACTTGTGCCAGTTGCGTCGAAGAAACTTGTGCCAGTTGCGTCAAACAAACTTCTGCCAGTTGCGTCAAACAAACTTGTGCCAGTTGCATCGAACAAACTTGTGCCAGTTACGGCGAACAAACTTGTGCCACTTGCGTCGAGAAAAATTGTGCCAGTTGCGTCAAATAAACTTGTGCCAGTTGTGTCAAACAAACTTGTGCTAGTTACGGCGAACCAACTTGCGCCAGTTGCGTCGAGAAAAGTTGTGCCAGTTGCGTCAAATAAACTTGTGCCAGTTGCGTCAAACAAACTTGTGCCAGTTGCGTCAAACAAACTTGTGCCAGTTGCATCAAACAAACTTGTGTCAGTTGCGTCAAACAAACTTGTGCCAGTTGCGTCAAACAAACTTGTGCCAATTGATTCGAAAAAACTTGTGCCAGTTGCGTTGAACAAACTTGTGCCAGTTGCGTCTAACAAACTTGTGCCAGTTGTGTCAAACAAACTGGTGCCAGTTGGTTCGAACAAACTTGTGCCAGTTACGTTAAACAAACTTGTTCCAGTTGCGCTGAACAAACTTGTGTCAGTTGCGTCAAACAAACTTGTGCCAGTTGCGTCAAACAAACTTGCGCCAGTTCCGTCGAACAAACTTGTGCCAGTTGCTTAGAACAAACTTGTGCCAGTTGTGTCAAACAAACTTGTGCCAGTTGCATCAAACATACTTGTGCCAGTTGTGTCGAACAAACTTATGCCAGTTGGGTAGAACAAACATGTGCCAGTTGTGTCAAACAAATTTGTGCCAGTTGCGTAGAACACACTAGTGCCAGTTGCATAGAACAAACTTGTTTCACATGCGTAGAACAAACATTTGCCATTTGCGTAGAAGAAACTTGTGCCAGTTGTGTCAAACAAACCTGTGCCAGTTGTTTACAACAAACTAGTAAGAGTTGCGTAGAACAAACTTGTGCCAGTTGTGTCAAACAAACCTGTGCCAGTTTGTACAACAAACTAGTAAGAGTTGCGTAGAACAAACTTGTGCCAGTTGTGTCGAACAAACTTGTGCCAGTTGCGTAGAACAAACTTGTACCAGTTGCGTCAAACAAACTTATGCCAGTTGCATAGAACAAACTAGTGCCAGTTGCATAGAACAAACTTGTCCCAGTTGCGTAGAACAAACTTGTGCCAGTTGCGTCAAACAAACTTGTGCCAGTTGCGTCGAACAAACTTGTGCCAGTTGCGTCGAAGAAACTTGTGCCATTTGCATAGAACAAACTTGTGCCAGTTGCGTCGAACAAACTTGTGCCAGATATGGCGAACAAACTTGTGCCAGTTGCTTCAAGAAAACTTGTGCCAGTTGCATAGAACAACCTTGTGCCAGTTGAGTCGAACAAACTTGTGCTAGTTGGTAGAACAAACTTGTGCCAGTTGCGTCAAACAAACTTATGCCAGTTGCGTAAAACAAACTAGTGCCAGTTGCGTAGAACAAACTTGTGCCAGTTGAGTAGAACAAACTTGTGCCAATTGCATCAAACAAACTTGTGCCAGTTGCGTCGAACAAACTTGTGCCAGTTGCGTCGAAGAAACTTGTGCCAGTTGCGTCAAACAAACTTGTGCCAGTTGCGTCGAACAAACTTGTGCCAATTGCGTCGAACAAACTTGTGCCAGTTACGGCGAACAGACTTGTGCCACTTGCGTCGAGAAAACTTGTGCCAGTTGCGTCAAATAAACTTGTGCCAGTTGTGTCAAACAAACTTGTGCCAGTTACGGCGAACCAACTTGTGCCAGTTGCGTCGAGAAAAGTTGTGCCAGTTGCGTCAAATAAACTTGTGCCAGTTGCGTCAAACAAACTTGTGCCAGTTGCGTCAAACAAACTTGTGCCAGTTGCGTCAAACAAACTTGCGCCAGTTGCGTCAAACATACTTGTGCCAATTGATTCGAAAAAACTTCTGCCAGTTGCGTTGAACAAACTTGTGCCAGTTGCGTCTAACAAACTTGTGCCAGTTGCGTCAAACAAACTTGTGCCAGTTGCGTCGAACAAACTTGTGCCATATATGGCAAACAAACTTGTGCCTCTTGCGTCAAACAAACTTGTGTCGGTTGTGTCAAACAAACTTGTGCCTCTTGCGTCAAACAAACTTGTGCCAGTTGCATCAAACAAACTTGTACCAATTGAGTCAAAAAAACTTGTGCCTGTTACGTCGAACAAACTTGTGCCAGTTGCGTCTAACAAACTTGTGCCAGTTGCGTCGAACAAACTTGTGCCAGTTGCGTCAAACAAACTTGTGCCAGTTGCGTAGAACAAACTTGTGCCAGTTGCGTAGAAGAAAATTGTGCCAGTTGCGTCAAACAAACTTCTGCCAGTTGCGTCAAACAAACTTGTGCCAGTTGCGTTAAACAAACTTGTGCCAGTTGCATCGAACAAACTTGTGCCAGTTGCGTCGAAAAAACTTGCGCCAGTTGCGTCGAACAAACTTGTGCCAGTTACGTTGAACAAACTTCTGCCAATTGTGTCAAACAAACTTGTGTTAGTTGCGTAGAACAAACTTGTGCCAGTTGCGTCGAACAAACTTGTGTCAGTTGGGTAGAACAAATTTGTGCCAGTTGCGTGAAACAAACTTGTGCCAGTTGCGTAGAACAAACTAGTGCCAGTTGCATAGAACAAACTTGTGCCAGATGCGTAGAACAAACTTGTGCCAGTTGCGTAGAACAAACTTGTGCCAGTTGCATAGAACAAACTTGTGCCAGTTATGTAGAACAAACTTGTGCCATTTGCGTCAAACAAACTTGTGCCAGTTGCGTCGAACAAACTTGTGCCAGTTACAGCCAACAAATTTGTGCCAGTTTCGTCGAGAAAACTGGTGCCAGTTGCGTCAAATAAACTTGTGCTAGTTGCGTCAAACAAACTTGTGCCAGTTGCGTCAAACAAACTTGTACCAGTTGCATCAAACAAACTTGTTCCAGTTGCGTCAAACAAACTTGTTCCAGTTGCATCAAACAAATTTGTGCCAATTGAGTCGAAAAAACTTGTGCCAGTTGCGTCGAACAAACTTGTGCCAGTTGCGTAAAAAAAACTTGGGCCAGTTTCGTCGAACAAACTTGTGCCAGTTGCGTCGAACAAACTTGTGCCAGTTGCGTAGAACAAACTTGTGCCAGTTGCGTAGAACAACCTTGTGCCAGTTGCGTCGAACAAACTTGTGCTAGTTTGTATAACAAACTTGTGCCAGTTGCGTCAAACAAACTTATGCCAGTTCCGTAAAACAAACTAGTGCCAGTTGCATAGAACAAACTTGTTCCAGTTGAGTAGAACAAACTTGTGCCAATTGCGTCAAACAAACTTGTGCCAGTTCGTCGAACAAACTTGTGCCATTTGCGTCGAAGAAATTTGTGCCAGTTGCGTCACACAAACTTGTGCCAGTTATGTCGAACAAACTTGTGCCAGTTGCGTCGAACAAACTTGTGCCAGTTACGGCGAACCAACTTGTGCCACTTGCGTCGAGAAAAGTTGTGCCAGTTGCGTCAAATAAACTTGTGCCAGTTGCGTCAAACAAACTTGTGCCAGTTACGGCGAACAAACTTGTGCCAGTTGCGTCGAGAAAAGTTGTGCCAGTTGCGTCAAATAAACTTGTGCCAGTTGCGTCAAACAAACTTGTGCCTCTTGCGTCAAACAAACTTGTGCCAGTTGCGTCAAACAAACTTCTGCCAGTTGCGTCAAACAAACTTGTGCCAATTGATTAAAAAAAACTTGTGCCAGTTGCGTTGAACAAACTTGTGCCAGTTGCGTCTAAGAAACTTGTGCCAGTTGCGTCAAACAAACTTGTGCCAGTTGCGTCGAACAAACTTGTGCCAGTTGCATCAAACACACTAGTGCCAGTTGCATAGCACAAACTTGTGCCAGTTGCGTCAAACAAACTTGTGCCAGTTGCGTAGAACAAACTTGTACATGTTGCGTAGAACAACCTTGGGCCCTTTGCGTCAAACAAACTTGTGCCAGTTGTGTCAAACAAACTGGTGCCAGTTGGTTCGAACAAACTTGTGCCAGTTACGTTAAACAAACTTGTTCCAGTTGCGTTGAACAAAATTGTGTCAGTTGCGTCAAACAAACTTGTGCCAGTTGCGTCGAACAAACTTGCGCCAGTTCCGTCGAACAAACTTGTGCCAGTTGCTTAGAACAAACTTGTGCCAGTTGTGTCAAACAAACTTGTGCCAGTTGCATCAAACATACTTGTGCCAGTTGCGTCGAACAAACTTGTGCCAGTTGGGTAGAACAAACATGTGCCAGTTGTGTCAAACAAATTTGTGCCGGTTGCGTAGAACACACTAGTGCCAGTTGCATAGAACAAACTTTTGCCACATGCGTAGAACAAACATTTGCCATTTGCGTAGAACAAACTTGTGCCAGTTGTGTCAAACAAACCTGTGCCAGTTGTGTACAACAAACTAGTAAGAGTTGCGTAGAACAAACTTGTGCCAGTTGTGTCAAACAAACCTGTGCCAGTTTGTACAACAAACTAGTAAGAGTTGCGTAGAACAAACTTGTGCCAGTAGTGTCGAACAAACTTGTGCCAGTTGCGTAGAACAAACTTGTACCAGTTGCGTCAAACAAACTTATGCCAGTTGCATAGAACAAACTAGTGCCAGTTGCATAGAACAAACTTGTGCCAGTTGCATAGAACAAACTTGTGCCAGTTGCGTCAAACAAACTTGTGCCAGTTGCGTCAAACAAACTTGTGCCAATTGCGTCGAAGAAACTTGTGACAGTTGCGTCAAACAAACTTGTGCCATTTGCGTTGAACAAACTTGTGCCAGTTGCGTCGAACAAACTTGTGCCAGTTGCGTCAAACAAACTTGTGCCTCTTGCGTCAAACAAACTTGTGCCAGTTGTGTAAAAAAAAACTTGTGCCAGTTGCGTCAAACAAACTTGTGCCAGTTGCGTGAAACAAACTTGTGCCTCTTGCGTCAAACAAACTTGTGCCAGTTGCGTCAAACAAACTTGTGCCAGTTGCGTCGAACAAACTTGCGCCAGTTCCGTCGAACAAACTTGTGCCAGTTTCTTAGAACAAACTTGTGCCTGTTGTGTCAAACAAACTTGTGCCAGTTGCATCAAACAAACTTGTGCCAGTTGCATCGAACAAACTTGTGCCAGTTGGGTAGAACAAACATGTGCCAGTTGTGTCAAACAAATTTGTGCCAGTTGCGTAGAACACACTAGTGCCAGTTGCATAGAACAAACTTGTGCCACATGCGTAGAACAAACATTTTCCATTTGCGTAGAACAAACTTATGCCAGTTGTGTCAAACAAACCTGTGCCAGTTGTGTACAACAAACTAGTAAGAGTTGCGTAGAACAAACTTGTGCCAGTTGTGTCGAACAAACTTGTGCCAGTTGCGTAGAACAAACTTGTTCCAGTTGCGTCAAACAAACTTATGCCAGTTGCATAGAACAAACTAGTGCCAGTTGCATAGAACAAACTTGTCCCAGTTGCGTAGAACAAACTTGTGCCAGTTGCGTCAAACAAACTTGTGCCAGTTGCGTTAAACAAACTTGTGCCAGTTGCGTTAAACAAACTTGTGACAGTTGCATCGAACAAACTTTTGCCAGTTGCGTCGAACAAACTTGTGCCAGTTGCGTCGAAAAAACTTGCGCCAGTTGCGTCGAACAAACTTGTGCCAGTCGCGTTGAACAAACTTCTGCCAGTTGTGTCAAACAAACTTGTGTCAGTTACGTAGAACAAACTTGTGCCAGTTGCGTCGAACAAACTTGTGTCAGTTGCGTAGAACAAATTTGTGCAAGTTGCGTAGAAGAACCTTGTGCCAGTTGCGTCAAACAAACTTGTGCAAGTTGCGTCAAACGAACTTGTGCCAGTTGCGTTAAACAAACTTGTGACAGTTGCATCGAACAAACTTTTGCCAGTTGCGTCGAACAAACTTGTGCCAGTTGCGTCGAAAAAACTTGCGCCAGTTGCGTCGAACAAACTTGTGCCAGTCGCGTTGAACAAACTTCTGCCAGTTGTGTCAAACAAACTTGTGTCAGTTACGTAGAACAAACTTGTGCCAGTTGCGTCGAACAAACTTGTGTCAGTTGGGTAGAACAAATTTGTGCCAGTTGCGTCAAACAAACTTGTGCCAGTTGCGTAGAACAAACTAGTGCCCGTTGCATAGATCAAACTTGTGCCAGATGCGTAGAACAAACTTGTGCCAGTTGCGTAGAACAAACTTGTGCCAGTTGCATAGAACAAACTTGTGCCAGTTATGTAGAACAAACTTGTGCCATTTGCGTGAAACAAACTTGTGCCAGTTGCGTCGAACAAACTTGTGCCAGTTGCGTCAAACAAACTTGTGCCAGTTGCGTTAACCAAACTTGTGCCAGTTGCGTTAAACAAACTTGTGACAGTTGCATCGAACAAACTTTTGCCAGTTGCGTCGAACAAACTTGTGCCAGTTGCGTCGAAAAAAATTGCGCCAGTTGCGTCGAACAAACTTGTGCCAGTCGCGTTGAACAAACTTCTGCCAGTTGTGTCAAACAAACTTGTGTCAGTTACGTAGAACAAACTTGTGCCAGTTGCGTCGAACAAACTTGTGTCAGTTGCGTAGAACAAATTTGTGCAAGTTGCGTAGAAGAACCTTGTGCCAGTTGCGTCAAACAAACTTGTGCAAGTTGCGTCAAACGAACTTGTGCCAGTTGCGTTAAACAAACTTGTGACAGTTGCATCGAACAAACTTTTGCCAGTTGCGTCGAACTAACTTGTGCCAGTTGCGTCGAAAAAACTTGCGCCAGTTGCGTCGAACAAACTTGTGCCAGTCGCGTTGAACAAACTTCTGCCAGTTGTGTCAAACAAACTTGTGTCAGTTACGTAGAACAAACTTGTGCCAGTTGCGTCGAACAAACTTGTGTCAGTTGGGCAGAACAAATTTGTGCCAGTTGCGTCAAACAAACTTGTGCCAGTTGCGTAGAACAAACTAGTGCCTGTTGCATAGATCAAACTTGTGCCAGATGCGTAGAACAAACTTGTGCCAGTTGCGTAGAACAAACTTGTGCCAGTTGCATAGAACAAACTTGTGCCAGTTATGTAGAACAAACTTGTGCCATTTGCGTGAAACAAACTTGTGCCAGTTGCGTCGAACAAACTTGTGCCAGTTACGGCGAACAAACTTGTGCCAGTTTCGTCGAGAAAACTTGTGCCAGTTGCGTCAAATAAACTTGTGCCAGTTGCGTCAAACAAACTTGTGCCAGGTGCGTCAAACAATCTTGTGCCAGTTGCGTCAAACAAACTTGTTCCAGTTGCGTCAAACAAACTTGTGCCAATTGAGTCGAAAAAACTTGTGCCAGTTGCGTCGAACAAACTTGTGCCAGTTGCGTCTAACAAACTTGTGCCAGTTGCGTCAAAAAAACTTGGGCCAGTTTCGTCGAACAAACTTGTGTCAGTGGCATCCAACAAACTTGTGCCAGTTGCGTAGAACAAACTTGTGCTAGTTGCATCAAACAAACTTGTGCCAGTTGCGTAGAACAAACTTGTGCCAGTTGCGTAGAACAACCTTGTGCCAGTTGCATCGAACAAACTTGTGCTACTTTGTAGAACAAACTTGTGCCAGTTGCGTCAAACAAACTTATGCCAGTTGCGTAAAACAAACTAGTGCCAGTTGCATCGAACAAACTTGTTCCAGTTGAGTAGAACAATGTTCTGCCAATTGCGTCAAACATCCTTGTGCCAGTTCGTCGAACAAACTTGTGCCAGTTGCGTCGAAGAAACTTGTGCCCGTTGCGTCAAACAATCTTGTGCCAGTTGCGTCGAACAAACTTGTGCCAGTTGCGTCGAACAAACTTGTGCCAGATACGGCGAACCAACTTGTGCCACTTGCGTCGAGAAAACTTGTGCCAGTTGCGTCAAATAAACTTGAGCCAGTTGCGTCAAACAAACTTGTGCCAGTTACGGCGAACAAACTTGTGCCAGTTGCGTCGAGAAAAGTTGTGCCAGTTGCGTCAAATAAACTTGTGGCAGTTGCGTCAAACAAACTTGTGCCAGTTGCGTCAAACAAACTTGTGCCAGTTGCGTCAAACAAACTTGTGCCAGTTGCGTCAAAAAAACTTGTGCCAATTGATTAAAAAAAACTTGTGCCAGTTGCGTTGAACAAACTTTTGCCAGTTGCGTCTAACAAATTTGTGCCAGTTGCGTCAAACAAACTTGTGCCAGTTGCGTCGAACAAAGTCGTGCCAGTTGCATCGAACACACTTATGCCAGTTGCATAGAACAAACTTGTGCCAGTTGCGTGAAACAAACTTGTGCCAGTTGCGTAGAACAAACTTGTACATGTTGCGTAGAACAACCTTGTGCCAGTTGCGTCAAACAAACTTGTGCCAGTTGTGTCAAACAAACTTGTGCCAGTTGGGTCGAACAAACTTGTGCCAGTTACGTTAAACAAACTTGTTCCAGTTGCGTCGAACAAACTTGTGCCAGTTGCGTCAAACAAACTTGTGCCAGTTGCGTCGAACAAACTTGCGCCAGTTCCGTCGAACAAACTTGTGCCAGTTTCTTAGAACAAACTTGTGCCTGTTGTGTCAAACAAACTTGTGCCAGTTGCATCAAACAAACTTGTGCCAGTTGCATCGAACAAACTTGTGCCAGTTGGGTAGAACAAACATGTGCCAGTTGTGTCAAACAAATTTGTGCCAGTTGCGTAGAACACACTAGTGCCAGTTGCATAGAACAAACTTGTGCCACATGCGTAGAACAAACATTTTCCATTTGCGTAGAACAAACTTATGCCAGTTGTGTCAAACAAACCTGTGTCAGTTGTGTACAACAAACTAGTAAGAGTTGCGTAGAACAAACTTGTGCCAGTTGTGTCGAACAAACTTGTGCCAGTTGCGTAGAACAAACTTGTTCCAGTTGCGTCAAACAAACTTATGCCAGTTGCATAGAACAAACTAGTGCCAGTTGCATAGAACAAACTTGTGCCAGTTGCGTAGAACAAACTTGTTCCAGTTGCGTCAAACAAACTTATGCCAGTTGCATAGAACAAACTTATGCCAGTTGCAAAGAACAAACTTGTGCCAGTTGCGTAGAACAAACTTGTCCCAGTTGCGTAGAACAAACTTGTGCCAGTTGCATCAAACAAACTTGTGCCAGTTGCGTCGAAGAAACTTGTGCCAGTTGCGTCGAAGAAATTGTGCCAGTTGCGTCTAACAAACTTGTGCCATATACGTCGAACAAACTTGTGCCAGTTGCGTCGAACAAACTTGTGCCAGATATGGCGAACAAACTTGTGCCAGTTGCTTCGAGAAAACTTGTTCCAGTTGCGTAAAAAAAAAC
The DNA here is from genome assembly GCA_039081455.1 of Macrobrachium rosenbergii. NCBI lineage: Eukaryota > Metazoa > Arthropoda > Malacostraca > Decapoda > Palaemonidae > Macrobrachium > Macrobrachium rosenbergii. The sequence goes on along the minus strand of JANJGK010000135.1, from coordinate 442,996 downwards.
TTGTGCCAGTTGCGTCAAACAAACTTGTGCCAGTTGCGTCAAACAAACTTGTGCCTCTTGCGTCAAACAAACTTGTGCCAGTTGGGTCAAACAAACTTGTACCAATTGAGTCGAAAAAACTTGTGCCTGTTACGTCGAACAAACTTGTGCCAGTTGCGTCTAACAAACTTGTGCCAGTTGCGTCAAACAAACTTGTGCCAGTTGCGTCAAACAAACTTGTGCCAGTTGCGTCAAACAAACTTGTGCCAGTTGCGTAGAACAAACTTGTGCCAGTTGCGTCAAACAAACTTGTGCCAGTTGCGTCAAACGAACTTGTGCCAGTTGCGTCAAACGAACTTGTGCCAGTTGCGTCAAACAAACTTGTGCCAGTTGCATAGAACAAACTTGTGCCAGTTGAGTCAAACAAACATGTGCCAGTTGGGTCGAACAAACTTGTGCAAGTTGCGTTAAACAAACTTGTGCCAGTTGCATCGAAAAAACTTTTGCCAGTTGCGTCGAACAAATTTGTGCCAGTTGCGTCGAACAAACTTGTGCCAGTTACGTCAAACAAACTTGTGCCAGTTGCGTTGAACAAACTTCTGCTAGTTGTGTCAAACAAACTTGTGTCAGTTGCGTAGAACAAACTTGTGCCAGTTGCGTCGAACAAACTTGTGTCAGTTGGGTAGAACAAACTTGTGCCAGTTGCATCAAACAAACATGTCCCAGTTGCGTAGAAAAAACTAGTGCCAGTTGCATAGAACAAACTTGTGCCAGTTGCGTCAAACGAACTTGTGCCAGTTGCGTCAACCAAACTTGTGCCAGTTGCATAGAACAAACTTGTGCCAGTTGAGTCAAACAAACTTGTGCCAGTTGGGTCGAACAAACTTGTGCAAGTAGCGTTAAACAAACTTCTGCCAGTTGCATCGAAAAAACTTTTGCCAGTTGCGTCGAACAAACTTGTGCTAGTTGCGTCGAACAAACTTGTGCCAGTTACGTCAAACAAACTTGTGCCAGTTGCGTTGAACAAACTTCTGCCAGTTGTGTCAAACAAACTTGTGTCAGTTGCGTAGAACAAACTTGTGCCAGTTGCGTCGAACAAACTTGTGTCAGTTGGGTAGAACAAACTTGTGCCAGTTGCATCAAACAAACATGTCCCAGTTGCGTAGAAAAAACTAGTGCCAGATGCGTAGAACAAACTTGTGCCAGTTGCATAGAACAAACTTGTGCCAGTTATGTAGAACAAACTTGTGCCAGTTGCGTCGAACAAACTTGTGCCAGTTGCGTCGAACAAACTTGTGCCAGTTACGGCGAACAAACTTGTGCCAGTTTTGTCGAGAAAACTTGTGCCAGTTGCGTCAAATAAACTTGTGCCAGTTGCGTCAAACAAACTTGTGCCAGTTGCGTCAAACAAACTTGTGCCAGTTGCGTCAAAAAAACTTGTTCCAGTTGCGTCAAACAAACTTGTGCCAATTGAGTCAAAAAAACTTGTGCCAGTTGCGTCGAACAAACTTGTGCTAGTTGCGTCTAACAAACTTGTGCCAGTTGCGTCAAAAAAACTTGGGCCAGTTTCGTCAAACAAACATGTGCCAGTGGCATCCAACAAACTTTTGCCAGTTGCGTCGAACAAACTTGTGCCAGTTGCGTCAAACAAACTTGTGCCAGTTGCATAGAACAAACTTGTGCCAGTTGCGTAGAACAACCTTGTGCCAGTTGAGTCAAACAAACTTGTGCTAGTTGGTAGAACAAACTTGTGCCAGTTGCGCCAAACAAACTTATGACAGTTGCGTAAAACAAACTAGTGCCAGTTGCATAGAACAAACTTATGCCAGTTGAGTAGAACAAACTTGTGCCAATTGCATCAAACAAACTTGTGCCAGTTGCGTCGAATGAACTTGTGCCAGTTGCGTCGAAGAAACTTGTGACAGTTGCGTCAAACAAACTTTTGCCAGTTGTGTCGAACAAACTTGTGCCAGTTGCGTCGAACAAACTTGTGCCAGTTACGGCGAACAAACTTGTGCCACTTGCGTCGAGAAAACTTGTGCCAGTTGCGTCAAATAAACTTGTGCCAGTTGCGTCAAACAAACTTGTGCCAGTTACGGCGAACAAACTTGTGCCAGTTGCGTCGAGAAAAGTTGTGCCAGTTGCGTCAAATAAACTTGTGCCAGTTGCGTCAAACAAACTTGTGCCAGTTGCGTCAAACAAACTTGTGCCAGTTGCGTCAAACAAACTTGTGCCAGTTGCGTCAAACAAACTTGTCCCAATTGATTCGAAAAAATTGTGCCAGTAACGTTGAACAAACTTGTGCCAGTTGCGTCTAACAAACTTGTGCCAGTTGCGTCAAACAAACTTGTGCCAGTTACGTCGAACAAACTTGTGCCAGATATGGCGAACAAACTTGTGCCAGTTGCTTCGAGAAAACTTGTGCCAGTTGCGTAAAAAAAAACTTGTGCCAGTTGCATAGAACAAACTTTTGCCAGTTGCGTCAAACATACTTGTGCCTCTTGCGTCAAACAAACTTGTGCCAGTTGCGTCAAACAAACTTGTACCAATTGAGTCGAAAAAACTTGTGCATGTTACGTCGAACAAACTTGTGCCAGTTGCGTCTAACAAACTTGTGCCAGTTGCGTCAAAAAAAACTTGTGCCAGTTGCGTCAAACAAACTTGTGCCAGTTGTGTCAAACAAACTTGTGCCAGTTGCGTCAAACAAACTTGTGCCATTTGCGTAGAAGAACCTTGTGCCAGTTGCGTCAAACGAACTTGTGCCAGTTGCGTCAAACAAACTTTTGCCAGTTGCGTCAAACAAACTTGTGCCAGTTGAGTCAAACAAACTTGTGCCAGTTGGGTGGAACAAACTTGTGCCAGTTGCGTTAAACAAACTTGTGCCAGTTGCATCGAACAAACTTTTGCCAGTTGTGTCGAACAAACTTGTGCCAGTTGCGTAGAACAAACTTGCGCCAGTTACGTCAAACAAACTTGTGCCAGTTGCGTTGAACAAACTTCTGCCAGTTGTGTCAAACAAGCTTGTGTCAGTTGCGTAGAACAAACATTTGCCATTTGCGTAGAACAAACTTATGCCAGTTGTGTCAAACAAACCTGTGCCAGTTGTGTACAACAAACTAGTAAGAGTTGCGTAGAACAAACTTTTGCCAGTTGTGTCGAACAAACTTGTGCCAGTTGCGTAGAACAAACTTGTACCAGTTGCGTCAAACAAACTTATGCCAGTTGCATAGAACAAACTATTGCCAGTTGCATAGAACAAACTTGTCCCAGTTGCATAGAACAAACTTGTGCCAGTTGCGTCAAACAAACTTGTGCCAGTTGTGTCGAACAAACTTGTGCCAGTTGCGTCGAAGAAACTTGTGCAAGTTGCGTCAAACAAACTTGTGCCATTTGCGTTGAACCAACTTGTGCCAGTTGCGTCGAACAAACTTGTGCCAGATATGGCGAACAAACTTGTGCCAGTTGCTTCGAGAAAACTTGTGCTAGTTGCGTAAAAAAAAAACTTCTGCCAGTTGCGTCAAACAAACTTGTGCCAGTTGCGTCAAACAAACTTATGCCAGTTGCGTCAAACAAACTTGTTCCAATTGAGTCGAAAAAACTTGTGCCTGTTACGTCGAACAAACTTGTGCCAGTTGCGTCTAACAAACTTGTGCCAGTTGCTTCAAACAGACTTGTGCCAGTTGCGTCAAACAAACTTGTGCCAGTTGCGTCGAACAAACTTGTGCCAGTTGCATCGAACAAACTTTTGCCAGTTGCGTCGAACAAACTTGTGCCAGTTACGTCAAACAAACTTGTGCCAGTTGCGTAGAAGAACCTTGTGCCAGTTGCGTCAAACGAACTTGTGCCAGTTGCCTCAAACAAACTTGTGCCAGTTGCGTCGAACAAACTTGTGCCAGTTAAGTCAAACAAACTTGTGCCAGTTCCATCGAACAAACTTGTGCCAGTTGCGTTAAACAAATTTGTGCCAGTTGCATCGAACAAACTTTTGCCAGTTGCGTCGAACAAACTTGTGCCAGTTGCGTCGAACAAACTTGCACCAGTTACGTCAAACAAACTTGTGCCAGTTGCGTTCAACAATCTTCTGCCAGTTATGTCAAACAAACTTGTGTCAGTTGCGTAGAACAAACTTGTGCCAGTTGCGTCAAACAAACTTGTGTCAGTTGTGTAGAACAAACTTGTGCCAGTTGCATAGAACAAACATGTCCCAGTTGCGTAGAACAAACTAGTGCCAGTTGCATAGAACAAACTTGTGCCAGATGCGTAGAACAAACTTGTGCCAGTTGCATAGAACAAACTTGTGCCAGTTGCATAGAACAAACTTGTGCCAGTTATGTAGAACAAACTTGTGCTAGTTGCGTCGAACAAACTTGTGCCAGTTACGGCGAACAAACTTGTGCCAGATTCGTCGAGAAAACTTGTGCCAGTTGCGACAAATAAACTTGTGCCAGTTGCGTCAAACAAACTTGTGCCAGTTGCGTCAAACAAACTTGTGCCAGTTGCGTTAAACAAACTTGTTCCAGTTGCGTCAAACAAACTTGTGCCAATTGAGTCGAAAAAACTTGTGTCAGTTGCGTCGAACAAACTTGTGCCAGTTGCATCTAACAAACTTGTGCCAGTTGCGTCAAAAAAACTTGTGCCAGTTTCGTCAAACAAACTTGTGCCAGTGGCATCCAACAAACTTGTGCCAGTTGCGTCGAACAAACTTGTGCCAGTTGCATCACACAAACTTGTGCCAGTTGCGTAGAACAAACTTGTGACAGTTGCGTAGAACAACCTTGTGCCAGTTGAGTCGAACAAACTTGTGCTAGTTGATAGAACTAACTTGTGCCAATTGCTTCAAACAAACTTATGCAAGTTGCGTAAAACAAACTAGTGCCAGTTGCATAGAACAAACTTGTGCCAGTTGAGTAGAACAAACTTGTGCCAATTGCATCAAACAAACTTGTGCCAGTTGCGTCGAACAAACTTGTGCCAGTTGCGTTGAACAAACTTGTGCCAGTTGCGTCGAACAAACTTGTGCCAGTTGCGTCGAACAAACTTGTGCCAGTTGCGTCGAACAAACTTGTGCCAGTTACGGCGAACAAACTTGTGCCAGTTGCGTCGAGAAAACTTGTGCCAGTTGCGTCAAATAAACTTGTGCCAGTTGCGTCAAACAAACTTGTGCCAGTTGCGTCAAACAAACTTGTGCCAGTTGCGTCAAACAAACATGTGCCAGTTGCGTCAAACAAACTTGTGCCAATTGATCCGAAAAAACTTGTGCCAGTTGCGTTGAACAAACTTGTGACAGTTGCGTCTAACAAACATGTGCCAGTTGCGTCAAACATATTGTGCCCGTTGCGTCGAACAAACTTGTGCCAGATATGGCGAACAAACTTGTGCCAGTTGCTTCGAGAAAACTTGTGTCAGTTGCGTAAAAAAAACTTGTGCCAGTTGCGTCAAAAAAACTTGTGCCAGTTGCGTCAAACAAACTTGTGCCTCTTGCGTCAAACAAACTTGTGCCAGTTGCGTCAAACAAACTTGTACCAAATGAGTCGAAAAAACTTGTGCCTGTTACGTCGAACAAACTTGTGCCAGTTGTGTCTAACAAACTTGTGCCAGTTGCATAAAAAAAAAACTTGTGCCAGTTGCGTCAAACAAACTTGTGCCAGTTGCGTCAAACAAACTTGTACCAATTGATTCGAAAAAACTTGTGCCTGTTACGTCGAACAAACTTGTACCAGTTGCGTCTAACAAACTTGTGCCAGTTGCGTCAAACAGACTTGTGCCAGTTACGTCAAACAAACTTGTGCCAGTTGCGTCAAACAAACTTGTGCCAGTTGCGTAGAACAAACATGTGCTAGTTGCGTCAAACGAACTTGTGCCAGTTGCATAGAAGAACCTTGTGCCAGTTGCGTCAAACGAACTTGAGCCAGTTGCGTCAAACAAACTTGTGCCAGTTGCATCGAACAAACTTATGCCAGTTGAGTCAAACAAACTTGTGCCAGTTGCGTTAAACAAACTTGTGCCAGTTGCATCGAACAAACTTTTGCCAGTTGCATCGAACAAACTTGTGCCAGTTGCGTCGAACAAACTTGCGCCAGTTACGTCAAACAAACTTGTGCCAGTTGCGTTGAACAAACTTCTGCCAGTTGTGTCAAACAAACTTGTGTCAGTTACGTAGAACAAACTTGTGCCAGTTGCGTCGAACAAACTTGTGTCAGTTCTGTAGAACAAACTTGTGCCAGTTGCATCAAACAAACATGTCCCAGTTGCGTAGAACAAACTAGTGCCAGTTGCATAGAACAAACTTGTGCCAGATGCGTAGAACAAACTTGTGCCAGTTGTGTAGAACAAACTTGTGCCAGTTGCGTCGAATAAACTTGTGCCAGTTATGTAGAACAAACTTGTGCCAGTTGCGTCGAACAAACTTGTGCCAGTTGCGTCGAACAAACTTATGCCAGTTACGGCGAACAAACTTGTGCCAGTTTCGTCGAGAAAACTTGTGCCAGTTGCGTCAAATAAACTTGTGCCAGTTGCGTCAAACAAACTTGTGCCAGTTGCGTCAAACAAACTTTTGTCAGTTGCGTCAAACAAACTTGTTCCTGTTGCGTCAAACAAACTTGTGCCAATTGAGTCGAAAAAACTTGTGCCAGTTGCGTCGAACAAACTTGTGCCAGTTGCGTCTAACAAACTTGTGCCAGTTGCGTCAAAAAAACTTGGGCCAGTTTCGTCAAACAAACTTGTGCCAGTGGCATCCAACAAACTTGTGCCAGTTGCGTCGAACAAACTTGTGCCAGTTGCGTCAAACAAACTTGTGCCAGTTGCGTAGTACAAACTTGTGCCAGTTGCGTAGTACAAACTTGTGCCAGTTGAGTCGAACAAACTTGTGCTAGTTGGTAGAACAAACTTGTACCAGTTGCGACAAACAAACTTATGCCAGTTGCATCGAACAAACTTGTGCCAGTTGCATAGAACAAACTTGTGCCAGTTGAGTAGAACAAACTTGTGCCAATCGCATCAAACAAACTTGTGCCAGTTGCGTCGAACAAACTTGTGCCAGTTGCGTCGAAGAAACTTGTGCCAGTTGCGTCAAACAAACTTGTGCCAGTTGCGTCGAATAAACTTGTGCCAGTTGCGTCGAACAAACTTGTGCCAGTTACGGCGAACAAACTTGTGCCACTTGCGTTGAGAAAACTTGTGCCAGTTGCGTCAAATAAACTTGTGCCAGTTGCGTCAAACAAACGTGTGCCAGTTACGGCGAACCAACTTGTGCCAGTTGCGTCGAGAAAAGTTGTGCCAGTTGCGTCAAATAAACTTGTGCATGTTGCGTCAAACAAACTTGTGCCAGTTGCGTCAAACAAACTTGTGCCAGTTGCGTCACACAAACTTGTGCCAATTGATCCGAAAAAACTTGTGCCAGTTGCGTTGAACAAACTTGTGCCAGTTGCGTTGAACAAACTTGTGCCAGTTGCGTCGAACAAACTTGTGCCAGTTACGGCGAACAAACTTGTGCCACTTGCGTTGAGAAAACTTGTGCCAGTTGCGTCAAATAAACTTGTGCCAGTTGCGTCAAACAAACTTGTGCCAGTTACGGCGAACCAACTTGTGCCAGTTGCGTCGAGAAAAGTAGTGCCAGTTGCGTCAAATAAACATGTGCATGTTGCGTCAAACAAACTTGTGCCAGTTGCGTCAAACAAACTTGTGCCAGTTGCGTCACACAAACTTGTTCCAATTGATCCGAAAAAACTTGTGCCAGTTGCGTTGAACAAACTTGTGCCAGTTGCGTCAAACAAACTTGTGCCAGTTGCGTCGAACAAACTTGTGCCAGTTACGGCGAACATACTTGTGCCACTTGCGTTGAGAAAACTTGTGCCCTTTGCGTCAAATAAACTTGTGCCAGTTGCGTCAAACAAACTTGTGCCAGTTACGGCGAACCAACTTGTGCCAGATATGGCGAACAAACTTGTGCCACTTGCGTTGAGAAAACTAGTGCCAGTTGCGTCGAACAAACTTGTGCCAGTTACGGCGAACAAACTTGTGCCACTTGCGTTGAGAAAACTTGTGCCAGTTGCGTCAAATAAACTTGTGCCAGTTGCGTCAAACATATTGTGCCCGTTGCGTCGAACAAACTTGTGCCAGATATGGCGAACAAACTTGTGCCAGTTGCTTCGAGAAAACTTGTGTCAGTTGCGTAAAAAAAACTTGTGCCAGTTGCGTAGAAAAAACTTGTGCCAGTTGCGTCAAACAAACTTGTGCCTCTTGCGTCAAACAAACTTGTGCCAGTTGCGTCAAACAAACTTGTACCAAATGAGTAAAAAAAACTTGTGCTTGTTACGTCGAACAAACTTGTGCCAGTTGCGTCTAACAAACTTGTGCCAGTTGCATCAAAAAAAACTTGTGCCAGTTGCGTCAAACAAACTTGTGCCAGTTGCGTCAAACAAACTTGTACCAATTAAGTCGAAAAAACTTGTGCCTGTTACGTCGAACAAACTTGTACCAGTTGCGTCTAACAAACTTGTGCCAGTTGCGTCAAACAGACTTATGCCAGTTACGTCAAACAAACCTGTGCCAGTTGCGTCAAACAAACTTGTGCCAGTTGCGTAGAACAAACATGTGCTAGTTGCGTCAAACAAACCTGTGCCAGTTGCGTAGAAGAACCTTGTGCCAGTTGCGTCAAAAGAACTTGAGCCTGTTGCGTCAAACAAACTTGTGCCAGTTGCATCGAACAAACTTATGCCAGTTGTGTCAAACAAACTTGTTCCAGTTGGGTCGAACAAACTTGTGCCAGTTGCGTTAGACAAACTTGTGCCAGTTGCATCGAACAAACTTTTGCCAGTTGCATCGAACAAACTTGTGCCAGTTGCGTCGAACAAACTTGCGCCAGTTACGTCAAACAAACTTGTGCCAGTTGCGTTGAACAAACTTCTGCCAGTTGTGTCAAACAAACTTGTGTCAGTCACGTAGAACAAACTTGTGCCAGTTGCGTCGAACAAACTTGTGTCAGTTCTGTAGAACAAACTTGTGCCTGTTGCATCAAACAAACATGTCCCAGTTGCGTAGAACAAACTAGTGCCAGTTGCATAGAACAAACTTGTGCCAGATGCGTAGAACAAACTTGTGCCAGTTGCGTAGAACAAACTTGTGCCAGTTGCATCGAACAAACTTGTGCCAGTTATGTAGAACAAACTTGTGCCAGTTGCGTCGAACAAACTTGTGCCAGATGCGTCGAACAAACTTGTGCCAGTTACGGCGAACTAACTTGTGCCAGTTTCGTCGAGAAAACTTGTGCCAGTTGCGTCAAATAAACTTGTGCCAGTTGCGTCAAACAAACTTGTGCCAGTTGCGTCAAACAAACTTTTGCCAGTTGCGCCAAACAAACTTGTTCCTGTTGCGTCAAACAAACTTGTGCCAATTGAGTCGAAAAAACTTGTGCCAGTTGCGTCGAACAAACTTGTGCCAGTTGCGTCTAACAAACTTGTGCCAGTTGCGTCAAAAAAACGTGGGCCAGTTTCGTCAAACAAACTTGTGCCAGTGGCATCCAACAAACTTGTGCCAGTTGCGTCGAACAAACTTGTGCCAGTTGCGTCAAACAAACTTGTGCCAGTTGCGTAGTACAAACTTGTGCCAGTTGCGTAGAACAACCTTGTGCCAGTTGAGTCGAACAAACTTGTGCTAGTTGGTAGAACAAACTTGTGCCAGTTGCGTCAAACAAACTTATGCCAGTTGCATCGAACAAACTTATGCCAGTTGCATAGAACAAACTTGTGCCAGTTGAGTAGAACAAACTTGTGCCAATTGCATCAAACAAACTTGTGCCAGTTGCGTCGAAGAAACTTGTGCCAGTTGCGTCAAAGAAACTTGTGCCAGTTGCGTCAAACAAACTTGTGCCAGTTGCGTCGAACAAACTTGTGCCAGTTGCGTCGAACAAACTTGTGCCAGTTACGGCGAACAAACTTGTGCCACTTGCGTTGAGGAAACTTGTGCCAGTTGCGTCAAATAAACTTGTGCCAGTTGCGTCAAACAAACTTGTGCCAGTTACGGCGAACCAACTTGTGCCAGTTGCGTCGAGAAAAGTTGTGCCAGTTGCGTCAAATAAACCTGTGCATGTTGATTCAAACAAACTTGTGCCAGTTGCATCAAACAAACTTGTGCCAGTTGCGTCACACAAACTTGTGCCAATTGATCCGAAAAAACTTGTGCCAGTTGCGTTGAACAAACTTGTGCCAGTTGCGTCAAACAAACTTGTGCCAGTTGCGTCGAACAAACTTGTGCCAGTTATGGCGAACAAACTTGTGCCACTTGCGTTGAGAAAACTTGTGCCAGTTGCGTCAAATAAACTTGTGCCAGTTGCGTCAAACAAACTTGTGCCAGTTACGGCGAACCAACTTTTGCCAGTTGCGTCGAGAAAAGTTGTGCCAGTTGCGTCAACTAAACTTGTGCATGTTGCGTCAAACAAACTTGTGCCAGTTGCGTCTAACAAACTTGTGCCAGTTGCGTCACACAAACTTGTGCCAATTGATCCGAAAAAACTTGTGCCAGTTGCGTTGAACAAACTTGTGCCAGTTGCGTCAAACAAACTTGTGCCAGTTGCGTCTAACAAACTTGTGCCAGATATGGCAAACAAACTTGTGCCATTTGCTTTGAGAAAACTTGTGCCAGTCGCATAAAAAAAAACTTGTGCCAGTTGCGTCAAACAAAGTTGTGCCAGTTGCGTCAAACAAACGTGTGCCTCTTGCGTCAAACAAACTTGTGCCAGTTGCATCAAACAAACTTGTGCTAGTTGCGTCAAACAAACTTGTGCCAGTTACGGCGAACAAACTTGTGCCAGTTGCGTCTAGAAAAGTTGTGCCAGTTGCGTCAAATAAACTTGTGCCAGTTGCGTCAAACAAACTTGTGCAAGTTGCGTCAAACAAACTTGTGCCAGTTGCGTCAAACAAACTTGTGCCAATTGATTAAAAAAAACTTGTGCAAGTTGCGATGAACAAACTTGTGCCAGTTGCGTCTAGCAAACTTGTGCCAGTTGCGTCAAACAAACTTGTGCCAGTTGCGTCGAACAAACTTGTGCCAGTTGCATCGAACACACTAGTGCCAGTTGCATAGAACAAACTTGTGCCAGTTGCGTCAAACAAACTTGTGCCAGTTGCGTAGAACAAACTTGTACATATTGCGTAGAACAAATTTGTGCCAGTTGCGTCAAACAAACTTGGGCCAGTTGTGTCAAACAAACTTGTGCCAGTTGGGTCGAACAAACTTGTGCCAGTTACGTTAAACAAACTTGTTCCAGTTGTGTCGAACAAACTTGTGCCAGTTCCGTCAAACAAACTTGTGCTAGTTGTGACAAACAAACTTGTGCCAGTTGCATCAAACAAACTTGTGCCAGATACGTCGAACAAACTTTTGCCAGTTGGGTAGAACAAACATGTGCCAGTTGTGTCAAACAAATTTGTGCCAGTTGCGTAGAACACACTAGTGCCAGTTGCATAGAACAAACTTGTGCCACATGCGTAGAACAAACATTTGCCATTTGCGTAGAACAAACTTGTGCCAGTTGTGTCAAACTAACCTGTGCCAGTTGTGTACAACAAACTAGTAAGAGTTGCGTAGAACAAACTTGTGCCAGTTGTGTCGAACAAACTTGTGCCAGTTGCGTAGAACAAACTTGTACCAGTTGCGTCAAACAAACTTATGCCAGTTGAATAGAACAAACTAGTGCCAGTTGCATAGAACAAACTTGTGCCAGTTGCGTAGAACAAACTTGTGCCAGTTGCGTCAAACAAACTTGTGCCAGTTGCGTCGAACAAACTTGTGCCAGTTGCGTCGAAAAAACTAGTGACAGTTGCGTCAAACAAACTTGTGCCATTTGCGTTGAACAAACTTGTGCCAGTTGCTTCGAACAAACTTGTGCCAGATATAGCGAACAAACTTGTGCCAGTTGCTTCGAAAAAACTTGTGCCAGTTGCGTAAAAAAAAAAACTTGTGCCAGTTGCGTCAAACAACCTTGTGCCAGTTGGGTCAAACAAACTTGTGCCTCTTGCGTCAAACAAACTTGTGCCAGTTGCATCAAACAAACTTGTACCAATTGAGACGAAAAAACTTGTGCCTGTTACGTCGAACAAACTTGAGCCAGTTGCGTCTAACAAACTTGTGACAGGTGCGTCAACCAAACTTGAGCCAGTTGCGTCAAACAAACTTGTGCCAGTTGCGTAGAACAAACTTGTGCCCATTTCGTCAAACAAACTTGTGCCACTTGCGCAGAAGAACCTTGTGCCAGTTGCCTCAAACGAACTTGTGCCATTTGCGTCAAACAAACTTGTGCCAGTTGCGTCGAACAAACTTGTGCCAGTTGAGTCAAACAAACTTGTGCCAGTTGGGTCTAACAAACTTGTGTCAGTTGCGTTAAACAAACTTGTGCCAGTTGCATCAAACAAACTTGTGCCAATTGATTCGAAAAAACTTGTGCCAGTTGCGTTGAAGAAACTTGTGCCAGTTGCATCTAACAAACTTGTGCCAGTTGCGTCAAACAAACTTGTGCCAGTTGCGTCGAACAAACTTGTGCCAGATATGGCGAACAAACTTGTGCCAGTTGCTTCGAGAAAACTTGTGCCAGTTGCGTAAAAAAAAAACTTGTGCCAGTTGCGTCAAACAAACTTGTGCCAGTTGCGTCAAACAAACTTGTGCCTCTTGCGTCAAACAAACTTGTGCCAGTTGCATCAAACAAACTTGTACCAATTGAGTCGAAAAAACTTGTGCCTGTTACGTCGAACAAACTTGTGCCAGTTGCGTCTAACAAACTTGTGCCAGTTGCGTCAAAAAAAACTTGTGCCAGTTGCGTTAAACAAACTTGTGCCAGCTGCGTCAAACAAACTTGTGCCAGTTGCGTAGAACAAACTTGTGCCACTTGCGTCAAAAAAACTTGTGCCAGTTGCGTAGAAGAACCTTGTGCCAGTTGCGTCAAACGAACTTGTGCCAGTTGCGTCAAACAAACTTTTGCCAGTTGCGTCAAACAAACTTGTGCCAGTTGAGTCAAACAAACTTGTGCCAGTTGGGTCGAACAAACTTGTGCCAGTTGCGTTAAACAAACTTGTGGCAGTTGCATCAAACAAACTTTTGGCAGTTGCGTCGAACAAACTTGTGCCAGTTGCGTCGAACAAACTTGCGCCAGTTACGTCAAACAAACTTGTGCCAGTTGCGTTGAACAAACTTCTGCCAGTTGTGTCAAACAAACTTGTGTCAGTTGCGTAGAACAAACATTTGCCATTTGCGTAGAACAAACTTGTGCCAGTTGTGTCAAACAAACCTGTGCCAGTTGTGTACAACAAACTAGTAAGAGTTGCGTAGACCAAACTTGTGCCAGTTGTACCGAACAAACTTGTGCCAGTTGCGTAGAACAAACTTGTACCAGTTGTGTCAAACAAACTTATGCCAGTTGCATAGAACAAACTAGTGCCAGTTGCATTGAGCAAACTCGTCCCAGTTGCGTAGAACAAACTTGTGCCAGTTGCGCCAAACAAAATTGTGCCAGTTGCGTCGAACAAACTTGTGCCAGTTGCGTCGAAGACACTTGTGCCAGTTGCTTCAAACAAACTTGTGCCATTTGCGTCGAACAAACTTGTGCCAGTTGCGAAGAACAAACTAGTGCAAGTTGCATAGAACAAACTTGTGCCAGTTATGTAGAACAAACTTGTGCCAGTTGCGTCGAACAAACTTGTGCCAGTTACGGCGAACAAACTTGTGCCAGTTTCGTCGAGAAAACTTGTGCCAGTTGTGTCAAATAAACTTGTGCCAGTTGCGTCAAACAAACTTGTGCCAGTTGCGTCAAACAAACTTGTGCCAGTTGCGTCAAACAAACTTGTTCTAGTTGCGTAGAACAAACTTGTGCCAGTTGCGTAGAACAACCTTGTGCCAGTTGAGTCGAACAAACTTGTGCTAGTTGGTAGAACAAACTTGTGCCAGTTGCGTCAAACAAACTTATGCCAGTTGTGTAAAACAAACTAGTGCCAGTTGCATAAAACAAACTTGTGCCAGTTGAGTAGAACAAACTTGTGCCAATTGCATCAAACAAACTTGTGCCAGTTGCGTCGAAGAAACTTGTGCCAGTTGCGTCGAAGAAACTTGTGCCAGTTGCGTCAAACAAACTTGTGCCAGTTGCGTCGAACAAACTTGTGCCAGTTGCGTCGAACAAACTTGTGCCAGTTACGGCGAACAAACTTGTGCCACTTGCGGCGAGAAAACTTGTGCCAGTTGCATCAAATAAACTTGTGCCAGTTGCGTCAAACAAACTTGTGCCAGTTACGGCGAACAAACTTGTGCCAGCTGCGTCGAGAAAAGTCGTGCCAGTTGCGTCAAATAAACTTGTGCCAGTTGCGTCAAACAAACTTGTGCCAGTTGCGTCAAACAAACTTGTGACAGTTGCGTCAAACAAACTTGTGCCAGTTGCATCAAACAAACTTGTGCCAATTGATTCGAAAAAACTTGTGCCAGTTGCGTTGAAGAAACTTGTGCCAGTTGCATCTAACAAACTTGTGCCAGTTGCGTCAAACAAACTTGTGCCAGTTGCGTCGAACAAACTTGTGCCAGATATGGCGAACAAACTTGTGCCAGTTGCTTCGAGAAAACTTGTGCCAGTTGCGTAAAAAAAAAACTTGTGCCAGTTGCGTCAAACAAACTTGTGCCAGTTGCGTCAAACAAACTTGTGCCTCTTGCGTCAAACAAACTTGTGCCAGTTGCATCAAACAAACTTGTACCAATTGAGTCGAAAAAACTTGTGCCTGTTACGTCGAACAAACTTGTGCCAGTTGCGTCTAACAAACTTGTGCCAGTTGCGTCAAAAAAAACTTGTGCCAGTTGCGTTAAACAAACTTGTGCCAGCTGCGTCAACCAAACTTGTGCCAGTTGCGTAGAACAAACTTGTGCCACTTGCGTCAAAAAAACTTGTGCCAGTTGCGTAGAAGAACCTTGTGCCAGTTGCGTCAAACGAACTTGTGCCAGTTGCGTCAAACAAACTTTTGCCAGTTGCGTCAAACAAACTTGTGCCAGTTGAGTCAAACAAACTTGTGCCAGTTGGGTCGAACAAACTTGTGCCAGTTGCGTTAAACAAACTTGTGGCAGTTGCATCAAACAAACTTTTGCCAGTTGCGTCGAACAAACTTGTGCCAGTTGCGTCAAAAAAAACTTGTGCCAGTTGCGTCAAACAAACTTGTGCCAGTTGTGTCAAACAAACTTGTGCCAGTTGCGTCAAACAAACTTGTGCCATTTGCGTAGAAGAACCTTGTGCCAGTTGCGTCAAACGAACTTGTGCCAGTTGCGTCAAACAAACTTTTGCCAGTTGCGTCAAACAAACTTGTGCCAGTTGAGTCAAACAAACTTGTGCCAGTTGGGTGGAACAAACTTGTGCCAGTTGCGTTAAACAAACTTGTGCCAGTTGCATCGAACAAACTTTTGCCAGTTGTGTCGAACAAACTTGTGCCAGTTGCGTAGAACAAACTTGCGCCAGTTACGTCAAACAAACTTGTGCCAGTTGCGTTGAACAAACTTCTGCCAGTTGTGTCAAACAAGCTTGTGTCAGTTGCGTAGAACAAACATTTGCCATTTGCGTAGAACAAACTTATGCCAGTTGTGTCAAACAAACCTGTGCCAGTTGTGTACAACAAACTAGTAAGAGTTGCGTAGAACAAACTTTTGCCAGTTGTGTCGAACAAACTTGTGCCAGTTGCGTAGAACAAACTTGTACCAGTTGCGTCAAACAAACTTATGCCAGTTGCATAGAACAAACTATTGCCAGTTGCATAGAACAAACTTGTCCCAGTTGCATAGAACAAACTTGTGCCAGTTGCGTCAAACAAACTTGTGCCAGTTGTGTCGAACAAACTTGTGCCAGTTGCGTCGAAGAAACTTGTGCAAGTTGCGTCAAACAAACTTGTGCCATTTGCGTTGAACCAACTTGTGCCAGTTGCGTCGAACAAACTTGTGCCAGATATGGCGAACAAACTTGTGCCAGTTGCTTCGAGAAAACTTGTGCTAGTTGCGTAAAAAAAAAACTTCTGCCAGTTGCGTCAAACAAACTTGTGCCAGTTGCGTCAAACAAACTTATGCCAGTTGCGTCAAACAAACTTGTTCCAATTGAGTCGAAAAAACTTGTGCCTGTTACGTCGAACAAACTTGTGCCAGTTGCGTCTAACAAACTTGTGCCAGTTGCTTCAAACAGACTTGTGCCAGTTGCGTCAAACAAACTTGTGCCAGTTGCGTCGAACAAACTTGTGCCAGTTGCATCGAACAAACTTTTGCCAGTTGCGTCGAACAAACTTGTGCCAGTTACGTCAAACAAACTTGTGCCAGTTGCGTAGAAGAACCTTGTGCCAGTTGCGTCAAACGAACTTGTGCCAGTTGCCTCAAACAAACTTGTGCCAGTTGCGTCGAACAAACTTGTGCCAGTTAAGTCAAACAAACTTGTGCCAGTTCCATCGAACAAACTTGTGCCAGTTGCGTTAAACAAATTTGTGCCAGTTGCATCGAACAAACTTTTGCCAGTTGCGTCGAACAAACTTGTGCCAGTTGCGTCGAACAAACTTGCACCAGTTACGTCAAACAAACTTGTGCCAGTTGCGTTCAACAATCTTCTGCCAGTTATGTCAAACAAACTTGTGTCAGTTGCGTAGAACAAACTTGTGCCAGTTGCGTCAAACAAACTTGTGTCAGTTGTGTAGAACAAACTTGTGCCAGTTGCATAGAACAAACATGTCCCAGTTGCGTAGAACAAACTAGTGCCAGTTGCATAGAACAAACTTGTGCCAGATGCGTAGAACAAACTTGTGCCAGTTGCATAGAACAAACTTGTGCCAGTTGCATAGAACAAACTTGTGCCAGTTATGTAGAACAAACTTGTGCTAGTTGCGTCGAACAAACTTGTGCCAGTTACGGCGAACAAACTTGTGCCAGATTCGTCGAGAAAACTTGTGCCAGTTGCGACAAATAAACTTGTGCCAGTTGCGTCAAACAAACTTGTGCCAGTTGCGTCAAACAAACTTGTGCCAGTTGCGTTAAACAAACTTGTTCCAGTTGCGTCAAACAAACTTGTGCCAATTGAGTCGAAAAAACTTGTGTCAGTTGCGTCGAACAAACTTGTGCCAGTTGCATCTAACAAACTTGTGCCAGTTGCGTCAAAAAAACTTGTGCCAGTTTCGTCAAACAAACTTGTGCCAGTGGCATCCAACAAACTTGTGCCAGTTGCGTCGAACAAACTTGTGCCAGTTGCATCACACAAACTTGTGCCAGTTGCGTAGAACAAACTTGTGACAGTTGCGTAGAACAACCTTGTGCCAGTTGAGTCGAACAAACTTGTGCTAGTTGATAGAACTAACTTGTGCCAATTGCTTCAAACAAACTTATGCAAGTTGCGTAAAACAAACTAGTGCCAGTTGCATAGAACAAACTTGTGCCAGTTGAGTAGAACAAACTTGTGCCAATTGCATCAAACAAACTTGTGCCAGTTGCGTCGAACAAACTTGTGCCAGTTGCGTTGAACAAACTTGTGCCAGTTGCGTCGAACAAACTTGTGCCAGTTGCGTCGAACAAACTTGTGCCAGTTGCGTCGAACAAACTTGTGCCAGTTACGGCGAACAAACTTGTGCCAGTTGCGTCGAGAAAACTTGTGCCAGTTGCGTCAAATAAACTTGTGCCAGTTGCGTCAAACAAACTTGTGCCAGTTGCGTCAAACAAACTTGTGCCAGTTGCGTCAAACAAACATGTGCCAGTTGCGTCAAACAAACTTGTGCCAATTGATCCGAAAAAACTTGTGCCAGTTGCGTTGAACAAACTTGTGACAGTTGCGTCTAACAAACATGTGCCAGTTGCGTCAAACATATTGTGCCCGTTGCGTCGAACAAACTTGTGCCAGATATGGCGAACAAACTTGTGCCAGTTGCTTCGAGAAAACTTGTGTCAGTTGCGTAAAAAAAACTTGTGCCAGTTGCGTCAAAAAAACTTGTGCCAGTTGCGTCAAACAAACTTGTGCCTCTTGCGTCAAACAAACTTGTGCCAGTTGCGTCAAACAAACTTGTACCAAATGAGTCGAAAAAACTTGTGCCTGTTACGTCGAACAAACTTGTGCCAGTTGTGTCTAACAAACTTGTGCCAGTTGCATAAAAAAAAAACTTGTGCCAGTTGCGTCAAACAAACTTGTGCCAGTTGCGTCAAACAAACTTGTACCAATTGATTCGAAAAAACTTGTGCCTGTTACGTCGAACAAACTTGTACCAGTTGCGTCTAACAAACTTGTGCCAGTTGCGTCAAACAGACTTGTGCCAGTTACGTCAAACAAACTTGTGCCAGTTGCGTCAAACAAACTTGTGCCAGTTGCGTAGAACAAACATGTGCTAGTTGCGTCAAACGAACTTGTGCCAGTTGCATAGAAGAACCTTGTGCCAGTTGCGTCAAACGAACTTGAGCCAGTTGCGTCAAACAAACTTGTGCCAGTTGCATCGAACAAACTTATGCCAGTTGAGTCAAACAAACTTGTGCCAGTTGCGTTAAACAAACTTGTGCCAGTTGCATCGAACAAACTTTTGCCAGTTGCATCGAACAAACTTGTGCCAGTTGCGTCGAACAAACTTGCGCCAGTTACGTCAAACAAACTTGTGCCAGTTGCGTTGAACAAACTTCTGCCAGTTGTGTCAAACAAACTTGTGTCAGTTACGTAGAACAAACTTGTGCCAGTTGCGTCGAACAAACTTGTGTCAGTTCTGTAGAACAAACTTGTGCCAGTTGCATCAAACAAACATGTCCCAGTTGCGTAGAACAAACTAGTGCCAGTTGCATAGAACAAACTTGTGCCAGATGCGTAGAACAAACTTGTGCCAGTTGTGTAGAACAAACTTGTGCCAGTTGCGTCGAATAAACTTGTGCCAGTTATGTAGAACAAACTTGTGCCAGTTGCGTCGAACAAACTTGTGCCAGTTGCGTCGAACAAACTTATGCCAGTTACGGCGAACAAACTTGTGCCAGTTTCGTCGAGAAAACTTGTGCCAGTTGCGTCAAATAAACTTGTGCCAGTTGCGTCAAACAAACTTGTGCCAGTTGCGTCAAACAAACTTTTGTCAGTTGCGTCAAACAAACTTGTTCCTGTTGCGTCAAACAAACTTGTGCCAATTGAGTCGAAAAAACTTGTGCCAGTTGCGTCGAACAAACTTGTGCCAGTTGCGTCTAACAAACTTGTGCCAGTTGCGTCAAAAAAACTTGGGCCAGTTTCGTCAAACAAACTTGTGCCAGTGGCATCCAACAAACTTGTGCCAGTTGCGTCGAACAAACTTGTGCCAGTTGCGTCAAACAAACTTGTGCCAGTTGCGTAGTACAAACTTGTGCCAGTTGCGTAGTACAAACTTGTGCCAGTTGAGTCGAACAAACTTGTGCTAGTTGGTAGAACAAACTTGTACCAGTTGCGACAAACAAACTTATGCCAGTTGCATCGAACAAACTTGTGCCAGTTGCATAGAACAAACTTGTGCCAGTTGAGAAGAACAAACTTGTGCCAATCGCATCAAACAAACTTGTGCCAGTTGCGTCGAACAAACTTGTGCCAGTTGCGTCGAAGAAACTTGTGCCAGTTGCGTCAAACAAACTTGTGCCAGTTGCGTCGAATAAACTTGTGCCAGTTGCGTCGAACAAACTTGTGCCAGTTACGGCGAACAAACTTGTGCCACTTGCGTTGAGAAAACTTGTGCCAGTTGCGTCAAATAAACTTGTGCCAGTTGCGTCAAACAAACGTGTGCCAGTTACGGCGAACCAACTTGTGCCAGTTGCGTCGAGAAAAGTTGTGCCAGTTGCGTCAAATAAACTTGTGCATGTTGCGTCAAACAAACTTGTGCCAGTTGCGTCAAACAAACTTGTGCCAGTTGCGTCACACAAACTTGTGCCAATTGATCCGAAAAAACTTGTGCCAGTTGCGTTGAACAAACTTGTGCCAGTTGCGTTGAACAAACTTGTGCCAGTTGCGTCGAACAAACTTGTGCCAGTTACGGCGAACAAACTTGTGCCACTTGCGTTGAGAAAACTTGTGCCAGTTGCGTCAAATAAACTTGTGCCAGTTGCGTCAAACAAACTTGTGCCAGTTACGGCGAACCAACTTGTGCCAGTTGCGTCGAGAAAAGTAGTGCCAGTTGCGTCAAATAAACATGTGCATGTTGCGTCAAACAAACTTGTGCCAGTTGCGTCAAACAAACTTGTGCCAGTTGCGTCACACAAACTTGTTCCAATTGATCCGAAAAAACTTGTGCCAGTTGCGTTGAACAAACTTGTGCCAGTTGCGTCAAACAAACTTGTGCCAGTTGCGTCGAACAAACTTGTGCCAGTTACGGCGAACATACTTGTGCCACTTGCGTTGAGAAAACTTGTGCCCTTTGCGTCAAATAAACTTGTGCCAGTTGCGTCAAACAAACTTGTGCCAGTTACGGCGAACCAACTTGTGCCAGATATGGCGAACAAACTTGTGCCACTTGCGTTGAGAAAACTAGTGCCAGTTGCGTCGAACAAACTTGTGCCAGTTACGGCGAACAAACTTGTGCCACTTGCGTTGAGAAAACTTGTGCCAGTTGCGTCAAATAAACTTGTGCCAGTTGCGTCAAACATATTGTGCCCGTTGCGTCGAACAAACTTGTGCCAGATATGGCGAACAAACTTGTGCCAGTTGCTTCGAGAAAACTTGTGTCAGTTGCGTAAAAAAAACTTGTGCCAGTTGCGTAGAAAAAACTTGTGCCAGTTGCGTCAAACAAACTTGTGCCTCTTGCGTCAAACAAACTTGTGCCAGTTGCGTCAAACAAACTTGTACCAAATGAGTAAAAAAAACTTGTGCTTGTTACGTCGAACAAACTTGTGCCAGTTGCGTCTAACAAACTTGTGCCAGTTGCATCAAAAAAAACTTGTGCCAGTTGCGTCAAACAAACTTGTGCCAGTTGCGTCAAACAAACTTGTACCAATTAAGTCGAAAAAACTTGTGCCTGTTACGTCGAACAAACTTGTACCAGTTGCGTCTAACAAACTTGTGCCAGTTGCGTCAAACAGACTTATGCCAGTTACGTCAAACAAACCTGTGCCAGTTGCGTCAAACAAACTTGTGCCAGTTGCGTAGAACAAACATGTGCTAGTTGCGTCAAACAAACCTGTGCCAGTTGCGTAGAAGAACCTTGTGCCAGTTGCGTCAAACGAACTTGAGCCTGTTGCGTCAAACAAACTTGTGCCAGTTGCATCGAACAAACTTATGCCAGTTGTGTCAAACAAACTTGTTCCAGTTGGGTCGAACAAACTTGTGCCAGTTGCGTTAGACAAACTTGTGCCAGTTGCATCGAACAAACTTTTGCCAGTTGCATCGAACAAACTTGTGCCAGTTGCGTCGAACAAACTTGCGCCAGTTACGTCAAACAAACTTGTGCCAGTTGCGTTGAACAAACTTCTGCCAGTTGTGTCAAACAAACTTGTGTCAGTCACGTAGAACAAACTTGTGCCAGTTGCGTCGAACAAACTTGTGTCAGTTCTGTAGAACAAACTTGTGCCTGTTGCATCAAACAAACATGTCCCAGTTGCGTAGAACAAACTAGTGCCAGTTGCATAGAACAAACTTGTGCCAGATGCGTAGAACAAACTTGTGCCAGTTGCGTAGAACAAACTTGTGCCAGTTGCATCGAACAAACTTGTGCCAGTTATGTAGAACAAACTTGTGCCAGTTGCGTCGAACAAACTTGTGCCAGATGCGTCGAACAAACTTGTGCCAGTTACGGCGAACTAACTTGTGCCAGTTTCGTCGAGAAAACTTGTGCCAGTTGCGTCAAATAAACTTGTGCCAGTTGCGTCAAACAAACTTGTGCCAGTTGCGTCAAACAAACTTTTGCCAGTTGCGCCAAACAAACTTGTTCCTGTTGCGTCAAACAAACTTGTGCCAATTGAGTCGAAAAAACTTGTGCCAGTTGCGTCGAACAAACTTGTGCCAGTTGCGTCTAACAAACTTGTGCCAGTTGCGTCAAAAAAACGTGGGCCAGTTTCGTCAAACAAACTTGTGCCAGTGGCATCCAACAAACTTGTGCCAGTTGCGTCGAACAAACTTGTGCCAGTTGCGTCAAACAAACTTGTGCCAGTTGCGTAGTACAAACTTGTGCCAGTTGCGTAGAACAACCTTGTGCCAGTTGAGTCGAACAAACTTGTGCTAGTTGGTAGAACAAACTTGTGCCAGTTGCGTCAAACAAACTTATGCCAGTTGCATCGAACAAACTTATGCCAGTTGCATAGAACAAACTTGTGCCAGTTGAGTAGAACAAACTTGTGCCAATTGCATCAAACAAACTTGTGCCAGTTGCGTCGAAGAAACTTGTGCCAGTTGCGTCAAAGAAACTTGTGCCAGTTGCGTCAAACAAACTTGTGCCAGTTGCGTCGAACAAACTTGTGCCAGTTGCGTCGAACAAACTTGTGCCAGTTACGGCGAACAAACTTGTGCCACTTGCGTTGAGGAAACTTGTGCCAGTTGCGTCAAATAAACTTGTGCCAGTTGCGTCAAACAAACTTGTGCCAGTTACGGCGAACCAACTTGTGCCAGTTGCGTCGAGAAAAGTTGTGCCAGTTGCGTCAAATAAACCTGTGCATGTTGATTCAAACAAACTTGTGCCAGTTGCATCAAACAAACTTGTGCCAGTTGCGTCACACAAACTTGTGCCAATTGATCCGAAAAAACTTGTGCCAGTTGCGTTGAACAAACTTGTGCCAGTTGCGTCAAACAAACTTGTGCCAGTTGCGTCGAACAAACTTGTGCCAGTTATGGCGAACAAACTTGTGCCACTTGCGTTGAGAAAACTTGTGCCAGTTGCGTCAAATAAACTTGTGCCAGTTGCGTCAAACAAACTTGTGCCAGTTACGGCGAACCAACTTTTGCCAGTTGCGTCGAGAAAAGTTGTGCCAGTTGCGTCAACTAAACTTGTGCATGTTGCGTCAAACAAACTTGTGCCAGTTGCGTCTAACAAACTTGTGCCAGTTGCGTCACACAAACTTGTGCCAATTGATCCGAAAAAACTTGTGCCAGTTGCGTTGAACAAACTTGTGCCAGTTGCGTCAAACAAACTTGTGCCAGTTGCGTCTAACAAACTTGTGCCAGATATGGCAAACAAACTTGTGCCATTTGCTTTGAGAAAACTTGTGCCAGTCGCATAAAAAAAAACTTGTGCCAGTTGCGTCAAACAAAGTTGTGCCAGTTGCGTCAAACAAATGTGTGCCTCTTGCGTCAAACAAACTTGTGCCAGTTGCATCAAACAAACTTGTGCTAGTTGCGTCAAACAAACTTGTGCCAGTTACGGCGAACAAACTTGTGCCAGTTGCGTCTAGAAAAGTTGTGCCAGTTGCGTCAAATAAACTTGTGCCAGTTGCGTCAAACAAACTTGTGCAAGTTGCGTCAAACAAACTTGTGCCAGTTGCGTCAAACAAACTTGTGCCAATTGATTAAAAAAAACTTGTGCAAGTTGCGATGAACAAACTTGTGCCAGTTGCGTCTAGCAAACTTGTGCCAGTTGCGTCAAACAAACTTGTGCCAGTTGCGTCGAACAAACTTGTGCCAGTTGCATCGAACACACTAGTGCCAGTTGCATAGAACAAACTTGTGCCAGTTGCGTCAAACAAACTTGTGCCAGTTGCGTAGAACAAACTTGTACATATTGCGTAGAACAAATTTGTGCCAGTTGCGTCAAACAAACTTGGGCCAGTTGTGTCAAACAAACTTGTGCCAGTTGGGTCGAACAAACTTGTGCCAGTTACGTTAAACAAACTTGTTCCAGTTGTGTCGAACAAACTTGTGCCAGTTCCGTCAAACAAACTTGTGCTAGTTGTGACAAACAAACTTGTGCCAGTTGCATCAAACAAACTTGTGCCAGATACGTCGAACAAACTTTTGCCAGTTGGGTAGAACAAACATGTGCCAGTTGTGTCAAACAAATTTGTGCCAGTTGCGTAGAACACACTAGTGCCAGTTGCATAGAACAAACTTGTGCCACATGCGTAGAACAAACATTTGCCATTTGCGTAGAACAAACTTGTGCCAGTTGTGTCAAACTAACCTGTGCCAGTTGTGTACAACAAACTAGTAAGAGTTGCGTAGAACAAACTTGTGCCAGTTGTGTCGAACAAACTTGTGCCAGTTGCGTAGAACAAACTTGTACCAGTTGCGTCAAACAAACTTATGCCAGTTGAATAGAACAAACTAGTGCCAGTTGCATAGAACAAACTTGTGCCAGTTGCGTAGAACAAACTTGTGCCAGTTGCGTCAAACAAACTTGTGCCAGTTGCGTCGAACAAACTTGTGCCAGTTGCGTCGAAAAAACTAGTGACAGTTGCGTCAAACAAACTTGTGCCATTTGCGTTGAACAAACTTGTGCCAGTTGCTTCGAACAAACTTGTGCCAGATATAGCGAACAAACTTGTGCCAGTTGCTTCGAAAAAACTTGTGCCAGTTGCGTAAAAAAAAAAACTTGTGCCAGTTGCGTCAAACAACCTTGTGCCAGTTGGGTCAAACAAACTTGTGCCTCTTGCGTCAAACAAACTTGTGCCAGTTGCATCAAACAAACTTGTACCAATTGAGACGAAAAAACTTGTGCCTGTTACGTCGAACAAACTTGAGCCAGTTGCGTCTAACAAACTTGTGACAGGTGCGTCAACCAAACTTGAGCCAGTTGCGTCAAACAAACTTGTGCCAGTTGCGTAGAACAAACTTGTGCCCATTTCGTCAAACAAACTTGTGCCACTTGCGCAGAAGAACCTTGTGCCAGTTGCCTCAAACGAACTTGTGCCATTTGCGTCAAACAAACTTGTGCCAGTTGCGTCGAACAAACTTGTGCCAGTTGAGTCAAACAAACTTGTGCCAGTTGGGTCTAACAAACTTGTGTCAGTTGCGTTAAACAAACTTGTGCCAGTTGCATCAAACAAACTTGTGCCAATTGATTCGAAAAAACTTGTGCCAGTTGCGTTGAAGAAACTTGTGCCAGTTGCATCTAACAAACTTGTGCCAGTTGCGTCAAACAAACTTGTGCCAGTTGCGTCGAACAAACTTGTGCCAGATATGGCGAACAAACTTGTGCCAGTTGCTTCGAGAAAACTTGTGCCAGTTGCGTAAAAAAAAAACTTGTGCCAGTTGCGTCAAACAAACTTGTGCCAGTTGCGTCAAACAAACTTGTGCCTCTTGCGTCAAACAAACTTGTGCCAGTTGCATCAAACAAACTTGTACCAATTGAGTCGAAAAAACTTGTGCCTGTTACGTCGAACAAACTTGTGCCAGTTGCGTCTAACAAACTTGTGCCAGTTGCGTCAAAAAAAACTTGTGCCAGTTGCGTTAAACAAACTTGTGCCAGCTGCGTCAAACAAACTTGTGCCAGTTGCGTAGAACAAACTTGTGCCACTTGCGTCAAAAAAACTTGTGCCAGTTGCGTAGAAGAACCTTGTGCCAGTTGCGTCAAACGAACTTGTGCCAGTTGCGTCAAACAAACTTTTGCCAGTTGCGTCAAACAAACTTGTGCCAGTTGAGTCAAACAAACTTGTGCCAGTTGGGTCGAACAAACTTGTGCCAGTTGCGTTAAACAAACTTGTGGCAGTTGCATCAAACAAACTTTTGGCAGTTGCGTCGAACAAACTTGTGCCAGTTGCGTCGAACAAACTTGCGCCAGTTACGTCAAACAAACTTGTGCCAGTTGCGTTGAACAAACTTCTGCCAGTTGTGTCAAACAAACTTGTGTCAGTTGCGTAGAACAAACATTTGCCATTTGCGTAGAACAAACTTGTGCCAGTTGTGTCAAACAAACCTGTGCCAGTTGTGTACAACAAACTAGTAAGAGTTGCGTAGACCAAACTTGTGCCAGTTGTACCGAACAAACTTGTGCCAGTTGCGTAGAACAAACTTGTACCAGTTGTGTCAAACAAACTTATGCCAGTTGCATAGAACAAACTAGTGCCAGTTGCATTGAGCAAACTCGTCCCAGTTGCGTAGAACAAACTTGTGCCAGTTGCGCCAAACAAAATTGTGCCAGTTGCGTCGAACAAACTTGTGCCAGTTGCGTCGAAGACACTTGTGCCAGTTGCTTCAAACAAACTTGTGCCATTTGCGTCGAACAAACTTGTGCCAGTTGCGAAGAACAAACTAGTGCAAGTTGCATAGAACAAACTTGTGCCAGTTATGTAGAACAAACTTGTGCCAGTTGCGTCGAACAAACTTGTGCCAGTTACGGCGAACAAACTTGTGCCAGTTTCGTCGAGAAAACTTGTGCCAGTTGTGTCAAATAAACTTGTGCCAGTTGCGTCAAACAAACTTGTGCCAGTTGCGTCAAACAAACTTGTGCCAGTTGCGTCAAACAAACTTGTTCTAGTTGCGTAGAACAAACTTGTGCCAGTTGCGTAGAACAACCTTGTGCCAGTTGAGTCGAACAAACTTGTGCTAGTTGGTAGAACAAACTTGTGCCAGTTGCGTCAAACAAACTTATGCCAGTTGTGTAAAACAAACTAGTGCCAGTTGCATAAAACAAACTTGTGCCAGTTGAGTAGAACAAACTTGTGCCAATTGCATCAAACAAACTTGTGCCAGTTGCGTCGAAGAAACTTGTGCCAGTTGCGTCGAAGAAACTTGTGCCAGTTGCGTCAAACAAACTTGTGCCAGTTGCGTCGAACAAACTTGTGCCAGTTGCGTCGAACAAACTTGTGCCAGTTACGGCGAACAAACTTGTGCCACTTGCGGCGAGAAAACTTGTGCCAGTTGCATCAAATAAACTTGTGCCAGTTGCGTCAAACAAACTTGTGCCAGTTACGGCGAACAAACTTGTGCCAGCTGCGTCGAGAAAAGTCGTGCCAGTTGCGTCAAATAAACTTGTGCCAGTTGCGTCAAACAAACTTGTGCCAGTTGCGTCAAACAAACTTGTGACAGTTGCGTCAAACAAACTTGTGCCAGTTGCATCAAACAAACTTGTGCCAATTGATTCGAAAAAACTTGTGCCAGTTGCGTTGAAGAAACTTGTGCCAGTTGCATCTAACAAACTTGTGCCAGTTGCGTCAAACAAACTTGTGCCAGTTGCGTCGAACAAACTTGTGCCAGATATGGCGAACAAACTTGTGCCAGTTGCTTCGAGAAAACTTGTGCCAGTTGCGTAAAAAAAAAACTTGTGCCAGTTGCGTCAAACAAACTTGTGCCAGTTGCGTCAAACAAACTTGTGCCTCTTGCGTCAAACAAACTTGTGCCAGTTGCATCAAACAAACTTGTACCAATTGAGTCGAAAAAACTTGTGCCTGTTACGTCGAACAAACTTGTGCCAGTTGCGTCTAACAAACTTGTGCCAGTTGCGTCAAAAAAAACTTGTGCCAGTTGCGTTAAACAAACTTGTGCCAGCTGCGTCAAACAAACTTGTGCCAGTTGCGTAGAACAAACTTGTGCCACTTGCGTCAAAAAAACTTGTGCCAGTTGCGTAGAAGAACCTTGTGCCAGTTGCGTCAAACGAACTTGTGCCAGTTGCGTCAAACAAACTTTTGCCAGTTGCGTCAAACAAACTTGTGCCAGTTGAGTCAAACAAACTTGTGCCAGTTGGGTCGAACAAACTTGTGCCAGTTGCGTTAAACAAACTTGTGGCAGTTGCATCAAACAAACTTTTGCCAGTTGCGTCGAACAAACTTGTGCCAGTTGCGTCGAACAAACTTGCGTCAGTTACGTCAAACAAACGTGTGCCAGTTGCGTTGAACAAACTTCTGCCAGTTGTGTCAAACAAACTTGTGTCAGTTGCGTAGAACAAACATTTGCCATTTGCGTAGAACAAACTTGTGCCAGTTGTGTCAAACAAACCTGTGCCAGTTGTGTACAACAAACTAGTAAGAGTTGCGTAGACCAAACTTGTGCCAGTTGTATCGAACAAACTTGTGCCAGTTGCGTAGAACAAACTTGTACCAGTTGTGTCAAACAAACTTATGCCAGTTGCATAGAACAAACTAGTGCCAGTTGCATTGAGCAAACTCGTCCCAGTTGCGTAGAACAAACTTGTGCCAGTTGCGCCAAACAAAATTGTGCCAGTTGCGTCGAACAAACTTGTGCCAGTTGCGTCGAAGACACTTGTGCCAGTTGCTTCAAACAAACTTGTGCCATTTGCGTCGAACAAACTTGTGCCAGTTGTGTCGAACAAACTTGTGCCAGATATGGCGAACAAACTTGTGCCAGTTGCTTCGAGAAAACTTGTGCCAGTTGCGTAAAAAAAAACTTGTGCCACATGCGTCTAACAAACTTGTGCCAGTTGCATCAAAAAAAACTTGTGCCAGTTGCGTCAAACAAACTTGTGCCAGTTGCGTCAAACAAACTTGTACCAATTAAGTCGAAAAAACTTGTGCCTGTTACGTCGAACAAACTTGTACCAGTTGCGTCTAACAAACTTGTGCCAGTTGCGTCAAACAGACTTATGCCAGTTACGTCAAACAAACCTGTGCCAGTTGCGTCAAACAAACTTGTGCCAGTTGCGTAGAACAAACATGTGCTAGTTGCGTCAAACAAACCTGTGCCAGTTGCGTAGAAGAACCTTGTGCCATTTGCGTCAAACGAACTTGAGCCTGTTGCGTCAAACAAACTTGTGCCAGTTGCATCGAACAAACTTATGCCAGTTGTGTCAAACAAACTTGTTCCAGTTGGGTCGAACAAACTTGTGCCAGTTGCGTTAGACAAACTTGTGCCAGTTGCATCGAACAAACTTTTGCCAGTTGCATCGAACAAACTTGTGCCAGTTGCGTCGAACAAACTTGCGCCAGTTACGTCAAACAAACTTGTGCCAGTTGCGTTGAACAAACTTCTGCCAGTTGTGTCAAACAAACTTGTGTCAGTCACGTAGAACAAACTTGTGCCAGTTGCGTCGAACAAACTTGTGTCAGTTCTGTAGAACAAACTTGTGCCTGTTGCATCAAACAAACATGTCCCAGTTGCGTAGAACAAACTAGTGCCAGTTGCATAGAACAAACTTGTGCCAGATGCGTAGAACAAACTTGTGCCAGTTGCGTAGAACAAACTTGTGCCAGTTGCATCGAACAAACTTGTGCCAGTTATGTAGAACAAACTTGTGCCAGTTGCGTCGAACAAACTTGTGCCAGATGCGTCGAACAAACTTGTGCCAGTTACGGCGAACTAACTTGTGCCAGTTTCGTCGAGAAAACTTGTGCCAGTTGCGTCAAATAAACTTGTGCCAGTTGCGTCAAACAAACTTGTGCCAGTTGCGTCAAACAAACTTTTGTCAGTTGCGCCAAACAAACTTGTTCCTGTTGCGTCAAACAAACTTGTGCCAATTGAGTCGAAAAAACTTGTGCCAGTTGCGTCGAACAAACTTGTGCCAGTTGCGTCTAACAAACTTGTGCCAGTTGCGTCAAAAAAACGTGGGCCAGTTTCGTCAAACAAACTTGTGCCAGTGGCATCCAACAAACTTGTGCCAGTTGCGTCGAACAAACTTGTGCCAGTTGCGTCAAACAAACTTGTGCCAGTTGCGTAGTACAAACTTGTGCCAGTTGCGTAGAACAACCTTGTGCCAGTTGAGTCGAACAAACTTGTGCTAGTTGGTAGAACAAACTTGTGCCAGTTGCGTCAAACAAACTTATGCCAGTTGCATCGAACAAACTTATGCCAGTTGCATAGAACAAACTTGTGCCAGTTGAGTAGAACAAACTTGTGCCAATTGCATCAAACAAACTTGTGCCAGTTGCGTCGAAGAAACTTGTGCCAGTTGCGTCAAAGAAACTTGTGCCAGTTGCGTCAAACAAACTTGTGCCAGTTGCGTCGAACAAACTTGTGCCAGTTGCGTCGAACAAACTTGTGCCAGTTACGGCGAACAAACTTGTGCCACTTGCGTTGAGGAAACTTGTGCCAGTTGCGTCAAATAAACTTGTGCCAGTTGCGTCAAACAAACTTGTGCCAGTTACGGCGAACCAACTTGTGCCAGTTGCGTCGAGAAAAGTTGTGCCAGTTGCGTCAAATAAACCTGTGCATGTTGATTCAAACAAACTTGTGCCAGTTGCATCAAACAAACTTGTGCCAGTTGCTTCACACAAACTTGTGCCAATTGATCCGAAAAAACTTGTGCCAGTTGCGTTGAACAAACTTGTGCCAGTTGCGTCAAACAAACTTGTGCCAGTTGCGTCGAACAAACTTGTGCCAGTTATGGCGAACAAACTTGTGCCACTTGCGTTGAGAAAACTTGTGCCAGTTGCGTCAAATAAACTTGTGCCAGTTGCGTCAAACAAACTTGTGCCAGTTACGGCGAACCAACTTTTGCCAGTTGCGTCGAGAAAAGTTGTGCCAGTTGCGTCAACTAAACTTGTGCATGTTGCGTCAAACAAACTTGTGCCAGTTGCGTCTAACAAACTTGTGCCAGTTGCGTCACACAAACTTGTGCCAATTGATCCGAAAAAACTTGTGCCAGTTGCGTTGAACAAACTTGTGCCAGTTGCGTCAAACAAACTTGTGCCAGTTGCGTCTAACAAAATTGTGCCAAATATGGCAAACAAACTTGTGCCATTTGCTTTGAGAAAACTTGTGCCAGTCGCATAAAAAAAAACTTGTGCCAGTTGCGTCAAACAAAGTTGTGCCAGTTGCGTCAAACAAACGTGTGCCTCTTGCGTCAAACAAACTTGTGCCAGTTGCATCAAACAAACTTGTGCTAGTTGCGTCAAACAAACTTGTGCCAGTTACGGAGAACAAACTTGTGCCAGTTGCGTCTAGAAAAGTTGTGCCAGTTGCGTCAAATAAACTTGTGCCAGTTGCGTCAAACAAACTTGTGCAAGTTGCGTCAAACAAACTTGTGCCAGTTGCGTCAAACAAACTTGTGCCAATTGATTAAAAAAAACTTGTGCAAGTTGCGATGAACAAACTTGTGCCAGTTGCGTCTAGCAAACTTGTGCCAGTTGCGTCAAACAAACTTGTGCCAGTTGCGTCGAACAAACTTGTGCCAGTTGCATCGAACACACTAGTGCCAGTTGCATAGAACAAACTTGTGCCAGTTGCGTCAAACAAACTTGTGCCAGTTGCGTAGAACAAACTTGTACATATTGCGTAGAACAAATTTGTGCCAGTTGCGTCAAACAAACTTGGGCCAGTTGTGTCAAACAAACTTGTGCCAGTTGGGTCGAACAAACTTGTGCCAGTTACGTTAAACAAACTTGTTCCAGTTGTGTCGAACAAACTTGTGCCAGTTCCGTCAAACAAACTTGTGCTAGTTGTGACAAACAAACTTGTGCCAGTTGCATCAAACAAACTTGTGCCAGATACGTCGAACAAACTTTTGCCAGTTGGGTAGAACAAACATGTGCCAGTTGTGTCAAACAAATTTGTGCCAGTTGCGTAGAACACACTAGTGCCAGTTGCATAGAACAAACTTGTGCCACATGCGTAGAACAAACATTTGCCATTTGCGTAGAACAAACTTGTGCCAGTTGTGTCAAACTAACCTGTGCCAGTTGTGTACAACAAACTAGTAAGAGTTGCGTAGAACAAACTTGTGCCAGTTGTGTCGAACAAACTTGTGCCAGTTGCGTAGAACAAACTTGTACCAGTTGCGTCAAACAAACTTATGCCAGTTGCATAGAACAAACTAGTGCCAGTTGCATAGAACAAACTTGTGCCAGTTGCGTAGAACAAACTTGTGCCAGTTGCGTCAAACAAACTTGTGCCAGTTGCGTCGAACAAACTTGTGCCAGTTGCGTCGAAAAAACTTGTGACAGTTGCGTCAAACAAACTTGTGCCATTTGCGTTGAACAAACTTGTGCCAGTTGCTTCGAACAAACTTGTGCCAGATATAGCGAACAAACTTGTGCCAGTTGCTTCGAAAAAACTTGTGCCAGTTGCGTAAAAAAAAAAACTTGTGCCAGTTGCGTCAAACAACCTTGTGCCAGTTGGGTCAAACAAACTTGTGCCTCTTGCGTCAAACAAACTTGTGCCAGTTGCATCAAACAAACTTGTACCAATTGAGACGAAAAAACTTGTGCCTGTTACGTCGAACAAACTTGAGCCAGTTGCGTCTAACAAACTTGTGACAGGTGCGTCAACCAAACTTGAGCCAGTTGCGTCAAACAAACTTGTGCCAGTTGCGTAGAACAAACTTGTGCCCATTTCGTCAAACAAACTTGTGCCACTTGCGCAGAAGAACCTTGTGCCAGTTGCCTCAAACGAACTTGTGCCATTTGCGTCAAACAAACTTGTGCCAGTTGCGTCGAACAAACTTGTGCCAGTTGAGTCAAACAAACTTGTGCCAGTTGGGTCTAACAAACTTGTGTCAGTTGCGTTAAACAAACTTGTGCCAGTTGCATCAAACAAACTTGTGCCAATTGATTCGAAAAAACTTGTGCCAGTTGCGTTGAAGAAACTTGTGCCAGTTGCATCTAACAAACTTGTGCCAGTTGCGTCAAACAAACTTGTGCCAGTTGCGTCGAACAAACTTGTGCCAGATATGGCGAACAAACTTGTGCCAGTTGCTTCGAGAAAACTTGTGCCAGTTGCGTAAAAAAAAAACTTGTGCCAGTTGCGTCAAACAAACTTGTGCCAGTTGCGTCAAACAAACTTGTGCCTCTTGCGTCAAACAAACTTGTGCCAGTTGCATCAAACAAACTTGTACCAATTGAGTCGAAAAAACTTGTGCCTGTTACGTCGAACAAACTTGTGCCAGTTGCGTCTAACAAACTTGTGCCAGTTGCGTCAAAAAAAACTTGTGCCAGTTGCGTTAAACAAACTTGTGCCAGCTGCGTCAAACAAACTTGTGCCAGTTGCGTAGAACAAACTTGTGCCACTTGCGTCAAAAAAACTTGTGCCAGTTGCGTAGAAGAACCTTGTGCCAGTTGCGTCAAACGAACTTGTGCCAGTTGCGTCAAACAAACTTTTGCCAGTTGCGTCAAACAAACTTGTGCCAGTTGAGTCAAACAAACTTGTGCCAGTTGGGTCGAACAAACTTGTGCCAGTTGCGTTAAACAAACTTGTGGCAGTTGCATCAAACAAACTTTTGGCAGTTGCGTCGAACAAACTTGTGCCAGTTGCGTCGAACAAACTTGCGCCAGTTACGTCAAACAAACTTGTGCCAGTTGCGTTGAACAAACTTCTGCCAGTTGTGTCAAACAAACTTGTGTCAGTTGCGTAGAACAAACATTTGCCATTTGCGTAGAACAAACTTGTGCCAGTTGTGTCAAACAAACCTGTGCCAGTTGTGTACAACAAACTAGTAAGAGTTGCGTAGACCAAACTTGTGCCAGTTGTATCGAACAAACTTGTGCCAGTTGCGTAGAACAAACTTGTACCAGTTGTGTCAAACAAACTTATGCCAGTTGCATAGAACAAACTAGTGCCAGTTGCATTGAGCAAACTCGTCCCAGTTGCGTAGAACAAACTTGTGCCAGTTGCGCCAAACAAAATTGTGCCAGTTGCGTCGAACAAACTTGTGCCAGTTGCGTCGAAGACACTTGTGCCAGTTGCTTCAAACAAACTTGTGCCATTTGCGTCGAACAAACTTGTGCCAGTTGCGAAGAACAAACTAGTGCAAGTTGCATAGAACAAACTTGTGCCAGTTATGTAGAACAAACTTGTGCCAGTTGCGTCGAACAAACTTGTGCCAGTTACGGCGAACAAACTTGTGCCAGTTTCGTCGAGAAAACTTGTGCCAGTTGTGTCAAATAAACTTGTGCCAGTTGCGTCAAACAAACTTGTGCCAGTTGCGTCAAACAAACTTGTGCCAGTTGCGTCAAACAAACTTGTTCTAGTTGCGTAGAACAAACTTGTGCCAGTTGCGTAGAACAACCTTGTGCCAGTTGAGTCGAACAAACTTGTGCTAGTTGGTAGAACAAACTTGTGCCAGTTGCGTCAAACAAACTTATGCCAGTTGTGTAAAACAAACTAGTGCCAGTTGCATAAAACAAACTTGTGCCAGTTGAGTAGAACAAACTTGTGCCAATTGCATCAAACAAACTTGTGCCAGTTGCGTCGAAGAAACTTGTGCCAGTTGCGTCGAAGAAACTTGTGCCAGTTGCGTCAAACAAACTTGTGCCAGTTGCGTCGAACAAACTTGTGCCAGTTGCGTCGAACAAACTTGTGCCAGTTACGGCGAACAAACTTGTGCCACTTGCGGCGAGAAAACTTGTGCCAGTTGCATCAAATAAACTTGTGCCAGTTGCGTCAAACAAACTTGTGCCAGTTACGGCGAACAAACTTGTGCCAGCTGCGTCGAGAAAAGTCGTGCCAGTTGCGTCAAATAAACTTGTGCCAGTTGCGTCAAACAAACTTGTGCCAGTTGCGTCAAACAAACTTGTGACAGTTGCGTCAAACAAACTTGTGCCAGTTGCATCAAACAAACTTGTGCCAATTGATTCGAAAAAACTTGTGCCAGTTGCGTTGAAGAAACTTGTGCCAGTTGCATCTAACAAACTTGTGCCAGTTGCGTCAAACAAACTTGTGCCAGTTGCGTCGAACAAACTTGTGCCAGATATGGCGAACAAACTTGTGCCAGTTGCTTCGAGAAAACTTGTGCCAGTTGCGTAAAAAAAAAACTTGTGCCAGTTGCGTCAAACAAACTTGTGCCAGTTGCGTCAAACAAACTTGTGCCTCTTGCGTCAAACAAACTTGTGCCAGTTGCATCAAACAAACTTGTACCAATTGAGTCGAAAAAACTTGTGCCTGTTACGTCGAACAAACTTGTGCCAGTTGCGTCTAACAAACTTGTGCCAGTTGCGTCAAAAAAAACTTGTGCCAGTTGCGTTAAACAAACTTGTGCCAGCTGCGTCAAACAAACTTGTGCCAGTTGCGTAGAACAAACTTGTGCCACTTGCGTCAAAAAAACTTGTGCCAGTTGCGTAGAAGAACCTTGTGCCAGTTGCGTCAAACGAACTTGTGCCAGTTGCGTCAAACAAACTTTTGCCAGTCGCGTCAAACAAACTTGTGCCAGTTGAGTCAAACAAACTTGTGCCAGTTGGGTCGAACAAACTTGTGCCAGTTGCGTTAAACAAACTTGTGGCAGTTGCATCAAACAAACTTTTGCCAGTTGCGTCGAACAAACTTGTGCCAGTTGCGTCGAACAAACTTGCGTCAGTTACGTCAAACAAACGTGTGCCAGTTGCGTTGAACAAACTTCTGCCAGTTGTGTCAAACAAACTTGTGTCAGTTGCGTAGAACAAACATTTGCCATTTGCGTAGAACAAACTTGTGCCAGTTGTGTCAAACAAACCTGTGCCAGTTGTGTACAACAAACTAGTAAGAGTTGCGTAGACCAAACTTGTGCCAGTTGTATCGAACAAACTTGTGCCAGTTGCGTAGAACAAACTTGTACCAGTTGTGTCAAACAAACTTATGCCAGTTGCATAGAACAAACTAGTGCCAGTTGCATTGAGCAAACTCGTCCCAGTTGCGTAGAACAAACTTGTGCCAGTTGCGCCAAACAAAATTGTGCCAGTTGCGTCGAACAAACTTGTGCCAGTTGCGTCGAAGACACTTGTGCCAGTTGCTTCAAACAAACTTGTGCCATTTGCGTCGAACAAACTTGTGCCAGTTGTGTCGAACAAACTTGTGCCAGATATGGCGAACAAACTTGTGCCAGTTGCTTCGAGAAAACTTGTGCCAGTTGCGTAAAAAAAAACTTGTGCCACATGCGTCAAACAAACATGTGCCAGTTGCGTCAAACAAACTTGTGCCTCTTGCGTCAAACAAACTTGTGCCAGTTGCGTCAAACAAACTTGTACCAATTGAGTCGAAAAAACTTGTGCCAGTTACGTCGAACAAACTTGTGCCAGTTGCGTAGAACAAACTTGTGCCTGTCTCGTCAAACAAAGTTGTGCCAGTTGCGACAAACAAACTTGTGCCAGTTGCATAGAACAAACTTGTGCCTGTCTCGTCAAACAAAGTTGTGCCAGTTGCGTCAAACAAACTTGTGCCAGTTGCGTAGAACAAACTTGTGCCAGTTGCGTAGAAGAACCTTGTGCCAGTTGCGTAGAAGAACCTTGTGCCAGTTGCGTGAAACGAACTTGTGCCAGTTGCGTCAAACAAACTTGCGCCAGTTGCGTCGAACAAACTTGTGCCAGTTGAGTCAAACAAACTTGTGCCAGTTGGGTCGAACAAACTTGTGCCAGTTGCATTAAACAAACTTGTGCCAGTTGCATCGAACAAACTTTTGCCAGTTGCGTCGAACAAACTTGTGACAGTTGCGTCGAACAAACTTGCGCCAGTTACGTCAAACAAACTTGTGCCAGTTGCGTTGAACAAACTTCTGCCAGTTGTGTCAAACAAACTTGTGCCAGTTGCGTCGAACAAACTTATGTCAGTTGGGTAGAACAAACTTGTGCCAGTTGCGTCAAACAAACTTATGCCAGTTGCGTAAAACAAACTAGTGCCAGTTGCATAGAACAAACTTTTGCCAGATGCCTAGAACAAACTTGTGCCAGTTGCATAGAACAAACTTGTGCCAGTTGCATAGAACAAACTTGTGCCAGTTATGTAGAACAAACTTGTGCCAGTTGCGTCGAACAAACTTGTGCCAGTTACGGCCAACAAACTTGTGTCAGTTGCGTCAAATAAACTTGTGCCAGTTGCGTCAAACAAACTTGTGCCAGTTGCGTCAAACAAACTTGTGCCAGTTGCGTCAAACAAACTTGTTCCAGTTGCGTCAAACAAACTTGTGCCACTTGAGTCGAAAAAACTTGTTCCAGTTGCGTCGAACAAACTTGTGCCAGTTGCGTCTAACAAACTTGTGCCAGTTGTGTCAAAAAAACTTGTGCCAGTTTCGTCAAACAAACTTGTGCCAGTGGCATCCAACAAACTTGTGCCAGTTGCGTTGAACAAACTTGTGCCAGTTGCGTCAAACAAACTTGTGCCAGTTGCGTCGAACAAACTTGTGCCAGATATGGCGAACAAATTTGTGCCAGTTGCTTCGAGAAAACTTGTGCCAGTTGCGTAAAAAAAAACCTGTGCCAGTTGCGTCAAACAAACTTGTGCCAGTTGCGTCAAACAAACTTGTGCCTCTTGCGTCAAACAAACTTGTGCCAGTTGCGTCAAAAAAAACTTGTACCAATTGAGTCGAAAAAACTTGTGCCTGTTACGTCGAACAAACTTGTGTCAGTTGCGTCTAACAAACTTGTGCCAGTTGCATAAAAAAAACTTGTGCCAGTTTCGTCAAACAAACTTGTGCCAGTGGCATCCAACAAACTTGTGCCAGTTGCGTTGAACAAACTTGTGCCAGTTGCGTCAAACAAACTTGTGCCAGTTGCGTCAAACAAACTTGTGCCAGTTGTGTAGAAGAACCTTGTGCTAGTTGCATCAAACGAACTTGTGCCAGTTGCGTCAAACAAACTTTTGCCAGTTGCGTCAAACAAACTTGTGCCAGTTGAGTCAAACAAACTTGTGCCAGTTGGGTCGAACAAACTTGTGCCAGTTGCGTTAAACAAACTTGTGCCAGTTGCATCGAACAATCTTGTGCCAGTTGCCTCGAACAAACTTGTGCCAGTTGCGTCGAACAAACTTGCGCCAGTTACGTCAAACAAAACTTATACCAGTTGCGTTGAACAAACTTCTGGCAGTTGTGTCAAACAAACTTGTGTCAGTTGCGTAGAACAAACATTTGCCATTTGCGTAGAACAAACTTGTGCCAGTTGTGTCAAACAAACCTGTGCCAGTTGTGTACAACAAACTAGTAAGAGTTGCATAGAACAAACTTGTGCCAGTTGTGTCGATCAAACTTGTGCCAGTTGCGTCGAACAAACTTGTGCCAGTTGCGTAAAACAAACTAGTGCCAGTTGCATAGAACAAACTTGTGCCAGTTGAGTAGAACAAACTTGTGCCAATTGCACCAAACAAACTTGTGCCAATTGCGTCGAACAAACTTGTGCCAGCTGCGTCGAGAAAAGTTGTGCCAGTTGCGTCAAATAAACTTGTGCCAGTTGCGTCAAACAAACTTGTGCCAGTTGTGTCAAACAAACTTGTGCCAATTGCGTCAAACAAACTTGTGCCAGTTGCGTCAAACAAACTTGTGCCAATTGATTCGAAAAAACTTGTGCCAGTTGCGTTGAACAAACTTGTGCCAGTTGCGTCTAACAAACTTGTGTCAGTTGCGTCAAACAAACTTGTGCCAGTTGCGTCGAACAAACTTGTGCCAGATATGGCGAACAAACTTGTGCCAGTTGCTTCGAGAAAACTTGTGCCAGTTGCGTAAAAAAAAACTTGTGCCAGTTGCGTCAAACAAACTTGTGCCAGTTGCGTCAAACAAACTTGTGCCTCTTGCGTCAAACAAACTTGTGCCAGTTGCGTCAAACAAACTTGTACCAATTGAGTCGAAAAAACTTGTGCCTGTTAAGTCGAACAAAGTTGTGCCAGTTGCGTCTAACAAACTTTTGCCAGTTGCATCAAAAACAACTTGTGCCAGTTGCGTCAAACAAACTTGTGCCAGTTGCGTCAAACAAACTTGTGCCAGTTGCGTCAAACAAACTTGTGCCAGTTGCGTCAAACAAACTTGTGCCAGTTGCGTAGAAGAACCTTGTGCCAGTTGCATCAAACGAACTTGTGCCAGTTGCGTCAAACAAACTTTTGCCAGTTGCGTCAAACAAACTTGTGCCAGTTGAGTCAAACAAACTTGTGCCAGTTGGGTTGAACAAACTTGTGCCAGTTGCGTTAAACAAACTTGTGCCAGTTGCATCGAACAAACTTGTGCCAGTTGCGTCGAACAAACTTGTGCCAGTTGCGTCGAACAAAGTTGCGCCAGTTACGTCAAACAAAACTTGTGCCAGTTGCGTTGAACAAACTTCTGCCAGTTGTGTCAATCAAACTTGTGTCAGTTGCGTAGAACAAACATTTGCCATTTGCGTAGAACAAACTTGTGCCAGTTGTGTCAAACAAACCTCTGCCAGTTGTGTACAACAAACTAGTAAGAGTTGCGTAGAACAAACTTGTGACAGTTGTGTCGAACAAACTTGTGCCAGTTGTGTAGAACAAACTTGTACCAGTTGCGTCAAATAAACTTATGCCAGTTGCATAGAACAAACTAGTGCCAGTTGCATAGAACAAACTTGTGCCAGTTACGTAGAACAAACTTGTGCCAGTTGCGTCAAACAAACTTGTGCCAGTTGCGTCGAACAAACTTGTGCCAGATATGGCGAACAAACTTGTGCCAGTTGCTTCGAGAAAACTTGTGCCACTTGCGTAAAAAAAAACTTGTGCCAGTTGCGTCAAACAAACTTGTGCCAGTTGCGTCAAACAAACTTGTGCCTCTTGCGTCAAACAAACTTGTGCCAGTTGCGTCAAACAAACTTGTACCAATTGAGTCGAAAAAAATTGTGCCTGTTACGTCGAACAAAGTTGTGCCAGTTGCGTCTAACAAACTTTTGCCAGTTGCATCAAAAACAACTTGTGCCAGTTGCGTCAAACAAACTTGTGCCAGTTGCGTCAAACAAACTTGTGCCAGTTGCGTCAAACAAACTTGTGCCAGTTGCGTCAAACAAACTTGTGCCAGTTGCGTAGAAGAACCTTTTGCCAGTTGCATCAAACGAACTTGTGCCAGTTGCGTCAAACAAACTTTTGCCAGTTGCGTCAAACAAACTTGTGCCAGTTGAGTCAAACAAACTTGTGCCAGTTGGGTCGAACAAACTTGTGCCAGTTGCGTTAAACAAACTTGTGCCAGTTGCATCGAACAAACTTGTGAAAGTTGCGTCGAACAAACTTGTGCCAGTTGCGTCGAACAAACTTTCGCCAGTTACGTCAAACAAAACTTGTGCCAGTTGCGTTGAACAAACTTCTGCCAGTTGTGTCAATCAAACTTGTGTCAGTTGCGTAGAACAAACATTTGCCATTTGCGTAGAACAAACTTGTGCCAGTTGTGTCAAACAAACCTGTGCCAGTTGTGTACAACAAACTAGTAAGAGTTGCGTAGAGCAAACGTGTGCCAGTTGTGTCGAACAAACTTGTGCCAGTTGTGTAGAACAAACTTGTACCAGTTGCGTCAAATAAACTTATGCCAGTTGCATAGAACAAACTTGTGCCAGTTACGTAGAACAAACTTGTGCCAGTTGTGTCAAACAAACTTGTGCCAGTTGCGTCGAACAAACTTGTGCCAGTTGCGTCGAAGAAACTTGTGCCAGTTGCGTCAAACAAACTTGTGCCATTTGCGTTGAACAAACTTGTGCCAGTTGTGTCGAACAAACTTATGCCAGTTGCATAGAACAAACTAGTGCCAGTTGCATAGAACAAACTTGTGCCAGTTGCGTAGAACAAACTTGTGCCAGTTGTGTCAAACAAACTTGTGCCAGTTGCGTCGAACAAACTTGTGCCAGTTGCATCGAAAAAACTTGTGCCAGTTGCGTCAAACAAACTTGTGCCATTTGCGTTGAACAAACTTGTGCCAGTTGCGTCGAACAAACTTGTGCCAGATATGGCGAACAAACTTGTGCCAGTTGCTTCAAGAAAACTTGTGCCAGTTGCATAGAACAACCTAGTGCCAGTTGAGTCGAACAAACTTGTGCTAGTTGGTAGAACAAACTTGTGCCAGTTGCATCAAACAATCTTATGCCAGTTGCGTAAAACAAACTAGTGCCAGTTGCATAGAACAAACTTGTGCCAGTTGAGTAGAACAAACTTGTGCCAATTGCATCAAACAAACTTGTGCCAGTTGCGTCGAACAAACTTGTGCCAGTTGCGTCGAAGAAACTTGTGCCAGTTGCGTCAAACAAACTTGTGCCAGTTGCGTCGAACAAACTTGTGCCAGTTGCGTCGAACAAACTTGTGCCAGTTACGGCGAAGAAACTTGTGCCACTTGCGTCGAGAAAACTTGTGCCAGTTGCGTCAAATAAACTTGTGCCAGTTGTGTCAAACAAACTTGTGCTAGTTACGGCGAACCAACTTGCGCCAGTTGCGTCGAGAAAAGTTGTGCCAGTTGCGTCAAATAAACTTGTGCCAGTTGCGTCAAACAAACTTGTGCCAGTTGCGTCAAACAAACTTGTGCCAGTTGCGTCAAACAAACTTGTGCCAGTTGCGTCAAACAAACTTGTGCCAGTTGCGTCAAACAAACTTGTGCCAATTGATTCGAAAAAACTTGTGCCAGTTGCGTTGAACAAACTTGTGCCAGTTGCGTCTAACAAACTTGTGCCAGTTGTGTCAAACAAACTGGTGCCAGTTGGTTCGAACAAACTTGTGCCAGTTACGTTAAACAAACTTGTTCCAGTTGCGCTGAACAAACTTGTGTCAGTTGCGTCAAACAAACTTGTGCCAGTTGCGTCAAACAAACTTGCGCCAGTTCCGTCGAACAAACTTGTGCCAGTTGCTTAGAACAAACTTGTGCCAGTTGTGTCAAACAAACTTGTGCCAGTTGCATCAAACATACTTGTGCCAGTTGTGTCGAACAAACTTATGCCAGTTGGGTAGAACAAACATGTGCCAGTTGTGTCAAACAAATTTGTGCCAGTTGCGTAGAACACACTAGTGCCAGTTGCATAGAACAAACTTGTTTCACATGCGTAGAACAAACATTTGCCATTTGCGTAGAAGAAACTTGTGCCAGTTGTGTCAAACAAACCTGTGCCAGTTGTTTACAACAAACTAGTAAGAGTTGCGTAGAACAAACTTGTGCCAGTTGTGTCAAACAAACCTGTGCCAGTTTGTACAACAAACTAGTAAGAGTTGCGTAGAACAAACTTGTGCCAGTTGTGTCGAACAAACTTGTGCCAGTTGCGTAGAACAAACTTGTACCAGTTGCGTCAAACAAACTTATGCCAGTTGCATAGAACAAACTAGTGCCAGTTGCATAGAACAAACTTGTCCCAGTTGCGTAGAACAAACTTGTGCCAGTTGCGTCAAACAAACTTGTGCCAGTTGCGTCGAACAAACTTGTGCCAGTTGCGTCGAAGAAACTTGTGCCATTTGCATAGAACAAACTTGTGCCAGTTGCGTCGAACAAACTTGCGCCAGATATGGCGAACAAACTTGTGCCAGTTGCTTCAAGAAAACTTGTGCCAGTTGCACAGAACAACCTTGTGCCAGTTGAGTCGAACAAACTTGTGCTAGTTGGTAGAACAAACTTGTGCCAGTTGCGTCAAACAAACTTATGCCAGTTGCGTAAAACAAACTAGTGCCAGTTGCATAGAACAAACTTGTGCCAGTTGAGTAGAACAAACTTGTGCCAATTGCATCAAACAAACTTGTGCCAGTTGCGTCGAACAAACTTGTGCCAGTTGCGTCGAAGAAACTTGTGCCAGTTGCGTCAAACAAACTTGTGCCAGTTGCGTCGAACAAACTTGTGCCAATTGCGTCGAACAAACTTGTGCCAGTTACGGCGAACAGACTTGTGCCACTTGCGTCGAGAAAACTTGTGCCAGTTGCGTCAAATAAACTTGTGCCAGTTGTGTCAAACAAACTTGTGCCAGTTACGGCGAACCAACTTGTGCCAGTTGCGTCGAGAAAAGTTGTGCCAGTTGCGTCAAATAAACTTGTGCCAGTTGCGTCAAACAAACTTGTGCCAGTTGCGTCAAACAAACTTGTGCCAGTTGCGTCAAACAAACTTGCGCCAGTTGC
Organism: Macrobrachium rosenbergii; assembly: GCA_039081455.1. Lineage (NCBI taxonomy): Eukaryota > Metazoa > Arthropoda > Malacostraca > Decapoda > Palaemonidae > Macrobrachium > Macrobrachium rosenbergii. The sequence goes on along the minus strand of JANJGK010000135.1, from coordinate 400,515 downwards.
GTCAAACATACTTGTGCCAATTGATTCGAAAAAACTTCTGCCAGTTGCGTTGAACAAACTTGTGCCAGTTGCGTCTAACAAACTTGTGCCAGTTGCGTCAAACAAACTTGTGCCAGTTGCGTCGAACAAACTTGTGCCATATATGGCAAACAAACTTGTGACTCTTGCGTCAAACAAACTTGTGTCAGTTGTGTCAAACAAACTTGTGCCTCTTGCGTCGAACAAACTTGTGCCAGTTGCATCAAACAAACTTGTACCAATTGAGTCAAAAAAACTTGTGCCTGTTACGTCGAACAAACTTGTGCCAGTTGCGTCTAACAAACTTGTGCCAGTTGCGTCGAACAAACTTGTGCCAGTTGCGTCAAACAAACTTGTGCCAGTTGCGTAGAACAAACTTGTGCCAGTTGCGTAGAAGAACCTTGTGCCAGTTGCGTCAAACAAACTTCTGCCAGTTGCGTCAAACAAACTTGTGCCAGTTGCGTTAAACAAACTTGTGCCAGTTGCATCGAACAAACTTGTGCCAGTTGCGTCGAAAAAACTTGCGCCAGTTGCGTCGAACAAACTTGTGCCAGTTACGTTGAACAAACTTCTGCCAATTGTGTCAAACAAACTTGTGTTAGTTGCGTAGAACAAACTTGTGCCAGTTGCGTCGAACAAACTTGTGTCAGTTGGGTAGAACAAATTTGTGCCAGTTGCGTGAAACAAACTTGTGCCAGTTGCGTAGAACAAACTTGTGCCAGTTGCATAGAACAAACTTGTCCCAGTTGCGTAGAACAAACTTGTGCCAGTTGCGTCAAACAAACTTGTGCCAGTTGCGTCGAACAAACTTGTGCCAATTGCGTCGAAGAAACTTGTGACAGTTGCGTCAAACAAACTTGTGCCATTTGCGTTGAACAAACTTGTGCCAGTTGCGTCGAACAAACTTGTGCCAGTTGCGTCAAACAAACTTGTGCCTCTTGCGTCAAACAAACTTGTGCCAGTTGTGTAAAAAAAAACTTGTGCCAGTTGCGTCAAACAAACTTGTGCCAGTTGCGTGAAACAAACTTGTGCCTCTTGCGTCAAACAAACTTGTGCCAGTTGCGTCAAACAAACTTGTGCCAATTGATTCGAAAAAACTTGTGCCAGTTGCGTTGAACAAACTTGTGCCAGTTGCGTCTAACAAACTTGTGCCAGTTGCGTCACAAAAAACTTGTGCCAGTTGCGTCGAACAAACTTGTGCCAAATATGGCGAACAAACTTGTGCCAGTTGCTTCGAGAAAACTTGTGCCAGTTGCGTAAAAAAAAACTTGTGCCAGTTACGTCAAACAAACTTGTGCCAGTTGCGTCAAACAAACTTGTGCCAGTTGCGTCAAACAAACTTGTGCCAGTTGCGTCAAACAAACTTGTACCAATTGAGTCGAAAAAACTTGTGCCTGTTACGTCGAACAAACTTGTGCCAGTTGCGTCTAACAAACTTGTGCCAGTTGCGTCAAAAAAAACTTGTGCCAGTTGCGTCAAACAAACATGTGCCAGTTGCGTCAAACAAACTTGTGCCAGTTGCGTCAAACAAACTTGTGCCAGTAGCGTCAAACAAACTTGTGCCAGTTGCGTAGAAGAACCTTGTGCCAGTTGCGTCAAACGAACTTGTGCCAGTTGCGTCAAACAAACTTTTGCCAGTTGCGTCAAACAAACTTGTGCCAGTTGAGTCAAACAAACTTTTGCCAATTGGGTCGAACAAACTTGTGCCAGTTGCGTTAAACAAACTTGTGCCAGTTGCATTGAACAAACTTTTGCCAGTTGCGTCGAACAAACTTGTGCCAGTTGCGTCAAACAAACTTGTCCCAGTTGCGTAGAACAAACTTGTGCAAGTTACGTCAAACAAACTTGTGCCACTTGCGTCAAATAAACTTGTGCCAGTTGCGTCAAACAAACTTGTGCCAGTTGCGTCAAACAAACTTGTGCCAGTTGCGTCAAACAAACTTGTGCCAGTTGCGTCAAACAAACTTGTGCCACTTGCGTAGAACAAACTTGTGCCAGTTGCGTAGAAGAACCTTGTGCCAGTTGCGTAGAAGAACCTTGTGCCAGTTGCGCCAAACAAACTTGTGCCAGTTGCGTTAAACAAACTTGTGCCAGTTGCATCGAACAAACTTGTGCCAGTTGCGTCAAACAAACTTGTGCCATTTGCGTAGAAGAACCTTGTGCCAGTTGCGTCAAACGAACTTGTGCCAGTTGCGTCAAACAAACTTGTGCCAGTTGCGTCAAACACACTTGTGCCAGTTGAGTCAAACAAACTTGTGCCAGTTGGGTCGAACAAACTTGTGCCAGTTGCGTTAAACAAACTTGTGCCAGTTGCATCGAACAAACTTTTGCCAGTTGCATCGAACAAACTTGTGACAGTTGCGTCGAACAAACTTGCGCCAGTTACGTCAAACAAACTTGTGCCAGTTGAGTTGAACAAATTTCTGCCAGTTGTGTCAAACAAACTTGTGTCAGTTGCGTAGAACAAACTTGTGCCAGTTGCGTCGAACAAACTTATGTCAGTTGGGTAGAACAAACTTGTGCCAGTTGCATCAAACTAACATGTCCCAGTTGCGTAGAACAAACTAGTGCCAGTTGCATAGAACAAACTTGTGCCAGATGCGTAGAACAAACTTGTGCCAGTTGCGTAGAACAAACTTGTGCCAGTTGCATACAACAAACTTGTGCCAGTTATGTAGAACAAACTTGTGCCAGTTGCGTCGAACAAACTTGTGCCAGTTGCATCAAACAAACTTGTGCCAGTTACGGCGAACAAACTTATGCCAGTTGGGTCAAATAAACTTGTGCCAGTTGCGTCAAACAAAATTGTGCCAGTTGCGTCAAACAAACTTGTGCCAGTTGCGTCAAACAAACTTGTTCCAGTTGCGTCAAACAAACTTGTGCCACTTGAGTCGAAAAAACTTGTGCCAGTTGCGTCGAACAAACTTGTGCCAGTTGCGTCTAACAAACTTGTGCCAGTTGCATCAAAAAAACTTGTGCCAGTTTCGTCAAACAAACTTGTGCCAGTTGCGTCGAACAAACTTGTGCCAGTTGCGTCAAACAAACTTGTGCCAGTTGCTTAGAACAGACTTGTGCCAGTTGCGTAGAACAACCTTGTGCCAGTTGAGTCGAACAAACTTGTGCCAGTTGCGTCAAACAAACATATGCCAGTTGCGTAAAACAAACTAGTGCCAGTTGCATAGAACAAACTTGTGCCAGTTGAATAGAACAAACTTGTGCCAATTGCATCAAACAAACTTGTGCCAGTTGCGTCGAACAAACTTGTGCCAGTTGCGTCGAAGAAACTTGTGCCAGTTGAGTAGAACAAACTTCTGCCAGTTGCATCGAACAAACTTGTGCCAGTTGCGTCGAACAAACTTGTGCCAGTTGCGTCGAAGAAACTTGTGCCAGTTGCGTCGAGAAAACTTGTGCCAGTTGCGTCAAATAAACTTGTGCCAGTTGCGTCAAACAAACTTGTGCCAGTTACTGCGAACAAACTTGTGCCACTTGCGTCGAGAAAACTTGTGCCAGTTGCGTCAAATAAACTTGTGCCAGTTGCGTCAAACAAACTTGTGCCAGTTGCGTCAAACAAACTTGTGCCAGTTGCGTCAAACAAACATGTGCCAGTTGCGACAAACAAACTTGTGCCAATTGATTCGAAAAAACTTGTGCCAGTTGCGTCAAACAAACTTTTGCCAGTTGCGTCAAACAAACATGTGCCAGTTGCGTCAAACAAACTTGTGCCAATTGATTAGAAAAAACTTGTGCCAGTTGCGTTGAACAAACTTGTGCTAGTTGCATCTAACAAACTTGTGCCAGTTGCGTCAAACAAACTTGTGCCAGTTGCGTCCAACAAACTTGTGCCAGATATGGCAAACAAACTTGTGCCAGTTGCTTTGAGAAAACTTGTTCCAGTTGCGTTTAAAAAAACTTGTGCCAGTTGCATCAAACAAACTTGTGCCAGTTGCGTCAAACAAACTTGTGCCTCTTGCGTCAAACAAACTTGTGCCAGTTGCGTCAAACAAACTTATACCAATTGAGTCAAAAAAACTTGTGCCTGTTACGTCGAACAAACTTGTGCCAGTTGCGTCTAACAAACTTGTGCTAGTTGCATAAAAAAAAACCTGTGCCAGTTGCGTCAAACAAACTTGTGCCAGTTGCGTCAAACAAACTTGTGCCAGTTGCGTAGAAGAACCTTGTGCCAGTTGCATCAAACGAACTTGTGCGAGTTGCGTCAAACAAACTTTAGCCAGTTGCGTCAAACAAACTTGTGCCAGTTGAGTCAAACAAACTTGTGCCAGTTGGGTCGAACAAACTTCAGCCAGTTGCGTTAAACAAACTTGTGCCAGTTGCATCGAACAAACTTTTGCCAGTTGCATCGAACAAACTTGTGCCAGTTGCGTCGAACAAACTTGCGCCAGTTACGTCAAACAAACTTGTGTCAGTTGCGTTGAACAAACTTCTGCCAGTTGTGTCAAACAAACTTGTGTCAGTTGCGTAGAACAAACATTTGCCATTTGCGTAGAACAAACTTGTGCCAGTTGTGTCAAACAAACCTGTGCCAGTTGTGTACAGCAAACTAGTAAGAGTTGCGTAGAACAAACTTGTGCCAGTTGTGTCAAACAAACTTGTGCCAGTTGCGTAGAACAAACTTGTACCAGTTGCGTCAAACAAACTTATGCCAGTTGCATAGAACAAACTAGTGCCAGTTGCATAGAACAAACTTGTGCCAGTTGCGTAGAACAAACTTGTGCCAGTTGCGTCAAACAAACTTGTGCCAGTTGCATAGAACAAACTTGTGCCAGTTGCGTCGAAGAAACTTGTGCCAGTTGCGTCAAACAAACTTGTGCCATTTGCGTTGAACAAACTTGTGTCAGTTGCGTCGAACAAACTTGTGCCAGATATGGCGAACAAACTTGTGCCAGTTGCTTCGAGAAAACTTGTGCCAGTTGCATAGAACAACCTTGTGCCAGTTGAGTCGAACAAACTTGTGCTAGTTGGTAGAACAAACTTGTGCCAGTTGCGTCAAACAAACTTATGCCAGTTGCGTAAAACAAACTAGTGCCAGTTGCATAGAACAAACTTGTGCCAGTTGAGTAGAACAAACTTGTGCCAAATGCATCAAACAAACTTGTGCCAGTTGCGTCGAACAAACTTGTGCCAGTTGCGTCGAAGAAACTTGTGCCAGTTGCGTCAAACAAACTTGTGCCAGTTACGTCGAACAAACTTGTGCCAGTTGCGTCGAACAAACTTGTGCCAGTTACGGCGAACAAACTTGTGCCACTTGCGTTGAGAAAACTTGTGCCAGTTGCGTCAAATAAACTTGTGCCAGTTGCGTCAAACAAACTTGTGCTGGTTACGGCGAACCAACTTGTGCCAGTTGCGTCGAGAAAAGTTGTGCCAGTTGCGTCAAATAAACTTGTGCCAGTTGTGTCAAACAAAGTTGTGGCAGTTGCGTCAAACAAACTTGTGCCAGTTGCGTCAAACAAACTTCTGCCAGTTGCGTCAAACAAACTTGTGCCAATTGATTCGAAAAAACTTGTGCCAGTTGCGTTGAACAAACTTGTGCCAGTTGCGTCTAACAAACTTGTGCCAGTTGCGTCAAACAAACTTGTGCCAGTTGCGTCGAACAAACTTGTGCCAAATATGGCAAACAAACTTGTGCCAGTTGCTTCGAGAAAACTTGTGCCAGTCGCGTAAAAAAAAACTTGTGCCAGTTGCGTCAAACAAACTTGTGTCAGTTGCGTCAAACAAACTTGTGCCTCTTGCGTCAAACAAACTTGTGCCAGTTGCATCAAACAAACTTGTACCAATTGAGTTGAAAAAACTTGTGCCTGTTACTTTGAACAAACTGTGCCAGTTGCGTCGAGCAAACTTGTGCCAGTTGCGTCAAACAAACTTGTGCCAGTTGCGTAGAACAAACTTGTGCCAGTTGCGTAGAAGAACCTTGTGCCAGTTGAGTCAAACAAACTTCTGCCAGTTACGTCAAACAAACTTGTGCCAGTTGCGTTAAACAAACTTGTGCCCGTTGCATCGAACAAACTTTTGCCAGTTGCGTCGAACAAACTTGTGCCAGTTGCGTCGAAAAAAATTGCGCCAGTTGCGTCGAACAAACTTGTGCCAGTTGCGTCTAACAAACTTGTGCCAGTTGCATAAAAAAAACTTGTGCCAGTTGCGTCAAACAAACTTGTGCCAGTTGCGTCAAACAAACTTGTGCCAGTTGCGTAGAACAAACTTGTGCCAGTTGCGTAGAAGAACCTTGTGCCAGTTGCATCAAACGAACTTGTGCCAGTTGCGTCAAACAAACTTTTGCCAGTTGCGTCAAACAAACTTGTGCCAGTTGAGTCAAACAAACTTGTGCCAGTTGGGTCGAACAAACTTGTGCCAGTTGCGTTAAACAATCTTGTGCCTGTTGCATCGAACAAACTTTTGCCAGTTGCGTCGAACAAACTTGTGCCAGTTGCGTAGAACAAACTTGTGCCAGTTGCGTAGAAGAACCTTGTGCCAGTTTCGTAGAAGAACCTTGTGCCAGTTGCATCAAACAAACTTGTGCCAGTTGCGTTAAACAAACTTGTGCCAGTTGCATCGAACAAACTTGTGCCAGTTGCATCAAACAAACTTGTGCCAGTTGCGTAGAAGAACCTTGTGCCAGTTGCGTCAAACGAACTTGTGCCAGTTGCGTCAAACAAACTTGTGCCAGTTGCGTCGAACACACTTGTGCCAGTTGAGTCAAACAAACTTGTGCCAGTTGGGTCGAACAACCTTGTGCCAGTTGCGTTAAACAAACTTGTGCCAGTTGCATCGAACAAACTTTTGCCAGTTGCGGCGAACAAACTTGTGACAGTTGCGTCGAACAAACTTGCGCCAGTTACGTCAAACAAACTTGTGCCAGTTGAGTTGAACAAACTTCTGCCAGTTGTGTCAAACAAACTTGTGTCAGTTGCGTAGAACAAACTTGTGCCAGTTGCGTCGAACAAACTTATGTCAGTTGGGTAGAACAAACTTGTGCCAGTTGCGTTAAACAAACTTATACCAATTGAGTCGAAAAAACTTGTGCCTGTTACGTCGAACAAACTTGTGCCAGTTGCGCCTAACAAACTTGTGCTAGTTGCATAAAAAAAACTTGTGCCAGTTGCATCAAACAAACTTGTGCCAGTTGCGTCAAACAAACTTGTGCCAGTTGCGTCAAACAAACTTGTGCCAGTTGCGTAGAAGAACCTTGTGCCAGTTGCATCAAACGAACTTGTGCGAGTTGCGTCAAACAAACTTTAGCCAGTTGCGTCAAACAAACTTGTGCCAGTTGAGTCAAACAAACTTGTGCCAGTTGGGTCGAACAAACTTGAGCCAGTTGCGTTAAACAAACTTGTGCCAGTTGCATCGAACAAACTTTTCCCAGTTGCGTCGAACAAACTTGTGCCAGTTGCGTCAAACAAACTTGCGCCAGTTACGTCAAACAAACTTGTGTCAGTTGCGTTGAACAAACTTCTGCCAGTTGTGTCAAACAAACTTGTGTCAGTTGCGTAGAACAAACATTTGCCATTTGCGTAGAACAAACTTGTGCCAGTTGTGTCAAACAAACCTGTGCCAGTTGTGTACAACAAACTAGTAAGAGTTGCGTAGAACAAACTTGTGCCAGTTGTGTCGAACAAACTTGTGCCAGTTGCGTAGAACAAACTTGTACCAGTTGCGTCAAACAAACTTATGCCAGTTGCATAGAACAAACTAGTGCCAGTTGCATAGAACAAACTTGTGCCAGTTGCGTAGAACAAACTTGTGCCAGTTGCGTCAAACAAACTTGTGCCAGTTGCATAGAACAAACTTGTGCCAGTTGCGTCGAAGAAACTTGTGCCAGTTGTGTCAAACAAACTTGTGCCATTTGCGTTGAACAAACTTGTGTCAGTTGCGTCGAACAAACTTGTGCCAGATATGGCGAACAAACTTGTGCCAGTTGCTTCGAGAAAACTTGTGCCAGTTGCATAGAACAACCTTGTGCCAGTTGAGTCGAACAAACTTGTGCTAGTTGGTAGAACAAACTTGTGCCAGTTGCGTCAAACAAACTTATGCCAGTTGCGTAAAACAAACTAGTGCCAGTTGCATAGAACAAACTTGTGCCAGTTGAGTAGAACAAACTTGTGCCAATTGCATCAAAAAAAGTTGTGCCAGTTGCGTCGAACAAACTTGTGCCAGTTGCGTCGAAGAAACTTGTGCCAGTTGCGTCAAACAAACTTGTGCCAGTTACGTCGAACAAACTTTAGCCAGTTGCGTCGAACAAACTTGTGCCAGTTACGGCGAACAAACTTGTGCCACTTGCGTCGAGAAAACTTGTGCCAGTTGCGTCAAATAAACTTGTGCCAGTTGCGTCAAACAAACTTGTGCCAGTTACGGCGAACCAACTTGTGCCAGTTGCGTCGAGAAAAGTTGTGCCAGTTGCGTCAAATAAACTTGTGCCAGTTGCGTCAAACAAACTTGTGGCAGTTGCGTCAAACAAACTTGTGCCAGTTGCGTCAAACAAACTTCTGCCAGTTGCGTCAAACAAACTTGTGCCAATTGATTCGAAAAAACTTGTGCCAGTTGCGTTGAACAAACTTGTGCCAGTTGCGTCTAACAAACTTGTGCCAGTTGCGTCAAACAAACTTGTGCCAGTTGCGTCGAACAAACTTGTGCCAAATATGGCAAACAAACTTGTGCCAGTTGCTTCGAGAAAACTTGTGCCAGTCGCGTAAAAAAAAACTTGTGCCAGTTGCGTCAAACAAACTTGTGTCAGTTGCGTCAAACAAACTTGTGCCTCTTGCGTCAAACAAACTTTTGCCAGTTGCATCAAACATATTTGTACCAATTGAGTCGAAAAAACTTGTGCCTGCTACTTTGAACAAACTGTGCCAGTTGCGTCGAGCAAACTTGTGCCAGTTGCGTCAAACAAACTTGTGCCAGTTGCGTAGAACAAACTTGTGCCAGTTGCGTAGAAGAACCTTGTGCCAGTTGAGTCAAACAAACTTCTGCCAGTTGCGTCAAACAAACTTGTGTCAGTTGCGTTAAACAAACTTGTGCCCGTTGCATCGAACAAACTTTTGCCAGTTGCGTCGAACAAACTTGTGCCAGTTGCGTCGAAAAAACTTGCGCCAGTTGCGTCGAACAAACTTGTGCCAGTTGCGTCTAACAAACTTGTGCCAGTTGCATAAAAAAAAACTTGTGCCAGTTGCGTCAAACAAACTTGTGCCAGTTGCGTCAAACAAACTTGTGCCAGTTGCGTCAAACAAACTTGTGCCAGTTGCGTAGAACAAACTTGTGCCAGTTGCGTAGAAGAACTTTGTGCCCGTTGCATCAAACGAACTTGTGCCAGTTGCGTCAAACAAACTTTTGCCAGTTGCGTCAAACAAACTTGTGCCAGTTGAGTCAAACAAACTTGTGCCAGTTGGTTCGAACAAACTTGTGCCAGTTGCGTTAAACAATCTTGTGCCTGTTGCATCGAACAAACTTTTGCCAGTTGCGTCGAACAAACTTGTGCCAGTTGCGTCGAACAAACTTGCGCCAGTTACGTCAAACAAACTTGTGCCAGTTGCGTCGAACAAACTTGTGTCAGTTGGGTAGAACAAATTTGTGCCAGTTGCGTCAAACAAACTTGTGCCAGTTGCGTAGAACAAACTAGTGCCAGTTGCATAGAACAAACTTGTGCCAGATGCGTAGAACAAACTTGTGCCAGTTGCGTAGAACAAACTTGTGCCAGTTCCATAGAACAAACTTGTGCCAGTTATGTAGAACAAACTTGTGCCATTTGCGCTAAACAAACTTGTGCCAGTTGCGTCAAACAAACTTGTGCCAGTTACGGCGAACAAACTTCTGCCAGTTTCGTCGAGAAAACTTGTGCCAGTTGCATCAAATAAACTTGTGCCAGTTGCGTCAAACAAACTTGTGCCAGTTGCGTAGAACAAACTTGTGCATGTTGCGTAGAACAAACTTGTGCCAGTTGCGACAAACAAACTTTTGCCAGTTCCATAGAACAAACTTGTGCCAGTTGCGTCAAACAAACTTGTGCCAGTTGCGTAGAACAAACTTGTGCATGTTGCGTAGAACAAACTTGTGCCAGTTGCGTCAAACAAACTTTTGCCAATTGCGTCAAACAAACTTGTGCCAGTTGCATCGAACAAACTTGTGCCAGTTGCGTAGAACAAACTTGTGCCAGTTGGGTCGAAGAAACTTGTGCCAGTTACGTTAAACAAACTTGTACCAGTTGCATCGAACAAACTTGTGCCAGTTGCGTCGAACAAACTTTTGCCAGTTGCGTCGAACAAACTTGTGCCAGTTGCGTCGAACAAACTTGCGCCAGTTACGTCAAACAAACTTGTGCCAGTTGCATTGAACAAACTTGTGCCAGTTGCGTCGAACAAACTTGTGTCAGTTGGGTAGAACAAATTTGTGCCAGTTGCGTCAAACAAACTTGTGCCAGTTGCGTAGAACAAACTAGGGCCAGTTGCATAGAACAAACTTGTGCCAGATGCGTAGAACAAACGTGTGCCAGTTGCGTAGAACAAACTTGTGCCAGTTATGTAGAACAAACTTGTGCCATTTGCTTCAAACAAACTTGTGCCAGATATGGCAAACAAACTTGTGTCAGTTGCGTAGAACAAACTAGGGCCAGTTGCATAGAACAAACTTGTGCCAGATGCGTAGAACAAACGTGTGCCAGTTGCATAGAACAAACTTGTGCCAGTTATGTAGAACAAACTTGTGCCATTTGCTTCAAACAAACTTGTGCCAGTTGCGTCGAACAAACTTGTGCCAGTTACGGTGAACAAACTTGTGCCAGTTTCGTCGAGAAAACTTGTGCCAGTTGCGTCAAATAAACTTGTGCCAGTTGCGTCAAACAAACCTGTGCCAGTTGCGTCAAACAAACTTGTGCCAGTTGCGTCAAACAAACTTGTTCCAGTTGCGTCAAACAAACTTGTTCCAGGTGCGTCAAACAAACTTGTGCCAATTGAGTCGAAAAAACTTGTGCCAGTTGCATCGAACAAACTTGTGCCAGTTGCTTCTACAAAACTTGTGCCAGTTGCGTCATAAAAACTTGGGCCAGTTTCGTCGAACAAACTTGTGTCAGTGGCATCCAACAAACTTGTGCCAGTTGCGTAGAACAAACTTGTGCCAGTTGCGTCAAACAAACTTATGCCAGTTGCGTAGAATAAACTTGTGCCAGTTGCGTCAAACAAACTTATGCCAGTTGCGTAAAACAAACTAGTGCCAGTTGCATAGAACAAACTTGTTCCAGTTGAGTAGAACAAACTTGTGCCAATTGCGTCAAACAAACTTGTGCCAGTTCGTCGAACAAACTTGTGCCAGTTGCATCGAAGAAATTTGTGCCAGTTGCGTCACACATACTTGTGCCAGTTGCGTCGAACAAACTTGTGCCAGTTGCGTCGAACAAACTTGTGCCAGTTACGGCGAACCAACTTGTGCCACTTGCGTCGAGAAAACTTGTGCCATTTGCGTCAAATAAAATTGTGACAGTTGCGTCAAACAAACTTTTGCCAGTTATGGCGAACAAACTTGTGCCAGTTGCGTCGAGAAAAGTTGTGCCAGTTGCGTCAAATATACTTGTGCTAGTTGCGTCGAACAAACTTGTGCCAGTTGCGTCAAACAAACTTGTGCCAGTTGCGTCAAACAAACTTGTGCCAGTTGCGTCAAACAAACTTGTGCCAATTGATTCGAAAAAACTTGTGCCAGTTGCGTTGAACAAACTTGTGTCAGTTGCCTCAAACAAACTTGTGCCTCTTGCGTCAAACAAACTTGTGCCAGTTGCGTTAAACAAACTTGTGCCAGCTGCATCGAACAAACTTTTGCCAGTTGCGTCGAACAAACTTGTGCCAGTTGCGTCGAAAAAACTTGTGCCAGTTGCGTCGAACAAACTTGTGCCAGTTGCGTTGAACAAACTTCTGCCAATTGTGTCAAACAAACTTGTGTCAGTTGCGTAGAACAAACTTGTGCCACTTGCGTCGAACAAACTTGTGTCAGTTGGGTAGAACAAATTTGTGCCAGTTGCGTCAAACAAACTTGTGCCAGATATGGCAAACAAACTTGTGCCAGTTGCTTCGAGAAAACTTGTGCCAGTCGCGTAAAAAAAAACTTGTGCCAGTTGCGTCAAACAAACTTGTGTCAGTTGCGTCAAACAAACTTGTGCCTCTTGTGTCAAACAAACTTGTGCCAGTTGCATCAAACAAACTTGTACCAATTGAGTCGAAAAAACTTGTGAATGTTACGTCGAACAAACTTGTGCCAGTTGCGTCTAACAAACTTGTGCCAGTTGTGTCGAACAAACTTGTGCCATTTGCGTCAAACAAACTTGTGCCAGTTGCGTAGAACAAACTTGTGTAAGTTGCGTAGAAGAACCTTGCGCCAGTTGCGTCAAACAAACTTCTACCAGTTGCGTCAAAGAAACTTGTGCCAGTTGCGTGAAACAAACTTGTGCCAGTTGCATCGAACAAACTTTTGCCAGTTGCGTCGAACAAACTTGTGCCAGTTGCGTCGAAAAAACTTGCACCAGTTGCGTCGAACAAACTTGTGCCAGTTGCGTTGAACAAACTTCTGCCAATTGTGTCAAACAAACTTGTGTCAGTTGCGTAGAACAAACTTGTGCCAGTTGCGTCGAACAAACTTGTGTCAGTTGGGTAGAACAAATTTGTGCCAGTTGCGTCAAACAAACTTGTGCCAGTTGCGTAGAACAAACTAGTGCCAGTTGCATAGAACAAACTTGTGCCGGATGCGTAGAACAAACTTGTGCCAGTTGCGTAGAACAAACTTGTGCCAGTTGCATAGAACAAACTTGTGCCAGTTATGTAGAACAAACTTGTGCCATTTGCGTCAAACAAACTTGTGCCAGTTGCGTCGAACAAACTTGTGCCAGTTACGGCAAACAAAATTGTGCCAGTTTCATCGAAAAAACTTGTGCCAGTTGCGTCAAATAAACTTGTGCCAGTTGCATCAAACAAACTTGTGCCAGTTGCGTCAAACAAACTTGTGCCAGTTGCGTCAAACAAACTTGTTTCAGTTGCGTCAAACAAACTTGTTCCAGTTGCGTCAAACAAACTTGTGCCAATTGAGTCGAAAAAACTTGTGCCAGTTGCGTCGAACAAACTTGTGCCAGTTGCGTCTAACAAACTTTTGCCAGTTACGTAGAACAAACCTGTGCCAGTAGCGTAGAACAACCTTGTGCCAGTTGCTTCAAACAAACTTGTGCCACTTGCGTCGAACAAACTTGTGCCAGTTGCGTCAAACAAACTTGTGCCAGTTGCGTAGGACAAACTTGTGCCAGTTGCGTAGAAGAACCTTGTGCCAGTTGCGTCAAACAAACTTCTGCCAGTTGCGTCAAACAAACTTGTGCCAGTTGCGTTAAACAAACTTGTGCCAGTTGTATCGAACAAACTTTTGCTAGTTGCGTCGAACAAATTTGTGCCAGTTGCGTCGAAAAAACTTGCGCCAGTTGCGTCGAACAAACTTGTGCCAGTTGCGTCTAACAAACTTGTGCCAGTTGCATAAAAAAAACTTTTGCCAGTTGCGTCAAACAAACTTGTGCCAGTTGCGTCAAACAAACTTGTGCCAGTTACGTCAAACAAACTTGTGCTAGTTGCGTCAAACAAACTTGTGCCAGTTGCGTAGAAGAACCTTGTGCCAGTTGCATCAAACGAACTTGTGCGAGTTGCGTCAAACAAACTTTAGCCAGTTGCGTCAAACAAACTTGTGCCAGTTGAGTCAAACAAACTTGTGCCAGTTGGGTCGAACAAACTTGAGCCAGTTGCGTTAAACAAACTTGTGCCAGTTGCATCGAACAAACTTTTCCCAGTTGCGTCGAACAAACTTGTGCCAGTTGCGTCGAACAAACTTGCGCCAGTTACGTCAAACAAACTTGTGTCAGTTGCGTTGAACAAACTTCTGCCAGTTGTGTCAAACAAACTTGTGTCAGTTGCGTAGAACAAACATTTGCCATTTGCGTAGAACAAACTTGTGCCAGTTGTGTCAAACAAACCTGTGCCAGTTGTGTACAACAAACTAGTAAGAGTTGCGTAGAACAAACTTGTGCCAGTTGTGTCGAACAAACTTGTGCCAGTTGCGTAGAACAAACTTGTACCAGTTGCGTCAAACAAACTTATGCCAGTTGCATAGAACAAACTAGTGCCAGTTGCATAGAACAAACTTGTGCCAGTTGCGTAGAACAAACTTGTGCCAGTTGCGTCAAACAAACTTTTGCCAGTTGCATAGAACAAACTTGTGCCAGTTGCGTCGAAGAAACTTGTGCCAGTTGCGTCAAACAAACTTGTGCCATTTGCGTTGAACAAACTTGTGTCAGTTGCGTCGAACAAACTTGTGCCAGATATGGCGAACAAACTTGTGCCAGTTGCTTCGAGAAAACTTGTGCCAGTTGCATAGAACAACCTTGTGCCAGTTGAGTCGAACAAACTTGTGCTAGTTGGTAGAACAAACTTGTGCCAGTTGCGTCAAACAAACTTATGCCAGTTGCGTAAAACAAACTAGTGCCAGTTGCATAGAACAAACTTGTGCCAGTTGAGTAGAACAAACTTGTGGCAATTGCATCAAAAAAACTTGTGCCAGTTGCGTCGAACAAACTTGTGCCAGTTGCGTCGAAGAAACTTGTGCCAGTTGCGTCAAACAAACTTCTGCCAGTTACGTCGAACAAACTTTAGCCAGTTGCGTCGAACAAACTTGTGCCAGTTACGGCGAACAAACTTGTGCCACTTGCGTCGAGAAAACTTCTGCCAGTTGCGTCAAATAAACTTGTGCCAGTTGCGTCAAACAAACTTGTGCCAGTTACGGCGAACCAACTTGTGCCAGTTGCGTCGAGAAAAGTTGTGCCAGTTGCGTCAAATAAACTTGTGCCAGTTGCGTCAAACAAACTTGTGGCAGTTGCGTCAAACAAACTTGTGCCAGTTGCGTCAAACAAACTTCTGCCAGTTGCGTCAAACAAACTTGTGCCAATTGATTCGAAAAAACTTGTGCCAGTTGCGTTGAACAAACTTGCGCCAGTTGCGTCTAACAAACTTGTGCCAGTTGCGTCAAACAAACTTGTGCCAGTTGCGTCGAACAAAATTGTGCCAAATATGGCAAACAAACTTGTGCCAGTTGCTTCGAGAAAACTTGTGCCAGTCGCGTAAAAAAAAACTTGTGCCAGTTGCGTCAAACAAACTTGTGTCAGTTGCGTCAAACAAACTTGTGCCTCTTGCGTCAAACAAACTTGTGCCAGTTGCATCAAACAAATTTGTACCAATTGAGTCGAAAAAACTTGTGCCTGCTACTTTGAACAAACTGTGCCAGTTGCGTCGAGCAAACTTGTGCCAGTTGAGTCAAACAAACTTGTGTCAGTTGCGTAGAACAAACTTGTGCCAGTTGCGTAGAAGAACCTTGTGCCAGTTGAGTCAAACAAACTTCTGCCAGTTGCGTCAAACAAACTTGTGTCAGTTGCGTTAAACAAACTTGTGCCCGTTGCATCGAACAAACTTTTGCCAGTTGCGTCGAACAAACTTGTGCCAGTTGCGTCGAAAAAACTTGCGCCAGTTGCGTCGAACAAACTTGTGCCAGTTGCGTCTAACAAACTTGTGCCAGTTGCATAAAAAAAAACTTGTGCCAGTTGCGTCAAACAAACTTGTGCCAGTTGCGTCAAACAAACTTGTGCCAGTTGCGTCAAACAAACTTGTGCCAGTTGCGTAGAACAAACTTGTGCCAGTTGCGTAGAAGAACCTTGTGCCCGTTGCATCAAACGAACTTGTGCCAGTTGCGTCAAACAAACTTTTGCCAGTTGCGTCAAACAAACTTGTGCCAGTTGAGTCAAACAAACTTGTGCCAGTTGGGTCGAACAAACTTGTGCCAGTTGCGTTAAACAATCTTGTGCCTGTTGCATCGAACAAACTTTTGCCAGTTGCGTCGAACAAACTTGTGCCAGTTGCGTCGAACAAACTTGCGCCAGTTACGTCAAACAAACTTGTGCCAGTTGCGTCGAACAAACTTGTGTCAGTTGGGTAGAACAAATTTGTGCCAGTTGCGTCAAACAAACTTGTGCCAGTTGCGTAGAACAAACTAGTGCCAGTTGCATAGAACAAACTTGTGCCAGATGCGTAGAACAAACTTGTGCCAGTTGCGTAGAACAAACTTGTGCCAGTTCCATAGAACAAACTTGTGCCAGTTATGTAGAACAAACTTGTGCCATTTGCGCCAAACAAACTTGTGCCAGTTGCGTCAAACAAACTTGTGCCAGTTACGGCGAACAAACTTCTGCCAGTTTCGTCGAGAAAACTTGTGCCAGTTGCGTCAAATAAACTTGTGCCAGTTGCGTCAAACAAACTTGTGCCAGTTGCGTCAAACAAACTTGTGCCAGTTGTGTCAAACAAACTTGTTCCAGTTGCGTCAAACAAACTTGTTACAGTTGCATCAAACAAACTTGTGCCAATTGAGTCGAAAAAACTTGTGCCAGTTGCATCGATCAAACTTGTGCCAGTTGCGTCTAACAAACTTGTGCCAGTTGCATCGAACACACTAGTGCCAGTTGCATCAAACAAACTTGTACCAATTGAGGCGAAAAACCTTGTGCCTGTTACGTCGAACAAACTTGTGCCAGTTGCGTCTAACAAACTTGTGCCAGTTGCGTCGAACAAACTTGTGCCAGTTGCGTCAAACAAACTTGTGCCAGTTGCGTAGAACAAACTTGTGCCAGTTGCGTAGAAGAACCTTGTGCCAGTTGCGTCAAACAAACTTCTGCCAGTTGCGTCAAACAAACTTGTGACAGTTGCGTTAAACAAACTTGTGCCAGTTGCATCGAACAAACTTTTGCCAGTTGCGTCGAACAAACTTGTGCCAGTTGCGTCGAAAAAACTTGTGCCAGTTGCGTCGAACAAACTTGTGCCAGTTGCGTTGAACAAACTTCTGCCAATTGTGTCAAACAAACTTGTGTCAGTTGCGTAGAACAAACTTGTGCCAGTTGCGTCGAACAAACTTGTGTCAGTTGGGTAGAACAAATTTGTGCCAGTTGCGTGAAACAAACTTGTGCCAGTTGCGAAGAACAAACTAGTGCCAGTTGCATAGAACAAACTTGTGCCGGATGCCTAGAACAAACTTGTGCCAGTTGCGTAGAACAAACTTGTGCCAGTTGCATAGAACAAACTTGTGCCAGTTATGTAAAACAAACTTGTGTCAGTTGGGTAGAACAAACTTGTGCCATTTGCGTCAAACAAACTTGTGCCAGTTGCGTCGAACAAACTTGTGCCAGTTACGGCGAACAAACTTGTGCCAGTTTCGTCGAAAAAACTTGTGCCAGTTGCGTCAAACAAACTTGTGCCAGTTGCGTCAAACAAACTTGTGCTAGTTGCGTCAAACAAACTTGTTCCAGTTGCGTCAAACAAACTTGTTCCATTTCTGTCAAACAAACTTGTGCCAATTGAGTCGAAAAAACTTGTGCCAGTTGCGTCGAACAAACTTGTGCCAGTTGCGTCTAACAAACTTGTGCCAGTTGCATAGAACAAACTTGTGCCAGTTGCGTAGAACAACCTTGTGCCAGTTGCGTCAAACAAACTTGTGCCAGTTGCGTAGAACAAACTTGTGCCAGTTGCGTAGAAGAACCTTGTGCCCGTTGCGTCAAACAAACTTCTGCCAGTTGCGTCAAAAAAACTTGTGCCAGTTGCGTTAAACAAACTTGTGCCAGTTGCATCGAACAAACTTTTGCCAGTTGCGTCGAACAAACTTGTGCTAGTTGCGTCGAAAAAACTTGCGCCAGTTGCGTCGAACAAACTTGTGCTAGTTGCGTCGAAAAAACTTGTGCTAGTTGCGTCGAAAAAACTTGCGCCAGTTGCGTCTAACAAACTTGTGCCAGTTGCATCAAAAAAAACTTTTGCCAGTTGCGTCAAACAAACTTGTGCCAGTTGCGTCAAACAAACTTGTGCCAGTTGCGTCAAACAAACTTGTGCCAGTTGCATAGAACAAACTTGTGCCAGTTGCGTAGAAGAACCTTGTGCCCGTTGCGTCAAACAAACTTCTGCCAGTTGCGTCGAACAAACTTGTGCCAGTTGCGTCGAAAAAAATTGCGCCAGTTGCGTCGAACAAACTTGTGCCAGTTGCGTCTAACAAACTTGTGCCAGTTGCATAAAAAAAACTTGTGCCAGTTGCGTCAAACAAACTTGTGCCAGTTGCGTCAAACAAACTTGTGCCAGTTGCGTAGAACAAACTTGTGCCAGTTGCGTAGAAGAACCTTGTGCCAGTTGCATCAAACGAACTTGTGCCAGTTGCGTCAAACAAACTTTTGCCAGTTGCGTCAAACAAACTTGTGCCAGTTGAGTCAAACAAACTTGTGCCAGTTGGGTCGAACAAACTTGTGCCAGTTGCGTTAAACAATCTTGTGCCTGTTGCATCGAACAAACTTTTGCCAGTTGCGTCGAACAAACTTGTGCCAGTTGCGTAGAACAAACTTGTGCCAGTTGCGTAGAAGAACCTTGTGCCAGTTTCGTAGAAGAACCTTGTGCCAGTTGCATCAAACAAACTTGTGCCAGTTGCGTTAAACAAACTTGTGCCAGTTGCATCGAACAAACTTGTGCCAGTTGCATCAAACAAACTTGTGCCAGTTGCGTAGAAGAACCTTGTGCCAGTTGCGTCAAACGAACTTGTGCCAGTTGCGTCAAACAAACTTGTGCCAGTTGCGTCGAACACACTTGTGCCAGTTGAGTCAAACAAACTTGTGCCAGTTGGGTCGAACAACCTTGTGCCAGTTGCGTTAAACAAACTTGTGCCAGTTGCATCGAACAAACTTTTGCCAGTTGCGGCGAACAAACTTGTGACAGTTGCGTCGAACAAACTTGCGCCAGTTACGTCAAACAAACTTGTGCCAGTTGAGTTGAACAAACTTCTGCCAGTTGTGTCAAACAAACTTGTGTCAGTTGCGTAGAACAAACTTGTGCCAGTTGCGTCGAACAAACTTATGTCAGTTGGGTAGAACAAACTTGTGCCAGTTGCGTTAAACAAACTTATACCAATTGAGTCGAAAAAACTTGTGCCTGTTACGTCGAACAAACTTGTGCCAGTTGCGTCTAACAAACTTGTGCTAGTTGCATAAAAAAAACTTGTGCCAGTTGCGTCAAACAAACTTGTGCCAGTTGCGTCAAACAAACTTGTGCCAGTTGCGTCAAACAAACTTGTGCCAGTTGCGTAGAAGAACCTTGTGCCTGTTGCATCAAACGAACTTGTGCGAGTTGCGTCAAACAAACTTTAGCCAGTTGCGTCAAACAAACTTGTGCCAGTTGAGTCAAACAAACTTGTGCCAGTTGGGTCGAACAAACTTGAGCCAGTTGCGTTAAACAAACTTGTGCCAGTTGCATCGAACAAACTTTTCCCAGTTGCGTCGAACAAACTTGTGCCAGTTGCGTCAAACAAACTTGCGCCAGTTACGTCAAACAAACTTGTGTCAGTTGCGTTGAACAAACTTCTGCCAGTTGTGTCAAACAAACTTGTGTCAGTTGCGTAGAACAAACATTTGCCATTTGCGTAGAACAAACTTGTGCCAGTTGTGTCAAACAAACCTGTGCCAGTTGTGTACAACAAACTAGTAAGAGTTGCGTAGAACAAACTTGTGCCAGTTGTGTCGAACAAACTTGTGCCAGTTGCGTAGAACAAACTTGTACCAGTTGCGTCAAACAAACTTATGCCAGTTGCATAGAACAAACTAGTGCCAGTTGCATAGAACAAACTTGTGCCAGTTGCGTAGAACAAACTTGTGACAGTTGCGTCAAACAAACTTGTGCCAGTTGCATAGAACAAACTTGTGCCAGTTGCGTCGAAGAAACTTGTGCCAGTTGTGTCAAACAAACTTGTGCCATTTGCGTTGAACAAACTTGTGTCAGTTGCGTCGAACAAACTTGTGCCAGATATGGCGAACAAACTTGTGCCAGTTGCTTCGAGAAAACTTGTGCCAGTTGCATAGAACAACCTTGTGCCAGTTGAGTCGAACAAACTTGTGCTAGTTGGTAGAACAAACTTGTGCCAGTTGCGTCAAACAAACTTATGCCAGTTGCGTAAAACAAACTAGTGCCAGTTGCATAGAACAAACTTGTGCCAGTTGAGTAGAACAAACTTGTGCCAATTGCATCAAAAAAAGTTGTGCCAGTTGCGTCGAACAAACTTGTGCCAGTTGCGTCGAAGAAACTTGTGCCAATTGCGTCAAACAAACTTGTGCCAGTTACGTCGAACAAACTTTAGCCAGTTGCGTCGAACAAACTTGTGCCAGTTACGGCGAACAAACTTGTGCCACTTGCGTCGAGAAAACTTGTGCCAGTTGCGTCAAATAAACTTGTGCCAGTTGCGTCAAACAAACTTGTGCCAGTTACGGCGAACCAACTTGTGCCAGTTGCGTCGAGAAAAGTTGTGCCAGTTGCGTCAAATAAACTTGTGCCAGTTGCGTCAAACAAACTTGTGGCAGTTGCGTCAAACAAACTTGTGCCAGTTGCGTCAAACAAACTTCTGCCAGTTGCGTCAAACAAACTTGTGCCAATTGATTCGAAAAAACTTGTGCCAGTTGCGTTGAACAAACTTGTGCCAGTTGCGTCTAACAAACTTGTGCCAGTTGCGTCAAACAAACTTGTGCCAGTTGCATCGAACAAACTTGTGCCAAATATGGCAAACAAACTTGTGCCAGTTGCTTCGAGAAAACTTGTGCCAGTCGCGTAAAAAAAAACTTGTGCCAGTTGCGTCAAACAAACTTGTGTCAGTTGCGTCAAACAAACTTGTGCCTCTTGCGTCAAACAAACTTTTGCCAGTTGCATCAAACATATTTGTACCAATTGAGTCGAAAAAACTTGTGCCTGCTACTTTGAACAAACTGTGCCAGTTGCGTCGAGCAAACTTGTGCCAGTTGCGTCAAACAAACTTGTGCCAGTTGCGTAGAACAAACTTGTGCCAGTTGCGTAGAAGAACCTTGTGCCAGTTGAGTCAAACAAACTTCTGCCAGTTGCGTCAAACAAACTTGTGTCAGTTGCGTTAAACAAACTTGTGCCCGTTGCATCGAACAAACTTTTGCCAGTTGCGTCGAACAAACTTGTGCCAGTTGCGTCGAAAAAACTTGCGCCAGTTGCGTCGAACAAACTTGTGCCAGTTGCGTCTAACAAACTTGTGCCAGTTGCATAAAAAAAAACTTGTGCCAGTTGCGTCAAACAAACTTGTGCCAGTTGCGTCAAACAAACTTGTGCCAGTTGCGTCAAACAAACTTGTGCCAGTTGCGTAGAACAAACTTGTGCCAGTTGCGTAGAAGAACTTTGTGCCCGTTGCATCAAACGACCTTGTGCCAGTTGTGTCAAACAAACTTTTGCCAGTTGCGTCAAACAAACTTGTGCCAGTTGAGTCAAACAAACTTGTGCCAGTTGGGTCGAACAAACTTGTGCCAGTTGCGTTAAACAATCTTGTGCCTGTTGCATCGAACAAACTTTTGCCAGTTGCGTCGAACAAACTTGTGCCAGTTGCGTCGAACAAACTTGCGCCAGTTACGTCAAACAAACTTGTGCCAGTTGCGTCGAACAAACTTGTGTCAGTTGGGTAGAACAAATTTGTGCCAGTTGCGTCAAACAAACTTGTGCCAGTTGCGTAGAACAAACTAGTGCCAGTTGCATAGAACAAACTTGTGCCAGATGCGTAGAACAAACTTGTGCCAGTTGCGTAGAACAAACTTGTGCCAGTTCCATAGAACAAACTTGTGCCAGTTATGTAGAACAAACTTGTGCCATTTGCGCCAAACAAACTTGTGCCAGTTGCGTCAAACAAACTTGTGCCAGTTACGGCGAACAAACTTCTGCCAGTTTCGTCGAGAAAACTTGTGCCAGTTGCATCAAATAAACTTGTGCCAGTTGCGTCAAACAAACTTGTGCCAGTTGCGTAGAACAAACTTGTGCATGTTGCGTAGAACAAACTTGTGCCAGTTGCGACAAACAAACTTTTGCCAGTTCCATAGAACAAACTTGTGCCAGTTGCGTCAAACAAACTTGTGCCAGTTGCGTAGAACAAACTTGTGCATGTTGCGTAGAACAAACTTGTGCCAGTTGCGTCAAACAAACTTTTGCCAATTGCGTCAAACAAACTTGTGCCAGTTGCATCGAACAAACTTGTGCCAGTTGCGTAGAACAAACTTGTGCCAGTTGGGTCGAAGAAACTTGTGCCAGTTACGTTAAACAAAATTGTACCAGTTGCATCGAACAAACTTGTGCCAGTTGCGTCGAACAAACTTTTGCCAGTTGCGTCGAACAAACTTGTGCCAGTTGCGTTGAACAAACTTGCGCCAGTTACGTCAAACAAACTTGTGCCAGTTGCATTGAACAAACTTGTGCCAGTTGCGTCGAACAAACTTGTGTCAGTTGGGTAGAACAAATTTGTGCCAGTTACGTCAAACAAACTTGTGCCAGTTGCGTAGAACAAACTAGGGCCAGTTGCATAGAACAAACTTGTGCCAGATGCGTAGAACAAACGTGTGCCAGTTGCGTAGAACAAACTTGTGCCAGTTATGTAGAACAAACTTGTGCCATTTGCTTCAAACAAACTTGTGCCAGATATGGCAAACAAACTTGTGCCAGTTGCGTAGAACAAACTAGGGCCAGTTGCATAGAACAAACTTGTGCCAGATGCGTAGAACAAACGTGTGCCAGTTGCAGAGAACAAACTTGTGCCAGTTATGTAGAACAAACTTGTGCCATTTGCTTCAAACAAACTTGTGCCAGTTGCGTCGAACAAACTTGTGCCAGTTACGGTGAACAAACTTGTGCCAGTTTCGTCGAGAAAACTTGTGCCAGTTGCGTCAAATAAACTTGTGCCAGTTGCGTCAAACAAACCTGTGCCAGTTGCGTCAAACAAACTTGTGCCAGTTGCGTCAAACAAACTTGTTCCAGTTGCGTCAAACAAACTTGTTCCAGGTGCGTCAAACAAACTTGTGCCAATTGAGTCGAAAAAACTTGTGCCAGTTGCATCGAACAAACTTGTGCCAGTTGCTTCTACAAAACTTGTGCCAGTTGCGTCATAAAAACTTGGGCCAGTTTCGTCGAACAAACTTGTGTCAGTGGCATCCAACAAACTTGTGCCAGTTGCGTAGAACAAACTTGTGCCAGTTGCGTCAAACAAACTTATGCCAGTTGCGTAGAATAAACTTGTGCCAGTTGCGTCAAACAAACTTATGCCAGTTGCGTAAAACAAACTAGTGCCAGTTGCATAGAACAAACTTGTTCCAGTTGAGTAGAACAAACTTGTGCCAATTGCGTCAAACAAACTTGTGCCAGTTCGTCGAACAAACTTGTGCCAGTTGCATCGAAGAAATTTGTGCCAGTTGCGTCACACATACTTGTGCCAGTTGCGTCGAACAAACTTGTGCCAGTTGCGTCGAACAAACTTGTGCCAGTTACGGCGAACCAACTTGTGCCACTTGCGTCGAGAAAACTTGTGCCATTTGCGTCAAATAAAATTGTGACAGTTGCGTCAAACAAACTTTTGCCAGTTATGGCGAACAAACTTGTGCCAGTTGCGTCGAGAAAAGTTGTGCCAGTTGCGTCAAATATACTTGTGCTAGTTGCGTCGAACAAACTTGTGCCAGTTGCGTCAAACAAACTTGTGCCAGTTGCGTCAAACAAACTTGTGCCAGTTGCGTCAAACAAACTTGTGCCAATTGATTCGAAAAAACTTGTGCCAGTTGCGTTGAACAAACTTGTGTCAGTTGCGTCAAACAAACTTGTGCCTCTTGCGTCAAACAAACTTGTGCCAGTTGCGTTAAACAAACTTGTGCCAGCTGCATCGAACAAACTTTTGCCAGTTGCGTCGAACAAACTTGTGCCAGTTGCGTCGAAAAAACTTGTGCCAGTTGCGTCGAACAAACTTGTGCCAGTTGCGTTGAACAAACTTCTGCCAATTGTGTCAAACAAACTTGTGTCAGTTGCGTAGAACAAACTTGTGCCACTTGCGTCGAACAAACTTGTGTCAGTTGGGTAGAACAAATTTGTGCCAGTTGCGTCAAACAAACTTGTGCCAGATATGGCAAACAAACTTGTGCCAGTTGCTTCGAGAAAACTTGTGCCAGTCGCGTAAAAAAAAACTTGTGCCAGTTGCGTCAAACAAACTTGTGTCAGTTGCGTCAAACAAACTTGTGCCTCTTGTGTCAAACAAACTTGTGCCAGTTGCATCAAACAAACTTGTACCAATTGAGTCGAAAAAACTTGTGAATGTTACGTCGAACAAACTTGTGCCAGTTGCGTCTAACAAACTTGTGCCAGTTGTGTCGAACAAACTTGTGCCATTTGCGTCATACAAACTTGTGCCAGTTGCGTAGAACAAACTTGTGTAAGTTGCGTAGAAGAACCTTGCGCCAGTTGCGTCAAACAAACTTCTACCAGTTGCGTCAAAGAAACTTGTGCCAGTTGCGTGAAACAAACTTGTGCCAGTTGCATCGAACAAACTTTTGCCAGTTGCGTCGAACAAACTTGTGCCAGTTGCGTCGAAAAAACTTGCACCAGTTGCGTCGAACAAACTTGTGCCAGTTGCGTTGAACAAACTTCTGCCAATTGTGTCAAACAAACTTGTGTCAGTTGCGTAGAACAAACTTGTGCCAGTTGCGTCGAACAAACTTGTGTCAGTTGGGTAGAACAAATTTGTGCCAGTTGCGTCAAACAAACTTGTGGCAGTTGCGTAGAACAAACTAGTGCCAGTTGAATAGAACAAACTTGTGCCGGATGCGTCGAACAAACTTGTGCCAGTTGCGTAGAACAAACTTGTGCCAGTTGCATAGAACAAACTTGTGCCAGTTATGTAGAACAAACTTGTGCCATTTGCGTCAAACAAACTTGTGCCAGTTGCGTCGAACAAACTTGTGCCAGTTACGGCAAACAAAATTGTGCCAGTTTCATCGAAAAAACTTGTGCCAGTTGCGTCAAATAAACTTGTGCCAGTTGCATCAAACAAACTTGTGCCAGTTGCGTCAAACAAACTTGTGCCAGTTGCGTCAAACAAACTTGTTCCAGTTGCGTCAAACAAACTTGTTCCAGTTGCGTCAAACAAACTTGTGCCAATTGAGTCGAAAAAACTTGTGCCAGTTGCGTCGAACAAACTTGTGCCAGTTGCGTCTAACAAACTTTTGCCAGTTACGTAGAACAAACCTGTGCCAGTAGCGTAGAACAACCTTGTGCCAGTTGCTTCAAACAAACTTGTGCCACTTGCGTCGAACAAACTTGTGCCAGTTGCGTCAAACAAACTTGTGCCAGTTGCGTAGGACAAACTTGTGCCAGTTGCGTAGAAGAACCTTGTGCCAGTTGCGTCAAACAAACTTCTGCCAGTTGCGTCAAACAAACTTGTGCCAGTTGCGTTAAACAAACTTGTGCCAGTTGTATCGAACAAACTTTTGCTAGTTGCGTCGAACAAACTTGTGCCAGTTGCGTCAAAAAAACTTGCGCCAGTTGCGTCGAACAAACTTGTGCCAGTTGCGTCTAACAAACTTGTGCCAGTTGCATAAAAAAAACTTTTGCCAGTTGCGTCAAACAAACTTGTGCCAGTTGCGTCAAACAAACTTGTGCCAGTTACGTCAAACAAACTTGTGCTAGTTGCGTCAAACAAACTTGTGCCAGTTGCGTAGAAGAACCTTGTGCCAGTTGCATCAAACGAACTTGTGCGAGTTGCGTCAAACAAACTTTAGCCAGTTGCGTCAAACAAACTTGTGCCAGTTGAGTCAAACAAACTTGTGCCAGTTGGGTCGAACAAACTTGAGCCAGTTGCGTTAAACAAACTTGTGCCAGTTGCATCGAACAAACTTTTCCCAGTTGCGTCGAACAAACTTGTGCCAGTTGCGTCGAACAAACTTGCGCCAGTTACGTCAAACAAACTTGTGTCAGTTGCGTTGAACAAACTTCTGCCAGTTGTGTCAAACAAACTTGTGTCAGTTGCGTAGAACAAACATTTGCCATTTGCGTAGAACAAACTTGTGCCAGTTGTGTCAAACAAACCTGTGCCAGTTGTGTACAACAAACTAGTAAGAGTTGCGTAGAACAAACTTGTGCCAGTTGTGTCGAACAAACTTGTGCCAGTTGCGTAGAACAAACTTGTACCAGTTGCGTCAAACAAACTTATGCCAGTTGCATAGAACAAACTAGTGCCAGTTGCATAGAACAAACTTGTGCCAGTTGCGTAGAACAAACTTGTGCCAGTTGCGTCAAACAAACTTTTGCCAGTTGCATAGAACAAACTTGTGCCAGTTGCGTCGAAGAAACTTGTGCCAGTTGCGTCAAACAAACTTGTGCCATTTGCGTTGAACAAACTTGTGTCAGTTGCGTCGAACAAACTTGTGCCAGATATGGCGAACAAACTTGTGCCAGTTGCTTCGAGAAAACTTGTGCCAGTTGCATAGAACAACCTTGTGCCAGTTGAGTCGAACAAACTTGTGCTAGTTGGTAGAACAAACTTGTGCCAGTTTCGTCAAACAAACTTATGCCAGTTGCGTAAAACAAACTAGTGCCAGTTGCATAGAACAAACTTGTGCCAGTTGAGTAGAACAAACTTGTGGCAATTGCATCAAAAAAACTTGTGCCAGTTGCGTCGAACAAACTTGTGCCAGTTGCGTCGAAGAAACTTGTGCCAGTTGCGTCAAACAAACTTGTGCCAGTTACGTCGAACAAACTTTAGCCAGTTGCGTCGAACAAACTTGTGCCAGTTACGGCGAACAAACTTGTGCCACTTGCGTCGAGAAAACTTCTGCCAGTTGCGTCAAATAAACTTGTGCCAGTTGCGTCAAACAAACTTGTGCCAGTTACGGCGAACCAACTTGTGCCAGTTGCGTCGAGAAAAGTTGTGCCAGTTGCGTCAAATAAACTTGTGCCAGTTGCTTCAAACAAACTTGTGGCAGTTGCGTCAAACAAACTTGTGCCAGTTGCGTCAAACAAACTTCTGCCAGTTGCGTCAAACAAACTTGTGCCAATTGATTCGAAAAAACTTGTGCCAGTTGCGTTGAACAAACTTGTGCCAGTTGCGTCTAACAAACTTGTGCCAGTTGCGTCAAACAAACTTGTGCCAGTTGCGTCGAACAAAATTGTGCCAAATATGGCAAACAAACTTGTGCCAGTTGCTTCGAGAAAACTTGTGCCAGTCGCGTAAAAAAAAACTTGTGCCAGTTGCGTCAAACAAACTTGTGTCAGTTGCGTCAAACAAACTTGTGCCTCTTGCGTCAAACAAACTTGTGCCAGTTGCATCAAACAAATTTGTACCAATTGAGTCGAAAAAACTTGTGCCTGCTACTTTGAACAAACTGTGCCAGTTGCGTCGAGCAAACTTGTGCCAGTTGCGTCAAACAAACTTGTGTCAGTTGCGTAGAACAAACTTGTGCCAGTTGCGTAGAAGAACCTTGTGCCAGTTGAGTCAAACAAACTTCTGCCAGTTGCGTCAAACAAACTTGTGTCAGTTGCGTTAAACAAACTTGTGCCCGTTGCATCGAACAAACTTTTGCCAGTTGCGTCGAACAAACTTGTGCCAGTTGCGTCGAAAAAACTTGCGCCAGTTGCGTCGAACAAACTTGTGCCAGTTGCGTCTAACAAACTTGTGCCAGTTGCATAAAAAAAACTTGTGCCAGTTGCGTCAAACAAACTTGTGCCAGTTGCGTCAAACAAACTTGTGCCAGTTGCGTCAAACAAACTTGTGCCAGTTGCGTAGAACAAACTTGTGCCAGTTGCGTAGAAGAACCTTGTGCCCGTTGCATCAAACGAACTTGTGCCAGTTGAGTCAAACAAACTTTTGCCAGTTGCGTCAAACAAACTTGTGCCAGTTGAGTCAAACAAACTTGTGCCAGTTGGGTCGAACAAACTTGTGCCAGTTGCGTTAAACAATCTTGTGCCTGTTGCATCGAACAAACTTTTGCCAGTTGCGTCGAACAAACTTGTGCCAGTTGCGTCGAACAAACTTGCGCCAGTTACGTCAAACAAACTTGTGCCAGTTGCGTCGAACAAACTTGTGTCAGTTGGGTAGAACAAATTTGTGCCAGTTGCGTCAAACAAACTTGTGCCAGTTGCGTAGAACAAACTAGTGCCAGTTGCATAGAACAAACTTGTGCCAGATGCGTAGAACAAACTTGTGCCAGTTGCGTAGAACAAACTTGTGCCAGTTCCATAGAACAAACTTGTGCCAGTTATGTAGAACAAACTTGTGCCATTTGCGCCAAACAAACTTGTGCCAGTTGCGTCAAACAAACTTGTGCCAGTTACGGCGAACAAACTTCTGCCAGTTTCGTCGAGAAAACTTGTGCCAGTTGCGTCAAATAAACTTGTGCCAGTTGCGTCAAACAAACTTGTGCCAGTTGCGTCAAACAAACTTGTGCCAGTTGTGTCAAACAAACTTGTTCCAGTTGCGTCAAACAAACTTGTTACAGTTGCATCAAACAAACTTGTGCCAATTGAGTCGAAAAAACTTGTGCCAGTTGCATCGATCAAACTTGTGCCAGTTGCTTCTAACAAACTTGTGCCAGTTGCATCGAACACACTAGTGCCAGTTGCATCAAACAAACTTGTACCAATTGAGGCGAAAAACCTTGTGCCTGTTACGTCGAACAAACTTGTGCCAGTTGCGTCTAACAAACTTGTGCCAGTTGCGTCGAACAAACTTGTGCCAGTTGCGTCAAACAAACTTGTGCCAGTTGCGTAGAACAAACTTGTGCCAGTTGCGTATTAGAACCTTGTGCCAGTTGCGTCAAACAAACTTCTGCCAGTTGCGTCAAACAAACTTGTGACAGTTGCGTTAAACAAACTTGTGCCAGTTGCATCGAACAAACTTTTGCCAGTTGCGTCGAACAAACTTGTGCCAGTTGCGTCGAAAAAACTTGTGCCAGTTGCGTCGAACAAACTTGTGCCAGTTGCGTTGAACAAACTTCTGCCAATTGTGTCAAACAAACTTGTGTCAGTTGCGTAGAACAAACTTGTGCCAGTTGCGTCGAACAAACTTGTGTCAGTTGGGTAGAACAAATTTGTGCCAGTTGCGTGAAACAAACTTGTGCCAGTTGCGAAGAACAAACTAGTGCCAGTTGCATAGAACAAACTTGTGCCGGATGCCTAGAACAAACTTGTGCCAGTTGCGTAGAACAAACTTGTGCCAGTTGCATAGAACAAACTTGTGCCAGTTATGTAAAACAAACTTGTGCCAGTTATGTAGAACAAACTTGTGCCATTTGCGTCAAACAAACTTGTGCCAGTTGCGTCGAACAAACTTGTGCCAGTTACGGCGAACAAACTTGTGCCAGTTTCGTCGAAAAAACTTGTGCCAGTTGCGTCAAACAAACTTGTGCCAGTTGCGTCAAACAAACTTGTGCTAGTTGCGTCAAACAAACTTGTTCCAGTTGCGTCAAACAAACTTGTTCCATTTCTGTCAAACAAACTTGTGCCAATTGAGTCGAAAAAACTTGTGCCAGTTGCGTCGAACAAACTTGTGCCAGTTGCGTCTAACAAACTTGTGCCAGTTGCATAGAACAAACTTGTGCCAGTTGCGTAGAACAACCTTGTGCCAGTTGCGTCAAACAAACTTGTGCCAGTTGCGTAGAACAAACTTGTGCCAGTTGCGTAGAAGAACCTTGTGCCCGTTGCGTCAAACAAACTTCTGCCAGTTGCGTCAAAAAAACTTGTGCCAGTTGCGTTAAACAAACTTGTGCCAGTTGCATCGAACAAACTTTTGCCAGTTGCGTCGAACAAACTTGTGCTAGTTGCGTCGAAAAAACTTGCGCCAGTTGCGTCGAACAAACTTGTGCTAGTTGCGTCGAAAAAACTTGTGCTAGTTGCGTCGAAAAAACTTGCGCCAGTTGCGTCTAACAAACTTGTGCCAGTTGCATCAAAAAAAACTTTTGCCAGTTGCGTCAAACAAACTTGTGCCAGTTGCGTCAAACAAACTTGTGCCAGTTGCGTCAAACAAACTTGTGCCAGTTGCATAGAACAAACTTGTGCCAGTTGCGTAGAAGAACCTTGTGCCCGTTGCGTCAAACAAACTTCTGCCAGTTGCGTCGAACAAACTTGTGCCAGTTGCGTCGAAAAAAATTGCGCCAGTTGCGTCGAACAAACTTGTGCCAGTTGCGTCTAACAAACTTGTGCCAGTTGCATAAAAAAAACTTGTGCCAGTTGCGTCAAACAAACTTGTGCCAGTTGCGTCAAACAAACTTGTGCCAGTTGCGTAGAAAAAACTTGTGCCAGTTGCGTAGAAGAACCTTGTGCCAGTTGCATCAAACGAACTTGTGCCAGTTGCGTCAAACAAACTTTTGCCAGTTGCGTCAAACAAACTTGTGCCAGTTGAGTCAAACAAACTTGTGCCAGTTGGGTCGAACAAACTTGTGCCAGTTGCGTTAAACAATCTTGTGCCTGTTGCATCGAACAAACTTTTGCCAGTTGCGTCGAACAAACTTGTGCCAGTTGCGTAGAACAAACTTGTGCCAGTTGCGTAGAAGAACCTTGTGCCAGTTTCGTAGAAGAACCTTGTGCCAGTTGCATCAAACAAACTTGTGCCAGTTGCGTTAAACAAACTTGTGCCAGTTGCATCGAACAAACTTGTGCCAGTTGCATCAAACAAACTTGTGCCAGTTGCGTAGAAGAACCTTGTGCCAGTTGCGTCAAACGAACTTGTGCCAGTTGCGTCAAACAAACTTGTGCCAGTTGCGTCGAACACACTTGTGCCAGTTGAGTCAAACAAACTTGTGCCAGTTGGGTCGAACAACCTTGTGCCAGTTGCGTTAAACAAACTTGTGCCAGTTGCATCGAACAAACTTTTGCCAGTTGCGGCGAACAAACTTGTGACAGTTGCGTCGAACAAACTTGCGCCAGTTACGTCAAACAAACTTGTGCCAGTTGAGTTGAACAAACTTCTGCCAGTTGTGTCAAACAAACTTGTGTCAGTTGCGTAGAACAAACTTGTGCCAGTTGCGTCGAACAAACTTATGTCAGTTGGGTAGAACAAACTTGTGCCAGTTGCGTTAAACAAACTTATACCAATTGAGTCGAAAAAACTTGTGCCTGTTACGTCGAACAAACTTGTGCCAGTTGCGTCTAACAAACTTGTGCTAGTTGCATAAAAAAAACTTGTGCCAGTTGCGTCAAACAAACTTGTGCCAGTTGCGTCAAACAAACTTGTGCCAGTTGCGTCAAACAAACTTGTGCCAGTTGCGTCAAACAAACTTGTGCCAGTTGCGTAGAAGAACCTTGTGCTGTTGCATCAAACGAACTTGTGCGAGTTGCGTCAAACAAACTTTAGCCAGTTGCGTCAAACAAACTTGTGCCAGTTGAGTCAAACAAACTTGTGCCAGTTGGGTCGAACAAACTTGAGCCAGTTGCGTTAAACAAACTTGTGCCAGTTGCATCGAACAAACTTTTCCCAGTTGCGTCGAACAAACTTGTGCCAGTTGCGTCAAACAAACTTGCGCCAGTTACGTCAAACAAACTTGTGTCAGTTGCGTTGAACAAACTTCTGCCAGTTGTGTCAAACAAACTTGTGTCAGTTGCGTAGAACAAACATTTGCCATTTGCGTAGAACAAACTTGTGCCAGTTGTGTCAAACAAACCTGTGCCAGTTGTGTACAACAAACTAGTAAGAGTTGCGTAGAACAAACTTGTGCCAGTTGTGTCGAACAAACTTGTGCCAGTTGCGTAGAACAAACTTGTACCAGTTGCGTCAAACAAACTTATGCCAGTTGCATAGAACAAACTAGTGCCAGTTGCATAGAACAAACTTGTGCCAGTTGCGTAGAACAAACTTGTGCCAGTTGCGTCAAACAAACTTGTGCCAGTTGCATAGAACAAACTTGTGCCAGTTGCGTCGAAGAAACTTGTGCCAGTTGTGTCAAACAAACTTGTGCCATTTGCGTTGAACAAACTTGTGTCAGTTGCGTCGAACAAACTTGTGCCAGATATGGCGAACAAACTTGTGCCAGTTGCTTCGAGAAAACTTGTGCCAGTTGCATAGAACAACCTTGTGCCAGTTGAGTCGAACAAACTTGTGCTAGTTGGTAGAACAAACTTGTGCCAGTTGCGTCAAACAAACTTATGCCAGTTGCGTAAAACAAACTAGTGCCAGTTGCATAGAACAAACTTGTGCCAGTTGAGTAGAACAAACTTGTGCCAATTGCATCAAAAAAAGTTGTGCCAGTTGCGTCGAACAAACTTGTGCCAGTTGCGTCGAAGAAACTTGTGCCAGTTGCGTCAAACAAACTTGTGCCAGTTACGTCGAACAAACTTTAGCCAGTTGCGTCGAACAAACTTGTGCCAGTTACGGCGAACAAACTTGTGCCACTTGCGTCGAGAAAACTTGTGCCAGTTGCGTCAAATAAACTTGTGCCAGTTGCGTCAAACAAACTTGTGCCAGTTACGGCGAACCAACTTGTGCCAGTTGCGTCGAGAAAAGTTGTGCCAGTTAGGTCAAATAAACTTGTGCCAGTTGCGTCAAACAAACTTGTGGCAGTTGCGTCAAACAAACTTGTGCCAGTTGCGTCAAACAAACTTCTGCCAGTTGCGTCAAACAAACTTGTGCCAATTGATTCGAAAAAACTTGTGCCAGTTGCGTTGAACAAACTTGTGCCAGTTGCGTCTAACAAACTTGTGCCAGTTGCGTCAAACAAACTTGTGCCAGTTGCGTCGAACAAACTTGTGCCAAATATGGCAAACAAACTTGTGCCAGTTGCTTCGAGAAAACTTGTGCCAGTCGCGTAAAAAAAAACTTGTGCCAGTTGCGTCAAACAAACTTGTGTCAGTTGCGTCAAACAAACTTGTGCCTCTTGCGTCAAACAAACTTTTGCCAGTTGCATCAAACATATTTGTACCAATTGAGTCGAAAAAAACTTGTGCCTGCTACTTTGAACAAACTGTGCCAGTTGCGTCGAGCAAACTTGTGCCAGTTGCGTCAAACAAACTTGTGCCAGTTGCGTAGAACAAACTTGTGCCAGTTGCGTAGAAGAACCTTGTGCCAGTTGAGTCAAACAAACTTCTGCCAGTTGCGTCAAACAAACTTGTGTCAGTTGCGTTAAACAAACTTGTGCCCGTTGCATCGAACAAACTTTTGCCAGTTGCGTCGAACAAACTTGTGCCAGTTGCGTCGAAAAAACTTGCGCCAGTTGCGTCGAACAAACTTGTGCCAGTTGCGTCTAACAAACTTGTGCCAGTTGCATAAAAAAAAACTTGTGCCAGTTGCGTCAAACAAACTTGTGCCAGTTGCGTCAAACAAACTTGTGCCAGTTGCGTCAAACAAACTTGTGCCAGTTGCGTAGAACAAACTTGTGCCAGTTGCGTAGAAGAACTTTGTGCCCGTTGCATCAAACGAACTTGTGCCAGTTGCGTCAAACAAACTTTTGCCAGTTGCGTCAAACAAACTTGTGCCAGTTGAGTCAAACAAACTTGTGCCAGTTGGGTCGAACAAACTTGTGCCAGTTGCGTTAAACAATCTTGTGCCTGTTGCATCGAACAAACTTTTGCCAGTTGCGTCGAACAAACTTGTGCCAGTTGCGTCGAACAAACTTGCGCCAGTTACGTCAAACAAACTTGTGCCAGTTGCGTCGAACAAACTTGTGTCAGTTGGGTAGAACAAATTTGTGCCAGTTGCGTCAAACAAACTTGTGCCAGTTGCGTAGAACAAACTAGTGCCAGTTGCATAGAACAAACTTGTGCCAGATGCGTAGAACAAACTTGTGCCAGTTGCGTAGAACAAACTTGTGCCAGTTCCATAGAACAAACTTGTGCCAGTTATGTAGAACAAACTTGTGCCATTTGCGCCAAACAAACTTGTGCCAGTTGCGTCAAACAAACTTTTGCCAGTTACGGCGAACAAACTTCTGCCAGTTTCGTCGAGAAAACTTGTGCCAGTTGCATCAAATAAACTTGTGCCAGTTGCGTCAAACAAACTTGTGCCAGTTGCGTAGAACAAACTTGTGCATGTTGCGTAGAACAAACTTGTGCCAGTTGCGACAAACAAACTTTTGCCAGTTCCATAGAACAAACTTGTGCCAGTTGCGTCAAACAAACTTGTGCCAGTTGCGTAGAACAAACTTGTGCATGTTGCGTAGAACAAACTTGTGCCAGTTGCGTCAAACAAACTTTTGCCAATTGCGTCAAACAAACTTGTGCCAGTTGCATCGAACAAACTTGTGCCAGTTGCGTAGAACAAACTTGTGCCAGTTGGGTCGAAGAAACTTGTGCCAGTTACGTTAAACAAACTTGTACCAGTTGCATCGAACAAACTTGTGCCAGTTGCGTCGAACAAACTTTTGCCAGTTGCGTCGAACAAACTTGTGCCAGTTGCGTCGAACAAACTTGCGCCAGTTACGTCAAACAAACTTGTGCCAGTTGCATTGAACAAACTTGTGCCAGTTGCGTCAAACAAACTTGTGTCAGTTGGGTAGAACAAATTTGTGCCAGTTGCGTCAAACAAACTTGTGCCAGTTGCGTAGAACAAACTAGGGCCAGTTGCATAGAACAAACTTGTGCCAGATGCGTAGAACAAACGTGTGCCAGTTGCGTAGAACAAACTTGTGCCATTTGCTTCAAACAAACTTGTGCCAGATATGGCAAACAAACTTGTGCCAGTTGCGTAGAACAAACTAGGGCCAGTTGCATAGAACAAACTTGTGCCAGATGCGTAGAACAAACGTGTGCCAGTTGCATAGAACAAACTTGTGCCAGATATGTAGAACAAACTTGTGCCATTTGCTTCAAACAAACTTGTGCCAGTTGCGTCGAACAAACTTGTGCCAGTTACGGTGAACAAACTTGTGCCAGTTTCGTCGAGAAAACTTGTGCCAGTTGCGTCAAATAAACTTGTGCCAGTTGCGTCAAACAAACCTGTGCCAGTTGCGTCAAACAAACTTGTGCCAGTTGCGTCAAACAAACTTGTTCCAGTTGCGTCAAACAAACTTGTTCCAGGTGCGTCAAACAAACTTGTGCCAATTGAGTCGAAAAAACTTGTGCCAGTTGCATCGAACAAACTTGTGCCAGTTGCTTCTACAAAACTTGTGCCAGTTGCG
This sequence comes from Macrobrachium rosenbergii, assembly GCA_039081455.1. NCBI lineage: Eukaryota > Metazoa > Arthropoda > Malacostraca > Decapoda > Palaemonidae > Macrobrachium > Macrobrachium rosenbergii. The sequence continues at coordinate 365,516 of JANJGK010000135.1, read as the reverse complement.
TCATAAAAACTTGGGCCAGTTTCGTCGAACAAACTTGTGTCAGTGGCATCCAACAAACTTGTGCCAGTTGCGTAGAACAAACTTGTGCCAGTTGCGTCAAACAAACTTATGCCAGTTGCGTAGAATAAACTTGTGCCAGATGCGTCAAACAAACTTATGCCAGTTGCGTAAAACAAACTAGTGCCAGTTGCATAGAACAAACTTGTTCCAGTTGAGTAGAACAAACTTGTGCCAATTGCGTCAAACAAACTTGTGCCAGTTCGTCGAACAAACTTGTGCCAGTTGCATCGAAGAAATTTGTGCCAGTTGCGTCACACATACTTGTGCCAGTTGCGTCGAACAAACTTGTGCCAGTTGCGTCGAACAAACTTGTGCCAGTTACGGCGAACCAACTTGTGCCACTTGCGTCGAGAAAACTTGTGCCATTTGCGTCAAATAAAATTGTGACAGTTGCGTCAAACAAACTTTTGCCAGTTATGGCGAAGAAACTTGTGCCAGTTGCGTCGAGAAAAGTTGTGCCAGTTGCGTCAAATATACTTGTGCCAGTTGCGTCGAACAAACTTGTGCCAGTTGCGTCAAACAAACTTGTGCCAGTTGCGTCAAACAAACTTGTGCCAGTTGCGTCAAACAAACTTGTGCCAATTGATTCGAAAAAACTTGTGCCAGTTGCGTTGAACAAACTTGTGTCAGTTGCGTCAAACAAACTTGTGCCTCTTGCGTCAAACAAACTTGTGCCAGTTGCGTTAAACAAACTTGTGCCAGCTGCATCGAACAAACTTTTGCCAGTTGCGTCGAACAAACTTGTGCCAGTTGCGTCGAAAAAACTTGTGCCAGTTGCGTCGAACAAACTTGTGCCAGTTGCGTTGAACAAACTTCTGCCAATTGTGTCAAACAAACTTGTGTCAGTTGCGTAGAACAAACTTGTGCCACTTGCGTCGAACAAACTTGTGTCAGTTGGGTAGAACAAATTTGTGCCAGTTGCGTCAAACAAACTTGTGCCAGATATGGCAAACAAACTTGTGCCAGTTGCTTCGAGAAAACTTGTGCCAGTCGCGTAAAAAAAAACTTGTGCCAGTTGCGTCAAACAAACTTGTGTCAGTTGCGTCAAACAAACTTGTGCCTCTTGTGTCAAACAAACTTGAGCCAGTTGCATCAAACAAACTTGTACCAATTGAGTCGAAAAAACTTGTGAATGTTACGTCGAACAAACTTGTGCCAGTTGCGTCTAACAAACTTGTGCCAGTTGTGTCGAACAAACTTGTGCCATTTGCGTCAAACAAACTTGTGCCAGTTGCGTAGAACAAACTTGTGTAAGTTGCGTAGAAGAACCTTGCGCCAGTTGCGTCAAACAAACTTCTACCAGTTGCGTCAAAGAAACTTGTGCCAGTTGCGTGAAACAAACTTGTGCCAGTTGCATCGAACAAACTTTTGCCAGTTGCGTCGAACAAACTTGTGCCAGTTGCGTCGAAAAAACTTGCACCAGTTGCGTCGAACAAACTTGTGCCAGTTGCGTTGAACAAACTTCTGCCAATTGTGTCAAACAAACTTGTGTCAGTTGCGTAGAACAAACTTGTGCCAGTTGCGTCGAACAAACTTGTGTCAGTTGGGTAGAACAAATTTGTGCCAGTTGCGTCAAACAAACTTGTGCCAGTTGCGTAGAACAAACTAGTGCCAGTTGCATAGAACAAACTTGTGCCGGATGCGTAGAACAAACTTGTGCCAGTTGCGTAGAACAAACTTGTGCCAGTTGCATAGAACAAACTTGTGCCAGTTATGTAGAACAAACTTGTGCCATTTGCGTCAAACAAACTTGTGCCAGTTGCGTCGAACAAACTTGTGCCAGTTACGGCAAACAAAATTGTGCCAGTTTCATCGAAAAAACTTGTGCCAGTTGCGTCAAATAAATTTGTGCCAGTTGCATCAAACAAACTTGTGCCAGTTGCGTCAAACAAACTTGTGCCAGTTGCGTCAAACAAACTTGTTCCAGTTGCGTCAAACAAACTTGTTCCAGTTGCGTCAAACAAACTTGTGCCAATTGAGTCGAAAAAACTTGTGCCAGTTGCGTCGAACAAACTTGTGCCAGTTGCGTCTAACAAACTTTTGCCAGTTACGTAGAACAAACCTGTGCCAGTAGCGTAGAACAACCTTGTGCCAGTTGCTTCAAACAAACTTGTGCCACTTGCGTCGAACAAACTTGTGCCAGTTGCGTCAAACAAACTTGTGCCAGTTGCGTAGGACAAACTTGTGCCAGTTGCGTAGAAGAACCTTGTGCCAGTTGCGTCAAACAAACTTCTGCCAGTTGCGTCAAACAAACTTGTGCCAGTTGCGTTAAACAAACTTGTGCCAGTTGTATCGAACAAACTTTTGCTAGTTGCGTCGAACAAACTTGTGCCAGTTGCGTCGAAAAAACTTGCGCCAGTTGCGTCGAACAAACTTGTGCCAGTTGCGTCTAACAAACTTGTGCCAGTTGCATAAAAAAAACTTTTGCCAGTTGCGTCAAACAAACTTGTGCCAGTTGCGTCAAACAAACTTGTGCCAGTTACGTCAAACAAACTTGTGCTAGTTGCGTCAAACAAACTTGTGCCAGTTGCGTAGAAGAACCTTGTGCCAGTTGCATCAAACGAACTTGTGCGAGTTGCGTCAAACAAACTTTAGCCAGTTGCGTCAAACAAACTTGTGCCAGTTGAGTCAAACAAACTTTTGCCAGTTGGGTCGAACAAACTTGAGCCAGTTGCGTTAAACAAACTTGTGCCAGTTGCATCGAACAAACTTTTCCCAGTTGCGTCGAACAAACTTGTGCCAGTTGCGTCGAACAAACTTGCGCCAGTTACGTCAAACAAACTTGTGTCAGTTGCGTTGAACAAACTTCTGCCAGTTGTGTCAAACAAACTTGTGTCAGTTGCGTAGAACAAACATTTGCCATTTGCGTAGAACAAACTTGTGCCAGTTGTGTCAAACAAACCTGTGCCAGTTGTGTACAACAAACTAGTAAGAGTTGCGTAGAACAAACTTGTGCCAGTTGTGTCGAACAAACTTGTGCCAGTTGCGTAGAACAAACTTGTACCAGTTGCGTCAAACAAACTTATGCCAGTTGCATAGAACAAACTAGTGCCAGTTGCATAGAACAAACTTGTGCCAGTTGCGTAGAACAAACTTGTGCCAGTTGCGTCAAACAAACTTTTGCCAGTTGCATAGAACAAACTTGTGCCAGTTGCGTCGAAGAAACTTGTGCCAGTTGCGTCAAACAAACTTGTGCCATTTGCGTTGAACAAACTTGTGTCAGTTGCGTCGAACAAACTTGTGCCAGATATGGCGAACAAACTTGTGCCAGTTGCTTCGAGAAAACTTGTGCCAGTTGCATAGAACAACCTTGTGCCAGTTGAGTCGAACAAACTTGTGCTAGTTGGTAGAACAAACTTGTGCCAGTTGCGTCAAACAAACTTATGCCAGTTGCGTAAAACAAACTAGTGCCAGTTGCATAGAACAAACTTGTGCCAGTTGAGTAGAACAAACTTGTGGCAATTGCATCAAAAAAACTTGTGCCAGTTGCGTCGAACAAACTTGTGCCAGTTGCGTCGAAGAAACTTGTGCCAGTTGCGTCAAACAAACTTGTGCCAGTTACGTCGAACAAACTTTAGCCAGTTGCGTCGAACAAACTTGTGCCAGTTACGGCGAACAAACTTGTGCCACTTGCGTCGAGAAAACTTCTGCCAGTTGCGTCAAATAAACTTGTGCCAGTTGCGTCAAACAAACTTGTGCCAGTTACGGCGAACCAACTTGTGCCAGTTGCGTCGAGAAAAGTTGTGCCAGTTGCGTCAAATAAACTTGTGCCAGTTGCGTCAAACAAACTTGTGGCAGTTGCGTCAAACAAACTTGTGCCAGTTGCGTCAAACAAACTTCTGCCAGTTGCGTCAAACAAACTTGTGCCAATTGATTCGAAAAAACTTGTGCCAGTTGCGTTGAACAAACTTGTGCCAGTTGCGTCTAACAAACTTGTGCCAGTTGCGTCAAACAAACTTGTGCCAGTTGCGTCGAACAAACTTGTGCCAAATATGGCAAACAAACTTGTGCCAGTTGCTTCGAGAAAACTTGTGCCAGTCGCGTAAAAAAAAACTTGTGCCAGTTGCGTCAAACAAACTTGTGTCAGTTGCGTCAAACAAACTTGTGCCTCTTGCGTCAAACAAACTTGTGCCAGTTGCATCAAACAAATTTGTACCAATTGAGTCGAAAAAACTTGTGCCTGCTACTTTGAACAAACTGTGCCAGTTGTGTCGAGCAAACTTGTGCCAGTTGCGTCAAACAAACTTGTGTCAGTTGCGTAGAACAAACTTGTGCCAGTTGCGTAGAAGAACCTTGTGCCAGTTGAGTCAAACAAACTTCTGCCAGTTGCGTCAAACAAACTTGTGTCAGTTGCGTTAAACAAACTTGTGCCCGTTGCATCGAACAAACTTTTGCCAGTTGCGTCGAACAAACTTGTGCCAGTTGCGTCGAAAAAACTTGCGCCAGTTGCGTCGAACAAACTTGTGCCAGTTGCGTCTAACAAACTTGTGCCAGTTGCATAAAAAAAAACTTGTGCCAGTTGCGTCAAACAAACTTGTGCCAGTTGCGTCAAACAAACTTGTGCCAGTTGCGTCAAACAAACTTGTGCCAGTTGCGTAGAACAAACTTGTGCCAGTTGCGTAGAAGAACCTTGTGCCCGTTGCATCAAACGAACTTGTGCCAGTTGCGTCAAACAAACTTTTGCCAGTTGCGTCAAACAAACTTGTGCCAGTTGAGTCAAACAAACTTGTGCCAGTTGGGTCGAACAAACTTGTGCCAGTTGCGTTAAACAATCTTGTGCCTGTTGCATCGAACAAACTTTTGCCAGTTGCGTCGAACAAACTTGTGCCAGTTGCGTCGAACAAACTTGCGCCAGTTACGTCAAACAAACTTGTGCCAGTTGCGTCGAACAAACTTGTGTCAGTTGGGTAGAACAAATTTGTGCCAGTTGCGTCAAACAAACTTGTGCCAGTTGCGTAGAACAAACTAGTGCCAGTTGCATAGAACAAACTTGTGCCAATTGAGTCGAAAAAACTTGTGCCAGTTGCATCGATCAAACTTGTGCCAGTTGCGTCTAACAAACTTGTGCCAGTTGCATCGAACACACTAGTGCCAGTTGCATCAAACAAACTTGTACCAATTGAGGCGAAAAACCTTGTGCCTGTTACGTCGAACAAACTTGTGCCAGTTGCGTCTAACAAACTTGTGCCAGTTGCGTCGAACAAACTTGTGCCAGTTGCGTCAAACAAACTTGTGCCAGTTGCGTAGAACAAACTTGTGCCAGTTGCGTAGAAGAACCTTGTGCCAGTTGCGTCAAACAAACTTCTGCCAGTTGCGTCAAACAAACTTGTGACAGTTGCGTTAAACAAACTTGTGCCAGTTGCATCGAACAAACTTTTGCCAGTTGCGTCGAACAAACTTGTGCCAGTTGCGTCGAAAAAACTTGTGCCAGTTGCGTCGAACAAACTTGTGCCAGTTGCGTTGAACAAACTTCTGCCAATTGTGTCAAACAAACTTGTGTCAGTTGCGTAGAACAAACTTGTGCCAGTTGCGTCGAACAAACTTGTGTCAGTTGGGTAGAACAAATTTGTGCCAGTTGCGTGAAACAAACTTGTGCCAGTTGCGAAGAACAAACTAGTGCCAGTTGCATAGAACAAACTTGTGCCGGATGCCTAGAACAAACTTGTGCCAGTTGCGTAGAACAAACTTGTGCCAGTTGCATAGAACAAACTTGTGCCAGTTATGTAAAACAAACTTGTGCCAGTTATGAAGAACAAACTTGTGCCATTTGCGTCAAACAAACTTGTGCCAGTTGCGTCGAACAAACTTGTGCCAGTTACGGCGAACAAACTTGTGCCAGTTTCGTCGAAAAAACTTGTGCCAGTTGCGTCAAACAAACTTGTGCCAGTTGCGTCAAACAAACTTGTGCTAGTTGCGTCAAACAAACTTGTTCCAGTTGCGTCAAACAAACTTGTTCCATTTCTGTCAAACAAACTTGTGCCAATTGAGTCGAAAAAACTTGTGCCAGTTGCGTCGAACAAACTTGTGCCAGTTGCGTCTAACAAACTTGTGCCAGTTGCATAGAACAAACTTGTTCCAGTTGCGTAGAACAACCTTGTGCCAGTTGCGTCAAACAAACTTGTGCCAGTTGCGTAGAACAAACTTGTGCCAGTTGCGTAGAAGAACCTTGTGCCCGTTGCGTCAAACAAACTTCTGCCAGTTGCGTCAAAAAAACTTGTGCCAGTTGCGTTAAACAAACTTGTGCCAGTTGCATCGAACAAACTTTTGCCAGTTGCGTCGAACAAACTTGTGCTAGTTGCGTCGAAAAAACTTGCGCCAGTTGCGTCGAACAAACTTGTGCTAGTTGCGTCGAAAAAACTTGTGCTAGTTGCGTCGAAAAAACTTGCGCCAGTTGCGTCTAACAAACTTGTGCCAGTTGCATCAAAAAAAACTTTTGCCAGTTGCGTCAAACAAACTTGTGCCAGTTGCGTCAAACAAACTTGTGCCAGTTGCGTCAAACAAACTTGTGCCAGTTGCATAGAACAAACTTGTGCCAGTTGCGTAGAAGAACCTTGTGCCCGTTGCGTCAAACAAACTTCTGCCAGTTGCGTCAAACAAACTTGTGCCAGTTGCATTAAACAAACTTGTGCCAGTTGCATCGAACAAACTTTTGCCAGTTGCGTCGAACAAACTTGTGCCAGTTGCGTCGAAAAAACTTGCGCCAGTTGCGTCGAACAAACTTGTGCCAGTTGCGTCTAACAAACTTGTGCCAGTTGCATAAAAAAAAACTTTTGCCAGTTGCGTCAAACAAACTTGTGCCAGTTGCGTCAAACAAACTTGTGCCAGTTGCGTCAAATAAACTTGTGCCAGTTGCGTCAAACAAACTTGTGCCAGTTGCGTAGAAGAACCTTGTGCCAGTTGCATCAAACGAACTTGTGCCAGTTGCGTCAAACAAACTTTTGCCAGTTGCGTCAAACAAACTTGTGCCAGTTGAGTCAAACAAAATTGTGCCAGTTGGGTCGAACAAACTTGTGCCAGTTGCGTTAAACAAACTTGTGCCAGTTGCATCGAACAAACCTTTGCCAGTTGCGTCGAACAAACTTGCGCCAGTTACGTCAAACAAACTTGTGCCAGTTGCGTTGAACAAACTTGTGCCAGTTGCGTCGAACAAACTTGTGTCAGTTGGGTAGAACAAATTTGTGCCAGATGCGTCAAACAAACTTATGCCAGTTGCGTAGAACAAACTATGGCCAGTTGCATAGAACAAACTTGTGCCAGATGCGTAGAACAAACTTGTGCCAGTTGCATAGAACAAACTTGTGCCAGTTATGTAGAACAAACTTGTGCCATTTGCGTCAAACAAACTTGTGCCAGTTGCGTCGAACAAACTTGTGCCATTTACGGCGAACAAACTTGTGCCAGTTTCGTTGAAAAAACTTGTGCCAGATGCGTCAAATAAACTTGTGCCAGTTGCGTCAAACAAACTTGTGCCAGTTGCGTCAAACAAACTTGTGCCAGTTGCGTCAAACAAACTTGTTCCAGTTGCGTCAAACAAACTTGTTCCAGTTGCGTCAAACAAACTTGTGCCAATTGAGTCGAAAAAACTTGTGCCAGTTGCGTCGAACAAACTTGTGCCAGTTGCATCTAACAAACTTGTGCCAGTTGCGTCAAAAAAACTTGGGCCAGTTTCGTCGAACAAACTTGTGTCAGTGGCATCCAACAAACTTGTGCCAGTTGCGTAGAACAAACTTGTGCCAGTTGCGTCAAACAAACTTGTGCCAGTTGCGTAGAACAAACTTGTGCCAGTTGCGTAGAAGAACCTTGTGCCAGTTGCCTCGAACAAACTTGTGCTAGTTTGTAGAACAAACTTGTGCCAGTTGCGTCAAACAAACTTATGCCAGTTGCGTAAAACAAACTAGTGCCAGTTGCATAGAACAAACTTGTTCCAGTTGAGTAGAACAAACTTGTGCCAATTGCGTCAAACAAACTTGTGCCAGTTGCGTCAAACAAACTTGTGCCAGTTGCGTCGAACAAACTTGTGCCAGTTGCATCGAACAAACTTGTGCCAGATACGGCGAACCAACTTGTGCCACTTGCGTCGAGAAAACTTTTGCCAGTTGCGTCAAACAAACTTGTGCCAGTTGCATAGAACAAACTTGTGCCAGTTGCATCGAAGAAATTTGTGCCAGTTGCGTCACACAAACTTGTGCCAGTTGCGTCGAACAAACTTGTGCCAGTTGCGTCGAACAAACTTGTGCCAGTTACGGCGAACCAACTTGTGCCACTTGCGTCGAGAAAACTTGTGCCAGTTGCGTCAAATAAACTTGTGACAGTTGCGTCAAACAAACTTGTGCCAGTTACGGCGAACAAACTTGTGCCAGTTGCGTCGAGAAAAGTTGTGCCAGTTGCGTCAAATAAACTTGTGCCAGTTGCGTCAAACAAACTTGTGCCAGTTGCGTCAAACAAACTTGTGCCAGTTGCGTCAAACAAACTTGTGCCAGTTGCGTCAAACAAACTTGTGCCAATTGATTCGAAAAAACTTGTGCCAGTTGTGTTGAACAAACTTGTGTCAGTTGCGTCAAACAAACTTGTGCCTCTTGCGTCAAACAAAATTGTGCCAGTTGCGTTAAACAAACTTGTGCCAGTTGCATCGAACAAACTTTTGCCAGTTGCGTCGAACAAACTTGTGCCAGTTGCGTCGAAAAAACTTGCGCCAGTTGCGTCGAACAAACTTGTGCCAGTTGCGTTGAACAAACTTCTGCCAATTGTGTCAAACAAACTTGTGTCAGTTACGTAGAACAAACTTGTGCCAGTTGCGTCGAACAAACTTGTGTCAGTTGGGTAGAACAAATTTGTGCCACTTGCGTCAAACAAACTTGTGTCAGTTGAGTAGAACAAATTTGTGCCAGTTGCGTCAAACAAACTTGTGCCAGTTGCGTAGAACAAACTAGTGCCAGTTGCATAGAACAAACTTGTGCCGGATGCGTAGAACAAACTTGTGCCAGTTGCGTAGAACAAACTTGTGCCAGTTGCATAGAACAAACTTGTGCCAATTATGTAGAACAAACTTGTGCCATTTGCGTCAAACAAACTTGTGCCAGTTGCGTCGAACAAACTTGTGCCAGTTACGGCGAACAAACTTGTGCCAGTTTCGTTGAAAAAACTTGTGCCAGTTGCGTCAAATAAACTTGTGCCTCTTGAGTCAGACAAACTTGTGCCAGTTGCGTCAAACAAACTTTTGCCAGTTGCGTCAAACAAACTTGTGCCAATTGATTAAAAAAAACTTGTGCCAGTTGCGTTGAACAAACTTGTGCCAGTTGCGTCTAAGAAACTTGTGCCAGTTGCGTCAAACAAACTTGTGCCAGTTGCGTCGAACAAACTTGTGCCAGTTGCATCGATCACACTAGTGCCAGTTGCATAGAACAAACGTGTGCCAGTTGCGTCAAACAAACTTGTGCCAGTTGCGTAGAACAAACTTGTACATGTTGCGTAGAACAACCTTGTGCCAGTTGCGTCAAACAAACTTGTGCCACTTGTGTCAAACAAACTTGTGCTAGTTGGTTCGAACAAACTTGTGCCAGTTACATTAAACAAACTTGTTCCAGTTGCGTTGAACAAACTTGTGCCATTGGGTCAAACAAACTTGTGCCATTGGGTCAAACAAACTTGTGCCAGTTGGTTCGAACAAACTTGTGCCAGTTACGTTAAACAAACTTGTTCCAGTTGCGTTGAACAAACTTGTGCCAGTTGCGTCAAACAAACTTGTGCCAGTTGCGTCGAACAAACTTGCGCCAGTTCCGTCGAACAAACTTGTGCCAGTTGCTTAGAACAAACTTGTGCCAGTTGTGTCAAACAAACTTGTGCCAGTTGCATCAAACAAACTTGTGCCAGTTGCGTCGAACAAACTTGTGCCAGTTGGGTAGATCAAACATGTGCCAGTTGTGTCAAACAAATTTGTGCCAGTTGCGTGGAACACACTAGTGCCAGTTGCATAGAACAAACTTGTGCCACATGCGTAGAACAAACATTTGCCATTTGCGTAGAACAAACTTGTGCCAGTTGTGTCAAACAAACCTGTGCCAGTTGTGTACAACAAACTAGTAAGAGTTGCGTAGAACAAACTTGTGCCAGTTGTGTCAAACAAACCTTGGCCAGTTATGTACAACAAACTAGTAAGAGTTGCGTAGAACAAACTTGTGCCAGTTGTGTCGAACAAACTTGTGCCAGTTGCGTAGAACAAACTTGTACCAGTTGCGTCAAACAAACTTATATCAGTTGCATAGAACAAACTAGTGCCAGTTGCATAGAACAAACTTGTCCCAGTTGCGTAGAAAAAACTTGTGCCAGTTGCATCAAACAAACTTGTGCCAGTTGCGTCGAAGAAACTTGTGCCAGTTGCGTCGAAGAAACTTGTGACAGTTGCGTCAAACAAACTTGTGCCATTTGTGTTGAACAAACTTGTGCCAGTTGTGTCGAACAAACTTGTGCCAGTTGCGTCAAACAAACTTGTGCCTCTTGCGTCAAACAAACTTGTGCCAGTTGCGTAAAAATAAACTAGTGCCAGTTGCGTCAAACAAACTTGTGCCAGTTGCGTCAAACAAACTTGTGCCTCTTGCCTCAAACAAACTTGTGCCAGTTGCGTCAAACAAACTTGTACCAATTGAGTCGAAAAAACTTGTGTCTGTTACGTCGAACAAACTTGTGCCAGTTGCTTCTAACAAACTTGTGCCAGTTGCGTCAACCAAAATTGTGCCAGTTGCGTCAAACAAACTTGTGCCAGTTGCGTAGAACAAACTTGTGCCAGTTGCGTCAAACAAACTTGTGCCACTTGCGTACAAGAACCTTGTGCCAGTTGCGTCAAACAAACTTGTGCCAGTTGCGTCGAACAAACTCGTGCCAGTTGAGTCAAACAAACTTGTGCCAGTTGGGTCTAACAAACTTGTGCCAGTTGTGTTAAACAAACTTGTGCCAGTTGCATCGAACAAACTTTTTCCAGTTGCGTCGAACAAACTTGTGCCAGTTGCGTTGAACAAACTTCTGCCAGTTGTGTCAAACAAACTTTTGTCAGTTGCGTAGAACAAACTTGTGCCAGTGGCATCCAACAAACTTGTGCAAGTTGCGTCGAACAAACTTGTGCTAGTTGCGTCAAACAAACTTGTGCCAGTTGCGTAGAACAAGCTTGTGCCAGTTGCGTAGAACAACCTTGTGCCAGTTGAGTTGAACAAACTTGTGCTAGTTGGTAGAACAAACTTGTGCCAGTTGCGTCAAACAAACTTATGCCAGTTGCGTAAAACAAACTAGTGCCAGTTGCATAGAACAAATTGTGCCAGTTGGGTAGAACAAACTTGTGCCAATTGCATTACACAAACTTGTGCCAGTTGCGTCGAACAAACTTGTGCCAGTTGCGTCGAAGAAACTTGTGCCAGTTGCGTCAAACAAACTTGTGCCAGTTGCGTCGAACAAACTTGTGCCAGTTGCGTCGAACAAACTTGTGCCAGTTACGGCGAACAAACTTGTGCCACTTGCGGCGAGAAAACTTGTGCCAGTTGCATCAAATAAACTTCTGCCAGTTGCGTCAAACAAACTTGTGCCAGTTACGGCGAACAAACTTGTGCCAGCTGCGTCTAGAAAAGTTGTGCCAGTTGCGTCAAATAAACTTGTGCCAGTTGCGTCAAACAAACTTGTGCCAGTTGCGTCAAACAAACTTGTGCCAGTTGCGTCAAACAAACTTGTGCCAGTTGCATCAAACAAACTTGTGCCAATTGATTCGAAAAAACTTGTGACAGTTGCGTAAACAAACTTGTGCCAGTTGCATCGAACAAACTTGTGCCAGTTGCGTAGAACAAACTTGTGCCAGTTGCGTCAAACAAACTTGTGCCAGATATGGCGAACAAACTTGTGCCAGTTGCTTTGAGAAAACTTGTGACAGTTGCGTAAAAAAAAACTTGTGCCAGTTGCGTCAAACAAACTTGTGCCAGATATGGCGAACAAACTTGTGCCAGTTGCTTCGAGAAAACTTGTGCCAGTTGCGTAAAAAAAAACTTGTGCCAGTTGCGTCAAACAAACTTGTGCCAGTTGCGTCAAACAAACTTGTGCCTCTTGCGTCAAACAAACTTGTGCCAGTTGCGTCAAACAAACTTGTACCAATTGAGTCGAAAAAACTTGTGCCTGTTACGTCGAACAAACTTGTGCCAGTTGCGTCTAACAAACTTGTGCCAGTTGCGTCAAAAAAAACTTGTGCCAGTTGCGTCAAACAAACTTGTGCCAGTTGCGTCAAACAAACTTGTGCCAGTTGCGTAGAACAAACTTGTGCCAGTTGCGTCAAACAAACTTGTGCCAGTTGCGTAGAAGAACCTTGTGCCAGTTGCGTCAAACGAACTTGTGCCAGTTGCGTCAAACAAACTTTTGCCAGTTGCTCCAAACAAACTTGTGCCAGTTGAGTAAAAAAACTTGTGCCAGTTGGGTAGAACAAACTTGTGCCAGTTGCGTTAAACAAATTTGTGCCAGTTGCATCGAACAAACTTTTGCTAGTTGCGTCGAACAAACTTGTGACAGTTGCGTCGAACAAACTTGCGCCAATTACGTCAAACAAACTTGTGCCAGTTGCGTTGAACAAACTTCTGCCAGTTGTGTCAAACAAACTTGTGCCAGTTGCATAGAACAAACATTTGCCATTTGCGTAGAACGAACTTGTGCCAGTTGTGTCAAACAAACCTGTGCCAGTTGTGTACAACAAACTAGTAAGAGTTGCATAGAACAAACTTGTGCCAGTTGTGTCGAACAAACTTGTGCCAGTTGCGTAGAAAAAACTTGTACCAGTTGTGTCAAACAAACTTATGCCAGTTGCATAGAACAAACTAGTGCCAGTTGCATAGAACTAACTTGTCCCAGTTGCGTAGAACAAACTTGTGCCAGTTGCGTCAAACAAACTTGTGCCAGTTGCGTCGAACAAACTTGTGCCAGTTGCGTCGAACAAACTTGTGCCAGTTGCGTCAAACAACCTTGTGCCATTTGCGTCGAACAAACTTGTGCCAGTTGCGTCGAACAAACTTGTGCCAGATATGGCGAACAAACTTGTGCCAGTTGCTTCGAGAAAACTTGTGCCAGTTGTGTAAAAAAAAACTTGTGCCAGTTGCGTCAAACAAACTTGTGCCAGTTGCGTCAAACAAACTTGTGCCTCTTGCGTTAAACAAACTTGTGCCAGTTCCGTCAAACAAACTTGTACCAATTGAGTCGAAAAAACTTGTGCCAGTTACGTCGAACAAACTTGTGCCAGTTACGTCTAACAAACTTGTGCCAGTTGCGTCAAACAAACTTGTGCCAGTTGCGTAGAACAAACTTGTGCCAGTTGTGTAGAAGAACCTTTTGCCAGTTGAGTCAAACAAACTTGTGCCAGTTGCTCAAACAAACTTGTGCCAGTTGCGGTAAACAAACTTGTGCCAGTTGCATCGAACAAACTTGTGCCAGTTGCGTCAAACAAACTTGTGCCACTTGCGTAGAAGAACCTTGTGCCAGTTGCGTCAAACAAACTTGTGCCAGTTGCGTCAAACAAACTTTTGCCAGTTGCGTCGAACACACTTGTGCCAGTTGAGTCAAACAAACTTGTGCCAGTTGGGTCGAACAAACTTGTGCCAGTTGCGTTAAACAAACTTGTGCCAGTTGCATCGAACAAACTTTTGCCAATTGAGTCGAACAAACTTGTGACAGTTGCGTCGAACAAACTTGCGCCAGTTACGTCAAACAAACTTGTGCCAGTTGCGTTGAACAAACTTCTGCCAGTTGTGTCAAACAAACTTGTGTCAGTTGCGTAGAACAAACTTGTGCCAGTTGCGTCGAACAAACTTATGTCAGTTGGGTAGAACAAACTTGTACCAGTTGCGTCAAACAAACATGTCCCAGTTGCGTAGAACAAACTTGTACCAGTTGTGTCAAACAAACTTATGCCAGTTGCATAGAACAAACTAGTGCCAGTTGCATAGAACAAACTTGTGCCAGATGCGTAGAACAAACTTGTGCCAGTTGCGTAGAACAAACTTGTGCCAGTTGCATAGAACAAACTTGTGCCAGTTGCGTAGAACAAACTAGTGCCAGATGCATAGAACAAACTTGTGCCAGATGCGTAGAACAAACTTGTGCCAGTTGTGTAGAACAAACTTGTGCCAGTTGCATAGAACAAACTTATGCCAGTTATGTAGAACAAACTTGTGCCATTTGCGTCAAACAAACTTGTGCCAGTTGCGTCGAACAAACTTGTGCCAGTTACGGCGAACAAACTTGTGCCAGTTTCGACGAGAAAACTTGTGCCAGTTGCGTCAAATAAACTTGAGCCAGTTGTGTCAAACAAACTTGTGCCAGTTGTGTCAAACAAACTTGTGCCAGTTGCGTCAAACAAACTTGTTCCAGTTGCATCAAACAAACTTGTTCCAGTTGCGTCAAACAAACTTGTGCCAATTGAGTCGAAAAAACTTGTGCCAGTTGCGTCGAACAAACTTGTGCCAGTTGCGTCAAAAAAACTTGGGCCACTTTCGTCGAACAAACTTGTGTCAGTGGCATCCAACAAACTTGTGCCAGTTGCGTAGAACAAACTTGTGCCAGTTGCGTCAAACAAACTTGTGCCAGTTGCGTCAAACAAACTTGTTCCAGTTGCGTCAAACAAACTTGTGCCAGTTGTGTCAAACAAACTTGTGCCAGTTGCGTAAAACAAACTAGTGCCAGTTGCGTCAAATAAACTTGTGCCAGTTGCGTCAAACAAACTTGTGCCAGTTGTGTCAAACAAACTTGTGCCAGTTGCGTCAAACAAACTTGTTCCAGTTCCGTCAAACAAACTTGTTCCAGTTGCGTCAAACAAACTTGTGCCAATTGAGTCGAAAAAACTTGTGCCAGTTGCGTCTAACAAACTTGTGCCAGTTGCGTCAAAAAAACTTGGGCCACTTTCGTCGAACAAACTTGTGTCAGTGGCATCCAACAAACTTGTGCCAGTTGCGTAGAACAAACTTGTGCCAGTTGCGTCAAACAAACTTGTGCCAGTTGCGTAGAACAAACTTGTGCCAGTTGCGTAGAACAACCTTGTGCCAGTTGCGTCGAACAAACTTGTGCTAGTTTGTAGAACAAACTTGTGCCAGTTGCGTCAAACAAACTTATGCCAGTTGCGTAAAACAAACTAGTGCCAGTTGCATAGAACAAACTTGTTCCAGTTGAGTAGAACAAACTTGTGCCAATTGCGTCAAACAAACTTGTGCCAGTTCGTCGAACAAACTTGTGCCAGTTGCATCGAAGAAATTTGTGCCAGTTGCGTCACACAAACTTGTGCCAGTCGCGTCGAACAAACTTGTGCCAGTTGCGTCGAACAAACTTGTGCCAGTTACGGCGAACAAACTTGTGCCACTTGCGTCGAGAAAACTTGTCCCAGTTGCGTCAAATAAACTTGTGCCAGTTGCGTCAAACAAACTTGTGCCAGTTACGGCGAACAAACTTGTGCCAGTTGCGTCGAGAAAAGTTGTGCCAGTTGCGTCAAATAAACTTGTGCCAGTTGTGTCAAACAAACTTGTGCCAGTTGCGTCAAACAAACTTGTGCCAGTTGCGTCAAACAAACCTGTGGCAATTGATTCGAATAAACTTGTGCCAGTTGCGTTGAATAAACTTGTGCCAGTTGCGTCTAACAAACTTGTGCCAGTTGCGTCGAACAAACTTGTGCCAGTTGCGTCGAACAAACTTGTGCCAGATATGGCAAACAAACTTGTGCCAGTTGCTTCGAGAAAACTTGTGCCAGTTGCGTCAAATAAACTTGTGCCAGTTGCGTCAAACAAACTTGTGTCAGTTGCGTCAAACAAACTTGTGCCTCTTGCGTCAAACAAACTTGTGCCAGTTGCATCAAACAAACTTGTACCAATTGAGTCGAAAAAACTTGTGCCTGTTACGTCTAACAAA
This sequence comes from Macrobrachium rosenbergii, assembly GCA_039081455.1. Classification (NCBI taxonomy): domain Eukaryota; kingdom Metazoa; phylum Arthropoda; class Malacostraca; order Decapoda; family Palaemonidae; genus Macrobrachium; species Macrobrachium rosenbergii. The sequence goes on along the minus strand of JANJGK010000135.1, from coordinate 349,550 downwards.
CTTGTGCCAGTTGTGTCGAACAAACTTGTGCCAGTTGCGTCAAACAAACTTGTGCCAGTTGCGTAGAAGAACCTTGTGCCAGTTGCATCAAACGAACTTGTGCCAGTTGCGTCAAACAAACTTTTGCCAGTTGCGTCAAACAAACTTGTGCCAGTTGCGTTAAACAAACTTTTGCCAGTTGCGTCGAACAAACTTGTGCAAGTTGCGTCGAAAAAACTTGCACCAGTTGCGTCGAACAAACTTGTGCCAGCTGCGTTGAACAAACTTCAGCCAATTGTGTCAAACAAACTTGTGTCAGTTGCGTAGAACAAACTTGTGCCAGTTGCGTCGAACAAACTTGTGTCAGTTGGGTAGAACAAATTTGTGCCAGTTGCGTCAAACAAACTTGTGCCAGTTGCGTAGAACAAACTAGTGCCAGTTGCATAGAACAAACTTTTGCCGGATGCGTAGAACAAACATGTGCCAGTTGCGTAGAACAAACTTGTGCCAGTTGCATAGAACAAACTTGCGCCAGTTATGTAGAACAAACTTGTGCCATTTGCGTCAAACAAACTTGTGCCAGTTGCGTCGAACAAACTTGTGCCAGTTACGGCAAACAAACTTGTGCCAGTTTCGTCGAAAAAAACTTGTGCCAGTTGCGTCAAATAAACTTGTGCCAATTGCGTCAAACAAACTTGTGCCAGTTGCGTCAAACAAACTTGTGCCAGTTGCGTCAAACAAACTTGTTCCAGTTGCGTCAAACAAACTTGTTCCAGTTGCGTCAAACAAACTTGTGCCAATTGAGTCGAAAAAACTTGTGCCAGTTGCGTCGAACAAACTTGTGCCAGTTGCGTCTAACAAACTTTTGCCAGTTGCGTAGAACAAACCTGTGACAGTTGCGTAGAACAACCTTGTGCCAGTTGCGTCAAACAAACTTGTTCCTGTTGCGTCAAACAAACTTGTTCCAGTTGCGTCAAACAAACTTGTGCCAATTGAGTCGAAAAAACTTGTGCCAGTTGCGTCGAACAAACTTGTGCCAGTTGCGTCTAACAAACTTTTGCCAGTTGCGTAGAACAAACCTGTGACAGTTGCGTAGAACAACCTTGTGCCAGTTGCGTCAAACAAACTTGTGCCACTTGCGTCGAACAAACTTGTGCCAGTTGCGTCAAACAAACTTGGTCCAGTTGCGTAGGACAAACAACTTGTGCCAGTTGCGTAGAAGAACCTTGTGCCAGTTGCGTCAAACAAACTTCTGCCAGTTGCGTCAAACAAACTTGTGCCAGTTGCGTTAAACAAACTTGTGCCAGTTGCATCGAACAAACTTTTGCCAGTTGCGTCGAAAAAACTTGCGTCAGTTGCGTCGAACAAACTTGTGCCAGTTGCGTCTAACAAACTTGTGCCAGTTGCATCAAAAAAAAAACTTTTGCTAGTTGCGTCAAACAAACTTGTGCCAGTTGCGTCAAACAAACTTGTGCCAGTTGCGTCAAACAAACTTGTGCCAGTTGCGTCAAACAAACTTGTGCCAGTTGCAAAGAAGAACATTGTGCCAGTTGCATCAAACGAACTTGTGCCAGTTGCGTCAAACAAACTTTTGCCAGTTGCGTCAAACAAACTTGTGCCAGTTGAGTCAAACAAACTTGTGCCAGTTGGGTCGAACAAACTTGTGCCAGTTGCGTTAAACAAACTTGTGCCAGTTCCATCGAACAAACTTTTACCAGTTGCGTCGAACAAACTTGTGCCAGTTGCGTCGAACAAACTTGCGCCAGTTACGTCAAACAAACTTGTGCCAGTTGCATTGAACAAACTTGTGCCAGTTGTGTCGAACAAACTTGTGTCAGTTGGGTAGAACAAATTTGTGCCAGTTGCGTCACACAAACTTGTGCCAGTTGCGTAGAACAAACTAGGGCCAGTTGCATAGAACAAACTTGTGCCAGATGCGTAGAACAAACGTGTGCCAGTTGCGTAGAACAAACTTGTGCCAGTTGCATAGAACAAACTTGTGCCAGTTATGTAGAACAAACTTGTGCCATTTGCTTCAAACAAACTTGTGCCAGTTGCGTCGAACAAACTTGTGCCAGTTACGGTGAACAAACTTGTGCTAGTTTCGTCGAGAAAACTTGTGCCAGTTGCGTCAAATAAACTTGTGCCAGTTGCGTCAAACAAACCTGTGCCAGTTGCGTCAAACAAACTTGTGCCAGTTGCGTCAAACAAACTTGTTCCAGTTGCGTCAAACAAACTTGTTCCAGGTGCGTCAAACAAACTTGTGCCAATTGAGTCGAAAAAACTTGTGCCAGTTGCATCGAACAAACTTGTGCCAGTTGCGTCTACAAAACTTGTGCCAGTTGCGTCATAAAAACTTGGGCCAGTTTCGTCGAACAAACTTGTGTCAGTGGCATCCAACAAACTTGTGCCAGTTGCGTAGAACAAACTTGTGCCAGTTGCGTCAAACTAACTTATGCCAGTTGCGTAGAATAAACTTGTGCCAGTTGCGTCGAACAAACTTGTGCTAGTTTGTAGAACAAACTTGTGCCAGTTGCGTCAAACAAACTTATGCCAGTTGCGTAAAACAAACTAGTGCCAGTTGCATAGAACAAACTTGTTCCAGTTGAGTAGAACAAACTTGTGCCAATTGCGTCAAACAAACTTGTGCCAGTTCGTCGAACAAACTTGTGCCAGTTGCATCGAAGAAATTTGTGCCAGTTGCGTCACACATACTTGTGCCAGTTGCGTCGAACAAACTTGTGCCAGTTGCGTCGAACAAACTTGTGCCAGTTACGGCGAACCAACTTGTGCCACTTGCGTCGAGAAAACTTGTGCCAGTTGCGTCAAATAAAATTGTGACAGTTGCGTCAAACAAACTTTTGCCAGTTACGGCGAACAAACTTGTGCCAGTTACGGTGAACAAACTTGTGCTAGTTTCGTCAAGAAAACTTGTGCCAGTTGCGTCAAATAAACTTGTGCCAGTTGCGTCTACAAAACTTGTGCCAGTTGCGTCATAAAAACTTGGGCCAGTTTCGTCGAACAAACTTGTGTCAGTGGCATCCAACAAACTTGTGCCAGTTGCGTAGAACAAACTTGTGCCAGTTGCGTCAAACTAACTTATGCCAGTTGCGTAGAAGAACCTTGTGCCAGTTGCGTCGAACAAACTTGTGCTAGTTTGTAGAACAAACTTGTGCCAGTTGCGTCAAACAAACTTATGCCAGTTGCGTAAAACAAACTAGTGCCAGTTGCATAGAACAAACTTGTTCCAGTTGAGTAGAACAAACTTGTGCCAATTGCGTCAAACAAACTTGTGCCAGTTCGTCGAACAAACTTGTGCCAGTTGCATCGAAGAAATTTGTGCCAGTTGCGTCACACATACTTGTGCCAGTTGCGTCGAACAAACTTGTGCCAGTTGCGTCGAACAAACTTGTGCCAGTTACGGCGAACCAACTTGTGCCACTTGCGTCGAGAAAACTTGTGCCAGTTGCGTCAAATAAAATTGTGACAGTTGCGTCAAACAAACTTTTGCCAGTTACGGCGAACAAACTTGTGCCAGTTGCGTCGAGAAAAGTTGTGCCAGTTGCGTCAAATAAACTTGTGCCAGTTGCGTCGAACAAACTTGTGCCAGTTGCGTCAAACAAACTTGTGCCAGTTGCGTCAAACAAACTTGTGCCAGTTGCTTCAAACAAACTTGTGCCAATTGATTCGAAAAAACTTGTGCCAGTTGCGTTGAACAAACTTGTGTCAGTTGCGTCAAACAAACTTGTGCCTCCTGCGTCAAACAAACTTGTGCCAGTTGCGTTAAACAAACTTGTGCCAGCTGCATCGAACAAACTTTTGCCAGTTGCGTCGAACAAACTTGTGCCAGTTGCGTCGAAAAAACTTGTGCCAGTTGCGTCGAACAAACTTGTGCCAGTTGCGTTGAACAAACTTCTGCCAATTGTGTCAAACAAACTTGTGTCAATTGCGTAGAACAAACTTGTGCCAGTTGCGTCGAACAAACTTGTGTCAGTTGGGTAGAACAAATTTGTGCCAGTTGCGTCAAACAAACTTGTGCCAGATATGGCAAACAATCTTGTGCCAGTTGCTTCGAGAAAACTTGTGCCAGTCGCGTAAAAAAAAACTTGTGACAGTTGCGTCAAACAAACTTGTGTCAGTTGCGTCAAAAAAAATTGTGCCTCTTGTGTCAAACAAACTTGTGCCAGTTGCATCAAACAAACTTGTACCAATTGAGTCGAAAAAACTTGTGAATGTTACGTCGAACAAACTTGTGCCAGTTGCGTCTAACAAACTTGTGCCAGTTGTGTCGAACAAACTTGTGCCATTTGCGTCAAACAAACTTGTGCCAGTTGCGTAGAACAAACTTGTGCCAGTTGCGTAGAAGAACCATGTGCCAGTTGCGTCAAACAAACTTCTACCAGTTGCGTCAAAGAAACTTGTGCCAGTTGCGTGAAACAAACTTGTGCCAGTTGCATCGAACAAACTTTTGCCAGTTGCGTCGAACAAACTTGTGCCAGTTGCGTCGAAAAAACTTGCACCAGTTGCGTCGAACAAACTTGTGCCAGTTGCGTTGAACAAACTTCTGCCAATTGTGTCAAACAAACTTGTGTCAGTTGCGTAGAACAAACTTGTGCCAGTTGCGTCGAACAAACTTGTGTCAGTTGGGTAGAACAAATTTGTGCCAGTTGCGTCAAACAAACTTGTGCCAGTTGCGTAGAACAAACTAGTGCCAGTTGCATAGAACAAACTTGTGCCGGATGCGTAGAACAAACTTGTGCCAGTTGCGTAGAACAAACTTGTGCCAGTTGCATAGAACAAACTTGTGCCAGTTATGTAGAACAAACTTGTGCCATTTGCGTCAAACAAACTTGTGCCAGTTGCGTCGAACAAACTTGTGCCAGTTACGGAAAACAAACTTGTGCCAGTTTCGTCGAAAAAACTTGTGCCAGTTGCGTCAAATAAACTTGTGCCAGTTGCGTCAAACAAACTTGTGCCAGTTGCGTCAAACAAACTTTGTGCCAGTTGCGTCAAACAAACTTGTTCCAGTTGCGTCAAACAAACTTGTTCCAGTTGCGTCAAACAAACTTGTGCCAATTGAGTCGAAAAAACTTGTGCCAGTTGCGTCGAACAAACTTGTGCCAGTTGCGTCTAACAAACTTTTGCCAGTTACGTAGAACAAACCTGTGCCAGTAGCGTAGAACAACCTTGTGCCAGTTGCGTCAAACAAACTTGTGCCACTTGCGTCGAACAAACTTGTGCCAGTTGCGTCAAACAAACTTGTGCCAGTTGCGTAGAAGAACCTTGTGCCAGTTGCGTTAAACAAACTTGTGCCAGTTGCATCGAACAAACTTTTGCTAGTTGCGTCGAACAAACTTTTGCCAGTTGCGTCGAAAAAACTTGCGCCAGTTGCGTCGAACAAACTTGTGCCAGTTGCGTCTAACAAACTTGTGCCAGTTGCATAAAAAAAACTTTTGCCAGTTGCGTCAAACAAACTTGTGCCAGTTGCGTCAAACAAACTTGTGCCAGTTACGTCAAACAAACTTGTGCCAGTTGCGTCAAACAAACTTGTGCCAGTTGCGTAGAAGAACCTTGTGCCAGTTGCATCAAACGAACTTGTGCCAGTTGCGTCAAACAAACTTTTGCCAGTTGCGTCAAACAAACTTGTGCCAGTTGATTCAAACAAACTTGTGCCAGTTGGGTCGAAGAAACTTGTGCCAGTTGCGTTAAACAAACTTGTGCCAGTTGCATCGAACAAACTTTTGCCAGTTGCGTCGAACAAACTTGTGCCAGTTGCGTCGAACAAACTTGCGCCAGTTACGTCAAACAAACTTGTGCCAGTTGCATTGAACAAACTTGTGCCAGTTGCGTCGAACAAACTTGTGTCAGTTGGGTAGAACAAATTTGTGCCAGTTGCGTCAAACAAACTTGTGCCAGTTGCGTAGAACAAACTAGGGCCAGTTGCATAGAACAAACTTGTGCCAGATGCGTAGAACAAACTTGTGCCAGTTGCGTAGAACAAACTTGTGCCAGTTGCATAGAACAAACTTGTGCCAGTTATGTAGAACAAACTTGTGCCATTTGCGTCAAACAAACTTGTGCCAGTAGCGTCGAACAAACTTGTGCCAGTTACGGCGAACAAACTTGTGCCAGTTTCGTCGAGAAAACTTGTGCCAGATGCGTCAAATAAACTTGTGCCAGTTGCGTCAAACAAACTTGTGCCAGTTGCGTCAAACAAACTTGTGCCAGTTGCGTCAAACAAACTTGTTCCAGTTGCGTCAAACAAACTTGTTCCAGTTGCGTCAAACAAACTTGTGCCAATTGAGTCGAAAAAACTTGTGCCAGTAGCATCGAACAAACTTGTGCCAGTTGCGTCTAACAAACTTGTGCCAGTTGCGTCATAAAAACTTGGGCCAGTTTCGTCGAACAAACTTGTGTCAGTGGCATCCAACAAACTTGTGCCAGTTGCGTAGAACAAACTTGTGCCAGTTGCGTCAAACAAACTTATGCCAGTTGCGTAGAACAAACTTGTGCCAGTTGCGTAGAAGAACCTTGTGCCAGATGCGTCGAACAAACTAGTGCTAGTTTGTAGAACAAACTTGTGCCAGTTGCATCAAACAAACTGATGCCAGTTGCGTAAAACAAACTTGTGCCAGTTACGGCGAACAAACTTGTGCCAGTTTCGTCGAGAAAACTTGTGCCAGATGCGTCAAATAAACTTGTGCCAGTTGCGTCAAACAAACTTGTGCCAGTTGCGTCAAACAAACTTGTGCCAGTTGCGTCAAACAAACTTGTTCCAGTTGCATCAAACAAACTTGTTCCAGTTGCGTCAAACAAACTTGTGCCAATTGAGTCGAAAAAACTTGTGCCAGTTTCGTCGAACAAACTTGTGCCAGTTGCGTCTAACAAACTTGTGCCAGTTGCGTCAAAAAAACTTGGGCCAGTTTCGTCGAACAAACTTGTGTCAGTGGCATCCAACAAACTTGTGCCAGTTGCATAGAACAAATTTGTGCCAGTTGCGTCAAACAAACTTGTGCCAGTTGCGTAGAACAAACTTGTGCCAGTTGCGTAGAACAACCTTGTGCCAGTTGCGTCGAACAAACTTGTGCTAGTTTGTAGAACAAACTTGTGCCAGTTGCATCAAACAAACTGATGCCAGTTGCGTAAAACAAACTTGTGCCAGTTGCATAGAACAAACTTGTTCCAGTTGAGTAGAACAAACTTGTGCCAATTGCATCAAACAAACTTGTGCCAGTTCGTCGAACAAACTTGTGACAGTTGCATCGAAGAAATTTGTGCCAGTTGCGTCACACAAACTTGTGCCAGTTGCATCGAACAAACTTGTGCCAGTTGCGTCGAACAAACTTTTGCCAGTTACGGCGAACCAACTTGTGCCACTTGCGTCGAGAAAACTTGTGCCAGTTGCGTCAAATAAACTTGTGCCAGTTGCGTCAAACAAACTTGTGCCAGTTACGGCGAACAAACTTGTGCCAGTTGCGTCGAGAAAAGTTGTGCCAGTTGCGTCAAATAAACTTGTGCCAGTTGCGTCAAACAAACTTGTGCCTCTTGCGTCAGACAAACTTGTGCCAGTTGCGTCAAACAAACTTGTGCCAGTTGCGTCAAACAAACTTGTGCCAATTGATTAAAAAAAACTTGTGCCAGTTGCGTTGAACAAACTTGTGCCAGTTGCGTCTAAGAAACTTGTGCCAGTTGCGTCAAACAAACTTGTGCCAGTTGCGTCGAACAAACTTGTGCCAGTTGCATCGAACACACTAGTGCCAGTTGCATAGAACAAACTTGTGCCAGTTGCGTCAAACAAACTTGTGCCAGTTGCGTAGAACAAGCTTGTACATGTTGCGTAGAACAACCTTGTGCCAGTTGCGTCAAACAAACTTGTGCCAGTTGTGTCAAACAAACTTGTGCCAGTTGGTTCAAACAAACTTGTGCCAGTTACGTTAAACAAACTTGTTCCAGTTGCGTTGAACAAACTTGTGCCAGTTGTGTCAAACAAACTTGTGCCAGTTGGTTCGAACAAACTTGTGCCAGTTACGTTAAACAAACTTGTTCCAGTTGCGTTGAACAAACTTGTGCCAGTTGCGTGAAACAAACTTGTGCCAGTTGCGTCGAACAAACTTGCGCCAGTTGCTTAGAACAAACTTGTGCCAGTTGCTTAGAACAAACTTGTGCCAGTTGTGTCAAACAAACTTGTGCCAGTTGCATCAAACAAACCTGTGCCAGTTGCGTCGAACAAACTTGTGCCAGTTGGGTAGAACAAACATGTGCCAGTTGTGCCAAACAAATTTGTGCCAGTTGCGTAGAACACACTAGTGCCAGTTGCATAGAACAAATTTGTGCCACATGCGTAGAACAAACATTTGCCATTTGCGTAGAACAAACTTGTGCCAGTTGTGTCAAACAAACCTGTGCCAGTTGTGTACAACAAACTAGTAAGAGTTGCGTAGAACAAACTTGTGCCAGTTGTGTTAAACAAACCTGTGCCAGTTGTGTACAACAAACTAGTAAGAGTTGCGTAGAACAAACTTGTGCCAGTTGTGTCGAACAAACTTGTGCCAGTTGCGTAGAACAAATTTGTACCAGTTGCGTCAAACAAACTTATATCAGTTGCATAGAACAAACTAGTGCCAGTTGCATAGAACAAACTTGTCCCAGTTGCGTAGAACAAACTTGTGCCAGTTGCGTCAAACAAACTTGTGCCAGTTGCGTCGAAGAAACTTGTGCCAGTTGCGTCGAAGAAACTTGTGACAGTTGCGTGAAACAAACTTGTGCCATTTGCGTTGAACAAACTTGTGCCAGTTGCGTCGAACAAACTTGTGCCAGTTGCGTCAAACAAACTTGTGCCTCTTGCGTCAAACAAACTTGTGCCAGTTGCGTAAAAAAAAACTTGTGCCAGTTGCGTCAAACAAACTTGTGCCAGTTGCGTCAAACAAACTTGTGCCTCTTGCCTCAAACAAACTTGTGCCAGTTGGGTCAAACAAACTTGTACCAATTGAGTCGAAAAAACTTGTGTCTGTTACGTCGAAGAAACTTGTGCCAGTTGCGGCTAACAAGCTTGTGCCAGTTGCGTCAACCAAACTTGTGCCAGTTGCGTCAAACAAACTTGTGCCAGTTGCGTCAAACAAACTTGTGCCAGTTGCGTCAAACAAACTTGTGCCACTTGCGTACAAGAACCTTGTGCCAGTTGCCTCAAACGAACTTGTGCCAGTTGCGTCAAACAAACTTGTGCCAGTTGCGTCGAACAAACTTGTGCCAGTTGAGTCAAACAAACTTGTGCCAGTTGGGTCTAACAAACTTGTGCCAGTTGTGTTAAACAAACTTGTGCCATTTGCATCGAACAAACTTTTCCCAGTTGCGTCGAACAAACTTGTGCCAGTTGCGTTGAACAAACTTCTGCCAGTTGTGTCAAACAAACTTGTGTCAGTTGCGCAGAACAAACTTGTGCCAGTTGAGTCGAACAAACTTGTGTCAGTTGGGTAGAACAAACTTGTACCAGTTGCGTCAAACAAACTTATATCAGTTGCGTAGAACAAACTAGTGCCAGTTGCATAGAACAAACTTGTGCCAGATGCATAGAACAAACTTGTGTCAGTTGCGATGAACAAACTTGTGCCAGTTGCATAAAACAAACTTGTGCCAGTTATGTAGAACAAACTTGTGCCAGTTGCGTCGAACAAACTTGTGCCAGTTGTGTCGAACAAACTTGTGTCAGTTACGGCGAACAAACTTGCGCCAGTTTCGTCGAGAAAACTTGTGCCAGTTGCGTCAAATAAACTTGTGCCAGTTGCGTCAAACAAACTTGTGCCCGTTGCGTCAAACAAACTTGTGCCAGTTGCGTCAAACAAACTTGTTCTAGTTGCGTCAAACAAACTTGTGCCACTTGGGTCGAAAAAACTTGTGCCAGTTGCGTCGAACAAACTTGTGCCAGTTGTGTCTAACAAACTTGTGCCAGTTGCGTCAAAAAAACTTGTGCCAGTTTCGTCAAACAAACTTGTGCCAGTGGCATCCAACAAACTTGTGCCAGTTGCGTCGAACAAACTTGTGCCAGTTGCGTCACACAAACTTGTGCCAGTTGAGTAGAACAAACTTGTGCCAGTTGCGTAGAACAACCTTGTGCCAGTTGAGTCGAACAAACTTGTGCTAGTTGGTAGAACAAACTTGTGCCAGTTGCGCCAAACAAACTTATACCAGTTGCGTAAAACAAACTAGTGCCAGTTGCATAGAACAAATTGTGCCAGTTGAGTAGAACAAACTTGTGCCAATTGCATCACACAAACTTGTGCCAGTTGCGTCGAAAAAACTTGTGCCAGTTGCGTCGAAGAAACTTGTGCCAGTTGCGTCAAACAAACTTGTGCCAGTTGCGTCGAACAAACTTGTGCCAGTTGCGTCGAACAAACTTGTGCCAGTTACGGCGAACAAACTTGTGCCACTTGCGGCGAGAAAACTTGTGCCAGTTGCATCAAATAAACTTGTGCCAGTTGCGTCAAACAAACTTGTGCCAGTTACGGCGAACAAACTTGTGCCAGCTGCGTCGAGAAAAGTTGTGCCAGTTGCGTCAAATAAACTTGTGCCAGTTGCGTCAAACAAACTTGTGCCAGTTGCGTCAAACAAACTTGTGCCAGTTGCGTAAAACAAACTTGTGCCAGTTGCATCAAAAAACTTGTGCCAATTGATTCGAAAAAACTTGTGCCAGTTGCATTGAACAAACTTGTGCCAGTTGCGTCTAACAAACTTGTGCCAGTTGCGTCAAACAAACGTGTGCCAGTTGCGTCAAACAAACTTGTGCCAGATATGGCGAACAAACTTGTGCCAGTTGCTTCGAGAAAACTTGTGCCAGTTGCGTAAAAAAAAAACTTGTGCCAGTTGCGTCAAACAAACTTGTGCCAGTTGCGTCAAACAAACTTGTGCCTCTTGCGTCAAACAAACTTGTGCCAGTTGCGTCAAACAAACTTGTACCAATTGAGTCAAAAAAACTTGTGCCTGTTACGTCGAACAAACTTGTGCCAGTTGCGTCTAACAAACTTGTGCCAGTTGCGTCAAAAAAAACTTGTGCCAGTTGCGTCAAACAAACTTGTGCCAGTTGCGTCAAACAAACTTGTGCCAGTTGCGTAGAACAAACTTGTGCCAGTTGCGTCAAACAAACTTGTGCCAGTTGCGTAGAAGAACCTTGTGCCAGTTGCGTCAAACGAACTTGTGCCAGTTGCGTCAAACAAACTTTTGCCAGTTGCGTCAAACAAACTTGTGCCAGTTAAGTAAAAAAACTTGTGCCAGTTGGGTAGAACAAACTTGTGCCAATTGCGTCAAACAAACTTGTGCCAGTTCGTCGAACAAACTTGTGTCAGTTGCATCGAAGAAATTTGTGCCAGTTGCGTCAAACAAACTTGTGCCAGTTGCATCGAACAAACTTGTGCCAGTTGCGTCGAACAAACTTGTGCCAGTTACGGCGAACCAACTTGTGCCACTTGCGTCGAGAAAACTTGTGCCAGTTGCGTCAAATAAACTTGTGCCAGTTGCGTCAAACAAACTTGTGCCAGTTACGGCGAACAAACTTGTGCCAGTTGCGTCGAGAAAAGTTGTGCCAGTTGCGTCAAATAAACTTGTGCCAGTTGCGTCTAACAAACTTGTGCCTCTTGCGTCAGACAAACTTGTGCCAGTTGCGTCAAACAAACTTGTGCCAGTTGCGTCAAGCAAACTTGTGCCAATTGATTAAAAAAAACTTGTGCCAGTTGCGTTGAACAAACTTGTGCCAGTTGCGTCTAAGAAACTTGTGCCAGTTGCGTCAAACAAACTTGTGCCAGTTGCGTCGAACAAACTTGTGCCAGTTGCGTCAAACAAACTTGTGCCAGTTGCGTAGAACAAGCTTGTACATGTTGCGTAGAACAACCTTGTGCCAGTTGCGTCAAACAAACTTGTGCCAGTTGTGTCAAACAAACTTGTGCCAGTTGGTTCGAACAAACTTGTGCCAGTTACGTTAAACAAACTTGTTCCAGTTGCGTTGAACAAACTTGTGCCAGTTGTGTCAAACAAACTTGTGCCAGTTGGTTCGACAAACTTGTGCCAGTTACGTTAAACAAACTTGTTCCAGTTGCGTTGAACAAACTTGTGCCAGTTGCGTCAAACAAACTTGTGCCAGTTGCGTCGAACAAACTTGCACCAGTTCCGCCGAACAAACTTGTGCCAGTTGCTTAGAACAAACTTGTTCCAGTTGTGTCAAACAAACTTGTGCCAGTTGCATCAAACAAACTTGTGCCAGTTGCGTCGAACAAACTTGTGCCAGTTGGGTAGAACAAACATGTGCCAGTTGTGTCAAACAAATTTGTGCCAGTTGCGTAGAACACACTAGTGCCAGTTGCATAGAACAAACTTGTGCCACATGCGTAGAACAAACATTTGCCATTTGCGTAGAACAAACTTGTGCCAGTTGTGTCAAACAAACCTGTGCCAGTTGTGTACAACAAACTAGTAAGAGTTGCGTAGAACAAACTTGTGCCAGTTTTGTCAAACAAACCTGTGCCAGTTGTGTACAACAAACTAGTAAGAGTTGCGCAGAAAAAACTTGTGCCAGTTATGTCGAACAAACTTGTGCCAGTTGCGTAGAACAAACTTGTACCAGTTGCGTCAAACAAACTTATATCAGTTGCATAGAACAAACTAGTGCCAGTTGCATAGAACAAACTTGTCCCAGTTGCATAGATCAAACTTGTGCCAGTTGCGTCAAACAAACTTGTGCCAGTTGCGTCGAAGAAACTTGTGCCAGTTGCGTCGAAGAAACTTGTGACAGTTGCGTCAAACAAACTTGTGCCATTTGCGTTGAACAAACTTGTGCCAGTTGCGTTGAACAAACTTGTGCCAGTTGCGTCAAACAAACTTGGGCCTCTTGCGTCAAACAAACTTGTGCCATTTGCGTAAAAAAAAACTTGTGCCAGTTGCGTCAAACAAACTTGTTCCAGTTGCGTCAAAAAAACTTGTGCCTCGTGCCTCAAACAAACTTGTGCCAGTTGTGTCAAACAAACTTGTACCAATTGAGTTGAAAAAACTTGTGTCTGTTACGTCGAACAAACTTGTGCCAGTTGCGTCTAACAAACTTGTGCCAGTTGCGTCAACCAAAATTGTACCAGTTGCGTCAAACAAACTTGTGCCAGTTGCGTAGAACAAACTTGTGCCAGTTGCGTCAAACAAACTTGTGCCACTTGCGTACAAGAACCTTGTGCCAGTTGCCTCAAACGAACTTGTGCCAGTTGCGTCAAACAAACTTGTGCCAGTTGCGTCGAACAAACTTGTGCCAGTTGCGTCTAACAAACTTGTGCCAGTTGCGTCAAAAAAACTTGGGCCAGTTTCGTCGAACAAACTTGTGTCAGTGGCATCCAACAAACTTGTGCCAGTTGCGTAGAACAAACTTGTGCCAGTTCCATCAAACAAACTTGTGCCAGTTGCGTAGAACAACCTTGTGCCAGTTGCGTCAAACAAACTTGTGCTAGTTTGTAGAACAAACTTGTGCCAGTTGCATCAAACAAACTTATGCCAGTTGCGTAAAACAAACTAGTGCCAGTTGCATAGAACAAACTTGTTCCAGTTGAGTAGAACAAACTTGTGCCAATTGCGTCAAACAAACTTGTGCCAGTTCGTCGAACAAACTTGTGCCAGTTGCATCGAAGAAATTTGTGCCAGTTGCGTCACACAAACTTGTGCCAGTTGCATCGAACAAACTTGTGCCAGTTGCGTCGAACAAACTTGTGCCAGTTACGGCGAACCAACTTGTGCCACTTGCGTCGAGAAAACTTGTGCCAGTTGCGTCAAATAAACTTGTGCCAGTTGCGTCAAACAAACTTGTTCCAGTTACGGCGAACAAACTTGTGCCAGTTGCGTCGAGAAAAGTTGTGCCAGTTGCGTCAAATAAACTTGTGCCAGTTGCGTCAAACAAACTTGTGCCTATTGCGTCAGACAAACTTGTGCCAGTTGCGTCAAACAAACTTGTGCCAGTTGCGTCAAACAAACTTGTGCCAATTGATTAAAAAAAACTTGTGCCAGTTGCGTTGAACAAACTTGTGCCAGTTGCGTCTAAGAAACTTGTGCCAGTTGCGTCAAACAAACTTGTGCCAGTTGCGTCGAACAAACTTGTGCCAGTTACATCGAACACACTAGTGCCAGTTGCATAGAACAAACTTGTGCCAGTTACGTCAAACAAACTTGTGCCAGTTGCGTAGAACAAGCTTGTACATGTTGCGTAGAACAACCTTGTGCCAGTTGCGTCAAACAAACTTGTGCCAGTTGTGTCAAACAAACTTGTGCCAGTTACGTTAAACAAACTTGTTCCAGTTGCGTTGAAAAAACTTGTGCCTGTTGTGTCAAACAAACTTGTGCCAGTTGGTTCGAACAAACTTGTGCCAGTTACGTTAAACAAACTTGTTCCAGTTGCGTTGAACAAACTTGTGCCAGTTGCGTCAAACAAACTTGTGCCAGTTACGTCGAACAAACTTGCGCCAGTTCCGTCGAACAAACTTGTGCCAGTTGCTTAGAACAAACTTGTGCTAGTTGTGTCAAACAAACTTGTGCCAGTTGCATCAAACAAACTTGTGCCAGTTGCGTCGAACAAACTTGTGCCAGTTGGGTAGAACAAACATGTGCCAGTTGTGTCAAACAAATTTGTGCCAGTTGCGTAGAACACACTAGTGCCAGTTGCATAGAACAAACTTGTGCCACATGCGTAGAACAAACATTTGCCATTTGCGTAGAACAAACTTGTGCCAGTTGTGTCAAACAAACCTGTGCCAGTTGTGTACAACAAACTAGTAAGAGTTGCGTAGAACAAACTTGTGCCAGTTGTGTCAAACAAACCTGCGCCAGTTGTGTTACAACAAACTAGTAAGAGTTGCGTAGAACAAACTTGTGCCAGTTGTGTCGAACAAACTTGTGCCAGTTGCGTAGAACAAACTTGTACCAGTTGCGTCAAACAAACTTATATCAGTTGCATAGAACAAACTAGTGCCAGTTGCATAGAACAAACTTGTGCCAGTTGCGTAGAACAAACTTGTGCCAGTTGCATCAAACAAACTTGTGCCAGTTGCGTCGAAGAAACTTGTGCCAGTTGCGTCGTAGAAACTTGTGACAGTTGCGTCAAACAAACTTGTGCCATTTGCGTTGAACAAACTTGTGCCAGTTGCGTCGAACAAACTTGTGCCAGTTGTGTCAAAAAAACTTGTGCCTCTTGCGTCAAACAAACTTGTGCCAGTTGCGTCGAACAAACTTGTGCCAGTTGCGTCAAACAAACTTGTGCCTCTTGCGTCAAACAAACTTGTGCCAGTTGCGTAAAAAAAAAACTTGTGCCAGTTGCGTCAAACAAACTTGTGCCAGTTGCGTCAAACAAACTTGTGCCTCTTGCCTCAAACAAACTTGTGCCAGTTGCGTCAAACAAACTTGTACCAATTGAGTCGAAAAAACTTGTGTCTGTTACGTCGAACAAACTTGTGCCAGTTGCGTCTAACAAACTTGTGCCAGTTGCGTCAACCAAAATTTTGCCAGTTGCGTCAAACAAACTTGTGCCAGTTGCGTAGAACAAACTTGTGCCAGTTGCGTCAAACAAACTTTTGCCACTTGCGTACAAGAACCTTGTGCCAGTTGCCTCAAACGAACTTGTGCCAGTTGCGTCAAACAAACTTGTGCCAGTTGCGTCGAACAAACCTGTGCCAGTTGAGTCAAACAAACTTGTGCCAGTTGGGTCTAACAAACTTGTGCCAGTTGTGTTAAACAAACTTGTGCCAGTTGCATCGAACAAACTTTTCCCAGTTGCGTCGAACAAACTTGTGCCAGTTGCGTCAAACAAACTTGTGCCAGTTGCGTAGAAGAACCTTGTGCCAGTTGCGTCAAAGAAACTTGTGCCAGTTGCGTCAAACAAACTTTTGCCAGTTGCGTCAAACAAACTTGTGCCAGTTGAGTAAAAAAACTTGTGCCAGTTGGGTAGAACAAACTTGTGCCAGTTGCGTTAGACAAACTTGTGCCAGTTGCATCGAACAAACTTTTGCTAGTTGCGTCGAACAAACTTGTGCCTGTTGTGTCAAACAAACTTGTGCCAGTTGGTTCGAACAAACTTGTGCCAGTTACGTTAAACAAACTTGTTCCAGTTGCGTTGAACAAACTTGTGCCAGTTGCGTCAAACAAACTTGTGCCAGTTACGTCGAACAAACTTGCGCCAGTTCCGTCGAACAAACTTGTGCCAGTTGCTTAGAACAAACTTGTGCTAGTTGTGTCAAACAAACTTGTGCCAGTTGCATCAAACAAACTTGTGCCAGTTGCGTCGAACAAACTTGTGCCAGTTGGGTAGAACAAACATGTGCCAGTTGTGTCAAACAAATTTGTGCCAGTTGCGTAGAACACACTAGTGCCAGTTGCATAGAACAAACTTGTGCCACATGCGTAGAACAAACATTTGCCATTTGCGTAGAACAAACTTGTGCCAGTTGTGTCAAACAAACCTGTGCCAGTTGTGTACAACAAACTAGTAAGAGTTGCGTAGAACAAACTTGTGCCAGTTGTGTCAAACAAACCTGCGCCAGTTGTGTTACAACAAACTAGTAAGAGTTGCGTAGAACAAACTTGTGCCAGTTGTGTCGAACAAACTTGTGCCAGTTGCGTAGAACAAACTTGTACCAGTTGCGTCAAACAAACTTATATCAGTTGCATAGAACAAACTAGTGCCAGTTGCATAGAACAAACTTGTGCCAGTTGCGTAGAACAAACTTGTGCCAGTTGCGTCAAACAAACTTGTGCCAGTTGCGTCGAAGAAACTTGTGCCAGTTGCGTCGAAGAAACTTGTGACAGTTGCGTCAAACAAACTTGTGCCATTTGCGTTGAACAAACTTGTGCCAGTTGCGTCGAACAAACTTGTGCCAGTTGTGTCAAAAAAACTTGTGCCTCTTGCGTCAAACAAACTTGTGCCAGTTGCGTCGAACAAACTTGTGCCAGTTGCGTCAAACAAACTTGTGCCTCTTGCGTCAAACAAACTTGTGCCAGTTGCGTAAAAAAAAAACTTGTGCCAGTTGCGTCAAACAAACTTGTGCCAGTTGCGTCAAACAAACTTGTGCCTCTTGCCTCAAACAAACTTGTGCCAGTTGCGTCAAACAAACTTGTACCAATTGAGTCGAAAAAACTTGTGTCTGTTACGTCGAACAAACTTGTGCCAGTTGCGTCTAACAAACTTGTGCCAGTTGCGTCAACCAAAATTTTGCCAGTTGCGTCAAACAAACTTGTGCCAGTTGCGTAGAACAAACTTGTGCCAGTTGCGTCAAACAAACTTTTGCCACTTGCGTACAAGAACCTTGTGCCAGTTGCCTCAAACGAACTTGTGCCAGTTGCGTCAAACAAACTTGTGCCAGTTGCGTCGAACAAACCTGTGCCAGTTGAGTCAAACAAACTTGTGCCAGTTGGGTCTAACAAACTTGTGCCAGTTGTGTTAAACAAACTTGTGCCAGTTGCATCGAACAAACTTTTCCCAGTTGCGTCGAACAAACTTGTGCCAGTTGCGTCAAACAAACTTGTGCCAGTTGCGTAGAAGAACCTTGTGCCAGTTGCGTCAAAGAAACTTGTGCCAGTTGCGTCAAACAAACTTTTGCCAGTTGCGTCAAACAAACTTGTGCCAGTTGAGTAAAAAAACTTGTGCCAGTTGGGTAGAACAAACTTGTGCCAGTTGCGTTAGACAAACTTGTGCCAGTTGCATCGAACAAACTTTTGGTAGTTGCGTCGAACAAACTTGTGCCAGTTGTGTCGAACAAAATTGCGCCAGTTACGTCAAACAAACTTGTGCCAGTTGGGTTGAACAAACTTCTGCCAGTTGTGTCAAACAAACTTGTGTCAGTTGCATAGAACAAACATTTGCCATTTGCGTAGAACAAACGTGTGCCAGTTGTGTCAAACAAACCTGTGCCAGTTGTGTACAACAAACTAGTAAGAGTTGCATAGAACAAACTTGTGCCAGTTGTGTCGAACAAACTTGTGCAGGTTGCGTAGAACAAACTTGTACCAGTTGTGTCAAACAAACTTATGCCAGTTGCATAGAACAAACTAGTGCCAGTTGCATAGAACTAACTTGTCCCAGTTGCGTAGAACAAACATGTGCCAGTTGCGTCAAACAAACTTGTGCCAGTTGCGTCGAAGAAACTTGTGCTAGTTGCGTCGAAGAAACTTGTGCCAGTTGCGTCAAACAAACTTGTGCCATTTGCGTCGAACAAACTTGTGCCAGTTGAGTCGAACAAACTTGTGCCAGATATGGCGAACAAACTTGTGCCAGTTGCGTCGAACAAACTTGTGCCAGTTGCATCGAAGAAACTTGTGCCAGTTGCGTCAAACAAACTTGTGCCAGTTGCGTCGAACAAACTTGTGCCAGTTGCGTCGAACAAACTTGTGCCAGTTATGGCGAACAAACTTGTGCCACTTGCGTCGAGAAAACTTGTGCCAGTTGCGTCAAATAAACTTGTGCCAGTTACGTCAAACAAACTTGTGCCAGTTACGGCCAACCAACTTGTGCCAGTTGCGTCGAGAAAAGTTGTGCCAGTTGCGTCAAATAAACTTGTGCCAGTTGCGTCAAACAAACTTGTGCCAGTTGCGTCAAACAAACTTGTGCCAGTTGCGTCAAACAAACTTGTGCTAGTTGCGTCAAACAAACTTGTGCCAATTGAGTCGAAAAAACTTGTGCCAGTTGCGTCTAACAAACTTGTGCCAGTTGCGTAAAAAAAACTTGGGCCACTTTCGTCGAACAAACTTGTGTCAGTGGCATCCAACAAACTTGTGCCAGTTGCGTAGAACAAACTTGTGCCAGTTGCGTCAAACAAACTTGTGCCAGTTGCGTAGAACAAACTTGTGCCAGTTGCGTAGAACAACCTTGTGCCAGTTGCGTCGAACAAACTTGTGCTAGTTTGTAGAACAAACTTGTGCCAGTTGCGTCAAACAAACTTATGCCAGTTGCGTAAAACAAACTAGTGCCAGTTGCATAGAACAAACTTGTTCCAGTTGAGTAGAACAAACTTGTGCCAATTGCGTCAAACAAACTTGTGCCAGTTCGTCGAACAAACTTGTGCCAGTTGCATCGAAGAAATTTGTGCCAGTTGCGTCACACAAACTTGTGCCAGTCGCGTCGAACAAACTTGTGCCAGTTGCGTCGAACAAACTTGTGCCAGTTACGGCGAACAAACTTGTGCCACTTGCGTCGAGAAAACTTGTCCCAGTTGCGTCAAATAAACTTGTGCCAGTTGCGTCAAACAAACTTGTGCCAGTTACGGCGAACAAACTTGTGCCAGTTGCGTCGAGAAAAGTTGTGCCAGTTGCGTCAAATAAACTTGTGCCAGTTGTGTCAAACAAACTTGTGCCAGTTGCGTCAAACAAACTTGTGCCAGTTGCGTCAAACAAACCTGTGGCAATTGATTCGAATAAACTTGTGCCAGTTGCGTTGAATAAACTTGTGCCAGTTGCGTCTAACAAACTTGTGCCAGTTGCGTCGAACAAACTTGTGCCAGTTGCGTCGAACAAACTTGTGCCAGATATGGCAAACAAACTTGTGCCAGTTGCTTCGAGAAAACTTGTGCCAGTTGCGTCAAATAAACTTGTGCCAGTTGCGTCAAACAAACTTGTGTCAGTTGCGTCAAACAAACTTGTGCCTCTTGCGTCAAACAAACTTGTGCCAGTTGCATCAAACAAACTTGTACCAATTGAGTCGAAAAAACTTGTGCCTGTTACGTCGAACAAACTTGTGCCAGTTGCGTCTAACAAACTTGTGCCAGTTGTGTCGAACAAACTTGTGCCAGTTGCGTCAAACAAACTTGTGCCAGTTGCGTAGAAGAACCTTGTGCCAGTTGCATCAAACGAACTTGTGCCAGTTGCGTCAAACAAACTTTTGCCAGTTGCGTCAAACAAACTTGTGCCAGTTGCGTTAAACAAACTTTTGCCAGTTGCGTCGAACAAACTTGTGCAAGTTGCGTCGAAAAAACTTGCACCAGTTGCGTCGAACAAACTTGTGCCAGCTGCGTTGAACAAACTTCAGCCAATTGCGTCAAACAAACTTGTGTCAGTTGCGTAGAACAAACTTGTGCCAGTTGCGTCGAACAAACTTGTGTCAGTTGGGTAGAACAAATTTGTGCCAGTTGCGTCAAACAAACTTGTGCCAGTTGCGTAGAACAAACTAGTGCCAGTTGCATAGAACAAACTTTTGCCGGATGCGTAGAACAAACTTGTGCCAGTTGCGTAGAACAAACTTGTGCCAGTTGCATAGAACAAACTTGTGCCAGTTATGTAGAACAAACTTGTGCCATTTGCGTCAAACAAACTTGTGCTAGTTGCGTCGAACAAACTTGTGCCAGTTACGGCAAACAAACTTGTGCCAGTTTCGTTGAAAAAAACTTGTGCCAGTTGCGTCAAATAAACTTGTGCCAATTGCGTCAAACAAACTTGTGCCAGTTGCGTCAAACAAACTTGTGCCAGTTGCGTCAAACAAACTTGTTCCAGTTGCGTCAAACAAACTTGTTCCAGTTGCGTCAAACAAACTTGTGCCAATTGAGTCGAAAAAACTTGTGCCAGTTGCGTCGAACAAACTTGTGCCAGTTGCGTCTAACAAACTTTTGCCAGTTGCGTAGAACAAACCTGTGACAGTTGCGTAGAACAACCTTGTGCCAGTTGCGTCAAACAAACTTGTTCCTGTTGCGTCAAACAAACTTGTTCCAGTTGCGTCAAACAAACTTGTGCCAATTGAGTCGAAAAAACTTGTGCCAGTTACGTCGAACAAACTTGTGCCAGTTGCGTCTAACAAACTTTTGCCAGTTGCGTAGAACAAACCTGTGACAGTTGCGTAGAACAACCTTGTGCCAGTTGCGTCAAACAAACTTGTGCCACTTGCGTCGAACAAACTTGTGCCAGTTGCGTCAAACAAACTTGTGCCAGTTGCGTAGGACAAACAACTTGTGCCAGTTGCGTAGAAGAACCTTGTGCCAGTTGCGTCAAACAAACTTCTGCCAGTTGCGTCAAACAAACTTGTGCCAGTTGCGTTAAACAAACTTGTGCCAGTTGCATCGAACAAACTTTTGCCAGTTGCGTCGAACAAACTTGTGCCAGTTGCGTCGAAAAAACTTGCGTCAGTTGCGTCGAACAAACTTGTGCCAGTTGCGTCTAACAAACTTGTGCCAGTTGCATAAAAAAAAAACTTTTGCTAGTTGCGTCAAACAAACTTGTGCCAGTTGCGTCAAACAAACTTGTGCCAGTTGCGTCAAACAATCTTGTGCCAGTTGCAAAGAAGAACCTTGTGCCAGTTGCATCAAACGAACTTGTGCCAGTTGCGTCAAACAAACTTTTGCCAGTTGCGTCAAACAAACTTGTGCCAGTTGAGTCAAACAAACTTGTGCCAGTTGGGTCGAACAAACTTGTGCCAGTTGCGTTAAACAAACTTGTGCCAGTTGCATCGAACAAACTTTTGCCAGTTGCGTCGAACAAACTTGTGCCAGTTGCGTCGAACAAACTTGCGCCAGTTACGTCAAACAAACTTGTGCCAGTTGCATTGAACAAACTTGTGCCAGTTGCGTCGAACAAACTTGTGTCAGTTGGGTAGAACAAATTTGTGCCAGTTGCGTCAAACAAACTTGTGCCAGTTGCGTAGAACAAACTAGGGCCAGTTGCATAGAACAAACTTGTGCCAGATGCGTAGAACAAACGTGTGCCAGTTGCGTAGAACAAACTTGTGCCAGTTGCATAGAACAAACTTGTGCCAGTTATGTAGAACAAACTTGTGCCATTTGCTTCAAACAAACTTGTGCCAGTTGCATCGAACAAACTTGTGCCAGTTACGGTGAACAAACTTGTGCCAGTTTCGTCGAGAAAACTTGTGCCAGTTGCGTCAAATAAACTTGTGCCAGTTGCGTCAAACAAACCTGTGCCAGTTGCGTCAAACAAACTTGTGCCAGTTGCGTCAAACAAACTTGTTCCAGTTGCGTCAAACAAACTTGTTCCAGGTGCGTGAAACAAACTTGTGCCAATTGAGTCGAAAAAACTTGTGCCAGTTGCATCGAACAAACTTGTGCCAGTTGCGTCTACAAAACTTGTGCCAGTTGCGTCATAAAAACTTGGGCCAGTTTCGTCGAACAAACTTGTGTCAGTGGCATCCAACAAACTTATGCCAGTTGCGTAGAACAAACTTGTGCCAGTTGCGTCAAACAAACTTATGCCAGTTGCGTAGAATAAACTTGTGCCAGTTCCGTAGAAGAACCTTGTGCCAGTTGCGTCGAACAAACTTGTGCTAGTTTGTAGAACAAACTTGTGCCAGTTGCGTCAAACAAACTTATGCCAGTTGCGTAAAACAAACTAGTGCCAGTTGCATAGAACAAACTTGTTCCAGTTGAGTAGAACAAACTTGTGCCAATTGCGTCAAACAAACTTGTGCCAGTTCGTCGAACAAACTTGTGCCAGTTGCATCGAATAAATTTGTGCCAGTTGCGTCACACATACTTGTGCAAGTTGCGTCGAACAAACTTGTGCCAGTTGCGTCGAACAAACTTGTGCCAGTTACGGCGAACCAACTTGTGCCACTTGCGTCGAGAAAACTTGTGCCAGTTGCGTCAAATAAAATTGTGACAGTTGCGTGAAACAAACTTTTGCCAGTTACGGCGAACAAACTTGTGCCAGTTGCGTCGAGAAAAGTTGTGCCAGTTGCGTCAAATAAACTTGTGCCAGTTGCGTCGAACAAACTTGTGCCAGTTGCGTCAAACAAACTTGTGCCAGTTGCGTCAAACAAACTTGTGCCAGTTGCGTCAAACAAACTTGTGCCAATTGATTCGAAAAAACTTGTGCCAGTTGCGTTGAACAAACTTGTGTCAGTTGCGTCAAACAAACTTGTGCCTCTTGCGTCAAACAAACTTGTGCCAGTTGCGTTAAACAAACTTGTGCCAGCTGCATCGAACAAACTTTTGCCAGTTGCGTCGAACAAACTTGTGCCAGTTGCGTCGAAAAAACTTGTGCCAGTTGCGTCGAACAAACTTGTGCCAGTTGCGTTGAACAAACTTCTGCCAATTGTGTCAAACAAACTTGTGTCAGTTGCGTAGAACAAACTTGTGGCAGTTGCGTCGAACAAACTTGTGTCAGTTGGGTAGAACAAATTTGTGCCAGTTGCGTCAAACAAACTTGTGCCAGATATGGCAAACAAACTTGTGCCAGTTGCTTCGAGAAAACTTGTGCCAGTCGCGCAAAAAAAAACTTGTGCCAGTTGCGTCAAACAAACTTGTGTCAGTTGCGTCAAACAAACTTGTGCCTCTTGTGTCAAACAAACTTGTGCCAGTTGCATCAAACAAACTTGTACCAATTGAGTCGAAAAAACTTGTGAATGTTACGTCGAACAAACTTGTGCCAGTTGCGTCTAACAAACTTGTGCCAGTTGTGTCGAACAAACTTGTGCCATTTGCGTCAAACAAACTTGTGCCAGTTGCGTAGAACAAACTTGTGCCAGTTGCGTAGAAGAACCTTGTGCCAGTTGCGTCAAACAAACTTCTACCAGTTGCGTCAAAGAAACTTGTGCCAGTTGCGTGAAACAAACTTGTGCCAGTTGCATCGAACAAACTTTTGCCAGTTGCGTCGAACAAACTTGTGCCAGTTGCGTCGAAAAAACTTGCACCAGTTGCGTCGAACAAACTTGTGCCAGTTGCGTTGAACAAACTTCTGCCAATTGTGTCAAACAAACTTGTGTCAGTTGCGTAGAACAAACTTGTGCCAGTTGCGTCGAAGAAACTTGTGTCAGTTGGGTAGAACAAATTTGTGCCAGTTGCGTCAAACAAACTTGTGCCAGTTGCGTAGAACAAACTAGTGCCAGTTGCATAGAACAAACTTGTGCCGGATGCGTAGAACAAACTTGTGCCAGTTGCGTAGAACAAACTTGTGCCAGTTGCATAGAACAAACTTGTGCCAGTTATGTAGAACAAACTTGTGCCATTTGCGTCAAACAAACTTGTGCCAGTTGCGTCGAACAAACTTGTGCCAGTTACGGCAAACAAACTTGTGGCAGTTTCGTCGAAAAAACTTGTGCCAGTTGCGTCAAATAAACTTGTGCCAGTTGCGTCAAACAAACTTGTGCCAGTTGCGTCAAACAAACTTGTGCCAGTTGCGTCAAACAAACTTGTTCCAGTTGCGTCAAACAAACTTGTTCCAGTTGCGTCAAACAAACTTGTGCCAATTGAGTCGAAAAAACTTGTGCCAGTTGCGTCGAACAAACTTGTGCCAGTTGCGTCTAACAAACTTTTGCCAGTTACGTAGAACAAACCTGTGCCAGTAGCGTAGAACAACCTTGTGCCAGTTGCGCCAAACAAACTTGTGCCACTTGCGTCGAACAAACTTGTGCCAGTTGCGTCAAACAAACTTGTGCCAGTTGCGTAGGACAAACTTGTGCCAGTTGCGTAGAAGAACCTTGTGCCAGTTGCGTCAAACAAACTTCTGCCAGTTGCGTCAAACAAACTTGTGCCAGTTGCGTTAAACAAACTTGTGCCATTTGCATCGAACAAACTTTTGCTAGTTGCGTCGAACAAACTTTTGCCAGTTGCGTCGAAAAAACTTGCGCCAGTTGCGTCGAACAAACTTGTGCCAGTTGCGTCTAACAAACTTGTGCCAGTTGCATAAAAAAAACTTTTGCCAGTTGCGTCAAACAAACTTGTGCCAGTTGCGTCAAACAAACTTGTGCCAGTTACGTCAAACAAACTTGTGCCAGTTGTGTCAAACAAACTTGTGCCAGTTGCGTAGAAGAACCTTGTGCCAGTTGCATCAAACGAACTTGTGCCAGTTGCGTCAAACAAACTTTTGCCAGTTGCGTCAAACAAACTTGTGCCAGTTGATTCAAACAAACTTGTGCCAGTTGGGTCGAACAAACTTGTGCCAGTTGCGTTAAACAAACTTGTGCCAGTTGCATCGAACAAACTTTTGCCAGTTGCGTCGAACAAACTTGTGCCAGTTGCGTCGAACAAACTTGTGCCAGTTACGTCAAACAAACTTGTGCCAGTTGCATTGAACAAACTTGTGCCAGTTGCGTCGAACAAACTTGTGAAAGTTGGGTAGAACAAATTTGTGCCAGTTGAGTCAAACAAACTTGTGCCAGTTGCGTAGAACAAACTAGGGCCAGTTGCATAGAACAAACTTGTGCCAGATGCGTAGAACAAACTTGTGCCAGTTGCGTAGAACAAAATTGTGCCAGTTGCATAGAACAAACTTGTGCCAGTTATGTAGAACAAACTTGTGCCATTTGCGTCAAACAAACTTGTGCCAGTAGCGTCGAACAAACTTGTGCCAGTTACGGCGAACAAACTTGTGCCAGTTTCGTCGAGAAAACTTGTGCCAGATGCGTCAAATAAACTTGTGCCAGTTGCGTCAAACAAACTTGTGCCAGTTGCGTCAAACAAACTTGTGCCAGTTGCGTCAAACAAACTTGTTCCAGTTGCGTCAAACAAACTTGTTCCAGTTGCGTCAAACAAACTTGTGCCAATTGAGTCGAAAAAACTTGTGCCAGTAGCATCGAACAAACTTGTGCCAGTTGCGTCTAACAAACTTGTGCCAGTTGCGTCATAAAAACTTGGTCCAGTTTCGTCGAACAAACTTGTGTCAGTGGCATCCAACAAACTTGTGCCAGTTGCGTAGAACAAACTTGTGCCAGTTGCGTCAAACAAACTTATGCCAGTTGCGTAGAACAAACTTGTGCCAGTTGCGTAGAACAACCTTGTGCCAGTTGCGTCGAACAAACTTGTGCTAGTTTGTAGAACAAACTTGTGCCAGTTGCATCAAACAAACTGATGCCAGTTGCGTAAAACAAACTTGTGCCAGTTACGGCGAACAAACTTGTGCCAGTTTCGTTGAGAAAACTTGTGCCAGATGCGTCAAATAAACTTGTGCCAGTTGCGTCAAACAAACTTGTGCCAGTTGCGTCAAACAAACTTGTGCCAGTTGCGTCAAACAAACTTGTTCCAGTTGCATCAAACAAACTTGTTCCAGTTGCGTCAAACAAACTTGTGCCAATTGAGTCGAAAAAACTTGTGCCAGTTTCGTCGAACAAACTTGTGCCAGTTGCGTCTAACAAACTTGTGCCAGTTGCGTCAAAAAAACTTGGGCCAGTTTCGTCGAACAAACTTGTGTCAGTGGCATCCAACAAACTTGTGCCAGTTGCGTAGAACAAATTTGTGCCAGTTGCGTCAAACAAACTTGTGCCAGTTGCGTAGAACAAACTTGTGCCAGTTGCGTAGAACAACCTTGTGCCAGTTGCGTCGAACAAACTTGTGCTAGTTTGTAGAACAAACTTGTGCCAGTTGCATCAAACAAACTGATGCCAGTTGCGTAAAACAAACTTGTGCCAGTTGCATAGAACAAACTTGTTCCAGTTGAGTAGAACAAACTTGTGCCAATTGCATCAAACAAACTTGTGCCAGTTCGTCGAACAAACTTGTGACAGTTGCATCGAAGAAATTTGTGCCAGTTGCGTCACACAAACTTGTGCCAGTTGCATCGAACAAACTTGTGCCAGTTGCGTCGAACAAACTTTTGCCAGTTACGGCGAACCAACTTGTGCCACTTGCGTCGAGAAAACTTGTGCCAGTTGCGTCAAATAAACTTGTGCCAGTTGCGTCAATCAAACTTGTGCCAGTTACGGCGAACAAACTTGTGCCAGTTGCGTCGAGAAAAGTTGTGCCAGTTGCGTCAAATAAACTTGTGCCAGTTGCGTCAAACAAACTTGTGCCTCTTGCGTCAGACAAACTTGTGCCAGTTGCGTCAAACAAACTTGTGCCAGTTGCGTCAAACAAACTTGTGCCAATTGATTAAAAAAAACTTGTGCCAGTTGCGTTGAACAAACTTGTGCCAGTTGCGTCTAAGAAACTTGTGCCAGTTGCGTCAAACAAACTTGTGCCAGTTGCGTCGAACAAACTTGTGCCAGTTGCATCGAACACACTAGTGCCAGTTGCATAGAACAAACTTGTGCCAGTTGCGTCAAACAAACTTGTGCCAGTTGCGTAGAACAAGCTTGTACATGTTGCGTAGAACAACCTTGTGCCAGTTGCGTCAAACAAACTTGTGCCAGTTGTGTCAAACAAACTTGTGCCAGTTGGTTCAAACAAACTTGTGCCAGTTACGTTAAACAAACTTGTTCCAGTTGCGTTGAACAAACTTGTGCCAGTTGTGTCAAACAAACTTGTGCCAGTTGGTTCGAACAAACTTGTGCCAGTTACGTTAAACAAACTTGTTCCAGTTGCGTTGAACAAACTTGTGCCAGTTGCGTGAAACAAACTTGTGCCAGTTGCGTCGAACAAACTTGCGCCAGTTGCTTAGAACAAACTTGTGCCAGTTGCTTAGAACAAACTTGTGCCAGTTGTGTCAAACAAACTTGTGCCAGTTGCATCAAACAAACTTGTGCCAGTTGCGTCGAACAAACTTGTGCCAGTTGGGTAGAACAAACATGTGCCAGTTGTGTCAAACAAATTTGTGCCAGTTGCGTAGAACACACTAGTGCCAGTTGCATAGAACAAATTTGTGCCACATGCGTAGAACAAACATTTGCCATTTGCGTAGAACAAACTTGTGCCAGTTGTGTCAAACAAACCTGTGCCAGTTGTGTACAACAAACTAGTAAGAGTTGCGTAGAACAAACTTGTGCCAGTTGTGTTAAACAAACCTGTGCCAGTTGTGTACAACAAACTAGTAAGAGTTGCGTAGAACAAACTTGTGCCAGTTGTGTCGAACAAACTTGTGCCAGTTGCGTAGAACAAACTTGTACCAGTTGCGTCAGACAAACTTATATCAGTTGCATAGAACAAACTAGTGCCAGTTGCATAGAACAAACTTGTCCCAGTTGCGTAGAACAAACTTGTGCCAGTTGCGTCAAACAAACTTGTGCCAGTTGCGTCGAAGAAACTTGTGCCAGTTGCGTCGAAGAAACTTGTGACAGTTGCGTGAAACAAACTTGTGCCATTTGCGTTGAACAAACTTGTGCCAGTTGCGTCGAACAAACTTGTGCCAGTTGCGTCAAACAAACTTGTGCCTCTTGCGTCAAACAAACTTGTGCCAGTTGCGTAAAAAAAAACTTGTGCCAGTTGCGTCAAACAAACTTGTGCCAGTTGCGTCAAACAAACTTGTGCCTCTTGCCTCAAACAAACTTGTGCCAGTTGCGTCAAACAAACTTGTACCAATTGAGTCGAAAAAACTTGTGTCTGTTACGTCGAACAAACTTGTGCCAGTTGCGGCTAACAAGCTTGTGCCAGTTGCGTCAACCAAAATTGTGCCAGTTGCGTCAAACAAACTTGTGCCAGTTGCGTCAAACAAACTTGTGCCAGTTGCGTCAAACAAACTTGTGCCACTTGCGTACAAGAACCTTGTGCCAGTTGCCTCAAACGAACTTGTGCCAGTTGCGTCAAACAAACTTGTGCCAGTTGCGTCGAACAAACTTGTGCCAGTTGGGTCTAACAAACTTGTGCCAGTTGTGTTAAACAAACTTGTGCCATTTGCATCGAACAAACTTTTCCCAGTTGCGTCGAACAAACTTGTGCCAGTTGCGTTGAACAAACTTCTGTCAGTTGTGTCAAACAAACTTGTGTCAGTTGCGCAGAACAAACTTGTGCCAGTTGAGTCGAACAAACTTGTGTCAGTTGGGTAGAACAAACTTGTACCAGTTGCGTCAAACAAACTTATATCAGTTGCATAGAACAAACTTGTGCCAGATGCATAGAACAAACTTGTGTCAGTTGCGATGAACAAACTTGTGCCAGTTGCATAAAACAAACTTGTGCCAGTTATGTAGAACAAACTTGTGCCAACTGCGTCGAACAAACTTGTGCCAGTTGTGTCGAACAAACTTGTGTCAGTTACGGCGAACAAACTTGCGCCAGTTTCGTCGAGAAAACTTGTGCCAGTTGCGTCAAATAAACTTGTGCCAGTTGCGTCAAACAAACTTGTGCCACTTGCGTCAAACAAACTTGTGCCAGTTGCGTCAAACAAACTTGTTCTAGTTGCGTCAAACAAACTTGTGCCACTTGAGTCGAATAAACTTGTGCCAGTTGCGTCGAACAAACTTGTGCCAGTTGTGTCTAACAAACTTGTGCCAGTTGCGTCAAAAAAACTTGTGCCAGTTTCGTCAAACAAACTTGTGCCAGTGGCATCCAACAAACTTGTGCCAGTTGCGTCGAACAAACTTGTGCCAGTTGCGTCAAACAAACTTGTGCCAGTTGAGTAGAACAAACTTGTGCCAGTTGCGTAGAACAACCTTGTGCCAGTTGAGTCGAACAAACTTGTGCTAGTTGGTAGAACAAACTTGTGCCAGTTGCGCCAAACAAACTTATACCAGTTGCGTAAAACAAACTAGTGCCAGTTGCATAGAACAAATTGTGCCAGTTGAGTAGAACAAACTTGTGCCAATTGCATCACACAAACTTGTGCCAGTTGCGTCGAAAAAACTTGTGCCAGTTGCGTCGAAGAAACTTGTGCCAGTTGCGTCAAACAAACTTGTGCCAGTTGCGTCGAACAAACTTGTGCCAGTTGCGTCGAACAAACTTGTGCCAGCTACGGCGAACAAACTTGTGCCACTTGCGGCGAGAAAACTTGTGCCAGTTGCATCAAATAAACTTGTGCCAGTTGCGTCAAACAAACTTGTGCCAGTTACGGCGAACAAACTTGTGCCAGCTGCGTCGAGAAAAGTTGTGCCAGTTGCGTCAAATAAACTTGTGCCAGTTGCGTCAAACAAACTTGTGCCAGTTGCGTCAAACAAACTTGTGCCAGTTGCGTAAAACAAACTTGTGCCAGTTGCATCAAAAAAACTTGTGCCAATTGATTCGAAAAAACTTGTGCCAGTTGCATTGAACAAACTTGTGCCAGTTGCGTCTAACAAACTTGTGCCAGTTGCGTCAAACAAACGTGTGCCAGTTGCGTCAAACAAACTTGTGCCAGATATGGCGAACAAACTTGTGCCAGTTGCTTCGAGAAAACTTGTGCCAGTTGCGTAAAAAAAAAACTTGTGCCAGTTGCGTCAAACAAACTTGTGCCAGTTGCGTCAAACAAACTTGTGCCTCTTGCGTCAAACAAACTTGTGCCAGTTGCGTCAAACAAACTTGTACCAATTGAGTCAAAAAAACTTGTGCCTGTTACGTCGAACAAACTTGTGCCAGTTGCGTCTAACAAACTTGTGCCAGTTGCGTCAAAAAAAACTTGTGCCAGTTGCGTCAAACAAACTTGTGCCAGTTGCGTCAAACAAACTTGTGCCAGTGGCATCCAACAAACTTGTGCCAGTTGCGTCGAACAAACTTGTGCCAGTTGCGTCAAACAAACTTGTGCCAGTTGAGTAGAACAAACTTGTGCCAGTTGCGTAGAACAACCTTGTGCCAGTTGAGTCGAACAAACTTGTGCTAGTTGGTAGAACAAACTTGTGCCAGTTGCGCCAAACAAACTTATACCAGTTGCGTAAAACAAACTAGTGCCAGTTGCATAGAACAAATTGTGCCAGTTGAGTAGAACAAACTTGTGCCAATTGCATCACACAAACTTGTGCCAGTTGCGTCGAAAAAACTTGTGCCAGTTGCGTCGAAGAAACTTGTGCCAGTTGCGTCAAACAAACTTGTGCCAGTTGCGTCGAACAAACTTGTGCCAGTTGCGTCGAACAAACTTGTGCCAGCTACGGCGAACAAACTTGTGCCACTTGCGGCGAGAAAACTTGTGCCAGTTGCATCAAATAAACTTGTGCCAGTTGCGTCAAACAAACTTGTGCCAGTTACGGCGAACAAACTTGTACCAGCTGCGTCGAGAAAAGTTGTGCCAGTTGCGTCAAATAAACTTGTGCCAGTTGCGTCAAACAAACTTGTGCCAGTTGCGTCAAACAAACTTGTGCCAGTTGCGTAAAACAAACTTGTGCCAGTTGCATCAAAAAAACTTGTGCCAATTGATTCGAAAAAACTTGTGCCAGTTGCATTGAACAAACTTGTGCCAGTTGCGTCTAACAAACTTGTGCCAGTTGCGTCAAACAAACGTGTGCCAGTTGCGTCAAACAAACTTGTGCCAGATATGGCGAACAAACTTGTGCCAGTTGCTTCGAGAAAACTTGTGCCAGTTGCGTAAAAAAAAAACTTGTGCCAGTTGCGTCAAACAAACTTGTGCCAGTTGCGTCAACCAAACTTGTGCCTCTTGCGTCAAACAAACTTGTGCCAGTTGCGTCAAACAAACTTGTACCAATTGAGTCAAAAAAACTTGTGCCTGTTACGTCGAACAAACTTGTGCCAGTTGCGTCTAACAAACTTGTGCCAGTTGCGTCAAAAAAAACTTGTGCCAGTTGCGTCAAACAAACTTGTGCCAGTTGCGTCAAACAAACTTGTGCCAGTTGCGTAGAACAAACTTGTGCCAGTTGCGTCAAACAAACTTGTGCCAGTTGCGTAGAAGAACCTTTTGCCAGTTGCGTCAAACGAACTTGTGCCAGTTGCGTCAAACAAACTTTTGCCAGTTGCGTCAAACAAACTTGTGCCAGTTAAGTAAAAAAACTTGTGCCAGTTGGGTAGAACAAACTTGTGCCAATTGCGTCAAACAAACTTGTGCCAGTTCGTCGAACAAACTTGTGTCAGTTGCATCGAAGAAATTTGTGCCAGTTGCGTCAAACAAACTTGTGCCAGTTGCATCGAACAAACTTGTGCCAGTTGCGTCGAACAAACTTGTGCCAGTTACGGCGAACCAACTTGTGCCACTTGCGTCGAGAAAACTTGTGCCAGTTGCGTCAAATAAACTTGTGCCAGTTGCGTCAAACAAACTTGTGCCAGTTACGGCGAACAAACTTGTGCCAGTTGCGTCGAGAAAAGTTGTGCCAGTTGCGTCAAATAAACTTGTGCCAGTTGCGTCTAACAAACTTGTGCCTCTTGCGTCAGACAAACTTGTGCCAGTTGCGTCAAACAAACTTGTGCCAGTTGCGTCAAACAAACTTGTGCCAATTGATTAAAAAAAACTTGTGCCAGTTGCGTTGAACAAACTTGTGCCAGTTGCGTCTAACAAACTTGTGCCAGTTGCGTCAAACAAACTTGTGCCAGTTGCGTCGAACAAACTTGTGCCAGTTGCATCGAACACACTAGTGCCAGTTGCATAGAACAAACTTGTGCCAGTTGCGTCAAACAAACTTGTGCCAGTTGCGTAGAACAAGCTTGTACATGTTGCGTAGAACAACCTTGTGCCAGTTGCGTCAAACAAACTTGTGCCAGTTGTGTCAAACAAACTTGTGCCAGTTGGTTCGAACAAACTTGTGCCAGTTACGTTAAACAAACTTGTTCCAGTTGCGTTGAACAAACTTGTGCCAGTTGTGTCAAACAAACTTGTGCCAGTTGGTTCGACAAACTTGTGCCAGTTACGTTAATCAAACTTGTTCCAGTTGCGTTGAACAAACTTGTGCCAGTTGCGTCAAACAAACTTGTGCCAGTTGCGTCGAACAAACTTGCACCAGTTCCGCCGAACAAACTTGTGCCAGTTGCTTAGAACAAACTTGTGCCAGTTGTGTCAAACAAACTTGTACCAGTTGCATCAAACAAACTTGTGCCAGTTGCGTCGAACAAACTTGTGCCAGTTGGGTAGAACAAACATGTGCCAGTTGTGTCAAACAAATTTGTGCCAGTTGCGTAGAACACACTAGTGCCAGTTGCATAGAACAAACTTGTGCCACATGCGTAGAACAAACATTTGCCATTTGCGTAGAACAAACTTGTGCCAGTTGTGTCAAACAAACCTGTGCCAGTTGTGTACAACAAACTAGTAAGAGTTGCGTAGAACAAACTTGTGCCAGTTTTGTCAAACAAACCTGTGCCAGTTGTGTACAACAAACTAGTAAGAGTTGCGTAGAAAAAACTTGTGCCAGTTGTGTCGAACAAACTTGTGCCAGTTGCGTAGAACAAACTTGTACCAGTTGCGTCAAACAAACTTATATCAGTTGCATAGAACAAACTAGTGCCAGTTGCATAGAACAAACTTGTCCCAGTTGCATAGATCAAACTTGTGCCAGTTGCGTCAAACAAACTTGTGCCAGTTGCGTCGAAGAAACTTGTGCCAGTTGCGTCGAAGAAACTTGTGACAGTTGCTTCAAACAAACTTGTGCCATTTGCGTTGAACAAACTTGTGCCAGTTGCGTTGAACAAACTTGTGCCAGTTGCGTCAAACAAACTTGTGCCTCTTGCGTCAAACAAACTTGTGCCATTTGCGTAAAAAAAAAACTTGTGCCAGTTGCGTCAAACAAACTTGTTCCAGTTGCGTCAAAAATACTTGTGCCTCGTGCCTCAAACAAACTTGTGCCAGTTGTGTCAAACAAACTTGTACCAATTGAGTCGAAAAAACTTGTGTCTGTTACGTCGAACAAACTTGTGCCAGTTGCGTCTAACAAACTTGTGCCAGTTGCGTCAACCAAAATTGTGCCAGTTGCGTCAAACAAACTTGTGCCAGTTGCGTAGAACAAACTTGTGCCAGTTGCGTCAAACAAACTTGTGCCACTTGCGTACAAGAACCTTGTGCCAGTTGCCTCAAACGAACTTGTGCCAGTTGCGTCAAACAAACTTGTGCCAGTTGCGTCGAACAAACTTGTGCCAGTTGCGTCTAACAAACTTGTGCCAGTTGCGTCAAAAAAACTTGGGCCAGTTTCGTCGAACAAACTTGTGTCAGTGGCATCCAACAAACTTGTGCCAGTTGCGTAGAACAAACTTGTGCCAGTTCCGTCAAACAAACTTGTGCCAGTTGCGTAGAACAAACTTGTGCCAGTTGCGTAGAACAACCTTGTGCCAATTGCGTCAAACAAACTTGTGCTAGTTTGTAGAACAAACTTGTGCCAGTTGCATCAAACAAACTTATGCCAGTTGCGTAAAACAAACTAGTGCCAGTTGCATAGAACAAACTTGTTCCAGTTGAGTAGAACAAACTTGTGCCAATTGCGTCAAACAAACTTGTGCCAGTTCGTCGAACAAACTTGTGCCAGTTGCATCGAAGAAATTTGTGCCAGTTGCTTCACACAAACTTGTGCCAGTTGCATCGAACAAACTTGTGCCAGTTGCGTCGAACAAACTTGTGCCAGTTACGGCGAACCAACTTGTGCCACTTGCGTCGAGAAAACTTGTGCCAGTTGCGTCAAATAAACTTGTGCCAGTTGCGTCAAACAAACTTGTGCCAGTTACGGCGAACAAACTTGTGCCAGTTGCGTCGGGAAAAGTTGTGCCAGTTGCGTCAAATAAACTTGTGCCAGTTGCATCAAACAAACTTGTGCCTGTTGCGTCAGACAAACTTGTGCCAGTTGCGTCAAACAAACTTGTGCCAGTTGCGTCAAACAAACTTGTGCCAATTGATTAAAAAAAACTTGTGCCAGTTGCGTTGAACAAACTTGTGCCAGTTGCGTCTAAGAAACTTGTGCCAGTTGCGTCAAACAAACTTGTGCCAGTTGCGTCGAACAAACTTGTGCCAGTTGCATCGAACACACTATTGCCAGTTGCATAGAACAAACTTTTGCCAGTTACGTCAAACAAACTTGTGCCAGTTGCGTAGAACAAGCTTGTACATGTTGCGTAGAACAACCTTGTGCCAGTTGCGTCAAACAAACTTGTGGCAGTTGTGTCAAACAAACTTGTGCCAGTTACGTTAAACAAACTTGTTCCAGTTGCGTTGAACAAACTTGTGCCTGTTGTGTCAAACAAACTTGTGCCAGTTGGTTCGAACAAACTTGTGCCAGTTACGTTAAACAAACTTGTTCCAGTTGCGTTGAACAAACTTGTGCCAGTTGCGTCAAACAAACTTGTGCCAGTTACGTCGAACAAACTTGCGCCAGTTCCGTCGAACAAACTTGTGCCAGTTGCTTAGAACAAACTTGTGCTAGTTGTGTCAAACAAACTTGTGCCAGTTGCATCAAACAAACTTGTGCCAGTTGCGTCGAACAAACTTGTGCCAGTTGGGTAGAACAAACATGTGCCAGTTGTGTCAAACAAATTTGTGCCAGTTGCGTAGAACACACTAGTGCCAGTTGCATAGAACAAACTTGTGCCACATGCGTAGAACAAACATTTGCCATTTGCGTAGAACAAACTTGTGCCAGTTGTGTCAAACAAACCTGTGCCAGTTGTGTACAACAAACTAGTAAGAGTTGCGTAGAACAAACTTGTGCCAGTTGTGTTAAACAAACCTGCGCCAGTTGTGTTACAACAAACTAGTAAGAGTTGCGTAGAACAAACTTGTGCCAGTTGTGTCGAACAAACTTGTGCCAGTTGCGTAGAACAAACTTGTACCAGTTGCGTCAAACAAACTTATATCAGTTGCATAGAACAAACTAGTGCCAGCTGCATAGAACAAACTTGTCCCAGTTGCGTAGAACAAACTTGTGCCAGTTGCGTCAAACAAACTTGTGCCAGTTGCGTCGAAGAAACTTGTGCCAGTTGCGTCGAAGAAACTTGTGACAGTTGCGTCAAACAAACTTGTGCCATTTGCGTTGAACAAACTTGTGCCAGTTGCGTCGAACAAACTTGTGCCAGTTGCGTCAAACAAACTTGTGCCTCTTGCGTCAAACAAACTTGTGCCAGTTGCGTCGAACAAACTTGTGCCAGTTGCGTCAAACAAACTTGTGCCTCTTGCGTCAAACAAACTTGTGCCAGTTGCGTAAAAAAAAAAACTTGTGCCAGTTGCGTCAAACAAACTTGTGCCAGTTGCGTCA
The DNA here is from genome assembly GCA_039081455.1 of Macrobrachium rosenbergii. Lineage (NCBI taxonomy): Eukaryota > Metazoa > Arthropoda > Malacostraca > Decapoda > Palaemonidae > Macrobrachium > Macrobrachium rosenbergii. Next base: position 313,909 of record JANJGK010000135.1, on the reverse strand, counting down.
AACAAACTTGTGCCTCTTGCCTCAAACAAACTTGTGCCAGTTGCGTCAAACAAACTTGTACCAATTGAGTCGAAAAAACTTGTGTCTGTTACGTCGAACAAACTTGTGCCAGTTGCGTCTAACAAACTTGTGCCAGTTGCGTCAACCAAAATTTTGCCAGTTGCGTCAAACAAACTTGTGCCAGTTGCGTAGAACAAACTTGTGCCAGTTGCGTCAAACAAACTTTTGCCACTTGCGTACAAGAACCTTGTGCCAGTTGCCTCAAACGAACTTGTGCCAGTTGCGTCAAACAAACTTGTGCCAGTTGCGTCGAACAAACTTGTGCCAGTTGAGTCAAACAAACTTGTGCCAGTTGGGTCTAACAAACTTGTGCCAGTTGTGTTAAACAAACTTGTGCCAGTTGCATCGAACAAACTTTTCCCAGTTGCGTCGAACAAACTTGTGCCAGTTGCGTCAAACAAACTTGTGCCAGTTGCGTAGAAGAACCTTGTGCCAGTTGCGTCAAAGAAACTTGTGCCAGTTGCGTCAAACAAACTTTTGCCAGTTGCGTCAAACAAACTTGTGCCAGTTGAGTAAAAAAACTTGTGCCAGTTGGGTAGAACAAACTTGTGCCAGTTGCGTTAGACAAACTTGTGCCAGTTGCATCGAACAAACTTTTGCTAGTTGCGTCGAACAAACTTGTGCCAGTTGTGTCGAACAAACTTGCGCCAGTTACGTCAAACAAACTTGTGCCAGTTGGGTTGAACAAACTTCTGCCAGTTGTGTCAAACAAACTTGTGTCAGTTGCATAGAACAAACATTTGCCATTTGCGTAGAACAAACTTGTGCCAGTTGTGTCAAACAAACCTGTGCCAGTTGTGTACAACAAACTAGTAAGAGTTGCATAGAACAAACTTGTGCCAGTTGTGTCGAACAAACTTGTGCAGGTTGCGTAGAACAAACTTGTACCAGTTGTGTCAAACAAACTTATGCCAGTTGCATAGAACAAACTAGTGCCAGTTGCATAGAACTAACTTGTCCCAGTTGCGTAGAACAAACTTGTGCCAGTTGCGTCAAACAAACTTGTGCCAGTTGCGTCGAAGAAACTTGTGCTAGTTGCGTCGAAGAAACTTGTGCCAGTTGCGTCAAACAAACTTGTGCCATTTGCGTCGAACAAACTTGTGCCAGTTGAGTCGAACAAACTTGTGCCAGATATGGCAAACAAACGTGCCAGTTGCGTCGAACAAACTTGTGCCAGTTGCATCGAAGAAACTTGTGCCAGTTGCGTCAAACAAACTTGTGCCAGTTGCGTCGAACAAACTTGTGCCAGTTGCGTCGAACAAACTTGTGCCAGTTATGGCGAACAAACTTGTGCCACTTGCGTCGAGAAAACTTGTGCCAGTTGCGTCAAATAAACTTGTGCCAGTTACGTCAAACAAACTTGTGCCAGTTACGGCCAACCAACTTGTGCCAGTTGCGTCGAGAAAAGTTGTGCCAGTTGCGTCAAATAAACTTGTGCCAGTTGCGTCAAACAAACTTGTGCCAGTTGCGTCAAACAAACTTGTGCCAGTTGCGTCAAACAAACTTGTGCTAGTTGCGTCAAACAAACTTGTGCCAATTGATTCGAAAAAACTTGTGCCAGTTGCGTTGAACAAACTTGTGCCAGTTGCGTCTAACAAACTTGTGCCAGTTGCGTCAAACAAACTTGTGCCAGTTGCGTCGAACAAATTTGTGCCAGATATGGCAAACAAACTTGTGCCAGTTGCTTCGAGAAAACTTGTGCCAGTCGCGTAAAAAAAAACTTGTGCCATTTGCGTCAAACAATCTTGTGCCAGTTGCGTCAAACAAACTTGTGCCTCTTGCGTCAAACAAACTTGTGTCAGTTGCATCATTAAACTTGTACCAATAGAGTCGAAAAAACTTGTTCCTGTTACGTCGAATAAAGTTGTGCCAGTTGCGTCTAACAAACTTGTGCCAGTTGCGTCGAACAAACTTGTGCCAGTTGCGTCAAACAAACTTGTGCCAGTTGCGTAGAACAAACTTGTGCCAGTTGTGTAGAAGAACCTTGCGCCAGTTGAGTCAAACAAACTTGTGCCAGTTGCGTCAAACAAACTTGTGCCAGTTGCGTTAAACAAACTTGTGCCAGTTGCATCGAACAAACTTGTGCCAGTTGCGTCAAACAAACTTGTGCCAGTTGCGTAGAAGAACCTTGTGCCAGTTGCGTCAAACGAACTTGTGCCAGTTGCGTCAAACAAACTTTTGCCAGTTGCGTCGAACACACTTGTGCCAGTTCAGTCAAACAAACTTGTGCCAGTTGGGTCGAACAAACTTGTGCCAGTTGCGTTAAACAAACTTGTGCCAGTTGCATCGAACAAACTTTTGGCAGTTGCGTCGATCAAACTTGTGACAGTTGCGTCGAACAAACTTGCGCCAGTTACGTCAAACAAACTTGTGCCACTTGCGTTGAACAAACTTCTGCCAGTTGTGTCAAACAAACTTGTGTCAGTTGCGTAGAACAAACTTGTGCCAGTTGCGTCGAACAAACTTATGTCAGTTGGGTAGAACAAACTTGTGCCAGTTGCGTCAAACAAACATGTCCCAGTTGCGTAGAACAAACTAGTGCCAGTTGCATAGAACAAACTTGTGCCAGATGCGTAGAACAAACTTGTGCCAGTTGCGTAGAACAAACTTGTGCCAGTTGCATAGAACAAACTTGTGCCAGTTGAGTAGAACAAACTAGTGCCAGTTGCATAGAACAAACTTGTGCCAGATGCGTAGAACAAACTTGTGCCAGTTGCGTAGAACAAACTTGTGCCAGTTGCATAGAACAAACTTGTGCCAGTTATGTAGAACAAACTTGTGCCATTTGCGTCAAACAAACTTGTGCCAGTTGCGTCGAACAAACTTGTGCCAGTTACGGCGAACAAACTTGTGCAAGTTTCGACGAGAAAACTTGTGCCAGTTGCGTCAAATAAACTTGTGCCAGTTGCGTCAAACAAACTTGTGCCAGTTGCGTCAAAAAAAACTTGTGCCAGTTGCGTCAAACAAACTTGTTCCAGTTGCATCAAACAAACTTGTTCCAGTTGCGTCAAACAAACTTGTGCCAATTGAGTCGAAAAAACTTGTGCCAGTTGCGTCGAACAAACTTGTGCCAGTTGCGTCTAACAAACTTGTGCCAGTTGCGTCAAAAAAACTTGGGCCAGTTTCGTCGAACAAACTTGTGTCAGTGGCATCAAACAAACTTGTGCCAGTTGCGTAGAACAAACTTGTGCCAGTTGCGTCAAACAAACTTGTGCCAGTTGCGAAGAACAAACTTGTGCCAGTTGCGTAGAACAACCTTGTGGCAGTTGCGTCGAACAAACTTGTGCTAGTTTGTAGAACAAACTTGTGCCAGTTGCGTCAAACAAACTTATGCCAGTTGCGTAAAAAAAACTAGTGCCAGTTGCATAGAACAAACTTGTTCCAGTTGAGTAGAACAAACTTGTGCCAATTGCGTCAAACAAACTTGTGCCAGTTCGTCGAACAAACTTGCGCCAGTTGCATCGAAGAAATTTGTGCCAGTTGCGTCACACAAACTTGTGCCAGTTGCGTCGAACAAACTTGTGCCAGTTGCGTCGAACAAATTTGTGCCAGTTACGGCGAACCAACTTGTGTCACTTGCATCGAGAAAAGTTGTGCCAGTTGCGTCAAATAAACTTGTGCCAGTTGCGTCAAACAAACTTGTGCCAGTTACGGCGAACAAACTTGTGCCAGTTGCGTCGAGAAAAGTTGTGCCAGTTGCGTCAAATAAACTTGTGCCAGTTGAGTCAAACAAACTTGTGCCAGTTGCGTCAAACAAACTTGTGCCAGTTGCGTCAAACAAACCTGTGGCAATTGATTCGAATAAACTTGTGCCAGTTGCGTTGAACAAACTTGTGCCAGTTGCGTCTAACAAACTTGTGCCAGTTGCGTCAAACAAACTTGTGCCAGTTGCGTCGAACAAACTTGTGCCAGATATGGCAAACAAACTTGTGCCAGTTGCTTCGAGAAAACTTGTGCCAGTCGCGTTAAAAAAAACTTGTGCCAGTTGCGTCAAACAAACTTGTGTCAGTTGCGTCAAACAAACTTGTGCCTCTTGCGTCAAACAAACTTGTGCCAGTTGCATCAAACAAACTTGTACCAATTGAGTCGAAAAAACTTGTGCCTGTTACGTCGAACAAACTTGTGCCAGTTGCGTCTAACAAACTTGTGCCAGTTGTGTCGAACAAACTTGTGCCAGTTGCGTCAAACAAACTTGTGCCAGTTGCGTAGAACAAACTTGTGCCAGTTGCGTAGAAGAACCTTGTGCCAGTTGCGTCAAACAAACTTCTGCCAGTTGCGTCAAAGAAACTTGTGCCAGTTGCGTTAAACAAACTTGTGCCAGTTGCATCGAACAAACTTTTGCCAGTTGCGTCGAACAAACTTGTGCCAGTTGCATCGAAAAAACTTGCACCAGTTGCGTCGTAGAAACTTGTGCCAGTTGCGTTGAACAAACTTCTGCCAATTGTGTCAAACAAACTTGTGTCAGTTGCGTAGAACAAACTTGTGCCAGTTGCGTCGAACAAACTTGAGTCAGTTGGGTAGAACAAATTTGTGCCAGTTGCGTCAAACAAACTTGTGCCAGTTGCGTAGAACAAACTAGTGCCAGTTGCATAGAACTAACTTGTGCAGGATGCGTAGAACAAACTTGTGCCAGTTGCGTAGAACAAACTTGTGCCAGTTGCATAGAACAAACTTGTGCCAGTTATGTAGAACAAACTTGTGCCAGTTGCGTCAAACAAACTTGTGCCAGTTGCGTCAAACAAACTTCTGCCAGTTGCGTCAAACAAACTTGTGCCAGTTGCGTCAAACAAACTTGTGCCAGTTGCGTAGAAGAACCTTGTGCCAGTTGCATCAAACGAACTTGTGCCAGTTGCGTCAAACAAACTTTTGCCAGTTGCGTCAAACAAACTTGTGCCAGTTGAGTCAAACAAACTTGTGCCAGTTGGGAAGAACAAACTTGTGCCACTTGCATTAAACAAACTTGTGCCAGTTGCATCGAACAAAATTTTGCCAGTTGCGTCGAACAAACTTGTGCCAGTTGCGTCAAACAAACTTGCGCCAGTTACGTCAAACAAACTTGTGCCAGTTGCATTGAACAAACTTTTGCCAGTTGTGTCGAACAAACTTGTGTCAGTTGGGTAGAACAAATTTGTGCCAGTTGCGTCAAACAAACTTGTGCCAGTTGCGTAGAACAAACTAGGGCCAGTTGCATAGAACAAACTTGTGCCGGATGCGTAGAACAAACTTGTGCCAGTTGCATAGAACAAACTTGTGCCAGTTGCGTAGAACAAACTTGTGCCAGTTGCATAGAACAAACTTGTGCCAGTTGCGTAGAACAAACTTGTGCCAGTTGCATAGAACAAACTTGTGCCAGTTATGTAGAACAAACTTGTGCCATTTGCATCAAAAAAACTTGTGCCAGTTGCGTCGAACAAACTTGCGCCAGTTACGGCGAACAAACTTGTGCCAGTTTCGTCGAGAAAACTTGTGCCAGTTGCGTCAAATAAACTTGTGCCAGTTGCGTCAAACAAACTTGTGCCAGTTGCGACAAACAAACTTGTGCCAGTTGCGTCAAACAAACTTGTTCCAGTTGTTTCAAACAAACTTGTTCCAGTTGCGTCAAACAAACTTGTGCCAATTGAGTCAAATAAACTTTTGCCAGTTGCATCGAACAAACTTGTGCCAGTTGCGTCTAACAAACTTGTGCCAGTTGCGTCATAAAAACTTGGGCCAGTTTCGTCGAACAAACTTGTGTCAGTGGCATCCAACAAATTTGTGCCAGTTGCGTAGAACAAACTTGTGCCAGTTGCGTCAAACAAACTTATGCCAGTTGCGTAGAACAAACTTGTGCCAGTTGCGTAGAAGAACCTTGTGCCAGTTGCGTCGAACAAACTTGTGCTAGTTTGTAGAACAAACTTGTACCAGTTGCGTCAAACAAACTTATGCCAGTTGCGTAAAACAAACTAGTGCCAGTTGCATAGAACAAACTTGTTCCAGTTGAGTAGAACAAACTTGTGCCAATTGAGTCAAACAAACTTGTGCCAGTTCGTCGAACAAACTTGTGCCAGTTGCATCGAAGAAATTTGTGCCAGTTGCGTCACACAAACTTGTGCCAGTTGCGTCGAACAAACTTGTGCCAGTTGCGTCGAACAAACTTGTGCCAGTTACAGCGAACCAACTTGTGCCACTTGCGTCAAGAAAACTTGTGCCAGTTGCGTCAAATAAACTTGTGACAGTTGCGCCAAACAAACTTGTGCCAGTTACGTCGAACAAACTTGTGCCAGTTGCGTCGAGAAAAGTTGTGCCAGTTGCGTCAAATAAACTTGTGCCAGTTGCGTCGAACAAACTTGTGCCAGTTGCGTCAAACAAACTTGTGCCAGTTGCGTCAAACAAACTTGTGCCAGTGGCGTCAAACAAACTTGTGCCAATTGATTCAAAAAAACTTGTGCCAGTTGCGTTGAACAAACTTGTGTCAGTTGCGTCAAACAAACTTGTGCCTCTTGCGTCAAACTTGTGCCAGTTGCGTTAAACAAACTTGTGCCAGTTGCATCGAACAAACTTTTGCCAGTTGCGTCGAACAAACTTGTGCCAGTTGCGTCGAAAAAACTTGCGCCAGTTGCGTCGAACAAACTTGTGCCAGTTGCGTTGAACAAACTTCTGCTAATTGTGTCAAACAAACTTGTGTCAGTTGCGTAGAACAAACTTGTGCCAGTTGCGTCGAACAAACTTGTGTCAGTTGGGTAGAACAAATTTGTGCCAGTTGCGTCAAACAAACTTGTGCCAGTTGTGTAGAACAAACTAGTGCCAGTTGCATAGAACAAACTTGTGCCGGATGCGTAGAACAACCTTGTGCCAGTTGCGTAGAACAAACTTGTGCCAGTTGCATAGAACAAACTTGTGCCAGTTATGTAGAACAAACTTGTGCCATTTGTGTCAAACAAGCTTGTGCCAGTTGCGTCGAACAAACTTGTGCCAGTTAGGGCAAACAAACTTGTGCCAGTTTCGTTGAAAAAACTTGTGCCAGTTGCGTCAAATAAACTTGTGCCAGTTGCGTCAAACAAACTTGTGCCAGTTGCGTCAAACAAACTTGTGCCAGTTGCGTCAAACAAACTTGTTCCAGTTGCGTCAAACAAACTTGTTCCAGTTGCGTCAAACAAACTTGTGCCAATTGAGTCGAAAAAACTTGTGCCAGTTGCGTCGAACAAACTTGTGCCAGTTGCGTCTAACAAACTTGTGCCAGTTGCGTCAAAAAAACTTGGGCCAGTTTCGTCGAACAAACTTGTGTCAGTGGCATCCAACAAACTTGTGCCAGTTGCGTAGAACAAACTTGTGCCAGTTGCGTCAAACAAACTTGTGCCAGTTGCGTAGAACAAACTTGTGCCAGTTGCGTAGAACAACCTTGTGCCAGTTGCGTCGAACAAACTTGTGCTAGTTTGTAGAACAAACTTGTGCCAGTTGCATCAAACAAACTTATGCCAGTTGCGTAAAACAAACTAGTGCCAGTTGCATAGAACAAACTTGTTCCAGTTGAGTAGAACAAACTTGTGCCAATTGTGTCAAACAAACTTGTGCCAGTTCGTCGAACAAACTTGTGCCAGTTGCATCGAAGAAATTTGTGCCAGTTGCGTCACACAAACTTGTGCCAGTTGCATCGAACAAACTTGTGCCAGTTGCGTCGAACAAACTTGTGCCAGTTACGGAGAACCAACTTGTGCCACTTGCGTCGAGAAAACTTGTGCCAGTTGCCTCAAATAAACTTGTGCCAGTTGCGTCAAACAAACTTGTGCCAGTTACGGCGAACAAACTTGTGCCAGTTGCGTCGAGAAAAGTTGTGCCAGTTGCGTCAAATAAACTTGTGCCAGTTGCGTCAAACAAACTTGTGCCTCTTGCGTCAGACAAACTTGTGCCAGTTGCGTCAAACAAACTTGTGCCAGTTGCGTCAAACAAACTTGTGCCAATTGATTAAAAAAAACTTGTGTCAGTTGCGTTGAACAAACTTGTGCCAGTTGCGTCTAAGAAACTTGTGCCAGTTGCGTCAAACAAACTTGTGCCAGTTGTATCGAACAAACTTGTGCCAGTTGCATCAAACACACTAGTGCCAGTTGCATAGAACAAACTTGTGACAGTTGCGTCAAACAAACTTGTGCCAGTTGCGTCGAACAAACTTGTGCCAGTTGCATCGAAGAAACTTGTGCCAGTTGCGTCAAACAAACTTGTGCCAGTTGCGTCGAACAAACTTGTGCCAGTTGCGTCGAACAAACTTGTGCCAGTTATGGCGAACAATCTTGTGCCACTTGCGTCGAGAAAACTTGTGCCAGTTGCGTCAAATAAACTTGTGCCAGTTACGTCAAACAAACTTGTGCCAGTTACGGCCAACCAACTTGTGCCAGTTGCGTCGAGAAAAGTTGTGCCAATTGCGTCAAATAAAATTGTGCCAGTTGCGTCAAACAAACTTGTGCCAGTTGCGTCAAACAAACTTGTGCCAGTTGCGTCAAACAAACTTGTGCTAGTTGCGTCAAACAAACTTGTGCCAATTGATTCGAAAAAACTTGTGCCAGTTGCGTTGAACAAACTTGTGCCAGTTGCGTCTAACAAACTTGTGCCAGTTGCGTCAAACAAACTTGTGCCAGTTGCGTCGAACAAACTTGTGCCAGATATGGCAAACAAACTTGTGCCAGTTGCTTCGAGAAAACTTGTGCCAGTCGCGTAAAAAAAAACTTGTGCCATTTGCGTCAAACAAACTTGTGCCAGTTGCGTCAAACAAACTTGTGCCTCTTGCGTCAAACAAACTTGTGTCAGTTGCATCATTAAACTTGTACCAATAGAGTCGAAAAAACTTGTGCCTGTTACGTCGAATAAAGTTGTGCCAGTTGCGTCTAACAAACTTGTGCCAGTTGCGTCGAACAAACTTGTGCCAGTTGCGTCAAACAAACTTGTGCCAGTTGCGTAGAACAAACTTGTGCCAGTTGTGTAGAAGAACATTGTGCCAGTTGAGTCAAACAAACTTGTGCCAGTTGCGTCAAACAAACTTGTGCCAGTTGCGTTAAACAAACTTGTGCCAGTTGCATCGAACAAACTTGTGCCAGTTGCGTCAAACAAACTTGTGCCAGTTGCGTAGAAGAACCTTGTGCCAGTTGCGTCAAACGAACTTGTGCCAGTTGCGTCAAACAAACTTTTGCCAGTTGCGTCGAACACACTTGTGCCAGTTCAGTCAAACAAACTTGTGCCAGTTGGGTCGAACAAACTTGTGCCAGTTGCGTTAAACAAACTTGTGCCAGTTGCATCGAACAAACTTTTGCCAGTTGCGTCGAACAAACTTGTGACAGTTGCGTCGAACAAACTTGCTTCAGTTACGTCAAACAAACTTGTGCCACTTGCGTTGAACAAACTTCTGCCAGTTGTGTCAAACAAACTTGTGTCAGTTGCGTAGAACAAACTTGTGCCAGTTGCGTCGAACAAACTTATGTCAGTTGGGTAGAACAAACTTGTGCCAGTTGCGTCAAACAAACATGTCCCAGTTGCGTAGAACAAACTAGTGCCAGTTGCATAGAACAAACTTGTGCCAGATACGTAGAACAAACTTGTGCCAGTTGCGTAGAACAAACTTATGCCAGTTGCATAGAACAAACTTGTGCCAGTTGAGTAGAACAAACTAGTGCCAGTTGCATAGAACAAACTTGTGCCAGATGCGTAGAACAAACTTGTGCCAGTTGCATAGAACAAACTTGTGCCAGTTACGGCGAACAAACTTGTGCAAGTTTCGACGAGAAAACTTGTGCCAGTTGCGTCAAATAAACTTGTGCCAGTTGCGCCAAAAAAAACTTGTGCCAGTTGCGTCAAACAAACTTGTTCCAGTTGCGTAAAAAACAAACTTGTGCCAATTGAGTCGAAAAAACTTGTGCCAGTTACGGCGAACAAACTTGTGCCAGTTGGGTCTAACAAACTTGTGCCAGTTGCGTCAAAAAAACTTGGGCCAGTTTCGTCGAACAAACTTGTGTCAGTGGCATCCAACAAACTTGTGCCAGTTGCGTAGAACAAACTTGTGCCAGTTGCGTCAAACAAACTTGTGCCACTTGCGAAGAACAAACTTGTGCCAGTTGCGTAGAACAACCTTGTGGCAGTTGCGTCGAACAAACTTGTGCTAGTTTGTAGAACAAACTTGTGCCAGTTGCGTCAAACAAACTTATGCCAGTTGCGTAAAAAAAACTAGTGCCAGTTGCATAGAACAAACTTGTTCCAGTTGAGTAGAACAAACTTGTGCCAATTGCGTCAAACAAACTTGTGCCAGTTCATCGAACAAACTTGCGCCAGTTGCATCGAAGAAATTTGTGCCAGTTGCGTCACACAAACTTGTGCCAGTTGCGTCGAACAAACTTGTGCCAGTTGCGTCGAACAAATTTGTGCCAGTTACGGCGAACCAACTTGTGTCACTTGTATCGAGAAAACTTGTGCCAGTTGCGTCAAATAAACTTGTGCCAGTTGCGTCAAACAAACTTGTGCCAGTTACGGCGAACAAACTTGTGCCAGTTGCGTCGAGAAAAGTTGTGCCAGTTGCGTCAAATAAACTTGTGCCAGTTGAGTCAAACAAACTTGTGCCAGTTGCGTCAAACAAACTTGTGCCAGTTGCGTCAAACAAACCTGTGGCAATTGATTCGAATAAACTTGTGCCAGTTGCGTTGAACAAACTTGTGCCAGTTGCGTCTAACAAACTTGTGCCAGTTGCGTCAAACAAACTTGTGCCAGTTGCGTCGAACAAACTTGTGCCAGATATGGCAAACAAACTTGTGCCAGTTGCTTCGAGAAAACTTGTGCCAGTCGCGTTAAAAAAAACTTGTGCCAGTTGCGTCAAACAAACTTGTGTCAGTTGCGTCAAACAAACTTGTGCCTCTTGCGTCAAACAAACTTGTGCCAGTTGCATCAAACAAACTTGTACCAATTGAGTCGAAAAAACTTGTGCCTGTTACGTCGAACAAACTTGTGCCAGTTGCGTCTAACAAACTTGTGCCAGTTGTGTCGAACAAACTTGTGCCAGTTGCGTCAAACAAACTTGTGCCAGTTGCGTAGAACAAACTTGTGCCAGTTGCGTAGAAGAACCTTGTGCCAGTTGCGTCAAACAAACTTCTGCCAGTTGCGTCAAAGAAACTTGTGCCAGTTGCGTTAAACAAACTTGTGCCAGTTGCATCGAACAAACTTTTGCCAGTTGCGTCGAACAAACTTGTGCCAGTTGCATCGAAAAAACTTGCACCAGTTGCGTCGAACAAACTTGTGCCAGTTGCGTTGAACAAACTTCTGCCAATTGTGTCAAACAAACTTGTGTCAGTTGCGTAGAACAAACTTGTGCCAGTTGCGTCGAACAAACTTGTGTCAGTTGGGTAGAACAAATTTGTGCCAGTTGCGTCAAACAAACTTGTGCCAGTTGCGTAGAACAAACTAGTGCCAGTTGCATAGAACTAACTTGTGCCGGATGCGTAGAACAAACTTGTGCCAGTTGCGTAGAACAAACTTTTGCCAGTTGCATAGAACAAACTTGTGCCAGTTATGTAGAACAAACTTGTGCCATTTGTGTCAAACAAACTTGTGCCAGTTGCGTCGAACAAACTTGTGCCAGTTACGGCAAACAAACTTGTGCCAGTTTCGTCGAAAAACTTGTGCCAGTTGCGTCAAATAAACTTGTGCCAGTTGCGTCAAACAAACTTGTGCTAGTTGCGTCAAACAAACTTGTGCCAGTTGCGTCAAACAAACTTGTTCCAGTTGCGCCAAACAAACTTGTTCCAGTTGCGTCAAACAAACTTGTGCCAATTGAGTCGAAAAAACTTGTGCCAGTTGCGTCGAACAAACTTGTGCCAGTTGCATCTAACAAACTTTTGCCAGTTGCGTAGAACAAACCTGTGCCAGTTGCATAGAACAACCTTGTGCCAGTTGCGTCAAACAAACTTGTGCCACTTGCGTCGAACAAACTTGTGCCAGTTGCGTCAAACAAACTTGTGCCAGTTGCGTAGGACGAACTTGTGCCAGTTGCGTAGAAGAACCTTGTGCCAGTTGCGTCAAACAAACTTCTGCCAGTTGCGTCAAACAAACTTGTGCCAGTTGCGTTAAACAAACTTGTGCCAATTGCGTCAAACAAACATTTGCCAGTTGCGTCGAACAAACTTGTGCCAGTTGCGTCGAAAAAACTTGCGCCAGTTGCGTCGAACAAACTTGTGCCAGTTGCGTCTAAAACTTGTGCCAGTTGCATCAAAAAAAACTTTTGCCAATTGCGTCAAACAAACTTGTGCCAGTTGCGTCAAACAAACTTGTGCCAGTTGCGTCAAACAAACTTGTGCCAGTTGCGTCAAACAAACTTGTGCCAGTTGCGTAGAAGAACCTTGTGCCAGTTGCATCAAACGAACTTGTGCCAGTTGCGTCAAACAAACTTTTGCCAGTTGCGTCAAACAAACTTGTGCCAGTTGAGTCAAACAAACTTGTGCCAGTTGGGTCGAACAAAATTTTGCTAGTTGCGTCGAACAAACTTGTGCCAGTTGCGTCAAACAAACTTGCGCCAGTTACGTCAAACAAACTTGTGCCAGTTGCATTGAACAAACTTGTGCCAGTTGCGTCGAACAAACTTGTGTCAGTTGGGTAGAACAAATTTGTGCCAGTTGCGTCAAACAAACTTGTGCCAGTTGCGTAGAACAAACTAGGGCCAGTTGCATAGAACAAACTTGTGCCGGATGCGTAGAACAAACTTGTGCCAGTTGCGTAGAACAAACTTGTGCCAGTTGCATAGAACAAACTTGTGCCAGTTATGTAGAACAAACTTGTGCCATTTGCGTCAAAAAAACTTGTGCCAGTTGCGTCGAACAAACTTGTGCCAGTTACGGCGAACAAACTTGTGCCAGTTTCGTCGAGAAAACTTGTGCCAGTTGCGTCAAATAAACTTGTGCCAGTTGCGTCAAACAAACTTGTGCCAGTTGCGACAAACAAACTTGTGCCAGTTGCGTCAAACAAACTTGTTCCAGTTGTTTCAAACAAACTTGTTCCAGTTGCGTCAAACAAACTTGTGCCAATTGAGTCAAAAAAACTTGTGCCAGTTGCATCGAACAAACTTGTGCCAGTTGCGTCTAACAAACTTGTGCCAGTTGCGTCATAAAAACTTGGGCCAGTTTCGTCGAACAAACTTGTGTCAGTGGCATCCAACAAACTTGTGCCAGTTGCGTAGAACAAACTTGTGCCAGTTGCGTCAAACAAACTTATGCCAGTTGCGTAGAACAAACTTGTGCCAGTTGCGTAGAAGAACCTTGTGACAGTTGCGTCGAACAAACTTGTGCTAGTTTGTAGAACAAACTTGTACCAGTTGCGTCAAACAAACTTATGCCAGTTGCGTAAAACAAACTAGTGCCAGTTGCATAGAACAAACTTGTTCCAGTTGAGTAGAACAAACTTGTGCCAATTGAGTCAAACAAACTTGTGCCAGTTCGTCGAACAAACTTGTGCCAGTTGCATCGAAGAAATTTGTGCCAGTTGCGTCACACAAACTTGTGCCAGTTGCGTCGAACAAACTTGTGCCAGTTGCGTCGAACAAACTTGTGCCAGTTACAGCGAACCAACTTGTGCCACTTGCGTCGAGAAAACTTGTGCCAGTTGCGTCAAATAAACTTGTGACAGTTGCGTCAAACAAACTTGTGCCAGTTACGTCGAACAAACTTGTGCCAGTTGCGTCGAGAAAAGTTGTGCCAGTTGCGTCAAATAAACTTGTGCCAGTTGCGTCGAACAAACTTGTGCCAGTTACGTCAAACAAACTTGTGCCAGTTGCGTCAAACAAACTTGTGCCAGTGGCGTCAAACAAACTTGTGCCAATTGATTCAAAAAAACTTGTGCCAGTTGCGTTGAACAAACTTGTGTCAGTTGCGTCAAACAAACTTGTGCCTCTTGCGTCAAACTTGTGCCAGTTGCGTTAAACAAACTTGTGCCAGTTGCATCGAACAAACTTTTGCCAGTTGCGTCGAACAAACTTGTGCCAGTTGCGTCGAAAAAACTTGCGCCAGTTGCGTCGAACAAACTTGTGCCAGTTGCGTTGAACAAACTTCTGCTAATTGTGTCAAACAAACTTGTGTCAGTTGCGTAGAACAAACTTGTGCCAGTTGCGTCGAACAAACTTGTGTCAGTTGGGTAGAACAAATTTGTGCCAGTTGCGTCAAACAAACTTGTGCCAGTTGTGTAGAAAAAACTAGTGCCAGTTGCATAGAACAAACTTGTGCCGGATGCGTAGAACAAACTTGTGCCAGTTGCGTAGAACAAACTTGTGCCAGTTGCATAGAACAAACTTGTGCCAGTTATATAGAACAAACTTGTGCCATTTGTGTCAAACAAGCTTGTGCCAGTTGCGTCGAACAAACTTGTGCCAGTTACGGCAAACAAACTTGTGCCAGTTTCGTTGAAAAAACTTGTGCCAGTTGCGTCAAATAAACTTGTGCCAGTTGCGTCAAACAAACTTGTGCCAGTTGCGTCAAACAAACATGTGCCAGTTGCGTCAAACAAACTTGTTCCAGTTGCGTCAAACAAACTTGTTCCAGTTGCGTCAAACAAACTTGTGCCAATTGAGTCGAAAAAACTTGTGCCAGTTGCGTCGAACAAACTTGTGCCAGTTGCGTCTAACAAACTTGTGCCAGTTGCGTCAAACAAACTTGTGCCAGTTGCGTCAAACAAACTTGTGCCAATTGATTAAAAAAAACTTGTGCCAGTTGCGTTGAACAAACTTGTGCCAGTTGCGTCTAAGAAACTTGTGCCAGTTGCGTCAAACAAACTTGTGCCAGTTGCATCGAACAAACTTGTGCCAGTTGCATCAAACACACTAGTGCCAGTTGCATAGAACAAACTTGTGACAGTTGCGTCAAACAAACTTGTGCCAGTTGCGTAGAACAAGCTTGTACATGTTGCGTAGAACAACCTTGTGCCAGTTGCATCAAACAAACTTGTGCCAGTTGTGTCAAACAAACTTGTGCCAGTTGGTTCGAACAAACTTGTGCCAGTTACGTTAAACAAACTTGTTCCAGTTGCGTTGAACAAACTTGTGCCAGTTGTGTCAAACAAACTTGTGCCAATTGGTTCGAACAAACTTGTGCCAGTTACGTTAAACAAACTTGTTCCAGTTGCGTTGAACAAACTTGTGCCAGTTGTGTCAAACAAACTTGTGCCAATTGGTTCGAACAAACTTGTGCCAGTTACGTTAAACAAACTTGTTCCAGTTGCGTCAAACAAACTTGTGCCAGTTGCGTCGAACAAACTTGCGCCAGTTCCGTCGAACAAACTTGTGCCAGTTGCTTAGAACAAACTTGTGCCAGTTGTGTCAAACAAACTTGTGCCAGTTGCATCAAACAAACTTGTGCCAGTTGCGTCAAACAAACATGTGCCAGTTGCGTCAAACAAACTTGTGCCAGTTGTGTCAAACAAACTTGTGGCAGTTGCGTCAAACAAACTTGTGCCAATTGAGTCGAAAAAACTTGTGCCAGTTGCGTCGAACAAACTTTTGCCAGTTGGGTAGAACAAACATGTGCCAGTTGTGTCAAACAAATTTGTGCCAGTTGCGTAGAACACACTAGTGCCAGTTGCATAGAACAAACTTGTGCCACATGCGTAGAACAAACATTTGCCATTTGCGTAGAACAAACTTGTGCCAGTTGTGTCAAACAAACCTGTGCCAGTTGTGTACAACAAACTAGTAAGAGTTGCGTAGAACAAACTTGTGCCAGTTGTGTCAAACAAACATGTGCCAGTTGTGTACAACAAACTAGTAAGAGTTGCGTAGAAAAAACTTGTGCCAGTTGTGTCGAACAAACTTGTGCCAGTTGTGTAGAACAAACTTGTACCAGTTGCGTCAAACAAACTTATATCAGTTGCATAGAACAAACTAGTGCCAGTTGCATAGAACAAACTTGTCCCAGTTGCGTAGAACAAACTTGTGCCAGTTGCGTCAAACAAACTTGTGCCAGTTGCGTCGAAGAAACTTGTGCCAGTTGCGTCGAAGAAACTTGTGACAGTTGCGTCAAACAAACTTGTGCCATTTGCGTTGAACAAACTTGTGCCAGTTGCGTTGAACAAACTTGTGCCAGTTGCGTCAAACAAACTTATGCCTCTTGCGTCAAACAAACTTGTGCCAGTTGCGTAAAAAAAAACTTGTGCCAGTTGCGTCAAACAAACTTGTGCCAGTTGCGTCAAAAAAACTTGTGCCTCTTGCCTCAAACAAACTTGTGCCAGTTGCGTCAAACAAACTTGTACCAATTGAGTCGAAAAAACTTGTGTCTGTTCCGTCGAACAATCTTGTGCCAGTTGCGTCTAACAAACTTGTGCCAGTTGCGTCAACCAAAATTGTGACAGTTGCGTCAAACAAACTTGTGCCAGTTGCGTAGAACAAACTTGTGCCAGTTGCGTCAAACAAACTTGTGCCACTTGCGTACAAGAACCTTGTGCCAGTTGCCTCAAACAAACTTGTGCCAGTTGCGTCAAACAAACTAGTGCCAGTTGCGTCGAACAAACTTGTGCCAGTTGCGTCTAACAAACTTGTGCCAGTTGCGTTAAAAAAACTTGGGCCAGTTTCGTCGAACAAACTTGTGTCAGTGGCATCCAACAAACTTGTGCCAGTTGCGCAGAACAAACTTGTGCCAGTTGCGTCAAACAAACTTGTGCCAGTTGCGTAGAACAAACTTGTGCCAGTTGCGTAGAACAACCTTGTGCCAGTTGCGTCGAACAAACTTGTGCTAGTTTGTAGAACAAACTTGTGCCAGTTGCATCAAACAAACTTATGCCAGTTGCGTAAAACAAACTAGTGCCAGTTGCATAGAACAAACTTGTTCCAGTTGAGTAGAACAAACTTGTGCCAATTGCGTCAAACAAACTCGTGCCAGTTCGTCGAACAAACTTGTGCCAGTTGCATCGAAGAAATTTGTGCCAGTTGCGTCACACAAACTTGTGCCAGTTGCGTCGAACAAACTTGTGCCAGTTATGGCGAACCAACTTGTGCCACTTGCGTCGAGAAAACTTGTGCCAGTTGCGTCAAAAAAACTTGTGCCAGTTGCGTCAAACAAACTTGTGCCAGTTACGGCGAACAAACTTGTGCCAGTTGCGTCGAGAAAAGTTGTGCCAGTTGCGTCAAATAAACTTGTGCCAGTTGCGTCAAACAAACTTGTGCCTCTTGCGTCAGACAAACTTGTGCCAGTTGCGTCAAACAAACTTGTGCCAGTTGCATCAAAGAAACTTGTGCCAATTGATTAAAAAAAAACTTGTGCCAGTTGCGTTGAACAAACTTGTGCCTGTTGTGTCAAACAAACTTGTGTCAGTTGCGTCTAAGAAACTTGTGCCAGTTGCGTCAAACAAACTTGTGCCAGTTGCGTCGAACAAACTTGTGCCAGATGCATCGAACACACTAGTGCCAGTTGCATAGAACAAACTTGTGCCAGTTGCGTCAAACAAACTTGTGCCAGTTGCGTAGAACAAGCTTGTACATGTTGCGTAGAAAAACCTTGTGCCAGTTGCGTCAAACAAACTTGTGCCAGTTGTGTCAAACAAACTTGTGCCAGTTGGTTCGAACAAACTTGTGCCAGTTACGGTAAACAAACTTGTTCCAGTTGCGTTGAACAAACTTGTGCCTGTTGTGTCAAACAAACTTGTGCCAGTTGGTTCGAACAAACTTGTGCCAGTTACGTTAAACAAACTTGTTCCAGTTGCGTTGATCAAACTTGTGCCAGTTGCGTCAAACAAATTTGTGCCAGTTGCGTCGAACAAACTTGCGCCAGTTCCGTCGAACAAACTTGTGCCAGTTGCTTAGAACAAACTTGTGCTAGTTGTGTCAAACAAACTTGTGCCAGTTGCATCAAACAAACTTGTGCCAGTTGCGTCGAACAAACTTGTGCCAGTTGGGTAGAACAAACATGTGCCAGTTGTGTCAAACAAATTTGTGCCAGTTGCGTAGAACACACTAGTGCCAGTTGCATAGAACAAACTTGTGCCACATGCGTAGAACAAACATTTGCCATTTGCGTAGAACAAACTTGTGCCAGTTGTGTCAAACAAACCTGTGCCAGTTGTGTACAACAAACTAGTAAGAGTTGCGTAGAACAAACTTGTGCCAGTTGTGTCAAACAAACCTGTGCCAGTTGTGTACAACAAACTAGTAAGAGTTGCCTAGAACAAACTTGTGCCAGTTGTGTCGAACAAACTTGTGCCAGTTGCGTAGAACAAACTTGTACCAGTTGCGTCAAACAAACTTATATCAGTTGCAGAGAACAAACTAGTGCCAGTTGCATAGAACAAACTTGTCCCAGTTGCGTAGAACAAACTTGTGCCAGTTGCGTCAAACAAACTTGTGCCAGTTGCGTCGAAGAAACTTGTGCCAGTTGCGTTGAAGAAACTTGTGACAGTAGCGTCAAACAAACTTGTGCCTCTTGCGTCAAACAAACTTGTGCCACTTGCGTAAAAAAAAACTTGTGCCAGTTGCGTCAAACAAACTTGTGCCAGTGGCGTCAAACAAACTTGTGCCTCTTGCCTCAAACAAACTTGTGCCAGTTGCGTCAAACAAACTTGTACCAATTGAGTCGAAAAAACTTGTGTCTGTTACGTCGAACAAACTTGTGCCAGTTGCGTCTAACAAACTTGTGCCAGTTGCGTCAACCAAAATTGTGCCAGTTGCGTCAAACAAACTTGTGCCAGTTGCGTAGAACAAACTTCTGCCAGTTGCGTCAAACAAACTTGTGCCACTTGCGTACAAGAACCTTGTGCCAGTTGCCTCAAACGAAAATGTGCCAGTTGCGTCAAACAAACTTGTGCCAGTTGCGTCGAACAAAGTTGTGCCAGTTGAGTCAAACAAACTTGTGCCAGTTGGGTCTAACAAACTTGTGCCAGTTGTGTTAAACAAACTTGTGCCAGTTGCATCGAACAAACTTTTCCCAGTTGCGTCGAACAAACTTGTGCCAGTTGCGTTGAACAAACTTCTACCAGTTGTGTCAAACAAACTTGTGTCAGTTGCGTAGAACCAACTAGTGCCAGTTGCGTCGAACAAACTTGTGTCAGTTGGGTAGGACAAACTTGTGCCAGTTGCGTCAAACAAACATGTCCCAGTTGCGTAGAACAAACTAGTGCCAGTTGCATAGAACAAACTTGTGCCAGATGCGTAGAACAAACTTGTGTCAGTTGCGAAGAACAAACTTGTGCCAGTTGCATAGAACAAACTTGTGCCAGTTATGTAGAACAAACTTGTGCCAGTTGCGTCGAACAAACTTGTGCCAGTTGCGTCGAACAAACTTGTGTCAGTTACGGCGAAGAAACTTGCGCCAGTTTCGTCGAGAAAACTTGTGCCAGTTGCGTCAAATAAACTTGTGCCAGTTGCGTCAAACAAACTTGTGCCAGTTGCATCAAACAAACTTGTGCCAGTTGCGTCAAACAAACTTGTTCTAGTTGCGTCAAACAAACTTGTGCCACTTGAGTCGAAAAAACTTGTGCCAGTTGTGTCTAACAAACTTGTGCCAGTTGCGTCAAAAAAACTTGGGCCAGTTTCGTCAAACAAACTTGTGCCAGTGGCATCCAACAAACTTGTGCCAGTTGCGTCGAACAAACTTGTGCCAGTTGCGTCAAACAAACTTGTGCCAGTTGCGTAGAACAAACTTGTGCCAGTTGCATAGAACAACCTTGTGCCAGTTGAGTCGAACAAACTTGTGCTAGTTGGTAGAACAAACTTGTGCCAGTTGCGCCAAAGAAACTTATGCCAGTTGCGTAAAACAAACTAGTGCCAGTTGCATAGAACAAATTGTGCCAGTTGAGTAGAACAAACTTGTGCCAATTGCATCACACAAACTTGTGCCAGTTGCGTCGAACAAACTTATGCCAGTTGCGTCGAAGAAACTTGTGCCAGTTGCGTCAAACAAACTTGTGCCAGTTGTGTCGAACAAACTTGTGCCAGTTGCGTCGAACAAACTTGTGCCAGTTGCGGCGAACAAACTTGTGCCACTTGCGGCGAGAAAACTTGTGCCAGTTGCATCAAATAAACTTGTGCCAGTTGCGTCAAACAAACTTGTGCCAGTTACGGCGAACAAACTTGTGCCAGCTGCGTCGAGAAAAGTTGTGCCAGTTGCGTCAAATAAACTTGTGCCAGTTGCGTCAAACAAACTTGTGCCAGTTTCGGCGAACAAACTTGTGCCAGCTGCGTCGAGAAAAGTTGTGCCAGTTGCGTCAAATAAACTTGTGCCAGTTGCGTCAAACAAACTTGTGCCAGTTGCGTCAAACAAACTTGTGCCAGTTGCGTCAAACAAACTTGTGCCAGTTGCGTCAAACAAACTTGTGCCAACTGATTCGAAAAAACTTGTGCCAGTTGCGTTGAACAAATTTGTGCCAGTTGCGTCTAAAAAACTTGTGCCAGTTGCGTCAAACAAACTTGTGCCAGTTGCGTCGAACAAACTTGTGCCAGATATGGCGAACAAACTTGTGCCAGATGCTTCGAGAAAACTTGTGCAAGTTGCGTAAAAAAAAACTTGTGCCAGTTGCGTCAAACAAACTTGTGCCAGTTGCGTCAAACAAACTTGCGCCTCTTGCGTCAAACAAACTTGTGCCAGTTGCGTCAAACAAACTTGTACCAATTGAGTCGAAAAAACTTGTGCCTGTTACGTAGAACAAACTTGTGCCAGTTGGGTCTAACAAACTTGTGCCAGTTGCGTCAAAAAAACTTGTGCCAGTTGCGTCTAACAAACCTGTACCAGTTGCGTCAAACAAACTTCTGCCAGTTGCGTCAAACAAACTTGTGCCAGTTGCGTCAAACGAACTTGTGCCAGTTGCATCAAACAAACTTTTGCCAGTTGCGTAGAAGAACCTTGTGCCAGTTCCGTCAAACGAACTTGTGCCAGTTGCGTCGAACAAACTTGTGCCAGTTATGGCGAACCAACTTGTGCCACTTGCGTCGAGAAAACTTGTGCCAGTTGCGTCAAAAAAACTTGTGCCAGTTGCGTCAAACAAACTTGTGCCAGTTACGGCGAACAAACTTGTGCCAGTTGCGTCGAGAAAAGTTGTGCCAGTTGCGTCAAATAAACTTGTGCCAGTTGCGTCAAACAAACTTGTGCCAGTTGCATCAAACAAACTTGTGCCAGTTGCGTCAAACAAACTTGTTCTAGTTGCGTCAAACAAACTTGTGCCACTTGAGTCGAAAAAACTTGTGCCAGTTGTGTCTAACAAACTTGTGCCAGTTGCGTCAAAAAAACTTGTGCCAGTTTCGTCAAACAAACTTGTGCCAGTGGCATCCAACAAACTTGTGCCAGTTGCGTCGAACAAACTTGTGCCAGTTGCGTCAAACAAACTTGTGCCAGTTGCGTAGAACAAACTTGTGCCAGTTGCATAGAACAACCTTGTGCCAGTTGAGTCGAACAAACTTGTGCTAGTTGGTAGAACAAACTTGTGCCAGTTGCGCCAAAGAAACTTATGCCAGTTGCGTAAAACAAACTAGTGCCAGTTGCATAGAACAAATTGTGCCAGTTGAGTAGAACAAACTTGTGCCAATTGCATCACACAAACTTGTGCCAGTTGCGTCGAACAAACTTATGCCAGTTGCGTCGAAGAAACTTGTGCCAGTTGCGTCAAACAAACTTGTGCCAGTTGTGTCGAACAAACTTGTGCCAGTTGCGTCGAACAAACTTGTGCCAGTTGCGGCGAACAAACTTGTGCCACTTGCGGCGAGAAAACTTGTGCCAGTTGCATCAAATAAACTTGTGCCAGTTGCGTCAAACAAACTTGTGCCAGTTACGGCGAACAAACTTGTGCCAGCTGCGTCGAGAAAAGTTGTGCCAGTTGCGTCAAATAAACTTGTGCCAGTTGCGTCAAACAAACTTGTGCCAGTTTCGGCGAACAAACTTGTGCCAGCTGCGTCGAGAAAAGTTGTGCCAGTTGCGTCAAATAAACTTGTGCCAGTTGCGTCAAACAAACTTGTGCCAGTTGCGTCAAACAAACTTGTGCCAGTTGCGTCAAACAAACTTGTGCCAGTTGCGTCAAACAAACTTGTGCCAACTGATTCGAAAAAACTTGTGCCAGTTGCGTTGAACAAACTTGTGCCAGTTGCGTCTAAAAAACTTGTGCCAGTTGCGTCAAACAAACTTGTGCCAGTTGCGTCGAACAAACTTGTGCCAGATATGGCGAACAAACTTGTGCCAGATGCTTCGAGAAAACTTGTGCAAGTTGCGTAAAAAAAAACTTGTGCCAGTTGCGTCAAACAAACTTGTGCCAGTTGCGTCAAACAAACTTGCGCCTCTTGCGTCAAACAAACTTGTGCCAGTTGCGTCAAACAAACTTGTACCAATTGAGTCGAAAAAACTTGTGCCTGTTACGTCGAACAAACTTGTGCCAGTTGGGTCTAACAAACTTGTGCCAGTTGCGTCAAAAAAACTTGTGCCAGTTGCGTCTAACAAACCTGTACCAGTTGCGTCAAACAAACTTCTGCCAGTTGCGTCAAACAAACTTGTGCCAGTTGCGTCAAACGAACTTGTGCCAGTTGCGTCAAACAAACTTTTGCCAGTTGCGTAGAAGAACCTTGTGCCAGTTCCGTCAAACGAACTTGTGCCAGTTGCGTCGAACAAACTTGTGCCAGTTATGGCGAACCAACTTGTGCCACTTGCGTCGAGAAAACTTGTGCCAGTTGCGTCAAAAAAACTTGTGCCAGTTGCGTCAAACAAACTTGTGCCAGTTACGGCGAACAAACTTGTGCCAGTTGCGTCGAGAAAAGTTGTGCCAGTTGCGTCAAATAAACTTGTGCCAGTTGCGTCAAACAAACTTGTGCCTCTTGCGTCAGACAAACTTGTGCCAGTTGCGTCAAACAAACTTGTGCCAGTTGCATCAAAGAAACTTGTGCCAATTGATTAAAAAAAAACTTGTGCCAGTTGCGTTGAACAAACTTGTGCCTGTTGTGTCAAACAAACTTGTGTCAGTTGCGTCTAAGAAACTTGTGCCAGTTGCGTCAAACAAACTTGTGCCAGTTGCGTCGAACAAACTTGTGCCAGATGCATCGAACACACTAGTGCCAGTTGCATAGAACAAACTTGTGCCAGTTGCGTCAAACAAACTTGTGCCAGTTGCGTAGAACAAGCTTGTACATGTTGCGTAGAAAAACCTTGTGCCAGTTGCGTCAAACAAACTTGTGCCAGTTGTGTCAAACAAACTTGTGCCAGTTGGTTCGAACAAACTTGTGCCAGTTACGGTAAACAAACTTGTTCCAGTTGCGTTGAACAAACTTGTGCCTGTTGTGTCAAACAAACTTGTGCCAGTTGGTTCGAACAAACTTGTGCCAGTTACGTTAAACAAACTTGTTCCAGTTGCGTTGAACAAACTTGTGCCAGTTGCGTCAAACAAATTTGTGCCAGTTGCGTCGAACAAACTTGCGCCAGTTCCGTCGAACAAACTTGTGCCAGTTGCTTAGAACAAACTTGTGCTAGTTGTGTCAAACAAACTTGTGCCAGTTGCATCAAACAAACTTGTGCCAGTTGCGTCGAACAAACTTGTGCCAGTTGGGTAGAACAAACATGTGCCAGTTGTGTCAAACAAATTTGTGCCAGTTGCGTAGAACACACTAGTGCCAGTTGCATAGAACAAACTTGTGCCACATGCGTAGAACAAACATTTGCCATTTGCGTAGAACAAACTTGTGCCAGTTGTGTCAAACAAACCTGTGCCAGTTGTGTACAACAAACTAGTAAGAGTTGCGTAGAACAAACTTGTGCCAGTTGTGTCAAACAAACCTGTGCCAGTTGTGTACAACAAACTAGTAAGAGTTGCCTAGAACAAACTTGTGCCAGTTGTGTCGAACAAACTTGTGCCAGTTGCGTAGAACAAACTTGTACCAGTTGCGTCAAACAAACTTATATCAGTTGCAGAGAACAAACTAGTGCCAGTTGCATAGAACAAACTTGTCCCAGTTGCGTAGAACAAACTTGTGCCAGTTGCGTCAAACAAACTTGTGCCAGTTGCGTCGAAGAAACTTGTGCCAGTTGCGTTGAAGAAACTTGTGACAGTAGCGTCAAACAAACTTGTGCCTCTTGCGTCAAACAAACTTGTGCCACTTGCGTAAAAAAAAACTTGTGCCAGTTGCGTCAAACAAACTTGTGCCAGTGGCGTCAAACTAACTTGTGCCTCTTGCCTCAAACAAACTTGTGCCAGTTGCGTCAAACAAACTTGTACCAATTGAGTCGAAAAAACTTGTGTCTGTTACGTCGAACAAACTTGTGCCAGTTGCGTCTAACAAACTTGTGCCAGTTGCGTCAACCAAAATTGTGCCAGTTGCGTCAAACAAACTTGTGCCAGTTGCGTAGAACAAACTTCTGCCAGTTGCGTCAAACAAACTTGTGCCACTTGCGTACAAGAACCTTGTGCCAGTTGCCTCAAACGAAAATGTGCCAGTTGCGTCAAACAAACTTGTGCCAGTTGCGTCGAACAAAGTTGTGCCAGTTGAGTCAAACAAACTTGTGCCAGTTGGGTCTAACAAACTTGTGCCAGTTGTGTTAAACAAACTTGTGCCAGTTGCATCGAACAAACTTTTCCCAGTTGCGTCGAACAAACTTGTGCCAGTTGCGTTGAACAAACTTCTACCAGTTGTGTCAAACAAACTTGTGTCAGTTGCGTAGAACCAACTAGTGCCAGTTGCGTCGAACAAACTTGTGTCAGTTGGGTAGGACAAACTTGTGCCAGTTGCGTCAAACAAACATGTCCCAGTTGCGTAGAACAAACTAGTGCCAGTTGCATAGAACAAACTTGTGCCAGATGCGTAGAACAAACTTGTGTCAGTTGCGAAGAACAAACTTGTGCCAGTTGCATAGAACAAACTTGTGCCAGTTATGTAGAACAAACTTGTGCCAGTTGCGTCGAACAAACTTGTGCCAGTTGCGTCGAACAAACTTGTGTCAGTTACGGCGAAGAAACTTGCGCCAGTTTCGTCGAGAAAACTTGTGCCAGTTGCGTCAAATAAACTTGTGCCAGTTGCGTCAAACAAACTTGTGCCAGTTGCATCAAACAAACTTGTGCCAGTTGCGTCAAACAAACTTGTTCTAGTTGCGTCAAACAAACTTGTGCCACTTGAGTCGAAAAAACTTGTGCCAGTTGTGTCTAACAAACTTGTGCCAGTTGCGTCAAAAAAACTTGTGCCAGTTTCGTCAAACAAACTTGTGCCAGTGGCATCCAACAAACTTGTGCCAGTTGCGTCGAACAAACTTGTGCCAGTTGCGTCAAACAAACTTGTGCCAGTTGCGTAGAACAAACTTGTGCCAGTTGCATAGAACAACCTTGTGCCAGTTGAGTCGAACAAACTTGTGCTAGTTGGTAGAACAAACTTGTGCCAGTTGCGCCAAAGAAACTTATGCCAGTTGCGTAAAACAAACTAGTGCCAGTTGCATAGAACAAATTGTGCCAGTTGAGTAGAACAAACTTGTGCCAATTGCATCACACAAACTTGTGCCAGTTGCGTCGAACAAACTTATGCCAGTTGCGTCGAAGAAACTTGTGCCAGTTGCGTCAAACAAACTTGTGCCAGTTGTGTCGAACAAACTTGTGCCAGTTGCGTCGAACAAACTTGTGCCAGTTGCGGCGAACAAACTTGTGCCACTTGCGGCGAGAAAACTTGTGCCAGTTGCATCAAATAAACTTGTGCCAGTTGCGTCAAACAAACTTGTGCCAGTTACGGCGAACAAACTTGTGCCAGCTGCGTCGAGAAAAGTTGTGCCAGTTGCGTCAAATAAACTTGTGCCAGTTGCGTCAAACAAACTTGTGCCAGTTTCGGCGAACAAACTTGTGCCAGCTGCGTCGAGAAAAGTTGTGCCAGTTGCGTCAAATAAACTTGTGCCAGTTGCGTCAAACAAACTTGTGCCAGTTGCGTCAAACAAACTTGTGCCAGTTGTGTCAAACAAACTTGTGCCAGTTGCGTCAAACAAACTTGTGCCAACTGATTCGAAAAAACTTGTGCCAGTTGCGTTGAACAAACTTGTGCCAGTTGCGTCTAAAAAACTTGTGCCAGTTGCGTCAAACAAACTTGTGCCAGTTGCGTCGAACAAACTTGTGCCAGATATGGCGAACAAACTTGTGCCAGATGCTTCGAGAAAACTTGTGCAAGTTGCGTAAAAAAAAACTTGTGCCAGTTGCGTCAAACAAACTTGTGCCAGTTGCGTCAAACAAACTTGCGCCTCTTGCGTCAAACAAACTTGTGCCAGTTGCGTCAAACAAACTTGTACCAATTGAGTCGAAAAAACTTGTGCCTGTTACGTCGAACAAACTTGTGCCAGTTGGGTCTAAGAAACTTGTGCCAGTTGCGTCAAAAAAACTTGTGCCAGTTGCGTCTAACAAACCTGTACCAGTTGCGTAAAACAAACTTCTGCCAGTTGCGTCAAACAAACTTGTGCCAGTTGCGTCAAACGAACTTGTGCCAGTTGCGTCAAACAAACTTTTGCCAGTTGCGTAGAAGAACCTTGTGCCAGTTCCGTCAAACGAACTTGTGCCAGTTGCGTCTAACAAACTTGTGCCAGTTACGTCAAACAAACGTGTGCCAGTTGCGTCAAACAAACTTGTGCCAGATATGGCGAACAAACTTGTGCCAGTTGCTTCGAGAAAACTTGTGCCAGTTGCGTAAAAAAAAACTTGTGCCAGTTGCATCAAATAAACTTGTGCCAGTTGCGTCAAACAAACTTGTGCCTCTTGCGTCAAACAAACTTGTGCCAGTTGCGTCAAACAAACTTGTGCCAGTTGCGTCTAACAAACTTGTGCCAGTTGCATAAAAAAAACTTGTGCCAGTTGCATCAAACAAACTTGTGCCAGTTGCATCAAACAAACTTGTGCCAGTTGCGTAGAACAAATTTGTGCCAGTTGCGTCAAACAAACTTGTGCCAGTTGCGTAGAAAACACCTTGTGCCAGTTGCGTCAAACGAACTTGTTCCAGTTGCGTCAAACAAACTTTTGCCAGTTGCGTCAAACAAACTTGTGCCAGTTGAGTCAAAAAACTTGTGCCAGTTGGGTAGAACAAACTTGTGCCAGTTGCGTTAAACAAACTTGTGCCAGTTGCATCGAACAAACTTTTGCTAGTTGCGTCGAACAAACTTGTGCCAGTTGCGTCGAACAAACTTGTGCCAGTTATGGCGAACAAACTTGTGCCACTTGCGTCGAGAAAACTTGTGCCAGTTGCGTCAAATAAACTTGTGCCAGTTATGTCAAACAAACTTGTGCCAGTTACGGCAAACCAACTTGTGCCAGTTGCGTCGAGAAAAGTTGTGCCAGTTGCGTCAAATAAACTTATGCCAGTTGCGTCAAACAAACTTTTGCCAGTTGCGTCAAACAAACTTGTGCCAGTTGCGTCAAACAAACTTGTGCCAGTTGCGCCAAACAAACTTGTGCTAGTTGCGTCAAACAAACTTGTGCCAATTGATTCGAAAAAACTTGTGCCAGTTGCGTTGAACAAACTTGTGCCAGTTGCGTCTACCAAACTTGTGCCAGTTGCGTCAAACAAACTTGTGCCAGTTGCGTCGAACAAACTTGTGCCAGATATGGCAAACAAACTTGTGCCAGTTGCTTCGAGAAAACTTGAGCCAGTCGCATAAAAAAAAACTTGTGCCATTTGCGTCAAACAAACTTGTGCCAGTTGCGTCAAACAAACTTGTGCGTCTTGCGTCAAACAAACTTGTGCCAGTTGCATCATTAAACTTGTACCAATAGAGTCGAAAAAACTTGTGCCTGTTACGTCAAATAAAGTTGTGCCAGTTGCGTCTAACGAACTTGTGCCAGTTGCGTCGAACAAACTTGTGCCAGTTGCGTCAAACAAACTTGTGCCAGTGTCGTAGAACAAACTTGTGCCAGTTGCGTAGAAGAACCTTGTGCCAGTTGAGTCAAACAAACTTGTGCCAGTTGCGTCAAACAAACTTGTGCCAGTTGCGTTAAACAAACTTGTGCCAGTTGCATCGAACAAACTTGTGCCAGTTGCGTCAAACAAACTTGTGCCAGTTGCGTAGAAGAACCTTGTGCCAGTTGCGTCAAACGAACTTGTGCCAGTTGCGTCAAACAAACTTTTGCCAGTTGCGTCAAACACACTTGTGCCAGTTGAGTCAAACAAACTTGTGCCAGTTGGGTCGAACAAACTTGTGCCAGTTGCGTTAAACAAACTTGTGCCAGTTGCATCGAACAAACTTTTGCCAGTTGCGTCGAACAAACTTGTGACAGTTGCGTAGAACAAACTTGCGCCAGTTACGTCAAACAAACTTTTGCCAGTTGCGGTGAACAAACTTCTGCCAGTTGTGTCAAACAAACTTGTGTCAGTTGCGTAGAACAAACTTGTGGCAGTTGCGTCGAACAAACTTATGTCAGTTGGGTAGAACAAACTTGTGCCAGTTGCGTCAAACAAACATGTCCCAGTTGCGTAGAACAAACTAGTGCCAGTTGCATAGAACAAACTTGTGCCAGATGAGTAGAAAAAACTTGTGCCAGTTGCGTAGAACAAACTTGTGCCAGTTGCATAGAACAAACTTGTGCCAGTTGCGTAGAACAAACGAGTGCCAGTTGCATAGAACAAACTTGTGCCAGATGCGTAGAACAAACTTGTGCCAGTTGCGTAGAACAAACTTGTGCCAGTTGCATAGAACAAACTTGTGCCAGTTATGTAGAACAAACTTGTGCCATTTGCGTCAAACAAACTTGTGCCAGTTGCGTCGAACAAACTTGTGCCAGTTACGGCGAACAAACTTGTGCCAGTTTCGACGAGAAAACTTGTGCCAGTTGCGTCAAGTAAACTTGTGCCAGTTACGTCAAACAAACTTGTGCCAGTTGCGTCAAAAAAAACTTGTGCCAGTTGCGTCAAACAAACTTGTTCCAGTTGCGTCAAACAAACTTGTTCCAGTTGCGTCAAACAAACTTGTGCCAATTGAGTCGAAAAAACTTGTGCCAGTTGCGTCGAACAAACTTGTGCCAGTTGCGTTGAACAAACTTCTGCCAGTTGTTTCAAACAAACTTGTGCCAGTTGCGTTGAACCAACTTGTGCCAGTTGCGTCGAACAAACTTGTGTCAGTTGGGTAGAACAAACTTGTGCCAGTTGCGTCAAACAAACATGTCCCAGTTGCGTAGAACAAACTAGTGCCAGTTGCATAGAACAAACTTGTGCCAGATGCGTAGAACAAACTTGTGTCAGTTGCGAAGAACAAACTTGTGCCAGTTGCATAGAACAAACTTGTGCCAGTTATGTAGAACAAACTTGTGCCAGTTGCGTCGAACAAACTTGTGCCAGTTGCGTCGAACAAACTTGTGTCAGTTACGGCGAAGAAACTTGCACCAGTTTCGTCGAGAAAACTTGTGCCAGTTGTGTCAAATAAACTTGTGCCAGTTGCGTCAAACAAACTTGTGCCAGTTGCGTCAAACAAACTTGTGCCAGTTGCGTCAAACAAACTTGTTCTAGTTGCGTCAAAAAAACTTGTGCCACTTGAGTCGAAAAAACTTGTGCCAGTTGCGTCGAACAAACTTGTGCCAGTTGTGTCTAACAAACTTGTGCCAGTTGCGTCAAAAAAACTTGTGCCAGTTGCGTCGAACCAACTTGTGCCAGTTACGGCGAACAAACTTGTGCCACTTGCGGCGAGAAAACTTGTGCCAGTTGCATCAAATAAACTTGTGCCAGTTGCGTCAAACAAACTTGTGCCAGTTACGGCGAACAAACTTGTGCCAGCTGCGTCGAGAAAAGTTGTGCCAGTTGCGTCAAATAAACTTGTGCCAGTTGCGTCAAACAAACTTGTGCCAGTTTCGGCGAACAAACTTGTGCCAGCTGCGTCGAGAAAAGTTGTGCCAGTTGCGTCAAATAAACTTGTGCCAGTTGCGTCAAACGAACTTGTGCCAGTTGTGTCTAACAAACTTGTGCCAGTTGCGTCAAACAAACGTGTGCCAGTTGCGTCAAACAAACTTGTGCCAGATATGGCGAACAAACTTGTGTCAGTTACTTCGAGAAAACTTGTGCCAGTTGCGTAAAAAAAAACTTGTGCCAGTTGCATCAAACAAACTTGTGCTAGTTGCGTCAAACAAACTTGTGCCTCTTGCGTCAAACAAACTTGTGCTAGTTGCGTCAAACAAACTTGTGCCAGTTGCGTCTAACAAACTTGTGCCAGTTGCATCAAAAAAAACTTGTGCCAGTTGCGTCAAACAAACTTGTGCCAGTTGCGTCAAACAAACTTGTGCCAGTTGCGCAGAACAAATTTGTGTCAGTTGCGTCAAACAAACTTGTGCCAGTTGCGTCACACAAACTTGTGCCAGTTGCGTCAAACAAACTTGTGCCAGTTGCGTCAAACAAACTTGTGCTAGTTGCGTCAAACAAACTTGTGCCAATTGATTCGAAAAAACTTGTGCCTGTTGCGTTGAACAAACTTGTGCCAGTTGCGTGTAACAAACTTGTGCCAGTTGCGTCAAACAAACTTGTGCCAGTTGCGTCAAACAAACTTGTGCCAGATATGGCAAACAAACTTGTGCCAGTTGCTTCGAGAAAACTTGTGCCAGTCGCGTAAAAAAAAACTTGTGCCATTTGCGTCAAACAAACTTGTGCCAGTTGCGTCAAACAAACTTGTGCCTCTTGCGTCAAACAAACTTGTGCCAGTTGCATCATTAAACTTGTACCAATAGAGTCGAAAAAACTTGTGCCTGTTACGTCAAATAAAGTTGTGCCAGTTGCGTCTAACAAACTTGTGCCAGTTGCATCGAACAAACTTGTGCCAGTTGCGTCAAACAAACTTGTGCCAGTGTCGTAGAACAAACTTGTGCCAGTTGCGTAGAAGAACCTTGTGCCAGTTGAGTCAAACAAACTTGTGCCAGTTGCGTCAAACAAACTTGTGCCAGTTGCATTAAACAAACTTGTGCCAGTTGCATCGAACAAACTTGTGCCAGTTGCGTCAAACAAACTTGTGCCATTTGCGTAGAAGAACCTTGTGCCAGTTGCGTCAAACGAACTTGTGCCAGTTGCGTCAAACAAACTTTTGACAGTTGCGTCGAACACACTTGTGCCAGTTGAGACAAACAAACTTGTGCCAGTTGGGTCGAACAAACTTGTGCCAGTTGCGTTAAACAAACTTGTGCCAGTTGCATCGAACAAACTTTTGCCAGTTGCGTCGAACAAACTTGTGCCAGTTGCATCGAACAAACTTTTGCCAGTTGCGTCGAACAAACTTGTGACAGTTGCGTCGAACAAACTTGCGCCAGTTACGTCAAACAAACTTGTGCCAGTTGCGGTGAACAAACTTCTGCCAGTTGTGTCAAACAAACTTGTGTCAGTTGCGTAGAACAAACTTGTGCCAGTTGCGTCGAACAAACTTATGTCAGTTGGGTAGAACAAACTTGTGTCAGTTGCGTCAAACAAACATGTCCCAGTTGCGTAGAACAAACTAGTGCCAGTTGCATAGAACAAACTTGTGCCAGATGCGTAGAACAAACTTGTGCCAGTTGCATAGAACAAACTTGTGCCAGTTGCATAGAACAAACTTGTGCCAGTTGCGTAGAAGAAACTAGTGCCAGTTGCATAGAACAAACTTGTGCCAGATGCGTAGAACAAACTTGTGCCAGTTGCGTAGAACAAACTTGTGCCAGTTGCATAGAACAAACTTGTGCCAGTTATGTAGAACAAACTTGTGCCATTTGCATCAAACAAACTTGTGCCAGTTGCGTCGATCAAACTTGTGCCAGTTACGGCGAACAAACTTGTGCCAGTTTCGACGAGAAAACTTGTGCCAGTTGCATCAAATAAACTTGTGCCAGTTGCGTCAAACAAACTTGTGCCAGTTGCGTCAAAAAAAACTTGTGCCAGTTGCGTCAAACAAACTTGTTCCAGTTGCGTCAAACAAACTTGTTCCAGTTGCGTCAAACAAACTTGTGCCAATTGAGTAGAAAAAACTTGTGCCAGTTGCGTCGAACAAACTTGTGCCAGTTGCGTTGAACAAACTTCTGCCAGTTGTGTCAAACAAACTTGTGTCAGTTGCGTAGAACCAACTTGTGCCAGTTGCGTCGAACAAACTTGTGTCAGTTGGGTAGAACAAACTTGTGCCAGTTACGTCAAACAAACATGTCCCAGTTGCGTAGAACAAACTAGTGCCAGTTGCATAGAACAAACTTGTGCCAGATGCGTAGAACAAACTTGTGTCAGTTGCGAAGAACAAACTTGTGCCAGTTGCATAGAACAAACTTGTGCCAGTTATGTAGAACAAACTTGTGCCAGTTGCGTCGAACAAACTTGTGCCAGTTGCGTCGAACAAACTTGTGTCAGTTACGGCGAAGAAACTTGCGCCAGATTCGTCGAGAAAACTTGTGCCAGTTGCATCAAATAAACTTGTGCCAGTTGCGTCAAACAAACTTGTGCCAGTTGCGTCAAACAAACTTGTGCCAGTTGCGTCAAACAAACTTGTTCTAGTTGCGTCAAACAAACTTGTGCCACTTGAGTCGAAAAAACTTGTGCCAGTTGCGTCGAACAAACTTGTGCCAGTTGTGTCTAACAAACTTGTGCCAGTTGCGTCAAAAAAACTTGTGCCAGTTTCGTCAAACAAACTTGTGCCAGTGGCATCCAACAAACTTGTGCCAGTTGCGTCGAACAAACTTGTGCCAGTTGCGTCAAACAAACTTGTGCCAGTTGCGTAGAACAAACTTGTGCCAGTTGCGTAGAACAACCTTGTGCCAGTTGAGTCGAACAAACTTTTGCTAGTTGGTAGAACAAACTTGTGCCAGTTGCGCCAAAGAAACTTATGCCAGTTGCGTAAAACAAACTAGTGCCAGTTGCATAGAACAAATTGTGCCAGTTGAGTAGAACAAACTTGTGCCAATTGCATCACACAAACTTGTGCCAGTTGCGTCGAACAAACTTGTGCCAGTTGCGTCGTAGAAACTTGTGCCAGTTGCGTCAAACAAACTTGTGCCAGTTGCGTCGAACAAACTTGTGTCAGTTGCGTCGAACCAACTTGTGCCAGTTACGGCGAACAAACTTGTGTCACTTGCGGCGAGAAAACTTGTGCCAGTTGCATCTAATAAACTTGTGCCAGTTGCGTCAAACAAACTTGTGCCAGTTACGGCGAACAAACTTGTGCCAGCTGCGTCGAGAAAAGTTGTGCCAGTTGCGTCAAATAAACTTGTGCCAGTTGCGTCAAACAAACTTGTGCCAGTTTCGGCGAACAAACTTGTGCCAGCTGCGTCGAGAAAAGTTGTGCCAGTTGCGTCAAATAAACTTGTGCCAGTTGCGTGAAACAAACTTGTGCCAGTTGCGTCAAACAAACTTGTGCCAGTTGCGTCAAACAAACTTGTGCCAGTTGCGTCAAACAAACTTGTGCCAACTGATTCAAAAAACTTGTGCCAGTTGCGTTGAACAAACTTGTGCCAGTTGCGTCTAAAAAACTTGTGCCAGTTGCGTCAAACAAACTTGTGCCAGTTGCGTC
Source organism: Macrobrachium rosenbergii (assembly GCA_039081455.1). Taxonomy (NCBI): domain Eukaryota; kingdom Metazoa; phylum Arthropoda; class Malacostraca; order Decapoda; family Palaemonidae; genus Macrobrachium; species Macrobrachium rosenbergii. Next base: position 280,469 of record JANJGK010000135.1, on the reverse strand, counting down.
GAACAAACTTGTGCCAGATATGGCGAACAAACTTGTGCCAGATGCTTCGAGAAAACTTGTGACAGTTGCGTAAAAAAAAACTTGTGCCAGTTGCGTCAAACAAACTTGTGCCAGTTGCGTCAAACAAACTTGCGCCTCTTGCGTCAAACAAACTTGTGCCAGTTGCGTCAAACAAACTTGTACCAATTGAGTCGAAAAAACTTGTGCCTGTTACGTCGAACAAACTTGTGCCAGTTGGGTCTAACAAACTTGTGCCAGTTGCATCAAAAAAACTTGAGCCAGTTGCGTCTAACAAACTTGTACCAGTTGCGTCAAACAAACTTCTGCCAGTTGCGTCAAACAAACTTGTGCCAGTTGCGTCAAACGAACTTGTGCCAGTTGCGGCAAACGAACTTTTGCCAGTTGCGTAGAAGAACCTTGTGCCAGTTCCGTCAAACGAACTTGTGCCAGTTAAGTCTAACAAACTTGTGCCAGTTGCGTCAAACAAACGTGTGCCAGTTGCGTCAAACAAACTTGTGCCAGATATGGCGAACAAACTTGTGCCAGTTACTTCGAGAAAACTTGTGCCAGTTGCGTAAAAAAAAACTTGTGCCAGTTGCATCAAACAAACTTGTGCCAGTTGCGTCAAACAAACTTGTGCCTCTTGCGTCAAACAAACTTGTGCTAGTTGCGTCAAACAAACTTGTGCCAGTTGCGTCTAACAAACTTGTGCCAGTTGCATCAAAAAAAAACTTGTGCCAGTTGCGTCAAACAAACTTGTGCCAGTTGCGTCAAACAAACTTGTGCCAGTTGCGCAGAACAAATTTGTGCCAGTTGCGTCAAACAAACTTGTGCCAGTTGCGTAGAAGAACCTTGTGCCAGTTGCGTCAAACGAACTTGTGCCAGTTGCGTCAAACAAACTTTTGCCAGTTGCGTCAAACAAACTTGTGCCAGTTGAGTCAAAAAACTTGTGCCAGTTGGGTAGAACAAACTTGTGCCAGTTGCGTTAAACAAACTTGTGCCAGTTGCATCGAACAAACTTTTGCTAGTTGCGTCGAACAAACTTGTGCCAGTTGCGTCGAACAAACTTGTGCCAGTTATGGCGAACAAACTTGTGCCAGTTGCATCGAACAAACTTTTGCTAGTTGCGTCGAGAAAACTTGTGCCAGTTGCGTCAAATAAACTTGTGCCAGTTACGTCGAACAAACTTGTGCCAGTTACGGCAAACCAACTTGTGCCAGTTGCGTCGAGAAAAGTTGTGCCAGTTGCGTCAAATAAACTTGTGCCAATTGCGTCAAACAAACTTGTGCCAGTTGCGTCAAACAAACTTGTGCCAGTTGCGTCAAACAAACTTGTGCCAGTTGCGTCAAACAAACTTGTGCTAGTTGCGTCAAACAAACTTGTGCCAATTGATTCGAAAAAACTTGTGCCAGTTGCGTTGAACAAATTTGTGCCAGTTGCGTCTAACAAACTTGTGCCAGTTGCGTCAAACAAACTTGTGCCAGTTGCGTCGAACAAACTTGTGCCAGATATGGCAAACAAACTTGTGCCAGTTGCTTCGACAAAACTTGTGCCAGTCGCGTAAAAAAAAACTTGTGCCATTTGCGTCAAACAAACTTGTGCCAGTTGCGTCAAACAAACTTGTGCCTCTTGCGTCAAACAAACTTGTGCCGGTTGCATCATTAAACTTGTACCAATAGAGTCGAAAAAACTTGTGCCTGTTACGTCAAATAAAGTTGTGCCAGTTGCGTCTAACAAACTTGTGCCAGTTGCGTCGAACAAACTTGTGCCAGTTGCGTCAAACAAACTTGTGCCAGTGTCGTAGAACAAACTTGTGCCAGTTGCGTAGAAGAACCTTGTGCCAGTTGAGTCAAACAAACTTGTGCCAGTTGCGTCAAACAAACTTGTGCCAGTTGCATTAAACAAACTTGTGCCAGTTGCATCGAACAAACTTGTGCCAGTTGCGTCAAACAAACTTGTGCCAGTTGCGTAGAAGAACCTTGTGCCAGTTGCGTCAAACGAACTTGTGCCAGTTGCGTCAAACAAACTTTTGCCAGTTGCGTCGAACACACTTGTGCCAGTTGAGTCAAACCAACTTGTGCCAGTTGGGTCGAACAAACTTGTGCCAGTTGCGTTAAACAAACTTGTGCCAGTTGCATCGAACAAACTTTTGCCAGTTGCGTCGAACAAACTTGTGCCAGTTGCATCGAACAAACTTTTGCCAGTTGCGTCGAACAAACTTGTGACAGTTGCGTCGAACAAACTTGCGCCAGTTATGTCAAACAAACTTGTGCCAGTTGCGGTGAACAAACTTCTGCCAGTTGTGTCAAACAAACTTGTGTCAGTTGCATAGAACAAACTTGTGGCAGTTGCATCGAACAAACTTATGTCAGTTGGGTAGAACAAACTTGTGCCAGTTGCGTCAAACAAACATGTCCCAGTTGCGTAGAACAAACTAGTGCCAGTTGCATAGAACAAACTTGTGCCAGATGCGTAGAACAAACTTGTGCCAGTTGCGTAGAACAAACTTGTGCCAGTTGCATAGAACAAACTTGTGCCAGTTGCGTAGAACAAACTAGTGCCAGTTGCATAGAACAAACTTGTGCCAGATGCGTAGAACAAACTTGTGCCAGTTGCGTAGAACAAACTTGTGCCAGTTGCATAGAACAAACTTGTGCCAGTTATGTAGAACAAACTTGTGCCATTTGCGTCAAACAAACTTGTGCCAGTTGCATCGAACAAACTTGTGCCAGTTACGGCGAACAAACTTGTGCCAGTTTCGACGAGAAAAATTGTGCCAGTTGCGTCAAATAAACTTGTGCCAGTTGCGTCAAACAAACTTGTGCCAGTTGCGTCAAAAAAAACTTGTGCCAGTTGCGTCAAACAAACTTGTTCCAGTTGCGTCAAACAAACTTGTTCCAGTTGCGTCAAACAAACTTGTGCCAATTGAGTAGAAAAAACTTGTGCCAGTTGCGTCGAACAAACTTGTGCCAGTTGCGTCTAACAAACTTGTGCCAGTTGCGTCAAAAAAACTTGGGCCAGTTTCGTCGAACAAACTTGTGTCAGTGGCATCCAACAAACTTGTGCCAGTTGCGTAGAACAAACTTGTGCCAGTTGCGTCAAACAAACTTGTGCCAGTTGCGTAGAACAAACTTGTGCCAGTTGCGTAGAACAACCTTGTGCCAGTTGCGTCGAACAAACTTGTGCTAGTTTGTAGAACAAACTTGTGCCAGTTGTGTCAAACAAACTTATGCCAATTGCGTAAAAAAAACTAGTGCCAGTTGCATAGAACAAACTTGTTCCAGTTGAGTAGAACAAACTTGTGCCAATTGCGTCAAACAAACTTGTGCCAGTTCGTCGAACAAACTTGTGCCAGTTGCATCGAAGAAATTTGTGCCAGTTGCGTCACACAAACTTGTGCCAGTTGCGTCGAACAAACTTGTGCCAGTTGCGTCGAACAAATTTGTGCCAGTTACGGCGAACCAACTTGTGCCACTTGCATCGAGAAAACTTGTGCCAGTTGCATCAAATAAACTTGTGCCAGTTGCGTCAAACAAACTTGTGCCAGTTACGGCGAACAAACTTGTGCCAGTTGCGTCGAGAAAAGTTGTGCCAGTTGCGTCAAATAAACTTGTGCCAGTTGTGTCAAACAAACTTGTGCCAGTTGCGCCAAACAAACTTGTGCCAGTTGCGTCAAACAAACCTGTGGCAATTGATTCGAATAAACTTGTGCCAGTTGCGTTGAACAAACTTGTGCCAGTTGCGTCTAACAAACTTGTGCCAGTTGCGTCAAACAAACTTGTGCCAGTTGCGTCGAACAAACTTGTGCCAGATATGGCAAACAAACTTGTGCCAGTTGCTTCGAGAAAACTTGTGCCAGTCGCGTAAAAAAAAACTTGTGCCAGTTGCATCAAACAAACTTGTGTCAGTTGCCTCAAACAAACTTGTGCCTCTTGCGTCAAACAAACTTGTGCCAGTTGCATCAAACAAACTTGTACCAATTGAGTCGAAAAAACTTGTGCCTGTTACATCGAACAAACTTGTGCCAGTTGCGTCTAACAAACTTGTGCCAGTTGTGTCGAACAAACTTGTGCCAGTTGCGTCAAACAAACTTGTGCCAGTTGCGTAGAACAAACTTGTGCCAGTTGCGTAGAAGAACCTTGTGCCAGTTGCGTCAAACAAACTTCTGCCAGTTGCGTCAAACAAACTTGTGCCAGTTGCGTTAAACAAACTTGTGCCAGTTGCATCGAACAAACTTGTGACAGTTGCGTCGAACAAACTTGTGCCAGTTGCATCGAAAAAACTTGCACCAGTTGCATCGAACAAACTTGTGCCAGTTGCGTTGAACAAACTTCTGCCAATTGTGTCAAACAAACTTGTGTCAGTTGCGTAGAACAAACTTGTGCCAGTTGCGTCGAACAAACTTGTGCCAGTTGTGTCGAACAAACTTGTGCCAGTTGCGTCGAACAAACTTGTGCCAGTTGCGGCGAACAAACTTGTGCCACTTGCGGCGAGAAAACTTGTGCCAGTTGCATCAAATAAACTTGTGCCAGTTGCGTCAAACAAACTTGTGCCAGTTACGGCGAACAAACTTGTGCCAGCTGCGTCGAGAAAAGTTGTGCCAGTTGCGTCAAATAAACTTGTGCCAGTTGCGTCAAACAAACTTGTGCCAGTTTCGGCGAACAAACTTGTGCCAGCTGCGTCGAGAAAAGTTGTGCCAGTTGCGTCAAATAAACTTGTGCCAGTTGCGTCAAACAAACTTGTGCCAGTTGCGTCAAACAAACTTGTGCCAGTTGCGTCAAACAAACTTGTGCCAGTTGCGTCAAACAAACTTGTGCCAACTGATTCGAAAAAACTTGTGCCAGTTGCGTTGAACAAACTTGTGCCAGTTGCGTCTAAAAAACTTGTGCCAGTTGCGTCAAACAAACTTGTGCCAGTTGCGTCGAACAAACTTGTGCCAGATATGGCGAACAAACTTGTGCCAGATGCTTCGAGAAAACTTGTGCAAGTTGCGTAAAAAAAAACTTGTGCCAGTTGCGTCAAACAAACTTGTGCCAGTTGCGTCAAACAAACTTGCGCCTCTTGCGTCAAACAAACTTGTGCCAGTTGCGTCAAACAAACTTGTACCAATTGAGTCGAAAAAACTTGTGCCTGTTACGTCGAACAAACTTGTGCCAGTTGGGTCTAACAAACTTGTGCCAGTTGCGTCAAAAAAACTTGTGCCAGTTGCGTCTAACAAACCTGTACCAGTTGCGTCAAACAAACTTCTGCCAGTTGCGTCAAACAAACTTGTGCCAGTTGCGTCAAACGAACTTGTGCCAGTTGCGTCAAACAAACTTTTGCCAGTTGCGTAGAAGAACCTTGTGCCAGTTCCGTCAAACGAACTTGTGCCAGTTGCGTCGAACAAACTTGTGCCAGTTATGGCGAACCAACTTGTGCCACTTGCGTCGAGAAAACTTGTGCCAGTTGCGTCAAAAAAACTTGTGCCAGTTGCGTCAAACAAACTTGTGCCAGTTACGGCGAACAAACTTGTGCCAGTTGCGTCGAGAAAAGTTGTGCCAGTTGCGTCAAATAAACTTGTGCCAGTTGCGTCAAACAAACTTGTGCCTCTTGCGTCAGACAAACTTGTGCCAGTTGCGTCAAACAAACTTGTGCCAGTTGCATCAAAGAAACTTGTGCCAATTGATTAAAAAAAAACTTGTGCCAGTTGCGTTGAACAAACTTGTGCCTGTTGTGTCAAACAAACTTGTGTCAGTTGCGTCTAAGAAACTTGTGCCAGTTGCGTCAAACAAACTTGTGCCAGTTGCGTCGAACAAACTTGTGCCAGATGCATCGAACACACTAGTGCCAGTTGCATAGAACAAACTTGTGCCAGTTGCGTCAAACAAACTTGTGCCAGTTGCGTAGAACAAGCTTGTACATGTTGCGTAGAAAAACCTTGTGCCAGTTGCGTCAAACAAACTTGTGCCAGTTGTGTCAAACAAACTTGTGCCAGTTGGTTCGAACAAACTTGTGCCAGTTACGGTAAACAAACTTGTTCCAGTTGCGTTGAACAAACTTGTGCCTGTTGTGTCAAACAAACTTGTGCCAGTTGGTTCGAACAAACTTGTGCCAGTTACGTTAAACAAACTTGTTCCAGTTGCGTTGAACAAACTTGTGCCAGTTGCGTCAAACAAATTTGTGCCAGTTGCGTCGAACAAACTTGCGCCAGTTCCGTCGAACAAACTTGTGCCAGTTGCTTAGAACAAACTTGTGCTAGTTGTGTCAAACAAACTTGTGCCAGTTGCATCAAACAAACTTGTGCCAGTTGCGTCGAACAAACTTGTGCCAGTTGGGTAGAACAAACATGTGCCAGTTGTGTCAAACAAATTTGTGCCAGTTGCGTAGAACACACTAGTGCCAGTTGCATAGAACAAACTTGTGCCACATGCGTAGAACAAACATTTGCCATTTGCGTAGAACAAACTTGTGCCAGTTGTGTCAAACAAACCTGTGCCAGTTGTGTACAACAAACTAGTAAGAGTTGCGTAGAACAAACTTGTGCCAGTTGTGTCAAACAAACCTGTGCCAGTTGTGTACAACAAACTAGTAAGAGTTGCCTAGAACAAACTTGTGCCAGTTGTGTCGAACAAACTTGTGCCAGTTGCGTAGAACAAACTTGTACCAGTTGCGTCAAACAAACTTATATCAGTTGCAGAGAACAAACTAGTGCCAGTTGCATAGAACAAACTTGTCCCAGTTGCGTAGAACAAACTTGTGCCAGTTGCGTCAAACAAACTTGTGCCAGTTGCGTCGAAGAAACTTGTGCCAGTTGCGTTGAAGAAACTTGTGACAGTAGCGTCAAACAAACTTGTGCCTCTTGCGTCAAACAAACTTGTGCCACTTGCGTAAAAAAAAACTTGTGCCAGTTGCGTCAAACAAACTTGTGCCAGTGGCGTCAAACTAACTTGTGCCTCTTGCCTCAAACAAACTTGTGCCAGTTGCGTCAAACAAACTTGTACCAATTGAGTCGAAAAAACTTGTGTCTGTTACGTCGAACAAACTTGTGCCAGTTGCGTCTAACAAACTTGTGCCAGTTGCGTCAACCAAAATTGTGCCAGTTGCGTCAAACAAACTTGTGCCAGTTGCGTAGAACAAACTTCTGCCAGTTGCGTCAAACAAACTTGTGCCACTTGCGTACAAGAACCTTGTGCCAGTTGCCTCAAACGAAAATGTGCCAGTTGCGTCAAACAAACTTGTGCCAGTTGCGTCGAACAAAGTTGTGCCAGTTGAGTCAAACAAACTTGTGCCAGTTGGGTCTAACAAACTTGTGCCAGTTGTGTTAAACAAACTTGTGCCAGTTGCATCGAACAAACTTTTCCCAGTTGCGTCGAACAAACTTGTGCCAGTTGCGTTGAACAAACTTCTACCAGTTGTGTCAAACAAACTTGTGTCAGTTGCGTAGAACCAACTAGTGCCAGTTGCGTCGAACAAACTTGTGTCAGTTGGGTAGGACAAACTTGTGCCAGTTGCGTCAAACAAACATGTCCCAGTTGCGTAGAACAAACTAGTGCCAGTTGCATAGAACAAACTTGTGCCAGATGCGTAGAACAAACTTGTGTCAGTTGCGAAGAACAAACTTGTGCCAGTTGCATAGAACAAACTTGTGCCAGTTATGTAGAACAAACTTGTGCCAGTTGCGTCGAACAAACTTGTGCCAGTTGCGTCGAACAAACTTGTGTCAGTTACGGCGAAGAAACTTGCGCCAGTTTCGTCGAGAAAACTTGTGCCAGTTGCGTCAAATAAACTTGTGCCAGTTGCGTCAAACAAACTTGTGCCAGTTGCATCAAACAAACTTGTGCCAGTTGCGTCAAACAAACTTGTTCTAGTTGCGTCAAACAAACTTGTGCCACTTGAGTCGAAAAAACTTGTGCCAGTTGTGTCTAACAAACTTGTGCCAGTTGCGTCAAAAAAACTTGTGCCAGTTTCGTCAAACAAACTTGTGCCAGTGGCATCCAACAAACTTGTGCCAGTTGCGTCGAACAAACTTGTGCCAGTTGCGTCAAACAAACTTGTGCCAGTTGCGTAGAACAAACTTGTGCCAGTTGCATAGAACAACCTTGTGCCAGTTGAGTCGAACAAACTTGTGCTAGTTGGTAGAACAAACTTGTGCCAGTTGCGCCAAAGAAACTTATGCCAGTTGCGTAAAACAAACTAGTGCCAGTTGCATAGAACAAATTGTGCCAGTTGAGTAGAACAAACTTGTGCCAATTGCATCACACAAACTTGTGCCAGTTGCGTCGAACAAACTTATGCCAGTTGCGTCGAAGAAACTTGTGCCAGTTGCGTCAAACAAACTTGTGCCAGTTGTGTCGAACAAACTTGTGCCAGTTGCGTCGAACAAACTTGTGCCAGTTGCGGCGAACAAACTTGTGCCACTTGCGGCGAGAAAACTTGTGCCAGTTGCATCAAATAAACTTGTGCCAGTTGCGTCAAACAAACTTGTGCCAGTTACGGCGAACAAACTTGTGCCAGCTGCGTCGAGAAAAGTTGTGCCAGTTGCGTCAAATAAACTTGTGCCAGTTGCGTCAAACAAACTTGTGCCAGTTTCGGCGAACAAACTTGTGCCAGCTGCGTCGAGAAAAGTTGTGCCAGTTGCGTCAAATAAACTTGTGCCAGTTGCGTCAAACAAACTTGTGCCAGTTGCGTCAAACAAACTTGTGCCAGTTGTGTCAAACAAACTTGTGCCAGTTGCGTCAAACAAACTTGTGCCAACTGATTCGAAAAAACTTGTGCCAGTTGCGTTGAACAAACTTGTGCCAGTTGCGTCTAAAAAACTTGTGCCAGTTGCGTCAAACAAACTTGTGCCAGTTGCGTCGAACAAACTTGTGCCAGATATGGCGAACAAACTTGTGCCAGATGCTTCGAGAAAACTTGTGCAAGTTGCGTAAAAAAAAACTTGTGCCAGTTGCGTCAAACAAACTTGTGCCAGTTGCGTCAAACAAACTTGCGCCTCTTGCGTCAAACAAACTTGTGCCAGTTGCGTCAAACAAACTTGTACCAATTGAGTCGAAAAAACTTGTGCCTGTTACGTCGAACAAACTTGTGCCAGTTGGGTCTAAGAAACTTGTGCCAGTTGCGTCAAAAAAACTTGTGCCAGTTGCGTCTAACAAACCTGTACCAGTTGCGTAAAACAAACTTCTGCCAGTTGCGTCAAACAAACTTGTGCCAGTTGCGTCAAACGAACTTGTGCCAGTTGCGTCAAACAAACTTTTGCCAGTTGCGTAGAAGAACCTTGTGCCAGTTCCGTCAAACGAACTTGTGCCAGTTGCGTCTAACAAACTTGTGCCAGTTACGTCAAACAAACGTGTGCCAGTTGCGTCAAACAAACTTGTGCCAGATATGGCGAACAAACTTGTGCCAGTTGCTTCGAGAAAACTTGTGCCAGTTGCGTAAAAAAAAACTTGTGCCAGTTGCATCAAATAAACTTGTGCCAGTTGCGTCAAACAAACTTGTGCCTCTTGCGTCAAACAAACTTGTGCCAGTTGCGTCAAACAAACTTGTGCCAGTTGCGTCTAACAAACTTGTGCCAGTTGCATAAAAAAAACTTGTGCCAGTTGCATCAAACAAACTTGTGCCAGTTGCATCAAACAAACTTGTGCCAGTTGCGTAGAACAAATTTGTGCCAGTTGCGTCAAACAAACTTGTGCCAGTTGCGTAGAAAACACCTTGTGCCAGTTGCGTCAAACGAACTTGTTCCAGTTGCGTCAAACAAACTTTTGCCAGTTGCGTCAAACAAACTTGTGCCAGTTGAGTCAAAAAACTTGTGCCAGTTGGGTAGAACAAACTTGTGCCAGTTGCGTTAAACAAACTTGTGCCAGTTGCATCGAACAAACTTTTGCTAGTTGCGTCGAACAAACTTGTGCCAGTTGCGTCGAACAAACTTGTGCCAGTTATGGCGAACAAACTTGTGCCACTTGCGTCGAGAAAACTTGTGCCAGTTGCGTCAAATAAACTTGTGCCAGTTATGTCAAACAAACTTGTGCCAGTTACGGCAAACCAACTTGTGCCAGTTGCGTCGAGAAAAGTTGTGCCAGTTGCGTCAAATAAACTTATGCCAGTTGCGTCAAACAAACTTTTGCCAGTTGCGTCAAACAAACTTGTGCCAGTTGCGTCAAACAAACTTGTGCCAGTTGCGCCAAACAAACTTGTGCTAGTTGCGTCAAACAAACTTGTGCCAATTGATTCGAAAAAACTTGTGCCAGTTGCGTTGAACAAACTTGTGCCAGTTGCGTCTACCAAACTTGTGCCAGTTGCGTCAAACAAACTTGTGCCAGTTGCGTCGAACAAACTTGTGCCAGATATGGCAAACAAACTTGTGCCAGTTGCTTCGAGAAAACTTGAGCCAGTCGCATAAAAAAAAACTTGTGCCATTTGCGTCAAACAAACTTGTGCCAGTTGCGTCAAACAAACTTGTGCGTCTTGCGTCAAACAAACTTGTGCCAGTTGCATCATTAAACTTGTACCAATAGAGTCGAAAAAACTTGTGCCTGTTACGTCAAATAAAGTTGTGCCAGTTGCGTCTAACGAACTTGTGCCAGTTGCGTCGAACAAACTTGTGCCAGTTGCGTCAAACAAACTTGTGCCAGTGTCGTAGAACAAACTTGTGCCAGTTGCGTAGAAGAACCTTGTGCCAGTTGAGTCAAACAAACTTGTGCCAGTTGCGTCAAACAAACTTGTGCCAGTTGCGTTAAACAAACTTGTGCCAGTTGCATCGAACAAACTTGTGCCAGTTGCGTCAAACAAACTTGTGCCAGTTGCGTAGAAGAACCTTGTGCCAGTTGCGTCAAACGAACTTGTGCCAGTTGCGTCAAACAAACTTTTGCCAGTTGCGTCAAACACACTTGTGCCAGTTGAGTCAAACAAACTTGTGCCAGTTGGGTCGAACAAACTTGTGCCAGTTGCGTTAAACAAACTTGTGCCAGTTGCATCGAACAAACTTTTGCCAGTTGCGTCGAACAAACTTGTGACAGTTGCGTAGAACAAACTTGCGCCAGTTACGTCAAACAAACTTTTGCCAGTTGCGGTGAACAAACTTCTGCCAGTTGTGTCAAACAAACTTGTGTCAGTTGCGTAGAACAAACTTGTGGCAGTTGCGTCGAACAAACTTATGTCAGTTGGGTAGAACAAACTTGTGCCAGTTGCGTCAAACAAACATGTCCCAGTTGCGTAGAACAAACTAGTGCCAGTTGCATAGAACAAACTTGTGCCAGATGAGTAGAAAAAACTTGTGCCAGTTGCGTAGAACAAACTTGTGCCAGTTGCATAGAACAAACTTGTGCCAGTTGCGTAGAACAAACGAGTGCCAGTTGCATAGAACAAACTTGTGCCAGATGCGTAGAACAAACTTGTGCCAGTTGCGTAGAACAAACTTGTGCCAGTTGCATAGAACAAACTTGTGCCAGTTATGTAGAACAAACTTGTGCCATTTGCGTCAAACAAACTTGTGCCAGTTGCGTCGAACAAACTTGTGCCAGTTACGGCGAACAAACTTGTGCCAGTTTCGACGAGAAAACTTGTGCCAGTTGCGTCAAGTAAACTTGTGCCAGTTACGTCAAACAAACTTGTGCCAGTTGCGTCAAAAAAAACTTGTGCCAGTTGCGTCAAACAAACTTGTTCCAGTTGCGTCAAACAAACTTGTTCCAGTTGCGTCAAACAAACTTGTGCCAATTGAGTCGAAAAAACTTGTGCCAGTTGCGTCGAACAAACTTGTGCCAGTTGCGTTGAACAAACTTCTGCCAGTTGTTTCAAACAAACTTGTGCCAGTTGCGTTGAACCAACTTGTGCCAGTTGCGTCGAACAAACTTGTGTCAGTTGGGTAGAACAAACTTGTGCCAGTTGCGTCAAACAAACATGTCCCAGTTGCGTAGAACAAACTAGTGCCAGTTGCATAGAACAAACTTGTGCCAGATGCGTAGAACAAACTTGTGTCAGTTGCGAAGAACAAACTTGTGCCAGTTGCATAGAACAAACTTGTGCCAGTTATGTAGAACAAACTTGTGCCAGTTGCGTCGAACAAACTTGTGCCAGTTGCGTCGAACAAACTTGTGTCAGTTACGGCGAAGAAACTTGCACCAGTTTCGTCGAGAAAACTTGTGCCAGTTGTGTCAAATAAACTTGTGCCAGTTGCGTCAAACAAACTTGTGCCAGTTGCGTCAAACAAACTTGTGCCAGTTGCGTCAAACAAACTTGTTCTAGTTGCGTCAAAAAAACTTGTGCCACTTGAGTCGAAAAAACTTGTGCCAGTTGCGTCGAACAAACTTGTGCCAGTTGTGTCTAACAAACTTGTGCCAGTTGCGTCAAAAAAACTTGTGCCAGTTGCGTCGAACCAACTTGTGCCAGTTACGGCGAACAAACTTGTGCCACTTGCGGCGAGAAAACTTGTGCCAGTTGCATCAAATAAACTTGTGCCAGTTGCGTCAAACAAACTTGTGCCAGTTACGGCGAACAAACTTGTGCCAGCTGCGTCGAGAAAAGTTGTGCCAGTTGCGTCAAATAAACTTGTGCCAGTTGCGTCAAACAAACTTGTGCCAGTTTCGGCGAACAAACTTGTGCCAGCTGCGTCGAGAAAAGTTGTGCCAGTTGCGTCAAATAAACTTGTGCCAGTTGCGTCAAACGAACTTGTGCCAGTTGTGTCTAACAAACTTGTGCCAGTTGCGTCAAACAAACGTGTGCCAGTTGCGTCAAACAAACTTGTGCCAGATATGGCGAACAAACTTGTGTCAGTTACTTCGAGAAAACTTGTGCCAGTTGCGTAAAAAAAAACTTGTGCCAGTTGCATCAAACAAACTTGTGCTAGTTGCGTCAAACAAACTTGTGCCTCTTGCGTCAAACAAACTTGTGCTAGTTGCGTCAAACAAACTTGTGCCAGTTGCGTCTAACAAACTTGTGCCAGTTGCATCAAAAAAAACTTGTGCCAGTTGCGTCAAACAAACTTGTGCCAGTTGCGTCAAACAAACTTGTGCCAGTTGCGCAGAACAAATTTGTGTCAGTTGCGTCAAACAAACTTGTGCCAGTTGCGTCACACAAACTTGTGCCAGTTGCGTCAAACAAACTTGTGCCAGTTGCGTCAAACAAACTTGTGCTAGTTGCGTCAAACAAACTTGTGCCAATTGATTCGAAAAAACTTGTGCCTGTTGCGTTGAACAAACTTGTGCCAGTTGCGTGTAACAAACTTGTGCCAGTTGCGTCAAACAAACTTGTGCCAGTTGCGTCAAACAAACTTGTGCCAGATATGGCAAACAAACTTGTGCCAGTTGCTTCGAGAAAACTTGTGCCAGTCGCGTAAAAAAAAACTTGTGCCATTTGCGTCAAACAAACTTGTGCCAGTTGCGTCAAACAAACTTGTGCCTCTTGCGTCAAACAAACTTGTGCCAGTTGCATCATTAAACTTGTACCAATAGAGTCGAAAAAACTTGTGCCTGTTACGTCAAATAAAGTTGTGCCAGTTGCGTCTAACAAACTTGTGCCAGTTGCATCGAACAAACTTGTGCCAGTTGCGTCAAACAAACTTGTGCCAGTGTCGTAGAACAAACTTGTGCCAGTTGCGTAGAAGAACCTTGTGCCAGTTGAGTCAAACAAACTTGTGCCAGTTGCGTCAAACAAACTTGTGCCAGTTGCATTAAACAAACTTGTGCCAGTTGCATCGAACAAACTTGTGCCAGTTGCGTCAAACAAACTTGTGCCATTTGCATAGAAGAACCTTGTGCCAGTTGCGTCAAACGAACTTGTGCCAGTTGCGTCAAACAAACTTTTGACAGTTGCGTCGAACACACTTGTGCCAGTTGAGACAAACAAACTTGTGCCAGTTGGGTCGAACAAACTTGTGCCAGTTGCGTTAAACAAACTTGTGCCAGTTGCATCGAACAAACTTTTGCCAGTTGCGTCGAACAAACTTGTGCCAGTTGCATCGAACAAACTTTTGCCAGTTGCGTCGAACAAACTTGTGACAGTTGCGTCGAACAAACTTGCGCCAGTTACGTCAAACAAACTTGTGCCAGTTGCGGTGAACAAACTTCTGCCAGTTGTGTCAAACAAACTTGTGTCAGTTGCGTAGAACAAACTTGTGCCAGTTGCGTCGAACAAACTTATGTCAGTTGGGTAGAACAAACTTGTGCCAGTTGCGTCAAACAAACATGTCCCAGTTGCGTAGAACAAACTAGTGCCAGTTGCATAGAACAAACTTGTGCCAGATGCGTAGAACAAACTTGTGCCAGTTGCATAGAACAAACTTGTGCCAGTTGCATAGAACAAACTTGTGCCAGTTGCGTAGAAGAAACTAGTGCCAGTTGCATAGAACAAACTTGTGCCAGATGCGTAGAACAAACTTGTGCCAGTTGCGTAGAACAAACTTGTGCCAGTTGCATAGAACAAACTTGTGCCAGTTATGTAGAACAAACTTGTGCCATTTGCATCAAACAAACTTGTGCCAGTTGCGTCGATCAAACTTGTGCCAGTTACGGCGAACAAACTTGTGCCAGTTTCGACGAGAAAACTTGTGCCAGTTGCATCAAATAAACTTGTGCCAGTTGCGTCAAACAAACTTGTGCCAGTTGCGTCAAAAAAAACTTGTGCCAGTTGCGTCAAACAAACTTGTTCCAGTTGCGTCAAACAAACTTGTTCCAGTTGCGTCAAACAAACTTGTGCCAATTGAGTAGAAAAAACTTGTGCCAGTTGCGTCGAACAAACTTGTGCCAGTTGCGTTGAACAAACTTCTGCCAGTTGTGTCAAACAAACTTGTGTCAGTTGCGTAGAACCAACTTGTGCCAGTTGCGTCGAACAAACTTGTGTCAGTTGGGTAGAACAAACTTGTGCCAGTTACGTCAAACAAACATGTCCCAGTTGCGTAGAACAAACTAGTGCCAGTTGCATAGAACAAACTTGTGCCAGATGCGTAGAACAAACTTGTGTCAGTTGCGAAGAACAAACTTGTGCCAGTTGCATAGAACAAACTTGTGCCAGTTATGTAGAACAAACTTGTGCCAGTTGCGTCGAACAAACTTGTGCCAGTTGCGTCGAACAAACTTGTGTCAGTTACGGCGAAGAAACTTGCGCCAGATTCGTCGAGAAAACTTGTGCCAGTTGCATCAAATAAACTTGTGCCAGTTGCGTCAAACAAACTTGTGCCAGTTGCGTCAAACAAACTTGTGCCAGTTGCGTCAAACAAACTTGTTCTAGTTGCGTCAAACAAACTTGTGCCACTTGAGTCGAAAAAACTTGTGCCAGTTGCGTCGAACAAACTTGTGCCAGTTGTGTCTAACAAACTTGTGCCAGTTGCGTCAAAAAAACTTGTGCCAGTTTCGTCAAACAAACTTGTGCCAGTGGCATCCAACAAACTTGTGCCAGTTGCGTCGAACAAACTTGTGCCAGTTGCGTCAAACAAACTTGTGCCAGTTGCGTAGAACAAACTTGTGCCAGTTGCGTAGAACAACCTTGTGCCAGTTGAGTCGAACAAACTTTTGCTAGTTGGTAGAACAAACTTGTGCCAGTTGCGCCAAAGAAACTTATGCCAGTTGCGTAAAACAAACTAGTGCCAGTTGCATAGAACAAATTGTGCCAGTTGAGTAGAACAAACTTGTGCCAATTGCATCACACAAACTTGTGCCAGTTGCGTCGAACAAACTTGTGCCAGTTGCGTCGTAGAAACTTGTGCCAGTTGCGTCAAACAAACTTGTGCCAGTTGCGTCGAACAAACTTGTGTCAGTTGCGTCGAACCAACTTGTGCCAGTTACGGCGAACAAACTTGTGTCACTTGCGGCGAGAAAACTTGTGCCAGTTGCATCTAATAAACTTGTGCCAGTTGCGTCAAACAAACTTGTGCCAGTTACGGCGAACAAACTTGTGCCAGCTGCGTCGAGAAAAGTTGTGCCAGTTGCGTCAAATAAACTTGTGCCAGTTGCGTCAAACAAACTTGTGCCAGTTTCGGCGAACAAACTTGTGCCAGCTGCGTCGAGAAAAGTTGTGCCAGTTGCGTCAAATAAACTTGTGCCAGTTGCGTGAAACAAACTTGTGCCAGTTGCGTCAAACAAACTTGTGCCAGTTGCGTCAAACAAACTTGTGCCAGTTGCGTCAAACAAACTTGTGCCAACTGATTCAAAAAACTTGTGCCAGTTGCGTTGAACAAACTTGTGCCAGTTGCGTCTAAAAAACTTGTGCCAGTTGCGTCAAACAAACTTGTGCCAGTTGCGTCGAACAAACTTGTGCCAGATATGGCGAACAAACTTGTGCCAGATGCTTCGAGAAAACTTGTGACAGTTGCGTAAAAAAAAACTTGTGCCAGTTGCGTCAAACAAACTTGTGCCAGTTGCGTCAAACAAACTTGCGCCTCTTGCGTCAAACAAACTTGTGCCAGTTGCGTCAAACAAACTTGTACCAATTGAGTCGAAAAAACTTGTGCCTGTTACGTCGAACAAACTTGTGCCAGTTGGGTCTAACAAACTTGTGCCAGTTGCATCAAAAAAACTTGAGCCAGTTGCGTCTAACAAACTTGTACCAGTTGCGTCAAACAAACTTCTGCCAGTTGCGTCAAACAAACTTGTGCCAGTTGCGTCAAACGAACTTGTGCCAGTTGCGGCAAACGAACTTTTGCCAGTTGCGTAGAAGAACCTTGTGCCAGTTCCGTCAAACGAACTTGTGCCAGTTAAGTCTAACAAACTTGTGCCAGTTGCGTCAAACAAACGTGTGCCAGTTGCGTCAAACAAACTTGTGCCAGATATGGCGAACAAACTTGTGCCAGTTACTTCGAGAAAACTTGTGCCAGTTGCGTAAAAAAAAACTTGTGCCAGTTGCATCAAACAAACTTGTGCCAGTTGCGTCAAACAAACTTGTGCCTCTTGCGTCAAACAAACTTGTGCTAGTTGCGTCAAACAAACTTGTGCCAGTTGCGTCTAACAAACTTGTGCCAGTTGCATCAAAAAAAAACTTGTGCCAGTTGCGTCAAACAAACTTGTGCCAGTTGCGTCAAACAAACTTGTGCCAGTTGCGCAGAACAAATTTGTGCCAGTTGCGTCAAACAAACTTGTGCCAGTTGCGTAGAAGAACCTTGTGCCAGTTGCGTCAAACGAACTTGTGCCAGTTGCGTCAAACAAACTTTTGCCAGTTGCGTCAAACAAACTTGTGCCAGTTGAGTCAAAAAACTTGTGCCAGTTGGGTAGAACAAACTTGTGCCAGTTGCGTTAAACAAACTTGTGCCAGTTGCATCGAACAAACTTTTGCTAGTTGCGTCGAACAAACTTGTGCCAGTTGCGTCGAACAAACTTGTGCCAGTTATGGCGAACAAACTTGTGCCAGTTGCATCGAACAAACTTTTGCTAGTTGCGTCGAGAAAACTTGTGCCAGTTGCGTCAAATAAACTTGTGCCAGTTACGTCGAACAAACTTGTGCCAGTTACGGCAAACCAACTTGTGCCAGTTGCGTCGAGAAAAGTTGTGCCAGTTGCGTCAAATAAACTTGTGCCAATTGCGTCAAACAAACTTGTGCCAGTTGCGTCAAACAAACTTGTGCCAGTTGCGTCAAACAAACTTGTGCCAGTTGCGTCAAACAAACTTGTGCTAGTTGCGTCAAACAAACTTGTGCCAATTGATTCGAAAAAACTTGTGCCAGTTGCGTTGAACAAATTTGTGCCAGTTGCGTCTAACAAACTTGTGCCAGTTGCGTCAAACAAACTTGTGCCAGTTGCGTCGAACAAACTTGTGCCAGATATGGCAAACAAACTTGTGCCAGTTGCTTCGACAAAACTTGTGCCAGTCGCGTAAAAAAAAACTTGTGCCATTTGCGTCAAACAAACTTGTGCCAGTTGCGTCAAACAAACTTGTGCCTCTTGCGTCAAACAAACTTGTGCCGGTTGCATCATTAAACTTGTACCAATAGAGTCGAAAAAACTTGTGCCTGTTACGTCAAATAAAGTTGTGCCAGTTGCGTCTAACAAACTTGTGCCAGTTGCGTCGAACAAACTTGTGCCAGTTGCGTCAAACAAACTTGTGCCAGTGTCGTAGAACAAACTTGTGCCAGTTGCGTAGAAGAACCTTGTGCCAGTTGAGTCAAACAAACTTGTGCCAGTTGCGTCAAACAAACTTGTGCCAGTTGCATTAAACAAACTTGTGCCAGTTGCATCGAACAAACTTGTGCCAGTTGCGTCAAACAAACTTGTGCCAGTTGCGTAGAAGAACCTTGTGCCAGTTGCGTCAAACGAACTTGTGCCAGTTGCGTCAAACAAACTTTTGCCAGTTGCGTCGAACACACTTGTGCCAGTTGAGTCAAACCAACTTGTGCCAGTTGGGTCGAACAAACTTGTGCCAGTTGCGTTAAACAAACTTGTGCCAGTTGCATCGAACAAACTTTTGCCAGTTGCGTCGAACAAACTTGTGCCAGTTGCATCGAACAAACTTTTGCCAGTTGCGTCGAACAAACTTGTGACAGTTGCGTCGAACAAACTTGCGCCAGTTATGTCAAACAAACTTGTGCCAGTTGCGGTGAACAAACTTCTGCCAGTTGTGTCAAACAAACTTGTGTCAGTTGCATAGAACAAACTTGTGGCAGTTGCATCGAACAAACTTATGTCAGTTGGGTAGAACAAACTTGTGCCAGTTGCGTCAAACAAACATGTCCCAGTTGCGTAGAACAAACTAGTGCCAGTTGCATAGAACAAACTTGTGCCAGATGCGTAGAACAAACTTGTGCCAGTTGCGTAGAACAAACTTGTGCCAGTTGCATAGAACAAACTTGTGCCAGTTGCGTAGAACAAACTAGTGCCAGTTGCATAGAACAAACTTGTGCCAGATGCGTAGAACAAACTTGTGCCAGTTGCGTAGAACAAACTTGTGCCAGTTGCATAGAACAAACTTGTGCCAGTTATGTAGAACAAACTTGTGCCATTTGCGTCAAACAAACTTGTGCCAGTTGCATCGAACAAACTTGTGCCAGTTACGGCGAACAAACTTGTGCCAGTTTCGACGAGAAAAATTGTGCCAGTTGCGTCAAATAAACTTGTGCCAGTTGCGTCAAACAAACTTGTGCCAGTTGCGTCAAAAAAAACTTGTGCCAGTTGCGTCAAACAAACTTGTTCCAGTTGCGTCAAACAAACTTGTTCCAGTTGCGTCAAACAAACTTGTGCCAATTGAGTAGAAAAAACTTGTGCCAGTTGCGTCGAACAAACTTGTGCCAGTTGCGTCTAACAAACTTGTGCCAGTTGCGTCAAAAAAACTTGGGCCAGTTTCGTCGAACAAACTTGTGTCAGTGGCATCCAACAAACTTGTGCCAGTTGCGTAGAACAAACTTGTGCCAGTTGCGTCAAACAAACTTGTGCCAGTTGCGTAGAACAAACTTGTGCCAGTTGCGTAGAACAACCTTGTGCCAGTTGCGTCGAACAAACTTGTGCTAGTTTGTAGAACAAACTTGTGCCAGTTGTGTCAAACAAACTTATGCCAATTGCGTAAAAAAAACTAGTGCCAGTTGCATAGAACAAACTTGTTCCAGTTGAGTAGAACAAACTTGTGCCAATTGCGTCAAACAAACTTGTGCCAGTTCGTCGAACAAACTTGTGCCAGTTGCATCGAAGAAATTTGTGCCAGTTGCGTCACACAAACTTGTGCCAGTTGCGTCGAACAAACTTGTGCCAGTTGCGTCGAACAAATTTGTGCCAGTTACGGCGAACCAACTTGTGCCACTTGCATCGAGAAAACTTGTGCCAGTTGCATCAAATAAACTTGTGCCAGTTGCGTCAAACAAACTTGTGCCAGTTACGGCGAACAAACTTGTGCCAGTTGCGTCGAGAAAAGTTGTGCCAGTTGCGTCAAATAAACTTGTGCCAGTTGTGTCAAACAAACTTGTGCCAGTTGCGCCAAACAAACTTGTGCCAGTTGCGTCAAACAAACCTGTGGCAATTGATTCGAATAAACTTGTGCCAGTTGCGTTGAACAAACTTGTGCCAGTTGCGTCTAACAAACTTGTGCCAGTTGCGTCAAACAAACTTGTGCCAGTTGCGTCGAACAAACTTGTGCCAGATATGGCAAACAAACTTGTGCCAGTTGCTTCGAGAAAACTTGTGCCAGTCGCGTAAAAAAAAACTTGTGCCAGTTGCATCAAACAAACTTGTGTCAGTTGCCTCAAACAAACTTGTGCCTCTTGCGTCAAACAAACTTGTGCCAGTTGCATCAAACAAACTTGTACCAATTGAGTCGAAAAAACTTGTGCCTGTTACATCGAACAAACTTGTGCCAGTTGCGTCTAACAAACTTGTGCCAGTTGTGTCGAACAAACTTGTGCCAGTTGCGTCAAACAAACTTGTGCCAGTTGCGTAGAACAAACTTGTGCCAGTTGCGTAGAAGAACCTTGTGCCAGTTGCGTCAAACAAACTTCTGCCAGTTGCGTCAAACAAACTTGTGCCAGTTGCGTTAAACAAACTTGTGCCAGTTGCATCGAACAAACTTGTGACAGTTGCGTCGAACAAACTTGTGCCAGTTGCATCGAAAAAACTTGCACCAGTTGCATCGAACAAACTTGTGCCAGTTGCGTTGAACAAACTTCTGCCAATTGTGTCAAACAAACTTGTGTCAGTTGCGTAGAACAAACTTGTGCCAGTTGCGTCGAACAAACTTGTGTCAGTTGGGTAGAACAAATTTGTGCCAGTTGGGTCAAACAAACTTGTGCCAGTTGCGTAGAACAAACTAGTGCCAGTTGCATAGAACAAACTTGTGCCGGATGCGTAGAACAAACTTGTGCCAGTTGCGTAGAACAAACTTGTGCCAGTTGCATAGAACAAACTTGTGCCAGTTATGTAGAACAAACTTGTGCCATTTGCGTCAAACAAACTTGTGCCAGTTGCGTCGAACAAACTTGTGCCAGTTACGGCAAACAAACTTGTGCCGGTTTCGTCGAAAAAACTTGTGCCAGTTGCGTCAAATAAACTTGTGCCAGTTGCGTCAAACAAACTTGTGCCAGTTGCGTCAAACAAACTTGTGCCAGTTGCGTCAAACAAACTTTTTTCCAGTTGCGTCAAATTAACTTGTTCCAGTTGCGTCAAACAAACTTGTGCCAATTGAGTCGAAAAAACTTGTGCCGGTTGCGTCGAACAAACTTGTGCCAGTTGCATCTAACAAACTTTTGCCAGTTGCGTAGAACAAACCTGTGCCAGTTGTGTAGAACAACCTTGTGCCAGTTGCGTCAAACAAACTTGTGCCACTTGCGTCGAACAAACTTTTGCCAGTTGCGTCAAACAAACTTGTGCCAGTTGCGTAGGACGAACTTGTGCCAGTTGCGTAGAAGAACCTTGTGCCAGTTGCGTCAAACAAACTTCTGCCAGTTGCGTCAAACAAACTTGTGCCAGTTGCGTTAAACAAACTTATGCCAGTTGCATCGAACAAACTTTTGCCAGTTGCGTCGAACAAACTTGTGCCAGTTGCGTCGAAAAAACTTGCGCCAGTTGCGTCGAACAAACTTGTGCCAGTTGCGTCTAAAACTTGTGCCAGTTGCATCAAATAAACTTGTGCTATTTGCGTCAAACAAACTTGTGCCAGTTGCGTCAAACAAACTTGTGCCAGTTGCGTCAAACAAACTTGTGCCAGTTGCGTCAAAAGAACTTGTGCCAGTTGCGTAGAAGAACCTTGTGCCAGTTGCATCAAACGAACTTGGGCCAGTTGCGTCAAACAAACTTTTGCCAGTTGCGTCAAACAAACTTGTGCCAGTTGAGTCAAACAAACTTGTGCCAGTTGGGTCGAACAAACTTGTGCCAGTTGCGTTAAACAAACTTGTGCCAGTTGCATCGAACAAACTTTTGCCAGTTGCGTCGAACAAACTTGTGCCAGTTGCGTCAAACAAACTTGCGCCAGTTACGTCAAACAAACTTGTGCCAGTTGCATTGAACAAACTTGTGCCAGTTGCGTCGAACAAACTTGTGTCAGTTGGGTAGAACAAATTTGTGCCAGTTGCGTCAAACAAACTTGTGCCAGTTGCGTAGAACAAACTAGGCCCAGTTGCATAGAACAAACTTGTGCCAGATGCGTAGAACAAACTTGTGCCAGTTGCGTAGAACAAACTTGTGCCAGTTGCATAGAACAAACTTGTGCCAGTTATGTAGAACAAACTTGTGCCATTTGCGTCAAACAAACTTGTGCCAGCTGCGTCGAACAAACTTGTGCCAGTTACGGCGAACAAACTTGTGCCAGTTTCGTCGAGAAAACTTGTGCCAGTTGCGTCAAATAAACTTGTGCCAGTTGCGTCAAACAAACTTGTGCCAGTTGCGACAAACAAACTTGTGCCAGTTGCGTCAAACAAACTTGTTCCAGTTGCGTCAAACAAACTTGTTCCAGTTGCGTCAAACAAACTTGTGCCAATTGAGTCGAAAAAACTTGTGCCAGTTGCATCGAACAAACTTGTGCCAGTAGCGTCTAACAAACTTGTGCCAGTTGCGTCATAAAAACTTGGGCCAGTTTCGTCGAACAAACTTGTGTCAGTGGCATCCAACAAACTTGTGCCAGTTGCGTAGAACAAACTTGTGCCAGTTGCGTCAAACAAACTTATGCCAGTTGCGTAGAACAAACTTGTGACAGTTGCGTAGAAGAACCTTGTGCCAGTTGCGTCGAACAAACTTGTGCTAGTTTGTAGAACAAACTTGTGCCAGTTGCGTCAAACAAACTTATGCCAGTTGCGTAAAACAAACTAGTGCCAGTTGCATAGAACAAACTTGTTCCAGTTGAGTAGAACAATCTTGTGCCAATTGAGTCAAACAAACTTGTGCCAGTTCGTCGAACAAACTTGTGCCAGTTGCATCGAAGAAATTTGTGCCAGTTTCGTCACACAAACTTGTGCCAGTTGCGTCGAACAAACTTGTGCCAGTTGCGTCGAACAAACTTGTGCCAGTTACGGCGAACCAACTTGTGCCACTTGCGTCGAGAAAACTTGTGCCAGTTGCGTCAAATAAACTTGTGACAGTTGCGTCAAACAAACTTGTGCCAGTTACGTCGAACAAACTTGTGCCAATTGCGTCGAGAAAAGTTGTGCCAGTTGCGTCAAATAAACTTGTGCCAGTTGCGTCGAACAAACTTGTGCCAGTTGCGTCAAACAAACTTGTGCCAGTTGCGTCAAACAAACTTGTGCCAGTGGCGTCAAACAAACTTGTGCCAATTGATTCAAAAAAACTTGTGCCAGTAGCGTTGAACAAACTTGTGTCAGTTGCGTCAAACAAACTTGTGCCTCTTGCGTCAAACTTGTGCCAGTTGCTTTAAACAAACTTGTGCCAGTTGCATCGAACAAACTTTTGCCAGTTGCGTCGAACAAACTTGTGCCAGTTGCGTCGAAAAAACTTGCGCCAGTTGCGTCGAACAAACTTGTGCCAGTTGCGTTGAACAAACTTCTGCTAATTGTGTCAAACAAACTTGTGTCAGTTGCGTAGAACAAACTTGTGCCAGTTGCGTCGAACAAACTTGTGTCAGTTAGGTAGAACAAATTTGTGCCAGTTGCGTCAAACAAACTTGTGCCAGTTGTGTAGAACAAACTAGTGCCAGTTGCATAGAACAAACTTGTGCCGGATGCGTCAAACAAACTTGTGCCAGTTGCGTAGAACAAACTTGTGCCAGTTGCATAGAACAAACTTGTGCCAGTTATGTAGAACAAACTTGTGCCATTTGTGTCAAACAAACTTGTGACAGTTGCGTCGAACAAACTTGTGCCAGTTACGGCGAACAAACTTGTGCCAGTTTCGTTGAAAAAACTTGTGCCAGTTGCGTCAAATAAACTTGTGCCAGTTGCGTCAAACAAACTTGTGCCAGTTGCGTCAAACAAACTTGTGCCAGTTGCATCAAACAAACTTGTTCCAGTTGCGTCAAACAAACTTGTGCCAATTGAGTCGAAAAAACTTGTGCCAGTTGCGTCGAACAAACTTGTGCCAGTTGCGCCTAACAAACTTGTGCCAGTTGCGTCAAAAAAACTTGGGCCAGTTTCGTCGAACAAACTTGTGTCAGTGGCATCCAACAAAATTGTGCAAGTTGCGTAGAACAAACTTGTGCCAGTTGCGTCAAACAAACTTGTGCCAGTTGCGTAGAACAAACTTGTGCCAGTTGCGTAGAACAACCTTGTGCCAGTTGCGTCGAACAAACTTGTGCTAGTTTGTAGAACAAACTTGTGCCAGTTGCATCAAACAAACTTATGCCAGTTGCGTAAAACAAACTAGTGCCAGTTGCATAGAACAAACTTCTTCCAGTTGAGTAGAACAAACTTGTGCCAATTGCGTCAAACAAACTTGTGCCAGTTCGTCAAACAAACTTGTGCCAGTTGCATCGAAGAAATTTGTGCCAGTTGCGTCACACAAACTTGTGCCAGTTGCATCGAACAAACTTGTGCCAGTTGCGTCGAACAAACTTGTGCCAGTTACGGCGAACCAACTTGTGACACTTGCGTCGAGAAAACTTGTGCCAGTTGCGTCAAATAAACTTGTGCCAGTTGCGTCAAACAAACTTGTGCCAGTTACGGCGAACAAACTTGTGCCAGTTGCGTCGAGAAAAGTTGTGCCAGTTGCGTCAAATAAACTTGTGCCAGTTGCGCCAAACAAACTTGTGCCTCTTGCGTCAGACAAACTTGTGCCAGTTGCGTCAAACAAACTTGTGCCAGTTGCATCAAACAAACTTGTGCCAATTGAATAAAAAAAACTTGTGCCAGTTGCGTTGAACAAACTTGTGCCAGTTGCGTCTAAGAAACTTGTGCCAGTTGCGTCAAACAAACTTGTGCCAGTTGCATCGAACAAACTTGTGCCAGTTGCATCGAACACACTAGTGCCAGTTGCATAGAACAAACTTGTGCCAGTTGCGTCAAACAAACTTGTGCCAGTTGCGTAGAACAAGCTTGTACATGTTGCGTAAAACAACCTTGTGCCAGTTGCGTCAAACAAACTTGTGCCAGTTGTGTCAAACAAACTTGTGCCAGTTGGTTCGAACAAACTTGTGCCAGTTACGTTAAACAAACTTGTTCCAGTTGCGTTGAACAAACTTGTGCCAGTTGTGTCAAACAAACTTGTGCCAGTTGGTTCGAACAAACTTGTGCCAGTTACGTTAAACAAACTTGTTCCAGTTGCGTTGAACAAACTTGTGCCAGTTGCGTCAAACAAACTTGTGCCAGTTGCGTCGAACAAACTTGCGCCAGTTCCGTCGAACAAACTTGTGCCAGTTGCTTAGAACAAACTTGTGCCAGTTGTGTCAAACAAACTTGTGCCAGTTGCATCAAATAAACTTGTGCCAGTTGCGTCGAACAAACTTGTGCCAGTTGGGTAGAACAAACATGTGCCAGTTGTGTCAAACAAATTTGTGCCAGTTGCGTAGAACACACTAGTGCCAGTTGCATAGAACAAACTTGTGCCACATACGTAGAACAAACATTTGCCATTTGCGTAGAACAAACTTGTGCCAGTTGTGTCAAACAAACCTGTGCCAGTTGTGTACAACAAAGTAGTAAGAGTTGCGTAGAACAAACTTGTGCCAGTTGTGTCAAACAAACCTGTGCCAGTTGTGTACAACAAACTAGTAAGTGTTGCGTAGAAAAAACTTGTGCCAGTTGTGTCAAACAAACTTGTGCCAGTTGCGTAGAACAAACTTGTACCAGTTGCGTCAAACAAACTTATATCAGTTGCATAGAACAAACTAGTGCCAGTTGCATAGAACAAACTTGTCCCAGTTGCGTAGAACAAACTTGTGCCAGTTGCGTCAAACAAACTTGTGCCAGTTGCGTTCAAGAAACTTGTGCCAGTTGCGTCGAAGAAACTTGTGACAGTTGCGTCAAACAAACTTGTGCCATTTGCGTTGAACAAACTTGTGCCAGTTGCGTTGAACAAACTTGTGCCAGTTGCGTCAAACAAACTTGTGCCTCTTGCGTCAAACAAACTTGTGCCAGTTGCGTAAAAAAAAACTTGTGCCAGTTGCGTCAAACAAACTTGTGCCAGTTGCGTCAAAAAGACTTGTGCCTCTTGCCTCAAACAAACTTGTGCCAGTTGCGTCAAACAAACTTGTACCAATTGAGTCGAAAAAACTTGTGTCTGTTACGTCGAACAAACTTGTGCCAGTTGCGTCTAACAAACTTGTGCCAGTTGCGTCAACCAAAATTGTGCCAGTTGCGTCAAACAAACTTGTGCCAGTTGCGTAGAACAAACTTGTGCCAGTTGCGTCAAACAAACTTGTGCCACTTGCGTACAAGAACCTTGTGCCATTTGCCTCAAACGAACTTGTGCCAGTTGCGTCAAACAAACTTGTGCCAGTTGCGTCAAACAAACTTGTGCCAGTTGCGTCTAACAAACTTGTGCCAGTTGCGTCAAAAAAACTTGGGCCAGTTTCGTCGAACAAACTTGTGTCAGTGGCATCCAACAAACTTGTGCCAGTTGCGTAGAACAAACTTGTGCCAGTTGTGTCAAACAAACTTGTGCCAGTTGCGTAGAACAAACTTCTGCCAGTTGCGTAGAACAACCTTGTGCCAGTTGCGTCGAACAAACTTGTGCCAGTTGCGTCTTACAAACTTGTGCCAGTTGCATCAAACAAACTTATGCCAGTTGCATAGAACAAACTTGTTCCAGTTGAGTAGAACAAACTTGTGCCAATTGCGTCAAACAAACTTGTGCCAGTTCGTCGAACAAACTTGTGCCAGTTGCATCAAAGAAATTTGTGCCAGTTGCGTCACACAAACTTGTGCCAGTTGCATCGAACAAACTTGTGCCAGTTGCGTCGAACAAACTTGTGCCAGTTACGGCGAACCAACTTGTGCCACTTGCGTCGAGAAAACTTGTGCCAGTTGTGTCAAATAAACTTGTGCCAGTTGCATCAAACAAACTTGTGCCAGTTACGGCGAACAAACTTCTGCCAGTTGCGTTGAGAAAAGTTGTGCCAGTTGCGTCAAATAAACTTGTGCCAGTTGCGTCAAACAAACTTGTGCCTCTTGCGTCAGACAAACTTGTGCCAGTTGCGTCAAACAAACTTGTGCCAGTTGCGTCAAACAAACTTGTGCTAATTGATTAAAAAAACTTGTGCCAGTTGCGTTGAACAAACTTGTGCCAGTTGCGTCTAAGAAACTTGTGCCAGTTGCGTCAAACAAACTTGTGCCAGTTGCGTCGAACAAACTTGTGCCAGTTGCATCGAACACACTAGTGCCAGTTGCATAGAACAAACTTGTGCTAGTTGCGTCAAACAAACTTGTGCCAGTTGCGTAGAACAAGCTTGTACATGTTGCATAGAACAACCTTGTGCCAGTTGCGTCAAACAAACTTGTGCCAGTTGTGTCAAACAAACTTGTGCCAGTTGGTTCGAACAAACTTGTGCCAGTTACGTTAAACAAACTTGTTCCAGTTGCGTTGAACAAACTTGTGCC
This sequence comes from Macrobrachium rosenbergii, assembly GCA_039081455.1. NCBI lineage: Eukaryota > Metazoa > Arthropoda > Malacostraca > Decapoda > Palaemonidae > Macrobrachium > Macrobrachium rosenbergii. The sequence continues at coordinate 253,118 of JANJGK010000135.1, read as the reverse complement.
TGTTGTGTCAAACAAACTTGTGCCAGTTGGTTCGAACAAACTTGTGCCAGTTACGTTAAACAAACTTGTTCCAGTTGCGTTGAACAAACTTGTGCCAGTTGCGTCAAACAAACTTGTGCCAGTTGCGTCGAACAAACTTGCGCCAGTTCCGTCGAACAAACTTGTGCCAGTTGCTTAGAACAAACTTGTGCTAGTTGTGTCAAACAAACTTGTGCCAGTTGCATCAAACAAACTTGTGCCAGTTGCGTCGAACAAACTTGTGCCAGTTGGGTAGAACAAACATGTGCCAGTTGTGTCAAACAAATTTGTGCCAGTTGCGTAGAACACACTAGTGCCAGTTGCATAGAACAAAGTTATGCCACATGCGTAGAACAAACATTTGCCATTTGCGTAGAACAAACTTGTGCCAGTTGTGTCAAACAAACCTGTGCCAGTTGTGTACAACAAACTAGTAAGAGTTGCGTAGAACAAACTTGTGCCAGTTGTGTCAAACAAACCTGTGCCAGTTGTGTACAACAAACTAGTAAGAGTTGCGTAGAACAAACTTGTGCCAGTTGTGTCGAACAAACTTGTGCCAGTTGTGTAGAACAAACTTGTACCAGTTGCGTCAAACAAACTTATATCAGTGGCATAGAACAAACTAGTGCCAGTTGCATAGAACAAACTTGTCCCAGTTGCGTAGAACAAACTTCTGCCAGTTGCGTCAAACAAACTTGTGCCAGTTGCGTCGAAGAAACTTGTGCCAGTTGCGTCGAAGAAACTTGTGACAGTTGCGTCAAACAAACTTGTGCCATTTGCGTTGAACAAACTTGTGCCAGTTGCGTCGAACAAACTTGTGCCAGTTGCGTCAAACAAACTTGTGCCTCTTGCGTCAAACAAACTTGTGCCAGTTGCGTCGAACAAACTTGTGCCAGTTGCGTCAAACAAACTTGTGCCTCTTGCATCAAACAAACTTGTGCCAGTTGCGTAAAAAAAAAAATTGTGCCAGTTGCGTCAAACAAACTTGTGCCAGTTGCGTCAAACAAACTTGTGCCTCTTGCCTCAAACAAACTTGTGCCAGTTGCGTCAAACAAACTTGTACCAATTGAGTCGAAAAAACTTGTGTCTGTTACGTCGAACAAACTTGTGCCAGTTGCGTCTAACAAACTTGTGCCAATTGCGTCAACCAAAATTGTGCCAGTTGCGTCAAACAAACTTGTGCCAGTTGCGTAGAACAAACTTGTGCCAGTTGCGTCAAACAAACTTGTGCCACTTGCGTACAAGAACCTTGTGCCAGTTGCCTCAAACGAACTTGTGCCAGTTGCGTCAAACAAACTTATGCCAGTTGCGTCGAACAAACTTGTGCCAGTTGAGTCAAACAATTTTGTGCCAGTTGGGTCTAACAAACTTGTGCCAGTTGTGTTAAACAAACTTGTGCCAGTTGCATCGAACAAACTTTTCCCAGTTACGTCGAACAAACTTGTGCCAGTTGCGTTGAACAAACTTCTGCCAGTTGTGTCAAACAAACTTGTGTCAGTTGCGTAGAACCAACTTGTGCCAGTTGCGTCGAACAAACTTGTGTCAGTTGGGTAGAACAAACTTGTGCCAGTTGCGTCAAACAAACATGTCCCAGTTGCGTAGAACAAACTAGTGCCAGTTACATAGAACAAACTTGTGCCAGATGCGTAGAACAAACTTGTGTCAGTTGTGAAGAACAAACTTGTGCCAGTTGCATAGAACAAATTTGTGCCAGTTATGTAGAACAAACTTTTGCCAGTTGCGTCGAACAAACTTGTGCCAGTTGCGTCGAACAAACTTGTGTCAGTTACGGCGAAGAAACTTGCGCCAGTTTCGTCGAGAAAACTTGTGCCAGTTGCGTCAAATAAACTTGTGCCAGTTGCGTCAAACAAACTTGTGCCAGTTGCGTCAAACAAACTTGTGCCAGTTGCGTCAAACAAACTTGTTCTAGTTGCGTCAAACAAACTTGTGCCACTTGAGTCGAAAAAACTTGTGCCAGTTGCGTCGAACAAACTTGTGCCAGTTGTGTCTAACAAACTTGTGCCAGTTGCGTCAAACAAACTTGTGCCAGTTTCGTCAAACAAACTTGTGCCAGTGGCAACCAACAAACTTGTACCAGTTGCGTCGAACAAACTTGTGCCAGTTGCGTCAAACAAACTTGTGCCAGTTGCGTAGAACAAACTTGTGCCAGTTGCATAGAACAACCTTGTGCCAGTTGAGTCGAACAAACTTGTGCTAGTTGGTAGAACAAACTTGTGCCAGTTGCGCCAAACAAACTTATGCCAGTTGCGTAAAATAAACTAGTGCCAGTTGCATAGAACAAATTGTGCCAGTTGAGTAGAACAAACTTGTGCCAATTGCATCACACAAACTTGTGCCAGTTGCGTCGAACAAACTTGTGCCAGTTGCGTCGAAGAAACTTGTGCCAGTTGCGTCAAACAAACTTGTGCCAGTTGCGTCGAACAAACTTGTGCCAGTTGCGTCGAACAAACTTGTGCCAGTTACGGTGAACAAACTTGTGCCACTTGCGGCGAGAAAACCTGTGCCAGTTGCATCAAATAAACTTGTGCCAGTTGCGTCAAACAAACTTGTGCCAGTTGCGTCAAACAAACTTGTGACAGTTACGTCAACAAACTTGTGCCAGTTGTATCAAACAAACTTGTGCCAATTGATTCGAAAAACTTGTGCCCGTTGCATTGAACAAACTTGTGCCAGTTGCGTCTAATAAACTTGTGCCAGTTGCGTCAAACAAACGTGTGCCAGTTGCGTCAAACAAACTTGTGGCAGATATGGCGAACAAACTTGTGCCAGTTGCTTTGAGAAAACTTGTGCCAGTTGCGTAAAAAAAAACTTGTGCCAGTTGCGTCAAACAAACTTGTGCCAGTTGCGTCAAACAAACTTGTGCCTCTTGCGTCAAACAAACTTGTGCCAGTTGCGTCAAACAAACTTGTACCAATTGAGTCGAAAAAACTTGTGCCTGTTACGTCGAACAAACTTGTGCCAGTTGCGTCTAACAAACTTGTGCCAGTTGCGTCAAAAAAAACTTGTGCCAGTTGCGTCAAACAAACTTGTGCCAGATATGGCGAACAAACTTGTGCCAGTTGCGTAAAACAAACTTGTGCCAGTTGCGTCAAACAAACTTGTGCCAGTTGAGTAGAAGAACCTTGTGCCAGTTGCGTCAAACGAACTTGTGCCAGTTGCGTCAAACAAACTTTTGCCAGTTGCGTCAAACAAACTTGTGCCAGTTGAGTCAAAAAACTTGTGCCAGTTGGGTAAAACAAACTTGTGCCAGTTGCGTTAAACAAACTTGTGCCAGTTGCATCGAACAAACTTTTGCTAGTTGCGTCGAACAAACTTGTGCCAGTTGTGTCGAACAAACTTGCGCCAGTTACCTCAAACAAACTTGTGCCAGTTGCGTTGAACAAACTTCTGCCAGTTGTGTCAAACAAACTTGTGTCAGTTGCATAGAACAAACATTTGCCATTTGCGTAGAACAAACTTGTGCCAGTTGTGTCAAACAAACCTATGCCAGTTGTGTACAACAAACTAGTAAGAGTTGCGTAGAACAAACTTGTGCCAGTTGTGTCGAACAAACTTGTGCCAGTTGCGTAGAACAAACTTGTACCAGTTGTGTCAAACAAACTTATGCCAGTTGCATAGAACAAACTAGTGCCAGTTGCATAGAACTAACTTGTCCCAGTTGCGTAAAACAAACTTGTGCCAGTTGCGTCAAACAAACTTGTGCCAGTTGCGTCGAAGAAACTTGTGCCAGTTGCGTCGAAGAAACTTGTGCCAGTTGCGTCAAACAAACTTGTGCCATTTGCGTCGAACAAACTTGTGCCAGTTGAGTCGAACAAACTTGTGCCAGATATGGCGAACAAACTTGTGCCAGTTGCGTCGAACAAACTTGTGCCAGTTGCGTCGAAGAAACTTGTGCCAGTTGCGTCAAACAAACTTGTGCCAGTTGCGTCAAACAAACTTGTGCCAGTTGCGTCGAACAAACTTGTGCCAGTTACGGCGAACAAACTTGTGCCACTTGCGTCGAGAAAACTTGTGCCAGTTGCGTCAAATAAACTTGTGCCAGTTACGTCAAACAAACTTGTGCCAGTTACGGCAAACCAACTTGTGCCAGTTGTGTCGAGAAAAGTTTTGCCAGTTGCGTCAAATAAACTTGTGCCAGTTGCGTCAAACAAACTTGTGCCAGTTGCGTCTAACAAACTTGTGCCAGTTGCGTCAAACAAACTTGTGCTAGTTGCGTCAAACAAACTTGTGCCAATTGATTCGAAAAAACTTGTGCCAGTTGCGTTGAACAAACTTGTGCCAGTTGCGTCTAACAAACTTGTGCCAGTTGCGTCAAACAAACTTGTGCCAGTTGCGTCGAACAAACTTGTGCCAGATATGGCAAACAAACTTGTGCCAGTTGCTTCGAGAAAAAATGTGCCAGTCGCGTAAAAAAAAACTTGTGCCAATTGCGTCAAACAAACTTGTGCCAGTTGCGTCAAACAAACTTGTGCCTCTTGCGTCAAACAAACTTGTGCCAGTTGCATCATTAAACTTGTACCAATTGAGTTGAAAAAACTTGTGCCTGTTACGTCGAATAAAGTTGTGCCAGTTGCGTCTAACAAACTTGTGCCAGTTGCGTCGAACAAACTTGTGCCAGTTGCGTCAAACAAACTTGTGCCAGTTGCGTACAACAAACTTGTGCCAGTTGCGTAGAAGAACCTTGTGCCAGTTGAGTCAAACAAACTTGTGCTAGTTGCGTCAAATAAACTTGTGCCAGTTGCGTTAAACAAACTTGTGCCAGTTGCATCGAACAAACTTGTGCCAGTTGCCTCAAACAAACTTGTGCCAGTTGCCTCAAACAAACTTGTACCAATTGAGTCGAAAAAACTTGTGTCTGTTACGTCGAACAAACTTGTGCCAGTTGCGTCTAACAAACTTGTGCCAGTTGCGTCAACCAAAATTGTGCCAGTTGCGTCAAACAAACTTGTGCCAGTTGCGTAGAACAAACTTGTGCCAGTTGCGTCAAACAAACTTGTGCCACTTGCGTACAAGAACCTTGTGCCAGTTGCCTCAAACGAAAATGTGCCAGTTGCGTCAAACAAACTTGTGCCAGTTGCGTCGAACAAACTTGTGCCAGTTGAGTCAAACAAACTTGTGCCAGTTGGGTCTAACAAACTTGTGCCAGTTGTGTTAAACAAACTTGTGCCAGTTGCATCGAACAAACTTTTCCCAGTTGCGTCGAACAAACTTGTGCCAGTTACGTTGAACAAACTTCTGCCAGTTGTGTCAAACAAACTTGTGTCAGTTGCGTAGAACCAACTTGTGCCTGTTGCGTCGAACAAACTTGTGTCAGTTGGGTAGGACAAACTTGTGCTAGTTGCGTCAAACAAACATGTCCCAGTTGCGTAGAACAAACTAGTGCCAGTTGCATAGAACAAACTTGTGCCAGATGCGTAGAACAACCTTGTGTCAGTTGCGAAGAACAAACTTGTGCCAGTTGCATAGAACAAACTTGTGCCAGTTATGTAGAACAAACTTGTGCCAGTTGCGTCGAACAAACTTGTGCCAGTTGCGTCGAATAAACTTGTGTCAGTTACGGCGAAGAAACTTGCGCCAGTTTCGTCGAGAAAACTTGTGCCAGTTGCGTCAAATAAACTTGTGCCAGTTGCGTCAAACAAACTTGTGCCAGTTGCGTCAAACAAACTTGTGCCAGTTGCGTCAAACAAACTTGTTCTAGTTGCGTCAAACAAACTTGTGCCACTTGAGTCGAAAAAACTTGTGCCAGTTGCGTCGAACAAACTTGTGCTAGTTGTGTCTAACAAACTTGTGCCAGTTGCGTCAAAAAAACTTGTGCCAGTTTCGTCAAACAAACTTGTGCCAGTGGCATCCAACAAACTTGTGCCAGTTGCGTCGAACAAACTTGTGCCAGTTGCGTCAAACAAACTTGTGCCAGTTGCGTAGAACAAACTTGTGCCAGTTGCGTAGAACAACCTTGTGCCAGTTGAGTCGAACAAACTTGTGCTAGTTGGTAGAACAAACTTGTGCCAGTTGTGCCAAAGAAACTTATGCCAGTTGCGTAAAACAAACTTGTGCCAGTTGCGTCGAACAAACTTGTGCCAGTTGCGTCAAACAAACTTGTGCCAGTTGCGTCGAACAAACTTGTGCCAATTGCATCACACAAACTTGTGCCAGTTGCGTCGAACAAACTTCTGCCAGTTGCGTCGAAGAAACTTGTGCCAGTTGCGTCAAACAAACTTGTGCCAGTTGCGTCGAACAAACTTGTGCCAGTTGCGTCGAACAAACTTGTGCCAGTTACGGCGAACAAACTTGTGCCACTTGCGGCGAGAAAACTTGTGCCAGTTGCATCAAATAAACTTGTGCCAGTTGCGTCAAACAAACTTGTGCCAGTTACGGCGAACAAACTTGTGCCAGCTGCGTCGAGAAAAGTTGTGCCAGTTGCGTCAAATAAACTTGTGCCAGTTGCGTCAAACAAACTTGTGCCAGTTTCGGCGAACAAACTTGTGCCAGCTGCGTCGAGAAAAGTTGTGCCAGTTGCGTCAAATAAACTTGTGCCAGTTGCGTCAAACAAACTTGTGCCAGTTGCGTCAAACAAATTTGTGCCAGTTGCGTCAAACAAACTTGTGCCAGTTGCGTCAAACAAACTTGTGCCAACTGATTCGAAAAAACTTGTGCCAGTTGCGTTGAACAAAGTTGTGCCAGTTGCGTCTAAAAAACTTGTGCCAGTTGCGTCAAACAAACTTGTGCCAGTTGCGTCGAACAAACTTGTGCCAGATATGACCAACAAACTTGTGCCAGATGCTTCGAGAAAACTTGTGCCAGTTGCGTAAAAAAAAACTTGTGCCAGTTGCGTCAAACAAACTTGTGCCAGTTGCGTCAAACAAACTTGCGCCTCTTGCGTCAAACAAACTTGTGCCAGTTGCGTCAAACAAACTTGTACCAATTGAGTCGAAAAAACTTGTGCCTGTTACGTCGAACAAACTTGTGCCAGTTGGGTCTAACAAACTTGTGCCAGTTGCGTCAAAAAAACTTGTGCCAGTTGCGTCTAACAAACTTGTACCAGTTGCGTCAAACAAACTTCTGCCAGTTGCGTCAAACAAACTTGTGCCAGTTGCGTCAAACGAACTTGTGCCAGTTGCGTCAAACAAACTTTTGCCAGTTGCGTAGAAGAACCTTGTGCCACTTGCGTCAAACGAACTTGTGCCAGTTGCGTCTAACTAACTTGTGCCAGTTGCGTCAAACAAACGTGTGCCAGTTGCGTCAAACAAACTTGTGCCAGATATGGTGAACAAACTTGTGCCAGTTGCTTCGAGAAAACTTGTGCCAGTAGCGTAAAAAAAAACTTGTGCCAGTTGCATCAAACAAACTTGTGCCAGTTGCGTCAAACAAACTTGTGCCTCTTGCGTCAAACAAACTTGTGCCAGTTGCGTCAAACAAACTTGTGCCAGTTGCGTCTAACAAACTTGTGCCAGTTGCATCAAAAAAAACTTGTGCCAGTTGCGTCAAACAAACTTGTGCCAGTTGCGTCAAACAAACTTGTGCCAGTTGCGTAGAACAAATTTGTGCCAGTTGCGTCAAACAAACTTGTGCCAGTTGCGTAGAAGAACCTTGTGCCAGTTGCGTCAAACGAACTTGTGCCAGTTGCGTCAAACAAACTTTTGCCAGTTGCGCCAAACAAACTTGTGCCAGTTGAGTCAAAAAACTTGTGCCAGTTGGGTAGAACAAACTTGTGCCAGTTGCGTTAAACAAACTTGTGCCAGTTGCATCGAACAAACTTTTGCTAGTTGCGTCGAACAAACTTGTGCCAGTTGCGTCGAACAAACTTGTGCCAGTTATCGCGAACAAACTTGTGCCACTTGCGTTGAGAAAACTTGTGCCAGTTGCGTCAAATAAACTTGTGCCAGTTACATCAAACAAACTTGTGCCAGTTACGGCAAACCAACTTGTGCCAGTTGCGTCGAGAAAAGTTGTGCCAGTTGCGTCAAATAAACTTGTGCCAGTTGCGTCAAACAAACTTGTGCCAGTTGCGTCAAACAAACTTGAGCCAGTTGCGTCAATCAAACTTGTGCCAGTTGCGTCAAACAAACTTGTGCTAGTTGCGTCAAACAAACTTGTGCCAATTGATTCGAAAAAACTTATGCCAGTTGCGTTGAACAAACTTGTGCCAGTTGCGTCTAACAAACTTGTGCCAGTTGCGTCAAACAAACTTGTGCCAGTTGCGTCGAACAAACTTGTGCCAGATATGGCAAACAAACTTGTGCCAGTTGCTTCGAGAAAACTTGTGCCAGTCGCGTAAAAAAAACTTGTGCCATTTGCGTCAAACAAACTTGTGCCAGTTGCGTCAAAAAAACTTGTGCCTCTTGCGTCAAACAAACTTGTGCCAGTTGCGTCAAACAAACTTGTGCCAGTTGCGTCAAAAGAACTTGTGCCAGTTGCGTAGAAGAACCTTGTGCCAGTTGCATCAAACGAACTTGGGCCAGTTGCGTCAAACAAACTTTTGCCAGTTGCGTCAAACAAACTTGTGCCAGTTGAGTCAAACAAACTTGTGCCAGTTGGGTCGAACAAACTTGTGCCAGTTGCGTTAAACAAACTTGTGCCAGTTGCATCGAACAAACTTTTGCCAGTTGCGTCGAACAAACTTGTGCCAGTTGCGTCAAACAAACTTGCGCCAGTTACGTCAAACAAACTTGTGCCAGTTGCATTGAACAAACTTGTGCCAGTTGCGTCGAACAAACTTGTGTCAGTTGGGTAGAACAAATTTGTGCCAGTTGCGTCAAACAAACTTGTGCCAGTTGCGTAGAACAAACTAGGCCCAGTTGCATAGAACAAACTTGTGCCAGATGCGTAGAACAAACTTGTGCCAGTTGCGTAGAACAAACTTGTGCCAGTTATGTAGAACAAACTTGTGCCATTTGCGTCAAACAAACTTGTGCCAGTTGCGTCGAACAAACTTGTGCCAGTTACGGCGAACAAACTTGTGCCAGTTTCGTCGAGAAAACTTGTGCCAGTTGCGTCAAATAAACTTGTGCCAGTTGCGTCAAACAAACTTGTGCCAGTTGCGACAAACAAACTTGTGCCAGTTGCGTCAAACAAACTTGTTCCAGTTGCGTCAAACAAACTTGTTCCAGTTGCGTCAAACAAACTTGTGCCAATTGAGTCGAAAAAACTTGTGCCAGTTGCATCGAACAAACTTGTGCCAGTAGCGTCTAACAAACTTGTGCCAGTTGCGTCATAAAAACTTGGGCCAGTTTCGTCGAACAAACTTGTGTCAGTGGCATCCAACAAACTTGTGCCAGTTGCGTAGAACAAACTTGTGCCAGTTGCGTCAAACAAACTTATGCCAGTTGCGTAGAACAAACTTGTGACAGTTGCGTAGAAGAACCTTGTGCCAGTTGCGTCGAACAAACTTGTGCTAGTTTGTAGAACAAACTTGTGCCAGTTGCGTCAAACAAACTTATGCCAGTTGCGTAAAACAAACTAGTGCCTGTTGCATAGAACAAACTTGTTCCAGTTGAGTAGAACAATCTTGTGCCAATTGAGTCAAACAAACTTGTGCCAGTTCGTCGAACAAACTTGTGCCAGTTGCATCGAAGAAATTTGTGCCAGTTGCGTCACACAAACTTGTGCCAGTTGCGTCGAACAAACTTGTGCCAGTTGCGTCGAACAAACTTGTGCCAGTTACGGCGAACCAACTTGTGCCACTTGCGTCGAGAAAACTTGTGCCAGTTGCGTCAAATAAACTTGTGACAGTTGCGTCAAACAAACTTGTGCCAGTTACGTCGAACAAACTTGTGCCAATTGTGTCGAGAAAAGTTGTGCCAGTTGCGTCAAATAAACTTGTGCCAGTTGCGTCGAACAAACTTGTGCCAGTTGCGTCAAACAAACTTGTGCCAGTTGCGTCAAACAAACTTGTGCCAGTGGCGTCAAACAAACTTGTGCCAATTGATTCGAAAAAACTTGTGCCAGTTGCGTTGAACAAACTTGTGGCAGTTGCGTCAAACAAACTTGTGCCTCTTGCGTCAAACTTGTGCCAGTTGCGTCAAACAAACTTGTGCCAGTTGCATCGAACAAACTTTTGCCAGTTGCGTCGAACAAACTTGTGCCAGTTGCGTCGAAAAAACTTGCGCCAGTTGCGTCGAACAAACTTGTGCCAGTTGCGTTGAACAAACTTCTGCTAATTGTGTCAAACAAACTTGTGTCAGTTGCGTAGAACAAACTTGTGCCAGTTGCGTCGAACAAACTTGTGTCAGTTGGGTAGAACAAATTTGTGCCAGTTGCGTCAAACAAACTTGTGTCAGTTGGGTAGAACAAATTTGTGCCAGTTGCGTCAAACAAACTTGTGCCAGTTGTGTAGAACAAACTAGTGCCAGTTGCATAGAACAAACTTGTGCCGGATGCGTCAAACAAACTTGTGCCAGTTGCGTAGAACAAACTTGTGCCAGTTGCATAGAACAAACTTGTGCCAGTTATGTAGAACAAACTTGTGCCATTTGTGTCAAACAATCTTGTGACAGTTGCGTCGAACAAACTTGTGCCAGTTACGGCGAACAAACTTGTGCCAGTTTCGTTGAAAAAACTTGTGCCAGTTGCGTCAAATAAACTTGTGCCAGTTGCGTGAAACAAACTTGTGCCAGTTGCGTCAAACAAACTTGTGCCAGTTGCATCAAACAAACTTGTTCCAGTTGCGTCAAACAAACTTGTTCCAGTTGCGTCAAACAAACTTGTGCCAATTGAGTCGAAAAAACTTTTGCCAGTTGCGTCGAACAAACTTGTGCCAGTTGCGCCTAACAAACTTGTGCCAGTTGCGTCAAAAAAACTTGGGCCAGTTTCGTCGAACAAACTTGTGTCAGTGGCATCCAACAAACTTGTGCCAGTTGCGTAGAACAAACTTGTGCCAGTTGCGTCAAACAAACTTGTGCCAGTTGCGTAGAACAAACTTGTGCCAGTTGCGTAGAACAACCTTGTGCCAGTTGCGTCGAACAAACTTGTGCTAGTTTGTAGAACAAACTTGTGCCAGTTGCATCAAACAAACTTATGCCAGTTGGGTAAAACAAACTAGTGCCAGTTGCATAGAACAAACTTCTTCCAGTTGAGTAGAACAAACTTGTGCCAATTGCGTCAAACAAACTTGTGCCAGTTCGTCGAACAAACTTGTGCCAGTTGCATCGAAGAAATTTGTGCCAGTTGCGTCACACAAACTTGTGCCAGTTGCATCGAACAAACTTGTGCCAGTTGCGTCGAACAAACTTGTGCCAGTTACGGCGAACCAACTTGTGCCACTTGCGTCGAGAAAACTTGTGCCAGTTGCGTCAAATAAACTTGTGCCAGTTGCATCAAACAAACTTGTACCAGTTACGGCGAACAAACTTGTGCCAGTTGCGTCGAGAAAAGTTGTGCCAGTTGCGTCAAATAAACTTGTGCCAGTTGCGTCAAACATACTTGTGCCTCTTGCGTCAGACAAACTTGTGCCAGTTGCGTCAAACAAACTTGTGCCAGTTGCGTCAAACAAACTTGTGCCAATTGAATAAAAAAAACTTGTGCCAGTTGTGTTGAACAAACTTGTGCCAGTTGCGTCTAAGAAACTTGTGCCAGTTGCGTCAAACAAACTTGTGCCAGTTGCATCGAACAAACTTGTGCCAGTTGCATCGAACACACTAGTGCCAGTTGCATAGAACAAACTTGTGCCAGTTGCGTCAAACAAACTTGTGCCAGTTGCGTAGAACAAGCTTGTACATGTTGCGTAGAACAACCTTGTGCCAGTTGCGTCAAACAAACTTGTGCCAGTTGTGTCAAACAAACTTGTGCCAGTTGGTTCGAACAAACTTGTGCCAGTTACGTTAAACAAACTTGTTCCAGTTGCGTTGAACAAACTTGTGCCAGTTGTGTCAAACAAACTTGTGCCAGTTGGTTCGAACAAACTTGTGCCAGTTACGTTAAACAAACTTGTTCCAGTTGCGTTGAACAAACTTGTGCCAGTTGCGTCAAACAAACTTGTGCCAGTTGCGTCGAACAAACTTGTGCCAGTTCCGTCGAACAAACTTGTGCCAGTTGCTTAGAACAAACTTGTGCCAGTTGCATCAAACAAACTTGTGCCAGTTGCGTCGAACAAACTTGTGCCAGTTGGGTAGAACAAACATGTGCCAGTTGTGTCAAACAAATTTGTGCCAGTTGCGTAGAACACACTAGTGCCAGTTGCATAGAACAAACTTGTGCCACATACGTAGAACAAACATTTGCCATTTGCGTAGAACAAACTTGTGCCAGTTTTGTCAAACAAACCTGTGCCAGTTGTGTACAACAAACTAGTAAGAGTTGCGTAGAACAAACTTGTGCCAGTTGTGTCAAACAAACCTGTGCCAGTTGTGTACAACAAACTAGTAAGAGTTGCGTAGAAAAAACTTGTGCCAGTTGTGTCAAACAAACTTGTGCCAGTTGCGTAGAACAAACTTGTACCAGTTGCGTCAAACAAACTTATATCAGTTGCATAGAACAAACTAGTGCCAGTTGCATAGAACAAACTTGTCCCAGTTGCGTAGAACAAACTTGTGCCAGTTGCGGTCAAGAAACTTGTGCCAGTTGCGTCGAAGAAACTTGTGACAGTTGCGTCAAACAAACTTGTGCCAGTTGCGGTCAAGAAACTTGTGCCAGTTGCGTCGAAGAAACTTGTGACAGTTGCGTCAAACAAACTTGTGCCATTTGCGTTGAACAAACTTGTGCCAGTTGCGTTGAACAAACTTGTGCCAGTTGCGTCAAACAAACTTGTGCCTCTTGCGTCAAATAAACTTGTGCCAGTTGCGTAAAAAAAAACTTGTGCCTGTTGCGTCAAACAAACTTGTGCCAGTTGCGTCAAAAAGACTTGTGCCTCTTGCCTCAAACAAACTTGTGCCAGTTGCGTCAAACAAACTTGTACCAATTGAGTCGAAAAAACTTGTGTCTGTTACGTCGAACAAACTTGTGCCAGTTGCGTCTAACAAACTTGTGCCAGTTGCGTCAACCAAAATTGTGCCAGTTGCGTCAAACAAATTTGTGCCAGTTGCGTAGAACAAACTTGTGCCAGTCGCGTCAAACAAACTTGTGCCACTTGCGTACAAGAACCTTGTGCCAGTTGCCTCAAACGAACTTGTGCCAGTTGCGGCAAACAAACTTGTGCCAGTTGCGTCAAACAAACTTGTGCCAGTTGCGTCTAACAAACTTGTGCCAGTTGCGTCAAAAAAACTTGGGCCAGTTTCGTCGAACAAACTTGTGTCAGTGGCATCCAACAAACTTGTGCCAGTTGCGTAGAACAAACTTGTGCCAGTTGTGTCAAACAAACTTGTGCCAGTTGCGTAGAACAAACTTGTGCCAGTTGCGTAGAACAACCTTGTGCCAGTTGCGTCGAACAAACTTGTGCTAGTTTGTAGAACAAACTTGTGCCAGTTGCATCAAACAAACTTATGCCAGTTGCGTAAAACAAACTAGTGCCAGTTGCATAGAACAAACTTGTTCCAGTTGAGTAGAACAAACTTGTGCCAATTGCGTCAAACAAACTTGTGCCAGTTCGTCGAACAAACTTGTGCCAGTTGCATCAAAGAAATTTTTGTCAGTTGTGTCACACAAACTTGTGCCAGTTGCATCGAACAAACTTGTGCCAGTTGCGTCGAACAAACTTGTCCCAGTTACGGCGAACCAACTTGTGCCACTTGCGTCGAGAAAACTTGTGCCAGTTGTGTCAAATAAACTTGTGCCAGTTGCGTCAAACAAACTTGTGCCAGTTACGGCGAACAAACTTGTGCCAGTTGCGTCGAGAAAAGTTGTGCCAGTTGCGTCAAATAAACTTGTGCCAGTTGCGTCAAACAAACTTGTGCCTCTTGCGTCAGACAAACTTGTGCCAGTTGCGTCAAACAAACTTGTGCCAGTTGCGCCAAACAAACTTGTGCTAATTGATTAAAAAAAACTTGTGCCAGTTGCGTTGAACAAACTTGTGCCAGTTGCGTCTAAGAAACTTGTGCCAGTTGCGTCAAACAAACTTGTGCCAGTTGCGTCGAACAAACTTGTGCCAGTTGCATCGAACACACTAGTGCCAGTTGCATAGAACAAACTTGTGCCAGTTGCGTCAAACAAACTTGTGCCAGTTGCGTAGAACAAGCTTGTACATGTTGCGTAGAACAACCTTGTGCCAGTTGCGTCAAACAAACTTGTGCCAGTTGTGTCAAACAAACTTGTGCCAGTTGGTTCGAACAAACTTGTGCCAGTTACGTTAAACAAACTTGTTCCAGTTGCGTTGAACAAACTTGTGCCTGTTGTGTCAAACAAACTTGTGCCAGTTGGTTCGAACAAACTTGTGCCAGTTACGTTAAACAAACTTGTTCCAGTTGCGTTGAACAAACTTGTGCCAGTTGCGTCAAACAAACTTGTGCCAGTTGCGTCGAACAAACTTGCGCCAGTTCCGTCGAACAAACTTGTGCCAGTTGCTTAGAACAATCTTGTGCTAGTTGTGTCAAACAAACTTGTGCCAGTTGCATCAAACAAACTTGTGCCAGTTGCGTCGAACAAACTTGTGCCAGTTGGGTAGAACAAACATGTGCCAGTTGTGTCAAACAAATTTGTGCCAGTTGCGTAGAACACACTAGTGCCAGTTGCATAGAACAAAGTTATGCCACATGCGTAGAACAAACATTTGCCATTTGCGTCGAACAAACTTGTGCCAGTTGTGTCAAACAAACCTGTGCCAGTTGTGTACAACAAACTAGTAAGAGTTGCGTAGAACAAACTTGTGCCAGTTGTGTCAAACAAACCTGTGCCAGTTGTGTACAACAAACTAGTAAGAGTTGCGTAGAACAAACTTGTGCCAGTTGTGTCGAACAAACTTGTGCCAGTTGCGTAGAACAAAACTTGTACCAGTTGCGTCAAACAAACTTATATCAGTGGCATAGAACAAACTAGTGCCAGTTGCATAGAACAAACTTGTCCCAGTTGCGTAGAACAAACTTGTGCCAGTTGCGTCAAACAAACTTGTGCCAGTTGCGTCGAAGAAACTTGTGCCAGTTGCGTCGAAGAAACTTGTGACAGTTGCGTCAAACAAACTTGTGCCATTTGCGTTGAACAAACTTGTGCCAGTTGCGTCGAACAAACTTGTGCCAGTTGCGTCAAACAAACTTGTGCCTCTTGCGTCAAACAAACTTGTGCCAGTTGCGTCGAACAAACTTGTGCCAGTTGCGTCAAACAAACTTGTGCCTCTTGCATCAAACAAACTTGTGCCAGTTGCGTAAAAAAAAAAAATTGTGCCAGTTGCGTCAAACAAACTTGTGCCAGTTGCGTCAAACAAACTTGTGCCTCTTGCCTCAAACAAACTTGTGCCAGTTGCGTCAAACAAACTTGTACCAATTGAGTCGAAAAAACTTTTGTCTGTTACGTCGAACAAACTTGTGCTAGTTGCGTCTAACAAACTTGTGCCAATTGCGTCAACCAAAATTGTGCCAGTTGCGTCAAACAAACTTGTGCCAGTTGCGTAGAACAAACTTGTGCCAGTTGCGTCAAACAAACTTGTGCCACTTGCGTACAAGAACCTTGTGCCAGTTGCCTCAAACGAACTTGTGCCAGTTGCGTCAAACAAACTTATGCCAGTTGCGTCGAACAAACTTGTGCCAGTTGAGTCAAACAAACTTGTGCCAGTTGGGTCTAACAAACTTGTGCCAGTTGTGTTAAACAAACTTGTGCCAGTTGCATCGAACAAACTTTTCCCAGTTACGTCGAACAAACTTGTGCCAGTTGCGTTGAACAAACTTCTGCCAGTTGTGTCAAACAAACTTGTGTCAGTTGCGTAGAACCAACTTGTGCCAGTTGCGTCGAACAAACTTGTGTCAGTTGGGTAGAACAAACTTGTGCCAGTTGCGTCAAACAAACATGTCCCAGTTGCGTAGAACAAACTAGTGCCAGTTGCATAGAACAAACTTGTGCCAGATGCGTAGAACAAACTTGTGTCAGTTGCGAAGAACAAACTTGTGCCAGTTGCATAGAACAAACTTGTGCCAGTTATGTAGAACAAACTTTTGCCAGTTGCGTCGAACTAACTTGTGCCAGTTGCGTCGAACAAACTTGTGTCAGTTACGGCGAAGAAACTTGCGCCAGTTTCGTCGAGAAAACTTGTGCCAGTTGCGTCAAATAAACTTGTGCCAGTTGCGTCAAACAAACTTGTGCCAGTTGCGTCAAACAAACTTGTGCCAGTTGCGTCAAACAAACTTGTTCTAGTTGCGTCAAACAAACTTGTGCCACTTGAGTCGAAAAAACTTGTGCCAGTTGCGTCGAACAAACTTGTGCCAGTTGTGTCTAACAAACTTGTGCCAGTTGCGTCAAACAAACTTGTGCCAGTTTCGTCAAACAAACTTGTGCCAGTGGCATCCAACAAACTTGTGCCAGTTGCGTCGAAGAAACTTGTGCCAGTTGCGTCAAACAAACTTGTGCCAGTTGCGTAGAACAAACTTGTGCCAGTTGCGTAGAACAAACTTGTGCCAGTTGAGTCGAACAAACTTGTGCTAGTTGGTATAACAAACTTGTGCCAGTTGCGCCAAACAAACTTATGCCAGTTGCGTAAAATAAACTAGTGCCAGTTGCATAGAACAAATTGTGCCAGTTGAGTAGAACAAACTTGTGCCAATTGCATCACACAAACTTGTGCCAGTTGCGTCGAACAAACTTGTGCCAGTTGCGTCGAAGAAACTTGTGCCAGTTGCGTCAAACAAACTTGTGCCAGTTGCGTCGAACAAACTTGTGCCAGTTGCGTCGAACAAACTTGTGCCAGTTACGGCGAACAAACTTGTGCCACTTGCGGCGAGAAAACTTGTGCCAGTTGCATCAAATAAACTTGTGCCAGTTGCGTCAAACAAACTTGTGCCAGTTGCGTCAAACAAACTTGTGACAGTTGCGTCAACAAACTTGTGCCAGTTGTATCAAACAAACTTGTGCCAATTGATTCGAAAAAACTTGTGCCCGTTGCGTTGAACAAACTTGTGCCAGTTGCGTCTAACAAACTTGTGCCAGTTGCGTCAAACAAACGTGTGCCAGTTGCGTCAAACAAACTTGTGCCAGATATGGCGAACAAACTTGTGCCAGTTGCTTTGAGAAAACTTGTGCCAGTTGCGTAAAAAAAAACTTGTGCCAGTTGCGTCAAACAAACTTGTGCCAGTTGCGTCAAACAAACTTGTGCCTCTTGCGTCAAACAAACTTGTGCCAGTTGCGTCAAACAAACTTGTACCAATTGAGTCGAAAAAACTTGTGCCTGTTACGTCGAACAAACTTGTGCCAGTTGCGTCTAACAAACTTGTGCCAGTTGCGTCAAAAAAAACTTGTGCCAGTTGCGTCAAACAAACTTGTGCCAGATATGGCGAACAAACTTGTGCCAGTTGCGTAGAACAAACTTGTGCCAGTTGCGTCAAACAAACTTGTGCCAGTTGCGTAGAAGAACCTTGTGCCAGTTGCGTCAAACGAACTTGTGCCAGTTGCGTCAAACAAACTTTTGCCAGTTGCGTCAAACAAACTTGTGCCAGTTGAGTCAAAAAACTTGTGCCAGTTGGGTAAAACAAACTTGTGCCAGTTGCGTTAAACAAACTTGTGCCAGTTGCATCGAACACTCTTTTGCTAGTTGCGTCGAACAAACTTGTGCCAGTTGTGTCGAACAAACTTGCGCCAGTTACGTCAAACAAACTTGTGCCAGTTGCGTTGAACAAACTTCTGCCAGTTGTGTCAAACAAACTTGTGTCAGTTACATAGAACAAACATTTGCCATTTGCATAGAACAAACTTGTGCCAGTTGTGTCAAACAAACCTGTGCCAGTTGTGTACAACAAACTAGTAAGAGTTGCGTAGAACAAACTTGTGCCAGTTGTGTCGAACAAACTTGTGCCAGTTGCGTAGAACAAACTTGTACCAGTTGTGTCAAACAAACTTATGCCAGTTGCATAGAACAAACTAGTGCCAGTTGCATAGAACTAACTTGTCCCAGTTGCGTAGAACAAACTTGTGCCAGTTGCGTCAAACAAACTTGTGCCAGTTGCGTCGAAGAAACTTGTGCCAGTTGCGTCGAAGAAACTTGTGCCAGTTGCGTCAAACAAACTTGTGCCATTTGCGTCGAACAAACTTGTGCCAGTTGAGTCGAACAAACTTGTGCCAGATATGGCGAACAAACTTGTGCCAGTTGCGTCGAAGAAACTTGTGCCAGTTGCGTCGAAGAAACTTGTGCCAGTTGCGTCAAACAAACTTGTGCCAGTTGCGTCGAACAAACTTGTGCCAGTTGCGTCGAACAAACTTGTGCCAGTTACGGCGAACAAACTTGTGCCACTTGCGTCGAGAAAACTTGTGCCAGTTGCGTCAAATAAACTTGTGCCAGTTACGTCAAACAAACTTGTGCCAGTTACGGCAAATCAACTTGTGCCAGTTGCGTCGAGAAAAGTTTTGCCAGTTGCGTCAAATAAACTTGTGCCAGTTGCGTCAAACAAACTTGTGCCAGTTGCGTCAAACAAACTTGTGCCAGTTGCGTCAAACAAACTTGTGCTACTTGCGTCAAACAAACTTGTGCCAATTGATTCGAAAAAACTTGTGCCAGTTGCGTTGAACAAACTTGTGCCAGTTGCGTCTAACAAACTTGTGCCAGTTGCGTCAAACAAACTTGTGCCAGTTGCGTCGAACAAACTTGTGCCAGATATGGCAAACAAACTTGTGCCAGTTGCTTCGAGAAAAAATGTGCCAGTCGCGTAAAAAAAAACTTGTGCCAATTGCGTCAAACAAACTTGTGCCAGTTGCGTCAAACAAACTTGTGCCTCTTGCGTCAAACAAACTTGTGCCAGTTGCATCATTAAACTTGTACCAATTGAGTCGAAAAAACTTGTGCCTGTTACGTCGAATAAAGTTGTGCCAGTTGCGTCTAACAAACTTGTGCCAGTTGCGTCGAACAAACTTGTGCAAGTTGCGTCAAACAAACTTGTGCCAGTTGCGTAGAACAAACTTGTGCCAGTTGCGTAGAAGAACCTTGTGCCAGTTGAGTCAAACAAACTTGTGCTAGTTGCGTCAAACAAACTTGTGCCAGTTGCGTTAAACAAACTTGTGCCAGTTGCATCGAACAAACTTGTGCCAGTTGCCTCAAACAAACTTGTGCCAGTTGCCTCAAACAAACTTGTACCAATTGAGTCGAAAAAACTTGTGTCTGTTACGTCGAACAAACTTGTGCCAGTTGCGTCTAACAAACTTGTGCCAGTTGCGTCAACCAAAATTGTGCCAGTTGCGTCAAACAAACTTGTGCCAGTTGCGTAGAACAAACTTGTGCCAGTTGCGTCAAACAAACTTGTGCCACTTGCGTACAAGAACCTTGTGCCAGTTGCCTCAAACGAAAATGTGCCAGTTGCGTCAAACAAACTTGTGCCAGTTGCGTCGAACAAACTTGTGCCAGTTGAGTCAAACAAACTTGTGCCAGTTGGGTCTAACAAACTTGTGCCAGTTGTGTTAAACAAACTTGTGCCAGTTGCATCGAACAAACTTTTCCCAGTTGCGTCGAACAAACTTGTGCCAGTTGCGTTGAACAAACTTCTGCCAGTTGTGTCAAACAAACTTGTGTCAGTTGCGTAGAACCAACTTGTGCCAGTTGCGTCGAACAAACTTGTGTCAGTTGGGTAGGACAAACTTGTGCCAGTTGCGTCAAACAAACATGTCCCAGTTGCGTAGAACAAACTAGTGCCAGTTGCATAGAACAAACTTGTGCCAGATGCGTAGAACAAACTTGTGTCAGTTGCGAAGAACAAACTTTTGCCAGTTGCATAGAACAAACTTGTGCCAGTTGCGTCGAACAAACTTGTGCCAGTTGCGTCGAACAAACTTGTGTCAGTTACGGCGAAGAAATTTGCGCCAGTTTCGTCGAGAAAACTTGTGCCAGTTGCGTCAAATAAACTTGTGCCAGTTGCGTCAAACAAACTTGTGCCAGTCGCGTCAAACAAACTTGTGCCAGTTGCGTCAAACAAACTTGTTCTAGTTGCGTCAAACAAACTTGTGCCACTTGAGTCGAAAAAACTTGTGCCAGTTGCGTCGAACAAACTTGTGCCAGTTGTGTCTAACAAACTTGTGCCAGTTGCGTAAAAAAAACTTGTGCCAGTTTCGTCAAACAAACTTGTGCCAGTGGCACCCAACAAACTTGTGCCAGTTGCGTCGAACAAACTTGTGCCAGTTGCGTCAAACAAACTTGTGCCAGTTGCGTAGAACAAACTTGTGCCAGTTGCGTAGAACAACCTTGTGCCAGTTGAGTCGAACAAACTTGTGCTAGTTGGTAGAACAAACTTGTGCCAGTTGCGCCAAAGAAACTTATGCCAGTTGCGTAAAACAAACTAGTGCCAGTTGCATAGAACAAATTGTGCCAGTTGAGTAGAACAAACTTGTGCCAATTGCATCACACAAACTTGTGCCAGTTGCGTCGAACAAACTTGTGCCAGTTGCGTCGAAGAAACTTGTGCCAGTTGCGTCAAACAAACTTGTGCCAGTTGCGTCGAACAAACTTGTGCCAGTTGCGTCGAACAAACTTGTGCCAGTTACGGCGAACAAACTTGTGCCACTTGCGGCGAGAAAACTTGTGCCAGTTGCATCAAATAAACTTGTGCCAGTTGCGTCAAACAAACTTGTGCCAGTTACGGCGAACAAACTTGTGCCAGCTGCGTCGAGAAAAGTTGTGCCAGTTGCGTCAAATAAACTTGTGCCAGTTGCGTCAAACAAACTTGTGCCAGTTTCGGCGAACAAACTTGTGCCAGCTGCGTCGAGAAAAGTTGTGCCAGTTGCGTCAAATAAACTTGTGCCAGTTGCGTCAAACAAACTTGTGCCAGTTGCGTCAAACAAACTTGTGCCAGTTGCGTCAAACAAACTTGTGCCAGTTGCGTCAAACAAACTTGTGCCAACTGATTCGAAAAAACTTGTGCCAGTTGCGTTGAACAAAGTTGTGCCAGTTGCGTCTAAAAAACTTGTGCCAGTTGCGTCAAACAAACTTGTGCCAGTTGCGTCGAACAAACTTGTGCCAGATATGGCCAACAAACTTGTGCCAGATGCTTCGAGAAAACTTGTGCCAGTTGCGTAAAAAAAAAACTTGTGCCAGTTGCGTCAAACAAACTTGTGCCACTTGCGTCAAACAAACTTGCGCCTCTTGCGTCAAACAAACTTGTGCCAGTTGCGTCAAACAAACTTGTACCAATTGAGTCGAAAAAACTTGTGCCTGTTACGTCGAACAAACTTGTGCCAGTTGGGTCTAACAAACTTGTGCCAGTTGCGTCAAAAAAACTTGTGCCAGTTGCGTCTAACAAACTTGTACCAGTTGCGTCAAACAAACTTCTGCCAGTTGCGTCAAACAAACTTGTGCCAGTTGCGTCAAACGAACTTGTGCCAGTTGCGTCAAACAAACTTTTGCCAGTTGCGTAGAAGAACCTTGTGCCACTTGCGTCAAACGAACTTGTGCCAGTTGCGTCTAACAAACTTGTGCCAGTTGCGTCAAACAAACGTGTGCCAGTTGCGTCAAACAAACTTGTGCCAGATATGGTGAACAAACTTGTGCCAGTTGCTTCGAGAAAACTTGTGCCAGTTGCGTAAAAAAAAACTTGTGCCAGTTGCATCAAACAAACTTGTGCCAGTTGCGTCAAACAAACTTGTGCCTCTTGCGTCAAACAAACTTGTGCCAGTTGCGTCAAACAAACTTGTGCCAGTTGCGTCTAACAAACTTGTGCCAGTTGCATCAAAAAAAACTTGTGCCAGTTGCGTCAAACAAACTTGTGCCAGTTGCGTCAAACAAACTTGTGCCAGTTGCGTAGAAGAAATTTGTGCCAGTTGCGTCAAACAAACTTGTGCCAGTTGCGTAGAAGAACCTTGTGCCAGTTGCGTCAAACGAACTTGTGCCAGTTGCGTCAAACAAACTTTTGCCAGTTGCGCCAAACAAACTTGTGCCAGTTGAGTCAAAAAACTTGTGCCAGTTGGGTAGAACAAACTTGTGCCAGTTGCGTTAAACAAACTTGTGCCAGTTGCATCGAACAAACTTTTGCTAGTTGCGTCGAACAAACTTGTGCCAGTTATGGCGAACAAACTTGTGCCACTTGCGTTGAGAAAACTTGTGCCAGTTGCGTCAAATAAACTTGTGCCAGTTACGTCAAACAAACTTGTGCCAGTTACGGCAAACCAACTTGTGCCAGTTGCGTCGAGAAAAGTTGTGCCAGTTGCGTCAAATAAACTTGTGGCAGTTGCGTCAAACAAACTTGTGCCAGTTGCGTCAAACAAACTTGTGCCAGTTGCGTCAAACAAACTTGTGCCAGTTGCGTCAAACAAACTTGTGCTAGTTGCGTCAAACAAACTTGTGCCAATTGATTCGAAAAAACTTGTGCCAGTTGCGTTGAACAAACTTGTGCCAGTTGCGTCTAACAAACTTGTGCCAGTTGCGTCAAACAAACTTGTGCCAGTTGCGTCGAACAAACTTGTGCCAGATATGGCAAACAAACTTGTGCCAGTTGCTTCGAGAAAACTTGTGCCAGTCGCGTAAAAAAAAACTTGTGCCATTTGCGTCAAACAAACTTGTGCCAGTTGCGTCAAACAAACTTGTGCCTCTTGCGTCAAACAAACTTGTGCCAGTTGCATCATTAAACTTGTACCAATAGAGTCGAAAAAACTTGTGCCTGTTACGTCAAATAATGTTGTGCCAGTTGCGTCTAACAAACTTGTGCCAGTTGCGTCGAACAAACTTGTGCCAGTTGCATCAAACAAACTTGTGCCAGTGTCGTAGAACAAACTTATGCCAGTTGCGTAGAAGAACCTTGTGCCAGTTGAGTCAAACAAACTTGTGCCAGTTGCGTCAAACAAACTTGTGCCAGTTGCGTTAAACAAACTTGTGCCAGTTGCATCGAACAAACTTGTGCCAGTTGCGTCAAACAAACTTGTGCCAGTTGCGTAGAAGAACCTTGTGCCAGTTGCGTCAAACGAACTTGTGCCAGTTGCGTCAAACAAACTTTTGCCAGTTGCGTCGAACACACTTGTGCCAGTTGAGTCGAACACACTTGTGCCAGTTGAGTCAAACAAACTTGTGCCAGTTGGGTCGAACAAACTTGTGCCAGTTGCGTTAAACAAACTTGTGCCAGTTGCATCGAACAAACTTTTGCCAGTTGCGTCGAACAAACTTGTGACAGTTGCGTCGAACAAACTTGCGCCAATTACGTCAAACAAACTTGTGCCAGTTGCGGTGAACAAACTTCTGCCAGTTGTGTCAAACAAACTTGTGTCAGTTGCGTAGAACAAACTTGTGCCAGTTGCGTCGAACAAACTTATGTCAGTTGGGTAGAACAAACTTGTGCCAGTTGCGTCAAACAAACATGTCCCAGTTGCGTAGAACAAACTAGTGCCAGTTGCATAGAACAAACTTGTGCCAGATGCGTAGAACAAACTTGTGCCAGTTGCGTAGAACAAACTTGTGCCAGTTGCATAGAACAAACTTGTGCCAGTTGCATAGAACAAACTTGTGCCAGATGCGTAGAACAAACTTGTGCCAGTTGCGTAGAACAAACTTGTGCCAGTTGCATAGAACAAACTTGTGCCAGTTATGTAGAACAAACTTGTGCCATTTGCGTCAAACAAACTTGTGCCAGTTGCGTCGAACAAACTTGTGCCAGTTACGGCGAACAAACTTGTGCCAGTTTCGACGAGAAAACTTGTGCCAGTTGCGTCAAATAAACTTGTGCCAGTTGCGTCAAACAAACTTGTGCCAGTTGCGTCAAAAAAAACTTGTGCCAGTTGCGTCAAACAAACTTGTTCCAGTTGCGTCAAACAAACTTGTTCCAGTTGCGTCAAACAAACTTGTGCCAATTGAGTCGAAAAAACTTGTGCCAGTTGCGTCGAACAAACTTGTGCCAGTTGCGTCTAACAAACTTGTGCCGGTTGCGTCAAAAAAACTTGGGCCAGTTTCGTCGAACAAACTTGTGTCAGTGGCATCCAACAAACTTGTGCCAGTTGCGTAGAACAAACTTGTGCCAGTTGCGTCAAACAAACTTGTGCCAGTTGCGTAGAACAAACTTGTGCCAGTTGCGCAGAACAACCTTGTGCCAGTTGCGTCGAACAAACTTGTGCTAGTTTGTAGAACAAACTTGTGCCAGTTGCGTCAAACAAACTTATGCCAGTTGCGTAAAAAAAACTAGTGCCAGTTGCATAGAACAAACTTGTTCCAGTTGAGTAGAACAAACTTGTGCCAATTGCGTCAAACAAACTTGTGCCAGTTCGTCGAACAAACATGTGCCAGTTGCATCGAAGAAATTTGTGCCAGTTGCGTCACACAAACTTGTGCCTGTTGCGTCGAACAAAATTGTGCCAGTTGCGTCGAACAAATTTGTGCCAGTTACGGCGAACCAACTTGTGCCACTTGCATCGAGAAAACTTGTGCCAGTTGCGTCAAATAAACTTGTGCCAGTTGCGTCAAACAAACTTGTGCCAGTTACGGCGAACAAACTTGTGCCAGTTGCGTCGAGAAAAGTTGTGCCAGTTGCGTCAAATAAACTTGTGCCAGTTGTGTCAAACAAACTTGTGCCAGTTGCGTCAAACAAACTTGTGCCAGTTGCGTCAAACAAACCTGTGGCAATTGATTCGAATAAACTTGTGCCAGTTGCGTTGAACAAACTTGTACCAGTTGCGTCTAACAAACTTGTGCCAGTTGTGTCAAACAAACTTGTGCCAGTTGCGTCGAACAAACTTGTGCCAGATATGGCAAACAAACTTGTGCCAGTTGCTTCGAGAAAACTTGTGCCAGTCGCGTAAAAAAAAACTTGTGCCAGTTGCGTCAAACAAACTTGTGTCAGTTGCGTCAAACAAACTTGTGCCTCTTGCGTCAAACAAACTTGTGCCAGTTGCATCAAACAAACTTGTACCAATTGAGTCGAAAAAACTTGTGCCTGTTACGTCGAACAAACTTGTGCCAGTTGCGTCTAACAAACTTGTGCCAGTTGTGTCGAACAAACTTGTGCCAGTTGCATCAAACAAACTTGTGCCAGTTGCGTAGAACAAACTTGTGCCAGTTGCGTAGAAGAACCTTGTGCCAGTTGCGTCAAACAAACTTCTGCCAGTTGCGTCAAAAAACTTGTGCCAGTTGCGTTAAACAAACTTGTGCCAGTTGCATCAAACAAACTTTTGCCAGTTGCGTCGAACAAACTTGTGCCAGTTGCATCGAAAAAACTTGCACCAGTTGCGTCGAACAAACTTGTGCCAGTTGCGTTGAACAAACTTCTGCCAATTGTGTCAAACAAACTTGTGTCAGTTGCGTAGAACAAACTTGTGCCAGTTGCGTCGAACAAACTTGTGTCAGTTGGGTAGAACAAATTTGTGCCAGTTGGGTCAAACAAACTTGTGCCAGTTGCGTAGAACAAACTAGTGCCAGTTGCATAGAACAAACTTGTGCCGGATGCGTAGAACAAACTTGTGCCAGTTGCGTAGAACAAACTTGTGCCAGTTGCATAGAACAAACTTGTGCCAGTTATGTAGAACAAACTTGTGCCATTTGCGTCAAACAAACTTGTGCCAGTTGCGTCGAACAAACTTTTGCCAGTTACGGCAAACAAACTTGTGCCAGTTTCGTCGAAAAAACTTGTGCCAGTTGCGTCAAATAAACTTGTGCCAGTTGCGTCAAACAAACTTGTGCCAGTTGCGTCAAACAAACTTTTGCCAGTTGCGTCAAACAAACTTGTTCCAGTTGCGTCAAATTAACTTGTTCCAGTTGCGTCAAACAAACTTGTGCCAATTGAGTCGAAAAAACTTGTGCCAGTTGCGTCGAACAAACTTGTGCCAGTTCCATCTAACAAACTTTTGCCAGTTGCGTAGAACAAACCTGTGCCAATTGCGTAGAACAACCTTGTGCCAGTTGCGTCAAACAAACTTGTGCCACTTGCGTCGAACAAACTTGTGCCAGTTGCGTCAAACAAACTTGTGCCAGTTGCGTAGGACGAACTTGTGCCAGTTGCGTAGAAGAACCTTGTGCCAGTTGCGTCAAACAAACTTCTGCCAGTTGCGTCAAACAAACTTGTGCCAGTTGCGTTAAACAAACTTGTGCCAGTTGCATCGAACAAACTTTTGCCAGTTGCGTCGAACAAATTTGTGCCAGTTACGTCGAAAAAACTTGCGCCAGTTGCGTCGAACAAACTTGTGCCAGTTGCGTCTAAAACTTGTGCCAGTTGCATCAAAAAAAAACTTGTGCCAGTTGCGTCAAACAAACTTGTGCCAGTTGCGTCAAACAAACTTGTGCCAGTTGCGTCAAAAGAACTTGTGCCAGTTGCGTAGAAGAACTTTGTGCCAGTTGCATCAAACCAACTTGTGCCAGTTGCGTCAAACAAACTTTTGCCAGTTGCGTCAAACAAACTTGTGCCAGTTGAGTCAAACAAACTTGTGCCAGTTGGGTCGAACAAACTTGTGCCAGTTGCGTTAAACAAACTTGTGCCAGTTGCATCGAACAAACTTTTGCCAGTTGCGTCGAACAAACTTGTGCCAGTTGCGTCAAACAAACTTGCGCCAGTAACGTCAAACAAACTTGTGCCAGTTGCATTGAACAAACTTGTGCCAGTTGCGTCAAACAAACTTGTGTCAGTTGGGTAGAACAAATTTGTGCCAGTTGCGTCAAACAAACTTGTGCCAGTTGCGTAGAACAAACTAGGGCCAGTTGCATAGAACAAACTTGTGCCAGATGCGTAGAACAAACTTGTGCCAGTTGCGTAGAACAAACTTGTGCCAGTTGCATAGAACAAACTTGTGCCAGTTATGTAGAACAAACTTGTGCCATTTGCGTCAAACAAACTTGTGCCAGTTGCGTCGAACAAACTTGTGCCAGTTACGGCGAACAAACTTGTGCCAGTTTCGTCGAGAAAACTTGTGCCAGTTGCGTCAAATAAACTTGTGCCAGTTGCGTCAAACAAACTTGTGCCAGTTGCGACAAACAAACTTGTGCCAGTTGCATCAAACAAACTTGTTCCAGTTGCGTCAAACAAACTTGTTCCAGTTGCGTCAAACAAACTTGTGCCAATTGAGTCGAAAAAACTTGTGCCAGTTGCATCGAACAAACTTGTGCCAGTTGCGCCTAACAAACTTGTGCCAGTTGTGTCATAAAAACTTGGGCCAGTTTCGTCGAACAAACTTGTGTCAGTGGCATCCAACAAACTTGTGCCAGTTGCGTAGAACAAACTTGTGCCAGTTGCGTCAAACAAACTTATGCCAGTTGCGTAGAACAAACTTGTGCCAGTTGCGTAGAAGAACCTTGTGCCAGTTGCGTCGAACAAACTTGTGCTAGTTTGTAGAACAAACTTGTGCCAGTTGCGTCAAACAAACTTATGCCAGTTGCGTAAAACAAACTAGTGCCAGTTGCATAGAACAAACTTGTTCCAGTTGAGTAGAACAAACTTGTGCCAATTGAGTCAAACAAACTTGTGCCAGTTCGTCGAACAAACTTGTGCCAGTTGCATCGAAGAAATTTGTGCCAGTTGCGTCACACAAACTTGTGCCAGTTGCGTCGAACAAACTTGTGCCAGTTGCGTAGAACAAACTTGTGCCAGTTGCGTGAAACAAACTTATGCCAGTTGCGTAGAACAAACATGTGCCAGTTGCGTAGAAGAACCTTGTGCCAGTTGCGTCGAACAAACTTGTGCTAGTTTGTAGAACAAACTTGTGCCAGTTGCGTCAAACAAACTTATGCCAGTTGCGTAAAACAAACTAGTGCCAGTTGCATAGAACAAACTTGTTCCAGTTGAGTAGAACAAACTTGTGCCAATTGAGTCAAACAAACTTGTGCCAGTTCGTCGAACAAACTTGTGCTAGTTGCATCGAAGAAATTTGTGCCAGTTGCGTCACACAAACTTGTGCCAGTTGCGTCGAACAAACTTGTGCCAGTTGCGTCGAACAAACTTGTGCCAGTTACGGCGAACCAACTTGTGCCACTTGCGTCGAGAAAACTTGTGTCAGTTGCATCAAATAAACTTGTGACAGTTGCGTCAAACAAACTTGTGCCAGTTACGTCGAACAAACTTGTGCCAGTTGCGTCGAGAAAAGTTGTGCCAGTTGCGTCAAATAAACTTGTGCCAGTTGCGTCGAACAAACTTGTGCCAGTTGCGTCAAACAAACTTGTGCCAGTGGCGTCAAACAAACTTGTGCCAATTGATCCGAAAAAACTTGTGCCAGTTGCATTGAAAAAAACTTGTGTCAGTTGCGTCAAACAAACTTGTGCCTCATGCGTCAAACTTGTGCCAGTTGCATCGAAGAAATTTGTGCCAGTTGCGTCACACAAACTTGTGCCAGTTGCGTCGAACAAACTTGTGCCAGTTGCGTCGAACAAACTTGTGCCAGTTACGGCGAACCAACTTCTGCCACTTGCGTCGAGAAAACTTGTGCCAGTTGCGTCAAATAAACTTGTGACAGTTGCGTCAAACAAACTTGTGCCAGTTACGTCGAACAAACTTGTGCCAGTTGCGTCAAACAAACTTGTGCCAGTTGCGTCGAACAAACTTGTGCCAGTTGCGTCGAACAAACTTGTGCCAGTTACGGCGAACAAACTTGTGCCACTTGCGGCGAGAAAACTTGTGCCAGTTGCATCAAATAAACTTGTGCCAGTTGCGTCAAACAAACTTGTGCCAGTTACGGCGAACAAACTTGTGCCAGCTGCGTCGAGAAAAGTTGTGCCAGTTGCGTCAAATAAACTTGTGCCAGTTGCGTCAAACAAACTTGTGCCAGTTTCGGCGAACAAACTTGTGCCAGCTGCGTCGAGAAAAGTTGTGCCAGTTGCGTCAAATAAACTTGTGCCAGTTGCGTCAAACAAACTTGTGCCAGTTGCGTCAAACAAACTTGTGCCAGTTGCGTCAAACAAACTTGTGCCAGTTGCGTCAAACAAACTTGTGCCAACTGATTCGAAAAAACTTGTGCCAGTTGCGTTGAACAAAGTTGTGCCAGTTGCTTCTAAAAAACTTGTGCCAGTTGCGTCAAACAAACTTGTGCCAGTTGCGTCGAACAAACTTGTGCCAGATATGGCCAACAAACTTGTGCCAGATGCTTCGAGAAAACTTGTGCCAGTTGCGTAAAAAAAAAACTTGTGCCAGTTGCGTCAAACAAACTTGTGCCACTTGCGTCAAACAAACTTGCGCCTCTTGCGTCAAACAAACTTGTGCCAGTTGCGTCAAACAAACTTGTGCCAGTTGCGTCAAACAAACTTGTACCAATTGAGTCGAAAAAACTTGTGCCTGTTACGTCGAACAAACTTGTGCCAGTTGGGTCTAACAAACTTGTGCCAGTTGCGTTAAACAAACTTGTGCCAGTTGCATCGAACAAACTTTTGCCAGTTGCGTCGAACAAATTTGTGCCAGTTACGTCGAAAAAACTTGCGCCAGTTGCGTCGAACAAACTTGTGCCAGTTGCGTCTAAAACTTGTGCCAGTTGCATCAAAAAAAAACTTGTGCCAGTTGCGTCAAACAAACTTGTGCCAGTTGCGTCAAACAAACTTGTGCCAGTTGCGTCAAAAGAACTTGTGCCAGTTGCGTAGAAGAACTTTGTGCCAGTTGCATCAAACCAACTTGTGCCAGTTGCGTCAAACAAACTTTTGCCAGTTGCGTCAAACAAACTTGTGCCAGTTGAGTCAAACAAACTTGTGCCAGTTGGGTCGAACAAACTTGTGCCAGTTGCGTTAAACAAACTTGTGCCAGTTGCATCGAACAAACTTTTGCCAGTTGCGTCGAACAAACTTGTGCCAGTTGCGTCAAACAAACTTGCGCCAGTAACGTCAAACAAACTTGTGCCAGTTGCATTGAACAAACTTGTGCCAGTTGCGTCAAACAAACTTGTGTCAGTTGGGTAGAACAAATTTGTGCCAGTTGCGTCAAACAAACTTGTGCCAGTTGCGTAGAACAAACTAGGGCCAGTTGCATAGAACAAACTTGTGCCAGATGCGTAGAACAAACTTGTGCCAGTTGCGTAGAACAAACTTGTGCCAGTTGCATAGAACAAACTTGTGCCAGTTATGTAGAACAAACTTGTGCCATTTGCGTCAAACAAACTTGTGCCAGTTGCGTCGAACAAACTTGTGCCAGTTACGGCGAACAAACTTGTGCCAGTTTCGTCGAGAAAACTTGTGCCAGTTGCGTCAAATAAACTTGTGCCAGTTGCGTCAAACAAACTTGTGCCAGTTGCGACAAACAAACTTGTGCCAGTTGCATCAAACAAACTTGTTCCAGTTGCGTCAAACAAACTTGTTCCAGTTGCGTCAAACAAACTTGTGCCAATTGAGTCGAAAAAACTTGTGCCAGTTGCATCGAACAAACTTGTGCCAGTTGCGCCTAACAAACTTGTGCCAGTTGTGTCATAAAAACTTGGGCCAGTTTCGTCGAACAAACTTGTGTCAGTGGCATCCAACAAACTTGTGCCAGTTGCGTAGAACAAACTTGTGCCAGTTGCGTCAAACAAACTTATGCCAGTTGCGTAGAACAAACTTGTGCCAGTTGCGTAGAAGAACCTTGTGCCAGTTGCGTCGAACAAACTTGTGCTAGTTTGTAGAACAAACTTGTGCCAGTTGCGTCAAACAAACTTATGCCAGTTGCGTAAAACAAACTAGTGCCAGTTGCATAGAACAAACTTGTTCCAGTTGAGTAGAACAAACTTGTGCCAATTGAGTCAAACAAACTTGTGCCAGTTCGTCGAACAAACTTGTGCCAGTTGCATCGAAGAAATTTGTGCCAGTTGCGTCACACAAACTTGTGCCAGTTGCGTCGAACAAACTTGTGCCAGTTGCGTAGAACAAACTTGTGCCAGTTGCGTGAAACAAACTTATGCCAGTTGCGTAGAACAAACATGTGCCAGTTGCGTAGAAGAACCTTGTGCCAGTTGCGTCGAACAAACTTGTGCTAGTTTGTAGAACAAACTTGTGCCAGTTGCGTCAAACAAACTTATGCCAGTTGCGTAAAACAAACTAGTGCCAGTTGCATAGAACAAACTTGTTCCAGTTGAGTAGAACAAACTTGTGCCAATTGAGTCAAACAAACTTGTGCCAGTTCGTCGAACAAACTTGTGCTAGTTGCATCGAAGAAATTTGTGCCAGTTGCGTCACACAAACTTGTGCCAGTTGCGTCGAACAAACTTGTGCCAGTTGCGTCGAACAAACTTGTGCCAGTTACGGCGAACCAACTTGTGCCACTTGCGTCGAGAAAACTTGTGTCAGTTGCATCAAATAAACTTGTGACAGTTGCGTCAAACAAACTTGTGCCAGTTACGTCGAACAAACTTGTGCCAGTTGCGTCGAGAAAAGTTGTGCCAGTTGCGTCAAATAAACTTGTGCCAGTTGCGTCGAACAAACTTGTGCCAGTTGCGTCAAACAAACTTGTGCCAGTGGCGTCAAACAAACTTGTGCCAATTGATCCGAAAAAACTTGTGCCAGTTGCATTGAAAAAAACTTGTGTCAGTTGCGTCAAACAAACTTGTGCCTCATGCGTCAAACTTGTGCCAGTTGCATCGAAGAAATTTGTGCCAGTTGCGTCACACAAACTTGTGCCAGTTGCGTCGAACAAACTTGTGCCAGTTGCGTCGAACAAACTTGTGCCAGTTACGGCGAACCAACTTCTGCCACTTGCGTCGAGAAAACTTGTGCCAGTTGCGTCAAATAAACTTGTGACAGTTGCGTCAAACAAACTTGTGCCAGTTACGTCGAACAAACTTGTGCCAGTTGCGTCAAACAAACTTGTGCCAGTTGCGTCGAACAAACTTGTGCCAGTTGCGTCGAACAAACTTGTGCCAGTTACGGCGAACAAACTTGTGCCACTTGCGGCGAGAAAACTTGTGCCAGTTGCATCAAATAAACTTGTGCCAGTTGCGTCAAACAAACTTGTGCCAGTTACGGCGAACAAACTTGTGCCAGCTGCGTCGAGAAAAGTTGTGCCAGTTGCGTCAAATAAACTTGTGCCAGTTGCGTCAAACAAACTTGTGCCAGTTTCGGCGAACAAACTTGTGCCAGCTGCGTCGAGAAAAGTTGTGCCAGTTGCGTCAAATAAACTTGTGCCAGTTGCGTCAAACAAACTTGTGCCAGTTGCGTCAAACAAACTTGTGCCAGTTGCGTCAAACAAACTTGTGCCAGTTGCGTCAAACAAACTTGTGCCAACTGATTCGAAAAAACTTGTGCCAGTTGCGTTGAACAAAGTTGTGCCATTTGCGTCTAAAAAACTTGTGCCAGTTGCGTCAAACAAACTTGTGCCAGTTGCGTCGAACAAACTTGTGCCAGATATGGCCAACAAACTTGTGCCAGATGCTTCGAGAAAACTTGTGCCAGTTGCGTAAAAAAAAAACTTGTGCCAGTTGCGTCAAACAAACTTGTGCCACTTGCGTCAAACAAACTTGCGCCTCTTGCGTCAAACAAACTTGTGCCAGTTGCGTCAAACAAACTTGTACCAATTGAGTCGAAAAAACTTGTGCCTGTTACGTCGAACAAACTTGTGCCAGTTGGGTCTAACAAACTTGTGCCAGTTGCGTCAAAAAAACTTGTGCCAGTTGCGTCTAACAAACTTGTACCAGTTGCGTCAAACAAACTTCTGCCAGTTGCGTCAAACAAACTTGTGCCAGTTGCGTCAAACGAACTTGTGCCAGTTGCGTCAAACAAACTTTTGCCAGTTGCGTAGAAGAACCTTGTGCCACTTGCGTCAAACGAACTTGTGCCAGTTGCGTCTAACAAACTTGTGCCAGTTGCGTCAAACAAACGTGTGCCAGTTGCGTCAAACAAACTTGTGCCAGATATGGTGAACAAACTTGTGCCAGTTGCTTCGAGAAAACTTGTGCCAGTTGCGTAAAAAAAAACTTGTGCCAGTTGCATCAAACAAACTTGTGCCAGTTGCGTCAAACAAACTTGTGCCTCTTGCGTCAAACAAACTTGTGCCAGTTGCGTCAAACAAACTTGTGCCAGTTGCGTCTAACAAACTTGTGCCAGTTGCATCAAAAAAAACTTGTGCCAGTTGCGTCAAACAAACTTGTGCCAGTTGCGTCAAACAAACTTGTGCCAGTTGCGTAGAAGAAATTTGTGCCAGTTGCGTCAAACAAACTTGTGCCAGTTGCGTAGAAGAACCTTGTGCCAGTTGCGTCAAACGAACTTGTGCCAGTTGCGTCAAACAAACTTTTGCCAGTTGCGCCAAACAAACTTGTGCCAGTTGAGTCAAAAAACTTGTGCCAGTTGGGTAGAACAAACTTGTGCCAGTTGCGTTAAACAAACTTGTGCCAGTTGCATCGAACAAACTTTTGCTAGTTGCGTCGAACAAACTTGTGCCAGTTATGGCGAACAAACTTGTGCCACTTGCGTTGAGAAAACTTGTGCCAGTTGCGTCAAATAAACTTGTGCCAGTTACGTCAAACAAACTTGTGCCAGTTACGGCAAACCAACTTGTGCCAGTTGCGTCGAGAAAAGTTGTGCCAGTTGCGTCAAATAAACTTGTGGCAGTTGCGTCAAACAAACTTGTGCCAGTTGCGTCAAACAAACTTGTGCCAGTTGCGTCAAACAAACTTGTGCCAGTTGCGTCAAACAAACTTGTGCTAGTTGCGTCAAACAAACTTGTGCCAATTGATTCGAAAAAACTTGTGCCAGTTGCGTTGAACAAACTTGTGCCAGTTGCGTCTAACAAACTTGTGCCAGTTGCGTCAAACAAACTTGTGCCAGTTGCGTCGAACAAACTTGTGCCAGATATGGCAAACAAACTTGTGCCAGTTGCTTCGAGAAAACTTGTGCCAGTCGCGTAAAAAAAAACTTGTGCCATTTGCGTCAAACAAACTTGTGCCAGTTGCGTCAAACAAACTTGTGCCTCTTGCGTCAAACAAACTTGTGCCAGTTGCATCATTAAACTTGTACCAATAGAGTCGAAAAAACTTGTGCCTGTTACGTCAAATAATGTTGTGCCAGTTGCGTCTAACAAACTTGTGCCAGTTGCGTCGAACAAACTTGTGCCAGTTGCATCAAACAAACTTGTGCCAGTGTCGTAGAACAAACTTATGCCAGTTGCGTAGAAGAACCTTGTGCCAGTTGAGTCAAACAAACTTGTGCCAGTTGCGTCAAACAAACTTGTGCCAGTTGCGTTAAACAAACTTGTGCCAGTTGCATCGAACAAACTTGTGCCAGTTGCGTCAAACAAACTTGTGCCAGTTGCGTAGAAGAACCTTGTGCCAGTTGCGTCAAACGAACTTGTGCCAGTTGCGTCAAACAAACTTTTGCCAGTTGCGTCGAACACACTTGTGCCAGTTGAGTCGAACACACTTGTGCCAGTTGAGTCAAACAAACTTGTGCCAGTTGGGTCGAACAAACTTGTGCCAGTTGCGTTAAACAAACTTGTGCCAGTTGCATCGAACAAACTTTTGCCAGTTGCGTCGAACAAACTTGTGACAGTTGCGTCGAACAAACTTGCGCCAATTACGTCAAACAAACTTGTGCCAGTTGCGGTGAACAAACTTCTGCCAGTTGTGTCAAACAAACTTGTGTCAGTTGCGTAGAACAAACTTGTGCCAGTTGCGTCGAACAAACTTATGTCAGTTGGGTAGAACAAACTTGTGCCAGTTGCGTCAAACAAACATGTCCCAGTTGCGTAGAACAAACTAGTGCCAGTTGCATAGAACAAACTTGTGCCAGATGCGTAGAACAAACTTGTGCCAGTTGCGTAGAACAAACTTGTGCCAGTTGCATAGAACAAACTTGTGCCAGTTGCATAGAACAAACTTGTGCCAGATGCGTAGAACAAACTTGTGCCAGTTGCGTAGAACAAACTTGTGCCAGTTGCATAGAACAAACTTGTGCCAGTTATGTAGAACAAACTTGTGCCATTTGCGTCAAACAAACTTGTGCCAGTTGCGTCGAACAAACTTGTGCCAGTTACGGCGAACAAACTTGTGCCAGTTTCGACGAGAAAACTTGTGCCAGTTGCGTCAAATAAACTTGTGCCAGTTGCGTCAAACAAACTTGTGCCAGTTGCGTCAAAAAAAACTTGTGCCAGTTGCGTCAAACAAACTTGTTCCAGTTGCGTCAAACAAACTTGTTCCAGTTGCGTCAAACAAACTTGTGCCAATTGAGTCGAAAAAACTTGTGCCAGTTGCGTCGAACAAACTTGTGCCAGTTGCGTCTAACAAACTTGTGCCGGTTGCGTCAAAAAAACTTGGGCCAGTTTCGTCGAACAAACTTGTGTCAGTGGCATCCAACAAACTTGTGCCAGTTGCGTAGAACAAACTTGTGCCAGTTGCGTCAAACAAACTTGTGCCAGTTGCGTAGAACAAACTTGTGCCAGTTGCGCAGAACAACCTTGTGCCAGTTGCGTCGAACAAACTTGTGCTAGTTTGTAGAACAAACTTGTGCCAGTTGCGTCAAACAAACTTATGCCAGTTGCGTAAAAAAAACTAGTGCCAGTTGCATAGAACAAACTTGTTCCAGTTGAGTAGAACAAACTTGTGCCAATTGCGTCAAACAAACTTGTGCCAGTTCGTCGAACAAACTTGTGCCAGTTGCATCGAAGAAATTTGTGCCAGTTGCGTCACACAAACTTGTGCCAGTTGCGTCGAACAAAATTGTGCCAGTTGCGTCGAACAAATTTGTGCCAGATACGGCGAACCAACTTGTGCCACTTGCATCGAGAAAACTTGTGCCAGTTGCGTCAAATAAACTTGTGCCAGTTGCGTCAAACAAACTTGTGCCAGTTACGGCGAACAAACTTGTGCCAGTTGCGTCGAGAAAAGTTGTGCCAGTTGCGTCAAATAAACTTGTGCCAGTTGCGTCGAGAAAAGTTGTGCCAGTTGCGTCAAACAAACTTGTGCCAGTTGCGTCAAACAAACTTGTGCCAGTTGCGTCAAACAAACCTGTGGCAATTGATTCGAATAAACTTGTGCCAGTTGCGTTGAACAAACTTGTACCAGTTGCGTCTAACAAACTTGTGCCAGTTGTGTCAAACAAACTTGTGCCAGTTGCGTCGAACAAACTTGTGCCAGATATGGCAAACAAACTTGTGCCAGTTGCTTCGAGAAAACTTGTGCCAGTCGCGTAAAAAAAAACTTGTGCCAGTTGTGTCAAACAAACTTGTGTCAGTTGCGTCAAACAAACTTGTGCCTCTTGCGTCAAACAAACTTGTGCCAGTTGCATCAAACAAACTTGTACCAATTGAGTCGAAAAAACTTGTGCCTGTTACGTCGAACAAACTTGTGCCAGTTGCGTCTAACAAACTTGTGCCAGTTGTGTCGAACAAACTTGTGCCAGTTGCATCAAACAAACTTGTGCCAGTTGCGTAGAACAAACTTGTGCCAGTTGCGTAGAAGAACCTTGTGCCAGTTGCGTCAAACAAACTTCTGCCAGTTGCGTCAAAAAACTTGTGCCAGTTGCGTTAAACAAACTTGTGCCAGTTGCATCAAACAAACTTTTGCCAGTTGCGTCGAACAAACTTGTGCCAGTTGCATCGAAAAAACTTGCACCAGTTGCGTCGAACAAACTTGTGCCAGTTGCGTTGAACAAACTTCTGCCAATTGTGTCAAACAAACTTGTGTCAGTTGCGTAGAACAAACTTGTGCCAGTTGCGTCGAACAAACTTGTGTCAGTTGGGTAGAACAAATTTGTGCCAGTTGGGTCAAACAAACTTGTGCCAGTTGCGTAGAACAAACTAGTGCCAGTTGCATAGAACAAACTTGTGCCGGATGCGTAGAACAAACTTGTGCCAGTTGCGTAGAACAAACTTGTGCCAGTTGCATAGAACAAACTTGTGCCAGTTATGTAGAACAAACTTGTGCCATTTGCGTCAAACAAACTTGTGCCAGTTGCGTCGAACAAACTTTTGCCAGTTACGGCAAACAAACTTGTGCCAGTTTCGTCGAAAAAACTTGTGCCAGTTGCGTCAAATAAACTTGTGCCAGTTGCGTCAAACAAACTTGTGCCAGTTGCGTCAAACAAACTTTTGCCAGTTGCGTCAAACAAACTTGTTCCAGTTGCGTCAAATTAACTTGTTCCAGTTGCGTCAAACAAACTTGTGCCAATTGAGTCGAAAAAACTTGTGCCAGTTGCGTCGAACAAACTTGTGCCAGTTCCATCTAACAAACTTTTGCCAGTTGCGTAGAACAAACCTGTGCCAATTGCGTAGAACAACCTTGTGCCAGTTGCGTCAAACAAACTTGTGCCACTTGCGTCGAACAAACTTGTGCCAGTTGCGTCAAACAAACTTGTGCCAGTTGCGTAGGACGAACTTGTGCCAGTTGCGTAGAAGAACCTTGTGCCAGTTGCGTCAAACAAACTTCTGCCAGTTGCGTCAAACAAACTTGTGCCAGTTGCGTTAAACAAACTTGTGCCAGTTGCATCGAACAAACTTTTGCCAGTTGCGTCGAACAAATTTGTGCCAGTTACGTCGAAAAAACTTGCGCCAGTTGCGTCGAACAAACTTGTGCCAGTTGCGTCTAAAACTTGTGCCAGTTGCATCAAAAAAAAACTTGTGCCAGTTGCGTCAAACAAACTTGTGCCAGTTGCGTCAAACAAACTTGTGCCAGTTGCGTCAAAAGAACTTGTGCCAGTTGCGTAGAAGAACTTTGTGCCAGTTGCATCAAACCAACTTGTGCCAGTTGCGTCAAACAAACTTTTGCCAGTTGCGTCAAACAAACTTGTGCCAGTTGAGTCAAACAAACTTGTGCCAGTTGGGTCGAACAAACTTGTGCCAGTTGCGTTAAACAAACTTGTGCCAGTTGCATCGAACAAACTTTTGCCAGTTGCGTCGAACAAACTTGTGCCAGTTGCGT
This sequence comes from Macrobrachium rosenbergii, assembly GCA_039081455.1. Taxonomy (NCBI): domain Eukaryota; kingdom Metazoa; phylum Arthropoda; class Malacostraca; order Decapoda; family Palaemonidae; genus Macrobrachium; species Macrobrachium rosenbergii. Next base: position 215,351 of record JANJGK010000135.1, on the reverse strand, counting down.
CAAACAAACTTGCGCCAGTAACGTCAAACAAACTTGTGCCAGTTGCATTGAACAAACTTGTGCCAGTTGCGTCAAACAAACTTGTGTCAGTTGGGTAGAACAAATTTGTGCCAGTTGCGTCAAACAAACTTGTGCCAGTTGCGTAGAACAAACTAGGGCCAGTTGCATAGAACAAACTTGTGCCAGATGCGTAGAACAAACTTGTGCCAGTTGCGTAGAACAAACTTGTGCCAGTTGCATAGAACAAACTTGTGCCAGTTATGTAGAACAAACTTGTGCCATTTGCGTCAAACAAACTTGTGCCAGTTGCGTCGAACAAACTTGTGCCAGTTACGGCGAACAAACTTGTGCCAGTTTCGTCGAGAAAACTTGTGCCAGTTGCGTCAAATAAACTTGTGCCAGTTGCGTCAAACAAACTTGTGCCAGTTGCGACAAACAAACTTGTGCCAGTTGCATCAAACAAACTTGTTCCAGTTGCGTCAAACAAACTTGTTCCAGTTGCGTCAAACAAACTTGTGCCAATTGAGTCGAAAAAACTTGTGCCAGTTGCATCGAACAAACTTGTGCCAGTTGCGCCTAACAAACTTGTGCCAGTTGTGTCATAAAAACTTGGGCCAGTTTCGTCGAACAAACTTGTGTCAGTGGCATCCAACAAACTTGTGCCAGTTGCGTAGAACAAACTTGTGCCAGTTGCGTCAAACAAACTTATGCCAGTTGCGTAGAACAAACTTGTGCCAGTTGCGTAGAAGAACCTTGTGCCAGTTGCGTCGAACAAACTTGTGCTAGTTTGTAGAACAAACTTGTGCCAGTTGCGTCAAACAAACTTATGCCAGTTGCGTAAAACAAACTAGTGCCAGTTGCATAGAACAAACTTGTTCCAGTTGAGTAGAACAAACTTGTGCCAATTGAGTCAAACAAACTTGTGCCAGTTCGTCGAACAAACTTGTGCCAGTTGCATCGAAGAAATTTGTGCCAGTTGCGTCACACAAACTTGTGCCAGTTGCGTCGAACAAACTTGTGCCAGTTGCGTAGAACAAACTTGTGCCAGTTGTGTCATAAAAACTTGGGCCAGTTTCGTCGAACAAACTTGTGTCAGTGGCATCCAACAAACTTGTGCCAGTTGCGTAGAACAAACTTGTGCCAGTTGCGTCAAACAAACTTATGCCAGTTGCGTAGAACAAACTTGTGCCAGTTGCGTAGAAGAACCTTGTGCCAGTTGCGTCGAACAAACTTGTGCTAGTTTGTAGAACAAACTTGTGCCAGTTGCGTCAAACAAACTTATGCCAGTTGCGTAAAACAAACTAGTGCCAGTTGCATAGAACAAACTTGTTCCAGTTGAGTAGAACAAACTTGTGCCAATTGAGTCAAACAAACTTGTGCCAGTTCGTCGAACAAACTTGTGCCAGTTGCATCGAAGAAATTTGTGCCAGTTGCGTCACACAAACTTGTGCCAGTTGCGTCGAACAAACTTGTGCCAGTTGCGTAGAACAAACTTGTGCCAGTTGCGTGAAACAAACTTATGCCAGTTGCGTAGAACAAACATGTGCCAGTTGCGTAGAAGAACCTTGTGCCAGTTGCGTCGAACAAACTTGTGCTAGTTTGTAGAACAAACTTGTGCCAGTTGCGTCAAACAAACTTATGCCAGTTGCGTAAAACAAACTAGTGCCAGTTGCATAGAACAAACTTGTTCCAGTTGAGTAGAACAAACTTGTGCCAATTGAGTCAAACAAACTTGTGCCAGTTCGTCGAACAAACTTGTGCTAGTTGCATCGAAGAAATTTGTGCCAGTTGCGTCACACAAACTTGTGCCAGTTGCGTCGAACAAACTTGTGCCAGTTGCGTCGAACAAACTTGTGCCAGTTACGGCGAACCAACTTGTGCCACTTGCGTCGAGAAAACTTGTGTCAGTTGCATCAAATAAACTTGTGACAGTTGCGTCAAACAAACTTGTGCCAGTTACGTCGAACAAACTTGTGCCAGTTGCGTCGAGAAAAGTTGTGCCAGTTGCGTCAAATAAACTTGTGCCAGTTGCGTCGAACAAACTTGTGCCAGTTGCGTCAAACAAACTTGTGCCAGTGGCGTCAAACAAACTTGTGCCAATTGATCCGAAAAAACTTGTGCCAGTTGCATTGAAAAAAACTTGTGTCAGTTGCGTCAAACAAACTTGTGCCTCATGCGTCAAACTTGTGCCAGTTGCATCGAAGAAATTTGTGCCAGTTGCGTCACACAAACTTGTGCCAGTTGCGTCGAACAAACTTGTGCCAGTTGCGTCGAACAAACTTGTGCCAGTTACGGCGAACCAACTTCTGCCACTTGCGTCGAGAAAACTTGTGCCAGTTGCGTCAAATAAACTTGTGACAGTTGCGTCAAACAAACTTGTGCCAGTTACGTCGAACAAACTTGTGCCAGTTGCGTCAAACAAACTTGTGCCAGTTGCGTCGAACAAACTTGTGCCAGTTGCGTCGAACAAACTTGTGCCAGTTACGGCGAACAAACTTGTGCCACTTGCGGCGAGAAAACTTGTGCCAGTTGCATCAAATAAACTTGTGCCAGTTGCGTCAAACAAACTTGTGCCAGTTACGGCGAACAAACTTGTGCCAGCTGCGTCGAGAAAAGTTGTGCCAGTTGCGTCAAATAAACTTGTGCCAGTTGCGTCAAACAAACTTGTGCCAGTTTCGGCGAACAAACTTGTGCCAGCTGCGTCGAGAAAAGTTGTGCCAGTTGCGTCAAATAAACTTGTGCCAGTTGCGTCAAACAAACTTGTGCCAGTTGCGTCAAACAAACTTGTGCCAGTTGCGTCAAACAAACTTGTGCCAGTTGCGTCAAACAAACTTGTGCCAACTGATTCGAAAAAACTTGTGCCAGTTGCGTTGAACAAAGTTGTGCCAGTTGCGTCTAAAAAACTTGTGCCAGTTGCGTCAAACAAACTTGTGCCAGTTGCGTCGAACAAACTTGTGCCAGATATGGCCAACAAACTTGTGCCAGATGCTTCGAGAAAACTTGTGCCAGTTGCGTAAAAAAAAAACTTGTGCCAGTTGCGTCAAACAAACTTGTGCCACTTGCGTCAAACAAACTTGCGCCTCTTGCGTCAAACAAACTTGTGCCAGTTGCGTCAAACAAACTTGTACCAATTGAGTCGAAAAAACTTGTGCCTGTTACGTCGAACAAACTTGTGCCAGTTGGGTCTAACAAACTTGTGCCAGTTGCGTCAAAAAAACTTGTGCCAGTTGCGTCTAACAAACTTGTACCAGTTGCGTCAAACAAACTTCTGCCAGTTGCGTCAAACAAACTTGTGCCAGTTGCGTCAAACGAACTTGTGCCAGTTGCGTCAAACAAACTTTTGCCAGTTGCGTAGAAGAACCTTGTGCCACTTGCGTCAAACGAACTTGTGCCAGTTGCGTCTAACAAACTTGTGCCAGTTGCGTCAAACAAACGTGTGCCAGTTGCGTCAAACAAACTTGTGCCAGATATGGTGAACAAACTTGTGCCAGTTGCTTCGAGAAAACTTGTGCCAGTTGCGTAAAAAAAAACTTGTGCCAGTTGCATCAAACAAACTTGTGCCAGTTGCGTCAAACAAACTTGTGCCTCTTGCGTCAAACAAACTTGTGCCAGTTGCGTCAAACAAACTTGTGCCAGTTGCGTCTAACAAACTTGTGCCAGTTGCATCAAAAAAAACTTGTGCCAGTTGCGTCAAACAAACTTGTGCCAGTTGCGTCAAACAAACTTGTGCCAGTTGCATAGAAGAAATTTGTGCCAGTTGCGTCAAACAAACTTGTGCCAGTTGCGTAGAAGAACCTTGTGCCAGTTGCGTCAAACGAACTTGTGCCAGTTGCGTCAAACAAACTTTTGCCAGTTGCGCCAAACAAACTTGTGCCAGTTGAGTCAAAAAACTTGTGCCAGTTGGGTAGAACAAACTTGTGCCAGTTGCGTTAAACAAACTTGTGCCAGTTGCATCGAACAAACTTTTGCTAGTTGCGTCGAACAAACTTGTGCCAGTTATGGCGAACAAACTTGTGCCACTTGCGTTGAGAAAACTTGTGCCAGTTGCGTCAAATAAACTTGTGCCAGTTACGTCAAACAAACTTGTGCCAGTTACGGCAAACCAACTTGTGCCAGTTGCGTCGAGAAAAGTTGTGCCAGTTGCGTCAAATAAACTTGTGGCAGTTGCGTCAAACAAACTTGTGCCAGTTGCGTCAAACAAACTTGTGCCAGTTGCGTCAAACAAACTTGTGCCAGTTGCGTCAAACAAACTTGTGCTAGTTGCGTCAAACAAACTTGTGCCAATTGATTCGAAAAAACTTGTGCCAGTTGCGTTGAACAAACTTGTGCCAGTTGCGTCTAACAAACTTGTGCCAGTTGCGTCAAACAAACTTGTGCCAGTTGCGTCGAACAAACTTGTGCCAGATATGGCAAACAAACTTGTGCCAGTTGCTTCGAGAAAACTTGTGCCAGTCGCGTAAAAAAAAACTTGTGCCATTTGCGTCAAACAAACTTGTGCCAGTTGCGTCAAACAAACTTGTGCCTCTTGCGTCAAACAAACTTGTGCCAGTTGCATCATTAAACTTGTACCAATAGAGTCGAAAAAACTTGTGCCTGTTACGTCAAATAATGTTGTGCCAGTTGCGTCTAACAAACTTGTGCCAGTTGCGTCGAACAAACTTGTGCCAGTTGCATCAAACAAACTTGTGCCAGTGTCGTAGAACAAACTTATGCCAGTTGCGTAGAAGAACCTTGTGCCAGTTGAGTCAAACAAACTTGTGCCAGTTGCGTCAAACAAACTTGTGCCAGTTGCGTTAAACAAACTTGTGCCAGTTGCATCGAACAAACTTGTGCCAGTTGCGTCAAACAAACTTGTGCCAGTTGCGTAGAAGAACCTTGTGCCAGTTGCGTCAAACGAACTTGTGCCAGTTGCGTCAAACAAACTTTTGCCAGTTGCGTCGAACACACTTGTGCCAGTTGAGTCGAACACACTTGTGCCAGTTGAGTCAAACAAACTTGTGCCAGTTGGGTCGAACAAACTTGTGCCAGTTGCGTTAAACAAACTTGTGCCAGTTGCATCGAACAAACTTTTGCCAGTTGCGTCGAACAAACTTGTGACAGTTGCGTCGAACAAACTTGCGCCAATTACGTCAAACAAACTTGTGCCAGTTGCGGTGAACAAACTTCTGCCAGTTGTGTCAAACAAACTTGTGTCAGTTGCGTAGAACAAACTTGTGCCAGTTGCGTCGAACAAACTTATGTCAGTTGGGTAGAACAAACTTGTGCCAGTTGCGTCAAACAAACATGTCCCAGTTGCGTAGAACAAACTAGTGCCAGTTGCATAGAACAAACTTGTGCCAGATGCGTAGAACAAACTTGTGCCAGTTGCGTAGAACAAACTTGTGTAGTTGCATAGAACAAACTTGTGCCAGTTGCATAGAACAAACTTGTGCCAGATGCGTAGAACAAACTTGTGCCAGTTGCGTAGAACAAACTTGTGCCAGTTGCATAGAACAAACTTGTGCCAGTTATGTAGAACAAACTTGTGCCATTTGCGTCAAACAAACTTGTGCCAGTTGCGTCGAACAAACTTGTGCCAGTTACGGCGAACAAACTTGTGCCAGTTTCGACGAGAAAACTTGTGCCAGTTGCGTCAAATAAACTTGTGCCAGTTGCGTCAAACAAACTTGTGCCAGTTGCGTCAAAAAAAACTTGTGCCAGTTGCGTCAAACAAACTTCTTCCAGTTGCGTCAAACAAACTTGTTCCAGTTGCGTCAAACAAACTTGTGCCAATTGAGTCGAAAAAACTTGTGCCAGTTGCGTCGAACAAACTTGTGCCAGTTGCGTCTAACAAACTTGTGCCGGTTGCGTCAAAAAAACTTGGGCCAGTTTCGTCGAACAAACTTGTGTCAGTGGCATCCAACAAACTTGTGCCAGTTGCGTAGAACAAACTTGTGCCAGTTGCGTCAAACAAACTTGTGCCAGTTGCGTAGAACAAACTTGTGCCAGTTGCGCAGAACAACCTTGTGCCAGTTGCGTCGAACAAACTTGTGCTAGTTTGTAGAACAAACTTGTGCCAGTTGCGTCAAACAAACTTATGCCAGTTGCGTAAAAAAAACTAGTGCCAGTTGCATAGAACAAACTTGTTCCAGTTGAGTAGAACAAACTTGTGCCAATTGCGTCAAACAAACTTGTGCCAGTTCGTCGAACAAACTTGTGCCAGTTGCATCGAAGAAATTTGTGCCAGTTGCGTCACACAAACTTGTGCCAGTTGCGTCGAACAAAATTGTGCCAGTTGCGTCGAACAAATTTGTGCCAGTTACGGCGAACCAACTTGTGCCACTTGCATCGAGAAAACTTGTGCCAGTTGCGTCAAATAAACTTGTGCCAGTTGCGTCAAACAAACTTGTGCCAGTTACGGCGAACAAACTTGTGCCAGTTGCGTCGAGAAAAGTTGTGCCAGTTGCGTCAAATAAACTTGTGCCAGTTGTGTCAAACAAACTTGTGCCAGTTGCGTCAAACAAACTTGTGCCAGTTGCGTCAAACAAACCTGTGGCAATTGATTCGAATAAACTTGTGCCAGTTGCGTTGAACAAACTTGTACCAGTTGCGTCTAACAAACTTGTGCCAGTTGTGTCAAACAAACTTGTGCCAGTTGCGTCGAACAAACTTGTGCCAGATATGGCAAACAAACTTGTGCCAGTTGCTTCGAGAAAACTTGTGCCAGTCGCGTAAAAAAAAACTTGTGCCAGTTGCGTCAAACAAACTTGTGTCAGTTGCGTCAAACAAACTTGTGCCTCTTGCGTCAAACAAACTTGTGCCAGTTGCATCAAACAAACTTGTACCAATTGAGTCGAAAAAACTTGTGCCTGTTACGTCGAACAAACTTGTGCCAGTTGCGTCTAACAAACTTGTGCCAGTTGTGTCGAACAAACTTGTGCCAGTTGCATCAAACAAACTTGTGCCAGTTGCGTAGAACAAACTTGTGCCAGTTGCGTAGAAGAACCTTGTGCCAGTTGCGTCAAACAAACTTCTGCCAGTTGCGTCAAAAAACTTGTGCCAGTTGCGTTAAACAAACTTGTGCCAGTTGCATCAAACAAACTTTTGCCAGTTGCGTCGAACAAACTTGTGCCAGTTGCATCGAAAAAACTTGCACCAGTTGCGTCGAACAAACTTGTGCCAGTTGCGTTGAACAAACTTCTGCCAATTGTGTCAAACAAACTTGTGTCAGTTGCGTAGAACAAACTTGTGCCAGTTGCGTCGAACAAACTTGTGTCAGTTGGGTAGAACAAATTTGTGCCAGTTGGGTCAAACAAACTTGTGCCAGTTGCGTAGAACAAACTAGTGCCAGTTGCATAGAACAAACTTGTGCCGGATGCGTAGAACAAACTTGTGCCAGTTGCGTAGAACAAACTTGTGCCAGTTGCATAGAACAAACTTGTGCCAGTTATGTAGAACAAACTTGTGCCATTTGCGTCAAACAAACTTGTGCCAGTTGCGTCGAACAAACTTTTGCCAGTTACGGCAAACAAACTTGTGCCAGTTTCGTCGAAAAAACTTGTGCCAGTTGCGTCAAATAAACTTGTGCCAGTTGCGTCAAACAAACTTGTGCCAGTTGCGTCAAACAAACTTTTGCCAGTTGCGTCAAACAAACTTGTTCCAGTTGCGTCAAATTAACTTGTTCCAGTTGCGTCAAACAAACTTGTGCCAATTGAGTCGAAAAAACTTGTGCCAGTTGCGTCGAACAAACTTGTGCCAGTTCCATCTAACAAACTTTTGCCAGTTGCGTAGAACAAACCTGTGCCAATTGCGTAGAACAACCTTGTGCCAGTTGCGTCAAACAAACTTGTGCCACTTGCGTCGAACAAACTTGTGCCAGTTGCGTCAAACAAACTTGTGCCAGTTGCGTAGGACGAACTTGTGCCAGTTGCGTAGAAGAACCTTGTGCCAGTTGCGTCAAACAAACTTCTGCCAGTTGCGTCAAACAAACTTGTGCCAGTTGCGTTAAACAAACTTGTGCCAGTTGCATCGAACAAACTTTTGCCAGTTGCGTCGAACAAATTTGTGCCAGTTACGTCGAAAAAACTTGCGCCAGTTGCGTCGAACAAACTTGTGCCAGTTGCGTCTAAAACTTGTGCCAGTTGCATCAAAAAAAAACTTGTGCCAGTTGCGTCAAACAAACTTGTGCCAGTTGCGTCAAACAAACTTGTGCCAGTTGCGTCAAAAGAACTTGTGCCAGTTGCGTAGAAGAACTTTGTGCCAGTTGCATCAAACCAACTTGTGCCAGTTGCGTCAAACAAACTTTTGCCAGTTGCGTCAAACAAACTTGTGCCAGTTGAGTCAAACAAACTTGTGCCAGTTGGGTCGAACAAACTTGTGCCAGTTGCGTTAAACAAACTTGTGCCAGTTGCATCGAACAAACTTTTGCCAGTTGCGTCGAACAAACTTGTGCCAGTTGCGTCAAACAAACTTGCGCCAGTAACGTCAAACAAACTTGTGCCAGTTGCATTGAACAAACTTGTGCCAGTTGCGTCAAACAAACTTGTGTCAGTTGGGTAGAACAAATTTGTGCCAGTTGCGTCAAACAAACTTGTGCCAGTTGCGTAGAACAAACTAGGGCCAGTTGCATAGAACAATCTTGTGCCAGATGCGTAGAACAAACTTGTGCCAGTTGCGTAGAACAAACTTGTGGCAGTTGCATAGAACAAACTTGTGCCAGTTATGTAGAACAAACTTGTGCCATTTGCGTCAAACAAACTTGTGCCAGTTGCGTCGAACAAACTTGTGCCAGTTACGGCGAACAAACTTGTGCCAGTTTCGTCGAGAAAACTTGTGCCAGTTGCGTCAAATAAACTTGTGCCAGTTGCGTCAAACAAACTTGTGCCAGTTGCGACAAACAAACTTGTGCCAGTTGCATCAAACAAACTTGTTCCAGTTGCGTCAAACAAACTTGTTCCAGTTGCGTCAAACAAACTTGTGCCAATTGAGTCGAAAAAACTTGTGCCAGTTGCATCGAACAAACTTGTGCCAGTTGCGCCTAACAAACTTGTGCCAGTTGTGTCATAAAAACTTGGGCCAGTTTCGTCGAACAAACTTGTGTCAGTGGCATCCAACAAACTTGTGCCAGTTGCGTAGAACAAACTTGTGCCAGTTGCGTCAAACAAACTTATGCCAGTTGCGTAGAACAAACTTGTGCCAGTTGCGTAGAAGAACCTTGTGCCAGTTGCGTCGAACAAACTTGTGCTAGTTTGTAGAACAAACTTGTGCCAGTTGCGTCAAACAAACTTATGCCAGTTGCGTAAAACAAACTAGTGCCAGTTGCATAGAACAAACTTGTTCCAGTTGAGTAGAACAAACTTGTGCCAATTGAGTCAAACAAACTTGTGCCAGTTCGTCGAACAAACTTGTGCCAGTTGCATCGAAGAAATTTGTGCCAGTTGCGTCACACAAACTTGTGCCAGTTGCGTCGAACAAACTTGTGCCAGTTGCGTAGAACAAACTTGTGCCAGTTGCGTGAAACAAACTTATGCCAGTTGCGTAGAACAAACATGTGCCAGTTGCGTAGAAGAACCTTGTGCCAGTTGCGTCGAACAAACTTGTGCTAGTTTGTAGAACAAACTTGTGCCAGTTGCGTCAAACAAACTTATGCCAGTTGCGTAAAACAAACTAGTGCCAGTTGCATAGAACAAACTTGTTCCAGTTGAGTAGAACAAACTTGTGCCAATTGAGTCAAACAAACTTGTGCCAGTTCGTCGAACAAACTTGTGCTAGTTGCATCGAAGAAATTTGTGCCAGTTGCGTCACACAAACTTGTGCCAGTTGCGTCGAACAAACTTGTGCCAGTTGCGTCGAACAAACTTGTGCCAGTTACGGCGAACCAACTTGTGCCACTTGCGTCGAGAAAACTTGTGTCAGTTGCATCAAATAAACTTGTGACAGTTGCGTCAAACAAACTTGTGCCAGTTACGTCGAACAAACTTGTGCCAGTTGCGTCGAGAAAAGTTGTGCCAGTTGCGTCAAATAAACTTGTGCCAGTTGCGTCGAACAAACTTGTGCCAGTTGCGTCAAACAAACTTGTGCCAGTGGCGTCAAACAAACTTGTGCCAATTGATCCGAAAAAACTTGTGCCAGTTGCATTGAAAAAAACTTGTGTCAGTTGCGTCAAACAAACTTGTGCCTCATGCGTCAAACTTGTGCCAGTTGCATCGAAGAAATTTGTGCCAGTTGCGTCACACAAACTTGTGCCAGTTGCGTCGAACAAACTTGTGCCAGTTGCGTCGAACAAACTTGTGCCAGTTACGGCGAACCAACTTCTGCCACTTGCGTCGAGAAAACTTGTGTCAGTTGCATCAAATAAACTTGTGACAGTTGCGTCAAACAAACTTGTGCCAGTTACGTCGAACAAACTTGTGCCAGTTGCGTCGAGAAAAGTTGTGCCAGTTGCGTCAAATAAACTTGTGCCAGTTGCGTCGAACAAACTTGTGCCAGTTGCGTCAAACAAACTTGTGCCAGTGGCGTCAAACAAACTTGTGCCAATTGATCCGAAAAAACTTGTGCCAGTTGCATTGAAAAAAACTTGTGTCAGTTGCGTCAAACAAACTTGTGCCTCATGCGTCAAACTTGTGCCAGTTGCATCGAAGAAATTTGTGCCAGTTGCGTCACACAAACTTGTGCCAGTTGCGTCGAACAAACTTGTGCCAGTTGCGTCGAACAAACTTGTGCCAGTTACGGCGAACCAACTTCTGCCACTTGCGTCGAGAAAACTTGTGCCAGTTGCGTCAAATAAACTTGTGACAGTTGCGTCAAACAAACTTGTGCCAGTTACGTCGAACAAACTTGTGCCAGTTGTGTAGAACAAACTTGTGCCAGTTGCGTCAAATAAACTTGTGCCAGTTGCGTCGAACAAACTTGTGCCAGTTGTGTAGAACAAACTTGTGCCAGTTGCGTCAAACAAACTTGTGCCAATTGATTCGAAAAAACTTGTGCCAGTTGCATTGGACAAACTTGTGTCAGTTGCGTCAAACAAACTTGTGCCTCTTGCATCAAACTTGTGCCAGTTGCGTTAAACAAAATTGTGCCAGTTGCATCGAACAAACTTTTGCCAGTTGCGTCGAACAAACTTGTGCCAGTTGCGTCGAAAAAACTTGCGCCAGTTGCGTCGAACAAACTTGTGCCAGTTGCGTTGAACAAACTTCTGATAATTGTGTCAAACAAACTTGTGTCAGTTGCGTAGAACAAACTTGTGCCAGTTCGTCGAACAAACTTGTGCCAGTTGCATCGAAGAAATTTCTGCCCTTTGCGTCACACAAACTTGTGCCAGTTGCATCGAACAAACTTGTGCCAGTTGCGTCGAACAAACTTGTGCCAGTTACGGCGAACCAACTTGTGCCACTTGCGTCGAGAAAACTTGTGCCAGTTGCGTCAAATAAACTTGTGCCAGTTGCGTCAAACAAACTTGTGCCAGTTACGGCGAACAAACTTGTGCCAGTTGCGTCGAGAAAAGTTGTGCCAGTTGCGTCAAATAAACTTGTGCCAGTTGCGTCAAACAAACTTGAGCCTCTTGCGTCAGACAAACTTGTGCCAGTTGCGTCAAACAAACTTGTGCCAGTTGCGTCAAACAAACTTGTGCCAATTGATTAAAAAAAACTTGTGCCAGTTGCGTTGAACAAACTTGTGCCAGTTGCGTCTAAGAAACTTGTGCCAGTTGCGTCAAACAAACTTGTGCCAGTTGCATCGAACAAACTTGTGCCAGTTGCATCGAACACACTAGTGCCAGTTGCATAGAACAAACTTGTGCCAGTTGCGTCAAACAAACTTGTGCCAGTTGCGTAGAACAAGCTTGTACATGTTGCGTAGAACAACCTTGTGCCAGTTGCGTCAAACAAACTTGTGCCAGTTGTGTCAAACAAACTTGTGCCAGTTGGTTCGAACAAACTTGTGCCAGTTACGTTAAACAAAATTGTTCCAGTTGCGTTGAACAAACTTGTGCCAGTTGTGTCAAACAAACTTGTGCCAGTTGGTTCGAACAAACTTGTGCCAGTTACGTTAAACAAACTTGTTCCAGTTGCATTGAACAAACTTGTGCCAGTTGCGTCAAACAAACTTGTGCCAGTTGCGTCGAACAAACTTGCGCCAGTTCCGTCGAACAAACTTGTGCCAGTTACTTAGAACAAACTTGTGCCAGTTGTGTCAAACAAACTTGTGCCAGTTGCATCAAACAAACTTGTGCCAGTTGCGTCGAACAAACTTGTGCCAGTTGGGTAGAACAAACATGTGCCAGTTGTGTCAAACAAATTTGTGCCAGTTGCGTAGAACACACTAGTGCCAGTTGCATAGAACAAACTTGTGCCACATGCGTAGAACAAACATTTGCCATTTGCGTAGAACAAACTTGTGCCAGTTGTGTCAAACAAACCTGTGCCAGTTGTGTACAACAAACTAGTAAGAGATGCGTAGAAAAAACTTGTGCCAGTTGTGTCAAACAAACTTGTGCCAGTTGCGTAGAACAAACTTGTACCAGTTGCGTCAAACAAACTTATATCAGTTGCATAGAACAAACTAGTGCCAGTTGCATAGAACAAACTTGTCCCAGTTGCGTAGAACAAGCTTGTACATGTTGCGCAGAACAACCTTGTGCCAGTTGCGTCAAACAAACTTGTGCCAGTTGTGTCAAACAAACTTGTGCCAGTTGCGTCAAACAAACTTGTGACAGTTGCGTCGAGGAAACTTGTGCCAGTTGCGTCGAAAAACTTGTGACAGTTGCGTCAAACAAACTTGTGCCATTTGCGTTGAACAAACTTGTGCCAGTTGCGTTGAACAAACTTGTGCCAGTTGCGTCAAACAAACTTGTGCCTCTTGCGTCAAACAAACTTGTGCCAGTTGCGTAAAAAAAAACTTGTGCTAGTTGCGTCAAACAAACTTGTGCAAGTTGCGTCAAAAAGACTTGTGCCTCTTGCCTCAAACAAACTTGTGCCAGTTGCGTCAAACAAACTTGTACCAATTGAGTCGAAAAAACTTGTGTCTGTTACGTCGAACAAACTTGTGCCAGTTGCGTCTAACAAACTTGTGCCAGTTGCGTCAACCAAAATTGTGCCAGTTGCGTCAAACAAACTTGTGCCAGTTGTGTAGAACAAACTTGTGCCAGTTGCGTCAAACAAACTTGTGCCACTTGCGTACAAGAACCTTGTGCCAGTTGCCTCAAACGAACTTGTGCCAGTTGCGTCAAACAAACTTGTGCCAGTTGCGTCAAACAAACTTGTGCCAGTTGCGTCTAACAAACTTGTGCCAGTTGCGTCAAAAAAACTTGGGCCAGTTTCGTCGAACAAACTTGTGTCAGTGGCATCCAACAAACTTGTGAAAGTTGCGTAGAACAAACTTGTGCCAGTTGCGTCAAACAAACTTGTGCCAGTTGCGTAGAACAAAACTTGTGCCAGTTGCGTAGAACAACCTTGTGCCAGTTGCGTCGAACGAACTTGTGCTAGTTTGTAGAACAAACTTGTGCCAGTTGCATCAAACAAACTTATGCCAGTTGCGAAAAACAAACTAGTGCCAGTTGCATAGAACAAACTTGTTCCAGTTGAGTAGAACAAACTTGTGCCAATTGCGTCAAACAAACTTGTGCCAGTTCGTCGAACAAACTTGTGCCAGTTGCATCGAAGAAATTTGTGCCAGTTGCGTCACACAAACTTGTGCCAGTTGCATCGAACAAACTTGTGCCAGTTGCGTCGAACAAACTTGTGCCAGTTACGGCGAACCAACTTGTGCCACTTGCGTCGAGAAAACTTGTGCCAGTTGTGTCAAATAAACTTGTGCCAGTTGCGTCAAACAAACTTGTGCCAGTTGCGTCGAGGAAAGTTGTGCCAGTTGCGTCAAATAAACTTGTGCCAGTTGCGCCAAACAAACTTGTGCCTCTTGCGTCAGACAAACTTGTGCCAGTTGCGTCAAACAAACTTGTGCCAGTTGCGTCAAACAAACTTGTGCCAATTGATTAAAAAAAACTTGTGCCAGTTGTGTTGAACAAACTTGTGCCAGTTGCATCTAAGAAACTTGTGCCAGTTGCGTCAAACAAACTTGTGCCAGTTGCGTCGAACAAACTTGTGCCAGTTGCATCGAACACACTAGTGCCAGTTGCATAGAACAAACTTGTGCCAGTTGCGTCAAACAAACTTGTGCCAGTTGCGTAGAACAAGCTTGTACATGTTGCGCAGAACAACCTTGTGCCAGTTGCGTCAAACAAACTTGTGCCAGTTGTGTCAAACAAACTTGTGCCAGTTGGTTCGAACAAACTCGTGCCAGTTACGTTAAACAAACTTGTTCCAGTTGCGTTGAACAAACTTGTGCCTGTTGTGTCAAACAAACTTGTGCCAGTTGGTTCGAACAAACTTGTGCCAGTTACGTTAAACAAACTTGTTCCAGTTGCGTTGAACAAACTTGTGCCAGTTGCGTCAAACAAACTTGTGCCAGTTGCGTCGAACAAACTTGCGCCAGTTCCGTCGAACAAACTTGTGCCAGTTGCTTAGAACAAACTTGTGCTAGTTGTGTCAAACAAACTTGTGCCAGTTGCATCAAACAAACTTGTGCCAGTTGCGTCGAACAAACTTGTGCCAGTTGGGTAGAACAAACATGTGCCAGTTGTGTCAAACAAATTTGTGCCAGTTGCGTAGAACACACTAGTGCCAGTTGCATAGAACAAAGTTATGCCACATGCGTAGAACAAACATTTGCCATTTGCGTAGAACAAACTTGTGCCAGTTGTGTCAAACAAACCTGTGCCAGTTGTGTACAACAAACTAGTAAGAGTTGCGTAGAACAAACTTGTGCCAGTTGTGTCAAACAAACCTGTGCCAGTTGTGTACAACAAACTAGTAAGAGTTGCGTAGAACAAACTTGTGCCAGTTGTGTCGAACAAACTTGTGCCAGTTGCGTAGAACAAACTTGTACCAGTTGCGTCAAACAAACTTATATCAGTTGCATAGAACAAATTAGTGCCAGTTGCATAGAACAAACTTGTCCCAGTTGCGTAGAACAAACTTGTGCCAGTTGCGTCAAACAAACTTGTGCCAGTTGCGTCGAAGAAACTTGTGCCAGTTGCGTCGAAGAAACTTGTGACAGTTGCGTCAAACAAACTTGTGCCATTTGCGTTGAACAAACTTGTGCCAGTTGCGTCGAACAAACTTGTGCCAGTTGCGTCAAACAAACTTGTGCCTCTTGCGTCAAACAAACTTGTGCCAGTTGCGTCGAACAAACTTGTGCCAGTTGCGTCAAACAAACTTGTGCCTCTTGCATCAAACAAACTTGTGCCAGTTGCGTAAAAAAAAACTTGTGCCAGTTGCGTCAAACAAACTTGTGCCAGTTGCGTCAAACAAACTTGTGCCTCTTGCCTCAAACAAACTTGTGCCAGTTGCGTCAAACAAACTTGTACCAATTGAGTCGAAAAAACTTGTGTCTGTTACGTCGAACAAACTTGTGCCAGTTGCGTCTAACAAACTTGTGCCAGTTGCGTCAACCAAAATTGTGCCAGTTGCGTCAAACAAACTTGTGCCAGTTGCGTAGAACAAACTTGTGCCAGTTGCGTCAAACAAACTTGTGCCACTTGCGTACAAGAACCTTGTGCCAGTTGCCTCAAACGAACTTGTGCCAGTTGCGTCAAACAAACTTGTGCCAGTTGCGTCGAACAAACTTGTGCCAGTTGAGTCAAACAAACTTGTGCCAGTTGGGTCTAACAAACTTGTGCCAGTTGTGTTAAACAAACTTGTGCCAGTTCCATCGAACAAATTTTTCCCAGTTACGTCGAACAAACTTGTGCCAGTTGCGTTGAACAAACTTCTGCCAGTTGTGTCAAACAAACTTGTGTCAGTTGCGTAGAACCAACTTGTGCCAGTTGCGTCGAACAAACTTGTGTCAGTTGGGTAGAACAAACTTGTGCCAGTTGCGTCAAACAAACATGTCCCAGTTGCGTAGAACAAACTAGTGCCAGTTGCATAGAACAAACTTGTGCCAGATGCGTAGAACAAACTTGTGTCAGTTGCGAAGAACAAACTTGTGCCAGTTGCATAGAACAAACTTGTGCCAGTTATGTAGAACAAACTTTTGCCAGTTGCGTCGAACAAACTTGTGCCAGTTGCGTCGAACAAACTTGTGTCAGTTACGGCGAAGAAACTTGCGCCAGTTTCGTCGAGAAAACTTGTGCCAGTTGCGTCAAATAAACTTGTGCCAGTTGCGTCAAACAAACTTGTGCCAGTTGCGTCAAACAAACTTGTTCTAGTTGCGTCAAAAAAACTTGTGCCACTTGAGTCGAAAAAACTTGTGCCAGTTGCGTCGAACAAACTTGTGCCAGTTGTGTCTAACAAACTTGTGCCAGTTGCGTCAAACAAACTTGTGCCAGTTTCGTCAAACAATCTTGTGCCAGTGGCATCCAACAAACTTGTGCCAGTTGCGTCGAACAAACTTGTGCCAGTTGCGTCAAAAAAACTTGTGCCAGTTGCATAGAACAAACTTGTGCCAGTTGCGTAGAACAACCTTTGCCAGTTGAGTCGAACAAACTTGTGCTAGTTGGTAGAACAAACTTGTGCCAGTTGCGCCAAACAAACTTATGCCAGTTGCGTAAAACAAACTACTGCCAGTTGCATAGAACAAATTGTGCCAGTTGAGTAGAACAAACTTGTGCCAATTGCATCACACAAACTTGTGCCAGTTGCGTCGAAGAAACTTGTGCCAGTTGCGTCGAAGAAACTTGTGCCAGTTGCGTCAAACAAACTTGTGCCAGTTGCGTCGAACAAACTTGTGCCAGTTGCGTCGAACAAACTTGTGCCAGTTACGGCGAACAAACTTGTGCCACTTGCGGCGAGAAAACTTGTGCCAGTTGCATCAAATAAACTTGTGCCAGTTGCGTCAAACAAACTTGTGCCAGTTGCGTCAAACAAACTTGTGCCAGTTGGGTCAACAAACTTGTGCCAGTTGCATCAAACAAACTTGTGCCAATTGATTCAAAAAACTTGTGCCCGTTGCGTTGAACAAACTTGTGCCAGTTGCGCCTAACAAACTTGTGCCAGTTGCGTCAAACAAACGTGTGCCAGTTGCGTCAAACAAACTTGTGCCAGATATGGCGAACAAACTTGTGCCAGTTGCTTTGAGAAAACTTGTGCCAGTTGCGTAAAAAAAAACTTGTGCCAGTTGCGTCAAACAAACTTGTGCCAGTTGCGTCAAACAAACTTGTGCCTCTTGCGTCAAACAAACTTGTGCCAGTTGCGTCAAACAAACTTGTACCAATTGAGTCGAAAAAACTTGTGCCTGTTACGTCGAACAAACTTGTGCCAGTTGCGTCTAACAAACTTGTGCCAGTTGCGTCAAAAAAAAC
Source organism: Macrobrachium rosenbergii (assembly GCA_039081455.1). Classification (NCBI taxonomy): domain Eukaryota; kingdom Metazoa; phylum Arthropoda; class Malacostraca; order Decapoda; family Palaemonidae; genus Macrobrachium; species Macrobrachium rosenbergii. The sequence continues at coordinate 198,016 of JANJGK010000135.1, read as the reverse complement.
TTGTGCCAGTTGCGTCAAACAAACTTGTGCCAGTTGCGTCAAACAAACTTGTGCCAGTTGCGTAGAACAAACTTGTGCCAGTTGCATCAAACAAACTTGTGCCAGTTGCGTAGAAGAACCTTGTGCCAGTTGCGTCAAACGAACTTGTGCCAGTTGCGTCAAACAAACTTTTGCCAGTTGCGTCAAACAAACTTGTGCCAGTTGAGTAAAAAAACTTGTGCCAGATGGGTAGAACAAACTTGTGCCAGTTGCGTTAAACAAACTTGTGCCAGTTGCATCGAACAAACTTTTGCTAGTTGCGTCGAACAAACTTGTGCCAGTTGTGTCGAACAAACTTGCGCCAGTTACGTCAAACAAACTTGTGCCAGTTGCGTTGAACAAACTTCTGCCAGTTGTGTCAAACAAACTTGTGTCAGTTGCATAGAACAAACATTTGCCATTTGCGTAGAACAAACTTGTGCCAGTTGTGTCAAACAAACCTGTGCCAGTTGTGTACAACAAACTAGTAAGAGTTGCGTAGAACAAACTTGTGCCAGTTGTGTCGAACAAACTTGTGCCAGTTGCGTAGAACAAACTTGTACCAGTTGTGTCAAACAAACTTATGCCAGTTGCATAGAACAAACTAGTGCCAGTTGCATAGAACTAACTTGTCCCAGTTGCGTAGAACAAACTTGTGCCAGTTGCGTCAAACAAACTTGTGCCAGTTGCGTCGAAGAAACTTGTGCCAGTTGCGTCGAAGAAACTTGTGCCAGTTGCGTCAAACAAACTTGTGCCATTTGCGTCGAACAAACTTGTGCCAGTTGAGTCGAACAAACTTGTGCCAGATATGGCGAACAAACTTGTGCCAGTTGCGTCGAACAAACTTGTGCCAGTTGCGTCGAAGAAACTTGTGCCAGTTGCGTCAAACAAACTTGTGCCAGTTGCGTCGAACAAACTTGTGCCAGTTGCGTCGAACAAACTTGTGCCAGTTACGGTGAACAAACTTGTGCCACTTGCGTCGAGAAAACTTGTGCCAGTTGCGTCAAATAAACTTGTGCCAGTTACGTCAAACAAACTTCTGCCAGTTACGGCAAACCAACTTGTGCCAGTTGCGTCGAGAAAAGTTGTGCCAGTTGCGTCAAATAAACTTGTGCCAGTTGCGTCAAACAAACTTGTGCCAGTTGCGTCAAAAAAACTTGTGCCAGTTGCGTCAAACAAACTTGTGCTAGTTGCGTCAAACAAACTTGTGCCAATTGATTCGAAAAAACTTGTGCCAGTTGCGTTGAACAAACTTGTGCCAGTTGCGTCTAACAAACTTGTGCCAGTTGCGTTAAACAAACTTGTGCCAGTTGCGTTGAACAAACTTGTGCCAGATATGGCAAACAAACTTGTGCCAGTTGCTTCGAGAAAAAATGTGCCAGTCGCGTAAAAAAAAACTTGTGCCAATTGCGTCAAGCAAACTTGTGCCAGTTGCGTCAAACAAACTTGTGCCTCTTGCGTCAAACAAACTTGTGACAGTTGCATCATTAAACTTGTACCAATTGAGTCGAAAAAACTTGTGCCTGTTACGTCGAATAAAGTTGTGCCAGTTGCGTCTAACAAACTTGTGCCAGTTGCGTCGAACAAACTTGTGCCAGTTGCGTCAAACAAACTTGTGCCAGTTGCGTAGAACAAACTTGTGCCAGTTGCGTAGAAGAACCTTGTGCCAGTTGAGTAAAACAAACTTGTGCCAGTTGCGTCAAACAAACTTGTGCCAGTTGCGTTAAACAATCTTGTGCCAGTTGCATCGAACAAACTTGTGCCAGTTGCGTCAAACAAACTTGTGCCAGTTGCGTAGAAGAACCTTGTGCCAGTTGCGTCAAACGAACTTGTGCCAGTTGCGTCAAACAAACTTTTGCCAGTTGCGTCGAACACACTTGTGCCAGTTGAGTCAAACAAACTTGTGCCAGTTGTGTCGAACAAACTTGTGCCAGTTGCGTTAAACAAACTTGTGCCAGTTGCATCGAACAAACTTTTGCCAGTTGCGTCGAACAAACTTGTGACAGTTGCGTCGAACAAACTTGCGCCAGTTGCGTCAAACAAACTTGTGCCAGTTGCGTTGAACAAACTTCTGCCAGTTGTGTCAAAGAAACTTGTGTCAGTTGCGTAGAACAAACTTGTGCCAGTTGCATAGAACAAACTTATGTCAGTTGGGTAGAACAAACTTGTGCCACTTGCGTCAAACAAACATGTCCCAGTTGCGTAGAACAAACTAGTGCCAGTTGCATAGAACAAACTTGTGCCAGATGCGTAGAGCAAACTTGTGCCAGTTGTGTAGAACAAACTTGTGCCAGTTGCATAGAACAAACTTGTGCCAGTTGCGTAGAACAAACTAGTGCCAGTTGCATAGAACAAACTTGTGCCAGATGCGTAGAACAAACTTGTGCCAGTTGCGTAGAACAAACTTGTGCCAGTTGCATAGAACATACTTGTGCCAGTTATGTAGAACAAACTTGTGCCATTTGCGTCAAACAAACTTGTGCCAGTTGCGTCGAACAAACTTGTGCCAGTTACCGCGAACAAACTTGTGCCAGTTTCGACGAGAAAACTTGTGCCAGTTGCGTCAAATAAACTTGTGCCAGTTGCGTCAAACAAACTTGTGCCAGTTGTGTCAAACAAACTTGTGCCAGTTGCGTCAAACAAACTTGTTCCAGTTGCGTCAAACAAACTTGTTCCAGTTGCGTCAAACAAACTTGTGCCAATTGAGTCGAAAAAACTTGTGCCAGTTGCGTCGAACAGACTTGTGCCAGTTGCGTCTATCAAACTTGTGCCAGTTGCGTCAAAAAAACTTGGGCCAGTTTCGTCGAACAAACTTGTGTCAGTGGCATCCAACAAACTTGTGCCAGTTGCGTCGAACAAACTTGTGCTAGTTTGTAGAACAAACTTGTGCCAGTTGCGTCAAACAAAGTTATGCCAGTTGCGTAAAAAAAACTAGTGGCAGTTGCATAGAACAAACTTGTTCCAGTTGAGTAGAACAAACTTGTGCCAATTGCGTCAAACAAACTTGTGCCAGTGGCATCCAACAAACTTGTGCCAGTTGCGTAGAACAAACTTGTGCCAGTTGCGTCAAACAAACTTGAGCCAGTTGTGTAGAACAAACTTGTGCCAGTTGCGTAGAACAAACTTGTGCCAGTTGCGTCGAACAAACTTGTGCTAGTTTGTAGAACAAACTTGTGCCAGTTGCGTCAAACAAAGTTATGCCAGTTGCGTAAAAAAAACTAGTGGCAGTTGCATAGAACAAACTTGTTCCAGTTGAGTAGAACAAACTTGTGCCAATTGCGTCAAACAAACTTGTGCCATTTCGTCGAACAATCTTGTGCCAGTTGCATCGAAGAAATTTGTGCCAGTTGCGTCACACAAACTTGTGCCAGTTGCGTCGAACAAACTTGTGCCAGTTGCGTCGAACAAACTTGTGCCAGTTACGGCGAACCAACTTGTGCCACTTCCGTTGAGAAAACTTGTGCCAGTTGCGTCAAATAAACTTGTGCCAGTTGCGTCAAACAAACTTGTGCCAGTTACGGCGAACAAATTTGTGCCAGTTGCGTCGAGAAAAGTTGTGCCAGTTGCGTCAAATAAACTTGTGCCAGTTGTGTCAAACAAACTTGTGCCAGTTGCGTCAAACAAACTTGTGCCAGTTGCGTCAAACAAACCTGTGCCAATTGATTCGAATAAACTTGTGCCAGTTGCGTTGAACAAACTTGTGCCAGTTGCGTCTAACAAACTTGTGCCAGTTGCGTCAAACAAACTTGTGCCAGTTGCGTCGAACAAACTTGTGCCAGATATGGCAAACAAACTTGTGCCAGTTGCTTCGAGAAAACTTGTGCCAGTCGCGTAAAAAAAAACTTGTGCAAGTTGCGTCAAACAAACTTGTGTCAGTTGCGTCAAACAAACTTGTGCCTCTTGCGTTAAAAAAACTTGTGCCAGTTGCATCAAACAAACTTGTACCAATTGAGTCGAAAAAACTTGTGCCTGTTACGTCGAACAAACTTGTGCCAGTTGCGTCTAACAAACTTGTGCCAGTTGTGTCGAACAAACTTGTGCCAGTTGCGTCAAACAAACTTGTGCCAGTTGCGTAGAAGAACCTTGTGCCAGTTGCGTCAAGCAAACTTCTGCCAGTTGCGTCAAAGAAACTTGTGCCAGTTGCGTTAAACAAACTTGTGCCAGTTGCATCGAACAAACTTTTGCCAGTAGCATCGAACAAACTTGTGCCAGTTGCGTCGAAAAAACTTGCACCAGTTGCGTCGATCAAACTTGTGCCAGTTGCGTTGAACAAACTTCTGCCAATTTTGTCAAACAAACTTCTGTCAGTTGCGTAGAACAAACTTGTGCCAGTTGCGTCGAACAAACTTGTGTCAGTTGGGTAGAACAAATTTGTGCCAGTTGCGTCAAACAAACTTGTGCCAGTTGCGTAGAACAAACTAGTGCCAGTTGCATAGAACAAACTTGTGCCGGATGCGTAGAACAAACTTGTGCCAGTTGCGTAGAACAAACTTGTGCCAGTTGCATAAAACAAACTTGTGCCAGTTATGTAGAACAAACTTGTGCCATTTGCGTCAAACAAACTTGTGCCAGTTGCGTCGAACAAACTTGTGCCAGTTACGGCAAACAAACTTGTGCCAGTTTCGTTGAAAAAACTTGTGCCAGTTGCGTCAAATAAACTTGTGCCAGTTGCGTCAAACAAACTTCTGCCAGTTGCGTCAAACAAACTTGTGCCAGTTGCGTCAAACAAACTTGTTCCAGTTGCGTCAAACAAACTTGTTCCAGTTGCGTCGAACAAACTTGTGCCAATTGAGTCGAAAAAACTCGTGCCAGTTGCGTCGAACAAACTTGTGCCAGTTGCGTCTAACAAACTTTTGCCAGTTGCGTAGAACAAACCTGTGCCAGTTGCGTAGAACAACCCTGTGCCAGTTGCGTCAAACAAACTTGTGCCACTTGCGTCGAACAAACTTGTGCCAGTTGCGTCAAACAAACTTGTGCCAGTTGCGTAGGACAAACTTGTGCCAGTTGCGTAGAAGAACCTTGTGCCAGTTGCGTCAAACAAACTTCTGCCAGTTGCGTCAAACAAACTTGTGCCAGTTGCATTAAACAAACTTGTGCCAGTTGCATCGAACAAACTTTTGCCAGTTGCGTCGAACAAACTTGTGCCAGTTGCGTCGAAAAAACTTGCGCCAGTTGCGTCGAACAAACTTGTGCCAGTTGCGTCTAACAAACTTGTGCCAGTTGCATCAAAAAAAACTTTTGCCAGTTGTGTCAAACAAACTTGTGCCAGTTGCATAGAACAAACTTGTGCCAGTTGCGTCAAACAAACTTGTGCCAGTTGCGTCAAACAAACTTGTGCCAGTTGCGTAGAAGAACCTTGTGCCAGTTGCATCAAACGAACTTGTGCCAGTTGCGTCAAACAAACTTTTGCCAGTTGCGTCAAACAAACTTGTGCCAGTTGAGTCCAACAAACTTGTGCCAGTTGGGTCGAACAAACTTGTCCCAGTTGCGTTAAACAAACTTGTGCCAGTTGCATCGAACAATCTTTTGCCAGTTGCGTCGAACAAACTTGTGCCAGTTGCGTCGAACAAACTTGCGCCAGTTACGTCAAACAAACTTGTGCCAGTTGCATTGAACAAACTTGTGCCAGTTGCGTCGAACAAACTTGTGTCAGTTGGGTAGAACAAATTTGTGCCAGTTGCGTCAAACAAACTTGTGCCAGTTGCGTAGAACAAACTTGTGCCAGATGCGTAGAACAAACTTGTGCCAGATGCGTAGAACAAACTTGTGCCAGTTGCATAGAACAAACTTGTGCCAGATGCGTAGAACAAACTTGTGCCAGTTGCGTAGAACAAACTTGTGCCAGTTGCATAGAACAAACTTGTGCCAGTTATGTAGAACAAACTTGTGCCATTTGCGTCAAACAAACTTGTGCCAGTTGCGTCTTACAAACTTGTGCCGGTTACGGCGAACAAACTTGTGCCACTTGCGGCGAGAAAACTTGTGCCAGTTGCGTCAAACAAACTTGTGCCAGTTGCGTCAAACAAACTTGTGCCAGTTGCGTCAACAAACTTGTGCCAGTTGCATCAAACAAACTTGTGCCAATTGATTCGAAAAAACTTGTGCCCGTTGCGTTGAACAAACTAGTGCCAGTTGCGTCTAACAAACTTGTGCCAGTTGCGTCAAACAAACGTGTGCCAGTTGCGTCAAACAAACTTGTGCCAGATATGGCGAACAAACTTTTGCCAGTTGCTTTGAGAAAACTTGTGCCAGTTGCGTAAAAAAAAACTTGTGCCAGTTGCGTCAAACAAACTTGTGCCAGTTGCGTCAAACAAACTTGTGCCTCTTGCGTCAAACAAACTTGTGCCAGTTGCGTCAAACAAACTTGTACCAATTGAGTCGAAAAAACTTGTGCCTGTTACGTCGAACAAACTTGTGCCAGTTGCGTCTAACAAACTTGTGCCAGTTGCGTCAAAAAAAACTTGTGCCAGTTGCGTCAAACAAACTTGTGCCAGTTGCGTCAAACAAACTTGTGCCAGTTGCGTAGAACAAACTTGTGCCAGTTGCGTCAAACAAACTTGTGCCAGTTGCGTAGAAGAACCTTGTGCCAGTTGCGTCAAACGAACTTGTGCCAGTTGAGTCAAACAAACTTTTGCCGGTTGCGTCGAACAAACTTGTGCCAGTTGCGTCAAACAAACTTGTGCCAGTTGCGTAGGACGAACTTGTGCCAGTTGCGTAGAAGAACCTTGTGCCAGTTGCGTCAAACAAACTTCTGCCAGTTGCGTCAAACAAACTTGTGCCAGTTGCGTTAAACAAACTTGTGCCAGTTGCATCGAACAAACTTTTGCCAGTTGCGTCGAACAAACTTGTGCCAGTTACGTCGAAAAAACTTGCGCCAGTTGCGTCGAACAAACTTGTGCCAGTTGCGTCTAAAACTTGTGCCAGTTGCATCAAAAAAAACTTTTGCCAGTTGCGTCAAACAAACTTGTGCCAGTTGCGTCAAACAAACTTGGCCAGTTGCGTCAAACAAACTTGTGCCAGTTGCGTCAAAAGAACTTGTGCCAGTTGCGTAGAAGAACCTTGTGCCAGTTGCATCAAACGAACTTGTGCCAGTTGCGTCAAACAAACTTTTGCCAGTTGCGTCAAACAAACTTGTGCCAGTTGAGTCAAACAAACTTGTGCCAGTTGCGTCGAAGAAACTTGTGCCAGTTGCGTCAAACAAACTTGTGCCATTTGCGTCGAACAAACTTGTGCCAGTTGAGTCGAACAAACTTGTGCCAGATATGGAGAACAAACTTGTGCCAGTTGCGTCGAACAAACTTGTGCCAGTTGCGTCGAAGAAACTTGTGCCAGTTGCGTCAAACAAACTTGTGCCAGTTGCGTCGAACAAACTTGTGCCAGTTGCGTCGAACAAACTTGTGCCAGTTACGGCGAACAAACTTATACCACTTGCGTCGAGAAAACTTGTGCCAGTTGCGTCAAATAAACTTGTGCCAGTTACGTCAAACAAACTTGTGCCAGTTACGGCAAACCAACTTGTGCCAGTTGCGTCGAGAAAAGTTGTGCCAGTTGCGTCAAACAAACTTGTGCCAGTTGCGTAGAAGAACCTTGTGCCAGTTGCATCAAACGAACTTGTGCCAGTTGCGTCAAACAAACTTTTGCCAGTTGCGTCAAACAAACTTGTGCCAGTTGAGTCCAACAAACTTGTGCCAGTTGGGTCAAACAAACTTGTGCCAGTTGCGTTAAACAAACTTGTGCCAGTTGCATCGAACAATCTTTTGCCAGTTGCGTCGAACAAACTTGTGCCAGTTGCGTCGAACAAACTTGCGCCAGTTACGTCAAACAAACTTGTGCCAGTTGCATTGAACAAACTTGTGCCAGTTGCGTCGAACAAACTTGTGTCAGTTGGGTAGAACAAATTTGTGCCAGTTGCGTCAAACAAACTTGTGCCAGTTGCGTAGAACAAACTTGTGCCAGATGCGTAGAACAAACTTGTGCCAGTTACGGTGAACAAACTTGTGCCAGTTGCATAGAACAAACTTGTGCCAGATGCGTAGAACAAACTTGTGCCAGTTGCGTAGAAGAACCTTGTGCCAGTTGCGTCAAACGAACTTGTGCCAGTTGCGTCAAACAAACTTTTGCCAGTTGCGTCAAACAAACTTGTGCCAGTTGAGTCAAAAAACTTGTGCCAGTTGGGTAGAACAAACTTGTGCAGTTGCGTTAAACAAACTTGTGCCAGTTGCATCGAACAAACTTTTGCTAGTTGCGTCGAACAAACTTGTGCCAGTTGTGTCGAACAAACTTGTGCCAGTTACGTCAAACAAATTTGTGCCAGTTGCGTTGAACAAACTTCTGCCAGTTGTGTCAAACAAACTTGTGCCAGTTGCGTTAAACAAACTTGTGCCAGTTGCATCGAACAAACTTTTGCCAGTTGCGTCGAACAAACTTGTGCCAGTTACGTCGAAAAAACTTGCGCCAGTTGCGTCGAACAAACTTGTGCCAGTTGCGTCTAAAACTTGTGCCAGTTGCATCAAAAAAAACTTTTGCCAGTTGCGTCAAACAAACTTGTGCCAGTTGCGTCAAACAAACTTGGCCAGTTGCGTCAAACAAACTTGTGCCAGTTGCGTCAAAAGAACTTGTGCCAGTTGCGTAGAAGAACCTTGTGCCAGTTGCATCAAACGAACTTGTGCCAGTTGCGTCAAACAAACTTTTGCCAGTTGCGTCAAACAAACTTGTGCCAGTTGAGTCAAACAAACTTGTGCCAGTTGCGTCGAAGAAACTTGTGCCAGTTGCGTCAAACAAACTTGTGCCATTTGCGTCGAACAAACTTGTGCCAGTTGAGTCGAACAAACTTGTGCCAGATATGGAGAACAAACTTGTGCCAGTTGCGTCGAACAAACTTGTGCCAGTTGCGTCGAAGAAACTTGTGCCAGTTGCGTCAAACAAACTTGTGCCAGTTGCGTCGAACAAACTTGTGCCAGTTGCGTCGAACAAACTTGTGCCAGTTACGGCGAACAAACTTATACCACTTGCGTCGAGAAAACTTGTGCCAGTTGCGTCAAATAAACTTGTGCCAGTTACGTCAAACAAACTTGTGCCAGTTACGGCAAACCAACTTGTGCCAGTTGCGTCGAGAAAAGTTGTGCCAGTTGCGTCAAACAAACTTGTGCCAGTTGCGTAGAAGAACCTTGTGCCAGTTGCATCAAACGAACTTGTGCCAGTTGCGTCAAACAAACTTTTGCCAGTTGCGTCAAACAAACTTGTGCCAGTTGAGTCCAACAAACTTGTGCCAGTTGGGTCAAACAAACTTGTGCCAGTTGCGTTAAACAAACTTGTGCCAGTTGCATCGAACAATCTTTTGCCAGTTGCGTCGAACAAACTTGTGCCAGTTGCGTCGAACAAACTTGCGCCAGTTACGTCAAACAAACTTGTGCCAGTTGCATTGAACAAACTTGTGCCAGTTGCGTCGAACAAACTTGTGTCAGTTGGGTAGAACAAATTTGTGCCAGTTGCGTCAAACAAACTTGTGCCAGTTGCGTAGAACAAACTTGTGCCAGATGCGTAGAACAAACTTGTGCCAGTTGCGTAGAACAAACTTGTGCCAGTTGCATAGAACAAACTTGTGCCAGATGCGTAGAACAAACTTGTGCCAGTTGCGTAGAACAAACTTGGGCCAGTTGCATAGAACAAACTTGTGCCAGTTATGTAGAACAAACTTGTGCCATTTGCGTCAAACAAACTTGTGCCAGTTGCGTCGAACAAACTTGTGCCGGTTACGGCGAACAAACTTGTGCCACTTGCGGCGAGAAAACTTTTGCCAGTTGCGTCAAATAAACTTGTGCCAGTTGCGTCAAACAAACTTGTGCCAGTTCCGTCAAACAAACTTGTGCCAGTTGTGTCAACAAACTTGTGCCAGTTGCATCAAACAAACTTGTGCCAATTGATTCGAAAAAACTTGTGCCCGTTGCGTTGAACAAACTTGTGCCAGTTGCGTCTAACAAACTTGTGCCAGTTGCGTCAAACAAACGTGTGCCAGTTGCGTCAAACAAACTTGTGCCAGATATGGCGAACAAACTTGTGCCAGTTGCTTTGAGAAAATTTGTGCCAGTTGCGTAAAAAAAAACTTGTGCCAGTTGCGTCAAACAAACTTGTGCCAGTTGCTTCAAACAAACTTGTGCCTCTTGCGTCAAACAAACTTGTGCCAGTTGCGTCAAACAAACTTGTACCAATTGAGTCGAAAAAACTTGTGCCTGTTACGTCGAACAAACTTGTGCCAGTTGCGTCTAACAAACTTGTGCCAGTTGCGTCAAAAAAAACTTGTGCCAGTTGCGTCAAACAAACTTGTGCCAGTTGCGTCAAACAAACTTGTGCCAGTTGCGTAGAACAAACTTGTGCCAGTTGCGTCAAACAAACTTGTGCCAGTTGCGTAGAAGAACCTTGTGCCAGTTGCGTCAAACGAACTTGTGCCAGTTGCGTCAAACAAACTTTTGCCAGTTGCGTCAAACAAACTTGTGCCAGTTGAGTCAAAAAACTTGTGCCAGTTGGGTAGAACAAACTTGTGCAGTTGCGTTAAACAAACTTGTGCCAGTTGCATCGAACAAACTTTTGCTAGTTGCGTCGAACAAACTTGTGCCAGTTGTGTCGAACAAACTTGTGCCAGTTACGTCAAACAAATTTGTGCCAGTTGCGTTGAACAAACTTCTGCCAGTTGTGTCAAACAAACTTGTGTCAGTTGCATAGAACAAACATTTGCCATTTGCGTAGAACAAACTTGTGCCAGTTGTGTCAAACAAACCTGTGCCAGTTGTGTACAACAAACTAGTAAGAGTTGCATAGAACAAACTTGTGCCAGTTGTGTCGAACAAACTTGTGCCAGTTGCGTAGAACAAACGTGTACCAGTTGTGTCAAACAAACTTATGCCAGTTACATAGAACAAACTAGTGCCAGTTGCATAGAACTAACTTGTCCCAGTTGCGTAGAACAAACTTGTGCCAGTTGCGTCAAACAAACTTGTGCCAGTTGCGTCGAAGAAACTTGTGCCAGTTGCGTCGAAGAAACTTGTGCCAGTTGCGTCAAACAAACTTGTGCCATTTGCGTCGAACAAACTTGTGCCAGTTGAGTCGAACAAACTTGTGCCAGATATGGCGAACAAACTTGTGCCAGTTGCGTCGAACAAACTTGTGCCAGTTGCATCGAAGAAACTTGTGCCAGTTGCGTCAAACAAACTTGTGCCAGTTGCGTCGAACAAACTTGTGCCAGTTGCGTCGAACAACCTTGTGCCAGTTACGGCGAACAAACTTATACCACTTGCGTCGAGAAAACTTGTGCCAGTTGCGTCAAATAAACTTGTGCCAGTTACGTCAAACAAACTTGTGCCAGTTACGGCAAACCAACTTGTGCCAGTTGCGTCGAGAAAAGTTGTGCCAGTTGCGTCAAATAAACTTGTGCCAGTTGCGTGAAACAAACTTGTGCCAGTTGCGTCAAACAAACTTGTTCCAGTTGCGTCAAACAAACTTGTGCTAGTTGCGTGAAACAAACTTGTGCCAATTGATTCGAAAAAACTTGTGCCAGTTGCGTTGAACAAACTTGTGCCAGTTGCGTCTCACAAACTTGTGCCAGTTGCGTAGAAGAACCTTGTGCCAGTTGCGTCAAACGAACTTGTGCCAGTTGCGTCAAACAAACTTTTGCCAGTTGCGTCAAACAAACTTGTGCCAGTTGAGTCAAAAAACTTGTGCCAGTTGGGTAGAACAAACTTGTGCCAGTTGCGTTAAACAAACTTGTGCCAGTTGCATCGAACAAACTTTTGCTAGTTGCGTCGAACAAACTTGTGCCAGTTGTGTTGAACAAACTTGCACCAGTTACGTCAAACAAACTTGTGCCAGTTGCGCTGAACAAACTTCTGCCAGTTGTGTCAAACAAACTTGTGTCAGTTGCATAGAACAAACATTTGCCATTTGCGTAGAACAAACTTGTGCCAGTTGTGTCAAACAAACCTGTGCCAGTTGTGTACAACAAACTAGTAAGAGTTGCGTAGAACAAACTTGTGCCAGTTGTGTCGAACAAACTTGTGCCAGTTGCGTAGAACAAACTTGTACCAGTTGTGTCAAACAAACTTATGCCAGTTGCATAGAACAAACTAGTGCCAGTTGCATAGAACTAACTTGTCCCAGTTGCGTCGAAGAAACTTGTGCCAGTTGCGTCAAACAAACTTGTGCCATTTGCGTCGAACAAACTTGTGCCAGTTGAGTCGAACAAACTTGTGCCAGATATGGCGAACAAACTTGTGCCAGTTGCGTCGAACAAACTTGTGCCAGTTGCGTCGAAGAAACTTGTGCCAGTTGACTCAAACAAACTTGTGCCAGTTGCGTCGAACAAACTTGTGCCAGTTGCGTCGAACAAACTTGTGCCAGTTACGGCGAACAAACTTGTGCCACTTGCGTCGAGAAAACTTGTGCCAGTTACGTCAAATAAATTTGTGCCAGTTACGTCATACAAACTTGTGCCAGTTACGGCAAACCAACTTGTGCCAGTAGCGTCGAGAAAAGTTGTGCCAGTTGCGTCAAATAAACTTGTGCCAGTTGCGTCAAACAAACTTGTGCCAGTTGCGTCAAACAAACTTGTGCCAGTTGCGTCAAACAAACTTGTGCTAGTTGCGTCAAACAAACTTGTGCCAATTGATTCGAAAAAACTTGTGCAGTTGCGTTGAACAAACTTGTGCCAGTTGCGTCTAACAAACTTGTGCCAGTTGCGTCAAACAAACTTGTGCCAGTTGCGTCGAACAAACTTGTGCCAGATATGGCAATCAAACTTGTGCCAGTTGCTTCGAGAAAAAATGTGCCAGTCGCGTAAAAAAAAAACTTGTGCCAATTGCGTCAAACAAACTTGTGCCAGTTGCGTCAAACAAACTTGTGCCTCTTGCGTCAAACAAACTTGTGCCAGTTGCATCATTAAACTTGTACCAATTGAGTCGAAAAAACTTGTGCCTGTTACGTCGAATAAAGTTGTGCCAGTTGCGTCTAACAAACTTGTGCCAGTTGCGTCGAACAAACTTGTGCCAGTTGCGTCAAACAAACTTGAGCCAGTTGCGTAGAACAAACTTGTGCCAGTTGCGTAGAAGAACCTTGTGCCAGTTGAGTCAAACAAACTTGTGCCAGTTGCGTCAAACAAACTTGTGCCAGTTGCGTTAAACAAACTTGTGCCAGTTGCATCGAACAAACTTGTGCCAGTTGCCTCAAACAAACTTGTGCCAGTTGCGTCAAACAAACTTGTACCAATTGAGTCGAAAAAACTTGTGTCTGTTACGTCGAACAAACTTGTGCCAGTTGCGTCTAACAAACTTGTGCCAGTTGCGTCAACCAAAATTGTGCCAGTTGCGTCAAACAAAATTGTGCCAGTTGCGTAGAACAAACTTGTGCCAGTTGCGTCAAACAAACTTGTGCCACTTGCGTACAAGAACCTTGTGCCAGTTGCCTCAAACGAAAATGTGCCAGTTGCGTCAAACAAACTTGTGCCAGTTGCGTCGAACAAACTTGTGCCAGTTGAGTCAAACAAACTTGTGCCAGTTGGGTCTAACAAACTTGTGCCAGTTGTGTTAAACAAACTTATGCCAGTTGCATCGAACAAACTTTTCCCAGTTGCGTCGAACAAACTTGTGCCAGTTGCGTTGAACAAACTTCTGCCAATTGTGTCAAACAAACTTGTGTCAGTTGCGTAGAACCAACTTGTGCCAGTTGCGTCGAACAAACTTGTGTCAGTTGGGTAGGACAAACTTGTGCCAGTTGCGTCAAACAAACATGTCCCAGTTGCGTAGAACAAACTAGTGCCAGTTGCATAGAACAAACTTGTGCCAGATGCGTAGAACAAACTTGTGTCAGTTGCGAAGAACAAACTTGTGCCAGTTGCATAGAACAAACTTGTGCCAGTTATGTAGAACAAACTTGTGCCAGTTGCGTCGAACAAACTTGTGCCAGTTGCGTCGAACAAACTTGTGTCAGTTACGGCGAAGAAACTTGCGCCAGTTTCGTCGAGAAAACTTGTGCCAGTTGCGTCAAATAAACTTGTGCCAGTTGCGTCAAACAAACTTGTGCCAGTTGCGTCAAACAAACTTGTGCCAGTTGCGTCAAACAAACTTGTTCTAGTTGCGTCAAACAAACTTGTGCCACTTGAGTCGAAAAAACTTGTGCCAGTTGCGTCGAACAAACTTGTGCCAGTTGTGTCTAACAAACTTGTGCCAGTTGCATCAAAAAAACTTGTGCCAGTTTCGTCAAACAAACTTGTGCCAGTGGCATCCAACAAACTTGTGCCAGTTGCGTCGAACAAACTTGTGCCAGTTGCGTCAAACAAACTTGTGCCAGTTGCGTAGAACAAACTTGTGCCAGTTGCGTAGAACAACCTTGTGCCAGTTGAGTCGAACAAACTTGTGCTAGTTGGTAGAACAAACTTGTGCCAGTTGCGCCAAAGAAACTTATGCCAGTTGCGTAAAACAAACTAGTGCCAGTTGCATAGAACAAATTGTGCCAGTTGAGTAGAACAAACTTGTGCCAATTGCATCACACAAACTTGTGCCAGTTGCGTCGAACAAACTTGTGCCAGTTGCGTCGAACAAACTTGTGCCAGTTGCGTCAAACAAACTTGTGCCAGTTGCGTCGAACAAACTTGTGCCAGTTGCGTCGAACAAACTTGTGCCAGTTACGGCGAACAAACTTGTGACACTTGCGGCGAGAAAACTTGTGCCAGTTGCATCAAATAAACTTGTGCCAGTTGCGTCAAACAAACTTGTGCCAGTTACGACGAACAAACTTGTGCCAGCTGCGTCGAGAAAAGTTGTGCCAGTTGCGTCAAATAAACTTGTGCCAGTTGCGTCAAACAAACTTGTACCAGTTTCGGCGAACAAACTTGTGCCAGCTGTGTCGAGAAAAGTTTTGCCAGTTGCGTCAAATAAACTTGTGCCAGTTGCGTCAAACAAACTTGTGCCAGTTGCGTCAAACAAACTTGTGCCAGTTGCGTCAAACAAACTTGTGCCAGTTGCGTCAAACAAACTTGTGCCAACTGATTCGAAAAAACTTGTGCCAGTTGCGTTGAAAAAAGTTGTGCCAGTTGCGTCTAAAAAACTTGTGCCAGTTGCGTCAAACAAACTTGTGCCAGTTGCGTCGAACAAACTTGTGCCAGATATGGCGTACAAACTTGTGCCAGATGCTTCGAGAAAACTTGTGCCAGTTGCGTAAAAAAAAACTTGTGCCAGTTGCGTCAAACAAACTTGTGCCAGTTGCGTCAAACAAACTTGCGCCTCTTGCGTCAAACAAACTTGTGCCAGTTGCGTCAAACAAACTTGTACCAATTGAGTCGAAAGAACTTGTGCCTGTTACGTCGAACAAACTTGTGCCAGTTGGGTCTAACAAACTTGTGCCAGTTGCGTCAAAAAAAGTTGTGCCAGTTGCGTCTAACAAACTTGTACCAGTTACGTCAAACAAACTTCTGCCAGTTGCGTCAAACAAACTTGTGCCAGTTGCGTCAAACGAACTTGTGCCAGTTGCGTCAAACAAACTTTTGCCAGTTGCGTAGAAGAACCTTGTGCCAGTTACGTCAAACGAACTTGTGCCAGTTGCGTCTAACAAACTTGTGCCAGTTGCGTCAAACAAACGTGTGCCAGTTGCGTCAAACAAACTTGTGCCAGATATGGCGAACAAACTTGTGCCAGTTGCTTCGAGAAAACTTGTGCCAGTTGCGTAAAAAAAAACTTGTGCCAGTTGCATCAAACAAACTTGTGCCAGTTGCGTCAAACAAACTTGTGCCTCTTGCGTCAAACAAACTTGTGCCAGTTGCGTCAAACAAACTTGTGCCAGTTGTGTCTAACAAACTTGTGCCAGTTGCATCAAAAAAAACTTGTGCCAGTTGCGTCAAACAAACTTGTGCCAGTTGCGTCAAACAAACTTGTGCCAGTTGCGTAGAACAAATTTGTGCCAGTTGCGTCAAACAAACTTGTGCCAGTTGCGTAGAAGAACCTTGTGCCAGTTGCGTCAAACGAACTTGTGCCAGTTGCGCCAAACAAACTTTTGCCAGTTGCGTCAAACAAACTTGTGCCAGTTGAGTCAAAAAACTTGTGCCAGTTGGCTAGAACAAAATTGTGCCAGTTGCGTTAAACAAACTTGTGCCAGTTGCATCGAACAAACTTTTGCTAGTTGCGTCGAACAAACTTGTGCCAGTTGCGTCGAACAAACTTGTGCCAGTTATGGCGAACAAACTTGTGCCACTTGCGTCGAGAAAACTTGTGCCAGTTGCGTCAAATAAACTTGTGCCAGTTACGTCAAACAAACTTGTGCCAGTTACGGCAAACCAACTTGTGCTAGTTGCGTCGAGAAAAGTTGTGCCAGTTGCGTCAAATAAACTTGTGCCAGTTGCGTCAAACAAACTTGTGCCAGTTGCGTCAAACAAACTTGTGCCAGTTGCGTCAAACAAACTTGTGCCAGTTGCGTCAAACAAACTTGTGCTAGTTGCGTCAAACAAACTTGTGCCAATTGATTCAAAAAAACTTGTGCCAGTTGCGTTGAACAAACTTGTGCCAGTTGCGTCTAACAAACTTGTGCCAGTTGCGTCAAACAAACTTGTGCCAGTTGCGTCGAACAAACTTGTGCCAGATATGGCAAACAAACTTCTGCCAGTTGCTTCGAGAAAACTTGTGCCAGTCGCGTAAAAAAAAACTTGTGCCATTTGCGTCAAACAAACTTGTGCCAGTTGCGTCAAACAAACTTGTGCCTCTTGCATCAAACAAACTTGTGCCAGTTGCATTATTAAACTTGTACCAATAGAGTCGAAAAAACTTGTGCCTGTTACGTCAAATAAAGTTGTGCCAGTTGCGTCTAACAAACTTGTGCCAGTTGCGTCGAACAAACTTGTGCCAGTTGCGTCAAACAAACTTGTGCCAGTGTCGTAGAACAAACTTGTGCCAGTTGCGTAGAAGAACCTTGTGCCAGTTGAGTCAAACAAACTTGTGCCAGTTGCGTCAAACAAACTTGTGCCAGTTGCGTTAAACAAACTTGTGCCAGTTGCATCGAACAAACTTGTGCCAGTTGCGTCAAACAAACTTCTGCCAGTTGCGTAGAAGAACCTTGTGCCAGTTGCGTCAAACGAACTTGTGCCAGTTGCGTCAAACAAACTTTTGCCAGTTGCGTCGAACACACTTGTGCCAGTTGAGTCAAACAAACTTGTGCCAGTTGGGTCGAACAAACTTGTGCCAGTTGCGTTAAACAAACTTGTGCCAGTTGGGTCGAACAAACTTTTGCCAGTTGCGTCGAACAAACTTGTGACAGTTGCGTCGAACAAACTTGCGCCAGTTACGTCAAACAAACTTGTGCCAGTTGCCGTGAACAAACTTCTGCCAGTTGTGTCAAACAAACTTGTGTCAGTTGCGTAGAACAAACTTGTGCCAGTTGCGACGAACAAACTTATGTCAGTTGGGTAGAACAAACTTGCGCCAGTTGCGTCAAACAAACATGTCCCAGTTGCGTAGAACAAACTAGTGCCAGTTGCATAGAACAAACTTGTGCCAGGTGCGTAGAACAAACTTGTGCCAGTTGCATAGAACAAACTTGTGCCAGTTGCATAGAACAAACTTGTGCCAGTTGCGTAGAACAAACTAGTGCCAGTTGCATAGAACAAACTTGTGCCAGATGCGTAGAACAAACTTGTGCCAGTTGCGTAGAACAAACTTGTGCCAGTTGCATAGAACAAACTTGTGCCAGTTATGTAGAACAAACTTGTGCCATTTGCATCAAACAAACTTGTGCCAGTTGCGTCGAACAAACTTGTGCCAGTTACGGCGAACAAACTTGTGCCAGTTTCGACGAGAAAACTTGTGCCAGTTGCGTCAAATAAACTTGTGCCAGTTGCGTCAAACAAACTTGTGCCAGTTGCATCAAAAAAAACTTGTGCCAGTTGCGTCAAACAAACTTGTTCCAGTTGCGTCAAACAAACTTGTTCCAGTTGCGTCAAACAAACTTGTGCCAATTGAGACGAAAAAACTTGTGCCAGTTGCGTCGAACAAACTTGTGCTAGTTGCGTCTAACAAACTTGTGCCAGTTGCGTCAAAAAAACTTGGGCCAGTTTCGTCGAACAAACTTGTGTCAGTGGCATCGAACAAACTTGTGCCAGTTGCGTAGAACAAACTTGTGCCAGTTGCGTCAAACAAACTTGTGCCAGTTGCGTAGAACAAACTTGTGCCAGTTGCGTAGAACAACCTTGTGCCAGTTGCGTCGAACAAACTTGTGCTAGTTTGTAGAACAAACTTGTGCCAGTTGCGTCAAACAAACTTATGCCAGTTGCGTAAAAATAACTAGTGCCAGTTGCATAGAACAAACTTGTTCCAGTTGAGTAGAACAAACTTGTGCCAATTGCGTCAAACAAACTTGTGCCACTTCGTCGAACAAACTTGTGCCAGTTGCATCGAAGAAATTTGTGCCAGTTGCGTCACACAAACTTGTGCCAGTTGCGTCGAACAAACTTGTGCCAGTTGCGTCGAACAAACTTGTGCCAGTTACGGCGAACCAACTTGTGCCACTTGCATCGAGAAAACTTGTTCCAGTTGCGTCAAATAAACTTGTGCCAGTTGCGTCAAACAAACTTGTGCCAGTTACGGAGAACAAACTTGTGCCAGTTGCGTCGAGAAAAGTTGTGCCAGTTGCGTCAAATAAACTTGTGCCAGTTGTGTCAAACAAACTTGTGCCAGTTGCGTCAAACAAACTTGTGCCAGTTGCGTCAAACAAACCTGTGCCAATTGATTCGAATAAACGTGTGCCAGTTGCGTTGAACAAACTTGTGCCAGTTGCGTCTAACAAACTTGTGCCAGTTGCGTCAAACAAACTTGTGCCAGTTGCGTCGAACAAACTTGTGCCAGATATGGCAAACAAACTTGTGCCAGTTGCTTCGAGAAAACTTGTGCCAGTCGCGTAAAAAAAAACTTGTGCCAGTTGCGTCAAACAAACTTGTGTCAGTTGCGTCAAACAAACTTGTGCCTCTTGCGTCAAACAAACTTGTGCCAGTTGCATCAAACAAACTTGTACCAATTGAGTCGAAAAAACTTGTGCCTGTTACGTCGAACAAACTTGTGCCAGTTGCGTCTAACAAACTTGTGCCAGTTGTGTCGAACAAACTTGTGCCAGTTGCGTCAAACAAACTTGTGCCAGTTGCGTAGAACAAACTTGTGCCAGTTGCGTAGAAGAACCTTGTGCCAGTTGCGTCAAACAAACTTCTGCCAGTTGCGTCAAAAAAACTTGTGCCAGTTGCGTTAAACAAACTTGTGCCAGTTGCATCGAACAAACTTTTGCCAGTTGCGTCGAACAAACTTGTGCCAGTTGCATCGAAAAAACTTGCATCAGTTGCGTCGAACAAACTTGTGCCAGTTGCGTTGAACAAACTTCTGCCAATTGTGTCAAACAAACTTGTGTCAGTTGCGTAGAACAAACTTGTGCCAGTTGCGTCGAACAAACTTGTGTCAGTTGGGTAGAACAAATTTGTGCCAGTTGCGTCAAACAAACTTGTACCAGTTGCGTAGAACAAACTAGTGCCAGTTGCATAGAACAAACTTGTGCCGGATGCGTAGAACAAACTTGTGCCAGTTGCGTAGAACAAACTTGTGCCAGTTGCATTGAACAAACTTGTGCCAGTTATGTATAACAAACTTGTGCCATTTGCGTCAAACAAACTTGTGCCAGTTGCGTCGAACAAACTTGTGCCAGTTACGGCAAACAAACTTGTGCCAGTTTCGTCGAAAAAACTTGTGCCAGTTGCGTCAAATAAACTTGTGCCAGTTGCGTCAAACAAACTTGTGCCAGTTGCGTCAAACAAACTTGTGCCAGTTGCGTCAAACAAACTTGTTCCAGTTGCGTCAAATTAACTTGTTCCAGTTGCGTCAAACAAACTTCTGCCAATTGAGTCGAAAAAACTTGTGCCAGTTGCGTCGAACAAACTTGTGCCAGTTGCATCTAACAAACTTTTGCCAGTTGCGTAGAACAAACCTGTGCCAATTGCGTAGAACAACCTTGTGCCAGTTGCGTCAAACAAACTTGTGCCACTTGCGTCGAACAAACTTGTGCCAGTTGCGTCAAACAAACTTGTGCCAGTTGCGTAGGACGAACTTGTGCCAGTTGCGTAGAAGAACCTTGTGCCAGTTGCGTCAAACAAACTTCTGCCAGTTGCGTCAAACAAACTTGTGCCAGTTGCGTTAAACAAACTTGTGCCAGTTGCATCGAACAAACTTTTGCTAGTTGCGTCGAACAAACTTGTGCCAGTTGTGTTGAACAAACTTGCGCCAGTTACGTCAAACAAACTTGTGCCAGTTGCGCTGAACAAACTTCTGCCAGTTGTGTCAAACAAACTTGTGTCAGTTGCATAGAACAAACATTTGCCATTTGCGTAGAACAAACTTGTGCCAGTTGTGTCAAACAAACCTGTGCCAGTTGTGTACAACAAACTAGTAAGAGTTGCGTAGAACAAACTTGTGCCAGTTGTGTCGAACAAACTTGTGCCAGTTGCGTAGAACAAACTTGTACCAGTTGTGTCAAACAAACTTATGCCAGTTGCATAGAACAAACTAGTGCCAGTTGCATAGAACTAACTTGTCCCAGTTGCGTAGAACAAACTTGTGCCAGTTGCGTCAAACAAACTTGTGCCAGTTGCGTCGAAGAAACTTGTGCCAGTTGCGTCGAAGAAACTTGTGCCAGTTGCGTCAAACAAACTTGTGCCATTTGCGTCGAACAAACTTGTGCCAGTTGAGTCGAACAAACTTGTGCCAGATATGGCAAACAAACTTGTGCCAGTTGCGTCGAACAAACTTGTGCCAGTTGCGTCGAAGAAACTTGTGCCAGTTGAGTCAAACAAACTTGTGCCAG
The DNA here is from genome assembly GCA_039081455.1 of Macrobrachium rosenbergii. Taxonomy (NCBI): domain Eukaryota; kingdom Metazoa; phylum Arthropoda; class Malacostraca; order Decapoda; family Palaemonidae; genus Macrobrachium; species Macrobrachium rosenbergii. The sequence goes on along the minus strand of JANJGK010000135.1, from coordinate 177,136 downwards.
TTGCGTCGAACAAACTTGTGCCAGTTGCGTCGAACAAACTTGTGCCAGTTACGGCGAACAAACTTTTGCCACTTGCGTCGAGAAAACTTGTGCCAGTTACGTCAAATAAACTTGTGCCAGTTACGTCATACAAACTTGTGCCAGTTACGGCAAACCAACTTGTGCCAGTAGCGTCGAGAAAAGTTGTGCCAGTTGCGTCAAATAAACTTGTGCCAGTTGCGTCAAACAAACTTGTGCCAGTTGCGTCAAACAAACTTGTGCCAGTTGCGTCAAACAAACTTGTGCTAGTTGCGTCAAACAAACTTGTGCCAATTGATTCAAAAAAACTTGTGCAGTTGCGTTGAACAAACTTGTGCCAGTTGCGTCTTACAAACTTGTGCCAGTTGCGTCAAACAAACTTGTGCCAGTTGCGTCGAACAAACTTGTGCCAGATATGGCAATCAAACTTGTGCCAGTTGCTTCGAGAAAAAATGTGCCAGTCGCGTAAAAAAAAACTTGTGCCAATTGCGTCAAACAAACTTGTGCCAGTTGCGTCAAACAAACTTGTGCCTCTTGCGTCAAACAAACTTGTGCCAGTTGCATCATTAAACTTGTACCAATTGAGTCGAAAAAACTTGTGCCTGTTACGTCAAATAAAGTTGTGCCAGTTGCGTCTAACAAACTTGTGCCAGTTGCGTCGAACAAACTTGTGCCAGTTGCGTAGAACAAACTTGTGCCAGTTGCGTAGAAGAACCTTGTGCCAGTTGAGTCAAACAAACTTGTGCCAGTTGCGTCAAACAAACTTGTGCCAGTTGCGTTAAACAAACTTGTGCCAGTTGCATCGAACAAACTTGTGCCAGTTGCCTCAAACAAACTTGTGCCAGTTGCGTCAAACAAACTTGTACCAATTGAGTCGAAAAAACTTGTGTCTGTTACGTCGAACAAACTTGTGCCAGTTGCGTCTAACAAACTTGTGCCAGTTGCGTCAACCAAAATTGTGCCAGTTGCGTCAAACAAAATTGTGCCAGTTGCGTAGAACAAACTTGTGCCAGTTGCGTCAAACAAACTTGTGCCACTTGCGTACAAGAACCTTGTGCCAGTTGCCTCAAACGAAAATGTGCCAGTTGCGTCAAACAAACTTGTGCCAGTTGCGTCGAACAAACTTGTGCCAGTTGAGTCAAACAAACTTGTGCCAGTTGGGTCTAACAAACTTGTGCCAGTTGTGTTAAACAAACTTATGCCAGTTGCATCGAACAAACTTTTCCCAGTTGCGTCGAACAAACTTGTGCCAGTTGCGTTGAACAAACTTCTGCCAATTGTGTCAAACAAACTTGTGTCAGTTGCGTAGAACTAACTTGTGCCAGTTGCGTCGAACAAACTTGTGTCAGTTGGGTAGGACAAACTTGTGCCAGTTGCGTCAAACAAACATGTCCCAGTTGCGTAGAACAAACTAGTGCCAGTTGCATAGAACAAACTTGTGCCAGATGCGTAGAACAAACTTGTGTCAGTTGCGAAGAACAAACTTGTGCCAGTTGCATAGAACAAACTTGTGCCAGTTATGTAGAACAAACTTGTGCCAGTTGCGTCGAACAAACTTGTGCCAGTTGCGTCGAACAAACTTGTGTCAGTTACGGCGAAGAAACTTGCGCCAGTTTCGTCGAGAAAACTTGTGCCAGTTGCGTCAAATAAACTTGTGCCAGTTGCGTCAAACAAACTTGTGCCAGTTGCGTCAAACAAACTTGTGCCAGTTGCGTCAAACAAACTTGTTCTAGTTGCGTCAAACAAACTTGTGCCACTTGAGTCGAAAAAACTTGTGCCAGTTGCGTCGAACAAACTTGTGCCAGTTGTGTCTAACAAACTTGTGCCAGTTGCGTCAAAAAAACTTGTGCCAGTTTCGTCAAACAAACTTGTGCCAGTGGCATCCAACAAACTTGTGCCAGTTGCGTCGAACAAACTTGTGCCAGTTGCGTCAAACAAACTTGTGCCAGTTGCGTAGAACAAACTTGTGCCAGTTGCGTAGAACAACCTTGTGCCAGTTGAGTCGAACAAACTTGTGCTAGTTGGTAGAACAAACTTGTGCCAGTTGCGCCAAAGAAACTTATGCCAGTTGCGTAAAACAAACTAGTGCCAGTTGCATAGAACAAATTGTGCCAGTTGAGTAGAACAAACTTGTGCCAATTGCATCACACAAACTTGTGCCAGTTGCGTCGAACAAACTTGTGCCAGTTGCGTCGAACAAACTTGTGCCAGTTGCGTCAAACAAACTTGTGCCAGTTGCGTCGAACAAACTTGTGCCAGTTGCGTCGAACAAACTTGTGCCAGTTACGGCGAACAAACTTGTGACACTTGTGGCGAGAAAACTTGTGCCAGTTGCATCAAATAAACTTGTGCCAGTTGCGTCAAACAAACTTGTGCCAGTTACGACGAACAAACTTGTGCCAGCTGCGTCGAGAAAAGTTGTGCCAGTTGCGTCAAATAAACTTGTGCCAGTTGCGTCAAACAAACTTGTGCCAGTTTCGGCGAACAAACTTGTGCCAGCTGTGTCGAGAAAAGTTTTGCCAGTTGCGTCAAATAAACTTGTGCCAGTTGCGTCAAACAAACTTGTGCCAGTTGCGTCAAACAAACTTGTGCCAGTTGCGTCAAACAAACTTGTGCCAGTTGCGTCAAACAAACTTGTGCCAACTGATTCGAAAAAACTTGTGCCAGTTGCGTTGAACAAAGTTGTGCCAGTTGCGTCTAAAAAACTTGTGCCAGTTGCGTCAAACAAACTTGTGCCAGTTGCGTCGAACAAACTTGTGCCAGATATGGCGAACAAACTTGTGCCAGATGCTTCGAGAAAACTTGTGCCAGTTGCGTAAAAAAAAACTTGTGCCAGTTGCGTCAAACAAACTTGTGCCAGTTGCGTCAAACAAACTTGCGCCTCTTGCGTCAAACAAACTTGTGCCAGTTGCGTCAAACAAACTTGTACCAATTGAGTCGAAAAAACTTGTGCCTGTTACGTCGAACAAACTTGTGCCAGTTGGGTCTAACAAACTTGTGCCAGTTGCGTCAAAAAAAGTTGTGCCAGTTGCGTCTAACAAACTTGTACCAGTTGCGTCAAACAAACTTCTGCCAGTTGCGTCAAACAAACTTGTGCCAGTTGCGTCAAACGAACTTGTGCCAGTTGCGTCAAACAAACTTTTGCCAGTTGCGTAGAAGAACCTTGTGCCAGTTACGTCAAACGAACTTGTGCCAGTTGCGTCTAACAAACTTGTGCCAGTTGAGTCAAACAAACGTGTGCCAGTTGCGTCAAACAAACTTGTGCCAGATATGGCGAACAAACTTGTGCCAGTTGCTTCGAGAAAACTTGTGCCAGTTGCGTAAAAAAAAACTTGTGCCAGTTGCATCAAACAAACTTGTGCCAGTTGCGTCAAACAAACTTGTGCCTCTTGCGTCAAACAAACTTGTGCCAGTTGCGTCAAACAAACTTGTGCCAGTTGTGTCTAACAAACTTGTGCCAGTTGCATCAAAAAAAACTTGTGCCAGTTGCGTCAAACAAACTTGTGCCAGTTGCGTCAAACAAACTTGTGCCAGTTGCGTAGAACAAATTTGTGCCAGTTGCGTCAAACAAACTTGTGCCAGTTGCGTAGAAGAACCTTGTGCCAGTTGCGTCAAACGAACTTGTGCCAGTTGCGCCAAACAAACTTTTGCCAGTTGCGTCAAACAAACTTGTGCCAGTTGAGTCAAAAAACTTGTGCCAGTTGGCTAGAACAAAATTGTGCCAGTTGCGTTAAACAAACTTGTGCCAGTTGCATCGAACAAACTTTTGCTAGTTGCGTCGAACAAACTTGTGCCAGTTGCGTCGAACAAACTTGTGCCAGTTATGGCGAACAAACTTGTGCCACTTGCGTCGAGAAAACTTGTGCCAGTTGCGTCAAATAAACTTGTGCCAGTTACGTCAAACAAACTTGTGCCAGTTACGGCAAACCAACTTGTGCTAGTTGCGTCGAGAAAAGTTGTGCCAGTTGCGTCAAATAAACTTGTGCCAGTTGCGTCAAACAAACTTGTGCCAGTTGCGTCAAACAAACTTGTGCCAGTTGCGTCAAACAAACTTGTGCCAGTTGCATCAAACAAACTTGTGCTAGTTGCGTCAAACAAACTTGTGCCAATTGATTCAAAAAAACTTGTGCCAGTTGCGTTGAACAAACTTGTGCCAGTTGCGTAAAAAAAAACTTGTGCCATTTGCGTCAAACAAACTTGTGCCAGTTGCGTCAAACAAACTTGTGCCTCTTGCATCAAACAAACTTGTGCCAGTTGCATTATTAAACTTGTACCAATAGAGTCGAAAAAACTTGTGCCTGTTACGTCAAATAAAGTTGTGCCAGTTGCGTCTAACAAACTTGTGCCAGTTGCGTCGAACAAACTTGTGCCAGTTGCGTCAAACAAACTTGTGCCAGTGTCGTAGAACAAACTTGTGCCAGTTGCGTAGAAGAACCTTGTGCCAGTTGAGTCAAACAAACTTGTGCCAGTTGCGTCAAACAAACTTGTGCCAGTTGCGTTAAACAAACTTCTGCCAGTTGCATCGAACAAACTTGTGCCAGTTGCGTCAAACAAACTTCTGCCAGTTGCGTAGAAGAACCTTGTGCCAGTTGCGTCAAACGAACTTGTGCCAGTTGCGTCAAACAAACTTTTGCCAGTTGCGTCGAACACACTTGTGCCAGTTGAGTCAAACAAACTTGTGCCAGTTGGGTCGAACAAACTTGTGCCAGTTGCGTTAAACAAACTTGTGCCAGTTGGGTCGAACAAACTTTTGCCAGTTGCGTCGAACAAACTTGTGACAGTTGCGTCGAACAAACTTGCGCCAGTTACGTCAAACAAACTTGTGCCAGTTGCCGTGAACAAACTTCTGCCAGTTGTGTCAAACAAACTTGTGTCAGTTGCGTAGAACAAACTTGTGCCAGTTGCGACGAACAAACTTATGTCAGTTGGGTAGAACAAACTTGCGCCAGTTGCGTCAAACAAACATGTCCCAGTTGCGTAGAACAAACTAGTGCCAGTTGCATAGAACAAACTTGTGCCAGATGCGTAGAACAAACTTGTGCCAGTTGCATAGAACAAACTTGTGCCAGTTGCATAGAACAAACTTGTGCCAGTTGCGTAGAACAAACTAGTGCCAGTTGCATAGAACAAACTTGTGCCAGATGCGTAGAACAAACTTGTGCCAGTTGCGTAGAACAAACTTGTGCCAGTTGCATAGAACAAACTTGTGCCAGTTATGTAGAACAAACTTGTGCCATTTGCATCAAACAAACTTGTGCCAGTTGCGTCGAACAAACTTGTGCCAGTTACGGCGAACAAACTTGTGCCAGTTTCGACGAGAAAACTTTTGCCAGTTGCGTCAAATAAACTTGTGCCAGTTGCGTCAAACAAACTTGTGCCAGTTGCATCAAAAAAAACTTGTGCCAGTTGCGTCAAGCAAACTTGTTCCAGTTGCGTCAAACAAACTTGTTCCAGTTGCGTCAAACAAACTTGTGCCAATTGAGACTAAAAAACTTGTGCCAGTTGCGTCGAACAAACTTGTGCTAGTTGCGTCTAACAAACTTGTGCCAGTTGCGTCAAAAAAACTTGGGCCAGTTTCGTCGAACAAACTTGTGTCAGTGGCATCCAACAAACTTGTGCCAGTTGCGTAGAACAAACTTGTGCCAGTTGCGTCAAACAAACTTGTGCTAGTTGCGTAGAACAAACTTGTGCCAGTTGCGTAGAACAACCTTGTGCCAGTTGCGTCGAACAAACTTGTGCTAGTTTGTAGAACAAACTTGTGCCAGTTGCGTCAAACAAACTTATGCCAGTTGCGTAAAAAAAACTAGTGCCAGTTGCATAGAACAAACTTGTTCCAGTTGAGTAGAACAAACTTGTGCCAATTGCGTCAAACAAACTTGTGTCAGTTCGTCGAACAAACTTGTGCCAGTTGCATCGAAGAAATTTGTGCCAGTTGCGTCACACAAACTTGTGCCAGTTGCGTCGAACAAACTTGTGCCAGTTGCGTCGAACAAATTTGTGCCAGTTACGGCGAACCAACTTGTGCCACTTGCATCGAGAAAACTTGTTCCAGTTGCGTCAAATAAACTTGTGCCAGTTGCGTCAAACAAACTTGTGCCAGTTACGGCGAACAAACTTGTGCCAGTTGCGTCGAGAAAAGTTGTGCCAGTTGCGTCAAATAAACTTGTGCCAGTTGTGTCAAACAAACTTGTGCCAGTTGCGTCAAACAAACTTGTGCCAGTTGCGTCAAACAAACCTGTGCCAATTGATTCGAATAAACTTGTGCCAGTTGCGTTGAACAAACTTGTGCCAGTTGCGTCTAACAAACTTGTGCCAGTTGCGTCAAACAAACTTGTGCCAGTTGCGTCGAACAAACTTGTGCCAGATATGGCAAACAAACTTGTGCCAGTTGCTTCGAGAAAACTTGTGCCAGTCACGTAAAAAAAAACTTGTGCCAGTTGCGTCAAACAAACTTGTGTCAGTTGCGTCAAACAAACTTGTGCCTCTTGCGTCAAACAAACTTGTGCCAGTTGCATCAAACAAACTTGTACCAATTGAGTCGAAAAAACTTGTGCCTGTTACGTCGAACAAACTTGTGCCAGTTGCGTCTAACAAACTTGTGCCAGTTGTGTCGAACAAACTTGTGCCAGTTGCGTCAAACAAACTTGTGCCAGTTGCGTAGAACAAACTTGTGCCAGTTGCGTAGAAGAACCTTGTGCCAGTTGCGTCAAACAAACTTCTGCCAGTTGCGTCAAAAAAACTTGTGCCAGTTGCGTAGAACAAACTTGTGCCAGTTGCGTAGAAGAACCTTGTGCCAGTTGCGTCAAACAAACTTCTGCCAGTTGCGTCAAAAAAACTTGTGCCAGTTGCGTTAAACAAACTTGTGCCAGTTGCATCGAACAAACTTTTGCCAGTTGCGTCGAACAAACTTGTGCCAGTTGCATCGAAAAAACTTGCACCAGTTGCGTCGAACAAACTTGTGCCAGTTGCGTTGAACAAACTTCTGCCAATTGTGTCAAACAAACTTGTGTCAGTTGCGTAGAACAAACTTGTGCCAGTTGCGTCGAACAAACTTGTGTCAGTTGGGTAGAACAAATTTGTGCCAGTTGCGTCAAACAAACTTGTACCAGTTGCGTAGAACAAACTAGTGCCAGTTGCATAGAACAAACTTGTGCCGGATGCGTAGAACAAACTTGTGCCAGTTGCGTAGAACAAACTTGTGCCAGTTGCATTGAACAAACTTGTGCCAGTTATGTAGAACAAACTTGTGCCATTTGCGTCAAACAAACTTGTGCCAGTTGCGTCGAACAAACTTGTGCCAGTTACGGCAAACAAACTTGTGCCAGTTTCGTCGAAAAAACTTGTGCCAGTTGCGTCAAATAAACTTGTGCCAGTTGCGTCAAACAAACTTGTGCCAGTTGCGTCAAACAAACTTGTGCCAGTTGCGTCAAACAAACTTGTTCCAGTTGCGTCAAATTAACTTGTTCCAGTTGCGTCAAACAAACTTCTGCCAATTGAGTCGAAAAAACTTGTGCCAGTTGCGTCGAACAAACTTGTGCCAGTTGCATCTAACAAACTTTTGCCAGTTGCGTAGAACAAACCTGTGCCAATTGCGTAGAACAACCTTGTGCCAGTTGCGTCAAACAAACTTGTGCCACTTGCGTCGAACAAACTTGTGCCAGTTGCGTCAAACAAACTTGTGCCAGTTGCGTAGGACGAACTTGTGCCAGTTGCGTAGAAGAACCTTGTGCCAGTTGCGTCAAACAAACTTCTGCCAGTTGCGTCAAACAAACTTGTGCCAGTTGCGTTAAACAAACTTGTGCCAGTTGCATCGAACAAACTTTTGCCAGTTGCGTCGAACAAACTTGTGCCAGTTACGTCGAAAAAACTTGCGCCAGTTGCGTCGAACAAACTTGTGCCAGTTGCGTCTAAAACTTGTGCCAGTTGCATCAAAAAAAACTTTTGCCAGTTGCGTCAAACAAACTTGTGCCAGTTGCGTCAAACAAACTTGTGCCAGTTGCGTCAAACAACTTGTGCCAGTTGCGTCAAAAGAACTTGTGCCAGTTGCGTAGAAGAACCTTGTGCCAGTTGCATCAAACGAACTTGTGCCAGTTGCGTCAAACAAACTTTTGCCAGTTGCGTCAAACAAACTTGTGCCAGTTGAGTCAAACAAACTTGTGCCAGTTGGGTCGAACAAACTTGTGCCAGTTGCGTTAAACAAACTTGTGCCAGTTGCATCGAACAAACTTTTGCCAGTTGCGTCGAACAAACTTGTGCCAGTTGCGTCAATAAAACTTGCGCCAGTTACGTCAAACAAACTTGTGCCAGTTGCATTGAACAAACTTGTGCCAGTTGCGTCGAACAAACTTGTGTCAGTTGGGTAGAACAAATTTGTGCCAGTTGCGTCAAACAAACTTGTGCCAGTTGCGTAGAACAAACTAGGGCCAGTTGCATAGAACAAACTTGTGCCAGATGCGTAGAACAAACTTGTGCCAGTTGCGTAGAACAAACTTGTGCCAGTTGCATAGAACAAACTTGTGCCAGTTAAGTAGAACAAACTTGTGCCATTTGCGTCAAACAAACTTGTGCCAGTTGCATCGAACAAACTTGTGCCAGTTACGGCGAACAAACTTGTGCCAGTTTCGTCGAGAAAACTTGTGCCAGTTGCGTCAAATAAACTTGTGCCAGTTGCGTCAAACAAACTTGTGCCAGTTGCGACAAACAAACTTGTGCCAGTTGCGTCAAACAAACTTGTTCCAGTTGCGTCAAACAACCTTGTTCCAGTTGCGTCAAACAAACTTGTGCCAATTGAGTCGAAAAAACTTGTGCCAGTTGCATCGAACAAACTTGTGCCAGTTGCGTCTAACAAACTTGTGCCAGTTGCGTCATAAAAACTTGGGCCAGTTTCGTCGAACAAACTTGTGTCAGTGGCATCCAACAAACTTGTGCCAGTTGCGTAGAACAAACTTGTGCCAGTTGCGTCAAACAAACTTATGCCAGTTGCGTAGAACAAACTTGTGCCAGTTGCGTAGAACAACCTTGTGCCAGTTGCGTCGAACAAACTTGTGCTAGTTTGTAGAACAAACTTGTGCCAGTTGCGTCAAACAAACTTATGCCAGTTGCGTAAAACAAACTAGTGCCAGTTGCATAGAACAAACTTGTTCCAGTTGAGTAGAACAAACTTGTGCCAATTGAGTCAAACAAACTTGTGCCAGTTCGTCGAACAAACTTGTGCCAGTTGCATCGAAGAAATTTGTGGCAGTTGCGTCACACAAACTTGTGACAGTTGCGTCGAACAAACTTGTGCCAGTTGCGTCGAACAAACTTGTGCCAGTTACGGCGAACCAACTTGTGCCACTTGCGTCGAGAAAACTTGTGCAGGTTGCGTCAAATAAACTTGTGACAGTTGCGTCAAACAAACTTGTGCCAGTTACGTCGAACAAACTTGTGCCAGTTGCGTCGAGAAAAGTTGTGCCAGTTGCGTCAAATAAACTTGTGCCAGTTGCATCGAACAAACTTGTGCCAGTTGCGTCAAACAAACTTGTGCCAGTGGCGTCAAACAAACTTGTGCCAATTGATCCGAAAAAACTTGTGCCAGTTGCGTTGAAAAAAACTTGTGTCAGTTGCGTCAAACAAACTTGTGCCTCTTGCGTCAAACTTGTGCCAGTTGCATCGAAGAAATTTGTGCCAGTTGCGTCACACAAACTTGTGCCAGTTGCGTCGAACAAACTTGTGCCAGTTACGGCGAACCAACTTGTGCCACTTGCGTCGAGAAAACATGTGCCAGTTGCGTCAAATAAACTTGTGACAGTTGCGTCAAACAAACTTGTGCCAGTTACGTCGAACAAACTTGTGCCAGTTGCGTCGAGAAAAATTGTGCCAGTTGCGTCAAATAAACTTGTGCCAGTTGCGTCGAACAAACTTGTGCCAGTTGCGTCAAACAAACTTGTGCCAGTTGCGTCAAACAAACTTGTGCCAGTGGCGTCAAACAAACTTGTGCCAATTGATTCGAAAAAACTTGTGCCAGTTGCGTTGAACAAACTTGTGTCAGTTGCGTCAAACAAACTTGTGCCTCTTGCGTCAAACTTGTGCCAGTTGCGTTAAACAAACTTGTGCCAGTTGCATCGAACAAACTTTTGCCAGTTGCGTCGAACAAACTTGTGCCAGTTGCGTCGAAAAAACTTGCGCCAGTTGCGTCGAACAAACTTGTGTCAGTTGCGTTGAACAAACTTCTGCTAATTGTGTCAAACAAACTTGTGTCAGTTGCGTAGAACAAACTTGTGCCAGTTGCGTCGAACAAACTTGTGTCAGTTGGGTAGAACAAATTTGTGCCAGTTGCCTCAAACAAGCTTGTGCCAGTTGTGCAGAACAAACTAGTGCCAGTTGCATAGAACTAACTTGTGCCGGATGCGTCAAACAAACTTGTGCCAGTTGCGTAGAACAAACTTGTGCCAGTTGCATAGAACAAACTTGTGCCAGTTATGTAGAACAAACTTGTGCCATTTGTGTCAAACAAACTTGTGCCAGTTGCGTCGAACAAACTTGTGCCAGTTACGGCGAACAAACTTGTGCCAGTTTCGTTGAAAAAACTTGTGCCAGTTGCCTCAAATAAACTTGTGCCAGTTGCGTCAAACAAACTTGTGCCAGTTGCGTCAAACAAACTTGTGCCAGTTGCGTCAAACAAACTTGTTCCAGTTGCGTCAAACAAACTTGTTCCAGTTGCGTCAAACAAACTTGTGCCAATTGAGTCGAAAAAACTTGTGCCAGTTGCGTCGAACAAACTTGTGCCAGTTGCGTCTTACAAACTTGTGCCAGTTGCGTCAAAAAAACTTGGGCCAGTTTCGTCGAACAAACTTGTGTCAGTGGCATCCAACAAACTTGTGCCAGTTGCGTAGAACAAACTTGTGCCAGTTGCGTCAAACAAACTTGTGCCAGTTGCGTAGAACAAACTTGTGCCAGTTGCATAGAACAAACTTGTTCCAGTTGAGTAGAACAAACTTGTGCCAATTGCGTCAAACAAACTTGTGCCAGTTCGTCGAACAAACTTGTGCCAGTTGCATCGAAGAAATTTGTGCCAGTTGCGTCACACAAACTTGTTCCAGTTGCATCGAACAAACTTGTGCCAGTTGCGTCGAACAAACTTGTGCCAGTTACGGCGAACCAACTTGTGCCACTTGCGTCGAGAAAACTTGTGCCAGTTGCGTCAAATAAACTTGTGCCAGTTGCGTCAAACAAACTTGTGCCAGTTACGGCGAACAAACTTGTGCCAGTTGCGTCGAGAAAAGTTGTGCCAGTTGCGTCAAATAAACTTGTGCCAGTTGCGTCAAACAAACTTGTGCCTCTTGCGTCAGACAAACTTGTGCCAGTTGCGTCAAACAAACTTGTGCCAGTTGCGTCAAACAAACTTGTGCCAATTGATTAAAAAAAACTTGTGCCAGTTGCGTTGAACAAACTTGTGCCAGTTGCGTCTAAGAAACTTGTGCCAGTTGCGTCAAACAAACTTGTGCCAGTTGCATCGAACAAACTTGTGCCAGTTGCATCGAACACACTAGTGCCAGTTGCATAGAACAAACTTGTGCCAGTTGCATCAATCAAACTTGTGCCAGTTGCGTAGAACAAGCTTGTACATGTTGCGTAGAACAACCTTGTGCCAGTTGCGTCAAACAAACTTGTGCCAGTTGTGTCAAACAAACTTGTGCCAGTTGGTTCGAACAAACTTGTGCCAGTTACGTTAAACAAACTTGTTCCAGTTGCGTTGAACAAACTTGTGCCAGTTGTGTCAAACAAACTTGTGCCAGTTGGTTCGAACAAACTTGTGCCAGTTACGTTAAACAAACTTGTTCCAGTTGCGTTGAACAAACTTGTGCCAGTTGCGTCAAACAAACTTGTGCCAGTTGCGTCGAACAAACTTGCGCCAGTTCCGTCGAACAAACTTGTGCCAGTTGCTTAGAACAAACTTGTGCCAGTTGTGTCAAATAAACTTGTGCCAGTTGCATCAAACAAACTTGTGCCAGTTGCGTCGAACAAACTTGTGCCAGTTGGGTAGAACAAACATGTGCCAGTTGTGTCAAACAAATTTGTGCCAGTTGCGTAGAACACACTAGTGCCAGTTGCATAGAACAAACTTGTGCCACATGCGTAGAACAAACATTTGCCATTTGCGTAGAACAAACTTGTGCCAGTTGTGTCAAACAAACCTGTGCCAGTTGTGTACAACAAACTAGTAAGAGTTGCGTAGAACAAACTTGTGCCAGTTGTGTCAAACAAACCTGTGCCAGTTGTGTACAACAAACTAGTAAGAGTTGCGTAGAAAAAACTTGTGCCAGTTGTGTCAAACAAACTTGTGCCAGTTGCGTAGAACAAACTTGTACCAGTTGCGTCAAACAAACTTATATCAGTTGCATAGAACAAACTAGTGCCAATTGCATAGAACAAACTTGTCCCAGTTGCGTAGAACAAACTTGTGCCAGTTGCGTCAAACAAACTTGTGCCAGTTGCGTCGAAGAAACTTGTGCCAGTTGCGTCGAAGAAACTTGTGACAGTTGCGTCAAACAAACTTGTGCCATTTGCGTTGAACAAACTTGTGCCAGTTGCGTTGAACAAACTTGTGCCAGTTGCGTCAAACAAACTTGTGCCTCTTGCGTCAAACAAACTTGTGCCAGTTGCGTAAAAAAAAACTTGTGCCAGTTGCGTCAAACAAACTTGTGCCAGTTGCGTCAAAAAGACTTGTGCCTCTTGCCTCAAACAAACTTGTGCCAGTTGCGTCAAACAAACTTGTACCAATTGAGTCGAAAAAACTTGTGTCTGTTACGTCGAACAAACTTGTGCCAGTTGCGTCTAACAAACTTGTGCCAGTTGCATCAACCAAAATTGTGCCAGTTGCGTCAAACAAACTTGTGCCAGTTGCGTAGAAGAAACTTGTGCCAGTTGCGTCAAACAAACTTGTGCCACTTGCGTACAAGAACCTTGTGCCAGTTGCCTCAAACGAACTTGTGCCAGTTGCGTCAAACAAACTTGTGCCAGTTGCGTCAAACAAACTTGTGCCAGTTGCGTCTAACAAACTTGTGCCAGTTGCGTTAAAAAAACTTGGGCCAGTTTCGTCGAACAAACTTGTGTCAGTGGCATCCAACAAACTTGTGCCAGTTGCGTAGAACAAACTTGTGCCAGTTGCGTCAAACAAACTTGTGCCAGTTGCGTAGAACAAACTTGTGCCAGTTGCGTAGAACAACCTTGTGCCAGTTGCGTCGAACAAACTTGTGCTAGTTTGTAGAACAAACTTGTGCCAGTTGCATCAAACAAACTTATGCCAGTTGCGTAAAACAAACTAGTGCCAGTTGCATAGAACAAACTTGTTCCAGTTGAGTTGAACAAACTTGTGCCAATTACGTCAAACAAACTTGTGCCAGTTCGTCGAACAAACTTGTGCCAGTTGCATCGAAGAAATTTGTGCCAGTTGCGTCACACAAACTTGTGCCAGTTGCATCGAACAAACTTGTGCCAGTTGCGTCGAACAAACTTGTGCCAGTTACGGCGAACCAACTTGTGCCACTTGCGTCGAGAAAACTTGTGCCAGTTGTGTCAAATAAACTTGTGCCAGTTGCGTCAAACAAACTTGTGCCAGTTACGGCGAACAAACTTGTGCCAGTTGCGTCGAGAAAAGTTGTGCCAGTTGCATCAAATAAACTTGTGCCAGTTGCGTCAAACAAACTTGTGCCTCTTGCGTCAGACAAACTTGTGAAAGTTGCGTCAAACAAACTTGTGCCAGTTGCGTCAAACAAACTTGTGCCAATTGGTTCGAACAAACTTGTGCCAGTTACGTTAAACAAACTTGTTCCAGTTGCGTTGAACAAACTTGTGCCAGTTGCGTCAAACAAACTTGTGCCAGTTGCGTCGAACAAACTTGCGCCAGTTCTGTCGAACAAACTTGTGCCAGTTGCTTAGAACAAACTTGTGCTAGTTGTGTCAAACAAACTTGTGCCAGTTGCATCAAACAAACTTGTGCCAGTTGCGTCGAACAAACTTGTGCTAGTTGGGTAGAACAAACATGTGCCAGTTGTGTCAAACAAATTTGTGCCAGTTGCGTAGAACACACTAGTGCCAGTTGCATAGAACAAAGTTATGCCACATGCGTAGAACAAACATTTGCCATTTGCGTAGAACAAACTTGTGCCAGTTGTGTCAAACAAACCTGTGCCAGTTGTGTACAACAAACTAGTAAGAGTTGCGTAGAACAAACTTGTGCCAGTTGTGTCAAACAAACGTGTGCCAGTTGTGTACAACAAACTAGTAAGAGTTGCGTAGAACAAACTTGTGCCAGTTGTGTCGAACAAACTTGTGCCAGTTGCGTAGAACAAACTTGTACCAGTTGCGTCAAACAAACTTATATCAGTTGCATAGAACAAACTAGTGCCAGTTGCATAGAACAAACTTGTCCCAGTTGCGTAGAACAAACTTGTGCCAGTTGCGTCAAACAAACTTGTGCCAGTTGCGTCGAAGAAACTTGTGCCAGTTGCATCGAAGAAACTTGTGACAGTTGCGTCAAACAAACTTGTGCCATTTGCGTTGAACAAACTTGTGCCAGTTGCGTCGAACAAACTTGTGCCAGTTGCGTCAAAAAAACTTGTGCCTCTTGCGTCAAACAAACTTGTGCCAGTTGCGTCGAACAAACTTGTGCCAGTCGCGTCAAACAAACTTGTGCCTCTTGCATCAAACAAACTTGTGCCAGTTGCGTAAAAAAAAAACTTGTGCCAGTTGCGTCAAACAAACTTGTGCCAGTTGCGTCAAACAAACTTGTGCCTCTTGCCTCAAACAAACTTGTGCCAGTTGCGTCAAACAAACTTGTACCAATTGAGTCGAAAAAACTTGTGTCTGTTACGTCGAACAAACTTGTGCCAGTTGCGTCTAACAAACTTGTGCCAGTTGCGTCAACATAAATTGTGCCAGTTGCGTCAAACAAACTTGTGCCAGTTGCTTAGAACAAACTTGTGCCAGTTGCGTCAAACAAACTTGTGCCACTTGCGTACAAGAACCTTGTGCCAGTTGCCTCAAACGAACTTGTGCCAGTTGCGTCAAACAAACTTGTGCCAGTTGCGTCGAACAAACTTGTGCCAGTTGAGTCAAACAAACTTGTGCCAGTTGGGTCTAACAAACTTGTGCCAGTTGTGTTAAACAAACTTGTGCCAGTTGCATCGAACAAACTTTTCCCAGTTACGTCGAACAAACTTGTGCCAGTTGCGTTGAACAAACTTCTGCAAGTTGTGTCAAACAAACTTGTGTCAGTTGCGTAGAACCAACTTGTGCCAGTTGCGTCGAACAAACTTGTGTCAGTTGGGTAGAACAAACTTGTGCCAGTTGCGTCAAACAAACATGTCCCAGTTGCGTAGAACAAACTAGTGCCAGTTGCATAGAACAAACTTGTGCCAGATGCGTAGAACAAACTTTTGTCAGTTTCGAAGAAAAAACTTGTGCCAGTTGCATAGAACAAACTTGTGCCAGTTATGTAGAACAAACTTTTGCCAGTTGCGTCGAACAAACTTGTGCCAGTTGCGTCGAACAAACTTGTGTCAGTTACGGCGAAGAAACTTGCGCCAGTTTCGTCGAGAAAACTTGTGCCAGTTGCGTCAAATAAACTTGTGCCAGTTGCGTCAAACAAACTTGTGCCAGTTGCGTCAAACAAACTTGTGCCAGTTGCGTCAAACAAACTTGTTCTAGTTGCGTCAAACAAACTTGTGCCACTTGAGTCGAAAAAACTTGTGCCAGTTGCGTCGAACAAACTTGTGCCAGTTGTGTCTAACAAACTTGTGCCAGTTGCGTCAAACAAACTTGTGCCAGTTTCGTCAAACAAACTTGTGCCAGAGGCATCCAACAAACTTGTGCCAGTTGCGTCGAACAAACTTGTGCCAGTTGCGTCAAACAAACTTGTGCCAGTTGCGTAGAACAAACTTGTGCCAGTTGCGTAGAACAACCTTGTGCCAGTTGAGTCGAACAAACTTGTGCTAGTTGGTAGAACAAACTTGTGCCAGTTGCGCCAAACAAACTTATGCCAGTTGCGTAAAACAAACTAGTGCCAGTTGCATAGAACAAATTGTGCCAGTTGAGTAGAACAAACTTGTGCCAATTGCATCACACAAACTTGTGCCAGTTGCGTCGAACAAACTTGTGCCAGTTGCGTCGAAGAAACTTGTGCCAGTTGCGTCAAACAAACTTGTGCCAGTAGCGTCGAACAAAAAACTTGTGCCAGTTGCATCAAATAAACTTGTGCCAGTTGCGTCAAACAAACTTGTGCCAGTTGCGTCAAACAAACTTGTGCCAGTTGCGTCAACAAACTTGTGCCAGTTGCATCAAACAAACTTGTGCCAATTGATTCGAAAAAACTTGTGCCCGTTGCGTTGAACAAACTTGTGCCATTTGCGTCTAACAAACTTGTGCCAGTTGCGTCAAACAAACGTGTGCCAGTTGCGTCAAACAAACTTGTGCCAGATATGGCGAACAAACTTGTGCCAGTTGCTTTGAGAAAACTTGTGCCAGTTGCGTAAAAAAAAACTTGTGCCAGTTGCGTCAAACAAACTTGTGCCAGTTGCGTCAAACAAACTTGTGCCTCTTGCGTCAAACAAACTTGTGCCAGTTGCGTCAAACAAACTTGTACCAATTGAGTCGAAAAAACTTGTGCCTGTTACGTCGAACAAACTTGTGCCAGTTGCGTCTAACAAACTTGTGCCAGTTGCGTCAAAAAAAACTTGTGCCAGTTGCGTCAAACAAACTTGTGCCAGTTGCGTCAAACAAACTTGTGCCAGTTGCGTAGAAGAACCTTGTGCCAGTTGCGTCAAACGAACTTGTGCCAGTTGCGTCAAACAAACTTTTGCCAGTTGCGTCAAACAAACTTGTGCCAGTTGAGTCAAAAAACTTGTGCCAGTTGGGTAGAACAAACTTGTGCTAGTTGCGTTAAACAAACTTGTGCCAGTTGCATCGAACAAACTTTTGCTAGTTGCGTCGAACAAACTTGTGCCAGTTGTGTCGAACAAACTTGCGCCAGTTACGTCAAACAAACTTGTGCCAGTTGCATTGAACAAACTTCTGTCAGTTGTGTCAAACAAACTTGTGTCAGTTGCATAGAACAAACATTTGCCATTTGCGTAGAACAAACTTGTGCCAGTTGTGTCAAACAAACCTGTGCCAGTTGTGTACAACAAACTAGTAAGAGTTGCGTAGAACAAACTTGTGCCAGTTGTGTCGAACAAACTTGAGCCAGTTGCGTAGAACAAACTTGTACCAGTTGTGTCAAACAAACTTATGCCAGTTGCATAGAACAAACTAGTGCCAGTTGCATAGAACTAACTTGTCCCAGTTGCGTAGAACAAACTTGTGCCAGTTGCGTCAAACAAACTTGTGCCAGTTGCGTCGAAGAAACTTGTGCCAGTTGCATCGAAGAAACTTGTGCCAGTTGCGTCAAACAAACTTGTGCCATTTGCGTCGAACAAACTTGTGCCAGTTGAGTCGAACAAACTTGTGCCAGATATGGCGAACAAACTTGTGCCAGTTGCGTCGAACAAACTTGTGCCAGTTGCGTCGAAGAAACTTGTGCCAGTTGCGTCAAACAAACTTGTGCCAGTTGCGTCGAACAAACTTGTGCCAGTTGCGTCGAACGAACTTGTGCCAGTTACGGCGAACAAACTTGTGCCACTTGCGTCGAGAAAACTTGTGCCAGTTGCGTCAAATAAACTTGTGCCAGTTACGTCAAACAAACTTGTGCCAGTTACGGCAAACCAACTTGTGCCAGTTGCGTCGAGAAAAGTTGTGCCAGTTGCGTCAAATAAACTTGTGCCAGTTGCGTCAAACAAACTTGTGCCAGTTGCGTCAAACAAACTTGTGCCAGTTGCGTCAAACAAACTTGTGCTAGTTGCGTCAAACAAACTTGTGCTAATTGATTCGAAAAAACTTGTGCCAGATGCGTTGAACAAACTTGTGCCAGTTGCGTCTAACAAACTTGTGCCAGTTGCGTCAAACAAACTTGTGCCAGTTGCGTTGAACAAACTTGTGCCAGATATGGCAAACAAACTTGTGCCAGTTGCTTCGAGAAAAAATGTGCCAGTCGCGTAAAAAAAAACTTGTGCCAATTGCGTCAAACAAACTTGTGCCAGTTGCGTCAAACAAACTTGTGCCTCTTGCATCAAACAAACTTGTGACAGTTGCATCATTAAACTTGTACCAACTGAGTCGAAAAAACTTGTGCCTGTTACGTCGAATAAAGTTGTGCCAGTTGCGCCTAACAAACTTGTGCCAGTTGCATCGAACAAACTTGTGCCAGTTGCGTCAAACAAACTTGTGCCAGTTGCGTAGAACAAACTTGTGCCAGTTGCGTAGACGAACCTTGTGCCAGTTGAGTCAAACAAACTTGTGCCAGTTGCGTCAAACAAACTTGTGCCAGTTGCATCGAACAAACTTGTGCCAGTTGCGTCAAACAAACTTGTGCCAGTTGCGTAGAAGAACCTTGTGCCAGTTGCGTCAAACGAACTTGTGCCAGTTGCGTCAAACAAACTTTTGCCAGTTGCGTCGAACACACTTGTGCCAGTTGAGTCAAACAAACTTGTGCCAGTTGTGTCGAACAAACTTGTGCCAGTTGCGTTAAACAAACTTGTGCCAGTTGCATCGAACAAACTTTTGCCAGTTGCGTCGAACAAACTTGTGACAGTTGCGTCGAACAAACTTGCGCCAGTTGCATCAAACAAACTTGTGCCAGTTGCGTTGAACAAACTTCTGCCAGTTGTGTCAAAGAAACTTGTGTCAGTTGCGTAGAACAAACTTGTGCCAGTTACGTCGAACAAACTTATGTCAGTTGGGTAGAACAAACTTTTGCCAGTTGCGTCAAACAAACATGTCCCAGTTGCGTAGAACAAACTAGTGCCAGTTGCATAGAATAAACTTGTGCCAGATGCGTAGAACAAACTTGTGCCAGTTGTGTAGAACAAACTTGTGCCAGTTGCATAGAACAAACTTGTGCCAGTTGCGTAGAACAAACTAGTGCCAGTTGCATAGAACAAACTTGTGCCAGATGCGTAGAACAAACTTGTGCCAGTTGCGTAGAACAAACTTGTGCCAGTTGCATAGAACAAACTTGTGCCAGTTATGTAGAACAAACTTGTGCCATTTGCATCAAACAAACTTGTGCCAGTTGCGTCGAACAAACTTGTGCCAGTTGCGTCGAACAAACTTGTGCCAGTTTCGACGAGAAAACTTGTGCCAGTTGCGTCAAATAAACTTGTGCCAGTTGTGTCAAACAAACTTGTGCCAGTTGCGTCAAACAAACTTGTGTCAGTTGCGTCAAACAAACTTGTTCCAGTTGCGTCAAACAAACTTGTTCCAGTTGCGTCAAACAAACTTGTGCCAATTGAGTCGAAAAAACTTGTGCCAGTTGCGTCTAACAAACTTGTGCCAGTTGCGTCTAACAAACTTGTGCCAGTTGCGTCAAAAAAACTTGGGCCAATTTCGTCGAACAAACTTGTGTCAGTGGCATCCAACAAACTTGTGCCAGTTGCGTCAAACAAACTTGTGCCAGTTGCGTAGAACGAACTTGTGCCAGTTGCGTCAAACAAACTTGTGCCAGTTGCGTAGAACAAACTTGTGCCAGTTGCGTAGAACAACCTTGTGCCAGTTGCGTCGAACAAACTTGTGCTAGTTTGTAGAACAAACTTGTGCCAGTTGCGTCAAACAAAGTTATGCCAGTTGCGTAAAAAAAACTAGTGGCAGTGTTATAGAACAAACTTGTTCCAGTTGAGTAGAACAAACATGTGCCAATTGCGTCAAACAAACTTGTGCCAGTTCGTCGAACAAACTTGTGCCAGTTGCATCGAAGAAATTTGTGCCAGTTGCGTCACACAAACTTGTGCCAGTTGCGTCGAACAAACTTGTGCCAGTTGCGTCGAACAAACTTGTGCCAGTTTCGGCGAACCAACTTGTGCCACTTCCGTTGAGAAAACTTGTGCCAGTTGCGTCAAATAAACTTGTGCCAGTTGCGTCAAACAAACTTGTGCCAGTTACGGCGAACAAACTTGTGCCAGTTGCGTCGAGAAAAGTTGTGCCAGTTGCGTCAAATAAACTTGTGCCAGTTGTGTCAAACAAACTTGTGCCAGTTGCGTCAAACAAACTTGTGCCAGTTGCGTCAAACAAACCTGTGCCAATTGATTCGAATAAACTTGTGCCAGTTGCGTTGAACAAACTTGTGCCAGTTGCGTCTAATAAACTTGTGCCAGTTGCGTCAAACAAACTTGTGCCAGTTGCGTCGAACAAACTTGTGCCAGATATGGCAAACAAACTTGTGCCAGTTGCTTCGAGAAAACTTGTGCCAGTCGCGTAAAAAAAAACTTGTGCCAGTTGCGTCAAACAAACTTGTGTCAGTTGCGTCAAACAAACTTGTGCCTCTTGCGTCAAATAAACTTGTGCCAGTTGCATCAAACAAACTTGTACCAATTGAGTCGAAAAAACTTGTGCCTGTTACGTCGAACAAACTTGTGCCAGTTGCGTCTAACAAACATGTGCCAGTTGTGTCGAAGAAACTTGTGCCAGTTGCGTCAAACAAACTTTTGCCAGTTGCGTAAAACAAACTTGTGCCAGTTGCGTAGAAGGACCTTGTGCCAGTTGCGTCAAACAAACTTCTGCCAGTTGCGTCAAAGAAACTTGTGCCAGTTGCGTTAAACAAACTTGTGCCAGTTGCATCGAACAAACTTTTGCCAGTTGCATCGAACAAACTTGTGCCAGTTGCGTCGAAAAAATTGCACCAGTTGCATCGAACAAACTTGTGCCAGTTGCGTTGAACAAACTTCTGCCAATTTTGTCAAACAAACTTGTGTCAGTTGCGTAGAACAAACTTGTGCCAGTTGCGTCGAACAAACTTGTGTCAGTTGGGTAGAACAAATTTGTGCCAGTTGCGTCAAACAAACTTGTGCCAGTTGCGTAGAACAAACTAGTGCCAGTTGCATAGAACAAACTTGTGCCGGATGCGTAGAACAAACTTGTGCCAGTTGCGTAGAACAAACTTGTGCCAGTTGCATAGAACAAACTTGTGCCAGTTATGTAGAACAAACTTGTGCCATTTGCGTCAAACAAACTTGTGCCAGTTGCGTCGAACAAACTTGTGCCAGTTACGGCAAACAAACTTGCGCCAGTTTCGTCGAAAAAACTTGTGCCAGTTGCGTCAAATAAACTTGTGCTAGTTGCGTCTAACAAACTTGTGCCAGTTGCGTCATAAAAACTTGGGCCAGTTTCGTCGAACAAACTTGTGTCAGTGGCATCCAACAAACTTGTGCCAGTTGCGTAGAACAAACTTGTGCCAGTTGCGTCAAACAAACTTATGCCAGTTGCGTAGAACAAACTTGTGCCTGTTGCGTAGAAGAACCTTGTGCCAGTTGCGTCAAACAAACTTATGCCAGTTGCGTAAAACAAACTAGTGCCAGTTGTATAAAACAAACTTATTCCAGTTGAGTAGAACAAACTTGTGCCAATTGAGTCAAACAAACTTGTGCCAGTTCGTCGAACAAACTTGTGCCAGTTGCATCGAAGAAATTTGTGCCAGTTGCGTCACACAAACTTGTGCCAGTTGCGTCGAACAAACTTGTGCCAGTTGCGTCGAACAAACTTGTGCCAGTTACGGCGAACCAACTTGTGCCACTTGCGTCGAGAAAACTTGTGCCAGTTGCGTCAAATAAACTTGTGACAGTTGCGTCAAACAAACTTGTGCCAGTTACGTCGAACAAACTTGTGCCAGTTGCGTCGAGAAAAGTTGTGCCAGTTGCGTCAAATAAACTTGTGCCAGTTGCATCGAACAAACTTGTGCCAGTTGCGTCAAACAAACTTGTGCCAGTGGCGTCAAACAAACTTGTGCCAATTGATCCGAAAAAACTTGTGCCAGTTGCGTTGAAAAAAACTTGTGTCAGTTGCGTCAAACAAACTTGTGCCTCTTGCGTCAAACTTGTGCCAGTTGCATCGAAGAAATTTGTGCCAGTTGCGTCACACAAACTTGTGCCTGTTGCGTCGAACAAACTTGTGCCAGTTGCGTCGAACAAACTTGTGCCAGTTACGGCGAACCAACTTGTGCCACTTGCGTCGAGAAAACTTGTGCCAGTTGCGTCAAATAAACTTGTGACAGTTGCGTCAAACAAACTTGTGCCAGTTACGTCGAACAAACTTGTGCCAGTTGCGTCGAGAAAAGTTGTGCCAGTTGCGTCAAATAAACGTCTGCCAGTTGCGTCGAACAAACTTGTGCCAGTTGCGTCAAACAAACTTGTGCCAGTTGCGTCAAACAAACTTGTGCCAGTGGCGTCAAACAAACTTGTGCCAATTGATTCGAAAAAACTTGTAACAGTTGCGTTGAACAAACTTGTGTCATTTGCGTCAAACAAACTTGTGCCTCCTGCGTCAAACTTGTGCCAGTTGCGTTAAACAAACTTGTGCCAGTTGCATCGAACAAACTTTTGCCAGTTGCGTCGAACAAACTTGTGCCAGTTGCGTCGAAAAAACTTGCGCCAGTTGCGTCGAACAAACTTGTGTCAGTTGCGTTGAACAAACTTCTGCTAATTGTGTCAAACATCTTGTGTCAGTTGCGTAGAACAAACTTGTGCCAGTTGCGTCGAACAAACTTGTGTCAGTTGGGTAGAACAAATTTGTGCCAGTTGCGTCAAACAAACTTGTGCCAGTTGTGCAGAACAAACTAGTGCCAGTTGCATAGAACAAACTTGTGCCGGATGCGTCAAACAAACTTGTGCCAGTTGCGTAGAACAAACTTGTGCCAGTTGCATAGAACAAACTAGTGCCAGTTATGTAGAACAAACTTGTGCCATTTGTGTCAAACAAACTTGTGCCAGTTGCGTCGAACAAACTTGTGCCAGTTACGGCGAACAAACTCGTGCCAGTTTCGTTGAAAAAACTTGTGCCAGTTGCGTCAAATAAACTTGTGCCAGTTGCGTCAAACAAACTTGTGCCAGTTGCGTCAAACAAACTTGTGCCAGTTGCGTCAAACAAACTTGTTCCAGTTGCGTCAAACAAACTTGTTCCAGTTGCGTCAAACAAACTTGTGCCAATTGAGTCTAAAAAACTTGTGCCAGTTGCGTCGAACAAACTTGTGCCAGTTGCGTCTAACAAACTTGTGCCAGTTGCGTCAAAAAAACTTGGGCCAGTTTCGTCGAACAAACTTGTGTCAGTGGCATCCAACAAACTTGTGCCAGTTGCGTAGAACAAACTTGTGCCAGTTGCGTCAAACAAACTTGTGCCAGTTGCGTAGAACAAACTTGTGCCAGTTGCGTAGAACAACCTTGTGCCAGTTGCGTCGAACAAACTTGTGCTAGTTTGTAGAACAAACTTGTGCCAGTTGCATCAAACAAACTTATGCCAGTTGCGTAAAACAAACTAGTGCCAGTTGCATAGAACAAACTTGTTCCAGTTGAGTAGAACAAACTTGTGCCAATTGCGTCAAACAAACTTGTGCCAGTTCGTCGAACAAACTTGTGCCAGTTGCATCGAAGAAATATATGCCAGTTGCGTCACACAAACTTGTGCCAGTTGCATCGAACAAACTTGTGCCAGTTGCGTCGAACAAACTTGTGCCAGTTACGGCGAACCAACTTGTGCCACTTGCGTCGAGAAAACTTGTGCCAGTTGCATCAAATAAACTTGTGCCAGTTGCGTCAAACAAACTTGTGCCAGTTACGGCGAACAAACTTGTGCCAGTTGCGTCGAGAAAAGTTGTGCCAGTTGCGTCAAATAAACTTGTGCCAGTTGCGTCAAACAAACTTGTGCCTCTTGCGTCAGACAAACTTGTGCCAGTTGCGTCAAACAAACTTGTGCCAGTTGCGTCAAACAAACTTGTGCCAATTGATTAAAAAAAACTTGTGCCAGTTGCGTTGAACAAACTTGTGCCAGTTGCGTCTAAGAAACTTGTGCCAGTTGCGTCAAACAAACTTGTGCCAGTTGCCTCGAACAAACTTGTGCCAGTTGCATCGAACACACTAGTGCCAGTTGCATAGAACAAACTTGTGCCAGTTGCGTCAAACAAACTTGTGCCAGTTGCGTAGAACAAGCTTGTACATGTTGCGTAGAACAACCTTGTGCCAGTTGCGTCAAACAAACTTGTGCCAGTTGTGTCAAACAAACTTGTGCCAGTTGGTTCGAACAAACTTGTGCCAGTTACGTTAAACAAACTTGTTCCAGTTGCGTTGAACAAACTTGTGCCAGTTGTGTCAAACAAACTTGTGCCAGTTGGTTCGAACAAACTTGTGCCAGTTACGTTAAACAAACTTGTTCCAGTTGCGTTGAACAAACTTGTGCCAGTTGCGTCAAACAAACTTGTGCCAGTTGCGTCGAACAAACTTGCGCCAGTTCCGTCGAACAAACTTGTGCCAGTTGCTTAGAACAAACTTGTGCCAGTTGTGTCAAACAAACTTGTGCCAGTTGCATCAAACAAACTTGTGCCAGTTGCGTCGAACAAACTTGTGCCAGTTGGGTAGAACAAACATGTGCCAGTTGTGTCAAACAAATTTGTGCCAGTTGCGTAGAACACACTAGTGCCAGTTGCATAGAACAAACTTGTGTCACATGCGTAGAACAAACATTTGCCATTTGCTTAGAACAAACTTGTGCCAGTTGTGTCAAACAAACCTGTGCCAGTTGTGTACAACAAACTAGTAAGAGTTGCGTAGAACAAACTTGTGCCAGTTGTGTCAAACAAACCTGTGCCAGTTGTGTACAACAAACTAGTAAGAGTTGCGTAGAAAAAACTTGTGCCAGTTGTGTCAAACAAACTTGTGCCAGTTGCGTAGAACAAACTTGTACCAGTTGCGTCAAACAAACTTATATCAGTTGCATAGAACAAACTAGTGCCAGTTGCATAGAACAAACTTGTCCCAGTTGCGTAGAACAAACTTGTGCCAGTTGCGTCAAACAAACTTGTGCCAGTTGCGTCGAAGAAACTTGTGCCAGTTGCGTCGAAGAAACTTGTGCCAGTTGCGTCGAACAAACTTGTGCCATTTGCGTTGAACAAACTTGTGCCAGTTGCGTTGAACAAACTTGTGCCAGTTGCGTCAAACAAACTTGTGCCTCTTGCGTCAAACAAACTTGTGCCAGTTGCGTAAAAAAAAACTTGTGCCAGTTGCGTCAAACAAACTTGTGCCAGTTGCGTCAAAAAGACTTGTGCCTCTTGCCTCAAACAAACTTGTGCCAGTTGCGTCAAACAAACTTGTACCAATTGAGTCGAAAAAACTTGTGTCTGTTACGTCGAACAAACTTGTGCCAGTTGCGTCTAACAAACTTGTGCCAGTTGCGTCAACCAAAATTGTGCCAGTTGCGTCAAACAAACTTGTGCCAGTTGCGTAGAACAAACTTGTGCCAGTTGCGTCAAACAAACTTGTGCCACTTGCGTACAAGAACCTTGTGCCAGTTGCCTCAAACGAACTTGTGCCAGTTGCGTCAAACAAACTTGTGCCAGTTGCGTCAAACAAACTTGTGCCAGTTGCGTCTAACAAACTTGTGCCAGTTGCGTCAAAAAAACTTGGGCCAGTTTCGTCGAACAAACTTGTGCCAGTTGCGTAGAACAAACTTGTGCCAGTTGCGCCAAACAAACTTGTGCCAGTTGCGTAGAACAAACTTGTGCCAGTTGCGTAGAACAACCTTGTGCCAGTTGCGTCGAACAAACTTGTGCTAGTTTGTAGAACAAACTTGTGCCAGTTGCATCAAACAAACTTATGCCAGTTGCGTAAAACAAACTAGTGCCAGTTGCATAGAACAAACTTGTTCCAGTTGAGTAGAACAAACTTGTGCCAATTGCGTCAAACAAACTTGTGCCAGTTCGTCGAACAAACTTGTGCCAGTTGCATCGAAGAAATTTGTGCCAGTTGCGTCACACAAACTTGTGCCAGTTGCATCGAACAAACTTGTGCCAGTTGCCTCGAACAAACTTGTGCCAGTTACGGCGAACCAACTTGTGCCACTTGCGTCGAGAAAACTTGTGCCAGTTGTGTCAAATAAACTTGTGCCAGTTGCGTCAAACAAACTTGTGCCAGATACGGCGAACAAACTTGTGCCAGTTGCGTCGAGAAAAGTTGTGCCAGTTGCGTCAAATAAACTTGTGCCAGTTGCGTCAAACAAACTTGTGCCTCTTGCGTCAGACAAACTTGTGCCAGTTGCGTCAAACAAACTTGTGCCAGTTGCGTCAAACAAACTTGTGCCAATTGATTAAAAAAAACTTGTGCCAGTTGCGTTGAACAAACTTGTGCCAGTTGCATCTAAGAAACTTGTGCCAGTTGCGTCAAACAAACTTGTGCCAGTTGCGTCGAACAAACTTGTGCCAGTTGCATCGAACACACTAGTGCCAGTTGCATAGAACAAACTTGTGCCAGTTGCGTCAAACAAACTTGTGCCAGTTGCGTAGAACAAGCTTGTACATGTTGCGCAGAACAACCTTGTGCCAGTTGCGTCAAACAAACTTGTGCCAGTTGTGTCAAACAAACTTATGCCAGTTGGTTCGAACAAACTTGTGCCAGTTACGTTAAACAAACTTGTTCCAGTTGCGTTGAACAAACTTGTGCCAGTTGCGTCAAACAAACTTGTGCCAGTTGCGTCGAACAAACTTGCGCCAGTTCCGTCGAACAAACTTGTGCCAGTTGCTTAGAACAAACTTGTGCTAGTTGTGTCAAACAAACTTGTGCCAGTTGCATCAAACAAACTTGTGCCAGTTGCGTCGAACAAACTTGTGCCAGTTGGGTAGAACAAACATGTGCCAGTTGTGTCAAACAAATTTGTGCCAGTTGCGTAGAACACACTAGTGCCAGTTGCATAGAACAAAGTTATGCCACATGCGTAGAACAAACATTTGCCATTTGCGTAGAACAAACTTGTGCCAGTTGTGTCAAACAAACCTGTGCCAGTTGTGTACAACAAACTAGTAAGAGTTGCGTAGAACAAACTTGTGCCAGTTGTGTCAAACAAACCTGTGCCAGTTGTGTACAACAAACTAGTAAGAGTTGCATAGAACAAACTTGTGCCAGTTGTGTCGAACAAACTTGTGCCAGTTGCGTAGAACAAACTTGTACCAGTTGCGTCAAACAAACTTATATCAGTTGCATAGAACAAACTAGTGCCAGTTGCATAGAACAAACTTGTCCCAGTTGCGTAGAACAAACTTGTGCCAGTTGCGTCAAACAAACTTGTGCCAGTTGCGTCGAAGAAACTTGTGCCACTTGCGTCGAAGAAACTTGTGACAGTTGCGTCAAACAAACTTGTGCCATTTGCGTTGAACAAACTTGTGCCAGTTGCGTCGAACAAACTTGTGCCAGTTGCGTCAAACAAACTTGTGCCTCTTGCGTCAAACAAACTTGTGCCAGTTGCGTCGAACAAACTTGTGCCAGTTGTGTCAAACAAACTTGTGCCTCTTGCATCAAACAAACTTGTGCCAGTTGCGTAAAAAAAAAACTTGTGCCAGTTGCGTCAAACAAACTTGTGCCAGTTGCGTCAAACAAACTTGTGCCTCTTGCCTCAAACAAACTTGTGCCAGTTGCGTCAAACAAACTTGTACCAATTGAGTCGAAAAAACTTGTGTCTGTTACGTCGAACAAACTTGTGCCAGTTGCGTCTAACAAACTTGTGCCAGTTGCGTCAACCAAAATTGTGCCAGTTGCATCAAACAAACTTGTGCCAGTTGCGTAGAACAAACTTGTGCCAGTTGCGTCAAACAAACTTGTGCCACTTGCGTACAAGAACCTTGTGTCAGTTGCCTCAAACGAACTTGTGCCAGTTGCGTCAAACAAACTTGTGCCAGTTGCGTCGAACAAACTTGTGCCAGTTGAGTCAAACAAACTTGTGCCAGTTGGGTCTAACAAACTTGTGCCAGTTGTGTTAAACAAACTTGTGCCAGTTGCATCGAACAAACTTTTCCCAGTTACGTCGAACAAACTTGTGCCAGTTGCGTTGAACAAACTTCTGCCAGTTGTGTCAAACAAACTTGTGTCAGTTGCGTAGAACCAACTTGTGCCAGTTGCGTCAAACAAACTTGTGTCAGTTGGGTAGAACAAACTTGTGCCAGTTGCGTCAAACAAACATGTCCCAGTTGCGTAGAACAAACTAGTGCCAGTTGCATAGAACAAACTTGTGCCAGATGCGTAGAACAAACTTGTGTCAGTTGCGAAGAACAAACTTGTGCCAGTTGCATAGAACAAACTTGTGCCAGTTATGTAGAACAAACTTTTGCCAGTTACGTCGAACAAACTTGTGCCAGTTGCGTCGAACAAACTTGTGTCAGTTACGGCGAAGAAACTTGCGCCAGTTTCGTCGAGAAAACTTGTGCCAGTTGCGTCAAATAAACTTGTGCCAGTTGCGTCAAACAAACTTGTGCCAGTTGCGTCAAACAAACTTGTGCCAGTTGCGTCAAACAAACTTGTTCTAGTTGCGTCAAACAAACTTGTGCCACTTGAGTCGAAAAAACTTGTGCCAGTTGCGTCGAACAAACTTGTGCCAGTTGTGTCTAACAAACTTGTGCCAGTTGCGTCAAACAAACTTGTGCCATTTTCGTCAAACAAACTTGTGCCAGTGGCATCCAACAAACTTGTGCCAGTTGCGTCAAACAAACTTGTGCCAGTTGCGTCAAACAAACTTGTGCCAGTTGCGTAGAACAAACTTGTGCCAGTTGCGAGGAACAACCTTGTGCCAGTTGAGTCGAACAAACTTGTGCTAGTTGGTAGAACAAACTTGTGCCAGTTGCGCCAAACAAACTTATGCCAGTTGCGTAAAACAAACTAGTGCCAGTTGCATAGAACAAATTGTGCCAGTTGAGTAGAACAAACTTGTGCCAATTGCATCACACAAACTTGTGCCAGTTGCGTCGAACAAACTTGTGCCAGTTGCGTCGAAGAAACTTGTGCCAGTTGCGTCAAACAAACTTGTGCCAGTAGCGTCGAACAAACTTCTGCCAGTTGCGTCGAACAAACTTGTGCCAGTTACGGCGAACAAACTTGTGCCACTTGCGGCGAGAAAACTTGTGCCAGTTGCATCAAATAAACTTGTGCCAGTTGCGTCAAACAAACTTGTGCCAGTTGCGTCAAACAAACTTGTGCCAGTTGCGTCAACAAACTTGTGCCAGTTGCATCAAACAAACTTGTGCCAATTGATTCGAAAAAACTTGTGCCCGTTGCGTTGAACAAACTTGTGCCAGTTGCGTCTAACAAACTTGTGCCAGTTGCGTCAAACAAACGTGTGCCAGTTGCGTCAAACAAACTTGTGCCAGATATGGCGAACAAACTTGTGCCAGTTGCTTTGAGAAAACTTGTGCCAGTTGCGTAAAAAAAAACTTGTGCCAGTTGCGTCAAACAATCTTGTGCCAGTTGCGTCAAACAAACTTGTGCCTCTTGCGTCAAACAAACTTGTGCCAGTTGCGTCAAACAAACTTGTACCAATTGAGTCGAAAAAACTTGTGCCTGTTACGTCGAACAAACTTGTGCCAGTTGCGTCTAACAAACTTGTGCCAGTTGCGTCAAAAAAAACTTGTGCCAGTTGCGTCAAACAAACTTGTGCCAGTTGCGTCAAACAAACTTGTGCCAGTTGCGTAGAACAAACTTGTGCCAGTTGCGTCAAACAAACTTGCGCCAGTTGCGTAGAAGAACCGTGTGCCAGTTGCGTCAAACGAACTTGTGCCAGTTGCGTCAAACAAACTTTTGCCAGTTGCGTCAAACAAACTTGTGCCAGTTGAGTAAAAAAACTTGTGCCAGTTGGGTAGAACAAACTTGTGCCAGTTGCGTTAAACAAACTTTTGCCAGTTGCATCGAACAAACTTTTGCTAGTTGCGTCGAACAAACTTGTGCCAGTTGTGTCGAACAAACTTGCGCCAGTTACGTCAAACAAACTTGTGCCAGTTGCGTTGAACAAACTTCTGCCAGTTGTGTCAAACAAACTTGTGTCAGTTGCATAGAACAAACATTTGCCATTTGCGTAGAACAAACTTGTGCCAGTTGTGTCAAACAAACCTGTGCCAGTTGTGTACAACAAACTAGTAAGAGTTGCGTAGAACAAACTTGTGCCAGTTGTGTCGAACAAACTTGTGCCAGTTGCGTAGAACAAACTTGTACCAGTTGTGTCAAACAAACTTATGCCAGTTGCATATAACAAACTAGTGCCAGTTGCATAGAACTAACTTGTCCCAGTTGCGTAGAACAAACTTGTGCCAGTTGCGTCAAACAAACTTGTGCCAGTTGCGTCGAAGAAACTTGTGCCAGTTGCGTCGAAGAAACTTGTGCCAGTTGCGTCAAACAAACTTGTGCCTTTTGCGTCGAACAAACTTGTGCCAGTTGAGTCGAACAAACTTGTGCCAGATATGGCGAACAAACTTGTGCCAGTTGCGTCGAACAAACTTGTGCCAGTTGCGTCGAAGAAACTTGTGCCAGTTGCGTCAAACAAACTTGTGCCAGTTGCGTCGAACAAACTTGTGCCAGTTGCGTCGAACAAACTTGTGCCAGTTACGGCGAACAAACTTGTGCCACTTGCGTCGAGAAAACTTGTGCCAGTTGCGTCAAATAAACTTGTGCCAGTTACGTCAAACAAACTTGTGCCAGTTACGGCAAACGAACTTGTGCCAGTTGCATCGAGAAAAGTTGTGCCAGTTGGGTCAAATAAACTTGTGCAGTTGCGTCAAACAAACTTGTGCCAGTTGTGTCAAACAAACTTGTGCCAGTTGCGTCAAACAAACTTGTGCTAGTTGCGTCAAACAAACTTGTGCTAATTGATTCGAAAAAACTTGTGCCAGTTGCTTTGAACAAACTTGTGCCAGTTGCGTCTAACAAACTTGTGCCAGTTGCGTCAAACAAACTTGTGCCAGTTGCGTTGAACAAACTTGTGCCAGATATGGCAAACATACTTGTGCCAGTTGCTTCGAGAAAAAATGTGCCAGTCGCGTAAAAAAAAACTTGTGCCAATTGCGTCAAACAAACTTGTGCCAGTTGCGTCAAACAAACTTGTGCCTCTTGCGTCAAACAAACTTGTGACAGTTGCATCATTAAACTTGTACCAATTGAGTCGAAAAAACTTGTGCCTGTTACGTCGAATAAAGTTGTGCCAGTTGCGCCTAACAAACTTGTGCCAGTTGCGTCGAAGAAACTTGTGCCAGTTGCGTCAAACAAACTTGTGCCAGTTGCGTAGAACAAACTTGTGCCAGTTGCGTAGAACAAACTTGTGCCAGTTGAGTCAAACAAACTTGTGCCAGTTGCGTCAAACAAACTTGTGCCAGTTGCGTTAAACAAACTTGTGCCAGTTGCATCGAACAAACTTGTGCCAGTTGCATCAAACAAACTTGTGCCAGTTGCGTAGAAGAACCTTGTGCCAGTTGCGTCAAACGAACTTGTGCCAGTTGCGTCAAACAAACTTTTGCCAGTTGCGTCGAACACACTTGTGCCAGTTGAGTCAAACAAACTTGTGCCAGTTGTGTCGAACAAACTTGTGCCAGTTGCGTTAAACAAACTTGTGCCAGTTGCATCGAACAACCTTTTGCCAGTTGCGTCGAACAAACTTGTGACAGTTGCGTCGAACAAACTTACGCCAGTTGCGTCAAACAAACTTGTGCCAGTTGCGTTGAACAAACTTCTGCCAGTTGTGTCAAAGAAACTTGTGTCAGTTGCGTAGAACAAACTTGTGCCAGTTGCGTCGAACAAACTTATGTCAGTTGGGTAGAACAAACTTGTGCCAGTTGCGTCAAACAAACATGTCCCAGTTGCGTAGAACAAACTAGTGCCAGTTGCATAGAACAAACTTGTGCCAGATGCGTAGAACAAACTTGTGCCACTTGTGTAGAACAAACTTGTGCCAGTTGCATAGAACAAACTTGTGCCAGTTGCGTAGAACAAACTAGTGCCAGTTGCATAGAACAAACTTGTGCCAGATGCGTAGAACAAACTTGTGCCAGTTGCGTAGAACAAACTTGTGCCAGTTGCATAGAACAAACTTGTGCCAGTTATGTAGAACAAACTTGTGCCCTTTGCGTCAAACAAACTTGTGCCAGTTGCGTCGAACAAACTTGTGCCAGTTGCGTCGAACAAACTTGTGCCAGTTTCGACGAGAAAATTTGTGCCAGTTGCGTCAAATAAACTTGTGCCAGTTGCATCAAACAAACTTGTGCCAGTTGCGTCAAACAAACTTGTGCCAGTTGCGTCAAACAAACTTGTTCCAGTTGCGTCAAACAAACTTGTTCCAGTTGCGTCAAACAAACTTGTGCCAATTGTGTCGAAAAAACTTGTGCCAGTTGCGTCGAACAAACTTGTGCCAGTTGCGTCTAACAAACTTGTGCCAGTTGCGTCAAAAAAACTTGGGCCAGTTTCATCGAACAAACTTGTGTCAGTGGCATCCTACAAACTTGTGCCAGTTGCGTAGAACAAACTTGTGCCAGTTGCGTCAAACAAACTTGTGCCAGTTGCGTAGAACAAACTTGTGCCAGTTGCGTAGAACAACCTTGTGCCAGTTGCGTCGAACAAACTTGTGCTAGTTTGTAGAATAAACTTGTGCCAGTTGCATCAAACAAACTTATGCCAGTTGCGTAAAACAAACTAGTGCCAGTTGCATAGAACAAACTTGTTCCAGTTGAGTAGAACAAACTTGTGCCAATTGCGTCAAACAAACTTGTGCCAGTTCGTCGAACAAACTTGTGCCAGTTGCATCGAAGAAATTTGTGCCAGTTGCGTCACACAAACTTGTGCCAGTTGCGTCGAACAAACTTGTGCCAGTTGCGTCGAACAAACTTGTGCCAGTTACGGCGAACCAACTTGTGCCACTTCCGTTGAGAAAACTTGTGCCAGTTGCGTCAAATAAACTTGTGCCAGTTGCGTCAAACAAACTTGTGCCAGTTACGGCGAACAAACTTGTGCCAGTTGCGTCGAGAAAAGTTGTGCCAGTTGCGTCAAATAAACTTGTGCCAGTTGTGTCAAACAAACTTGTGCCAGTTGCGTCAAACAAACTTGTGCCAGTTGCGTCAAACAAACCTGTGCCAATTGATTCGAATAAACTTGTGCCAGTTGCGTTGAACAAATTTGTGCCAGTTGCGTCTAACAAACTTGTGCCAGTTGCGTCAAACAAACTTGTGCCAGTTGCGTCGAACAAACTTGTGCCAGATATGGCAAACAAACTTGTGCCAGTTGCTTCGAGAAAACTTGTGCCAGTCGCGTAAAAAAAAAACTTGTGCCAGTTGCGTCAAACAAACTTGTGTCAGTTGCGTCAAACAAACTTGTGCCTCTTGCGTCAAACAAACTTGTGCCAGTTGCATCAAACAAACTTGTACCAATTGTGTCGAAAAAACTTGTGCCTGTTACGTCGAACAAACTTGTGCCAGTTGCGTCCAACAAACTTGTGCCAGTTGTGTCGAACAAACTTGTGCCAGTTGCGTCAAACAAACTTGTGCCAGTTGCGTAAAACAAACTTGTGCCAGTTGCGTAGAAGAACCTTGTGCCAGTTGCGTCAAACAAACTTCTGCCAGTTGCGTCAAAGAAACTTGTGCCAGTTGCGTTAAACAAACTTGTGCCAGTTGCATCGAACAAACTTTTGCCAGTTGCATCGAACAAACTTGTGCCAGTTGCGTCGAAAAAACTTGCACCTCTTGCATCGAACAAACTTTTGCCAGTTGCGTTGAACAAACTTCTGCCTATTTTGTCAAACAAACTTGTGTCAGTTGCGTAGAACAAACTTGTGCCAGTTGCGTCGAACAAACTTGTGTCAGTTGGGTAGAACAAATTTGTGCCAGTTGCGTCAAACAAACTTGTGCCAGTTGCGTAGAACAAACTAGTGCCAGTTGCATAGAACAAACTTGTGCCGGATGGGTAGAACAAACTTGTGCCAGTTGCGTAGAACAAACTTGTGCCAGTTGCATAGAACAAACTTGTGCCAGTTATGTAGAACAAACTTGTGCCATTTGCGTCAAACAAACTTGTGCCAGTTGCGTCGAACAAACTTGTGCCAGTTACGGCAAACAAACTTGTGCCAGTTTCATCGAAAAAACTTGTGCCAGTTGCGTCAAATAAACTTGTGCCAGTTGCGTCAAACAAACTTGTGCCAGTTGCGTCAAACAAACTTGTGCCAGTTGCGTCAAACAAACTTGTTCCAGTTGCGTCAAACAAACTTGTTCCAGTTGCGTCAAACAAACTTGTGCCAATTGAGTCGAAAAAACTCGTGCCAGTTGCGTCGAACAAACTTGTGCCAGTTGCGTTTAACAAACTTTTGCCAGTTGCGTAGAACAAACCTGTGCCAGTTGCGTAGAACAACCTTGTGCCAGTTGCGTCAAACAAACTTGTGCCACTTGCGTCGAACAAACTTGTGCCAGTTGCGTCAAACAAACTTGTGCCAGTTGCGTAGGACAAACTTGTGCCAGTTGCGTAGAAGAACCTTGTGCCAGTTGCGTCAAACAAACTTCTGCCAGTTGCGTCAAACAAACTTGTGCCAGTTGCGTTAAACAAACTTGTGCCAGTTGCATCGAACAAACTTTTGCCAGTTTGTCGAACAAACTTGTGCCAGTTGCGTCAAAAAAACTTGCGCCAGTTGCGTCGAACAAACTTGTGCCAGTTGCGTCTAACAAACTTGTGCCAGTTGCATCAAAAAAAACTTTTGCCAGTTGTGTCAAACAAACTTGTGCCAGTTGCGTCAACCAAACTTGTGCCAGTTGCGTCAAACAAACTTGTGCCAGTTGCGCCAAACAAACTTGTGCCAGTTGCATAGAAGAACCTTGTGCCAGTTGCATCAAACGAACTTGTGCCAGTTGCGTCAAACAAACTTTTGCCAGTTGCGTCAAACAAACTTGTGCCAGTTAAGTCCAACAAACTTGTGCCAGTTGGGTCGAACAAACTTGTGCCAGTTGCGTTAAACAAACTTGTGCCAGTTGCATCGAACAATCTTTTGCCAGTTGCGTCGAACAAACTTGTGCCAGTTGCGTCGAACAAACTTGTGTCAGTTGGGTAGAACAAATTTGTGCCAGTTGCGTCAAACAAACTTGTGCCAGTTGCGTAGAACAAACTTGTGCCAGATGCGTAGAACAAACTTGTGCCAGATGCGTAGAACAAACTTGTGCCAGTTGCATAGAACAAACTTGTGCCAGATGCGTAGAACAAACTTGTGCCAGTTGCGTAGAACAAACTTGTGCCAGTTGCATAGAACAAACTTGTGCCAGTTATGTAGAACGAACTTGTGCCATTTGCGTCAAACAAACTTGTGCCAGTTGCGTCGAACAAACTTGTGCCGGTTACGGCGAACAAACTTGTGCCACTTGCGGCGAGAAAACTTGTGCCAGTTGCGTCAAATAAACTTGTGCCAGTTGCGTCAAACAAACTTGTGCCAGTTGCGTCAAACAAACTTGTGCCAGTTGCGTCAACAAACTTGTGCCAGTTGCATCAAACAAACTTGTGCCAATTGATTCGAAAAAACTTGTGCCCCTTTGCGTTGAACAAACTTGTGCCAGTTGCGTCTAACAAACTTGTGCCAGTTGCGTCAAACAAACGTGTGCCAGTTGCACAAACAAACTTGTGCCAGATATGGCGAACAAACTTGTGCCAGTTGCTTTGAGAAAACTTGTGCCAGTTGCGTAAAAAAAAACTTGTGCCAGTTGCGTCAAACAAACTTGTGCCAGTTGCGTTAAACAAACTTGTGCCTCTTGCGTCAAACAAACTTGTGCCAGTTGCGTCAAACAAACTTGTACCAATTGAGTCGAAAAAACTTGTGCCTGTTACGTCGAACAAACTTGTGCCAGTTGCGTCTAACAAACTTGTGCCAGTTGCGTCAAAAAAAACTTGTGCCAGTTGCGTCAAACAAACTTGTGCCAGTTGCGTCAAACAAACTTGTGCCAGTTGCGTAGAACAAACTTGTGCCAGTTGCGTCAAACAAACTTGTGCCAGTTGCGTAGAAGAACCTTGTGCCAGTTGCGTCAAACGAACTTGTGCCAGTTGCGTCAAACAAACTTTTGCCAGTTGCGTCAAACAAACTTGTGCCAGTTGAGTCAAAAACCTTGTGCCAGTTGGGTAGAACAAACTTGTGCCAGTTGCGTTAAACAAACTTGTGCCAGTTGCATCGAACAAACTTTTGCTAGTTGCGTCGAACAAACTTGTGCCAGTTGTGTCGAACAAACTTGCGCCAGTTACATCAAACAAACTTGTGCCAGTTGCGTTGAACAAACTTCTGCCAGTTGTGTCAAAAAAACTTGTGTCAGTTGCATAGAACAAACATTTGCCATTTGCGTAGAACAAACTTGTGCCAGTTGTGTCAAACAAACCTGTGCCAGTTGTGTACAACAAACTAGTAAGAGTTGCGTAGAACAAACTTGTGCCAGTTGTGTCGAACAAACTTGTGCCAGTTGCGTAGAACAAACTTGTACCAGTTGTGTCAAACAAACTTATGCCAGTTGCATAGAACAAACTAGTGCCAGTTGCATAGAACTAACTTGTCCCAGTTGCGTAGAACAAACTTGTGCCATTTGCGTCAAACAAACTTGTGCCAGTTGCGACGAAGAAACTTGTGCCAGTTGCGTCGAAGAAACTTGTGCCAGTTGCGTCAAACAAACTTGTGCCATTTGCGTCGAACAAACTTGTGCCAGTTGAGTCGAACAAACTTGTGCCAGATATGGCGAACAAACTTGTGCCAGTTGCGTCGAACAAACTTGTGCCAGTTGCGTCGAAGAAACTTGTGCCAGTTTCGTCAAACAAACTTGTGCCAGTTGCGTCGAACAAACTTGTGCCAGTTGCGTCGAACAAACTTGTGCCAGTTACGGCGAACAAACTTATGCCACATGCGTCGAGAAAACTTGTGCCAGTTGCGTCAAATAAACTTGTGCCAGTTATGTCAAACAAACTTGTGCCAGTTACGGCAAACCAACTTGTGCCAGTTGCGTCGAGAAAAGTTGTGCCAGTTGCGTCAAATAAACTTGTGCCAGTTGCGTCAAACAAACTTGTGCCAGTTGCGTCAAACAAACTTGTGCCAGTTGCTTCAAACAAACTTGTGCTAGTTGCGTCAAACAAACTTGTGCCAATTGATTCGAAAAAACTTGTGCCAGTTACGTTGAACAAACTTGTGCCAGTTGCGTCTAACAAACTTGAGCCAGTTGCGTAGAAGAGCCTTGTGCCAGTTGCGTCAAACGAACTTGTGCCAGTTGCGTCAAACAAACTTTTGCCAGTTGCGTCAAACAAACTTGTGCCAGTTGGGTAGAACAAACTTGTGCCAGTTGCGTTAAACAAACTTGTGCCAGTTGCATCGAACAAACTTTTGCTAGTTGCGTCGAACAAACTTGTGCCAGTTGTGTCGAACAAACTTGCGCCAGTTACGTCAAACAAACTTGTGCCAGTTGCGTTGAACAAACTTCTGCCAGTTGTGTCAAACAAACTTGTGTCAGTTGCATAGAACAAACATTTGCCATTTGCGTAGAACAAACTTGTGCCAGTTGTGTCAAACAAACCTGTGCCAGTTGTGTACAACAAACTAGTAAGAGTTGTGTAGAACAAACTTGTGCCAGTTGTGTCGAACAAACTTGTGCCAGTTGCGTAGAACAAACTTGTACCAGTTGTGTCAAACAAACTTATGCCAGTTGCATAGAACAAACTAGTGCCAGTTGCATAGAACTAACTTATCCCAGTTACGTAGAACAAACTTGTGCCAGTTGCGTCAAACAAACTTGTGCCAGTTGCGTCGAAGAAACTTGTGCCAGTTGCGTCTAAGAAACTTGTGCCAGTTGCATCAAACAAACTTGTGCCATTTGCGTCGAACAAACTTGTGCCAGTTGAGTCGAACAAACTTGTGCCAGATATGGCGAACAAACTTGTGCCAGTTGCGTCGAACAAACTTGTGCCAGTTGCGTCGAAGAAACTTGTGCCAGTTGCGTCAAACAAACTTGTGCCAGTTGCGTCGAACAAACTTGTGCCAGTTGCGTCGAAAAAACTTGTGCCAGTTACGGCCAACAAACTTGTGCCACTTGCGTCGAGAAAACTTGTGCCAGTTGCGTCAAATAAACTTGTGCCAGTTACGTCAAACAAACTTGTGCCAGTTACGGCAAACCAACTTGTGCCAGTTGCGTCGAGAAAAGTTGTGCCAGTTGCGTCAAATAAACTTGTGCCAGTTGCGTCAAACAAACTTGTGCCAGTTGCGTCAAACAAACTTGTGCCAGTTGCGTCAAACAAACTTGTGCTAGTTGCGTCAAACAAACTTGTGCCAATTGATTCGAAAAAACTTGTGCCAGTTGCGTTGAACAAACTTGTGCCAGTTGCGTCTAACAAACTTGTGCCAGTTGCGTCAAACAAACTTGTGCCAGTTGCGTCGAACAAACTTGTGCCAGATATGGCAAACAAACTTGTGCCAGTTGCTTCGAGAAAAAATGTGCCAGTCGCGTAAAAAAAAACTTGTGCCAATTGCGTCAAACAAACTTGTGCCAGTTGCGTCAAACAAAATTGTGCCTCTTGCGTCAAACAAACTTGTGCCAGTTGCATCATTAAACTTGTACCAATTGAGTCGAAAAAACTTGTGCCTGTTACGTCGAATAAAGTTGTGCCAGTTGCGTCTAACAAACTTGTGCCACTTGCGTCGAACAAACTTGTGCCAGTTGCGTCAAACAAACTTGAGCCAGTTGCGTAGAACAAACTTGTGCCAGTTGCGTAGAAGAACCTTGTGCCAGTTGAGTCAAACAAACTTGTGCCAGTTGCATCAAACAAACTTGTGCCAGTTGCGTTAAACAAACTTGTGCCAGTTGCATCGAACAAACTTGTGCCAGTTGCCTCAAACAAACTTGTGCCAGTTGCGTCAAACAAACTTGTACCAATTGAGTCAAAAAAACTTGTGTCTGTTACGTCGAACAAACTTGTGCCAGTTGCGTCTAACAAACTTGTGCCAGTTGCGTCAACCAAAATTGTGCCAGTTGCGTCAAACAAACTTGTGCCAGTTGCGTAGAACAAACTTGTGCCAGTTGCATCAAACAAACTTGTGCCACTTGCGTACAAGAACCTTGTGCCAGTTGCCTCAAACGAAAATGTGCCAGTTGCGTCAAACAAACTTGTGCCAGTTGCGTCGAACAAACTTGTGCCAGTTGAGTCAAACAAACTTGTGCCAGTTGGGTCTAACAAACTTGTGCCAGTTGTGTTAAACAAACTTGTGCCAGTTGCATCGAACAAACTTTTCCCAGTTGCGTCGAACAAACTTGTGCCAGTTGCGTTTATCAAACTTCTGCCAGTTGTGTCAAACAAACTTGTGTCAGTTGCGTAGAACCAACTTGTGCCAGTTGCGTCGAACAAACTTGTGTCAGTTGGGTAGGACAAACTTGTGCCAGTTGCGTCAAACAAACATGTCCCAGTTGCGTAGAACAAACTAGTGCCAGTTGCATAGAACAAACTTGTGCCAGATGCGTAGAACAAACTTGTGTCAGTTGCATAGAACAAACTTGTGCCAGTTATGTAGAACAAACTTGTGCCATTTGCGTCGAACAAACTTGTGCCAGTTGCGTCGAACAAACTTGTGTCAATTACGGCGAAGAAACTTGCGCCAGTTTCGTCGAGAAAACTTGTGCCAGTTGCGTCAAATAAACTTGTGCCAGTTGCGTCAAACAAACTTGTGCCAGTTGCGTCAAACAAACTTGTGCCAGTTGCGTCAAACAAACTTGTTCTAGTTGCATCAAACAAACTTGTGCCACTTGAGTCGAAAAAACTTGTGCCAGTTGCGTCGAACAAACTTGTGCCAGTTGTGTCTAACAAACTTGTGCCAGTTGCGTCAAAAAAACTTGTGCCAGTTTCGTCAAACAAACTTGTGCCAGTGGCATCCAACAAACTTGTGACCGTTGCGTCGAACAAACTTGTGCCAGTTGCTTAGAACAAACTTGTGCCAGTTGCATAGAACAACCTTGTGCCAGTTGAGTCGAACAAACTTGTGCTAGTTGGTAGAACAAACTTGTGCCAGTTGCGCCAAAGAAACTTATGCCAGTTGCGTAAAACAAACTAGTGCCAGTTGCATAGAACAAATTGTGAGAGTTGAGTAGAACAAACTTGTGCCAATTGCATCATACAAACTTGTGCCAGTTGTGTCGAACAAACTTTTGCCAGTTGTGACGAAGAAACTTGTGCCAGTTGCGTGAAACAAACTTGTGCCAGTTGCGTCGAACAAACTTGTGCCAGTTGCGTCGAACAAACTTGTGCCAGTTACTGCGAACAAACTTGTGACACTTGCGGCGAGAAAACTTGTGCCAGTTGCATCAAATAAACTTGTGCCAGTTGCGTCAAACAAACTTGTGCCAGTTACGGCGAACAAACTTGTGCCAGTTGCGTCGAGAAAAGTTGTGCCAGTTGCGTCAAATAAACTTGTGCCAGTTGTGTCAAACAAACTTGTGCCAGTTGCGTCAAACAAACTTGTGCCAGTTGCGTCAAACAAACCTGTGGCAATTGATTCGAATAAACTTGTGCCAGTTGCGTTGAACAAACTTGTGCCAGTTGCGTCTAACAAACTTGTGCCGGTTGCGTCAAACAAACTTGTGCCAGTTGCGTTGAACAAACTTGTGCCAGATATGGCAAACAAACTTGTGCCAGTTGCTTCGAGAAAACTTGTGCCAGTCGCGTAAAAAAAAAACTTGTGCCAGTTGCGTCAAACAAACTTGTGTCAGTTGCGTCAAACAAACTTGTGCCTCTTGCGTCAAACAAACTTGTGCCAGTTGCATCAAACAAACTTGTACCAATTGAGTCGAAAAAACTTGTGCCTGTTACGTCGAACAAACTTGTGCCAGTTGCGTCTAACAAACTTGTGCCAGTTGTGTCGAACAAACTTGTGCCAGTTGCGTCAAACAAACTTGCGCCAGTTGCGTAGAACAAACTTGTGCCAGTTGCGTAGAAGAACCTTTTGCCAGTTGCGTCAAACAAACTTCTGCCAGTTGCGTAAAAAAAACTTGTGCCAGTTGCGTTAAACAAACTTGTGCCAGTTGCATCGGACAAACTTTTGCCAGTTGCGTCGAACAAACTTGTGCCAGTTGCATCGAAAAAACTTGCACCA
Source organism: Macrobrachium rosenbergii (assembly GCA_039081455.1). Lineage (NCBI taxonomy): Eukaryota > Metazoa > Arthropoda > Malacostraca > Decapoda > Palaemonidae > Macrobrachium > Macrobrachium rosenbergii. The sequence goes on along the minus strand of JANJGK010000135.1, from coordinate 136,147 downwards.
GTTGCGTCGAATAAACTTGTGCCAGTTGCTTTGAACAAACTTCTGCCAATTGTGTCAAACAAACTTGTGTCAGTTGCGTAGAACAAACTTGTGCCAGTTGCGTCGAACAAATTTGTGTCAGTTGGGTAGAACAAATTTGTGCCAGTTGCGTCAAACAAACTTGTGCCAGTTGCGTAGAACAAACTAGTGCCAGTTGCATAGAACAAACTTGTGCCGGATGTGTAGAACAAACTTGTGCCAGTTGCGTAGAACAAACTAGTGCCAGTTGCATAGAACAAACTTGTACCAGTTATGTAGAACAAACTTGTGCCATTTGCGTCAAACTATCTTGTGCCAGTTGCGTCGAACAAACTTGTGCCAGTTACGGCAAACAAACTTGTGACAGTTTCGTTGAAAAAACTTGTGCCTGTTGCGTCAAATAAACTTGTGCCAGTTGCGTCAAACAAACTTGTGCCTGTTGCGTCAAACAAACTTGTGCCAGTTGCGTCAAACAAGCTTGTTCCAGTTGCGTCAAATTAACTTGTTCCAGTTGCGTCAAACAAACTTGTGCCAATTGAGTCGAAAAAACTTGTGCCAGTTGCGTCGAACAAACTTGTGCCAGTTGCATCTAACAAACTTTTGCCAGTTGCGTAGAACAAACCTGTGCCAATTGCGTAGAACAACCTTGTGCCAGTTGCGTCAAACAAACTTGTGCCACTTGCGTCGAACAAACTTGTGCCAGTTGCGTCAAACAAACTTGTGCCAGTTGCGTAGGACGAACTTGTGCCAGTTGCGTAGAAGAACCTTGTGCCAGTTGCGTCAAACAAACTTCAGCCAGTTGCGTCAAACAAACTTGTGCCAGTTGCGTTAAACAAACTTGTGCCAGTTGCATCGAACAAACTTTTGCCAGTTGTGTCGAACAAACTTGTGCCAGTTACGTCGAAAAAACTTGCGCCAGTTGCGTCGAACAAACTTGTGCCAGTTGCGTCTAAAACTTGTGCCAGTTGCATCAAAAAAAACTTTTGCCAGTTGCGTCAAACAAACTTGTGCCAGTTGCGTCAAACAAACTTGTGCCAGTTGCGTCAAACAAACTTGTGCCAGTTGCGTCAAAAGAACTTGTGCCAGTTGCGTAGAAGAACCTTGTGCCAGTTGCATCAAACGAACTTGTGCCAGTTGCGTCAAACAAACTTTTGCCAGTTGCGTCAAACAAACTTGTGCTAGTTGAGTCAAACAAACTTGTGCCAGTTGGGTCGAACAAACTTGTGCCAGTTGCGTTAAACAAACTTGTGCCAGTTGCATCGAACAAACTTTTGCCAGTTGCGTCGAACAAACTTGTGCCAGTTGCATCAAACAAACTTGCGCCAGTTACGTCAAACAAACTTGTGCCAGTTGCATTGAACAAACTTGTGCCAGTTGCGTCGAACAAACTTGTGTCAGTTGGGTAGAACAAATTTGTGCCAGTTGCGTCAAACAAACTTGTGCCAGTTGCGTAGAACAAACTAGGGCCAGTTGCATAGAACAAACTTGTGCCAGATGCGTAGAACAAACTTGTGCCAGTTGCGTAGAACAAACTTGTGCCAGTTGCATAGAACAAACTTGTGCCAGTTATGTAGAACAAACTTGTGCCGTTTGCGTCAAACAAACTTGTGCCAGTTGCGTCGAACAAACTTGTGCCAGTTACGGCGAACAAACTTGTGCCAGTTTCGTCGAGAAAACTTGTGCCAGTTGCGTCAAATAAACTTGTGCCAGTTGCGTCAAACAAACTTGTGCCAGTTGCGACAAACAAACTTGTGCCAGTTGCGTCAAACAAACTTGTTCCAGTTGCGTCAAACAAACTTGTTCCAGTTGCGTCAAACAAACTTGTGCCAATTGAGTCGAAAAAACTTGTGCCAGTTGCATCGACCAAACTTGTGCCAGTTGCGTCTAACAAACTTGTGCCAGTTGCGTCATAAAAACTTGGGCCAGTTTCGTCGAACAAACTTGTGTCAGTGGCATCCAACAAACTTGTGCCAGTTGCGTAGAACAAACTTGTGCCAGTTGCGTCAAACAAACTTATGCCAGTTGCGTAGAACAAACTTGTGCCAGTTGCGTAGAAGAACCTTGTGCCAGTTGCGTCGAACAAACTTGTGCTAGTTTGTAGAACAAACTTGTGCCAGTTGCGTCAAACAAACTTATGCCAGTTGCTTAAAACAAACTAGTGCCAGTTGCATAGAACAAACTTGTTCCAGTTGAGTAGAACAAACTTGTGCCAATTGAGTCAAACAAACTTGTGCCAGTTCGTCGAACAAACTTGTGCCAGTTGCATCGAAGAAATTTGTGCCAGTTGCGTCACACAAACTTGTGCCAGTTGCGTCGAACAAACTTGTGCCAGTTGCGTCGAACAAACTTGTGCCAGTTACGGTGAACCAACTTGTGCCACTTGCGTCGAGAAAACTTGTGCCAGTTGCGTCAAATAAACTTGTGACAGTTGCGTCAAACAAACTTGTGCCAGTTACGTCGAACAAACTTGTGCCAGTTGCGTCGAGAAAAGTTGTGCCAGTTGCGTCAAATAAACTTGTGCCAGTTGCGTCGAACAAACTTGTGCCAGTTGCGTCAAACAAACTTGTGCCATTGGCGACAAACAAACTTGTGCCAATTGATCCGAAAAAACATGTGCCAGTTGCGTTGAAAAAAACTTGTGTCAGTTGCGTCAAACAAACTTGTGCCTCTTGCGTCAAACTTTTGCCAGTTGCATCGAAGAAATTTGTGCCAGTTGCGTCACACAAACTTGTGCCAGTTGCGTCGAACAAACTTCTGCCAGTTGCGTCGAACAAACTTGTGCCAGTTACGGCGAACCAACTTGTGCCACTTGCGTCGAGAAAACTTGTGCCAGTTGCGTCAAATAAACTTGTGACAGTTGCGTCAAACAAACTTGTGCCAGTTACGTCGAACAAACTTGTGCCAGTTGCGTCGAGAAAAGTTGTGCCAGTTGCGTCAAATAAACTTGTGCCAGTTGCGTCGAACAAACTTGTGCTAGTTGCGTCAAACAAACTTGTGCCAGTTGCGTCAAACAAACTTGTGCCAGTGGCGTCAAACAAACTTGTGCCAATTGATTCGAAAAAACTTGTGCCAGTTGCGTTGAACAAACTTGTGTCAGTTGCGTCAAACAAACTTGTGCCTCTTGCGTCAAACTTGTGCCAGTTGCGTTAAACAAACTTGTGCCAGTTGCATCGAACAAACTTTTGCCAGTTGCGTCGAACAAACTTGTGCCAGTTGCGTCGAAAAAACTTGCGCCAGTTGCGTAGAACAAACTTGTGCCAGTTGCGTCGAACAAACTTGTGTCAGTTGGGTAGAACAAATTTGTGCCAGTTGCGTCAAACAAACTTGTGCCAGTTGTGTAGAACAAACTAGTGCCAGTTGCATAGAACAAACTTGTGCCAGTTATGTAGAACAAACTTGTGCCATTTGTGTCAAACAAACTTGTGCCAGTTGCGTCGAACAAACTTGTGCCAGTTACGGCGAACAAACTTGTGCCAGTTTCGTTGAAAAAACTTGTGCCAGTTGCGTCAAATAAACTTGTGCCAGTTGCGTCAAACAAACTTGTGCCAGTTGCGTCAAACAAACTTGTGCCAGTTGCGTCAAACAAACTTGTTCCAGTTGCGTCAAACAAACTTGTTCCAGTTGCGTCAAACAAACTTGTGCCAATTGAGTCGAAAAAACTTGTGCCAGTTGCGTCGAACAAACTTGTGCCAGTTGCGTGTAACAAACTTGTGCCAGTTGCGTCAAAAAAACTTGGGCCAGTTTCGTCGAACAAACTTGTGTCAGTGGCATCCAACAAACTTGTGCCAGTTGCGTAGAACAAACTTGTGCCAATTGCGTCAAACAAACTTGTGCCAGTTGCGTAGAACAAACTTGTGCCATTTGCGTAGAACAACCTTGTGCCATTTGCGTCGAACAAACTTGTGCTAGTTTGTAGAACAAACTTGTGCCAGTTTCGTTGAAAAAACTTGTGCCAGTTGCGTCAAATAAACTTGTGCCAGTTGCGTCAAACAAACTTGTGCCAGTTGCGTCAAACAAACTTGTGCCAGTTGCGTCAAACAAACTTGTTCCAGTTGCATCAAACAAACTTGTTCCAGTTGCGTCAAACAAACTTGTGCCAATTGAGTCGAAAAAACTTGTGCCAGTTGCGTCGAACAAACTTGTGCCAGTTGCGTCTAACAAACTTGTGCCAGTTGCGTCAAAAAAACTTGGGCCAGTTTCGTCGAACAAACTTGTGTCAGTGGCATCCAACAAAATTGTGCCAGTTGCGTAGAACAAACTTGTGCCAGTTGCGTCAAACAAACTTGTGCCAGTTGCGTAGAACAAACTTGTGCCATTTGCGTAGAACAACCTTGTGCCATTTGCGTCGAACAAACTTGTGCTAGTTTGTAGAACAAACTTGTGCCAGTTGCATCAAACAAACTTATGCCAGTTGCGTAAAACAAACTAGTGCCAGTTGCATAAAACAAACTTCTTCCAGTTGAGTAGAACAAACTTGTGCCAATTGAGTCAAACAAACTTGTGCCAGTTCGTCGAACAAACTTGTGCCAGTTGCATCGAAGAAATTTGTGCCAGTTGCGTCACACAAACTTGTGCCAGTTGCATCGAACAAACTTGTGCCAGTTGCGTCGAACAAACTTGTGCCAGTTACGGCGAACCAACTTGTGCCACTTGCGTCGAGAAAACTTGTGCCAGTTGCGTCAAATAAACTTGTGCCACTTGCGTCAAACAAACTTGTGCCAGTTACGGCGAACAAACTTGTGCCAGTTGCGTCGAGAAAAGTTGTGCCAGTTGCGTCAAATAAACTTGTGCCAGTTGCGTCAAACAAACTTGTGCCTCTTGCGTCAGACAAACTTGTGCCAGTTGCGTCAAACAAACTTGTGCCAGTTGCGTCAAACAAACTTGTGCCAATTGATTAAAAAAAACTTGTGCCAGTTGCGTTGAACAAACTTGTGCCAGTTGCGTCTAAGAAACTTGTGCCAGTTGCATCAAACAAACTTGTGCCAGTTGCATCGAACAAACTTGTGCCAGTTGCATCGAACACACTAGTGCCAGTTGCGTCGAACAAACTTGTGCCAGTTGTGTCAAACAAACTTGTGCCAGTTGCGTAGAACAAGCTTGTACATGTTGCGTAGAACAACCTTGTGCCAGTTGCGTCAAACAAACTTGTGCCAGTTGTGTCAAACAAACTTGTGCCAGTTGGTTCGAACAAACTTGTGCCAGTTACGTTAAACAAACTTGTTCCAGTTGCGTTGAACAAACTTGTGCCAGTTGTGTCAAACAAACTTGTGCCAGTTGGTTCGAACAAACTTGTGCCAGTTACGTTAAACAAACTTGTTCCAGTTGCGTTGAATAAACTTGTGCCAGTTGCGTCAAACAAACTTGTGCCAGTTGCGTCGAACAAACTTGCGCCAGTTCCGTCGAACAAACTTGTGCCAGTTGCTTAGAACAAACTTGTGCCAGTTGCTTAGAACAAACTTGTGCCAGTTGCATCAAACAAACTTGTGCCAGTTGCGTCGAACAAACTTGTGCCAGTTGGGTAGAACAAACATGTGCCAGTTGTGTCAAACAAATTTGTGCCGGTTGCGTAGAACACACTAGTGCCAGTTGCATAGAACAAACTTATGCCACATGCGTAGAACAAACATTTGCCATTTGCGTAGAACAAACTTGTGCCAGTTGTGTCAAACAAACCTGTGCCAGTTGTGTACAACAAACTAGTAAGAGTTGCGTAGAACAAACTTGTGCCAGTTGTGTCAAACAAACCTGTGCCAGTTGTGTACAACAAACTAGTAAGAGTTGCGTAGAAAAAACTTGTGCCAGTTGTGTCAAACAAACTTGTGCCAGTTGCGGAGAACAAACTTGTACCAGTTGCGTCAAACAAACTTATATCAGTTGCATAGAACAAACTAGTGCCAGTTGCATATAACAAACTTGTCCCAGTTGTGTAGAACAAACTTGTGCCAGTTGCGTCAAACAAACTTGTGCCAGTTGCGTCGAAGAAACTTGTGCCAGTTGCGTCGAAGAAACTTGTGACAGTTGCGTCAAACAAACTTGTGCCATTTGCCTTGAACAAACTTGTGGAAGTTGCGTCAAACAAACTTGTGCCAGTTGCGTCAAAAAGACTTGTGCCTCTTGCCTCAAACAAACTTGTGCCAGTTGCGTCAAACAAACTTGTACCAATTGAGTCGAAAAAACTTGTGTCTGTTACGTCAAACAAACTTGTGCCAGTTGCGTCTAACAAACTTGTGCCAGTAGCGTCAACCAAAATTGTGCCAGTTGCGTCAAACAAACTGGTGCCAGTTGCGTAGAACAAACTTGTGCCAGTTGCGTCAAACAAACTTGTGCCACTTGCGTACAAGAACCTTGTGCCAGTTGCCTCAAACGAACTTGTGCCAGTTGCGTCAAACAAACTTGTGCCAGTTGCGTCAAACAAACTTGTGCCAGTTGCGTCTAACAAACTTGTGCCAGTTGCGTCAAAAAAACTTGGGCCAGTTTCGTCGAACAAACTTGTGTCAGTGGCATCCAACAAACTTGTGCCACTTGCGTAGAACAAACTTGTGCCAGTTGCGTCAAACAAACTTGTGCCAGTTGCGTAGAACAAACTTGTGCCATTTGCGTAGAACAACCTTGTGCCATTTGCGTCGAACAAACTTGTGCTAGTTTGTAGAACAAACTTGTGCCAGTTGCATCGAAGAAATTTGTGCCAGTTGCGTCACACAAACTTGTGCCAGTTGCATCGAACAAACTTGTGCCAGTTGCATCGAACAAACTTGTGCCAGTTGCGTCGAACAAACTTGTGCCAGTTGCGTCGAACAAACTTGTGCCAGTTACGGCGAACCAACTTGTGCCACTTGCGTCGAGAAAACTTGTGCCAGTTGCGTCAAACAAACTTGTGCCAGTTACGGCGAACAAACTTGTGCCAGTTGCGTCGAGAAAAGTTGTGACAGTTGCGTCAAATAAACTTGTGCCAGTTGCGTCAAACAAACTTGTGCCTCTTGCGTCAGACAAACTTGTGCCTGTTGCGTCAAACAAACTTGTGCCAGTTGCGTCAAACAAACTTGTGCCAATTGATTAAAAAAAACTTGTGCCAGTTGCGTTGAACAAACTTGTGCCAGTTGCATCTAAGAAACTTGTGCCAGTTGCGTCAAACAAACTTGTGCCAGTTGCGTCGAACAAACTTGTGCCAGTTGCATCGAACACACTAGTGCCAGTTGCATAGAACAAACTTGTGCCAGTTGCGTCAAACAAACTTGTGCCAGTTGCGTAGAACAAGCTTGTACATGTTGCGCAGAACAACCTTGTGCCAGTTGCGTCAAACAAACTTGTGCCAGTTGTGTCAAACAAACTTGTGCCAGTTGGTTCGAACAAACTCGTGCCAGTTACGTTAAACAAACTTGTTCCAGTTGCGTTGAACAAACTTGTGCCAGTTGTGTCAAACAAACTTGTGCCAGTTGGTTCGAACAAACTTGTGCCAGTTACGTTAAACAAACTTGTTCCAGTTGCGTTGAACAAACTTGTGCCAGTTGCGTCAAACAAACTTGTGCCAGTTGTGTCAAACAAACTTGTGCCAGTTGGTTCGAACAAACTTGTGCCAGTTACGTTAAACAAACTTGTTCCAGTTGCGTAGAACAAACTTGTGCCAGTTGCGTCAAACAAACTTGTGCCAGTTGCGTCGAAGAAACTTGTGCCAGTTGCGTCGAAGAAACTTGTGACAGTTGCGTCAAACAAACTTGTGCCATTTGCGTTGAACAAACTTGTGCCAGTTGCGCCGAACAAACTTGTGCCAGTTGCGTCAAACAAACTTGTGCCTCTTGCGTCAAACAAACTTGTGCCAGTTGCTTCGAACAAACTTGTGCCAGTTGCGTCAAACAAACTTGTGCCTCTTGCATCAAACAAACTTGAGCCAGTTGCGTAAAAAAAAAACTTGTGCCAGTTGCGTCAAACAAACTTGTGCCAGTTGCGTCAAACAAACTTGTGCCTCTTGCCTCAAACAAACTTGTGCCAGTTGCGTCAAACAAACTTGTACCAATTGAGTCGAAAAAACTTGTGTCTGTTACGTCGAACAAACTTGTGCCAGTTGCGTCTAACAAACTTGTGCCAGTTGCGTCAACCAAAATTGTGCCAGTTGCATCAAACAAACTTGTGCCAGTTGCGTAGAACAAACTTGTGCCAGTTGCGTCAAACAAACTTGTGCCACTTGCGTACAAGAACCTTGTGCCAGTTGCCTCAAACGAACTTGTGCCAGTTGCGTTGAACAAACTTGTGCCAGTTGCGCCGAACAAACTTGTGCCAGTTGCGTCAAACAAACTTGTGCCTCTTGCGTCAAACAAACTTGTGCCAGTTGCGTCGAACAAACTTGTGCCAGTTGCGTCAAACAAACTTGTGCCTCTTGCCTCAAACAAACTTGTGCCAGTTGCGTCAAACAAACTTGTACCAATTGAGTCGAAAAAACTTGTGTCTGTTACCTCGAACAAACTTGTGCCAGTTGCGTCTAACAAACTTGTGCCAGGTGCGTCAACCAAAATTGTGCCAGTTGCATCAAACAAACTTGTGCCAGTTGCGTAGAACAAACTTGTGCCAGTTGCGTCAAACAAACTTGTGATACTTGCGTACAAGAACCTTGTGCCAGTTGCCTCAAACGAACTTGTGCCAGTTGCGTCAAACAAACTTGTGCCAGTTGCGTCGAACAAACTTGTGCCAGTTGAGTCAAACAAACTTGTGCCAGTTGGGTCTAACAAACTTGTGCCAGTTGTGTTAAACAAACTTGTGCCAGTTGCATCGAACAAACTTTTCCCAGTTACGTCGAACAAACTTGTGCCAGTTGCGTTGAACAAACTTCTACCAGTTGTGTCAAACAAACTTGTGTCAGTTGCGTAGAACCAACTTGTGCCAGTTGCGTCGAACAAACTTGTGTCAGTTGGGTAGAACAAACTTGTGCCAGTTGCATCAAACAAACATGTCCCAGTTGCGTAGAACAAACTAGTGCCAGTTGCATAGAACAAACTTGTGCCAGATGCGTAGAACAAACTTGTGTCAGTTGCGAAGAACAAACTTGTGCCAGTTGCATAGAACAAACTTGTGCCAGTTATGTAGAACAAACTTTTGCCAGTTGCGTCAAACAAACTTGTGCCAGTTGCGTCGAACAAACTTGTGTCAGTTACGGCGAAGAAACTTGCGCCAGTTTCGTCTAGAAAACTTGTGCCAGTTGCGTCAAATAAACTTGTGCCAGTTGCGTCAAAGAAACTTGTGCCAGTTGCGTCAAACAAACTTGTGCCAGTTGCGTCAAACAAACTTATTCTAGTTGCGTCAAACAAACTTGTGCCACTTGAGTCGAAAAAACTTGTGCCAGTTGCGTCGAACAAACTTGTGCCAGTTGTGTCTAACAAACTTGTGCCAGTTGTGTCAAACAAACTTGTGCCAGTTTCGTCAAACAAACTTGTGCCAGTGGCATCCAACAAACTTGTGCCAGTTGCGTCGAACAAACTTGTGCCAGTTGCGTCAAACAAACTTGTGCCAGTTGCGTAGAACAAACTTGTGCCAGTTGCGTAGAACAACCTTGTGCCAGTTGAGTCGAACAAACTTGTGCTAGTTGGTAGAACAAACTTGTGCCAGTTGCGCCAAACAAACTTATGCCAGTTGCGTAAAACAAACTAGTGCCAGTTGCATAGAACAAATTGTGCCAGTTGAGTAGAACAAACTTGTGCCAATTGCATCACACAAACTTGTGCCAGTTGCGTCGAACAAACTTGTGCCAGTTGCGTCGAAGAAACTTGTGCCAGTTGCGTCAAACAAACTTGTGCCAGTTGCGTCGAACAAACTTGTGCCAGTTGCGTCGAACAAACTTGTGCCAGTTACGGCGAACAAACTTGTGCCACTTGCGGCGAGAAAACTTGTGCCAGTTGCATCAAATAAACTTGTGCCAGTTGCGTCAAACAAACTTGTGCCAGTTGCGTCAAACAAACTTGTGCCAGTTGCGTCAACAAACTTGTGCCAGTTGCATCAAACAAACTTGTGCCAATTGATTCGAAAAAACTTGTGCCCGTTGCGTTGAACCAACTTGTGCCAGTTGCGTCTAACAAACTTGTGCCAGTTGCGTCAAACAAACGTGTGCCAGTTGCGTCAAACAAACTTGTGCCAGATATGGCGAACAAACTTGTGCCAGTTGCTTTGAGAAAACTTGTGCCAGTTGCGTAAAAAAAAACTTGTGCCAGTTGCGTCAAACAAACTTGTGCCAGTTGCGTCAAACAAACTTGTGCCTCTTGCGTCAAACAAACTTGTGCCAGTTGCGTCAAACAAACTTGTACCAATTGAGTCGAAAAAACTTGTGCCTGTTACGTCGAACAAACTTGTGCCAGTTGCGTCTAACAAACTTGTGCCAGTTGCGTAAAAAAAAACTTGTGCCAGTTGCGTCAAACAAACTTGTGCCAGTTGCGTCAAACAAACTTGTGCCAGTTGCGTAGAACAAACTTGTGCCAGTTGCGTCAAACAAACTTGTGCCAGTTGCGTAGAAGAACCTTGTGCCAGTTGCGTCAAACGAACTTGTGCCAGTTGCATCAAACAAACTTTTGCCAGTTGCGTCAAACAAACTTGTGCCAGTTGAGTCAAAAAACTTGTGCCAGTTGGGTAGAACAATCTTGTGCCAGTTGCTTTAAACAAACTTGTGCCAGTTGCATCGAACAAACTTTTGCTAGTTGCGTCGAACAAACTTGTGCCAGTTGTGTCGAACAAACTTGCGCCAGTTACGTCAAACAAACTTGTGCCAGTTGCGTTGAACAAACTTCTGCCAGTTGTGTCAAACAAACTTGTGTCAGTTGCATAGAACAAACATTTGCCATTTGCGTAGAACAAACTTGTGCCAGTTGTGTCAAACAAACCTGTGCCAGTTGTGTACAACAAACTAGTAAGAGTTGCGTAGAACAAACTTGTGCCAGTTGTGTCGAACAAACTTGTGCCAGTTGTGTAGAACAAACTTGTACCAGTTGTGTCAAACAAACTTATGCCAGTTGCATAGAACAAACTAGTGCCAGTTGCATAGAACTAACTTGTCCCAGTTGCGTAGAACAAACTTGTGCCAGTTGCGTCAAACAAACTTGTGCCAGTTGCGTCGAAGAAACTTGTGCCAGTTGCGTCGAAGAAACTTGTGCCACTTGCGTCAAACAAACTTGTGCCATTTGCGTCGAACAAACTTGTGCCAGTTGAGTTGAACAAACTTGTGCCAGATATGACGAACAAACTTGTGCCAGTTGCGTCGAAGAAACTTGTGCCAGTTGCGTCGAAGAAACTTGTGCCAGTTGCGTCAAACAAACTTGTGCCAGTTGCGTCGAACAAACTTGTGCCAGTTGCGTCGAACAAACTTGTGCCAGTTACGGCGAACAAACTTGTGCCACTTGCGTCGAGAAAACTTGTGCCAGTTGCGTCAAATAAACTTGTGCCAGTTACGTCAAACAAACTTGTGCCAGTTACGGCAAACCAACTTGTGCCAGTTGCGTCGAGAAAAGTTGTGCCAGTTGCGTCAAATAAACTTGTGCCAGTTGCGTCAAATAAACTTGTGCCAGTTGCGTCAAACAAACTTGTGCCAGTTGCGTCAAACAAACTTGTGCCAGTTGCGTCAAACAAACTTGTGCTAGTTGCGTCAAACAAACTTGTGCCAATTGATTCGAAAAAACTTGTGCCAGTTGCGTTGAACAAACTTGTGCCAGTTGCGTCTAACAAACTTGTGCCAGTTGCGTCAAACAAACTTGTGCCAGTTGCGTTGAACAAACTTGTGCCAGATATGGCAAACAAACTTGTGCCAGTTGCTTCGAGAAAAAATGTGCCAGTCGCGTAAAAAAAAACTTGTGCCAATTGCGTCAAACAAACTTGTGCCAGTTGCGTCAAACAAACTTGTGCCTCTTGCGTCAAACAAACTTGTGACAGTTGCATCATTAAACTTGTACCAATTGAGTCGAAAAAACTTGTGCCTGTTACGTCGAATAAAGTTGTGCCAGTTACGTCTAACAAACTTGTGCCAGTTGCGTCGAACAAACTTGTGCCAGTTGCGTCAAACAAACTTGTGCCAGTTGCGTAGAACAAACTTGTGCCAGTTGCGTAGAAGAACCTTGTGCCAGTTGAGTCAAACAAACTTGTGCCAGTTGCGTCAAACAAACTTGTGCCAGTTGCGTTAAACAAACTTGTGCCAGTTGCATCGAACAAACTTGTGCCAGTTGCGTCAAACAAACTTGTGCCAGTTGCGTAGAAGAACCTTGTGCCAGTTGCGTCAAACGAACTTGTGCCAGTTGCGTCAAACAAACTTTTGCCAGTTGCGTCGAACACACTTGTGCCAGTTGAGTCAAACAAACTTGTGCCAGTTGTGTCGTACAAACTTGTGCCAGTTGCGTTAAACAAACTTGTGTCAGTTGCATCGAACAAACTTTTGCCAGTTGCGTCGAACAAACTTATGACAGTTGCGTCGAACAAACTTGCGCCAGTTGCGTCAAACAAACTTGTGCCAGTTGCGTTGAACAAACTTCTGCCAGTTGTGTCAAAGAAACTTGTGTCAGTTGCGTAGAACAAACTTGTGCCAGTTGCGTCGAACAAACTTGTGCCAGTTGCGTCGAAAAAACTTGCGCCAGTTGCGTCGAACAAACTTGTGCCAGTTGCGTCTAACAAACTTGTGCCGTTGCATCAAAAAAAACTTTTCCCAGTTGTGTCAAACAAACTTGTGCCAGTTGCGTCAAACAAACTTGTGCTAGTTGCGTCAAACAAACTTGTGCCAGTTGCGTCAAACAAACTTGTGCCAGTTGCGTAGAAGAACCTTGTGCCAGTTGCATCAAACGAACTTGTGCCAGTTGCTTCAAACAAACTTTTGCCAGTTGCGTCAAACAAACTTGTGCCAGTTGAGTCCAACAAACTTGTGCCAGTTGGGTCGAACAAACTTGTGCCAGTTGCGTTAAACAAACTTGTGCCAGTTGCATCGAACAATCTTTTGCCAGTTGCGTCGAACAAACTTGTGCCAGTTGCGTCGAACAAACTTGCGCCAGTTACGTCAAACAAACTTGTGCCAGTTGCATTGAACAAACTTGTGCCAGTTGCGTCGAACAAACTTGTGTCAGTTGGGTAAAACAAATTTGTGCCAGTTGTGTCAAACAAACTTGTGCCAGTTGCGTAGAACAAACTTGTGCCAGATGCGTAGAACAAACTTGTGCCAGATGCGTAGAACAAACTTGTGCCAGTTGCATAGAACAAACTTGTGCCAGATGCGTAGAACAAACTTGTGCCAGTTGCGTAGAACAAACTTGTGCCAGTTGCATAGAACAAACTTGTGCCAGTTATGTAGAACAAACTTGTGCCATTTGCGTCAAACAAACTTGTGCCAGTTGCGTCGAACAAACTTGTGCCGGTTACGGCGAACAAACTTGTGCCACTTGCGGCGAGAAAACTTGTGCCAGTTGCGTCAAATAAACTTGTGCCAGTTGCGTCAAACAAACTTGTGCCAGTTGCGTCAAACAAACTTGTGCCAGTTGCGTCAACAAACTTGTGCCAGTTGCATCAAACAAACTTGTGCCAATTGATTCGAAAAAACTTGTGCCCGTTGCGTTGAACAAACTTGTGCCAGTTGCGTCTAACAAACTTGTGCCAGTTGCGTCAAACAAACGTCTGCCAGTTGCATCAAACAAACTTGTGCCAGATATGGCGAACAAACTTGTGCCAGTTGCTTTGAGAAAACTTGTGCCAGTTGCGTAAAAAAAAAACTTGTGCCAGTTGCGTCAAACAAACTTGTGCCAGTTGCGTCAAACAAACTTGTGCCTCTTGCGTCAAACAAACTTGTGCCAGTTGCGTTAAACAAACTTGTACCAATTGAGTCGAAAAAACTTGTGCCTGTTACGTCGAACAAACTTGTGCCAGTTGCGTCTAACAAACTTGTGCCAGTTGCGTCAAAAAAAACTTGTGCCAGTTGCGTCAAACAAACTTGTGCCAGTTGCGTCAAACAAACTTGTGCCAGTTGCGTAGAACAAACTTGTGCCAGTTGCGTCAAACAAACTTGTGCCAGTTGCGTAGAAGAACCTTGTGCCAGTTGCGTCAAACGAACTTGTGACAGTTGCGTCAAACAAACTTTTGCCAGTTGCGTCAAACAAACTTGTGGCAGTTGAGTCAAAAAACTTGTGCCAGTTGGGTAGAACAAACTTGTGCCAGTTGCGTTAAACAAACTTGTGCCAGTTGCATCGAACAAACTTTTGCTAGTTGCGTCGAACATACTTGTGCCAGTTGTGTCGAACAAACTTGCGCCAGTTACGTCAAACAAACTTGTGCCAGTTGCGTTGAACAAACTTCTGCCAGTTGTGTCAAACAAACTTGTGTCAGTTGCATAGAACAAACATTTGCCATTTGCGTAGAACAAACTTGTGCCAGTTGTGTCAAACAAACCTGTGCCAGTTGTGTACAACAAACTAGTAAGAGTTGCGTAGAACAAACTTGTGCCAGTTGTGTCGAACAAACTTGTGCCAGTTGCGTAGAACAAACTTGTACCAGTTGTGTCAAACAAACTTATGTCAGTTGCATAGAACAAACTAGTGCCAGTTGCATAGAACTAACTTGTCCCAGTTGCGTAGAACTAACTTGTGCCAGTTGCGTCAAACAAACTTGTGCCAGTTGCGTCGAAGAAACTTGTGCCAGTTGCGTCGAAGAAACTTGTGCCAGTTGCGTCAAACAAACTTGTGCCATTTGCGTCGAACAAACTTGTGCCAGTTGAGTCGAACAAACTTGTGCCAGATATGGCGAAGAAACTTGTGCCAGTTGCGTCGAACAAACTTGTGCCAGTTGCGTCGAAGAAACTTGTGCCAGTTGCGTCAAACAATCTTGTGCCCGTTGCATCGAACAAACTTGTGCCAGTTGCGTCGAACAAACTTTTGCCAGTTACGGCGAACAAACTTATGCCACTTGCGTCGAGAAAACTTGTGCCAGTTGCGTCAAATAAACTTGTGCCAGTTACGTCAAACAAACTTGTGCCAGTTACGGCAAACCAACTTGTGCCAGTTGCGTCGAGAAAAGTTGTGCCAGTTGCGTCAAATAAACTTGTGCCAGTTGCGTCAAACAAACTTGTGCCAGTTGCGTCAAAAAAACTTGTGCCAGTTGCGTCAAACAAACTTGTGCTAGTTGCGTCAAACAAACTTGTGCCAATTGATTCGAAAAAACTTGTGCCAGTTGCGTTGAACAAACTTGTGCCAGTTGCGTTTAACAAACTTGTGCCAGTTGCGTAGAAGAACCTTGTGCCAGTTGCGTCAAACGAACTTGTGCCAGTTGCGTCAAACAAACTTTTGCCAGTTGCGTCAAACAAACTTGTGCCAGTTGAGTCAAAAAACTTGTGCCAGTTGGGTAGAACAAACTTGTGCCAGTTGCCTTAAACAAACTTGTGCCAGTTGCATCGAACAAACTTTTGCTAGTTGCGTCGAACAAACTTGTGCCAGTTGTGTCGAACAAACTTGCGCCAGTTACGTCAAACAAACTTGTGCCAGTTGCGTTGAACAAACTTCTGCCAGTTGTGTCAAACAAACTTGTGTCAGTTGCATAGAACAAACATTTGCCATTTGCGTAGAACAAACTTGTGCCAGTTGTGTCAAACAAACCTGTGCCAGTTGTGTACAACAAACTAGTAAGAGTTGCGTAGAACAAACTTGTGCCAGTTGTGTCGAACAAACTTGTGCCAGTTGCGTAGAACAAACTTGTACCAGTTGTGTCAAACAAACTTATGCCAGTTGCATAGAACAAACTAGTGCCAGTTGCATAGAACTAACTTGTCCCAGTTGCGTAGAACAAACTTGTGCCAGTTGCGTCAAACAAACTTGTGCCAGTTGCGTCGAAGAAACTTGTGCCAGTTGCGTCGAAGAAACTTGTGCCAGTTGCGTCAAACAAACTTGTGCCATTTGCGTTGAACAAACTTGTGCCAGTTGAGTCGAACAAACTTGTGCCAGATATGGCGAACAAACTTGTGCCAGTTGCGTCGAACAAACTTGTGCCAGTTGCGTCGAAGAAACTTGTGCCAGTTGAGGCAAACAAACTTGTGCCAGTTGCGTCGAACAAACTTGTGCCAGTTGCGTCGAACAAACTTGTGCCAGTTACGGCGAACAAACTTGTGCCACTTGCGTCGAGAAAACTTGTGCCAGTTGCGTCAAATAAACTTGTGCCAGTTACGTCAAACAAACTTGTGCCAGTTACGGCAAACCAACTTGTGCCAGTTGCGTCGAGAAAACTTGTGCCAGTTGCATCAAACAAACTTGTGCCAGTTGCGTCAAACAAACTTGTGCCAGTTGCGTCAAACAAACTTGTGCCAGTTGCGTCGAACAAACTTGTGCCAGATATGGCAAACAAACTTGTGCCAGTTGCTTCGAGAAAAAATGTGCCAGTCGCGTAAAAAAAAACTTGTGCCAATTGCGTCAAACAAACTTGTGCCAGTTGCGTCAAACAAACTTGTGCCTCTTGCGTCAAACAAACTTGTGCCAGTTGCATCGAACAAACTTATGTTAGTTGCGTAAAAAAAACTTGTGCCAGATGCGTCAAGCAAACTTGTGCCAGTTGTGTAGAACAAACTTGTGCCAGTTGCGTAGAACAACCTTGTGCCAGTTGCGTCGAACAAACTTGTGCCAGTTGCGTCGAACAAACTTGTGCCAGTTGCGTCGAACAATCTTGTGCCATTTGTGTAGAACAAACTTGTGCCAGTTGCATCAAACAAACTTATGCCAGTTGCGTAGAACAAACTAGTGCCAGTTGCATGCAACAAACTTGTGCCAGTTGCGTGTAACAAACTTGTGCCAGTTGTGTCAAACAAACTTGTGTCAGTTGGGTCGAACAAACTTGTGCCAGTTACGTTAAACAAACTTGTTCTAGTTGCATCGAACAAACTTGTGCCAGTTGTGTCAGACAAACTTGTGCCAGTTGCGTAGAACAAACTTCTGCCAGTTGCATCAAACAAACTTGGGCCAATTGCTTAGAACAAACTTGTTCCAGTTACGTCAAACAAACTTGTGCCAGTTGCGTCAAACAAACTTGTGCCAGTTGCGTAGAACAAACTTGAGCCAGTTGCGTAGAACAAACTTGTGCCAGTTGTGTAGAGCAAACTTGTGCCAGTTGTGTCAAACAAACTTGTGCCAGTTGCGTAGAACAAACTTATGCCAGTTGCGTAGAACAAACTTGAGCTAGTTGCGTAAAACAAACTTCAGCCAGTTGCGTAGAACAAACTTGGGGCAGTTGCGTGGAACAAACTTGTGCCAGTTAAGTCAAACAGACTTGTGCCAGTTGCGTCAAACAAATTTATGCCAGTTGCATAGAACAAACTTGTGCCAGTTGCGTAGACCAAACTTGTGCCAGTTGCGTAGAACAAATTTGTACCAGTTGCGTAGAACAAACTTGTGCCAGTTGCGTAGAACAAACTTGTGCCAGTTGCGTCGAACAAACTTGTGCCAGTCTCGTCGAACAAACTTGTGCCAGTTGTGTAGAACAAACTTGTGCTAGTTTTGTCAAACAAACTTGTGCCAGTTGCGTCAAACAAACTTGTGCCAGTTGCGTCGAACAAACTTGTGCCAGTTGCGTCGAACAAACTTGTGCCAGTTTCGTCAAAGAAACTTGTGCCAGTTGCGTAGAACAAACTTGTGCCAGTTGCATAGAACAAACTTGTGTCAGTTGCATAAAACAAACTTTTGCCAGTTGTGTAGAACAACCTAGTGCCAGTTGCGTCAAACAACCTTGTGCCAGTTGCGTCAAACAAACTTGTGCCAGTTGCGTCAAAAAAACTTGTGCCAGTTGCGTCAAACAAACTTTTGCCAGTTGGGTCGAATAAACTTGTGCCAGTTGCGTTAAACAAACTTGTGCCAGTTGCGTCGAACAAACTTGTGCCATTTGCATCGAACAAACTTGTGCCAGTTGTGTCGAACAAGCTTGTGCCAGTTGCGTCAAAAAAACTTGTGCCAGTTGCATCGAACAAACTTGTGGCAGTTGCGTAGAACAAACTGTGCCAGTTGTGTCAAACAAACTTGTGCCAGTTGCATTGAACAAACTTGTGCCACTTGCATCGAAAAAACCTGTGCCAGTTGCGTAGAACAAACTTTTGCCAGTTGCGTAGAACAAACTTGTGCCAGTTTGTCAAACAAACTTGTGCCGAGTGCGTAGAACAAACTTGTGCCAGTTGTGTAGAACAAACTTGTGCCAGTTACGTAGAATAAACTTGTACCAGTTGCGTAGAACAAACTTGTGCTAGTTGCAAAGAACAAACTTGTGCCAGTTGCATAGAACAAACTTGTGCCAGTTGCGTCAAACAAACTTGTGCCAGTTGCGTAGAACAAACTTGAGCCAGTTGCGTAGAACAAACTTGTGCCAGTTGCGTCGAACAGACTTGTGACAGTTGCGGTGAACAAACTTGTGCCAGTTGCGTGGAATAAACTTGTGCCAGTTGCATAGAACAAACTTGTGTGAGTTGCGTCAAACAAACTTCTGCCAGTTGCATAGAACAAACTTGTGCCAGTTGCGTAGAACAAACTTGGGCCAGTTGCACAGAACAAACTTGTGCCAGTTGCGAAGAACAAACTTGTGCCAATTGCGTCAAACAAACCTGTGCCAGTTGCGTAGAACAAACTTATGCCAGTTGCGTAGAACAAACTTGTGCCAGTTGCGTCGAACAAACTTGTGCCAGTTGCATCGAACAAACTTGTGCCAGTTGTATTGGACAAACTTGTGCCAGTTGCGTAGAACAAACTTGTGCCAGTTGTTTCAAACAAACATTTGCCAGTTTCGTCAAACAAACTTGGGCCTGTAGCGTCAAACAAACTTGTGTCAGTTGCTTAGAACAAACTTGTGCCAGTTGCGTAGAACAAACTTGTGCCAGTTGTGTCAAACTAACTTGTGCCAGATGCGTAGGACAAACTTGTGCCAGTTGCGTCAAACAAACTTGTGCCAGTTGCGTAGAACAAACTTGAGCCAGTTGCGTAGAAAAAACTTGTGCCAGTTGCATCGAACAAACTGGCGCCAGTTGCATTGAACAAACTTGTGCCAGTTGCGCAGAACAAACTTGTGCCAGTTAAGTCAAACAGACTTGTGCCAGTTGTTTTAAACAAATTTATGCCAGTTGCATAGAACTAACTTGTGCCAGTTGCATCGAACAAACTTGTGCCAGTTGCGTCGAACACACTTGTGCCAGTTGCGTCGGACAAACTTGTGCCAATTGCGTCGAACAAACTTGTGCCAGTTGTGTCTAACAAACTTCTGCCACTTGCATAAAACAAACTTGTGCCAGTTGCGTCGAACAAACTTGTGCCAGTTGCATAGAACAAACTTGTGCCAGTTACGTAGAACAAACTTGTGCCAGTTGTGTCAGACAAACTTGTGCCAGTTGCGTAGAACAAACTTGTGCCAGTTTCGTTGAAAAAACTTGTGCCAGTTGCGTAGAACAAACTTGTGCCAGTTGCGAAGAACAAACTTGTGCCAGTTGCGCCGAACAAACTTGTGCCAGTTGCGTCGAACAGTCTTGTGCCAGTTTCGTCGAACAAACTTGTGCCAGTTGCGTAGAACAAACTTGTGCCAGTTGTGTCAAACAAACTTGTGCCAGTTGAGTCAAACAAACTTGGGCCAGTTGCGTCGAACAAACTTGTGCCAGTTGTGACGGAGAAACTTGTGCCAGTTGCGTAGAACAAACTTGTGCCAGTTACGTCAAACAATCTTGTGCCAGTTGCATAGAACAAACTTGTGTCAGTTGTGTAGAATAACCTTGTGCCAGTTGCGTCAAACAACCTTGTGCCAGTTGCGTCAAACAAACTTGTGCCAGTTGCGTCAAACCAACTTGTTCCAGTTGCGTCAAACAAATTTGTGCCAATTGAGTCGAAAAAACTTGTGCCAGTTGCGTCAAACAAACTTGTGCCAGTTGCGTCTGACAAACTTGTGCCAGTTGCGTCAAAAAAACTTGTGCCAGTTTCGTCGAACAAACTTGTGCCAGTTGCATCCAACAAACTTGTGCCAGTTGCGTAGAACAACCTTGTGCCAGTTGCGTGAAACAAACTTGTGCCAGTTGCGTAAAACAAACTTGTGCCAGTTGCGTAGAACAACCTTGTGCCAGTTGCGTCGAACAAACTTGTGCTATTTTGTAGAACAAACTTGTGCCAGTTGCGTCAAACAAACTTATGCCAGTTGCGTAAAACAAACTAGTGCCAGTTGCATAGAACAATCTTGTGCCAGTTGAGTAGAACAAACTTGTGCCAATTGCGTCAAACAAACTTGTGCCAGTTCGTCGAACAAACTTGTGCCAGTTGCGTCGAAGAAACTTGTGCCAGTTGCGTCAAACAAACTTGTGCCAGTTGCGTCGAACAAACTTGTGCCAGTTGCGTCGAACAAACTTGTGCCAGTTACGGCGAACCAACTTGTGCCACTTGCGTCGAGAAAACTTGTGCCAGTTGCGTCAAATAAACTTGTGCCAGTTACGGCGAACAAACTTGTGCCAGTTGCGTCGAGAAAAGTTGTGCCAGTTGCGTCAAATAAACTTGTGCTAGTTGCGTCAAACAAACTTGTGCCAGTTGCGTCAAACAAACTTGTCCCAGTTGCGTCAAACAAACTTGTGCCAGTTGCGTCAAACAAACTTGTGCCAATTGATTAAAAAAAACTTGTGCCAGTTGCGTTGAACAAACTTGTGCCAGTTGCGTCTAACAAACTTGTGCCAGTTGCGTCAAACAAACTTGTGCCAGTTGCGTCGAACAAACTTGTGCCACTGGCATCGAACAAACTAGTGCCAGTTGCATAGAACAAACTTGTGCCAGTTGCATCAAAAAAACTTGTGCCAGTTACGTAGAACAAACTTGTACATGTTGCGTAGAACAACCTTGTGCCAGTTGCGTCAAACAAACTTGTGCCAGTTGTGTCAAACAAACTTGTGCCAGTTGTGTCGAACAAACTTGTGCCAGTTACGTTAAACAAACTTGTTCTTGTTGCGTCGAACAAACTTGCGCCAGTTGCGTCAAATAAACGTGTGCCAGTTGCGTCGAACAAACTTGCGTCAGTTCCGTCGAACAAACTTGTGCCAGTTGCTTAGAACAAACTTGTGCCAGTTGTGTCAAACAAACGTGTGCCAGTTGCGTAGAACAAACTTGTGCCAGTTGCATCAAAAAAACTTGTGCCAGTTGCGTAGAACAAACTTGTACATGTTGCGTAGAACAACCTTGTGCCAGTTGCGTCAAACAAACTTGTGCCAGTTGTGTCAAACAAACTTGTGCCAGTTGTGTCGAATAAACTTGTGGTAGTTACGTTAAACAAACTTGTTCTAGTTGCGCCGAACAAACTTGCGCCAGTTGCGTCGAATAAACGTGTGCCAGTTGCGTCGAACAAACTTGCGTCAGTTCCGTCGAACAAACTTGTGCCAGTTGCTTAGAACAAACTTGTGCCAGTTGTGTCAAACAAACTTGTGCCAGTTGCGTAGAACAAACTTGTGCCAGTTGCGTCGAACAAACTTGTGCCAGTTGGGTAGAACAAACATGTGCCAGTTGTGTCAAACAAATTTGTGCCAGTTGCGTAGAACACACTAGTGCCAGTTGCATAGAACAAACTTGTGCCAGATGCGTAGAACAAACATTTGCCATTTGCGTAGAACAAACTTGTGCCAGTTTTGTCGAAAAAACTTGTGCCAGTTGTGTACAACAAACTAGTAAGAGTTGCGTAGAACAAACTTGTGCCAGTTGCGTCGAACAAACTTGTGCCAGTTGCGTAGAACAAACTTTTACTTGTTGCGTCAAACAAACTTATGCCAGTTGCATAGAACAAACTAGTGCCAGTTCCATAGAACAAATTTGTGCCAGTTGCGTAGAACAAACTTGTGCCAGTTGCGTCAAACAAACTTGTGCCAGTTGCATCAAACAAGCTTGTGCCAGTTGCGTCGAACAAACTTGTGCCAGTTGCGTCAATCAAACTTGTGCCATTTGCGTCGAACAAACTTGTGCCAGTTGCGTCGAATAAACTTGTGCCAGATATGGCGAACAAACTTGTGCCAGTTGCTTCGAGAAAACTTGTGCCAGTTGCGTAAAAAAAAACTGGTGCCAGTTGCGTCAAACAAACTTTTGCCAGTTGCGTCAAACAAACTTGTGCCTCTTGCATCAAACAAACTTGTGCCGGTTGCGTCAAACAAACTTGTACCAGTTGAGTCGAAAAAAGTTGTGCCTGTTACGTCGAACAAACTTGTGCCAGTTGCGTCTAACAAACTTGTGCCAGTTGCGTCAAACAAACTTTTGCCAGTTGCGTCAAACAAACTTGTGCCAGTTCCGTCAAACAAACTTGTGCCAGTTTTGTCAAACAAACTTGTGCCAGTTGCGCCGAACAAACTTGTGCCAGTTGCTTCAAACAAACTTGTGCCAGTTGCGTCAAACAAACATGTGCCAGTTGCGTCAAACAAACTTGTGCCAGTTGCGTCAAACAAACTTGTGCCAGTTGCGTAGAACAAACTTGTGCCAGTTGCGTCAAAGAAACTTGTGCCAGTTGCGTAGAAGAACCTTGTGCCAGTTGCGTCAAACGAACTTGTGCCAGTTGCTTCAAACAAACTTTTGCCAGTTGCGTCGAACAAACTTGTGCCAGTTGCGTCGAACAAACTTGCGACAGTTGCGTCAAACAAACTTGTGCCAACTGCGTTGAACAAATTTCTGCCAGTTGTGTCAAACAAACTTGTGTCAGTTGCGTAGAACAAACTTGTGCCAGTTGCGTCGAACAAACTTGTGTCAGTTGGGTAGAACAAACTTGTGCCAGTTGCGTCAAACAATCTTGTGCCAGTTGCGTAGAACAAACTAGTGCCAGTTGCATAGAACAAAATTGTGCCAGATGCGTAGAACAAACTTGTGCCATTTGCATAGAACAAACTTGTGCCAGTTATGTAGAACAAACTTGTGCCAGTGGCATCCAACAAACTTGTGCCAGTTGCGTAGAACAAACTTGTGCCAGTTGCGTAGAACAACCTTGTGCCAGTTGCATCGAACAATTTGTGCTAGTTGGTAGAACAAACTTGTGCCAGTTGCGTCAAACAAACTTATGCCAGTTACGTAAAACAAACCAGTGCCAGTTGCATAGAACAAACTTGTGCCAGTTGAGTAGAACAAACTTGTGCCAATTGCATCAAACAAACTTGTGCCAGTTGCGTCGAACAAACTTGTGCCAGTTGCGTCGAAGAAACTTGTGCCAGTTGCGTCAGACAAACTTGTGCCAGTTGCGTCAAACAAACTTGTGCCAGTTGCGTCAAACAAACTTGTGCCAGTTGCGTCAAACAAAACTTGTGCCAGTTGCGTCAAACAAAGTTGTGCTAGTTGCGTCAAACAAACTTGTGCCAATTGATTCGAAAAAACTTGTGCCAGTTGCGTTGAACAAACTTGTGTAAGTTGCGTCTAACAAACTTGTGCCAGTTGCGTAAAACAAACTTGTGCCAGTTGCCTCGAACAAACTTGTGCCAGTTGCATCGAACAATCTAATGCCAGTTGCATAGAACAAACTTGTGCCAGTTGCGTCAAACAAACTTGTGCCAGTTGCGTAGAACAAACTTGTACATGTTGCGTAGAACAAACTTGTGCCAGTTGCGTTAAACAAACTTGTGCCAGTTGCGTCAAACAAACTTGTACTAGTTGCGTTGAACAAACTTGTGCCAGTTGTGTCAAACAAACTTGTGCCAGTTGCGTAGAACAAACTTGTGCCAGTTACGTTAAACAAACTTGTACCAGTTGCGTCGTACAAATTTGTGCCAGTTGTGTCGAACAAACTTGTGCCAGTTGCGTCGAACAAACTTGCACCAGTTCCGTCGAACAAACTTGTGCCAGGTGCTTAGAACAAACTTGTGCCACTTGTGTCAAACAAACTTGTGCCAGTTGTGTAGAACAAACATGTGCCAGTTGCGTCGAACAAACTTGTGCCTGTTGGGTAAAACAAACATGTGCTAGTTGCGTCAAACAAATTTGTGCCAGTTGCGTCAAACAAACTAGTGCTAGTTGCATCGAACAAACTTGTGCCAGGTGCGTAGAACAAACTTTTGCCATTTGCGTAGAACAAACTTGTGCCAGTTGTGTCAAACAAACTTGTGCCAGTTGTGTACAACAAACTTGTGCCAGTTGCATAGAACAATCTTGTGCCAGTTGCATAGAACAACCTTGTGCCAGTTGCGTCAAACAAACTTGTGCCAGTTGCGTCAAACAAACTTGTGCCAGTTGCATCAAACAAACTTGTGCCAGTTGCGTCGAACAAACTTGTGCCAGTTGCGTAGAACAAACTTGTGCTTGTTGCATAGAACAAACTTGAGCCAGTTATGTAAAACAAACTTGTGCCAGTTGTGTCATACAAACTATTGCCAGTTGCGTCGAACAAACTTGTGCCAGTTACGGCGAACAAACTTGTGCCAGTTTCGTCGAGAAAACTTGTGCCAGTTGCGTCAAATAAACTTGTGCCAGTTGCATCAAACAAACTTGTGCCAGTTGCGTCAAACAAACTTGTGTCAGTTGCGTCAAACAAACTTGTTCCAGTTGCGCAAAACGAACTTGTGCCAATTGAGTCGAAAAAACTTGTGCCAGTTGCGTCGAACTAACTTGTGCCAGTTGCGTCTAACAAACTTGTGCTAGTTGCGTCAAAAAAACTTGGGCCAGTTTCGTCGAACAAACTTGTGTCAGTGGCCTCCAACAAACTTGTGTCAGTTGCGTAGAACAACCTTGTGCCAGTTGCGTCAAACAAACTTGTGCCAGTTGCGTAGAACAAACTTGTGCCAGTTGCGTAGAACAACCTTGTGCCAGTTGCGTCGAACAAACTTGTGCTAGTTTGTAGAACAAACTTGTGCCAGTTGCGTCAAACAAACTTATGCCAGTTGCGTAAAACAAACTAGTGCCAGTTGCATAGAACAAACTTGTACCAGTTAAGTAGAACAAACTTCTGCCAATTGTGTCAAACAAACTTGTGCCAGTTCGTCGATCAAACTTGTGCCAGTTGTGTTGAACGAATTTGTGCTAGTTGCGTCAAACAAGCTTGTGCCAGTTGCTTCGAACCAACTTGTGCCACTTGCGTCGAGAAAACTTGTGCCAGTTGCGTAGAACAAACTTGTGCCAGTTGCATAGAACAAACTTGTGCCAGTTATGTAGAAAAAACTTGTGCCAGTTGCGTCGAACAAGCTTGTGCCAGTTGCGTCGATCAAACTTGTGCCAGTTGCGTCGAACAAACTTGTGCCAGTTGCATCGAACAAACTTGTGCCAGTTGCATAGAACAAACTTGTGCCAGTTGCATAGAACAAACTTGTGCCAGTTGCATAGAACAAACTTGTGCCAGTTACGGCGAACAACCTTGTGCCAGTTGCGTCAAACAAACTTGTGCCAGTTGCTTCAAACAAACTTGTGCCAGTTACGTCAAACAAACTTGTTCCAGTGGCGTCAAACAAACTTGTGCCAGTTTTGTCAAACAAACTTGTGCCAATTGAGTCGAAAAAACTTGTGCCAGTTGCGTCGAACAAACTTGTGGCAGTTACGTCAAACAAACTTGGGCCAGTTGCGTCGAACAAACTTGTGGCAGTTGCATCAAACAAACTTGTGCCAGTTGCGTCGAACAAACTTGTGGCAGTTACATCAAACAAACTTGGGCCAGTTGCGTCGAACAAACTTGTGCCAGTTGCGTCGAACAAACTTGTGCCAGTTACGGCAAACCAACTTGTGCCACTTGCATCGAGAAAACTTGTGCCAGTTGCGTAGAACAAACATGTGCCAGTTGCATAGAACAAACTTGTGCCAGTTGCGTCAAACAAACTTGTGCCCGTTGCGTCAAACAAACTTGTGCCAGTTGCGTAGAACAAACTTGTGACAGTTACGTCAAACAAACTTGTGCCAGTGGCGTCAAACAAACTTGTGCCAGTTGTGTCAAACAAACTTGTGCCAATTTAGTCGAAAAAACTTGTGCCAGTTGCGTCGAACAAATTGTGGCAGTTGCGTCTAACAAACTTGTGACAGTTGCTTCAAACAAACTTGGGCCAGTTGCGTCGAACAAACTTGTGCCAGTTGCATCAAACAAACTAGTGCCAGTTGCATAGAACAAACTTGTGCCAGTTGCATCAAACAAACTTGTGACAGTTGCGTAGAACAAACTTGTGCATGTTGCGTAGAACAAACTTGTGCCAGTTGGGAAGAACAAACATGTGCCAGTTGTGTCAAACAAATTTCTGCCAGTTGTGTAGAACACACTAGTGCCAGTTGCATAGAACAAACTTGTGCCAGATGCGTAGAACAAACATTTGCCATTTGCGTAGAACAAACTTGTGCCAGTTGTGTCAAACAAACTTGTGCCAGTTGTGTACAACAAACTAGTAGAGTTCCGTCGAACAAACGTGTGCCAGTTGCGTAGAACAAACTTGTACCAGTTGTGTCAAACAAACTTATGCCAGTTGCATAGAACAAATTAGTGCGAGTTGCATAGAACAAACTTGTGCCAGTTGCGTAGAACAAACTTGTGCCAGTTGCGTCAAACAAACTTGTGCCAGTTGCGTCGAACAAACTTGTGCCAGTTGCGTCGAACAAACTTGTGCCAGTTGCGTTAAACAAACTTGTGCCATTTGCGTCTAACAAACTTGTGCCAGTTGCGTCGAACAAACTTGTGACACATATGGCGAACAAACTTGTGCCAGTTGCTTCGAGAAAACTTGTGCCACTTGCTTAAAAAAAAACATGTGCCATTTGCGTCAAAAAAACTTGTGCCAGTTGCGCCAAACAAACTTGTGCCTCTTGCGTCAAACAAACTTGTGCCAGTTGCGTCAAACAAACTTGTACCAATTGAGTCGAAAAAACTTGTGCCTGTTACGTCGAACAAACTTGTGCCGTTGCATCTAACAAACTTGTGCCAGTTGCGTCAAACAAACTTGTGCCAGTTGCGTCAAACAAACTTGTGCCAGTTGCGTCAACAAACTTGTGCCAGTTGCGTCAAACAAACTTGTGCCAGTTGCGTCAAACAAAGTTGTGCTAGTTGCGTCAAACAAACTTGTGCCAATTGATTCGAAAAAACTTGTGCCAGTTGCGTTGAACAAACTTGTGCAAGTTGCGTCTAACAAACTTGTGCCAGTTGCGTCAAAAAAACTTGGGCCAGTTTTGTCGAACAAACTTGTGTCAGTGGCATCCAACAAACTTGTGCCAGTTGCGTAGAACAACCTTTTGCCAGTTGCGTCACACAAACTTGTGCCAGTTGCGTAGAACAAACTTGTGCCTGTTGTGTAGAACAACTTTGTGCCAGTTGCGTCAAACAAACTTGTGCTAGTTTGTAGAACAAACTTGTGCCAGTTGCGTCAAAAAAACTTATGCCAGTTGCGTAAAACAAACTAGTGCCAGTTGCATAGAACAAACTTGTGCCAGTTGAGTAGAACAAACTCTTGTCAATTGCGTCAAACAAACTTGTGCCAGTTCGTCGAACAAACTTGTGCCAGTTGCGTCGAAGAAACTTGTGCCAGTTGCGTCAAACAAACTTGTGCCAGTTGCGTCGAACAAACTTGTGCCAGTTGCGTCGAACAAACTTGTGCCAGTTACGGCGAACCAACTTGTGCCACTTGCATCGAGAAAACTTGTGCCAGTTGCGTAGAACAAACTTGTGCCAGTTGCATAGAACAAACTTGTGCCAGTTGCATAGAACAAACTTGTGCCAGTTGCGTCAAACAAACTTGTGCCAGTTGTGTAGAACAAACTTGTGCCAGTTACGTCAAACAAACTTGTGCCAGTGGCGTCAAACAAACTTGTGCCAGTTTTGTCAAACAAACTTGTGCCAATTTAGTCGAAAATACTTGTGCTAGTTGCGTCGAACAAATTGTGGCAGTTGCGTGTAACAAACTTGTGCCAGTTGCTTCAAACAAATTTGGGCCAGTTGCGTCGAACAAACTTGTGCCAGTTGCATCAAACAAACTAGTGCCAGTTGCATAGAACAAACTTTTGCCAGTTGCGTCAAACAAACTTGTGCCAGTTACGTAGAACAAACTTGTGCATGTTGCGAAGAACAAACTTGTGCCAGTTGCGTCAAACAAACTTTTGCCAGTTGCGTCAAACAAACTTGTGCCAGTTGCGTCGAACAAACTTGTGCCAGTTGTGTCAAACAAACTTGTGCCAGTTGTGTCAAAGAAACTTGTGCCAGTTACGTTAAACAAACTTGTACCAGTTGCGTCGAACAAACTTGTGCCAGTTGTGTCAAACAAACTTGTGCCAGTTGCGTCAAAAAAACTTGGGCCAGTTTTGTCGAACAAACTTGTGTCAGTGGCATCCAACAAACTTGTGCCAGTTGCGTAGAACAACCTTGTGCCAGTTGCGTCACACAAACTTGTGCCAGTTGCGTAGAACAAACTTGTGCCAGTTGTGTAGAACAACTTTGTGCCAGTTGCGTCGAACAAACTTGTGCTAGTTTGTAGAACAAACTTGTGCCAGTTGCGTTGAAGAAACTTGTGCCAGTTACATAGAACAAACTTGTGGCAGTTGCGTAGAACAAACTTGTGCCAGTTGCGTAGAACAAACTAGTGCCAGTTGCATACAACAAACTTGTGCCAGTTGCCTAGAACAAACTTGTGCCAGTTGCGTAGAACAAACTTGTGCCAGTTGCATGGAACAAATTAGTGCCAGTTGCGTCAAACAAACTTGTGCCAGTTTCTTCGAACAAACTTTGCCAGTGGCGTCGATCAAACTTGTGCCAGTTACGGCGAACAAACTTGTGCCAGTTGCGTCGAGAAAACTTGTGCCAGTTGTGTCAAAAAAACTTGTGCCAGTTGCATCAAACAAACTTGTGCCAGTTGCGTCGAACAAACCTGTGCCAGTTACGGCGAACAAACTTGTGCCAGTTGCGTCGAGAAAACTTGTGCCAGTTGCGTCAAATAAACTTGTGCCAGTTGCGTCAAACAAACTTGTGCTAGTTGCATCAAACAAACTTGTGCCAATTGCGTCAAACAAACTTATGCCAATTGAGTCGAAAAAACTTGTGCCAGTTACGTCGAACAAACTTGTGCCAGTTGCGTCTAACAAACTTGTGCCAGTTGCGTCAAACAAACTTGGGCCAGTTGCGCCGAACAAACTTGTGCCAGTTGCGTCAAACAAACTTCTGCCAGTTGCGTAGAACAAACTTGTGCCAGTTACATCAAACAAACTTGTGTCAGTTGCGTAGAACAAACTTGTGCCAGTTTCGTAGAACAACGTTGTGCCAGTTGCATCAAACAAACTTGTGCCAGTTGTGTCAAACAAGCTTATGCCAGTTGCGTCAAACAAACTTGTGCCAGTTGCGTCAAACAAACTTGTGCCAGTTGGGTCGAACAAACTTGTGCCAGTTGCGTTAAACAAACCTCTGCCAGTTGCATCGAACAAACTTGTGCCAGTTGTGTCGAACAAACTTGTGCCAGTTGCGTCGAACAAACTTGACCCAGTTGCGTCAAACAAACTTGTGCCAGTTGCGTTGAACAAACTTGTGCCAGTTGTGTCAAACAAACGTGTTTCAGTTGCTTAGAACAAACTTGTGCCAGTTGTGTCGAACAAACTAGTGCCTGTTGCATAGAACAAACTTGTGCCAGTTGCGTCAAACAAACTTGTGCATGTTGCGTAGAACAACCTTGTGCCAGTTGCGTCAAACAAACTTTTGCCAGTTGCGTCAAACAAACTTGTGCCAGTTGCGTCGAACAAACTTGTGCCAGTTGTGTCGAACAAACTTGTACCAGTTGGGTGGAACAAACTTGTGCCAGTTACGTTAAACAAACTTGTACCAGTTGCGTCGAACAAACTTGTGCCAGTTGCGTCGAAAAAACTTGTGCCAGTTGCGTCGAACAAACTTGCGCCAGTTCCGTCGAACAAACTTGTGCCGGTTGCTTAGAACAAACTTGTGCCAGTTGTGTCAAACAAACTTGTGCCAGTTGTGTAGAACAAACTTCTGCCAGTTGCGTCGAACAAACTTGTGCCAGTTGGGTAGAACAAACATGTGCCAGTTGCGTCAAACAAATTTGAGCCAGTTGCGTAGAACAAACTTGTGCCAGATGTGTAGAACAAACTTTTGCCATTTGCGTACAACAAACTTGTGCCAGTTGTGTCAAACAAACTTGTGCCAGTTGTGTACAACAAAATTGTAAGAGTTGCGTAGAACAAACTTGTGCCAGTTGCGTAGAACAAAGTTGTGCCAGTTGCTTCAAACAAACTTGTGCCAGTTGCGTCAAACAAACTTGTGCCAGTTGCGTCGAACAAACTTGTGCCAGTTGTGTCAAACAAACTTGTGCCAGTTGCATAGAACAAACTTGTGCCAGATGCATAGAACAAACTTTTGCCATTTGCATAGAACAAACTTGTGCCAGTTGTGTCAAACAAACTTGTGCCAGTTGTGTACAACAAACTTGTAAGAGTTGCGTAGAACAAACTTGTGCCAGTTGCGTAGAACAAACTCGTGCCAGTTGCGTCAAACAAACTTGTGCCGTTTGCATAGAACAAACTTGTGCCAGTTGTGTAGAACAACCTTGTGCCAGTTGCGTCAAACAACCTTGTGCCAGTTGCGTCAAACAAACTTGTGCCAGTTGCGTCAAACAAACTTGTGCCAGTTGCGTCGAACAAACTTGTGCCAGTTGGGTAGAACAAACTTGTGCCAGTTGCGTCAAACAAACTTTTGCCGGTTGCGTAAAACAAACTTGTGCCAGTTGCGTCAAACAAACTTGTACAAGTTGCGAAAACAAACTTTTGCCAGTTGTGTCAAACAAACTTGTGCCAGATGTGTTGAACAAACTTGTGCCAGTTGCGTCGAACAAACTTGTGCCAGTTGCGTCGAACAAACTTGTGCCAGTTGAGTCAAACAAACTTGTGCCAGTTGCGTCGAACAAACTTGTGCCAGTTGAGTCAAACAAACTTTTGCCAGTTGCGTCCAACAAACTTGTGCCAGTTGCGTCCAACAAACTTGTACCAGTTGCGTAGAACAAATTTGTGCCAGTTGCGTCGAACAAAGTTGTGCCAGTTGCGTCGAACAAACTTGTGCCAGTTGTGTACAACAAACTTGTGCCAGTTATGTAGAACAAACTTGTGCCTGTTGCGTCAAACAAACTTGTGCCAGTTGCGTCAAACAAACTTGTGCCAGTTGCATAGAACAAACTTGTGCCAGTTGCATAGAACAACCTTGTGCCAGTTGCTTCAAACAAACTTGTGCCAGTTGCGTCAAACAAACTTGTGCCAATTGCGTCAAACAAACTTGTGCCAGTTGCGTCGAACAAACTTGTGCCAGTTGCGTCGAACAAACTTGTGCCAGTTGCGTCGAACAAACTTGTGCCAGTTGCGTCGAACAAACTTGTGCCAGTTGCGTCAAAAAAACTTGTGCCAGTTGCGTCAAAAAAACTTGGGCTAGTTGCGTCGAACAAACTTGTGCCACTGGCATCGAACAAACTTATGCCAGTTGCGTAAAAAAAACTTGTGCCAGTTGCGTCAAGCAAACTTGTGCCAGTTGTGTAGAACAAACTTGTGCCGGTTGCGTAGAACAACCTTGTGCCAGTTGCGTCGAACAAACTTGTGCCAGTTGCGTAGAACAAACTTGTGCCAGTTGCGTCAAACAAACTTATGCCAGTTGCATAGAACAAACTAGTGCCAGTTGCATAGAACAAACTTGTGCCAGTTGCGTAGAACAAACTTGTGCCAATTGCGTCAAACAAACTTGTGCCAGTTGCGTCAAACAAACTTGTGCCAGTTTCCTCAAAGAAACTTGTGCCAGTTGCATCAAACAAAATTGTGCCAGTTGCGTCGAACAAAATTGTGCCAGTTGCGTCGAACAAACTTGTGCCAGTTACGGCGAACAAACTTGTGCCAGTTGCGTCGAGAAAACTTGTGCCAGTTGCGTCAAATAAACTTGTGCCAGTTGCGTCAAACAAACTTGTGCCAGTTACGTCAAACAAACTTGTGCCAGTGGCGTCAAACAAACTTGTGCCAGTTGTGTCAAACAAACTTCAGCCAATTAAGTCGAAAAAACTTGTGGCAGTTGCATCGAACAAACTTGTGCCAGTTGCGTCTAACAAACTTGTGCCAGTTGCGTCAAACAAACTTGTGCCAGTTGAGTCAAACAAACTTGTGACAGTTGCGTCAAAGAAACTTGTGCCAGTTGCGTAGAACAAACTAGTGCCAGTTGTATAGAACAAACTTTTGCCAGTTGCGTCAAACAAACTTGTGCCAGTTGCGTAGAACAACATTGTGCCAGTTGCGTCAAACAAACTTATGCCAGTTGCGTAGAACAAACTAGTGCCAGTTGCATTGAACAAACTTGTGCCAGTTGCGTAGAACAAACTTGTGCCAATTGCGTCAAACAAACTTGTGCCAGTTGCATCGAACAAACTTGTGCCAGTTGCGTCGAAAAACTTGTGCCAGTTTCGTCAAACAAACTTGTGCCCGTTGCGTCGAACAAACTTGTGCCAGTTGCGTCGAACAAACTTGTGCCAGTTACGGCGAACAAACTTGTGCCACTTGTGTCGAGAAAACTTGTGCCAGTTGCGTCAAATAAACTTGTGCCAGTTGCTATAAACTTGTGCCAGTTGCGTCAAACAAACTTGTGCCAGTTGCGCCAAACAAACTTGTGCCAGTTGCGTCAAACAAACTTGTGCCAATTGAGTTGAAAAAACTTGTGCCAGTTGTGTCGAACAAACTTGTGCCAGTTGCGTCTAACAAACTTGTGCCAGTTGCGTCAAACAAACTTGTGCCAGTTGCGTCGAACAAACTTGTTCCAGTTGCATCGAGCAAACTAGTGCCTGTTGCATAGAACAAACTTGTGCCAGTTGCGCCAAACAAACTTGTGCATGTTGCGTAGAACAACCTTGTGCCAGTTGCGACAAACAAACTTTTGCCAGTTGCGTCAAACAAACTTGTGCCAGTTGCGTCGAACAAACTTGTGCCAGTTGTGTCAAACAAACTTGTACCAGTTGGGTGGAACAAACTTGTGCCAGTTACGTTAAACAAACTTGTACCAGTTGCGTCGAACAAACTTGCGCCAGTGCCGTCAAACAAACTTGTACCAGTTGGGTGGAACAAACTTGTGCCAGTTACGTTAAACAAACTTGTGCCAGTTGCGTCGAACAAACTTGCGCCAGTGCCGTCGAACAAACTTGTGCCGGTTGCTTAGAACAAACTTGTGCCAGTTGCGTCAAACAAACTTGTGCCAGTTGCGTCAAACAAACTTGTGCCAGTTGCATCAAACAAACTTGTGCCAGTTGCGTTAAACAAACTTGTGCCAATTGATTAAAAAAAACTTGTGCCAGTTGCGTTGAACAAACTTGTGCCAGTTGCGTCTAACAAACTTGTGGCAGTTGCATCAAACAAACTTGTGCCAGTTGCGTCGAACAAACTTGTGCCAGTGGCATCGAACAAACTAGTGCCAGTTGCATAGATTAAACTTGTTCCAGTTGCGTCAAAAAAACTTGTGCCAGTTGCGTAGAACAAACTTGTGCCAGTTGCGTCAAACAAACTTGTGCCAGTTGTGTCAAACAAACTTGTGCCAGTTGTGTCGAACAAACTTGTGCCAGTTACGTTAAACAAAATTGTTCTAGTTGCGTCGAACAAACTTGCGCCAGTTGCGTCGAACAAACTTGTGCCAGTTGCGTCGAACAAACTTGCGTCAGTTCCGTCGAACAAACTTGTGCCAGTTGCTTAGAACAAACTTGTGCCAGTTGTGTCAAACAAACTTGTGCCAGTTGCGTAGAACAAACTTGTGCCAGTTGCGTCGAACAAACTTGTACCAGTTGCGTCAAACAAACTTGTGCCAGTTCCGTCGAACAAACTTGTGCCAGTTGCTTAGAACAAACTTGTGCCAGTTGTGTCAAACAAACTTGTGCCAGTTGCGTAGAACAAACTTGTGCCAGTTGCGTCGAACAAACTTGTGCCAGTTGGGTAGAACAAACATGTGCCAGTTGTGTCAAACAAATTTGTGCCAGTTGCATAGAACACACTAGTGCCAGTTGCATAGAACAAACTTGTGCCAGATGAGTAGAACAAACATTTGCCATTTGCTAAAAACAAACTTGTGCCAGTTGTGTCAAAAAAACTTGTGACAGTTGTGTACAACAAACTAGTAAGAGTTGCGTAGAACAAACTTGTGCCAGTTGCGTCGAACAAACTTGTGCCAGTTGTGTAGAACAAACTAGTACCAGTTGCGTCAAACAAACTTATGCCAGTTGCATAGAACAAACTAGTGCCAGTTGCATAGAACAAACTTGTGCCAGTTGCGTAGAACAAACTTGTGCCAGTTGCGTCGAACAAACTTGTGCCAGTTGCGTCGAAGAAACTTGTGCCAGTTGCGTCAAACAAACTTGTGCCATTTGCGTCGAACAAACTTGTGCCAGTTGCGTCGAACAAACTTGTGCCAGATATGGCGAACAAACTTGTGCCAGTTGCTTCGAGAAAACTTGTGCCAGTTGCATAAAAAAAAACTTGTGCCAGTTGCGTCAAAAAAACTTGTGCCAGTTGCGTCAAACAAACTTGTGCCTCTTGCATCAAACAAACTTGTGCCAGTTGCGTCAAACAAACTTGTACCAGTTGAGTCGAAAAAACTTGTGCCTGTTACGTCGAACAAACTTGTGCCAGTTGCGTCTAACAAACTTGTGCCAGTTGCGTCAAACAAACTTTTGCCAGTTGCGTCAAACAAACTTGTGCCAGTTGCGTCAAACAAACTTGTGCCAGTTGCGTAGAACAAACTTGTGCCACTTGCGTCAAACAAACTTGTGCCAGTTGCATAGAAGAACCTTGTGCCAGTTGCGTCAAACAAACTTGTGCCAGTTGCGTCGAACAAACTTGTGCCAGTTGCGTCGAACAAACTTGCGACAGTTGCGTCAAACAAACTTGTGCCAGTTGCGTTGAACAAACTTCTGCCAGTTGTGTCAAACAAACTTGTGTCAGTTGCGTAGAACAAACTTGTGCCATTTGCGTCGAACAAACTTGTGTCAGTTAGGTAGAACAAACTTGTGCAAGTTGCATCAAACAAACTTGTGCCAGTTGCGTAGAACAAACTAGTGCCAGTTGCATAGAACAAACTTGTGCCAGATGCGTAGAACAAACTTGTGCCAGTTGCGTAGAACAAACTTGTGCCAGTTATGTAGAACAAACTTGTGCCAGTTACGTCGAACAAACTTGTGCCAGTTGTGTCGAACAAACTTGTGCCAATTGCCTCAAAAAAACTTGGGCCAGTTTCGTCGAACAAACTTGTGCCAGTGGCATCCAACAAACTTGTGCCAGTTGCATCGAACAAACTTGTGCCAGTTGCGTCAAAGAAACTTGTGCCAGTTGCGTAGAACAAACTTGTGCCAGTTGCGTAGAACAACCTTGTGCCAGTTGCGTCGAACAAACTTGTGCTAGTTAGTAGAACAAACTTGTGCCAGTTGCGTCAAACAAACTTATGCCAGTTGCGTAAAAGAAACTAGTGCCAGTTGCATAGAACAAACTTGTGCCAGTTGAGTAGAAAAAACTTGTGCCAGTTGCATCAAACAAACTTGTGCCAGTTGCGTCGAAGAAACTTGTGCCAGTTGCGTCGAAGAAACTTGTGCCAGTTGCGTCAAACAAACTTGTGCCAGTTGCGTCGAACAAACTTGTGCCAGTTGCGTCGAACAAACTTGTGCCAGTTACGGCGAACAAACTTGTGCCATTTGCGTAGAGAAACTTGAGCCAGTTGCATCAAATAAACTTGTGCCAGTTGCGTCAAACAAACTTGTGCCAGTTACGGCGAACAAACTTGTGCCAGTTGCGTCGAGAAAAGTTGTGCCAGTTGCGTCAAATAAACTTGTGCCAGTTGCGTCAAACAAACTTGTGCTAGTTGCGTCAAACAAACTTGTGCCAGTTGCGTCAAACAAACTTGTGCCAGTTGCCTCAAACAAACTTGTGCCAATTGATTCGAAAAAACTTGTGCCAGTTGCTTTGAACAAACTTGTGCCAGTTGCGTCTAAGAAACGTGTGCCAGTTGCGTCAAACAAACTTGTGCCAGTTGCGTCGAACAAACTTGTGCCAGTTGCATCGAACAAACTAGTAATAGTTGCATAAAACAAACTTGTGCCAGTTGCGTCAAACAAACTTGTGCCAGTTGCATAGAACAAACTTGTACATGTTGCGTAGAAAAATCTTGTGCCAGTTGCGTCGAGAAAACTTGTGCCAGTTGCGTCAAACAAACTTGTGCCAGTTGCATCGACAAAACTTGTGCCAGTCGTGTGAAACAAACTTTTGCCAATTGGGTCGAACAAACTTGTGCCAGTTACGTTAAACAAACTTGTACCAGTTGCGTCGTACAAATGTGTGCCAGTTGCGTCGAACAAACTTGCGCCAGTTCCGTCGAACAAACTTGTGCCAGGTGCTTAGAACAAACTTGTGCCACTTGTGTCAAACAAACTTGTGCCAGTTGTGTAGAACAAACTTGTGCCAGTTGCGTTGAACAAACTTGTGCCAGTTGGGTAGAACAAACATGTGCCAGTTGCGTCAAACAAATTTGTGCCAGTTGCGTAGAACAAACTAGTGCCAGTTGCATAGAACAAACTTGTGCCAGATGCGTAGAACAATCTTTTGCCATTTGCGTTGAACAAACTTGTGCCAGTTGTGTCAAACAAACTTGTGCCAGTTGTGTACAACAAACTTGTGCCAGTTATGTAGAACAAAATTCTGCCTGTTGCATGAAACAAACTTGTGCCAGTTGCGTCAAACAAACTTGTGCCAGTTGTATAGAACAAACTTGTGCCAGTTGCATAGAACTACCTTGTGCCAGTTGCGTCAAACAAACTTGTGCCAGTTGCATCAAACAAACTTGTGCCAGTTGCGTCAAACAAACTTGTGCCAGTTGCGTCGAACAAACTTGTGCCAGTTGTGTAGAACAAACTTGTGCCAGTTGCCTCAAACAAACTTGTGCCAGTTATGTAGAACAAACTTGTGCCAGTTGCGTCAAACAAACTTGTGCCAGTTACGTCGAACAAACTTATGCCAGTTACAGTGAACAAACTTGTGCCAGTCTCATCGAGAAAACTTGTGCCAGTTGCGTAAAATAAACTTGTGCCAGTTGCATCAAACAAACTTGTGCCAGTTGCGTCAAACAAACTTTTGCCAGTTGTGTCAAACAAACTTGTTCCAGTTGCGCCAAACAAAATTGTGCCAATTGAGTCGAAAAAACTTGTGCCAATTGAGTCGAAAAAACTTGTGCCTGTTGCGTCTAACAAACTTGTGCCAGTTGCGTCAAAAAAACTTAGGCCAGTTTCGTCGAAGAAACTTGTGTCAGTTGCATCCAACAAACTTGTGGCAGTTGCATAGAACAAACTTGTGCCAGATGCGTAGAACAATCTTGTGCCAGTTGCATAGAACAAACTTGTGCCAGTTGCATAGAACAAACTTGTGCCAGTTGCATAGGACAAACTTGTGCCAGTTGCGCCAAACAAACTTGTGCCAGTTGCGTCGAACAAACTTGTGCCAGTTGCGTCGAAGAAACTTGTGAAAGGTTGCGTCAAACAAACTTGTGCTAGTTGCGTCTAACATACTTGTGCCAGTTGCGTCGAACAAACTTGTGCCAGTTACATTAAACAAACTTGTGGCAGTTGCGTCGAGAAAACTTGTGCCAGTTGCGTCAAAAAAAACTTGTGCCAGTTGCGTCAAACAAACTTGTGCCAGTTGCGTCACACAAACTAGTGCCTCTTGCGTCAAACAAACTTGTGCCAGTTGCGTCAAACAAACTTGTGCCAATTGACTCGAAAAAACTTGTGCTTGTTACGTCGAACAAACTTGTGCCAGTTGCGTCTAACAAACTTGTGCCAGTTGCGTCAAACAAACTTGTGCCAGTTGTGTCGAACAAACTTGTGCCAGTTGCGTCAAACAAACTTGTGCCAGTTGCGTAGAACAAACTTGTGCCAGTTGCGTAGAAGAACCTTGTGCCAGTTGCGTCAAATAAACTTGTGCCAGTTGCGTCAAACAAACTTGTGCCAGTTGCGTCGGACAAACTTGTGCCAGTTGCGTCAAACAAACTTGTGCCAGTTGCGCCAAACAAACTTGTGACAGTTCTGTCAAACAAACTTGTGCCAGTTGTGTCAAACAAACTTGTACAAGTTGCGAAAACAAACTTATGCCAGTTGCGTCAAACAATCTTGTGCCAGATGTGTTGAACAAACATGTGCCAGTTGCGTCAAACAAACTTGTGCCAGTTGCGTGCAACAAACTTGTGCCAGTTGCGTAGAACAAACTTGTGCCAGTTGCGTCAAACAAACTTATGCCAGTTGCGTAGAACAAACTAGTGCCAGTTGCATACAACAAACTTGTGCCAATTGCGTAGAACAGACTTGTGCCAGTTGCGCAGAACAAACTTGTGCCAGTTGCATAGAACAAATTAGTGCCAGTTGCGTCAAACAAACTTGTGCCAGTTGCTTCGAACAAACTTGTGCCAGTGGCGTCGAACAAACTTGTGTCAGTTACGGCGAACAAACTTGTGCCAGTTGCGTCGAGAAAACTTGTGCCAGTTGCGTCAAAAAAACTTGTGCCAGTT
The DNA here is from genome assembly GCA_039081455.1 of Macrobrachium rosenbergii. Lineage (NCBI taxonomy): Eukaryota > Metazoa > Arthropoda > Malacostraca > Decapoda > Palaemonidae > Macrobrachium > Macrobrachium rosenbergii. The sequence goes on along the minus strand of JANJGK010000135.1, from coordinate 97,705 downwards.
GCATCAAACAAACTTGTGCCAGTTGCGTCGAACAAACCTGTGCCAGTTACGGCGAACAAACTTGTGTCAGTTGCGTCGAGAAAACTTGTGCCAGTTGCGTCAAATAAACTTGTGCCAGTTGCGTCAAACAAACCTGTGCAAGTTGCGTCAAACAAACTTGTGCCAATTGCGTTAAACAAACTTATGCCAATTGAGTCGAAAAAACTTGTGCCAGTTATGTCGAACAAACTTGTGCCAGTGGCATCCAACAAACTTGTGCCAGTTGCATCGAACAAACTTGTGCCAGTTGCGTCAAACAAACTTGTGCCAGTTGCGTAGAACAAACTTGTGCCAGTTGCGTAGAACAACCTTGTGCCAGTTGCGTCGAACAAACTTGTGCTAGTTAGTAGAACAAACTTTTGTCAGTTGCGTCAAACAAACCTATGCCAGTTGCGTAAAACAAACTAGTGCCAGTTGCATAGAACAAACTTGTGCCAGTTGAGTAGAACAAACTTGTGCCAATTCCATCAAACAAACTTGTGCCAGTTGCGTCGAAGAAACTTGTGCCAGTTGCGTCGAAGAAACTTTTGTCAGTTGCGTCAAACAAACTTGTGCCAGTTGCGTAGAACAAACTTGTGCCAGTTGCGTCGAACAAACTTGTGCCAGTTACGGCGAACAAACTTGTGCCATTTGTGTCGAGAAACTTGAGCCAGTTGCATCAAATAAACTTGTGCCAGTTACGTCAAACAAACTTGTGCCAGTTACGGCGAACAAACTTGTGCCAATTGCGTCGAGAAAAGTTGTGCCAGTTGCGTCAAATAAACTTGTGCCAGTTGCGTCAAACAAACTTGTGCTAGTTGCGTCAAACAAACTTGTGCCAGTTGTATAGAACAAACTTGTGCCAGTTGCCTCAAACAAACTTGTGCCAATTGATTCGAAAAAACTTGTGCCAGTAGCTTTGAACAAACTTGTGCCAGTTGCGTCTAAGAAACTTGTGCCAGTTGCGTCAAACAAACTTGTGCCAGTTGCGTCGAACAAACTTGTGCCAGTTGCATCGAACAAACTAGTAATAGTTGCATAAAACAAACTTGTGCCAGTTACGTAAAACAAACTTGTGCCAGTTGCGTCAAACAAACTTGTGCCAGTTGTTTGAAACAAACTTGTGCCAGTTGCATCGAACAAACTTGTGCCAGTCGTGTGAAACAAACTTTTGCCAGTTGGGTAGAACAAACTTGTGCCAGTTACGTCAAACAAACTTGTACCAGTTGCGTCATACAAATTTGCGCCACTTGCGTCGAACAAACTTGTGCCAGTTGCGTCGAACAAACTTGCGCCAGTTCCATCGAACAAACTTGTGCCAGGTGCTTAGAACAAACTTGTGCCACTTGTGTCAAACAAACTTGTGCCAGTTGTGTAGAACAAACTTGTGCCAGTTGCGTCGAACAAACTTGTGCCAGTTGGGTAGAACAAACATGTGCCAGTTGCGTCAAACAAATTTGTGCCAGTTGCGTAGAACAAACTAGTGCCAGTTGCATAGAACAAACTTGTGCCAGATGCGTAGAACAAACTTTTGCCATTTGCGTTGAACAAACTTGTGCCAGTTGTGTCAAACAAACTTTTGCCAGTTGTGTACAACAAACTTGTACCAGTTATGTAGAACAAATTTCTGCCTGTTGCATCAAACAAACTTATGCCAGTTGCGTCAAACAAACATGTCCCAGTTGTATAGATCAAACTTTTGCCAGTTGCATAGAACAACCTTGTGCCAGTTACGTCAAACAAACTTGCGCCAGTTGCATCAAACAAACTTGTGCCAGTTGCGTCAAACAAACTTGTGCCAGTTGCGTCGAACAAACTTGTGCCAGTTGCATAGAACAAACTTGTGCCAGTTATGTAGAACAAATTTGTGCCCGTTGCATCAAACAAACTCGTGCCAGTTGCGTCAAACAAACTTGTGCCAGTTGCGTCAAACAAACTTGTTCCAGTTGCGCCAAACAAACTTGTGCCAATTGAGTCGAAAAAACTTGTGCCAGTTGCGTCGAAGAAACTTGTGCCTGTTGCGTCTAACAAACTTGTGCCAGTTGCGTCAAAAAAACTTAGGCCAGTTTCGTCGAACAAACTTGTGTCAGTTGCACCCAACAAACTTGTGCCAGTTGCGTAGAACAATCTTGTGCCAGTTGCATCAAACAAACTTGTACCAGTTGCGTAGAACAAACTTGTGCCAGTTGTGTCACACAAACTTATGCCAGTTGCATAGAACAAACTAGTGCCAGTTGCATAGAAAAAACTTGTGCCAGTTGCGTAGAACAAACTTGTGCCAGTTGCGCCAAACAAACTTGTGCCAGTTGCGTCGAACAAACTTGTGCCAGTTGCGTCGAAGAAACTTGTGAAAGGTTGCGTCAAACAAACTTGTGCCAGTTGCGTCGAACATACTTGTGCCAGTTGCGTCGAACAAACTTGTGCCAGTTACATTAAACAAACTTGTGCCAGTTGCGTCGAGAAAACTTGTGCCAGTTGCGTCAAAAAAAAACTTGTGCCAATTGCGTCAAACAAACTTGTGCCAGTTGCGTCACACAAACTCGTGCCTCTTGCGTCAAACAAACTTGTGCCAGTTGCGTCAAACAAACTTGTGCCAATTGACTCGAAAAAACTTGTGCCCGTTACGTCGAACAAACTTGTGCCAGTTGCGTCTAACAAACTTGTGCCAGTTGCGTCAAACAAACTTGTGCCAGTTGTGTCGAACAAACTTGTGCCAGTTGCGTCAAACAAACTTGTGCCAGTTGCGTAGAACAAACTTGTGCCAGTTGCGTAGAAGAACCATATGCCAGTTGCGTCAAACAAACTTGTGCCAGTTGCGTCAAACAAACTTGTGCCAGTTGCGTCGGACAAACTTGTGCCAGTTGCGTCAAACAAACTTGTGCCAGTTTCGCCAAACAAACTTGTGACAGTTCTGTCAAACAAACTTGTGCCAGTTGCGTCAAACAAACTTGTACAAGTTGCAAAAACAAACTTATGCCAGTTGCGTCAAACAATCTTGTGCCAGATGTGTTGAACAAACTTGTGCCATTTGCATTGAACAAACTTGTGCCAGTTGCGTCGAACAAACTTGTGCCAGTTGCGTCGAACAAACTTGTGCCAGTTGCGTCGAACAAACTTGTGCCGGTTGCGTAGAAGAAACTTGTGCCAGTTGCGTGCAACAAACTTGTGCCAGTTGCGTAGAACAAACTTGTGCCAGTTGCGTCAAACAAACTTATGCCAGTTGCGTAGAACAAACTAGTGCCAGTTGCATACAACAAACTTGTGCCAGTTGCGTAGAACAAACTTGTGCCAGTTGCGTAGAACAAACTTGTGCCAGTTGCATAGAACAAATTAGTGCCAGATGCGTCAAACAAACTTGTGCCAGTTGCTTCGAACAAACTTGTGCCAGTGGCGTCGAACAAACTTGTGCCAGTTACGGCGAACAAACTTGTGCCAGTTGCGTCGAGAAAACTTGTGCCAGTTGCGTCAAAAAAACTTGTGCCAGTTGCATCAAACAAACTTGTGCCAGTTGCGTCGAACAAACCTGTGCCAGTTACGGCGAACAAACTTGTGCCAGTTGCGTCGAGAAAACTTGTGCCAGTTGCGTCAAATAAACTTGTGCCAGTTGCGTCAAACAAACTTGTGCAAGTTGCGTCAAACAAACTTGTGCCAATTGTGTCAAACAAACTTATGCCAATTGAGTCGAAAAAACTTGTGCCAGTTACGTCGAACAAACTTGTGCCAGTGGCATCTAACAAACTTGTGCCAGTTGCATCGAACAAACTTGTGCCAATTGCGTCAAACAAACTTGTGCCAGTTGCGTAGAACAAACTTGTGCCAGTTGCGTAGAACAACCTTGTGCCAGTTGCATCGAACAAACTTGTGCTAGTTAGTAGAACAAACTTGTGCCAGTTGCGTCAAACAAACCTATGCCAGTTGCGTAAAACAATCTAGTGCCAGTTGCATAGAACAAACTTGTGCCAGTTGAGTAGAACAAACTTGTGCCAATTCTAACAAACAAACTTGTGTCAGTTGCGTCGAAGAAACTTGTGCCAGTTGCGTCGAAGAAACTTGTGCCAGTTGCGTCAAACAAACTTGTGCCAGTTGCGTCGAACAAACTTATGCCAGTTGCGTCGAACAAACTTGTGCCAGTTACGGCGAACAAACTTGTGCCATTTGTGTCGAGAAACTTGAGCCAGTTGCATCAAATAAACTTGTGCCAGTTGCGTCAAACAAACTTGTGCCAGTTGCGTAGAACAAACTTGTGCCAGTTGCGTAGAACAACCTTGTGCCAGTTGCGTCGAACAAACTTGTGCTAGTTAGTAGAACAAACTTGTGCCAGTTGCGTCAAACAAACCTATGCGAATTGCGTAAAACAAACTAGTGCCAGTTGCATAGAACAAACTTGTGCCAGTTGAGTAGAACAAACTTGTGCCAATTCCATCAAACAAACTTGTGCCAGTTGCGTCGAAGAAACTTGTGCCAGTTGCGTCGAAGAAACTTGTGCCAGTTGCGTCAAACAAACTTGTGCCAGTTGCTTCGAACAAACTTGTGCCAGTTGCGTCGAACAAACTTGTGCCAGTTACGGCGAACAAACTTGTGCCATTTGTGACGAGAAACTTGAGCCAGTTGCATCAACTAAACTTATGCCAGTTGCGTCAAACAAACTTGTGCCAGTTACGGCGAACAAACTTGTGCCAGTTGCGTCGAGAAAAGTTGTGCCAGTTGCGTCAAATAAACTTGTGCCAGTTGCGTCAAACAAACTTGTGCTATTTGCGTCAAACAAACTTGTGCCAGTTGCGTCAAACAAACTTGTGCCAGTTGCCTCAAACAAACTTGTGCCAATTGTTTCGAAAAAACTTGTGCCAGTTGCTTTGAACAAACCTGTGCCAGTTGCGTCTAAGAAACTTGTGCCAGTTGCGTCAAACAAACTTGTGCCAGTTGCGTAGAACAAACTTGTGCCAGTTGCATCGAACAAACTAGTAATAGTTGCATAAAACAAACTTGTGCCAGTTGCGTCAAACAAAATTGTGCCAGATGCGTAGAACAAACTTGTGCCAGTTGCATCGAACAAACTTGTGCCAGTTGCGTCAAACAAACTTGTGCCAGTTGCGTAGAAAAATCTTGTGCCAGTTGCGTCAAACAAACTTGTGCCAGTTGCGTCAAACAAACTTGTGCCAGTTGCATCGAACAAAATTGTGCCAGTCGTGTGAAACAAACTTTTGCCAGTTGGGTCGAACAAACTTGTGCCAGTTACGTTAAACAAACTTGTACCAGTTGCGTCGTACAAATTTGTGCCAGTTGCGTCGAACAAACTTGTGCCAGTTGCGTTGAACAAACTTGCCCCAGTTCCGTCGAACAATCTTGTGCCAGGTGCTTAGAACAGTCTTGTGCCACTTGTGTCAAACAAACTTGTGCCAGTTGTGTAGAACAAACTTGTGCCAGTAGCGTCGAACAAACTTTTGCCAGTTGGGTAGAACAAACATGTGCCAGTTGAGTCAAACAAATGTGTGCCAGTTGCGTAGAACAAACTAGTGCCAGTTGCATAGAACAAACTTGTGCCAGATGCGTAGAACAAACTTTTGCCATTTGCGTTGAACAAACTTGTGCCAGTTGTGTCAAACAAACTTGTGCCAGTTGTGTACAACAAACTTGTGCCAGTTATGTAGAACAAAATTCTGCCTGTTGCATCAAACAAACTTGTGCCAGTTGCGTCAAACAAACTTGTGCCAGTTGTATAGAACAAACTTGTGCCAGTTGCATCGAACAACCTTGTGCCACTTGCGTCAAACAAACTTGTGCCAGTTGCATCAAACAAACTTGTGCCAGTTGCGTCAAACAAACTTGTGCCAGTTGCGTAGAACAAACTTGTGCTAGTTGCGTAGAACAAACTTGTGCCAGTTGCGTAGAACCAACTTGTGCAAGTTGCATAGAACAAACTTGTGCCAGTTGCTTCGAACAAACTTGTGCCAGTGGCGTCGAACAAACTTTTGCCAGTTACGGCGAACAAACTTGTGCCAGTTGCGTCGAGAAAACTTGTGCCAGTTGCGTCAAAAAAACTTGTGCCAGTTGCATCAAACAAACTTGTGCCAGTTGCGTCGAACAAACCTGTGCCAGTTACGGCGAACAAACTTCTGCCAGTTGCGCCGAGAAAACTTGTGCCAGTTGCGTCAAAAAACTTGTGCCAGTTGCGTCAAACAAACTTGTGCAAGTTGCGTCAAACAAACTTGTGCCAATTGCGTCAAACAAACTTATGCCAATTGAGTCGAAAAAACTTGTGCCAGTTACGTCGAACAAACTTGTGCCAATGGCATCCAACAAACTTGTGCCAGTTGCATCGAACAAACTTGTGCCAGTTGCGTCAAACAAACTTGTGCCAGTTGCGTAGAACAAACTTGTGCCAGTTGCGTAGAACAACCTTGTGCCAGTTGCGTCGAACAAACTTGTGCTAGTTAGTAGAACAAACTTGTGCCAGTTGCGTCAAACAAACCTATGCCAATTGCGTAAAAAAAACTAGTGCCAGTTGCATAGAACAAACTTGTGCCAGTTGAGTAGAACAAACGTGCCAATTCCATCAAACAAACTTGTGCCAGTTGCGTCGAAGAAACTTGTGCCAGTTGCGTCAAAGAAAGTTGTGCCAGTTGCGTCAAACAAACTTGTGCCAGTTGCGTCGAACAAACTTGTGCCAGTTGCGTCGAACAAACTTGTGCCAGTTACAGAGAACAAACTTGTGCCATTTGTGTCGAGAAACTTGAGCCAGTTGCATCAAATAAACTTGTGCCAGTTGCGTGAAACAAACTTGTGCCAGTTACGGCAAACAAACTTGTGCCAGTTGCGTCGAGAAAAGTTGTGCCAGTTGCGTCAAATAAACTTGTGCCAGTTGTGTCAAACAAACTTGTGCTATTTGCGTCAAACAAACTTGTGCCAGTTCCGTCAAACAAACTTGTGCCAGTTGCCTCAAACAAACTTGTGCCAATTGATTCGAAAAAACTTGTGCCAGTTGCTTTGAACAAACTTGTGCCAGTTGTGTCTAAGAAACTTGTGCCCGTTACGTCAAACAAACTTGTGCCAGTTGCGTCGAACAAACTTGTGCCAGTTGCATCGAACAAACTAGTAATAGTTGCATAAAACAAACTTGTGCCAGTTGCGTCAAACAAACTTGTGCCAGTTGCGTAGAACAAACTTGTACATGTTGCGTAGAAAAATCTTGTGCCAGTTGCGTCAAACAAACTTGTGCCAGTTGCGTCAAACAAACTTGTGCCAGTTGCATCGAACAAACTTGTGCCAGTCGTGTGAAACAAACTTTTGCCAGTTGGGTCGAACAAACTTGTGCCAGTTACGTTAAACAATCTTTTTCCAGTTGCGTCGTACAAATTTGTGCCAGTTGCGTCGAACAAACTTGTGCCAGTTGCGTTGAACAAACTTGCGCCAGTTCCGTCGAACAATCTTGTGCCAGGTGCTTAGAACAATCTTGTGCCACTTGTGTCAAACAAACTTGTGCCAGTTGTGTAGAACAAACTTGTGCCAGTTGCGTCGAACAAACTAGTGCCAGTTGCATAGTACAAACTTGTGCCAGATGCGTAGAACAAACTTTTGCCATTTGCGTTGAACAAACTTGTGCCAGTTGTGTCAAACAAACTTGTGCCAGTTGTGTACAACAAACTTGTGCTAGTTATGTAGAACAAAATTCTGCCTGTTGTATCAAACAAACTTGTGCCAGTTGCGTCAAACAAACTTGTGCCAGTTGTATAGAACAAACTTGTGCCAGTTGCATAGAACAACCTTGTGCCACTTGCGTCAAACAAACTTGTGCCAGTTGCATCAAACAAACTTGTGCCAGTTGCGTCAAACAAACTTGTGCCAGTTGCGTAGAACAAACTTGTGCCAGTGTCGTAGAACAAACTTGTGCCAGTTGCATAGAACAAACTTGTGCCAGTTATGTAGAACAAACTTGTGTCAGTTGCGTCAAACAAACTTGTGCCAGTTGCGTCGAACAAACTTATGCCAGTTACAGCGAACAAACTTGTGCCAGTTTCATCGAGAAAACTTGTGCCAGTTGCGTAAAATAAACTTGTGCCAGTTGCATCAAACAAACTTGTGCCAGTTGCGTCAAACAAACTTGTGCCAGTTGCGTCAAACAAACTTGTTCCAGTTGCGCCAAACAAACTTGTGCCAATTGAGTGGAAAAAACTTGTGCCAGTTGCGTCGAACAAACTTGTGCCAGTTGCGTCTAACAAACTTGTGCCAGTTGAGTCAAAAAAACTTAGGCCAGTTTCGTCGAACAAACTTGTGTCATTTGCATCCAACAAACTTGTGCCAGTTGCGTAGAACAACCTTGTGCCAGTTGCGTAGAACAAACTTGTGCCAGTTGCGTCACACAAACTTATGCCAGTTGCATAGAACAAACTAGTGCCAGTTGCATAGAACAAACTTGTGCCAGTTGCGTAGAACAAACTTGTGCCAGTTGCGCCAAACAAACTTGTGCCAGTTGCGTCGAAGAAACTTGTGCCAGTTGCGTCGAAGAAACTTGTGCCAGTTGCGTCAAACAAACTTTTGCCAGTTGCGTCGAACATACTTGTGCCAGTTGCGTCGAACAAATTTGTGCCAGTTACATTAAACAAACTTGTGCCAGTTGCGTCGAGAAAACTTGTGCCAGTTGCGTCAAAAAAAACTTGTGCCAGTTGCGTCAAACAAACTTGTGCCAGTTGCGTCACACAAACTTGTGCCTCTTGCGTCAAACAAACTTGTGCCAGTTGCGTCAAACAAACTTGTGCCAATTGACTTGAAAAAACTTGTGCCTGTTACGTCGAACAAACTTGTGCCAGTTGCGTCTAACAAACTTGTGCCAGTTGCGTCAAACAAACTTGTGCCAGTTGTTTCGAACAAACTTGTGCCAGTTGCGTCAACCAAACTTGTGCCAGTTGTGCAGAACAAACTTGTGCCAGTTGCGTAGAAGAACCTTGTGCAGTTGCGTCAAACAAACTTGTGCCAGTTGCGTCAAACAAACTTGTGCCAGTTGCGTTGGACAAATTTGTGCCAGTTGCGTCAAACAAACTTGTGCCAGTTGCGCCAAACAAACTTGTGACAGTTCTGTCAAACAAACTTGTGCCAGTTGCGTCAAACAAACTTGTACAAGTTGCGAAAACAAACTTATGCCAGTTGCGTCAAACAATCTTGTGCCAGATGTGTTGAACAAACATGTGCCATTTGCATCAAACAAACTTGTGCCAGTTGCGTCGAACAAACTTGTGCCAGTTGCGTCGAACAAACTTGTGCCAGTTGCGTCGAACAAACTTGTGCCGGTTGCGTAGAAGAAACTTGTGCCAGTTGCGTGCAACAAACTTGTGCCAGTTGCGTAGAACAAATTTGTGCCAATTGCGTCAAACAAGCTTATGCCAGTTGCGTAGAACAAACTAGTGCCAGTTGCATACAACAAACTTGTGCCAGTTGCCTAGAACAAACTTGTGCCAGTTGCGTAGAACAAACTTGTGCCAGTTGCATGGAACAAATTAGTGCCAGTTGCGTCAAACAAACTTGTGCCAGTTTCTTCGAACAAACTTTGCCAGTGGCGTCGATCAAACTTGTGCCAGTTACGGCGAACAAACTTGTGCCAGTTGCGTCGAGAAAACTTGTGCCAGTTGTGTCAAAAAAACTTGTGCCAGTTGCATCAAACAAACTTGTGCCAGTTGCGTCGAACAAACCTGTGCCAGTTACGGCGAACAAACTTGTGCCAGTTGCGTCGAGAAAACTTGTGCCAGTTGCGTCAAATAAACTTGTGCCAGTTGCGTCAAACAAACTTGTGCAAGTTGCATCAAACAAACTTGTGCCAATTGCGTCAAACAAACTTATGCCAATTGAGTCGAAAAAACTTGTGCCAGTTACGTCGAACAAACTTGTGCCAGTTGCGTCTAACAAACTTGTGCCAGTTGCGTCAAACAAACTTGGGCCAGTTGCGCCGAACAAACTTGTGCCAGTTGCGTCAAACAAACTTCTGCCAGTTGCATCAAACAAACTTGTGCCAGTTACATCAAACAAACTTGTGTCAGTTGCGTAGAACAAACTTGTGCCAGTTTCGTAGAACAACGTTGTGCCAGTTGCATCAAACAAACTAGTGCCAGTTGTGTCAAACAAGCTTATGCCAGTTGCGTCAAACAAACTTGTGCCAGTTGCGTCAAACAAACTTGTGCCAGTTGGGTCGAACAAACTTGTGCCAGTTGCGTTAAACAAACCTCTGCCAGTTGCATCGAACAAACTTGTGCCAGTTGTGTCGAACAAACTTGTGCCAGTTGCGTCGAACAAACTTGACCCAGTTGCGTCAAACAAACTTGTGCCAGTTGCGTTGAACAAACTTGTGCCAGTTGTGTCAAACAAACTTGTTTCAGTTGCGTAGAACAAATTTGTGCTAGTTGTGTCGAACAAACTAGTGCCTGTTGCATAGAACAAACTTGTGCCAGTTGCGTCAAACAAACTTGTGCATGTTGCGTAGAACAACCTTGTGCCAGTTGCGTCAAACAAACTTTTGCCAGTTGCGTCAAACAAACTTGTGCCAGTTGCGTCGAACAAACTTGTGCCAGTTGTGTCGAACAAACTTGTACCAGTTGGGTGGAACAAACTTGTGCCAGTTACGTTAAACAAACTTGTACCAGTTGCGTCGAACAAACTTGTGCCAGTTGCGTCGAACAAACTTGTGCCAGTTGCGTCGAACAAACTTGCGCCAGTTCCGTCGAACAAACTTGTGCCGGTTGCTTAGAACAAACTTGTGCCAGTTGTGTCAAACAAACTTGTGCCAGTTGTGTAGAACAAACTTGTGCCAGTTGCGTCGAACAAACTTGTGCCAGTTGGGTAGAACAAACATGTGCCAGTTGCGTCAAACAAATTTGAGCCAGTTGCGTAGAACAAACTTGTGCCAGATGTGTAGAACAAACTTTTGCCATTTGCGTACAACAAACTTGTGCCAGTTGTGTCAAACAAACTTGTGCCAGTTGTGTACAACAAAATTGTAAGAGTTGCGTAGAACAAACTTGTGCCAGTTGCGTAGAACAAAGTTGTGCCAGTTGCTTCAAACAAACTTGTGCCAGTTGCGTCAAACAAACTTGTGCCAGTTGCGTCGAACAAACTTGTGCCAGTTGCGTCAAACAAACTTGTGCCAGTTGCATAAAACAAACTTGTGCCAGATGCATAGAACAAACATTTGCCATTTGCATAGAACAAACTTGTGCCAGTTGTGTCAAACAAACTTGTGCCAGTTGTGTACAACAAACTTGTAAGAGTTGCGTAGAACAAACTTGTGCCAGTTGCGTAGAACAAACTCGTGCCAGTTGCGTCAAACAAACTTGTGCCGTTTGCATAGAACAAACTTGTGCCAGTTGTGTAGAACAACCTTGTGCCAGTTGCGTCAAACAACCTTGTGCCAGTTGCGTCAAACAAACTTGTGCCAGTTGCGTCAAACAAACTTGTGCCAGTTGCGTCGAACAAACTTGTGCCAGTTGGGTAGAACAAACTTGTGCCAGTTGCATCAAACAAACTTGTGCCGGTTGCGTAAAACAAACTTGTGCCAGTTGCGTCAAACAAACTTGTACAAGTTGCGAAAACAAACTTTTGCCAGTTGTGTCAAACAAACTTGTGCCAGATGTGTTGAACAAACTTGTGCCAGTTGCGTCGAACAAACTTGTGCCAGTTGCGTCGAACAAACTTGTGCCAGTTGAGTCAAACAAACTTGTGCCAGTTGCGTCGAACAAACTTGTGCCAGTTGAGTCAAACAAACTTTTGCCAGTTGCGTCCAACAAACTTGTGCCAGTTGCGTCCAACAAACTTGTACCAGTTGCGTAGAACAAATTTGTGCCAGTTGCGTCGAACAAAGTTGTGCCAGTTGCGTCGAACAAACTTGTGCCAGTTGTGTACAACAAACTTGTACCAGTTATGTAGAACAAACTTGTGCCTGTTGCGTCAAACAAACTTGTGCCAGTTGCGTCAAACAAACTTGTGCCAGTTGCATAGAACAAACTTGTGCCAGTTGCATAGAACAACCTTGTGCCAGTTGCTTCAAACAAACTTGTGCCAGTTGCGTCAAACAAACTTGTGCCAATTGCGTCAAACAAACTTGTGCCAGTTGCGTCGAACAAACTTGTGCCAGTTGCGTCGAACAAACTTGTGCCAGTTGCGTCGAACAAACTTGTGCCAGTTGCGTCAAACAAACTTGTGCCAGTTGCGTCAAAAAAACTTGTGCCAGTTGCGTCAAAAAAACTTGGGCTAGTTGCGTCGAACAAACTTGTGCCACTGGCATCGAACAAACTTATGCCAGTTGCGTAAAAAAAAACTTGTGCCAGTTGTGTAGAACAAACTTGTGCCGGTTGCGTAGAACAACCTTGTGCCAGTTGCGTCGAACAAACTTGTGCCAGTTGCGTAGAACAAATTTGTGCCAGTTGAGTCAAACAAACTTGTGCCAGTTGCGTCGAACAAACTTGTGCCAGTTGAGTCAAACAAACTTTTGCCAGTTGCGTCCAACAAACTTGTGCCAGTTGCGTCCAACAAACTTGTACCAGCTGCGTAGAACAAATTTGTGCCAGTTGCGTCGAACAAAGTTGTGCCAGTTGCGTCGAACAAACTTGTGCCAGTTGTGTACAACAAACTTGTACCAGTTATGTAGAACAAACTTGTGCCTGTTGCGTCAAACAAACTTGTGCCAGTTGCGTAAAACAAACTTGTGCCAGTTGCATAGAACAAACTTGTGCCAGTTGCATAGAACAACCTTGTGCCAGTTGCTTCAAACAAACTTGTGCCAGTTGCGTCAAACAAACTTGTGCCAATTGGGTCAAACAAACTTGTGCCAGTTGCGTCGAACAAACTTGTGCCAGTTGCGTCGAACAAACTTGTGCCAGTTGCGTCGAACAAACTTGTGCCAGTTGCGTCAAACAAACTTGTGCCAGTTGCGTCAAAAAAACTTGTGCCAGTTGCGTCAAAAAAACTTGGGCTAGTTGCGTCGAACAAACTTGTGCCACTGGCATCGAACAAACTTATGCCAGTTGCGTCAAGCAAACTTGTGCCAGTTGTGTAGAACAAACTTGTGCCGGTTGCGTAGAACAACCTTGTGCCAGTTGCGTCGAACAAACTTGTGCCAGTTGCGTAGAACAAACTTGTGCCAGTTGCGTCAAACAAACTTATGCCAGTTGCATAGAACAAACTAGTGCCAGTTGCATAGAACAAACTTGTGCCAGTTGCGTAGAACAAACTTGTGCCAATTGCGTCAAACAAACTTGTGCCAGTTGCGTCGAACAAACTTGTGCCAGTTTCGTCAAAGAAACTTTTGCCAGTTGCATCAAACAAAATTGTGCCAGTTGCGTCGAACAAAATTGTGCCAGTTGCGTCGAACAAACTTGTGCCAGTTACGGCGAACAAACTTGTGCCAGTTGCGTCGAGAAAACTTGTGCCAGTTGCGTCAAATAAACTTGAGCCAGTTGCGTCAAACAAACTTGTGCCAGTTACGTCAAATAAACTTGTGCCAGTGGCGTCAAACAAACTTGTGCCAGTTGTGTCAAACAAACTTCAGCCAATTAAGTCGAAAAAACTTGTGGCAGTTGCATCGAACAAACTTGTGGCAGTTGCGTCTAACAAACTTGTGCCAGTTGCGTCAAACAAACTTGTGCCAGTTGAGTCAAACAAACTTGTGACAGTTGCGTCAAAGAAACTTGTGCCAGTTGCGTAGAACAAACTAGTGCCAGTTTTATAGAACAAACTTTTGCCAGTTGCGTCAAACAAACTTGTGCCAGTTGCGTAGAACAAACTTGTGCCAGTTGCGTAGAACAACATTGTGCCAGTTGCGTCAAACAAACTTATGCCAGTTGCGTAGAACAAACTAGTGCCAGTTGCATTGAACAAACTTTTGCCAGTTGCGTAGAACAAACTTGTGCCAATTGCGTCAAACAAACTTGTGCCAGTTGCATCGAACAAACTTGTGCCAGTTGCGTCGAAAAACTTGTGCCAGTTTCGTCAAACAAACTTGTGCCCGTTGCGTCGAACAAACTTGTGCCAGTTGCGTCGAACAAACTTGTGCCAGTTACGGCGAACAAACTTGTGCCACTTGTGTACGAGAAAACTTGTGCCAGTTGCGTCAAATAAACTTGTGCCAGTTGCTATAAACTTGTGCCAGTTGCGTCAAACAAACTTGTGCCAGTTGCGCCAAACAAACTTGTGCCAGTTGCATCAAACAAACTTGTGCCAATTGAGTCGAAAAAACTTCTGCCAGTTGTGTCGAACAAACTTGTGCCAGTTGCGTCTAACAAACTTGTGCCAGTTGCGTCAAACAAACTTGGGCCAGTTGCGTCGAACAAACTTGTTCCAGTTGCATCGAACAAACTAGTGCCTGTTGCATAGAACAAACTTGTGCCAGTTGCGTCAAACAAACTTGTGCATGTTGCGTAGAACAACCTTGTGCCAGTTGCGTCAAACAAACTTTTGCCAGTTGCGTCAAACAAACTTGTGCCAGTTGCGTCGAACAAACTTGTGCCAGTTGTGTCAAACAAACTTGTACCAGTTGGGTGGAACAAACTTGTGCCAGTTACGTTAAACAAACTTGTACCAGTTGCGTCGAACAAACTTGTGCCAGTTGCGTCGAACAAACTTGTGCCAGTTGCGTCGAACAAACTTGCGCCAGTTCCGTCGAACAAACTTGTGCCGGTTGCTTAGAACAAACTTGTGCCAGTTGCGTCAAACAAACTTGTGCCAGTTGCGTCAAACAAACTTGTGCCAGTTGCGTCAAACAAACTTGTGCCAGTTGCGTTAAACAAACTTGTGCCAATTGATTAAAAAAAACTTGTGCCAGTTGCGTTGAACAAACTTGTGCCAGTTGCGTCTAACAAACTTGTGGCAGTTGCATCAAACAAACTTGTGCCAGTTGCGTCGAACAAACTTGTGCCAGTGGCATCGAACAAACTAGTGCCAGTTGCATAGATTAAACTTGTTCTAGTTGCGTCAAAAAAACTTGTGCCAGTTGCGTAGAACAAACTTGTACATGTTGCGTAGAACAACCTTGTGCCAGTTGCGTCAAACAAACTTGTGCCAGTTGTGTCAAACAAACTTGTGCCAGTTGTGTCGAACAAACTTGTGCCAGTTACGTTAAACAAAATTGTTCTAGTTGCGTCGAACAAACTTGCGCCAGTTGCGTCGAACAAACTTGTGCCAGTTGCGTCGAACAAACTTGCGTCAGTTCCGTCGAACAAACTTGTGCCAGTTGCTTAGAACAAACTTGTGCCAGTTGTGTCAAACAAACTTGTGCCAGTTGCGTAGAACAAACTTGTGCCAGTTGCGTCGAACAAACTTGTGCCAGTTGGGTAGAACAAACATGTGCCAGTTGTGTCAAACAAATTTGTGCCAGTTGCATAGAACACACTAGTGCCAGTTGCATAGAACAAACTTGTGCCAGATGAGTAGAACAAACATTTGCCATTTGCTAAAAACAAACTTGTGCCAGTTGTGTCAAAAAAACTTGTGACAGTTGTGTACAACTAACTAGTAAGAGTTGCGTAGAACAAACTTGTGCCAGTTGCGTCGAACAAACTTGTGCCAGTTGTGTAGAACAAACTAGTACCAGTTGCGTCAAACAAACTTATGCCAGTTGCATAGAACAAACTAGTGCCAGTTGCATAGAACAAACTTGTGCCAGTTGCGTAGAACAAACTTGTGCCAGTTGCGTCGAACAAACTTGTGCCAGTTGCGTCGAAGAAACTTGTGCCATTTGCGTCGAACAAACTTGTGCCAGTTGCGTCGAACAAACTTGTGCCAGATATGGCGAACAAACTTGTGCCAGTTGCTTCGAGAAAACTTGTGCCTGTTGCATAAAAAAAAACTTGTGTACAACAAACTAGTAAGAGTTGCGTAGAACAAACTTGTGCCAGTTGCGTCGAACAAACTTGTGCCAGTTGTGTAGAACAAACTAGTACCAGTTGCGTCAAACAAACTTATGCCAGTTGCATAGAACAAACTAGTGCCAGTTGCATAGACCAAACTTGTGCCAGTTGCGTCAAACAAACTTGTGCCTCTTGCATCAAACAAACTTGTGCCAGTTGCGTCAAACAAACTTGTACCAGTTGAGTCGAAAAAACTTGTGCCTGTTACGTCGAACAAACTTGTGCCAGTTGCGTCTAACAAACTTGTGCCAGTTGCGTCAAACAAACTTTTGCCAGTTGCGTCAAACAAACTTGTGCCAGTTGCGTCAAACAAACTTGTGCCAGTTGCGTAGAACAAACTTGTGCCACTTGCGTCAAACAAACTTGTGCCAGTTACATAGAAGAACCTTGTGCCAGTTGCGTCAAACAAACTTGTGCCAGTTGCGTCAAACAAACTTGTGCCAGTTGCGTCGAACAAACTTGCGACAGTTGCGTCAAACAAACTTGTGCCAGTTGCGTTGAACAAACTTCTGCCAGTTGTGTCAAACAAACTTGTGTCAGTTGCGTAGAACAAACTTGTGCCATTTGCGTCGAACAAACTTGTGTCAGTTAGGTAGAACAAACTTGTGCAAGTTGCATCAAACAAACTTGTGCCAGTTGCGTAGAACAAACTAGTGCCAGTTGCATAGAACAAACTTGTGCCAGATGCGTAGAACAAACTTGTGCCAGTTGCGTAGAACAAACTTGTGCCAGTTATGTAGAACAAACTTGTGCCAGTTACGTCGAACAAACTTGTGCCAGTTGTGTCGAACAAACTTGTGCCAATTGCCTCAAAAAAACTTGGGCCAGTTTCGTCGAACAAACTTGTGCCAGTGGCATCCAACAAACTTGTGCCAGTTGCATCGAACAAACTTGTGCCAGTTGCGTCAAACAAACTTGTGCCAGTTGCGTAGAACAAACTTGTGCCAGTTGCGTAGAACAACCTTGTGCCAGTTGCGTCGAACAAACTTGTGCTAGTTAGTAGAACAAACTTGTGCCAGTTGCGTCAAACAAACTTATGCCAGTTGCGTAAAAGAAACTAGTGCCAGTTGCATAGAACAAACTTGTGCCAGTTGAGTAGAAAAAACTTGTGCCAGTTGCATCAAACAAACTTGTGCCAGTTGCGTCGAAGAAACTTGTGCCAGTTGCGTCGAAGAAACTTGTGCCAGTTGCGTCAAACAAACTTGTGCCAGTTGCGTCGAACAAACTTGTGCCAGTTGCGTCGAACAAACTTGTGCCAGTTACGGCGAACAAACTTGTGCCATTTGCGTAGAGAAACTTGAGCCAGTTGCATCAAATAAACTTGTGCCAGTTGCGTCAAACAAACTTGTGCCAGTTACGGCGAACAAACTTGTGCCAGTTGCGTCGAGAAAAGTTGTGCCAGTTGCGTCAAATAAACTTGTGCCAGTTGCGTCAAACAAACTTGTGCTAGTTGCGTCAAACAAACTTGTGCCAGTTGCGTCAAACAAACTTGTGCCAGTTGCCTCAAACAAACTTGTGCCAATTGATTCGAAAAAACTTGTGCCAGTTGCTTTGAACAAACTTGTGCCAGTTGCGTCTAAGAAACTTGTGCCAGTTGCGTCAAACAAACTTGTGCCAGTTGCGTCGAACAAACTTGTGCCAGTTGCATCGAACAAACTAGTAATAGTTGCATAAAACAAACTTGTGCCAGTTGCGTCAAACAAACTTGTGCCAGTTGCATAGAACAAACTTGTACATGTTGCGTAGAAAAATCTTGTGCCAGTTGCGTCGAGAAAACTTGTGCCAGTTGCGTCAAACAAACTTGTGCCAGTTGCATCGACAAAACTTGTGCCAGTCGTGTGAAACAAACTTTTGCCAATTGGGTCGAACAAACTTGTGCCAGTTACGTTAAACAAACTTGTACCAGTTGCGTCGTACAAATGTGTGCCAGTTGCGTCGAACAAATTTGTGCCAGTTGCGTCGAACAAACTTGCGCCAGTTCCGTCGAACAAACTTGTGCCAGGTGCTTAGAACAAACTTGTGCCACTTGTGTCAAACAAACTTGTGCCAGTTGTGTAGAACAAAATTGTGCCAGTTGCGTTGAACAAACTTGTGCCAGTTGGGTAGAACAAACATGTGCCAGTTGCGTCAAACAAATTTGTGCCAGTTGCGTAGAACAAACTAGTGCCAGTTGCATAGAACAAACTTGTGCCAGATGCGTAGAACAAACTTTTGCCATTTGCGTTGAACAAACTTGTGCCAGTTGTGTCAAACAAACTTGTGCCAGTTGTGTACAACAAACTTGTGCCAGTTATGTAGAACAAAATTCTGCCTGTTGCATGAAACAAACTTGTGCCAGTTGCGTCAAACAAACTTGTGCCAGTTGTATAGAACAAACTTGTGCCAGTTGCATAGAACAACCTTGTGCCAGTTGCGTCAAACAAACTTGTGCCAGTTGCATCAAACAAACTTGTGCCAGTTGCGTCAAACAAACTTGTGCCAGTTGCGTCGAACAAACTTGTGCCAGTTGCGTAGAACAAACTTGTGCCAGTTGCCTCAAACAAACTTGTGCCAGTTATGTAGAACAAACTTGTGCCAGTTGCGTCAAACAAACTTGTGCCAGTTACGTCGAACAAACTTATGCCAGTTACAGTGAACAAACTTTTGCCAGTCTCATCGAGAAAACTTGTGCCAGTTGCGTAAAATAAACTTGTGCCAGTTGCATCAAACAAACTTGTGCCAGTTGCGTCAAACAAACTTTTGCCAGTTGTGTCAAACAAACTTGTTCCAGTTGCGCCAAACAAAATTGTGCCAATTGAGTCGAAAAAACTTGTGCCAGTTGCGTCGAACAAACTTGTGCCTGTTGCGTCTAACAACCTTGTGCCAGTTGCGTCAAAAAAACTTAGGCCAGTTTCGTCGAAGAAACTTGTGTCAGTTGCATCCAACAAACTTGTGCCAGTTGCGTAGAACAATCTTGTGCCAGTTGCATAGAACAAACTTGTGCCAGTTGCATAGAACAAACTTGTGCCAGTTGCATAGGACAAACTTGTGCCAGTTGCGCCAAACAAACTTGTGCCAGTTGCGTCGAACAAACTTGTGCCAGTTGCGTCGAAGAAACTTGTGAAAGGTTGCGTCAAACAAACTTGTGCTAGTTGCGTCTAACATACTTGTGCCAGTTGCGACGAACAACCTTGTGCCAGTTACATTAAACAAACTTGTGCCAGTTGCGTCAAAAAAAACTTGTGCCA
The DNA here is from genome assembly GCA_039081455.1 of Macrobrachium rosenbergii. Lineage (NCBI taxonomy): Eukaryota > Metazoa > Arthropoda > Malacostraca > Decapoda > Palaemonidae > Macrobrachium > Macrobrachium rosenbergii. The sequence continues at coordinate 78,579 of JANJGK010000135.1, read as the reverse complement.
GTTGCGTCAAACAAACTTGTGCCAGTTGCGTCACACAAACTAGTGCCTCTTGCGTCAAACAAACTTGTGCCAGTTGCGTCAAACAAACTTGTGCCAATTGACTCGAAAAAAACTTGTGCTTGTTACGTCGAACAAACTTGTGACAGTTCTGTCAAACAAACTTGTGCCAGTTGTGTCAAACAAACTTGTACAAGTTGCGAAAACAAACTTATGCCAGTTGCGTCAAACAATCTTGTGCCAGATGTGTTGAACAAACATGTGCCAGTTGCGTCAAACAAACTTGTGCCAGTTGCGTGCAACAAACTTGTGCCAGTTGCGTAGAACAAACTTGTGCCAGTTGCGTCAAACAAACTTATGCCAGTTGCGTAGAACAAACTAGTGCCAGTTGCATACAACAAACTTGTGCCAGTTGCGTCGAACAAACTTGTGCCAGTTGCGTAGAACAAACTTGTGCCAGTTGCCTCAAACAAACTTGTGCCAGTTATGTAGAACAAACTTGTGCCAGTTGCGTCAAACAAACTTGTGCCAGTTACGTCGAACAAACTTATGCCAGTTACAGTGAACAAACTTTTGCCAGTCTCATCGAGAAAACTTGTGCCAGTTGCGTAAAATAAACTTGTGCCAGTTGCATCAAACAAACTTGTGCCAGTTGCGTCAAACAAACTTTTGCCAGTTGTGTCAAACAAACTTGTTCCAGTTGCGCCAAACAAAATTGTGCCAATTGAGTCGAAAAAACTTGTGCCAGTTGCGTCGAACAAACTTGTGCCTGTTGCGTCTAACAACCTTGTGCCAGTTGCGTCAAAAAAACTTAGGCCAGTTTCGTCGAAGAAACTTGTGTCAGTTGCATCCAACAAACTTGTGCCAGTTGCGTAGAACAATCTTGTGCCAGTTGCATAGAACAAACTTGTGCCAGTTGCATAGAACAAACTTGTGCCAGTTGCATAGGACAAACTTGTGCCAGTTGCGCCAAACAAACTTGTGCCAGTTGCGTCGAACAAACTTGTGCCAGTTGCGTCGAAGAAACTTGTGAAAGGTTGCGTCAAACAAACTTGTGCTAGTTGCGTCTAACATACTTGTGCCAGTTGCGACGAACAACCTTGTGCCAGTTACATTAAACAAACTTGTGCCAGTTGCGTCAAAAAAAACTTGTGCCAGTTGCGTCAAACAAACTTGTGCCAGTTGCGTCACACAAACTAGTGCCTCTTGCGTCAAACAAACTTGTGCCAGTTGCGTCAAACAAACTTGTGCCAATTGACTCGAAAAAAACTTGTGCTTGTTACGTCGAACAAACTTGTGCCAGTTGCGTCTAACAAACTTGTGCCAGTTGCGTCAAACAAACTTGTGCCAGTTGTGTCGAACAAACTTGTGCCAGTTGCTTCAAACAAACTTGTGCCAGTTGCGTAGAACAAACTTGTGCCAGTTGCGTAGAAGAACCTTGTGCCAGTTGCGTCAAATAAACTTGTGCCAGTTGCGTCAAACAAACTTGTGCCAGTTGCGTCGGACAAACTTGTGCCAGTTGCGTCAAACAAACTTGTGCCAGTTGCGCCAAACAAACTTGTGACAGTTCTGTCAAACAAACTTGTGCCAGTTGTGTCAAACAAACTTGTACAAGTTGCGAAAACAAACTTATGCCAGTTGCGTCAAACAATCTTGTGCCAGATGTGTTGAACAAACATGTGCCAGTTGCGTCAAACAAACTTGTGCCAGTTGCGTGCAACAAACTTGTGCCAGTTGCGTAGAACAAACTTGTGCCAGTTGCGTCAAACAAACTTATGCCAGTTGCGTAGAACAAACTAGTGCCAGTTGCATACAACAAACTTGTGCCAGTTGCGTAGAACAGACTTGTCCCAGTTGCGCAGAACAAACTTGTGCCAGTTGCATAGAACAAATTAGTGCCAGTTGCGTCAAACAAACTTGTGCCAGTTGCTTCGAACAAACTTGTGCCAGTGGCGTCGAACAAACTTGTGTCAGTTACGGCGAACAAACTTGTGCCAGTTGCGTCGAGAAAACTTGTGCCAGTTGCGTCAAAAAAACTTGTGCCAGTTGCATCAAACAAACTTGTGCCAGTTGCGTCGAACAAACCTGTGCCAGTTACGGCGAACAAACTTGTGTCAGTTGCGTCGAGAAAACTTGTGCCAGTTGCGTCAAATAAACTTGTGCCAGTTGCGTCAAACAAACTTGTGCAAGTTGCGTCAAACAAACTTGTGCCAATTGCGTCAAACAAACTTATGCCAATTGAGTCGAAAAAACTTGTGCCAGTTATGTCGAACAAACTTGTGCCAGTGGCATCCAACAAACTTGTGCCAGTTGCATTGAACAAACTTGTGCCAGTTGCGTCAAACAAACTTGTGCCAGTTGCGTAGAACAAACTTGTGCCAGTTGCGTAGAACAACCTTGTGCCAGTTGCGTCGAACAAACTTTTGTCAGTTGCGTCAAACAAACCTATGCCAGTTGCGTAAAACAAACTAGTGCCAGTTGCATAGAACAAACTTGTGCCAGTTGAGTAGAACAAACTTGTGCCAATTCCATCAAACAAACTTGTGCCAGTTGCGTCGAAGAAACTTGTGCTAGTTGCATCGAAGAAACTTGTGCAAGTTGCGTCAAACAAACTTGTGCCAGTTGCGTCGAAGAAACTTGTGCCAGTTGCGTCGAACAAACTTGTGCCAGTTACGGCGAACAAACTTGTGCCATTTGTGTCGAGAAACTTGAGCCAGTTGCATCAAATAAACTTGTGCCAGTTGCGTCAAACAAACTTGTGCCAGTTACGGCGAACAAACTTGTGCCAATTGCGTCGAGAAAAGTTGTGCCAGTTGCGTCAAATAAACTTGTGCCAGTTGCGTCAAACAAACTTGTGCTAGTTGCGTCAAACAAACTTGTGCCAGTTGTATAGAACAAACTTGTGCCAGTTGCCTCAAACAAACTTGTGCCAATTGATTCGAAAAAACTTGTGCCAGTAGCTTTGAACAAACTTGTGCCAGTTGCGTCTAAGAAACTTGTGCCAGTTGCGTCAAACAAACTTGTGCCAGTTGCGTCGAACAAACTTGTGCCAGTTGCATCGAACAAACTAGTAATAGTTGCATAAAACAAACTTGTGCCAGTTACGTCAAACAAACTTGTGCCAGTTGCGTAGAACAAACTTGTACATGTTGCGTAGAAAAATCTTGTGCCAGTTGCGTCAAACAAACTTGTGCCAGTTGTTTGAAACAAACTTGTGCCAGTTGCATCGAACAAACTTGTGCCAGTCGTGTGAAACAAACTTTTGCCAGTTGGGTCGAACAAACTTGTGCCAGTTACGTTAAACAAACTTGTACCAGTTGCGTCATACAAATTTGCGCCAGTTGCGTCGAACAAACTTTTGCCAGTTGCGTCGAACAAACTTGCGCCAGTTCCATCGAACAAACTTGTGCCAGGTGCTTAGAACAAACTTGTGCCACTTGTGTCAAACAAACTTGTGCCAGTTGTGTAGAACAAACTTGTGCCAGTTGCGTCGAACAAACTTGTGCCAGTTGGGTAGAACAAACATGTGCCAGTTGCGTCAAACAAATTTGTGCCAGTTGCGTAGAACAAACTAGTGCCAGTTGCATAGAACAAACTTGTGCCAGATGCGTAGAACAAACTTTTGCCATTTGCGTTGAACAAACTTGTGCCAGTTGTGTCAAACAAACTTTTGCCAGTTGTGTACAACAAACTTGTACCAGTTATGTAGAACAAATTTCTGCCTGTTGCATCAAACAAACTTATGCCAGTTGCGTCAAACAAACTTGTCCCAGTTGTATAGAACAAACTTGTGCCAGTTGCATAGAACAACCTTGTGCCAGTTACGTCAAACAAACTTGCGCCAGTTGCATCAAACAAACTTGTGCCAGTTGCGTCAAACAAACTTGTGCCAGTTGCGTCGAACAAACTTGTGCCAGTTGCGTAGAACAAACTTGTGCCAGTTGCATAGAACAAACTTGTGCCAGTTATGTAGAACAAATTTGTGCCCGTTGCATCAAACAAACTTGTGCCAGTTGCGTCAAACAAACTTGTGCCAGTTGCGTCAAACAAACTTGTTCCAGTTGCGCCAAACAAACTTGTGCCAATTGAGTCGAAAAAACTTGTGCCAGTTGCGTCGAACAAACTTGTGCCTGTTGCGTCTAACAAACTTGTGCCAGTTGCGTCAAAAAAACTTAGGCCAGTTTCGTCGAACAAACTTGTGTCAGTTGCACCCAACAAACTTGTGCCAGTTGCGTAGAACAATCTTGTGCCAGTTGCATCAAACAAACTTGTACCAGTTGCGTAGAACAAACTTGTGCCAGTTGTGTCACACAAACTTATGCCAGTTGCATAGAACAAACTAGTGCCAGTTGCATAGAAAAAACTTGTGCCAGTTGCGTAGAACAAACTTGTGCCAGTTGCGCCAAACAAACTTGTGCCAGTTGCGTCGAACAAACTTGTGCCAGTTGCGTCGAAGAAACTTGTGAAAGGTTGCGTCAAACAAACTTGTGCCAGTTGCGTCGAACATACTTGTGCCAGTTGCGCCGAACAAACTTGTGCCAGTTACATTAAACAAACTTGTGCCAGTTGCGTCGAGAAAACTTGTGCCAGTTGCGTCAAAAAAAAACTTGAGCCAGTTGCGTCAAACAAACTTGTGCCAGTTGCGTCACACAAACTTGTGCCTCTTGCGTCAAACAAACTTGTGCCAGTTGCGTCAAACAAACTTGTGCCAATTGACTCGAAAAAACTTGTGCCCGTTACGTCGAACAAACTTGTGCCAGTTGCGTCTAACAAACTTGTGCCAGTTGCGTCAAACAAACTTGTGCCAGTTTTGTCGAACAAACTTGTGCCAGTTGCGTCAAACAAACTTGTGCCAGTTGCGTAGAACAAACTTGTGCCAGTTGCGTAGAAGAACCATATGCCAGTTGCGTCAAACAAACTTGTGCCAGTTGCGTCAAACAAACTTGTGCCAGTTGCGTCGGACAAACTTGTGCCAGTTACGTCAAACAAACTTGTGCCAGTTTCGCCTAACAAACTTGTGACAGTTCTGTCAAACAAACTTGTGCCAGTTGCGTCAAACAAACTTGTACAAGTTGCGAAAACAAACTTATGCCAGTTGCGTCAAACAATCTTGTGCCAGATGTGTTGAACAAACTTGTGCCATTTGCATCGAACAAACTTGTGCCAGTTGCGTCGAACAAACTTGTGCCAGTTGCGTCGAACAAACTTGTGCCAGTTGCGTCGAACAAACTTGTGCCGGTTGCGTAGAAGAAACTTGTGCCAGTTGCGTGCAACAAACTTGTGCCAGTTGCGTAGAACAAACTTGTGCCAGTTGCGTCAAACAAACTTATGCCAGTTGCGTAGAACAAACTAGTGCCAGTTGCATACAACAAACTTGTGCCAGTTGCGTAGAACAAACTTGTGCCAGTTGCGTAGAACAAACTTGTGCCAGTTGCATAGAACAAATTAGTGCCAGATGCGTCAAACAAACTTGTGCCAGTTGCTTCGAACAAACTTGTGCCAGTGGCGTCGAACAAACTTGTGCCAGTTACGGCGAACAAACTTGTGCCAGTTGCGTCGAGAAAACTTGTGCCAGTTGCGTCAAAAAAACTTGTGCCAGTTGCATCAAACAAACTTGTGCCAGTTGCGTCGAACAAACCTGTGCCAGTTACGGCGAACAAACTTGTGCCAGTTGCGTCGAGAAAACTTGTGCCAGTTGCGTCAAATAAACTTGTGCCAGTTGCGTCAAACAAACTTGTGCAAGTTGCGTCAAACAAACTTGTGCCAATTGTGTCAAACAAACTTATGCCAATTGAGTCGAAAAAACTTGTGCCAGTTACGTCGAACAAACTTGTGCCAGTGGCATCTAACAAACTTGTGCCAGTTGCATCGAACAAACTTGTGCCAGTTGCGTCAAACAAACTTGTGCCAGTTGCGTAGAACAAACTTGTGCCAGTTGCGTAGAACAACCTTGTGCCAGTTGCATCGAACAAACTTGTGCTAGTTAGTAGAACAAACTTGTGCCAGTTGCGTCAAACAAACCTATGCCAGTTGCGTAAAACAATCTAGTGCCAGTTGCATAGAACAAACTTGTGCCAGTTGAGTAGAACAAACTTGTGCCAATTCTATCAAACAAACTTGTGTCAGTTGCGTCGAAGAAACTTGTGCCAGTTGCGTCGAAGAAACTTGTGCCAGTTGCGTCAAACAAACTTGTGCCAGTTGCGTCGAACAAACTTATGCCAGTTGCGTCGAACAAACTTGTGCCAGTTACGGCGAACAAACTTGTGCCATTTGTGTCGAGAAACTTGAGCCAGTTGCATCAAATAAACTTGTGCCAGTTGCGTCAAACAAACTTGTGCCAGTTGCGTAGAACAAACTTGTGCCAGTTGCGTAGAACAACCTTGTGCCAGTTGCGTCGAACAAACTTGTGCTAGTTAGTAGAACAAACTTGTGCCAGTTGCGTCAAACAAACCTATGCGAATTGCGTAAAACAAACTAGTGCCAGTTGCATAGAACAAACTTGTGCCAGTTGAGTAGAACAAACTTGTGCCAATTCCATCAAACAAACTTGTGCCAGTTGCGTCGAAGAAACTTGTGCCAGTTGCGTCGAAGAAACTTGTGCCAGTTGCGTCAAACAAACTTGTGCCAGTTGCGTCGAACAAACTTGTTCCAGTTGCGTCGAACAAACTTGTGCTAGTTACGGCGAACAAACTTGTGCCATTTGTGACGAGAAACTTGAGCCAGTTGCATCAAATAAACTTGTGCCAGTTGCGTCAAACAAACTTGTGCCAGTTGTGTAGAACAAACTTGTGCCAGTTGCGTCGAGAAAAGTTGTGCCAGTTGCGTCAAAAAAACTTGTGCCAGTTGCATCAAACAAACTTGTGCCAGTTGCGTCGAGAAAACTTGTGCCAGTTGCGTCAAAAAAACTTGTGCCAGTTGCATCAAACAAACTTGTGCCAGTTGCGTCGAACAAACCTGTGCCAGTTACGGCGAACAAACTTGTGCCAGTTGCGTCGAGAAAAGTTGTGCCAGTTGCGTCAAATAAACTTGTGCCAGTTGCGTCAAACAAACTTGTGCTATTTGCGTCAAACAAACTTGTGCCAGTTGCGTCAAACAAACTTGTGCCAGTTGCCTCAAACAAACTTGTGCCAATTGTTTCGAAAAAACTTGTGCCAGTTGCTTTGAACAAACCTGTGCCAGTTGCGTCTAAGAAACTTGTGCCAGTTGCGTCAAACAAACTTGTGCCAGTTGCGTAGAACAAACTTGTGCCAGTTGCATCGAACAAACTAGTAATAGTTGCATAAAACAAACTTGTGCCAGTTGCGTCAAACAAAATTGTGCCAGTCGTGTGAAACAAACTTTTGCCAGTTGGGTCGAACAAACCTGTGCCAGTTACGTTAAACAAACTTGTACCAGTTGCGTCGAACAAACTTGTGCCAGTTGCGTTGAACAAACTTGCGCCAGTTCCGTCGAACAATCTTGTGCCAGGTGCTTAGAACAGTCTTGTGCCACTTGTGTCAAACAAACTTGTGCCAGTTGTGTAGAACAAACTTGTGCCAGTTGCGTCGAACAAACTTTTGCCAGTTGGGTAGAACAAACATGTGCCAGTTGAGTCAAACAAATGTGTGCCAGTTGCGTAGAACAAACTAGTGCCAGTTGCATAGAACAAACTTGTGCCAGATGCGTAGAACAAACTTTTGCCATTTGCGTTGAACAAACTTGTGCCAGTTGTGTCAAACAAACTTGTGCCAGTTGTGTACAACAAACTTGTGCCAGTTATGTAGAACAAAATTCTGCCTGTTGCATCAAACAAACTTGTGCCAGTTGCGTCAAACAAACTTGTGCCAGTTGTATAGAACAAACTTGTGCCAGTTGCATAGAACAACCTTGTGCCACTTGCGTCAAACAAACTTGTGCCAGTTGCATCAAACAAACTTGTGCCAGTTGCGTCAAACAAACTTGTGCCAGTTGCGTAGAACAAACTTGTGCCAGTTGCGTAGAACCAACTTGTGCAAGTTGCATAGAACAAACTTGTGCCAGTTGCTTCGAACAAACTTGTGCCAGTGGCGTCGAACAAACTTTTGCCAGTTACGGCGAACAAACTTGTGCCAGTTGCGTCGAGAAAACTTGTGCCAGTTGCGTCAAAAAAACTTGTGCCAGTTGCATCAAACAAACTTGTGCCAGTTGCGTCGAACAAACCTGTGCCAGTTACGGCGAACAAACTTCTGCCAGTTGCGCCGAGAAAACTTGTGCCAGTTGCGTCAAAAAACTTGTGCCAGTTGCGTCAAACAAACTTGTGCAAGTTGCGCCAAACAAACTTGTGCCAATTGCGTCAAACAAACTTATGCCAATTGAGTCGAAAAAACTTGTGCCAGTTACGTCGAACAAACTTGTGCCAATGGCATCCAACAAACTTGTGCCAGTTGCATCGAACAAACTTGTGCCAGTTGCGTCAAACAAACTTGTGCCAGTTGCGTAGAACAAACTTGTGCCAGTTGCGTAGAACAACCTTGTGCCAGTTGCGTCGAACAAACTTGTGCTAGTTAGTAGAACAAACTTGTGCCAGTTGCGTCAAACAAACCTATGCCAATTGCGTAAAAAAAACTAGTGCCAGTTGCATAGAACAAACTTGTGCCAGTTGAGTAGAACAAACGTGCCAATTCCATCAAACAAACTTGTGCCAGTTGCGTCGAAGAAACTTGTGCCAGTTGCGTCGAAGAAACTTGTGCCAGTTGCGTCAAACAAACTTGTGCCAGTTGCGTCGAACAAACTTGTGCCAGTTGCGTCGAACAAACTTGTGCCAGTTACAGAGAACAAACTTGTGCCATTTGTGTCGAGAAACTTGAGCCAGTTGCATCAAATAAACTTGTGCCAGTTGCGTGAAACAAACTTGTGCCAGTTACGGCGAACAAACTTGTGCCAGTTGCGTCGAGAAAAGTTGTGCCAGTTGCGTCAAATAAACTTGTGCCAGTTGTGTCAAACAAACTTGTGCTATTTGCGTCAAACAAACTTGTGCCAGTTGCCTCAAACAAACTTGTGCCAATTGATTCGAAAAAACTTGTGCCAGTTGCTTTGAACAAACTTGTGCCAGTTGTGTCTAAGAAACTTGTGCCAGTTACGTCAAACAAACTTGTGCCAGTTGCGTCGAACAAACTTGTGCCAGTTGCATCGAACAAACTAGTAATAGTTGCATAAAACAAACTTGTGCCAGTTGCGTCAAACAAACTTGTGCCAGTTGCGTAGAACAAACTTGTACATGTTGCGTAGAAAAATCTTGTGCCAGTTGCGTCAAACAAACTTGTGCCAGTTGCGTCAAACAAACTTGTGCCAGTTGCATCGAACAAACTTGTGCCAGTCGTGTGAAACAAACTTTTGCCAGTTGGGTCGAACAAACTTGTGCCAGTTACGTTAAACAATCTTTTTCCAGTTGCGTCGTACAAATTTGTGCCAGTTGCGTCGAACAAACTTGTGCCAGCTGCGTTGAACAAACTTGCGCCAGTTCCGTCGAACAATCTTGTGCCAGGTGCTCAGAACAAACTTGTGCCACTTGTGTCAAACAAACTTGTGCCAGTTGTGTAGAACAAACTTGTGCCAGTTGCGTCGAACAAACTAGTGCCAGTTGCATAGTACAAACTTGTGCCAGATGCGTAGAACAAACTTTTGCCATTTGCGTTGAACAAACTTGTGCCAGTTGTGTCAAACAAACTTGTGCCAGTTGTGTACAACAAACTTGTGCTAGTTATGTAGAACAAAATTCTGCCTGTTGTATCAAACAAACTTGTGCCAGTTGCGTCAAACAAACTTGTGCCAGTTGTATAGAACAAACTTGTGCCAGTTGCATAGAACAACCTTGTGCCACTTGCGTCAAACAAACTTGTGCCAGTTACATCAAACAAACTTCTGCCAGTTGCGTCAAACAAACTTGTGCCAGTTGCGTAGAACAAACTTGTGCCAGTGTCGTAGAACAAACTTGTGCCAGTTGCATAGAACAAACTTGTGCCAGTTATGTAGAACAAACTTGTGTCAGTTGCGTCAAACAAACTTGTGCCAGTTGCGTCGAACAAACTTATGCCAGTTACAGCGAACAAACTTGTGCCAGTTTCATCGAGAAAACTTGTGCCAGTTGCGTAAAATAAACTTGTGCCAGTTGCATCAAACAAACTTGTGCCAGTTGCGTCAAACAAACTTGTGCCAGTTGCGTCAAACAAACTTGTTCCAGTTGCGCCAAACAAACTTGTGCCAATTGAGTGGAAAAAACTTGTGCCAGTTGCGTCGAACAAACTTGTGCCAGTTGCGTCTAACAAACTTGTGCCAGTTGAGTCAAAAAAACTTAGGCCAGTTTCGTCGAACAAACTTGTGTCATTTGCATCCAACAAACTTGTGCCAGTTGCGTAGAACAACCTTGTGCCAGTTGCGTAGAACAAACTTGTGCCAGTTGCGTCACACAAACTTATGCCAGTTGCATAGAACAAACTAGTGCCAGTTGCATAGAACAAACTTGTGCCAGTTGCGTAGAACAAACTTGTGCCAGTTGCGCCAAACAAACTTGTGCCAGTTGCGTCGAACAAACTTGTGCCAGTTGTGTCGAAGAAACTTGTGCCAGTTGCGTCAAACAAACTTTTGCCAGTTGCGTCGAACATACTTGTGCCCGTTGCGTCGAACAAACTTGTGCCAGTTACATTAAACAAACTTGTGCCAGTTGCGTCGAGAAAACTTGTGCCAGTTGCGTCAAAAAAAACTTGTGCCAGTTGCGTCAAACAAACTTGTGCCAGTTGCGTCACACAAACTTGTGCCTCTTGCGTCAAACAAACTTGTGCCAGTTGCGTCAAACAAACTTGTGCCAATTGACTTGAAAAAACTTGTGCCTGTTACGTCGAACAAACTTGTGCCAGTTGCGTCTAACAAACTTGTGCCAGTTGCGTCAAACAAACTTGTGCCAGTTGTTTCGAACAAACTTGTGCCAGTTGCGTCAACCAAACTTGTGCCAGTTGTGCAGAACAAACTTGTGCCAGTTGCGTAGAAGAACCTTGTGCAGTTGCGTCAAACAAACTTGTGCCAGTTGCGTCAAACAAACTTGTGCCAGTTGCGTTGGACAAATTTGTGCCAGTTGCGTCAAACAAACTTGTGCCAGTTGCGCCAAACAAACTTGTGACAGTTCTGTCAAACAAACTTGTGCCAGTTGCGTCAAACAAACTTGTACAAGTTGTGAAAACAAACTTATGCCAGTTGCGACAAACAATCTTGTGCCAGATGTGTTGAACAAACATGTGCCATTTGCATCGAACAAACTTGTGCCAGTTGCGTCGAACAAACTTGTGCCAGTTGCGTCGAACAAACTTGTGCCAGTTGCGTCGAACAAACTTGTGCCGGTTGCGTAGAAGAAACTTGTGCCAGTTGCGTGCAACAAACTTGTGCCAGTTGCGTAGAACAAATTTGTGCCAATTGCGTCAAACAAGCTTATGCCAGTTGCGTAGAACAAACTAGTGCCAGTTGCATACAACAAACTTGTGCCAGTTGCCTAGAACAAACTTGTGCCAGTTGCGTAGAACAAACTTGTGCCAGTTGCATGGAACAAATTAGTGCCAGTTGCGTCAAAAAAACTTGTGCCAGTTTCTTCGAACAAACTTTGCCAGTGGCGTCGATCAAACTTGTGCCAGTTACGGCGAACAAACTTGTGCCAGTTGCGTCGAGAAAACTTGTGCCAGTTGTGTCAAAAAAACTTGTGCCAGTTGCATCAAACAAACTTGTGCCAGTTGCGTCGAACAAACCTGTGCCAGTTACGGCGAACAAACTTGTGCCAGTTGCGTCGAGAAAACTTGTGCCAGTTGCGTCAAATAAACTTGTGCCAGTTGCGTCAAACAAACTTGTGCAAGTTGCATCAAACAAACTTGTGCCAATTGCATCAAACAAACTTATGCCAATTGAGTCGAAAAAACTTGTGCCAGTTACGTCGAACAAACTTGTGCCAGTTGCGTCTAACAAACTTGTGCCAGTTGTGTCAAACAAACTTGGGCCAGTTGCGCCGAACAAACTTGTGCCAGTTGCGTCAAACAAACTTCTGCCAGTTGCATCAAACAAACTTGTGCCAGTTACATCAAACAAACTTGTGTCAGTTGCGTAGAACAAACTTGTGCCAGTTTCGTAGAACAACGTTGTGCCAGTTGCATCAAACAAACTTGTGCCAGTTGTGACAAACAAGCTTATGCCAGTTGCGTCAAACACACTTGTGCCAGTTGCGTCAAACAAACTTGTGCCAGTTGGGTCGAACAAACTTGTGCCAGTTGCGTTAAACAAACCTCTGCCAGTTGCATCGAACAAACTTGTGCCAGTTGTGTCGAACAAACTTGTGCCAGTTGCGTCGAACAAACTTGACCCAGTTGCGTCAAACAAACTTGTGCCAGTTGCGTTGAACAAACTTGTGCCAGTTGTGTCAAACAAACTTGTTTCAGTTGCGTAGAACAAACTTGTGCTAGTTGTGTCGAACAAACTAGTGCCTGTTGCATAGAACAAACTTGTGCCAGTTGCGTCAAACAAACTTGTGCATGTTGCGTAGAACAACCTTGTGCCAGTTGCGTCAAACAAACTTTTGCCAGTTGCGTCAAACAAACTTGTGCCAGATGCGTCGAACAAACTTGTGCCAGTTGTGTCGAACAAACTTGTACCAGTTGGGTGGAACAAACTTGTGCCAGTTACGTTAAACAAACTTGTACCAGTTGCGTCGAACAAACTTGTGCCAGTTGCGTCGAACAAACTTGTGCCAGTTGCGTCGAACAAACTTGCGCCAGTTCCGTCGAACAAACTTGTGCCGGTTGCTTAGAACAAACTTGTGCCAGTTGTGTCAAACAAACTTGTGCCAGTTGTGTAGAACAAACTTGTGCCAGTTGCGTCGAACAAACTTGTGCCAGTTGGGTAGAACAAACATGTGCCAGTTGCGTCAAACAAATTTGAGCCAGTTGCGTAGAACAAACTTGTGCCAGATGTGTAGAACAAACTTTTGCCATTTGCGTACAACAAACTTGTGCCAGTTGTGTCAAACAAACTTGTGCCAGTTTTGTACAACAAAATTGTAAGAGTTGCGTAGAACAAACTTGTGCCAGTTGCGTAGAACAAAGTTGTGCCAGTTGCTTCAAACAAACTTGTGCCAGTTGCGTCAAACAAACTTGTGCCAGTTGCGTTGAACAAACTTGTGCCAGTTGCGTCAAACAAACTTGTGCCAGTTGCATAGAACAAACTTGTGCCAGATGCATAGAACAAACATTTGCCATTTGCATAGAACAAACTTGTGCCAGTTGTGTCAAACAAACTTGTGCCAGTTGTGTACAACAAACTTGTAAGAGTTGCGTAGAACAAACTTGTGCCAGTTGCGTAGAACAAACTCGTGCCAGTTGCGTCAAACAAACTTGTGCCGTTTGCATAGAACAAACTTGTGCCAGTTGTGTAGAACAACCTTGTGCCAGTTGCGTCAAACAACCTTGTGCCAGTTGCGTCAAACAAACTTGTGCCAGTTGCGTCAAACAAACTTGTGCCAGTTGCGTCGAACAAACTTGTGCCAGTTGGGTAGAACAAACTTGTGCCAGTTGCATCAAACAAACTTGTGCCGGTTGCGTAAAACAAACTTGTGCCAGTTGCGTCAAACAAACTTGTACAAGTTGCGAAAACAAACTTTTGCCAGTTGTGTCAAACAAACTTGTGCCAGATGTGTTGAACAAACTTGTGCCAGTTGCGTCGAACAAACTTGTGCCAGTTGCGTCGAACAAACTTGTGCCAGTTGAGTCAAACAAACTTGTGCCAGTTGCGTCGAACAAACTTGTGCCAGTTGAGTCAAACAAACTTTTGCCAGTTGCGTCCAACAAACTTGTGCCAGTTGCGTCCAACAAACTTGTACCAGTTGCGTAGAACAAATTTGTGCCAGTTGCGTCGAACAAAGTTGTGCCAGTTGCGTCGAACAAACTTGTGCCAGTTGTGTACAACAAACTTGTACCAGTTATGTAGAACAAACTTGTGCCTGTTGCGTCAAACAAACTTGTGCCAGTTGCGTCAAACAAACTTGTGCCAGTTGCATAGAACAAACTTGTGCCAGTTGCATAGAACAACCTTGTGCCAGTTGCTTCAAACAAACTTGTGCCAGTTGCGTCAAACAAACTTGTGCCAATTGCGTCAAACAAACTTGTGCCAGTTGCGTCGAACAAACTTGTGCCAGTTGCGTCGAACAAACTTGTGCCAGTTGCGTCGAACAAACTTGTGCCAGTTGCGTCAAACAAACTTGTGCCAGTTGCGTCAAAAAAACTTGTGCCAGTTGCGTCAAAAAAACTTGGGCTAGTTGCGTCGAACAAACTTGTGCCACTGGCATCGAACAAACTTATGCCAGTTGCGTAAAAAAAAACTTGTGCCAGTTGTGTAGAACAAACTTGTGCCGGTTGCGTAGAACAACCTTGTGCCAGTTGCGTCGAACAAACTTGTGCCAGTTGCGTAGAACAAATTTGTGCCAGTTGAGTCAAACAAACTTGTGCCAGTTGCGTCGAACAAACTTGTGCCAGTTGAGTCAAACAAACTTTTGCCAGTTGCGTCCAACAAACTTGTGCCAGTTGCGTCCAACAAACTTGTACCAGTTGCGTAGAACAAATTTGTGCTAGTTGCGTCGAACAAAGTTGTGCCAGTTGCGTCGAACAAACTTGTGCCAGTTGTGTACAACAAACTTGTACCAGTTATGTAGAACAAACTTGTGCCTGTTGCGTCAAACAAACTTGTGCCAGTTGCGTCAAACAAACTTGTGCCAGTTGCATAGAACAAACTTGTGCCAGTTGCATAGAACAACCTTGTGCCAGTTGCTTCAAACAAACTTGTGCCAGTTGCGTCAAACAAACTTGTGCCAATTGCGTCAAACAAACTTGTGCCAGTTGCGTCGAACAAACTTGTGCCAGTTGCGTCGAACAAACTTGTGCCAGTTGCGTCGAACAAACTTGTGCCAGTTGCGTCAAACAAACTTGTGCCAGTTGCGTCAAAAAAACTTGTGCCAGTTGCGTCAAAAAAACTTGGGCTAGTTGCGTCGAACAAACTTGTGCCACTGGCATCGAACAAACTTATGCCAGTTGCGTCAAGCAAACTTGTGCCAGTTGTGTAGAACAAACTTGTGCCGGTTGCGTAGAACAACCTTGTGCCAGTTGCGTCGAACAAACTTGTGCCAGTTGCGTAGAACAAACTTGTGCCAGTTGCGTCAAACAAACTTATGCCAGTTGCATAGAACAAACTAGTGCCAGTTGCATAGAACAAACTTGTGCCAGTTGCGTAGAACAAACTTGTGCCAATTGCGTCAAACAAACTTGTGCCAGTTGCGTCGAACAAACTTGTGCCAGTTTCGTCAAAGAAACTTGTGCCAGTTGCATCAAACAAAATTGTGCCAGTTGCGTCGAACAAAATTGTGCCAGTTGCGTCGAACAAACTTGTGCCAGTTACGGCGAACAAACTTGTGCCAGTTGCGTCGAGAAAACTTGTGCCAGTTGCGTCAAATAAACTTGTGCCAGTTGCGTCAAACAAACTTGTGCCAGTTACGTCAAACAAACTTGTGCCAGTGGCGTCAAACAAACTTGTGCCAGTTGTGTCAAACAAACTTCAGCCAATTAAGTCGAAAAAACTTGTGGCAGTTGCATCGAACAAACTTGTGGCAGTTGCGTCTAACAAACTTGTGCCAGTTGCGTCAAACAAACTTGTGCCAGTTGAGTCAAACAAACTTGTGACAGTTGCGTCAAAGAAACTTGTGCCAGTTGCGTAGAACAAACTAGTGCCAGTTTTATAGAACAAACTTTTGCCAGTTGCGTCAAACAAACTTGTGCCAGTTGCGTAGAACAAACTTGTGCCAGTTGCGTAGAACAACATTGTGCCAGTTGCGTCAAACAAACTTATGCCAGTTGCGTAGAACAAACTAGTGCCAGTTGCATTGAACAAACTTTTGCC
The DNA here is from genome assembly GCA_039081455.1 of Macrobrachium rosenbergii. NCBI lineage: Eukaryota > Metazoa > Arthropoda > Malacostraca > Decapoda > Palaemonidae > Macrobrachium > Macrobrachium rosenbergii. The sequence continues at coordinate 62,652 of JANJGK010000135.1, read as the reverse complement.
AGTTGCGTAGAACAAACTTGTGCCAATTGCGTCAAACAAACTTGTGCCAGTTGCATCGAACAAACTTGTGCCAGTTGCGTCGAAAAACTTGTGCCAGTTTCGTCAAACAAACTTGTGCCCGTTGCGTCGAACAAACTTGTGCCAGTTGCGTCGAACAAACTTGTGCCAGTTACGGCGAACAAACTTGTGCCACTTGTGTCGAGAAAACTTGTGCCAGTTGCGTCAAATAAACTTGTGCCAGTTGCTATAAACTTGTGCCAGTTGCGTCAAACAAACTTGTGCCAGTTGCGCCAAACAAACTTGTGCCAGTTGCATCAAACAAACTTGTGCCAATTGAGTCGAAAAAACTTCTGCCAGTTGTGTCGAACAAACTTGTGCCAGTTGCGTCTAACAAACTTGTGCCAGTTGCGTCAAACAAACTTGGGCCAGTTGCGTCGAACAAACTTGTTCCAGTTGCATCGAACAAACTAGTGCCTGTTGCATAGAACAAACTTGTGCCAGTTGCGTCAAACAAACTTGTGCATGTTGCGTAGAACAACCTTGTGCCAGTTGCGTCAAACAAACTTTTGCCAGTTGCGTCAAACAAACTTGTGCCAGTTGCGTCGAACAAACTTGTGCCAGTTGTGTCAAACAAACTTGTACCAGTTGGGTGGAACAAACTTGTGCCAGTTACGTCAAACAAACTTTTGCCAGTTGCGTCGAACAAACTTGTGCCAGTTGCGTCGAACAAACTTGTGCCAGTTGCGTCGAACAAACTTGCGCCAGTTCCGTCGAACAAACTTGTGCCGGTTGCTTAGAACAAACTTGTGCCAGTTGCGTCAAACAAACTTGTGCCAGTTGCGTCAAACAAACTTGTGCCAGTTGCGTCAAACAAACTTGTGCCAGTTGCGTTAAACAAACTTGTGGCAATTGATTAAAAAAAACTTGTGCCAGTTGCGTTGAACAAACTTGTGCCAGTTGCGTCTAACAAACTTGTGGCAGTTGCATCAAACAAACTTGTGCCAGTTGCGTCGAACAAACTTGTGCCAGTGGCATCGAACAAACTAGTGCCAGTTGCATAGATTAAACTTGTTCTAGTTGCGTCAAAAAAACTTGTGCCAGTTGCGTAGAACAAACTTGTACATGTTGCGTAGAACAACCTTGTGCCAGTTGCGTCAAACAAACTTGTGCCAGTTGTGTCAAACAAACTTGTGCCAGTTGTGTCGAACAAACTTGTGCCAGTTACGTTAAACAAAATTGTTCTAGTTGCGTCGAACAAACTTGCGCCAGTTGCGTCGAACAAACTTGTGCCAGTTGCGTCGAACAAACTTGCGTCAGTTCCGTCGAACAAACTTGTGCCAGTTGCTTAGAACAAACTTGTGCCAGTTGTGTCAAACAAACTTGTGCCAGTTGCGTAGAACAAACTTGTGCCAGTTGCGTCGAACAAACTTGTGCCAGTTGGGTAGAACAAACATGTGCCAGTTGTGTCAAACAAATTTGTGCCAGTTGCATAGAACACACTAGTGCCAGTTGCATAGAACAAACTTGTGCCAGATGAGTAGAACAAACATTTGCCATTTGCTAAAAACAAACTTGTGCCAGTTGTGTCAAAAAAACTTGTGACAGTTGTGTACAACAAACTAGTAAGAGTTGCGTAGAACAAACTTGTGCCAGTTGCGTCGAACAAACTTGTGCCAGTTGTGTAGAACAAACTAGTTCCAGTTGCGTCAAACAAACTTATGCCAGTTGCATAGAACAAACTAGTGCCAGTTGCATAGAACAAACTTGTGCCAGTTGCGTAGAACAAACTTGTGCCAGTTGCGTCGAACAAACTTGTGCCAGTTGCGTCGAAGAAACTTGTGCCATTTGCGTCGAACAAACTTGTGCCAGTTGCGTCGAACAAACTTGTGCCAGATATGGCGAACAAACTTGTGCCAGTTGCTTCGAGAAAACTTGTGCCTGTTGCATAAAAAAAAACTTGTGTACAACAAACTAGTAAGAGTTGCGTAGAACAAACTTGTGCCAGTTGCGTCGAACAAACTTGTGCCAGTTGTGTAGAACAAACTAGTACCAGTTGCGTCAAACAAACTTATGCCAGTTGCATAGAACAAACTAGTGCCAGTTGCATAGAACAAACTTGTGCCAGTTGCGTCAAACAAACTTGTGCCTCTTGCATCAAACAAACTTGTGCCAGTTGCGTCAAACAAACTTGTACCAGTTGAGTCGAAAAAACTTGTGCCTGTTACGTCGAACAAACTTGTGCCAGTTGCGTCTAACAAACTTGTGCCAGTTGCGTCAAACAAACTTTTGCCAGTTGCGTCAAACAAACTTGTGCCAGTTGCGTCAAACAAACTTGTGCCAGTTGCGTAGAACAAACTTGTGCCACTTGCGTCAAACAAACTTGTGCCAGTTACATAGAAGAACCTTGTGCCAGTTGCGTCAAACAAACTTGTGCCAGTTGCGTCGAACAAACTTGTGCCAGTTGCGTCGAACAAACTTGCGACAGTTGCGTCAAACAAACTTGTGCCAGTTGCGTTGAACAAACTTCTGCCAGTTGTGTCAAACAAACTTGTGTCAGTTGCGTAGAACAAACTTGTGCCATTTGCGTCGAACAAACTTGTGTCAGTTAGGTAGAACAAACTTGTGCAAGTTGCATCAAACAAACTTGTGCCAGTTGCGTAGAACAAACTAGTGCCAGTTGCATAGAACAAACTTGTGCCAGATGCGTAGAACAAACTTGTGCCAGTTGCGTAGAACAAACTTGTGCCAGTTATGTAGAACAAACTTGTGCCAGTTACGTCGAACAAACTTGTGCCAGTTGTGTCGAACAAACTTGTGCCAATTGCCTCAAAAAAACTTGGGCCAGTTTCGTCGAACAAACTTGTGCCAGTGGCATCCAACAAACTTGTGCCAGTTGCATCGAACAAACTTGTGCCAGTTGCGTCAAACAAACTTGTGCCAGTTGCGTAGAACAAACTTGTGCCAGTTGCGTAGAACAACCTTGTGCCAGTTGCGTCGAACAAACTTGTGCTAGTTAGTAGAACAAACTTGTGCCAGTTGCGTCAAACAAACTTATGCCAGTTGCGTAAAAGAAACTAGTGCCAGTTGCATAGAACAAACTTGTGCCAGTTGAGTAGAAAAAACTTGTGCCAGTTGCATCAAACAAACTTGTGCCAGTTGCGTCGAAGAAACTTGTGCCAGTTGCGTCGAAGAAACTTGTGCCAGTTGCGTCAAACAAACTTGTGCCAGTTGCGTCGAACAAACTTGTGCCAGTTGCGTCGAACAAACTTGTGCCAGTTACGGCGAACAAACTTGTGCCATTTGCGTAGAGAAACTTGAGCCAGTTGCATCAAATAAACTTGTGCCAGTTGCGTCAAACAAACTTGTGCCAGTTACGGCGAACAAACTTGTGCCAGTTGCGTCGAGAAAAGTTGTGCCAGTTGCGTCAAATAAACTTGTGCCAGTTGCGTCAAACAAACTTGTGCTAGTTGCGTCAAACAAACTTGTGCCAGTTGCGTCAAACAAACTTGTGCCAGTTGCCTCAAACAAACTTGTGCCAATTGATTCGAAAAAACTTGTGCCAGTTGCTTTGAACAAACTTGTGCCAGTTGCGTCTAAGAAACTTGTGCCAGTTGCGTCAAACAAACTTGTGCCAGTTGCGTCGAACAAACTTGTGCCAGTTGCATCGAACAAACTAGTAATAGTTGCATAAAACAAACTTGTGCCAGTTGCGTCAAACAAACTTGTGCCAGTTGCATAGAACAAACTTGTACATGTTGCGTAGAAAAATCTTGTGCCAGTTGCGTCGAGAAAACTTGTGCCAGTTGCGTCAAACAAACTTGTGCCAGTTGCATCGACAAAACTTGTGCCAGTCGTGTGAAACAAACTTTTGCCAATTGGGTCGAACAAACTTGTGCCAGTTACGTTAAACAAACTTGTACCAGTTGCGTCGTACAAATGTGTGCCAGTTGCGTCGAACAAATTTGTGCCAGTTGCGTCGAACAAACTTGCGCCAGTTCCGTCGAACAAACTTGTGCCAGGTGCTTAGAACAAACTTGTGCCACTTGTGTCAAACAAACTTGTGCCAGTTGTGTAGAACAAACTTGTGCCAGTTGCGTTGAACAAACTTGTGCCAGTTGGGTAGAACAAACATGTGCCAGTTGCGTCAAACAAATTTGTGCCAGTTGCGTAGAACAAACTAGTGCCAGTTGCATAGAACAAACTTGTGCCAGATGCGTAGAACAAACTTTTGCCATTTGCGTTGAACAAACTTGTGCCAGTTGTGTCAAACAAACTTGTGCCAGTTGTGTACAACAAACTTGTGCCAGTTATGTAGAACAAAATTCTGCCTGTTGCATGAAACAAACTTGTGCCAGTTGCGTCAAACAAACTTGTGCCAGTTGTATAGAACAAACTTGTGCCAGTTGCATAGAACAACCTTGTGCCAGTTGCGTCAAACAAACTTGTGCCAGTTGCATCAAACAAACTTGTGCCAGTTGCGTCAAACAAACTTGTGCCAGTTGCGTCGAACAAACTTGTGCCAGTTGCGTAGAACAAACTTGTGCCAGTTGCCTCAAACAAACTTGTGCCAGTTATGTAGAACAAACTTGTGCCAGTTGCGTCAAACAAACTTGTGCCAGTTACGTCGAACAAACTTATGCCAGTTACAGTGAACAAACTTTTGCCAGTCTCATCGAGAAAACTTGTGCCAGTTGCGTAAAATAAACTTGTGCCAGTTGCATCAAACAAACTTGTGCCAGTTGTGTCAAACAAACTTTTGCCAGTTGTGTCAAACAAACTTGTTCCAGTTGCGCCAAACAAAATTGTGCCAATTGAGTCGAAAAAACTTGTGCCAGTTGCGTCGAACAAACTTGTGCCTGTTGCGTCTAACAAACTTGTGCCAGTTGCGTCAAAAAAACTTAGGCCAGTTTCGTCGAAGAAACTTGTGTCAGTTGCATCCAACAAACTTGTGCCAGTTGCGTAGAACAATCTTGTGCCAGTTGCATAGAACAAACTTGTGCCAGTTGCATAGAACAAACTTGTGCCAGTTGCATAGGACAAACTTGTGCCAGTTGCGCCAAACAAACTTGTGCCAGTTGCGTCGAACAAACTTGTGCCAGTTGCGTCGAAGAAACTTGTGAAAGGTTGCGTCAAACAAACTTGTGCTAGTTGCGTCTAACATACTTGTGCCAGTTGCGACGAACAACCTTGTGCCAGTTACATTAAACAAACTTGTGGCAGTTGCGTCGAGAAAACTTGTGCCAGTTGCGTCAAAAAAAACTTGTGCCAGTTGCGTCAAACAAACTTGTGCCAGTTGCGTCACACAAACTAGTGCCTCTTGCGTCAAACAAACTTGTGCCAGTTGCGTCAAACAAACTTGTGCCAATTGACTCGAAAAAACTTGTGCTTGTTACGTCGAACAAACTTGTGCCAGTTGCGTCTAACAAACTTGTGCCAGTTGCGTCAAACAAACTTGTGCCAGTTGTGTCGAACAAACTTGTGCCAGTTGCTTCAAACAAACTTGTGCCAGTTGCGTAGAACAAACTTGTGCCAGTTGCGTAGAAGAACCTTGTGCCAGTTGCGTCAAATAAACTTGTGCCAGTTGCGTCAAACAAACTTGTGCCAGTTGCGTCGGACAAACTTGTGCCAGTTGCGTCAAACAAACTTGTGCCAGTTGCGCCAAACAAACTTGTGACAGTTCTGTCAAACAAACTTGTGCCAGTTGTGTCAAACAAACTTGTACAAGTTGCGAAAACAAACTTATGCCAGTTGCGTCAAACAATCTTGTGCCAGATGTGTTGAACAAACATGTGCCAGTTGTGTCAAACAAACTTGTGCCAGTTGCGTGCAACAAACTTGTGCCAGTTGCGTAGAACAAACTTGTGCCAGTTGCGTCAAACAAACTTATGCCAGTTGCGTAGAACAAACTAGTGCCAGTTGCATACAACAAACTTGTGCCAGTTGCGTAGAACAGACTTGTCCCAGTTGCGCAGAACAAACTTGTGCCAGTTGCATAGAACAAATTAGTGCCAGTTGCGTCAAACAAACTTGTGCCAGTTGCTTCGAACAAACTTGTGCCAGTGGCGTCGAACAAACTTGTGTCAGTTACGGCGAACAAACTTGTGCCAGTTGCGTCGAGAAAACTTGTGCCAGTTGCGTCAAAAAAACTTGTGCCAGTTGCATCAAACAAACTTGTGCCAGTTGCGTCGAACAAACCTGTGCCAGTTACGGCGAACAAACTTGTGTCAGTTGCGTCGAGAAAACTTGTGCCAGTTGCGTCAAATAAACTTGTGCCAGTTGCGTCAAACAAACTTGTGCAAGTTGCGTCAAACAAACTTGTGCCAATTGCGTCAAACAAACTTATGCCAATTGAGTCGAAAAAACTTGTGCCAGTTATGTCGAACAAACTTGTGCCAGTGGCATCCAACAAACTTGTGCCAGTTGCATTGAACAAACTTGTGCCAGTTGCGTCAAACAAACTTGTGCCAGTTGCGTAGAACAAACTTGTGCCAGTTGCGTAGAACAACCTTGTGCCAGTTGCGTCGAACAAACTTTTGTCAGTTGCGTCAAACAAACCTATGCCAGTTGCGTAAAACAAACTAGTGCCAGTTGCATAGAACAATCTTGTGCCAGTTGAGTAGAACAAACTTGTGCCAATTCCATCAAACAAACTTGTGCCAGTTGCGTCGAAGAAACTTGTGCTAGTTGCATCGAAGAAACTTGTGCCAGTTGCGTCAAACAAACTTGTGCCAGTTGCGTCGAAGAAACTTGTGCCAGTTGCGTCGAACAAACTTGTGCCAGTTACGGCGAACAAACTTGTGCCATTTGTGTCGAGAAACTTGAGCCAGTTGCATCAAATAAACTTGTGCCAGTTGCGTCAAACAAACTTGTGCCAGTTACGGCGAACAAACTTGTGCCAATTGCGTCGAGAAAAGTTGTGCCAGTTGCGTCAAATAAACTTGTGCCAGTTGCGTCAAACAAACTTGTGCTAGTTGCGTCAAACAAACTTGTGCCAGTTGTATAGAACAAACTTGTGCCAGTTGCCTCAAACAAACTTGTGCCAATTGATTCGAAAAAACTTGTGCCAGTAGCTTTGAACAAACTTGTGCCAGTTGCGTCTAAGAAACTTGTGCCAGTTGCGTCAAACAAACTTGTGCCAGTTGCGTCGAACAAACTTGTGCCAGTTGCATCGAACAAACTAGTAATAGTTGCATAAAACAAACTTGTGCCAGTTACGTCAAACAAACTTGTGCCAGTTGCGTAGAACAAACTTGTACATGTTGCGTAGAAAAATCTTGTGCCAGTTGCGTCAAACAAACTTGTGCCAGTTGTTTGAAACAAACTTGTGCCAGTTGCATCGAACAAACTTGTGCCAGTCGTGTGAAACAAACTTTTGCCAGTTGGGTCGAACAAACTTGTGCCAGTTACGTTAAACAAACTTGTACCAGTTGCGTCATACAAATTTGCGCCAGTTGCGTCGAACAAACTTGTGCCAGTTGCGTCGAACAAACTTGCGCCAGTTCCATCGAACAAACTTGTGCCAGGTGCTTAGAACAAACTTGTGCCACTTGTGTCAAACAAACTTGTGCCAGTTGTGTAGAACAAACTTGTGCCAGTTGCGTCGAACAAACTTGTGCCAGTTGGGTAGAACAAACATGTGCCAGTTGCGTCAAACAAATTTGTGCCAGTTGCGTAGAACAAACTAGTGCCAGTTGCATAGAACAAACTTGTGCCAGATGCGTAGAACAAACTTTTGCCATTTGCGTTGAACAAACTTGTGCCAGTTGTGTCAAACAAACTTTTGCCAGTTGTGTACAACAAACTTGTACCAGTTATGTAGAACAAATTTCTGCCTGTTGCATCAAACAAACTTATGCCAGTTGCGTCAAACAAACTTGTCCCAGTTGTATAGAACAAACTTGTGCCAGTTGCATAGAACAACCTTGTGCCAGTTACGTCAAACAAACTTGCGCCAGTTGCATCAAACAAACTTGTGCCAGTTGCGTCAAACAAACTTGTGCCAGTTGCGTCGAACAAACTTGTGCCAGTTGCGTAGAACAAACTTGTGCCAGTTGCATAGAACAAACTTGTGCCAGTTATGTAGAACAAATTTGTGCCCGTTGCATCAAACAAACTTGTGCCAGTTGCGTCAAACAAACTTGTGCCAGTTGCGTCAAACAAACTTGTTCCAGTTGCGCCAAACAAACTTGTGCCAATTGAGTCGAAAAAACTTGTGCCAGTTGCGTCGAACAAACTTGTGCCTGTTGCGTCTAACAAACTTGTGCCAGTTGCGTCAAAAAAACTTAGGCCAGTTTCGTCGAACAAACTTGTGTCAGTTGCACCCAACAAACTTGTGCCAGTTGCGTAGAACAATCTTGTGCCAGTTGCATCAAACAAACTTGTACCAGTTGCGTAGAACAAACTTGTGCCAGTTGTGTCACACAAACTTATGCCAGTTGCATAGAACAAACTAGTGCCAGTTGCATAGAAAAATCTTGTGCCAGTTGCGTAGAACAAACTTGTGCCAGTTGCGCCAAACAAACTTGTGCCAGTTGCGTCGAACAAACTTGTGCCAGTTGCGTCGAAGAAACTTGTGAAAGGTTGCGTCAAACAAACTTGTGCCAGTTGCGTCGAACATACTTGTGCCAGTTGCGCCGAACAAACTTGTGCCAGTTACATTAAACAAACTTGTGCCAGTTGCGTCGAGAAAACTTGTGCCAGTTGCGTCAAAAAAAAACTTGAGCCAGTTGCGTCAAACAAACTTGTGCCAGTTGCGTCACACAAACTTGTGCCTCTTGCGTCAAACAAACTTGTGCCAGTTGCGTCAAACAAACTTGTGCCAATTGACTCGAAAAAACTTGTGCCCGTTACGTCGAACAAACTTGTGCCAGTTGCGTCTAACAAACTTGTGCCAGTTGCGTCAAACAAACTTGTGCCAGTTGTGTCGAACAAACTTGTGCCAGTTGCGTCAAACAAACTTGTGCCAGTTGCGTAGAACAAACTTGTGCCAGTTGCGTAGAAGAACCATATGCCAGTTGCGTCAAACAAACTTGTGCCAGTTGCGTCAAACAAACTTGTGCCAATTGCGTCGGACAAACTTGTGCCAGTTGCGTCAAACAAACTTGTGCCAGTTTCGCCTAACAAACTTGTGACAGTTCTGTCAAACAAACTTGTGCCAGTTGCGTCAAACAAACTTGTACAAGTTGCGAAAAGAAACGTATGCCAGTTGCGTCAAACAATCTTGTGCCAGATGTGTTGAACAAACTTGTGCCATTTGCATCGAACAAACTTGTGCCAGTTGCGTCGAACAAACTTGTGCCAGTTGCGTCGAACAAACTTGTGCCAGTTGCGTCGAACAAACTTGTGCCGGTTGCGTAGAAGAAACTTGTGCCAGTTGCGTGCAACAAACTTGTGCCAGTTGCGTAGAACAAACTTGTGCCAGTTGCGTCAAACAAACTTATGCCAGTTGCGTAGAACAAACTAGTGCCAGTTGCATACAACAAACTTGTGCCAGTTGCGTAGAACAAACTTGTGCCAGTTGCGTAGAACAAACTTGTGCCAGTTGCATAGAACAAATTAGTGACAGATGCGTCAAACAAACTTGTGCCAGTTGCTTCGAACAAACTTGTGCCAGTGGCGTCGAACAAACTTGTGCCAGTTACGGCGAACAAACTTGTGCCAGTTGCGTCGAGAAAACTTGTGCCAGTTGCGTCAAAAAAACTTGTGCCAGTTGCATCAAACAAACTTGTGCCAGTTGCGTCGAACAAACCTGTGCCAGTTACGGCGAACAAACTTGTGCCAGTTGCGTCGAGAAAACTTGTGCCAGTTGCGTCAAATAAACTTGTACCAGTTGCGTCAAACAAACTTGTGCAAGTTGCGTCAAACAAACTTGTGCCAATTGTGTCAAACAAACTTATGCCAATTGAGTCGAAAAAACTTGTGCCAGTTACGTCGAACAAACTTGTGCCAGTGGCATCTAACAAACTTGTGCCAGTTGCATCGAACAAACTTGTGCCAGTTGCGTCAAACAAACTTGTGCCAGTTGCGTAGAACAAACTTGTGCCAGTTGCGTAGAACAACCTTGTGCCAGTTGCATCGAACAAACTTGTGCTAGTTAGTAGAACAAACTTGTGCCAGTTGCGTCAAACAAACCTATGCCAGTTGCGTAAAACAATCTAGTGCCAGTTGCATAGAACAAACTTGTGCCAGTTGAGTAGAACAAACTTGTGCCAATTCTATCAAACAAACTTGTGTCAGTTGCGTCGAAGAAACTTGTGCCAGTTGCGTCGAAGAAACTTGTGCCAGTTGCGTCAAACAAACTTGTGCCAGTTGCGTCGAACAAACTTATGCCAGTTGCGTCGAACAAACTTGTGCCAGTTACGGCGAACAAACTTGTGCCATTTGTGTCGAGAAACTTGAGCCAGTTGCATCAAATAAACTTGTGCCAGTTGCGTCAAACAAACTTGTGCCAGTTGGGTAGAACAAACTTGTGCCAGTTGCGTAGAACAACCTTGTGCCAGTTGCGTCGAACAAACTTGTGCTAGTTAGTAGAACAAACTTGTGCCAGTTGCGTCAAACAAACCTATGCGAATTGCGTAAAACAAACTAGTGCCAGTTGCATAGAACAAACTTGTGCCAGTTGAGTAGAACAAACTTGTGCCAATTCCATCAAACAAACTTGTGCCAGTTGCGTCGAAGAAACTTGTGCCAGTTGCGTCGAAGAAACTTGTGCCAGTTGCGTCAAACAAACTTGTGCCAGTTGCGTCGAACAAACTTGTGCCAGTTGCGTCGAACAAACTTGTGCCAGTTACGGCGAACAAACTTGTGCCATTTGTGACGAGAAACTTGAGCCAGTTGCATCAAATAAACTTGTGCCAGTTGCGTCAAACAAACTTGTGCCAGTTGTGTAGAACAAACTTGTGCCAGTTGCGTCGAGAAAAGTTGTGCCAGTTGCGTCAAAAAAACTTGTGCCAGTTGCATCAAACAAACTTGTGCCAGTTGCGTCGAGAAAACTTGTGCCAGTTGCGTCAAAAAAACTTGTGCCAGTTGCATCAAACAAACTTGTGCTAGTTGCGTCGAACAAACCTGTGCCAGTTACGGCGAACAAACTTGTGCCAGTTGCGTCGAGAAAAGTTGTGCCAGTTGCGTCAAATAAACTTGTGCCAGTTGCGTCAAACAAACTTGTGCTATTTGCGTCAAACAAACTTGTGCCAGTTGCGTCAAACAAACTTGTGCCAGTTGCCTCAAACAAACTTGTGCCAATTGTTTCGAAAAAACTTGTGCCAGTTGCTTTGAACAAACCTGTGCCAGTTGCGTCTAAGAAACTTGTGCCAGTTGCGTCAAACAAACTTGTGCCAGTTGCGTAGAACAAACTTGTGCCAGTTGCATCGAACAAACTAGTAATAGTTGCATAAAACAAACTTGTGCCAGTTGCGTCAAACAAAATTGTGCCAGATGCGTAGAACAAACTTGTACATGTTGCGTAGAAAAATCTTGTGCCAGTTGCGTCAAACAAACTTGTGCCAGTTGCGTCAAACAAACTTGTGCCAGTTGCATCGAACAAAATTGTGCCAGTCGTGTGAAACAAACTTTTGCCAGTTGGGTCGAACAAACTTGTGCCAGTTACGTTAAACAAACTTGTACCAGTTGCGTCGAACAAACTTGTGCCAGTTGCGTTGAACAAACTTGCGCCAGTTCCGTCGAACAATCTTGTGCCAGGTGCTTAGAACAGTCTTGTGCCACTTGTGTCAAACAAACTTGTGCCAGTTGTGTAGAACAAACTTGTGCCAGTTGCGTCGAACAAACTTTTGCCAGTTGGGTAGAACAAACATGTGCCAGTTGAGTCAAACAAATGTGTGCCAGTTGCGTAGAACAAACTAGTGCCAGTTGCATAGAACAAACTTGTGCCAGATGCGTAGAACAAACTTTTGCCATTTGCGTTGAACAAACTTGTGCCAGTTGTGTCAAACAAACTTGTGCCAGTTGTGTACAACAAACTTGTGCCAGTTATGTAGAACAAAATTCTGCCTGTTGCATCAAACAAACTTGTGCCAGTTGCGTCAAACAAACTTGTGCCAGTTGTATAGAACAAACTTGTGCCAGTTGCATAGAACAACCTTGTGCCACTTGCGTCAAACAAACTTGTGCCAGTTGCATCAAACAAACTTGTGCCAGTTGCGTCAAACAAACTTGTGCCAGTTGCGTAGAACAAACTTGTGCCAGTTGCGTAGAACCAACTTGTGCAAGTTGCATAGAACAAACTTGTGCCAGTTGCTTCGAACAAACTTGTGCCAGTGGCGTCGAACAAACTTTTGCCAGTTACGGCGAACAAACTTGTGCCAGTTGCGTCGAGAAAACTTGTGCCAGTTGCGTCAAAAAAACTTGTGCCAGTTGCATCAAACAAACTTGTGCCAGTTGCGTCGAACAAACCTGTGCCAGTTACGGCGAACAAACTTCTGCCAGTTGCGCCGAGAAAACTTGTGCCAGTTGCGTCAAAAAACTTGTGCCAGTTGCGTCAAACAAACTTGTGCAAGTTGCGTCAAACAAACTTGTGCCAATTGCGTCAAACAAACTTATGCCAATTGAGTCGAAAAAACTTGTGCCAGTTACGTCGAACAAACTTGTGCCAATGGCATCCAACAAACTTGTGCCAGTTGCATCGAACAAACTTGTGCCAGTTGCGTCAAACAAACTTGTGCCAGTTGCGTAGAACAAACTTGTGCCAGTTGCGTAGAACAACCTTGTGCCAGTTGCGTCGAACAAACTTGTGCTAGTTAGTAGAACAAACTTGTGCCAGTTGCGTCAAACAAACCTATGCCAATTGCGTAAAAAAAACTAGTGCCAGTTGCATAGAACAAACTTGTGCCAGTTGAGTAGAACAAACGTGCCAATTCCATCAAACAAACTTGTGCCAGTTGCGTCGAAGAAACTTGTGCCAGTTGCGTCGAAGAAACTTGTGCCAGTTGCGTCAAACAAACTTGTGCCAGTTGCGTCGAACAAACTTGTGCCAGTTGCGTCGAACAAACTTGTGCCAGTTACAGAGAACAAACTTGTGCCATTTGTGTCGAGAAACTTGAGCCAGTTGCATCAAATAAACTTGTGCCAGTTGCGTGAAACAAACTTGTGCCAGTTACGGCGAACAAACTTGTGCCAGTTGCGTCGAGAAAAGTTGTGCCAGTTGCGTCAAATAAACTTGTGCCAGTTGTGTCAAACAAACTTGTGCTATTTGCGTCAAACAAACTTGTGCCAGTTGCCTCAAACAAACTTGTGCCAATTGATTCGAAAAAACTTGTGCCAGTTGCTTTGAACAAACTTGTGCCAGTTGTGTCTAAGAAACTTGTGCCAGTTACGTCAAACAAACTTGTGCCAGTTGCGTCGAACAAACTTGTGCCAGTTGCATCGAACAAACTAGTAATAGTTGCATAAAACAAACTTGTGCCAGTTGCGTCAAACAAACTTGTGCCAGTTGCGTAGAACAAACTTGTACATGTTGCGTAGAAAAATCTTGTGCCAGTTGCGTCAAACAAACTTGTGCCAGTTGCGTCAAACAAACTTGTGCCAGTTGCATCGAACAAACTTGTGCCAGTCGTGTGAAACAAACTTTTGCCAGTTGGGTCGAACAAACTTGTGCCAGTTACGTTAAACAATCTTTTTCCAGTTGCGTCGTACAAATTTGTGCCAGTTGCGTCGAACAAACTTGTGCCAGCTGCGTTGAACAAACTTGCGCCAGTTCCGTCGAACAATCTTGTGCCAGGTGCTCAGAACAAACTTGTGCCACTTGTGTCAAACAAACTTGTGCCAGTTGTGTAGAACAAACTTGTGCCAGTTGCGTCGAACAAACTAGTGCCAGTTGCATAGTACAAACTTGTGCCAGATGCGTAGAACAAACTTTTGCCATTTGCGTTGAACAAACTTGTGCCAGTTGTGTCAAACAAACTTGTGCCAGTTGTGTACAACAAACTTGTGCTAGTTATGTAGAACAAAATTCTGCCTGTTGTATCAAACAAACTTGTGCCAGTTGCGTCAAACAAACTTGTGCCAGTTGTATAGAACAAACTTGTGCCAGTTGCATAGAACAACCTTGTGCCACTTGCGTCAAACAAACTTGTGCCAGTTACATCAAACAAACTTCTGCCAGTTGCGTCAAACAAACTTGTGCCAGTTGCGTAGAACAAACTTGTGCCAGTGTCGTAGAACAAACTTGTGCCAGTTGCATAGAACAAACTTGTGCCAGTTATGTAGAACAAACTTGTGTCAGTTGCGTCAAACAAACTTGTGCCAGTTGCGTCGAACAAACTTATGCCAGTTACAGCGAACAAACTTGTGCCAGTTTCATCGAGAAAACTTGTGCCAGTTGCGTAAAATAAACTTGTGCCAGTTGCATCAAACAAACTTGTGCCAGTTGCGTCAAACAAACTTGTGCCAGTTGCGTCAAACAAACTTGTTCCAGTTGCGCCAAACAAACTTGTGCCAATTGAGTGGAAAAAACTTGTGCCAGTTGCGTCGAACAAACTTGTGCCAGTTGCGTCTAACAAACTTGTGCCAGTTGAGTCAAAAAAACTTAGGCCAGTTTCGTCGAACAAACTTGTGTCATTTGCATCCAACAAACTTGTGCCAGTTGCGTAGAACAACCTTGTGCCAGTTGCGTAGAACAAACTTGTGCCAGTTGCGTCACACAAACTTATGCCAGTTGCATAGAACAAACTAGTGCCAGTTGCATAGAACAAACTTGTGCCAGTTGCGTAGAACAAACTTGTGCCAGTTGCGCCAAACAAACTTGTGCCAGTTGCGTCGAACAAACTTGTGCCAGTTGTGTCGAAGAAACTTGTGCCAGTTGCGTCAAACAAACTTTTGCCAGTTGCGTCGAACATACTTGTGCCCGTTGCGTCGAACAAACTTGTGCCAGTTACATTAAACAAACTTGTGCCAGTTGCGTCGAGAAAACTTGTGCCAGTTGCGTCAAAAAAAACTTGTGCCAGTTGCGTCAAACAAACTTGTGCCAGTTGCGTCACACAAACTTGTGCCTCTTGCGTCAAACAAACTTGTGCCAGTTGCGTCAAACAAACTTGTGCCAATTGACTTGAAAAAACTTGTGCCTGTTACGTCGAACAAACTTGTGCCAGTTGCGTCTAACAAACTTGTGCCAGTTGCGTCAAACAAACTTGTGCCAGTTGTTTCGAACAAACTTGTGCCAGTTGCGTCAACCAAACTTGTGCCAGTTGTGCAGAACAAACTTGTGCCAGTTGCGTAGAAGAACCTTGTGCAGTTGCGTCAAACAAACTTGTGCCAGTTGCGTCAAACAAACTTGTGCCAGTTGCGTTGGACAAATTTGTGCCAGTTGCGTCAAACAAACTTGTGCCAGTTGCGCCAAACAAACTTGTGACAGTTCTGTCAAACAAACTTGTGCCAGTTGCGTCAAACAAACTTGTACAAGTTGTGAAAACAAACTTATGCCAGTTGCGTCAAACAATCTTGTGCCAGATGTGTTGAACAAACATGTGCCATTTGCATCGAACAAACTTGTGCCAGTTGCGTCGTACAAACTTGTGCCAGTTGCGTCGAACAAACTTGTGCCAGTTGCGTCGAACAAACTTGTGCCGGTTGCGTAGAAGAAACTTGTGCCAGTTGCGTGCAACAAACTTGTGCCAGTTGCGTAGAACAAATTTGTGCCAATTGCGTCAAACAAGCTTATGCCAGTTGCGTAGAACAAACTAGTGCCAGTTGCATACAACAAACTTGTGCCAGTTGCCTAGAACAAACTTGTGCCAGTTGCGTAGAACAAACTTGTGCCAGTTGCATGGAACAAATTAGTGCCAGTTGCGTCAAAAAAACTTGTGCCAGTTTCTTCGAACAAACTTTGCCAGTGGCGTCGATCAAACTTGTGCCAGTTACGGCGAACAAACTTGTGCCAGTTGCGTCGAGAAAACTTGTGCCAGTTGTGTCAAAAAAACTTGTGCCAGTTGCATCAAACAAACTTGTGCCAGTTGCGTCGAACAAACCTGTGCCAGTTACGGCGAACAAACTTGTGCCAGTTGCGTCGAGAAAACTTGTGCCAGTTGCGTCAAATAAACTTGTGCCAGTTGCGTCAAACAAACTTGTGCAAGTTGCATCAAACAAACTTGTGCCAATTGCATCAAACAAACTTATGCCAATTGAGTCGAAAAAACTTGTGCCAGTTACGTCGAACAAACTTGTGCCAGTTGCGTCTAACAAACTTGTGCCAGTTGTGTCAAACAAACTTGGGCCAGTTGCGCCGAACAAACTTGTGCCAGTTGCGTCAAACAAACTTCTGCCAGTTGCATCAAACAAACTTGTGCCAGTTACATCAAACAAACTTGTGTCAGTTGCGTAGAACAAACTTGTGCCAGTTTCGTAGAACAACGTTGTGCCAGTTGCATCAAACAAACTTGTGCCAGTTGTGACAAACAAGCTTATGCCAGTTGCGTCAAACACACTTGTGCCAGTTGCGTCAAACAAACTTGTGCCAGTTGGGTCGAACAAACTTGTGCCAGTTGCGTTAAACAAACCTCTGCCAGTTGCATCGAACAAACTTGTGCCAGTTGTGTCGAACAAACTTGTGCCAGTTGCATCGAACAAACTTGACCCAGTTGCGTCAAACAAACTTGTGCCAGTTGCGTTGAACAAACTTGTGCCAGTTGTGTCAAACAAACTTGTTTCAGTTGCGTAGAACAAACTTGTGCCAGTTGTGTCGAACAAACTAGTGCCTGTTGCATAGAACAAACTTGTGCCAGTTGCGTCAAACAAACTTGTGCATGTTGCGTAGAACAACCTTGTGCCAGTTGCGTCAAACAAACTTTTGCCAGTTGCGTCAAACAAACTTGTGCCAGTTGCGTCGAACAAACTTGTGCCAGTTGTGTCGAACAAACTTGTACCAGTTGGGTGGAACAAACTTGTGCCAGTTACGTTAAACAAACTTGTACCAGTTGCGTCGAACAAACTTGTGCCAGTTGCGTCGAACAAACTTGTGCCAGTTGCGTCGAACAAACTTGCGCCAGTTCCGTCGAACAAACTTGTGCCGGTTGCTTAGAACAAACTTGTGCCAGTTGTGTCAAACAAACTTGTGCCAGTTGTGTAGAACAAACTTGTGCCAGTTGCGTCGAACAAACTTGTGCCAGTTGGGTAGAACAAACATGTGCCAGTTGCGTCAAACAAATTTGAGCCAGTTGCGTAGAACAAACTTGTGCCAGATGTGTAGAACAAACTTTTGCCATTTGCGTACAACAAACTTGTGCCAGTTGTGTCAAACAAACTTGTGCCAGTTTTGTACAACAAAATTGTAAGAGTTGCGTAGAACAAACTTGTGCCAGTTGCGTAGAACAAAGTTGGGCCAGTTGCTTCAAACAAACTTGTGCCAGTTGCGTCAAACAAACTTGTGCCAGTTGCGTCGAACAAACTTGTGCCAGTTGCGTCAAACAAACTTGTGCCAGTTGCATAGAACAAACTTGTGCCAGATGCATAGAACAAACTTTTGCCCTTTGCATAGAACAAACTTGTGCCAGTTGTGTCAAACAAACTTGTGCCAGTTGTGTACAACAAACTTGTAAGAGTTGCGTAGAACCAACTTGTGCCAGTTGCGTAGAACAAACTCGTGCCAGTTGCGTCAAACAAACTTGTTCCGGTTGCATAGAACAAACTTGTGCCAGTTGTGTAGAACAACCTTGTGCCAGTTGCGTCAAACAACCTTGTGCCAGTTGCGTCAAACAAACTTGTGCCAGTTGCGTCAAACAAACTTGTGCCAGTTGCGTCGAACAAACTTGTGCCAGTTGGGTAGAACAAACTTGTGCCAGTTGCGTCAAACACACTTGTGCCAGTTGCGTCAAACAAACTTGTACAAGTTGCGAAAACAAACTTTTGCCAGTTGTGTCAAACAAACTTGTGCCAGATGTGTTGAACAAACTTGTGCCAGTTGCGTCGAACAAACTTGTGCCAGTTGCGTTGAACAAACTTGTGCCAGTTGAGTCGAACAAACTTGTATCAGTTGCGTTGAACAAACTTGTGCCAGTTGCCGTCAAACAAACTTTTGCCAGTTGCGTCGAACAAACTTGTGCCAGTTGCGTCCAACAAACTTGTACCAGTTGCGTAGAACAAATTTGTGCCAGTTGCGTCGAACAAACTTGTGCCAGTTGCATTGAACAAACTTGTGCCAGTTGCGTCAAACAAACTTATGCCAGTTGCGTAGAACAAACTAGTGCCAGTTGCATAGAACAAAATTGTGCCAGTTGCGTAGAACAAACTTGTGCCAGTTGCATAAAACAAACTTGTGCCAGTTGCGTCAAACAAACTTGTGCCAGTTGCGTCAAACAAACTTGTGCCAGTTGCGTTGAACAAACTTGTGCCAGTGGCATTGAACAAACTAGTGCCAGTTACGGCGAACAAACTTGTGCCAGTTGCGTTGAGAAAACTTGTGCCGGTTGCGTCAAATAAACTTGTGCCAGTTGCATAGAACAAACTTGTGCCAGTTACGGCGAACAAACTTGTGCCAGTTCCGTCGAGAAAACTTGTGCCAGTTGCGTCAAATAAACTTGTGCCAGTTGCATCAAACAAACTTGTGCCAGTTGTGTAGAACAAACTTGTGCCAGTTGCACAGAACAAACTTGTGCCAGTTGCGTCAAACAAACTTTTGCCAATTGAGTCGAAAAAACTTATGCCAGTTACGTCGAACAAACTTGTGCCGGTTGCGTCTAACAAACTTGAGCCAGTTGCGTCAAACAAACTTGGGCCATTTGCGACGAACAAACATGTGCCAGTTGCACAGAACAAACTTGTGCCAGTTGCATCAAACAAACTTGTGCCAGTTGTATCAAACAAACTTGTGTCAGTTGCTTCGAACAAATTTCTGCCAGTGGCGTTGAACAAACTTCTGCCAGTTGTTTCAAACAAACTTGTGTCAGTTGCGTAGAACAAACTTGTGCCAGTTGCGTCAAACAAACTTGTGCCAGTTGCATGAAACAAACTTGTGCCAGTTGCATCAAACAAACTTGTGTCAGTTGCTTCGAACAAATTTCTGCCAGTGGCGTTGAACAAACTTCTGCCAGTTGTTTCAAACAAACTTGTGTCAGTTGCGTCGAACAAACTTGTGTCAGTTGGGTAGAACAAACTTGTGCTACTTGCGTCAAACAAACTCGTGCCAGTTGCGTAGAACAAACTAGTGCCAGTTGGATAGCAAAAACTTGTGCCAGATGCGTAGAACAAACTTGTGCCAGTTGCGTAGAACAAACTTGTGCCAGTTGCATAGAACAAACTTGTCCCAGTTGTGTAGAACAAACTTGTGCCAGTTGCGTCGAACAAACTTGTGCCAGTTTCGTCGAGAAAAATTGTGCCAGTTGCGTCAAATAAACTTGTGCCTGTTGTGTCAAACAAACTTGTGCCAGTTGCATCAAATAAACTTGTTCCAGTTGCGTCAAACAAACTTGTGCCAATTGAGTTGAACAAACTTGTGCCAGTTGTGTCAAACAAACTTGTGCCAGTTGCGTCTAACAAACTTGTGCCAGTTGTGTCAAACAAACTTGGGCCAGTTGCGTCGAACAAACTTGTGCCAGTTGGGTAGAACAAACTTGTGCCAGTTGCGTAGAACAAACTTGTGCCAGTTGCATCAAACAAACTTGTGCCCGTTAAGTAGAACAAACT
Source organism: Macrobrachium rosenbergii (assembly GCA_039081455.1). Lineage (NCBI taxonomy): Eukaryota > Metazoa > Arthropoda > Malacostraca > Decapoda > Palaemonidae > Macrobrachium > Macrobrachium rosenbergii. Next base: position 43,026 of record JANJGK010000135.1, on the reverse strand, counting down.
TGTGCCAGTTGCGTAGAACAACCTTGTGCCAGTTGCGTCAAACAAAATTGTGCCAGTTGCGTCAAACAAACTTGTGCCAGTTGCGTCGAACAAAATTGTGCCAGTTGTGTCTAACAAACTTGTGCCAGTTGGGTCGAACAAACTTGTGCCAGTTGCGTTAAACAAACTTGTACCAGTTGCGTCAAATAAACTTGTGCCAGTTGCGTCGAACAAACTTGCGCCGTTGCGTCGAACAAACTTGTGCCAGTTGCGTCTAACAAACTTGTGCCAGTTGTGTCAAACAAACTTGGGCCAGTTGCGTCGAACAAACTTGTGCCAGTTGGGTAGAACAAACTTGTGCCAGTTGCGTAGAACAAACTTGTGCCAGTTGCATCAAACAAACTTGTGCCCGTTAAGTAGAACAAACTTGTGCCAGTTGCGTAGAACAACCTTGTGCCAGTTGCGTCAAACAAAATTGTGCCAGTTGCGTCAAACAAACTTGTGCCAGTTGCGTCGAACAAAATTGTGCCAGTTGTGTCTAACAAACTTGTGCCAGTTGGGTCGAACAAACTTGTGCCAGTTGCGTTAAACAAACTTGTACCAGTTGCGTCAAACAAACTTGTGCCAGTTGCGTCGAACAAACTTGCGCCGTTGCGTCGAACAAACTTGTGCCAGTTGCGTCGAACAAACTTGTGCCAGTTGCGTCGAACAAACTTGTGCCAGTTGCGTCTAACAAACTTGTGCCGTTGCGTCGAACAAACTTGTGCCAGTTGCGTCGAACAAACTTGTGCCAGTTGCGTCGAACAAACTTGTGCCAGTTGCGTCTAACAAACTTGTGCCGTTGCGTCGAACAAACTTTTGCCAGTTGCGTCGAACAAACTTGGGCCAGTTGCGTCGAACAAACTTGTGTACGGTTGCGTCGAAAAAACTTGTGCCAGTTGCGTCGAACAAACTTATGCCAGTTGCATAGAACAAACTAGTGCCAGTTGCATAGAACAAACTTGTGCCAGTTGCATCAAACAAACTTGTGCCAGTTGCTTCGAACAAATTTCTGCCAGTTGCGTTGAACAAACTTCTGCCAGTTGTTTCAAACAAACTTGTCAGTTGCGTAGAACAAACTTGTGCCAGTTGCGTCGAACAGACTTGTGTCAGTTGGGTAGAACAAACTTGTGCCAGTTGCGTAGAACAAATTTGTGCCTGTTGCGTAGAACAAACTTGTCCCAGTTGTGTAGAACAAAATTGTGCCAGTTGCGTCGAACAAACTTGTGCCAGTTGCATCAAACAAACTTGTGCCCGTTAAGTAGAACAAACTTGTGCCAGTTGCGTAGAACAACCTTGTGCCAGTTGCGTCAAACAAAATTGTGCCAGTTGCGTCAAACAAACTTGTGCCAGTTGCGTCGAACAAAATTGTGCCAGTTGTGTCTAACAAACTTGTGCCAGTTGGGTCGAACAAACTTGTGCCAGTTGCGTTAAACAAACTTGTACCAGTTGCGTCAAACAAACTTGTGCCAGTTGCGTCGAACAAACTTGCGCCGTTGCGTCGAACAAACTTGTGCCAGTTGCGTCGAACAAACTTGTGCCAGTTGCGTCGAACAAACTTGTGCCAGTTGCGTCTAACAAACTTGTGCCGTTGCGTCGAACAAACTTGTGCCAGTTGCGTCGAACAAACTTGTGCCAGTTGCGTCGAACAAACTTGTGCCAGTTGCGTCTAACAAACTTGTGCCGTTGCGTCGAACAAACTTTTGCCAGTTGCGTCGAACAAACTTGGGCCAGTTGCGTCGAACAAACTTGTGTACGGTTGCGTCGAAAAAACTTGTGCCAGTTGCGTCGAACAAACTTATGCCAGTTGCATAGAACAAACTAGTGCCAGTTGCATAGAACAAACTTGTGCCAGTTGCATCAAACAAACTTGTGCCAGTTGCTTCGAACAAATTTCTGCCAGTTGCGTTGAACAAACTTCTGCCAGTTGTTTCAAACAAACTTGTCAGTTGCGTAGAACAAACTTGTGCCAGTTGCGTCGAACAAACTTGTGTCAGTTGGGTAGAACAAACTTGTGCTACTTGCGTCAAACAAACTTGTTCCAGTTGCGTAGAACAAACTAGTGCCAGTTGGATAGCGAAAACTTGTGCCAGATGCGTAGAACAAACTTGTGCCAGTTGCGTCAAACAAACTTGTGCCGTTGCGTCGAACAAACTTTTGCCAGTTGCGTTGAACAAACTTGTGCCAGTTGCGTCGAACAAACTTGTGTACGGTTGCGTCGAAAAAACTTGTGCCAGTTGCGTCGAACAAACTTATGCCAGTTGCATAGAACAAACTAGTGCCAGTTGCATAGAACAAACTTGTGCCAGTTGCGTAGAACAAACTTGTGCCAGTTGCATCAAACAAACTTGTGCCAGTTGCGTCGAACAAACTTGTGCCAGTTGCGTCGAAGAAACTTGTGCCAGTTGCTTCAAACAAACTTGTGCCAGGTGCATCGAACAAACTTGTGCCAGTTGCGTCAAACAAACTTGTGCCTAGTGCGTCAAACAAACTTGTGCCAGTTGCGTCGAAAAAAACTTGTGCCAATTACGTCGAACAAACTTGTGCCAGTTGCGTCTAACAAACTTGCGCCAGTTGCGTCAAACAAACTTGTGCCAGTTGCGTCGAACAAACTTGTGCCAGTTGCGTCGAAAAAACTTGTGCAAGTTGCGTTAAACAAACTTGTGCCAGTTGCATAGAACAAACTTGTGCCAGTTGCGTCGAACAAACTTGTGCCAGTTGCGTCGAACAAACTTGCGCCAGTTGCGTCGAACAAACTTGTGCCAGTTGCGTTGAACAAACTTCTGCCAGTTGTGTCAAACAAACTTGTGTCAGTTGCGTAGAACAAACTTGTGCCAGTTGCATTGAACAAACTTGTGTCAGTTGAGTAGAACAAACTTGTGCCAGTTGCATAGAACAAACTTGTGCTAGTTGCGTAGAACAAACTTGTGCCAGTTGCGTCAAACAAACTTGTGCCAGTTGCGTAAAACAAACTTGTGCCAGTTGCGTAGAACAGCCTTGTGCCAGTTGCGTCAAACAAACTTGTGCCCATTGCGTCAAAAAAACTTGTACCAGTTGCGTCAAACAAATTTGTGCCAGTTGCGCCAAACAAACTTGTACCAGTTGCGTCAAACAAACTTGTGCCAGTTGCGTCAAACAAACTTGTGCCAGTTTGGTTGAACAACCTTGTGCCAGTTGCGTTAAACAAACTTGTGCTAGTTGCATCGAATAAACTCGTGCCAGTTTCATCGAACAAACTTGTGCCAGTTGCGTCGAACAAACTTGTGCCAGTTGCGTTGAACAAACTTGCGCCAGTTGCGTCGAACAAACTTGTGCCAGTTGCATAGAAGAAACTAGTGCCAGTTATATAGAACAAACTTTTGCCAGTTGCATCAAACAAACTTGTGCCAGTTGCGTAGAACAAACTTGTGCCAGTTGCGTAGAACAACCTTTTGCGAGTTGCGTCAAACAAACTTATGCCAGTTGCGTAGAATAAACTAGTACCAGTTGCATTGAACAAACTTGTGCCATTTGCGTAGAACAAACTTGTGCCAATTGCGTCAAACAAACTTGTGCCAGTTGCGTCGAACAAACTTGTGCCAGTTGCGTAGAAAAACTTGTGCCAGTTGCGTCAAACAAACTTGTGCCAGTTGGGTCGAACAAACTTGTGCCAGTTGCGTCGAACAAACTTGTGCCAATTACGGCGAGCAAACTTGTGCCACTTGCGTCGAGAAAACTTGCGCCAGTTGCGTCAAATAAACTTGTGCCAGTTGCTATAAACTTGTGCCAGTAGCGTCAAACAAACTTGTGCCAGTTGCATCAAACAAACTTGTGCCAGTTGCGTCAAACAATCTTGTGCCACCTGCGTCAAACAAACTTGTGCCAATTGAGTCGAAAAAACTTGTGCCAGTTGCGTCGAACAAACTTGTGCCAGTAGCGTCTAATAAACTTGTGCCAGTTGAGTCAAACAAACTTGGGCCAGTTGCGTCGAACAACCTTGTGCCAGTTGCATCGAACAAACTAGTGCCAGTTGCATAGAACAAACTTGTGCCAGTTGCGTCAAACAAACTTGTGCCAGTTGCGTAGAACAAACTTGTGCATGTTGCGTAGAACAACCTTGTGGCAGTTGCGTCAAACAAACTTTTGCCAGTTGCGTCAAACAAACTTGTGCCAGTTGCGTCGAACAAACTTATGCCAGTTGTGTCAAACAAACTTGTGCCACTTGGGTCGAACAAACTTGTGCCAGTTACGTTAAACAAACTTGTACCAGTTGCGTCGAACAAACTTGTGCCAGTTGCGTCGAACAAACTTGTGCCAGTTGCGTCGAACAAACTTTCGCCAGTTCCGTCGAACAAACTTGTGCCGGTTGCTTAGAACAAACTTGTGCCAGTTGTGTCAAACAAACTTGTGCCAGATGCGTAGAACAAACTTGTGCCAGTTGCGTCGAACAAACTTGTGCCAGTTGTGTCAAACAAACTTGTGCCGGTTGCTTAGAACAAACTTCTGCCAGTTGCGTCAAACAAATTTGAGCCAGTTGCGTAGAACAAACTAGTGCCAGTTGCATAGAACAAACTTGTGCCAGATGTGTAGAACAAACTTTTGCCATTTGCGTACAACAAACTTGTGCCAGTTGTGTCAAACAAACTTGTGCCAGTTGTGTACAACAAAATTGTAAGAGTTGCGTAGAACAAACTTGTGCCAGTTGCGTAGAACAAAGTTGTGCCAGTTGGTTCAAACAAACTTGTGCCAGTTGCGTCAAACAAACTTGTGCCGGTTGCATAGAACAAACCTGTGCCAGTTGCGTCAAACAAACTTGTGCCAGTTGCGTCGAACAAACTTGTGCCAGTTGCGTCGAACAAACTTGTGCCAGTTGCGTCGAACAAACTTGTGCCAGTTGCATCAAACAAACTTGTGCCAGATGCGTAGAACAAACTTTTGCCATTTGTGTAGAACAAACTTGTGCCAGTTGTGTACAACAAACTTGTAAGAGTTGCGTAGAACAAACTTGTGCCAGTTGCGTAGAACAAACTTGTGCCAGTTGCTTCAAACAAACTTGTGCCTGTTGCATCAAACAAACTGTGCCGGTTGCATAGAACAAACTTGTGCCAGTTGCGTCAAACAAACTTGTGCCTCTTGCATCAAAATAACTTGTGCCAGTTGTGTCGAAAAAACTTGTGCCACTTACGTCGAACAAACTTGTGCCAGTTGTGTCTAACAAACTTCTGCCAGTTGCGTCAAACAAACTTGTGCCTGTTGCGTCGAACAAATTTGTGCCAGTTGCGTCGAACAAACTTGTGCCAGTTGCGTAGAACAAACTTGTGCCAGTTGCATCAAACAAACTTGTGCCAGTTGCGTAGAACAAACTTGTGCCAGTTGCGTAGAACAAACTTGTGCCAGTTGAGTAGAACAAACTTGTGCCAGTTGCGTCAAACAAACTTGTGCCGGTTGCATAGAACAAACTTGTGCCAGTTGTGTAGAACAACCTTCTGCCAGTTGCGTCAAACAAACTTGTGCCAGTTGCGTCAAACAAACTTGTGCCAGTTGCGGCAAACAAACTTATACCAGTTGCGTCGAACAAACTTGTGTCAGTTGGGTAGAACAAATTTGTGCCAGTTGCGTAGAACAAACTTTTGCCAGTTGCGTAAAACAAACTTGTGCCAGTTGCGTCAAACAAACTTGTACAAGTTGCGAAAACAAACTTGTGCCAGTTGCGTCAAACAAACTTTTGCCAGATGTGTTGAACAAACTTGTGCCAGTTGCGTGAAACAAACTTGTGCCAGTTGCGTCGAACAATCTTGTGCCAGTTGCCTCGAACAAACTTGTGCCAGTTGCATCGAACAAACTTGTGCCAGTTGCGTCCAACAAACTTGTGCCACTTGCGTCCAACAAACTTGTGCCAGTTGCGTCCAACAAACTTGTGCCAGTTGCGTAGAACAAATTTGTGCCAGTTGCGTCGAACAAACTTGTGCCAGTTGCGTAGAACAAACTTGTGCCAGTTGCGTCAAACAAACTTATGCCAGTTGCGTAGAACAAACTAGTGCCAGTTGCATAGAACAAACTTGTGCCAGTTGCGTAGAACAAACTTGTGCCAGTTGCATAAAACAAACTTGTGCCTGTTGCGTCAAACAAACTTGTGCCAGTTGCGTCAAACAAACTTATGCCAGTTGCGTCGAACAAACTTGTGAGAGTGGCGTCGAACAAACTTGTGCCAGTTACGGCGAACAAACTTGTGCCAGTTGCGTCGAGAAAACTTGTGCCAGTTGCGTCAAATAAACTTGTGCCAGATGCATAGAACAAACTTGTGCCAGTTACGGCGAACAAACTTGTGCCAGTTGCGTTGAGAAAACTTGTGCCAGTTGCATCAAATAAACTTGTGCCAGTTGCATCAAACAAACTTGTGCCAGTTGCGTCAAAAAAACTTGTGCCAGTTGCGTCAGACAAACTTGTGCCAGTTGCGTCAAACAAACTTGTGCCAATTGAGTCGAAAAAACTTATGCCAGTTACGTCGAACAAACTTGTGCCAGTTGCGTCTAACAAACTTGTGCCAGTTGCGTCAAACAAACTTGGGGCCGTTGCGACGAACAAACTTGTGCTAATTGCGTCAAACAAACTTGTGCCAGTGGCATCAAACAAACTTGTGCCAGTTGCATCAAACAAACTTGTGCCAGTTGCTTCGAACAAATTTCTGCCAGTTGCGTTGAACAAACTTCTGCCAGTTGTTTCAAACAAACTTGTGTCAGTTGCGTAGAACAAACTTGTGCCAGTTGCGTCGAACAAACTTGTGTCATTTGGGTAGAACAAACTTGTGCTACTTGCGTCAAACAAACTTGTGCCAGTTGCGTAGAACAAACTAGTGCCAGTTGGATAGAAAAAACTTGTGCCAGATGCGTAGAACAAACTTGTGCCAGTTGCGTAGAACAAACTTGTGCCAGTTGCGTAGAACAAATTTGTGCCTGTTGCGTAGAACAAACTTGTCCCAGTTGTGTAGAACAAAATTGTGCCAGTTGCGTCGAACAAACTTGTGCCAGTTGCGTCGAACAAACTTGTGCCAGTTACGGCAAACAAACTTGTGCCAGTTGCATAGAACAAACTTGTCCCAGTTGTGTAGAACAAAATTGTGCCAGTTGCGTCGAACAAACTTGTGCCAGTTGCGTCGAACAAACTTGTGCCAGTTACGGCAAACAAACTTGTGCCAGTTTCGTCGAGAAAAATTGTGCCAGTTGCGTGAAATAAACTTGTGCCTGTTGTGTCAAACAAACTTGTGCCAGTTGCGTCAAATAAACTTGTTCCAGTTGCGTCAAACAAACTTGTGCCAATTGAGTTGAACAAACTTGTGCCAGTTGATCGAAACAAACTTGTGCCAGTTGCGTCTAACAAACTTGTGCCAGTTGTGTCAAACAAACTTGGGCCAGTTGCGTCGAACAAACTTGTGCCAGTTGGGCAGAACAAACTTGTGCCAGTTGCGTAGAACAAACTTGTGCCAGTTGCATCAAACAAACTTGTGCCCGTTGAGTAGAACAAACTTGTGCCAGTTGCGTTGAACAACCTTGTGCCAGTTGCGTCAAACAAACTTGTGCCAATTGCGTCAAACAAACTTGTGCCAGTTGCGTCGAACAAAATTGTGCCAGTTGTGTCTAACAAACTTGTGCCAGTTGGGTCGAACAAACTTGTGCCAGTTGCATTAAACAAACTTGTACCAGTTGCGTCAAACAAACTTTTGCCAGTTGCGTCGAACAAACTTGTGCCGTTGCGTCGAACAAACCTCTGCCAGTTGCGTCGAACAAACTTGTGCCAGTTGCGTCGAACAAACTTGTGCCAGTTGCGTCGAACAAACTTGTGCCGTTGCGTCGAACAAACTTTTCCAGTTGCGTCGAACAAACTTGTGCCAGTTGCGTCGAACAAACTTGTGTACGGTTGCGTCGAAAAAACTTGTGCCAGTTGCGTCGAACAAACTTATGCCAGTTGCATAGAACAAACTAGTGCCAGTTGCATAGAACAAACTTGTGCCAGTTGCGTAGAACAAACTTGAGCCAGTTGCATGAAACAAACTTGTGCCAGTTGCATAGAACAAACTTGTGCCAGTTGCGTCGAAGAAACTTGTGCCAGGTGGGTAGAACAAACTTGTGCCAGTTGCGTCGAACAAACTTGTGCCAGTTGCGTCAAACAAACTTGTGCCAGTTGCGTCAAACCAACTTGTGCCAGTTACGTAGAACAAACTTGTGCCAGTTGCGTCAAACAAACTTGTGCCAGTTGCGTAGAACAAACTTGTGCCAGTTGCGTAGAAGAACCTTGTGCCAGTTGAGTGAAACAAACTTGTGCCAGTTGCGTCAAACAAACTTATGCCAGTTGCGTCGAACAAACTTGTGCCAGTTGCGTCAAACAAACTTGTGCCAGTTGCGCCAAACAAACTTGTGACAGTTCCGTCAAACAAACTTGTGCCAGTTGCGTCAAACAAACTTGTACAAGTTGCGAAAACAAACTTATGACAGTTGCGTCACCCAATCTTGTGCCAGATGTGTTGAACAAACTTATGCCACTTGCATCGAACAAACTTGTGCCAGTTGCGTCGAACAAACTTGTGCCAGTTGCGTCGAACAAACTTGTGCCAGTTGCGTCGAACAAACTTGTGCCAGTTGCGTCAAACAAACTTGTGCCAGTTGCGTCGAACAAACTTGCGCCAGTTGCGTCGAACAAACTTGTGCCAGTTGCATCGAACAAACTTGTGCCAGTTGCGTCAAACAAACTTGAGCCAGTTGCGTCCAACAAACTTGTGCCAGTTGCGTAGAAGAAACTTGTGCCAGTTGCGTAGAAGAAACTTGTGCCAGTTGCGTAGAACAAACTTGTGCCAGTTGCATAGAACAAATTAGTGCCAGTTGCGTCAAACAAACTTGTGCCAGTGGCGTCGAACAAACTTTTGCCAGTTATGGCGTACAAACTTGTGCCAGTTGCGTCGAGAAAACTTGTGCCAGTTGCGTCGAGAAAACTTGTGCCAGTTGCGTCAAACAAACTTGTGCCAGTTGTGTCGAACAAACTTATGCCAGTTGCGTCAAAGAAATTTGTGCCAGTTGCTTCAAACAAACTTGTGCCAGTTGCGTCGAACAAACTTGTGCCAGTTACATTAAACAAACTTGTGCCAGTTGCGTCGAGAAAACTTGTGCCAGTTGCGTCAAAAAAAACATGTGCCAGTTGCGTCAAACAAACTTGTGCCAGTAGCGTCACACAAACTTGTGCCTCTTGCGTCAAACAAACTTGTGCCAGTTGCGTCAAAAAAACTTGTGCCAGTTGCGTCGAACAAACTTGTACAAGTTGCGTAGAACAAACTTGTGCCAGTTGCGTCGAACAAACTTGTGCCAGTTGCGTAGAACAACCTTGTGCCAGTTGCGTCGAACAAACTCGTGCCAGTTGCGTAGAACAAACTTGTGCCAGTTGTGTCAAACAAACTTATGCCAGTTGCGTAGAACAAACTAGTGCCAGTTGCATAGAACAAACTTGTGCCAGTTGCGTAGAACAAACTTGTGCTAATTGCGTCGAACAAACTTGTGCCAGTTGCGTTGAACAAACTTGTGCCAGTTTCGTCAAATAAACTTGTGCCAGTTGCATCAAACAAACTTGTGCCAGTTGCGTCGAACAAACTTGTGCCAGTTACGGCGAACAAACTTGTGTCTGTTGTGTCGAGAAAACTTGTGCCAGTTGCGTCAAACAAACTTGTCCCAGTTACGTCAAACAAACTTGTGCCAGTGGCATCAAACAAACTTGTGCCAGTTGTGTCAAACAAACTTGTGCCAATTGAGTCAAAAAAACTTGTGCCAGTTGCGTCGAAGAAACTTGTGCCAGTTGCATCTAACAAACTTGTGCCAGTTGCGTCAAACAAACTTGTGCCAGTTGCGTCGAACAAACTTGTGCCAGTTGCATCAAACAAACTAGTGCCAGTTGCATAGAACAAACTTGTGCCAGTTGCGTAAAACAAACTTGTGCATGTTGCGTCGAACAAACTTGTGCCAGTTGCATCAAACAAACTAGTGCCAGTTGCGTCAAACAAACTTGTGCCAGTTGCGTAGAAGAAGCTTGTGCATGTTGCGTAGAACAAACTTGTGCCAGTTACATCAAACAAACTTTTGCCGTTGCGTCAAACAAACTTATGCCAGTTGTGTCAAACAAACTTGTGCCAGTTGGGTCGAACAAACTTGTGCCAGTTACGTTAAACAAACTTGTACCAGTTGCATCGAACAAACTTGTGCCAGTTACATCAAAAAAACTTTTGCCGTTGCGTCAAACAAACTTATGCCAGTTGTGTCAAACAAACTTGTGCCAGTTGCGCAGAACAAACTTGTGCCAGTTGCGTCGAACAAACTTGTGCCAGTTGGGTAGAAAAAACATGTGCCAGTTGCGTCAAACAAATTTGTGCCAGTTGCCTAGAACAAACTAGTGCCAGTTGCATAGAACAAATGTGTCCCAGATGCGTAGAACAAAATTTTGCCATTTGCGTAGAACAAACTTGTGCCAGTTGTGTACAACAAACTAGTAAGAGTTGCTTAGAACAAACTTGTGCCAGTTGCGTAGAACAAACTTGTGCCAGTTGCGTGGAACAAACTTGTGCCCGTTGCGCCAAACAAACTTGTGCCAGTTGCATAGAACAAACTTGTGCCAGTTGCGTAGAACAACCTTATGCAAGTTGTGTCAAACAAACTTGTGCCAGTTGCGTAAAAAAAACTTGTGCCAGTTGCGTCAAACAAACTTGTGCCAGTTGTGTCAAACAAACTTGTGCCAGTTGCGTCAAACAAACTTGTGCCAGTTGCGTCAAACAAACTTGTGCCAGTTGCGTCAAACAAACTTGTGCCAGTTGCGTCAAACAAACTTGTACAAGTTGCGAAAACAAACTTGTGCCAGTTGCGTCAAACAAACTTGTGCCAGTTGCGTCGAACAAACTTGTGCCAGATGTGTTGAACAAACTTGTGCCAGTTGCATCGAACAAACTTGTGCCAGTTGCGTCGAACAAACTTGTGCCAGTTGCATTGAACAAACTTGTGCCAGTTGGGTCGAACAAACTTGTGCCAGTTGTGTCCAACAAAATTGTGCCGGATGCGTAGAACAAACTTGTGCCAGTTGCGTCCAACAATCTTGTGCCAGTTGCATCAAACAAACTTATGCCAGTTGCGTAGAACAAACTTGTGCCAGTTGCATCAAACAAACTTATGCCAGTTGCGTAGAACAAACTTGTGCCAGTTGCATCAAACAAACTTATGCCAGTTGCGTAGAACAAACTAGTGCCAGTTGCATGCAACAAATTTGTGCCAGTTGCTTATAACAAACATGTGCCAGTTGCGTAGAACAAACTTGTGATAGTTGCGTAGAACAAACTTGTGCCAGTTGCGTCGAACAAACTTGTGCCAGTTACGGCGAACAAACTTGTGTCTATTGTGTCGAGAAAACTTGTGCCAGTTGCGTCAAACAAACTTGTGCCAGTTACGTCAAACAAACTTATGCCAGTGGCATCAAACAAACTTGTGCCAGTTGTGTCAAACAAACTTGTGCCAGTTGCTTCGAACAAACTTGTGCCAGTTGCATCTAACAAACTTGTGCCAGTTGCGTCAAACAAACTTGGGCCAGTTGCGTCGAACAAACTTGTGCCAGTTGCATCAAACAAACTAGTGCCAGTTGCATAGAACAAACTTGTGCCAGTTGCGTAGAACAAACTTGTGCATGTTGCGTCGAACAAACTTGTGCCAGTTGCATCAAACAAACTAGTGTCAGTTGCGTCAAACAAACTTGTGCCAGTTGCGTAGAACAAGCTTGTGCATGTTGCGTAGAACAAACTTGTGCCAGTTACATCAAACAAACTTTTGCAGTTGCGTCAAACAAACTTATGCCAGTTGTGTCAAACAAACTTGTGCCAGTTGGGTCGAACAAACTTGTGCCAGTTACGTTAAACAAACTTGTACCAGTTGCATCGAACAAACTTGTGCCAGTTGCGTCGAACAAGCTTGTGCCAGTTGCGTCGAACAAACTTGCGCCAGTTCCGTTGAACAAACTTGTGCCAGTTGCGTAGAACAAACTTGTGCCAGTTGCGTAGAACAAATTTGTGCCTCTTGCGTAGAACAAACTTGTGCCAGTTGCATAGAACAAACTTGTCCCAGTTGTGTAGAACAAAATTGTGCCAGTTGCGTCGAACAAACTTGTGCCAGTTGCGTCGAACAAACTTGTGCCAGTTACGGCAAACAAACCTGTGCCAGTTTCGTCGAGAAAAATTGTGCCAGTTGCGTGAAATAAACTTGTGCCTGTTGTGTCAAACAAACTTGTGCCAGTTGCGTCAAATAAACTTGTTCCAGTTGCGTCAAACAAACTTGTGCCAATTGATTTGAACAAACTTGTGCCAGTTGATCGAAACAAACTTGTGCCAGTTGCGTCTAACAAACTTGTGCCAGTTGTGTCAAACAAACTTGGGCCAGTTGCGTCGAACAAACTTGTGCCAGTTGGGCAGAACAAACTTGTGCCAGTTGCGTAGAACAAACTTGTGCCAGTTGCATCAAACAAACTTGTGCCCGTTGAGTAGAACAAACTTGTGCCAGTTGCGTTGAACAACCTTGTGCCTGTTGCGTCAAACAAACTTGTGCCAATTGCGTCAAACAAACTTGTGCCAGTTGCGTCGAACAAAATTGTGCCAGTTGTGTCTAACAAACTTGTGCCAGTTGGGTCGAACAAACTTGTGCCAGTTGCATTAAACAAACTTGTACCAGTTGCGTCAAACAAACTTTTGCCAGTTGCGTCGAACAAACTTGTGCCGTTGCGTCGAACAAACCTCTGCCAGTTGCGTCGAACAAACTTGTGCCAGGTGCGTCGAACAAACTTGTGCCAGTTGCGTCGAACAAACTTGTGCCGTTGCGTCGAACAAACTTTTCCAGTTGCGTCGAACAAACTTGTGCCAGTTGCGTCGAACAAACTTGTGTACGGTTGCGTTGAAAAAACTTGTGCCAGTTGCGTCGAACAAACTTATGCCAGTTGCATAGAACAAACTAGTGCCAGTTGCATAGAACAAACTTGTGCCAGTTGCGTAGAACAAACTTGAGCCAGTTGCATGAAACAAACTTGTGCCAGTTGCATAGAACAAACTTATGCCAGTTGCGTCGAAGAAACTTGTGCCAGGTGGGTAGAACAAACTTGTGCCAGTTCCGTCGAACAAACTTGTGCCAGTTGCGTCGAACAAACTTGTGCCAGTTGCGTCAAACCAACTTGTGCCAGTTACGTAGAACAAACTTGTGCCAGTTGCGTCAAACAAACTTGTGCCAGTTGCGTAGAACAAACTTGTGCCAGTTGCGTAGAAGAACCTTGTGCCAGTTGCGTGAAACAAACTTGTGCCAGTTGCGTCAAACAAACTTGTGCCAGTTGCGTCGAACAAACTTGTGCCAGTTGCGTCAAACAAACTTGTGCCAGTTGCGCCAAACAAACTTGTGACAGTTCCGTCAAACAAACTTGTGCCAGTTGCGTCAAACAAACTTGTACAAGTTGCGAAAACAAACTTATGACAGTTGCGTCACCCAATCTTGTGCCAGATGTGTTGAACAAACTTATGCCAGTTGCATCGAACAAACTTGTGCCAGTTGCGTCGAACAAACTTGTGCCAGTTGCGTCGAACAAACTAGTGCCAGTTGCGTCGAACAAACTTGTGCCAGTTGCGTCAAACAAACTTGTGCCAGTTGCGTCGAACAAACTTGCGCCAGTTGCGTCGAACAAACTTGTGCCAGTTGCGTCGAACAAACTTGTGCCAGTTGCGTCAAACAAACTTGAGCCAGTTGCGTCCAACAAACTTGTGCCAGTTGCGTAGAAGAAACTTGTGCCAGTTGCGTAGAAGAAACTTGTGCCAGTTGCGTAGAACAAACTTGTGCCAGTTGCATAGAACAAATAAGTGCCAGTTGCGTCAAACAAACTTGTGCCAGTGGCGTCGAACAAACTTGTGCCAGTTATGGCGTACAAACTTGTGCCAGTTGCGTTGAGAAAACTTGTGCCAGTTGCGTCGAGAAAACTTGTGCCAGTTGCGTCAAACAAACTTGTGCCAGTTGTGTCGAACAAACTTGTGCCAGTTGCGTCAAAGAAATTTGTGCCAGTTGCTTCAAACAAACTTGTGCCAGTTGCGTCGAACAAACTTGTGCCAGTTACATTAAACAAACTTGTGCCAGTTGCGTCGAGAAAACTTGTGCCAGTTGCGTCAAAAAAAACTTGTGCCAGTTGCGTCAAACAAACTTGTGCCAGTTGCGTCACACAAACTTGTGCCTCTTGCGTCAAACAAACTTGTGCCAGTTGCGTCAAAAAAACTTGTGCCAGTTGCGTCGAACAAACTTGTACAAGTTGCGTAGAACAAACTTGTGCCAGTTGCGTCGAGCAAACTTGTGCCAGTTGCGTAGAACAACCTTGTGCCAGTTGCGTCGAACAAGCTTGTGCCAGTTGCGTGGAACAAACTTGTGCCCGTTGCGTCAAACAAACTTGTGCCAGTTGCATAGAACAAACTTGTGCCAGTTGCGTAGAACAACCTTATGCCAGTTGCGTCAAACAAACTTGTGCCAGTTGCGTCAAAAAAACTTGTGCCAGTTGCGTCAAACAAACTTGTGCCAGTTGTGTCAAACAAACTTGTGCCAGTTGCATCAAACAAACTTGTGCCAGTTGCGCCAAACAAACTTGTGCCAGTTGCATAGAACAAACTTGTGCCAGTTGCGTCAAACAAACTTGTACAAGTTGCGAAAACAAACTTGTGCCAGTTGCGTCAAACAAACTTGTGCCAGTTGCGTTGAACAAACTTGTGCCAGATGTGTTGAACAAACTTGTGCCAGTTGCATCGAAAAAACTTGTGCCAGTTGCGTCGAACAAACTTGTGCCAGTTGCGTTGAACAAACTTGTGCCAGTTGTGTCGAACAAACTTGTGCCAGTTGTGTCCAACAAAATTGTGCCGGTTGCGTAGAACAAACTTGTGCCAGTTGCGTCCAACAATCTTGTGCCAGTTGCGTAGAACAAACTTGTGCCAGTTGCATCAAACAAACTTATGCCAGTTGCGTACAACAAACTAGTGCCAGTTGCATGCAACAAACTTGTGCCAGTTGCGTATAACAAACTTGTGCCAGTTGCGTAGAACAAACTTGTGATAGTTGTGTAGAACAAACTTGTGCCAGTTGCATAGAACAAACTTTTGCCAGTTGCGTCAAACAAACTTGTGATAGTTGCTTCGAACAAACTTGTGCCAGTGGCGCCGAACACACTTTTGCCAGTTACGGCGAACAAACTTGTGCCAGTTGCGTTGAGAAAACTTGTGCCAGTTGCGTCAAAAAAACTTGTGCCAGTGCGTCAAACAAACTTGTGCCAGTTGCGTCGAACAAACTTGTGCCAGTTACGGCGAACAAACTTGTGCCAGTTGCGTCGAGAAAACTTGTGCCAGTTGCGTCAAATAAACTTGTGCCAGTTGCGTTAAACAAACTTGTGCCAGTTGCGTCAAACAAACTTGTGCCAGTTGCGTCAAACAAACTTGTGCCAGTTGCGTCAAACAAACTCGTGCCAGTTGTGTCAAACAAACTTGTGCCAGTTGCGTCAAACAAACTTGTGCCAGTTGGGTCGAACAAACTTGTGCCAGTTGTGTTAAACAAACTTGCGCCAGTTGCATCGAACAAACTTGTGCCAGTTGCGTTGAACAAACTTGCGCCAGTTGCGTTGAACAAACTTGTGCCAGTTGCGTCAAACAAACTTGTGCCAGTTGCATCTAAGAAACATGTGCCAGTTGCGTCAAACAAACTTGTGCCAGTTGCGTAGAACAAACATGTGCCAGTTGCGTAGAACATCCTTGTGCCAGATGCGTCAAACAAACTTGTGCCAGTTGTGTCAAACAAACTTGTGCCAGTTGCGTCAAACAAACTTGTGCCAGTTGCGTCAAACAAACTTGTGCCAGTTGGGTTGAACAAACTTGTGCCAGTTGTGTTAAACAAACTTGCGCCAGTTGCATCGAACAAACTTGTGCCAGTTGCGTTGAACAAACTTGCGCCAGTTGCGTTGAACAAACTTGTGCCAGTTGCGTCAAACAAACTTGTGCCAGTTGTGTTAAACAAACTTCTGCCAGTTGTGTCAAACAAACTTGTGTCAGTTGCGTAGAACAAACTTGTGCCAGTTGCGTCGAACAAACTTGTGTCAGTTGGGTAGAACAAACTTGTGCCAGTTGCGTCAAACAAACTTGTGCCAGATGCGTAGAACAAACTAGTGCCAGTTGGATAGAACAAACTTGTGCCAGATGCGTAGAATAAACTTGTGCCAGTTGCGTAGAACAAACTTGTGCCAGTTGCATAGAACAAACTTGTGCCAGATGCGTAGAACAAACTTGTGCCAGTTGCGTAGAACAAACTTGTGCCAGTTGCATAGAACAAACTTTTGCCAGTTGCGTAGAACAAACTTGTGCCTGTTGCGTAGAACAAACTTGTGCCTGTTGCGTAGAACAAACTTGTGCAAGTTGCATAGAACAAACTTGTGCCAGTTACGGCGAACAAACTTGTGCCAGTTGCGTCAAAAAAACTTGTGACAGTTGCGTCAAATAAACTTGTGCCAGTTGCGTTGAACAAACTTCTGCCAGTTGTGCCAAACAAACTTGTGTCAGTTGCGTCGAACAAACTTGTGTCCGTTGGGTAGAACAAACTTGTGCCAGTTGCGTCAAACAAACTTGTGCCAGATGCGTAGAACAAACTAGTGGCGGTTGGATAGAACAAACTTGTGCCAGATGCGTAGAATAAACTTGTGCCAGTTGCGTAGAACAAACTTGTGCCAGTTGCGTAGAACAAACTTGTGCCAGTTGCGTCAAACAAACTTGTGCCAGTTGCATAGAACAAACTTGTGCCAGATGCGTAGAACAAACTTGTGCCAGTTGCGTAGAACAAACTTGTGCCAGTTGCGTAGAACAAACTTTTGCCAGTTGCGTAGAACAAACTTGTGCCAGTTGCGTAGAACAAACTTGTGCCAGTTGCGTAGAACAATCTTGTGCCTGTTGCGTAGAACAAACTTGTGCAAGTTGCATAGAACAAACTTGTGCCAGTTGTGTAGAATATACTTGTGCCAGTTGCGTCGAGAAAAGTTGTGCCAGTTGCGTCAAATAAACTTGTGCCAGTTGCGTCAAACAAACTTGTGCCAGTTGAGTCAAACAAACTTGTGACAGTTGCGTCAAACAAACTTGTACCAGTCGCGTCAAACAAACTTGTGCCAATTGAGTCGAAGAAACTTTTGCCAGTTGTTTCAAACAAACTTGTGCCAGTTGCGTCTAACATCTTGTGCCAGTTGCATCAAACAAACTTGGCCCAGTTGCGGCGAACAAACTTGTGCCAGTTGCATCAAACAAACTTGTGCCAGTTACGTACAAGAAACTTGTGCCAGTTGTGTCAAACAAAATTGTGCCAGTTGCGTAGAACAAACCTGTGCCAGTTGCGTAGAACAACCTTGTGCCAGTTGCGTCAAACAAACTTGTGCTGGATGCGTCAAACAAACTTGTGCCAGTTGTGTCGAACAAACTTGTGCCAGTTGCGTCAAACAAACTTTTGCCAGTTGGTTCGAACAAACTTTTGCCAGTTGCGTCCAACAAACTTGTACCAGTTGCGTAGAACAAACTTGTGCCAGTTGCGTCAAACAAACTTATGCCAGTTGCGTAGAACAAACTTGTGCCAGTTGCGTCAAACAAAATTGTGCCAGTTGCGTCGAACAAACTTGAGCCAGTTGCGTCGAAGAAACTTGTGCCAGTTGCGTCAAACAAACTTGTGCCAGTTGCGTCGAACATACTTGTGCCAGTTGCATCAAACAAACTTGTGCCAGTTACATTAAACAAACTTGTGCCAGTTGCGTTGAGAAAACTTGTGCCAGTTGCGTCAAAAAAAACTTTTGCCAGTTGCGTCAAACAAACTTGTGCCAGTTGCGTCACACAAACTTGTGCCTCTTGCGTCAAACAAACTTGTGCCAGTTGCGTCAAAAAAACTTGTGCGAATTGAATCGAAAAAACTTGTGCCTGTTACGTCGAACAAACTTGTGCCAGTTGCGTCTAACAAACTTGTGCTAGTTGCGTCGAACAAACTTGTGCCAGTTGCGTCGAACAAACTTGTGCCAGTTGCGTCAAACAAACTTGTGCCAGTTGCGTAGAACAAACTTGTGCCAGTTGCGTAGAAGAACCTTGTGCCAGTTGCGTCAAACAAACTTGTGCCAGTTGCGTCAAACAAACTTGTGCCATTTGCGTCAAACAAACTTGTGCCAGTTGCGCCAAACAAACTTGTGACAGTTCCGTCAAACAAACTTGTGCCAGTCGAGTCAAACAAACTTGTAAAAGTTGCAAAAACAAACTTATGCCAGTTGCGTCAAACAATTCTATGCCAGATGTGTTGAACAAATATGTGCTAGTTGCATCGAACAAACTTGTGCCAGTTGCGTCGAACAAACTTGTGCCAGTTGCGTCGAACAAACTTGTGCCAGTTGCGTCGAACAAACTTGTGCCACTTGCATAGAACAAATTAGTGCCAGTTGCGTAAAACAAACTTGTGCCAGTTGCTTCGTACAAACTTGTGCCTGTGGCGTCGAACAAACTTGTGCCGGTTACGGCATGAAACTTGTGCCAGTTGCGTCGAGAAAACTTTTGCCAGTTGCGTCAAAAAAACTTGTGCCAGTTGCGTCAAACAAACTTGTACCAGTTGCGTCGAACAAACCTGTGCCAGTTACGGCGAACAAACTTGTGCCAGTTGCGTCGAGAAAACTTGTCCCAGTTGCGTCAAATAAACATGTGCCAGTTACGTCAAACAAACTTGTGCAAGTTGCGTCAAACAAACTTGTGCCAGTTGCGTCAAACAAACTTGTGCCAATTGAGTCGAAAAAACTTGTGCCAGTTACGTCTAACAAACTTGTGCCAGTTGCGTCAAACAAACTGGAGCCAGTTGCGTCGAACAAACTTGTGCCAGTTGAGTCGAAGAAACTTGTGCCAGTTGCGTCAAACAAACTTGTGCCAGTTGCGTCGAACATACTTGTGCCAGTTGCGTCGAACAAACTTGTGCCAGTTACATTAAACAAACTTGTGCCAGTTACGTCGAGAAAACTTGTGCCAGTTGCGTAAAAAAAAACTTGTGCCAGTTGCGTCAAACAAACTTGTGCCAGTTGCGTCACACAAACTTGTGCCTCTTGCGTCAAACAAACTTGTGCCAGTTGCGTCAAAAAAACTTGTGCCAATTGACTCTTAAAAACTTGTGCCTGTTACGTCGAACAAACTTGTGCCAGTTGCGCCTAACAAACTTGTGCCAGTTGCGTCAAACAAAGTTGTGCCAGTTGTGTCGAACAAACTTGTGCTAGTTGCGTCAAACAAACTTGTGCCAGTTGCGTAGAACAAACTTGTGCCAGTTGCGTAGAAGAACCTTGTGCCAGTTGCGTCAAACAAACTTGTGCCAGTTGCGTCAAACAAACTTGTGCCCGTTGCGTCGAACAAACTTGTGCTAGTTGCGTCAAACAAACCTGTGCCAGTTGCGCCAAACAAACTTGTGACAGTTCCGTCAAACAATCTTGTGCCAATTGAGTCAAACAAACTTGTACAAGTTGCGAAAACAAACTTATGCCAGTTGCGTCAAACAATCTTGTGCCAGATATGTTGAACAAACATGTGCCAGTTGCATCGAACAAACTTGTGCCAGTTGTGTCGAACAAACTTGCGCCAGTTGCGTCGAAAAAACTTTTGCCAGTTGCGTCGAAAAAACTTGTGCCAGTTGCGTCGAACAAACTTGTGCCAGTTGCGTCAAACAAACTTGAGCCAGTTGCGTCCAACAAACTTGTGCCAGTTGGGTAGAACAAACTTGTGCCAGTTGCATAGAACAAATTAGTGCCAGTTGCAAAGAACAAACTTGTGACAGTTGCTTCGAACAAACTTGTGCCAGTGGCGACGAACAAATTGTGCCAGTTACAGTGAACAAACTTGTGCCAGTTGCGTCGAAGAAACTTGTGCCAGTTACGTCAAACAAACTTGTGCCAGTTGCGTCGTACAACTTGTGCCAGTTGCGTTGAACAAACTTGTGCCAGTTACAATAAACAAACTTGTGCCAGTTGCGTTGAGAAAACTTGTGCCAGTTGCGTCAAAAAAACTTTTGCCAGTTGCGTCAAACAAACTTGTGCCAGTTGCGTCACACAAACTTGTGCCTCTTGCGTCAAACAAACTTGTGCCAGTTGCGTCAAAAAAACTTGTGCGAATTGACTCGAAAAAAACTTGTGCCTGTTATGTCGAACAAACATGTGCCAGTTGCGTCTAACAAACTTGTGCTAGTTGCGTCAAACAAACTTGTGCCAGTTGCGTCGATGCGTAGAAGAACCTTGTGCCAATTGCGTCAAACAAACTTGTGCCAGCTGCGTCAAACAAACTTGTGCCAGTTGCGTCAAACAAACTTGTGCCAGTTGCGCCAAAGAAACTTGTGACAGTTCCGTCAAACAAACTTGTGCCAGTTGAGTCAAACAAACTTGTAAAAGTTGCGAAAACAAACTTATGCCAGTTGCGTCAAACAATTCTGTGCCAGATGTGTTGAACAAACATGTGCCAGTTGCGTCGAACAAACTTGTGCCAGTTGCGTAGAACAAACTAGTGCCAGTTGCATAGAAGAAATTAGTGCCAGTTGCGTAAAACAAACTTGTGCCAGTTGTTTCTAACAAACTTGTGCCTGTAGCATCGAACAAACTTGTGCCGGTTACGGCGAAGAAACTTGTGCCAGTTGCGTCGAGAAAACTTTTGCCAGTTGCGTCAAAAAAACTTGTGCCAGTTGCGTCAAACAAACTTGTGCCATTTTCGTCGAACAAACCTGTGCCAGTTATGGCGAACAAACTTGTGCCAGTTGCGTCGATAAAACTTGTGCCAGTTGCGTCAAATAAACATGTGCCAGTTGCGTCATACAAACTTGTGCAAGTTGCGTCAAAAAAACTTGTGCCAGTTGCGTCAACCAAACTTGTGCCAATTGAGTCGAAAAAAATTGTGCCATTTACGTCTAACAAACTTGTGCCAGTTGCGTCAAACAAACTTGTGCCAGTTGCGTCGAACAAACTTGTGCCAGTTGCGTCAAACAAACTTGTGCCAGTTGCGTCGAACTTACTTGTGCCAGTTGCGTCGAACAAACTTGTGCCAGTTACATTAAACAAACTTGTGCCAGTTGCGTCGAGAAAACTTGTGCCAGTTGCGTCAAAAAAAACTTGTGCCAGTTGCGTCAAACAAACTTGTGCCAGTTGCGTAACACAAACTTGTGCCTCTTGCGTCAAACAAACTTGTGCCAGTTGCGTCAAAAAAACTTGTGCCAATTGACTCGAAAAAACTTGTGTCTGTTACGTCGAACAAACTTGTGCCAGTTGCGCCTAATAAACTTGTGCCAGTTGCATCAAACAAACTTGTGCCAGTTGTGTCGAACAAACTTGTGCTAGTTGCGTCAAACAAACTTGTGCCAGTTGCGTAGAACAAACTTGTGCCAGTTGCGTAGAAGAACCTTGTGCCAGTTGCGTAGAAGAACCTTGTGCCAGTTGCGTCAAACAAACTTGTGCCCGTTGCGTCGAACAAACTTGTGCCAGTTGCGTCGAACAAACTTGTGCCATTTACTGCGAACAAACTTGTGCCAGTTTCGTCGAGAAAACTTGTGCCAGTTGCGTCTAACAAACTTGTGCTAGTTGCGTCAAACAAACTTGTGCCAGTTACGTCGAACAAACTTGTGCCAGTTGCGTCAAACAAACTTGTGCAAGTTGCGTAGAACAAACTTGTGCCAGTTGCGTAGAAGAACCTTGTGCCAGTTGCGTCAAACAAACTTGTGCCAGTTGCGTCAAAAAAACTTGTGCCATTTGCGTCAAACAAACTCGTGCCAGTTGCGCCAAACAAACTTGTGACAGTTCCGTAAAACAAACTTGTGCCAGTCGAGTCAAACAAACTTGTAAAAGTTGCAAAAACAAACTTATGCCAGTTGCGTCAAACAATTCTGTGCCAGATGTGTTGAACAAACATGTGCTAGTTGCATCGAACAAACTTGTGCCAGTTGCGTCGAACAAACTTGTGCCAGTTGCGTCGAACAAACTTGTGCCAGTTGCGTCGAACAAACTTGTGCCACTTGCATAGAACAAATTAGTGCCAGTTGCGTAAAACAAACTTGTGCCAGTTGCTTCGAACAAACTTGTGCCTGTGGCGTCGAACAAACTTGTGCCGGTTACGGCAAAGAAACTTGTGCCAGTTGCGTCGAGAAAACTTTTGCCAGTTGCGTCAAAAAAACTTGTGCCAGTTGCGTCAAACAAACTGGTACCAGTTGCGTCGAACAAAACTGTGCCAGTTACGGCGAACAAACTTGTGCCAGTTGCGTCGAGAAAACTTGTCCCAGTTGCGTCAAATAAACATGTGCCAGTTACGTCAAACAAACTTGTGCAAGTTGCGTCAAACAATCTTGTGCCAGTTGCGTCAAACAAACTTGTGTCAATTGAGTCGAAAAAACTTGTGCCAGTTACGTCTAACAAACTTGTGCCAGTTGCATCAAACAAACTTGTGCCAGTTGCGTCGAACAAACTTGTGCCAGTTGAGTCGAAGAAACTTGTGCCAGTTGCGTCAAACAAACTTGTGCCAGTTGCGTCGAACATACTTGTGCCAGTTGCGTCGAACAAACTTGTGCCAGTTACATTAAACAAACTTGTGCCAGTTGCGTCGAGAAAACTTGTGCCAGTTGCGTCAAAAAAAACTTGTGCCAGTTGCGTCAAACAAACTTGTGCCAGTTGCGTCACACAAACTTGTGCCTCTTGCGTCAAACAAACTTGTGCCAGTTGCGTCAAAAAAACTTGTGCCAATTGACTCGTAAAAACTTGTGCCTGTTAAGTCGAACAAACTTGTGCCAGTTGCGCCTAACAAACTTGTGCCAATTGCGTCAAACAAAGTTGTGCCAGTTGTGTCGAACAAACTTGTGCTAGTTGCGTCAAACAAACTTGTGCAAGTTGCGTAGAACAAACTTGTGCCAGTTGCGTAGAAGAACCTTGTGCCAGTTGCGTCAAACAAACTTGTGCCAGTTGCGTCAAACAAACTTGTGCCCGTTGCGTCGAACAAACTTGTGCCAGTTGCGTCAAACAAACCTGTGCCAGTTGCGCCAAACAAACTTGTGACAGTTCAGTCAAACAAACTTGTGCCAATTGAGTCAAACAAACTTGTACAAGTTGCGAAAACAAACTTATGCCAGTTGCGTCAAACAATCTTGTGCCAGATGTGTTGAACAAACATGTGCCAGTTGCATCGAACAAACTTGTGCCAGTTGCGTCGAACAAACTTGCTCCAGTTGCGTCGAAAAAACTTTTGCCAGTTGCGTCGAAAAAACTTGTGCCAGTTGCGTCGAACAAACTTGTGCCAGTTGCGTCAAACAAACTTGAGCCAGTTGCGTCCAACAAACTTGTGCCAGTTGGGTAGAACAAACTTGTGCCAGTTGCATAGAACAAATTAGTGCCAGTTGCATAGAACAAACTTGTGCCAGTTGCTTCGAACAAACTTGTGCCAGTGGCGACGAACAAATTGTGCCAGTTACAGTGAACAAACTTGTGCCAGTTGCGTCGATGAAACTTGTGCCAGTTGCGTCAAACAAATTTGTGCCAGTTGCGTCGAACAACTTGTGCCAGTTGCGTCGAACAAAATTGTGCCAGTTACATTAAACAAACTTGTGCCAGTTGTGTTGAGAAAACTTGTGCCAGTTGCGTCAAAAAAAACTTTTGCCAGTTGCGTCAAACAAACTTGTGCCAGTTGCGTCAAACAAACTTGTGCCAGTTGTGTCAAACAAACTTGTGCCAGTTGCGTCAAAAAAACTTGTGCGAATTGACTCGAAAAAACTTGTGACTGTTATGTCGAACAAACTTGTGCCAGTTGCGTCTAACAAACTTGTGCTAGTTGCGTCAAACAAACTTCTGCCAGTTGCGTCGAACAAACTTGTGCCAGTTGCGTCAAACAAACTTGTGCCAGTTGCGTAGAACAAACTTGTGCCAGTTGCGTAGAAGAACCTTGTGCCAGTTGCGTCAAACAAACTTGTGCCAGTTGCGTCAAACAAACTTGTGCCAGTTGCGCCAAACAAACTTGTGACAGTTCCGTCAAACAAACTTGTGCCAGTTGAGTCAAACAAACTTGTAAAAGTTGCAAAAACAAACTTATGCCAGTTGCGTCAAACAATTCTGTGCCAGATGTGTTGAACAAACATGTGCCAGTTGCATCGAACAAACTTGTGCCAGTTGCGTCGAACAAACTTGTGCCAGTTGCGTCTAACAAACTTGTGCCAGTTGCGTCGAACAAACTAGTGCCAGTTGCATAGAACAAATTAGTGCCAGTTGCATAAAACAAACTTGTGCCAGTTGCTTCGAACAAACTTGTGCTTGTGGCGTCGAACAAACTTGTGCCGGTTACGGCGAAGAAACTTGTGCCAGTTGCGTCGAGAAAACTTTTGCCAGTTGCGTCAAAAAAACTTGTGCCAGTTACGTCAAACAAACTTGTGCCAGTTTCGTCGAACAAACCTGTGCCAGTTACGGCGAACAAACTTGTGCCAGTTGCGTCGAGAAAACTTGTGCCAGTTGCGTCAAATAAACATGTGCCAGTTGCGTCATACAAACTTGTGCAAGTTGCGTCAAAAAAACTTGTGCCAGTTGCGTCAAACAAACTTGTGCCAATTGAGTCGAAAAAAATTGTGCCAGTTACGTCTAACAAACTTGTGCCAGTTGCGTCAAACAAACTTGTGCCAGTTGCGTCGAACAAACTTGTGCCAGTTGCGTCGAAGAAACTTGTGCCAGTTGCGTCAAACAAACTTGTGCCAGTTGAGTCGAACTTACTTGTGCCAGTTGCGTCGAACAAACTTGTGCCAGTTACATTAAACAAACTTGTGCCAGTTGCGTCGAGAAAACTTGTGCCAGTTGCGTCAAAAAAAACTTGTGCTAGTTGCGTCAAACAAACTTGTGCCAGTTGCGTCACAAAAACTTGTGCCTCTTGCGTCAAACAAACTTGTGCCAGTTGCGTCAAAAAAACTTGTGCCAATTGACTCGAAAAAACTTGTGCCTGTTACGTCGAACAAACTTGTGCCAGTTGCGCCTAATAAACTTGTGCCAGTTGCATCAAACAAACTTGTGCCAGTTGTGTCGAACAAACTTGTGCTAGTTGCGTCAAACAAACTTGTGCCAGTTGCGTAGAACAAGCTTGTGCCAGTTGCGTAGAAGAACCTTGTGCCAGTTGCGTAGAAGAACCTTGTGCCAGTTGCTTCAAACAAACTTGTGCCCGTTGCGTCAAACAAACCTGTGCCAGTTGCGCCAAAAAAAACTTGTGTTAGTTCCGTCAAACAAACTTGTGCCAATTGAGTCAAACAAACTTGTACAAGTTGCGAAAACAAACTTATGCCAGTTGCGTCAAACAATCTTGTGCCAGATGTGTTGAACAAACATGTGCCAGTTGCATCGAACAAACTTGTGCCAGTTGCGTCGAACAAACTTGTGCCAGTTGCGTCGAAAAAACTTGTGCCAGTTGCGTCGAACAAACTTGTGCCAGTTGCGTCGAACAAACTTGTGCCAGTTGCGTCAAACAAACTTGAGCCAGTTGCGTCCAACAAACTTGTGACAGTTGCGTAGAAGAAACTTGTGCCAGTTGCGTCCAACAAACTTGTGCTACTTGCGTAGAACAAACTTGTGCCAGTTGCGTCAAACAAACTTATGCCAGTTGCATTGAACAAACTAGTGCCAGTTGCATACAACAAACTTGTGCCAGTTGTGTAGAACAAACTTGTGCCAGTTGGGTAGAACAAACTTGTGCCAGTTGCATAGAACAAATTAGTGCCAGTTGTGTCAAACAAACTTCTGCCAGTTGCTTCGAACAAACTTGTGCCAGTGGCGACGAACAAATTGTGCCAGTTACGGTGAACAAACTTGTGCCAGTTGCGTCGAGAAAAGTTGTGCCAGTTGCGTCAAAAAAACTTGTGCCAGTTGCGTCAAACAACCTTGTGCCAGTTGCATCGAACAAACCTGTGCCAGTTACGGCGAACAAACTTGTGCCAGTTGTGTCGAGAAAACTTGTGCCAGTTGCGTCAAATAAACTTGTGCCAGTTGCGTCAAACAAACTTGTGCCAGTTGCGTCAAAGAAACTTGTGCCAGTTGTGTCAAACAAACTTGTGCCAATTGAGTCGAAAAAACTTGTGCCAGTTACGTTGAACAAACTTGTGCCAGTTGCGTCTAACAAACTTGTGCCAGTTGCGTCAAACAAACTTGGGCCAGTTGCGCCGAACAAACTTGTGCCAGTTGCATCGATCAAACTTCTGCCAGTTGCATCAAACAAACTTGTGCCAGTTGCATCAAACAAACTTGTGCCAGTTGCGTAGAACAAACTTGTGCCAGTTTCATAGAACAACCTTGTGGCAGTTGCGTCAAACAAACTTGTGCCGGTTGTGTCAAACAAACTTGTGCCAGTTGCGTCAAACAAACTTGTGCCAGTTGCATCAAACAAACTTGTGCCAGTTGGGTCGAACAAACTTGTGCCAGTTGCGTTAAACAAACTTGTGCCAGTTGCATCGAACAAACTTGTGCCAGTTGCGTCGAACAAACTTGTGCCAGTTGCGTCGAACAAACTTGCGCCAGTTGCATCAAACAAACTTGTGCCAGTTGCATTGAACAAACTTATGCCAGTTGTGTCAAACAAACTTGTGTCAGTTGCGTAGAACAAACTTGTGCCAGTTGTGTCGAACAAACTTGTGTCAGTTGGGTAGAACAAACTTGTGCCAGTTGCATGAAACAAACTTGTGCCAGTTGCGTAAAACAAACTAGTGTCAGTTGGATAGAACAAACTTGTGCCAGATGCATAGAATAAACTTGTGCCAGTTGCGTAGAACAAACTTGTGCCAGTTGCGTAGAACAAACTTGTGCCAGTTCCATAGAACAAACTTGTGCCAGATACGTAGAACAAACTTGTGCCAGTTGCGTAGAACAAACTTGTGCCAGTTGCTTAGAACAAACTTGTGCCAGTTGCGTAGAACAAACTTGTGCCAGTTGCGTAGAACAACCTTGTGCCAGTTGTGTAGAACAAACTTGTGCAAGTTGCATAGAACAAACTTGTGCCAGTTGTGTAGAACATACTTTTGCCACTAGCGCCGAGAAAAGTTGTGCCAGTTGCGTCAAATAAACTTGTGCCAGTTGCGTCAAACAAACTTGTGCCAGTTGAGTCAAACAAACTTGTGACAGTTGCGTCAAACAAACTGGTACCAGTTGCGTCAAACAAACTTGTGCCAATTGAGTTGAAGAAACTTGTGCCAGTTGCGTCTAACAAACTTGTGCCAGTTGCGTCTAACAAACTTGTGCCAGTTGCGTCAAACAAACTTGGGCTAGTTGCGTCGAACAAACTTGTGCCAGTTGCGCCAAACAAACTTGTGCCAGTTGCGTCAAACAAACTTGTGCCAGTTGCGTCAAACAAACTTGTACAAGTTGCGAAAACAAACTTATGCCAGTTGCGTCAAACAAACTTGTACCAGATGTGTTGAACAAACTTGTGCCAGTTGCGTATAACAAACTTGTGCCAGTTGCATAGAACAAACTTGTGCCAGTTGCGTAGAACAAACTTGTGCCAGTTGCGTAGAACAAACTTGTGCCAGTTGCGTCAAACAAACTTGTTACCAGTTGCTTCGAACAAACTTGTGCCAGTGGCGTCGAACAAACTTGTGCCAGTTACGGCGAACAAACTTGTGCCAGTTGTGTCCAGAAAACTTGTGCCAGTTGCGTCAAAAAAACTTCTGCCAGTTGCGTCAAACAAACTTGTGCTAGTTGCGTCGAACAAACTTGTGCCAGTTACGGTGAACAAACTTGTGCCAGTTGCGTCGAGAAAACTTGTGCCAGTTGCGTCAAATAAACTTGTGCCAGTTGTGTCAAACAAACTTGTGCCAGTTGCGTCAAACAAACTAGTGCCAGTTGCGTCAAACAAACTTGTGCCAGTTGCGTCGAACTAACTTGTGCCAATTGAGTCGAAAAAACGTGTGCCAGTTACCTCGAACAAACTTGTGCCAGTTGCGTCTAACAAACTTGTGCCAGTTCCATAGAACAAACTTGGACCAGTTGCGTCGAACAAACTTGTGCCAGTTGCGTCAAACAAACTTCTGCCAGTTGCATCAAAAAAACTTGTGCCAGTTGCATCAAACAAACTTGTGCCAGTTGCGTAGAACAAACATGTGTCAGTTGCGTAGAACATCCTTGTGCCAGTTGCGTCAAACAACTTGTGCCAGTTGTGTCAAACAAACTTGTGCCAGTTGCGTCAAACAAACTTGTGCCAGTTGCGTCAAACAAACTTGTGCCAGTTGGGTCGAACAAACTTGTGCCAGTTGCATCGAACAAACTTGTGCAAGTTGCGTCAAACAAACTTGTGCCAATTGCGTCGAACAAACTTGTGCCAGTTGCGTCAAACAAACTTGTGCCAGTTGCGTTGAACAAACTTCTGCCAGTTGTGTCGAACAAACTTGTGACAGTTGCAAAGAACAAACTTGTGCCAGTTGCGTAGAACAAACTTGTGCCAGTTGCGTAGAACAAACTTGTGCCAGTTGCATAGAACAAACTTGTGCCAGATGCGTAGAGCAAACTTGTGCCAGTTGCGTAGAACAAACTTGTGCCAGTTGCGTAGAACAAACTTGTGCCAGTTGCGTAGAATAAACTTGTGCCAGTTGCGTAGAACAAACTTGTGCCAGTTGCGTAGAACAACCTTGTGCAAGTTATATAGAACAAACTTGTGTCAGTTGTGTAGAACATACTTGTGCCAGTTGCGTCGAGAAAAGTTGTGCCAGTTGCGTCAAATAAACTTGTGCCAGTTGCGGCAAACAAACTTGTGCCAGTTGAGTCAAAAAAACTTGTGACAGTTGCGTCAAACAAACTTGTACCAGTTGCGTCAAACAAACTTGTGCCAATTAAGTCGAAGAAACTTGTGCCAGTTGCGTCGAACAAACTTGTGCCAGTCGTGTCTAACAAACTTTTGCCAGTTGCGTCAAACAAACTTGGGCCAGTTGCGGTGAACAAACTTGTGCTAGTTGCATCGAACAAACTTGTGCCAGTTGCGTAGAACAAACTTGTGCCAGTTGCGTCAAACAAACTTGTGCCCGTTGCGTCAAACAAACTTGTGCCAGTTGCATAGAACAAACTTGTGCCAGTTGCGTAGAACAACCTTATGCCAGTTGCTTCAAACAAACTTGTGCCAGTTGCGTCAAACAAACTTGTGCCAGTTGCGTCAAACAAACTTGTGCCAGTTGTGTCAAACAAACTTGTGCCAGTTGCGTCAAACAAACTTGTGCCAGTTGCGCCAAACAAACTTGTGCCAGTTGCGTCAAACAAACTTGTGCCAGTTGCGTCAAACAAACTTGTAAAAGTTGCGAAAACAAACTTGTGCCAGTTGCGTCGAACAAACTTGTGCCAGATGTGTTGAACAAACTTGTGCCAGTTGCATCGAACAAACTTGTGCCAGTTCCGTCGAACAAACTTGTGCCAGTTGCGTTGAACAAACTTGTGACAGTTGCGTCGAACAAACTTGTGCCAGTTGTGTCCAACAAAATTGTGCCGGTTGCGTAGAACAAACTTGTGCCAGTTGCGTCAAACAAACTTGTGCCAGTTGCGTCAAACAAACTTGTGCCAGTTGTGTCCAACAAAATTGTGCCGGTTGCGTAGAACAAACTTGTGCCAGTTGCATCAAACAAACTTATGCCAGTTGCGTAGAACAAACTAGTGCCAGTTGCATGCAACAAACTTGTGCCAGTTGCGTATAACAAACTTGTGCCAGTTGCGTAGAACAAACTTGTGATAGTTGCGTAGAACAAACTTGTGCCAGTTGCATAGAACAAACTTTTGCCAGTTGCGTCAAACAAACTTGTGATAGTTGCTTCGAACAAACTTGTGCCAGTGGCGCCGAACACACTTGTGCCAGTTACGGCGAACAAACTTGTGCCAGTTGCGTTGAGAAAACTTGTGCCAGTTGCGTCAAAAAAACTTGTGCCAGTGCGTCAAACAAACTTGTGCCAGTTGCGTCGAACAAACTTGTGCCAGTTACGGCGAACAAACTTGTGCCAGTTGCGTCGAGAAAACTTGTGCCAGTTGCGTCAAATAAACTTGTGCCAGTTGCGTCAAACAAACTTGTGCCAGTTGCGTCAAACAAACTTGTGCCAGTTGCGTCAAACAAACTCGTGCCAGTTGCGTCAAACAAACTCGTGCCTATTGAGTCGAAAAAACTTGTGCCAGTTCCCTCGAACAAACTTGTGCCAGTTGCATCTAACAAACATGTGCCAGTTGCGTCAAACAAACTTGTGCCAGTTGCGTAGAACAAACATGTGCCAGTTGCGTAGAACATCCTTGTGCCAGATGCGTCAAACAAACTTGTGCCAGTTGTGTCAAACAAACTTGTGCCAGTTGCGTCAAACAAACTTGTGCCAGTTGCGTCAAACAAACTTGTGCCAGTTGGGTCGAACAAACTTGTGCCAGTTGTGTTAAACAAACTTGCGCCAGTTGCATCGAACAAACTTGTGACAGTTGCGTTGAACAAACTTGCGCCAGTTGCGCTGAACAAACTTGTGCCAGTTGCGTCAAACAAACTTGTGCCAGTTGTGTTAAACAAACTTCTGCCAGTTGTGTCAAACAAACTTGTGTCAGTTGCGTAGAACAAACTTGTGCCAGTTGCGTCGAACAAACTTGTGTCAGTTGGGTAGAACAAACTTGTGCCAGTTGCGTCAAACAAACTTGTGCCAGATGCGTAGAACAAACTAGTGCCAGTTGGATAGAACAAACTTGTGCCAGATGCGTAGAATAAACTTGTGCCAGTTGCGTAGAACAAACTTGTGCCAGTTGCATAGAACAAACTTGTGCCAGTTGCATAGAACAAACTTGTGCCAGATGCGTAGAACAAACTTGTGCCAGTTGCGTAGAACAAACTTGTGCCAGTTGCGTAGAACAAACTTTTGCCAGTTGCGTAGAACAAACTTGTGCCTGTTGCGTAGAACAAACTTGTGCCTGTTGCGTAGAACAAACTTGTGCAAGTTGCATAGAACAAACTTGTGCCAGTTACGGCGAACAAACTTGTGCCAGTTGCGTCGAAAAAACTTGTGCCAGTTGCGTCAAATAAACTTCTGCCAGTTGTGCCAAACAAACTTGTGTCAGTTGCGTAGAACAAACTTGTGTCAGTTGCGTAGAACAAACTTGTGCCAGTTGCGTCGAACAAACTTGTGTCAGTTAGGTAGAACAAACTTGTGCCAGTAGCGTCAAACAAACTTGTGCCAGATGCGTAGAACAAACTAGTGGCGGTTGGATAGAACAAACTTGTGCCAGATGCATAGAATAAACTTGTGCCAGTTGCGTAGAACAAACTTGTGCCAATTGCGTAGAACAAACTTGTGCCAATTGCGTCAAACAAACTTGTGCCAGTTGCATAGAACAAACTTGTGCCAGATGCTTAGAACAAACTTGTGCCAGTTGCGTAGAACAAACTTGTGCCAGTTGCGTAGAACAAACTTTTGCCAGTTGCGTAGAACAAACTTGTGCCTGTTGCGTAGAACAAACTTGTCCCTGTTGCGTAGAACAAACTTGTGCAAGTTGCATAGAACAAACTTGTGCCAGTTGTGTAGAATATACTTGTGCCAGTTGCGTCGAGAAAAGTTGTGCCAGTTGCGTCAAATAAACTTGTGCCAGTTGCGTCAAACAAACTTGTGCCAGTTGAGTCAAACAAACTTGTGACAGTTGCGTCAAACAAACTTGTACCAGTCGCGTCAAACAAACTTGTGCCAATTGAGTCGAAGAAACTTTTGCCAGTTGCGTCGAACAAACTTGTGCCAGTTGCGTCTAACATCTTGTGCCAGTTGCATCAAACAAACTTGGGCCAGTTGCGGCGAACAAACTTGTGCCAGTTGCATTAAACAAACTTGTGCCAGTTACGTAGAACAAACTTGTGCCAGTTGTGTCAAACAAAATTGTGCCAGTTGCGTAGAACAAACCTGTGCCAGTTGCGTAGAACAACCTTGTGCCAGTTGCGTCAAACAAACTTGTGCTGGTTGCATTAAACAAACTTGTGACAGTTGCGTCGAACAAACTTGTGCCAGTTGCGTCAAACAAACTTTTGCCAGTTGGTTCGAACAAACTTTTGCCAGTTGCGTCCAACAAACTTGTACCAGTTGCGTAGAACAAACTTGTGCCAGTTGCGTCAAACAAACTTATGCCAGTTGCATAGAACAAACTAGTGCCAGTTGCGTCAAACGAACTTATGCCAGTTGCGTAGAACAAACTTGTGCCAGTTGCGTCAAACAAACTTGTGCCAGTTGCGTCGAACAAACTTGTGCCAGTTGCGTCGAAGAAACTTGTGCCAGTTGCGTCAAACAAACTTGTGCCAGTTGCATAGAACATACTTGTGCCAGTTGCGTCAAACAAACTTGTGCCAGTTACATTAAACAAACTTGTGCCAGTTGCGTTGAGAAAACTTGTGCCAGTTGCGTAAAAAAAAACTTGTGCCAGTTGCGTCAAACAAACTTGTACCAGTTGCGTCAAACAAACCTGTGCCAGTTACGGCGAACAAACTTGTGCCAGTTGCGTCGAGAAAACTTGTCCCTGTTGCGTCAAATAAACATGTGCCAGTTGCGTCAAACAAACTTGTGCAAGTTGCGTCAAACAAACTTGTGCCAGTTGCGTCAAACAAACTTGTGCCAATTGAGTCGAAAAAACTTGTGCCAGTTACGTCTAACAAACTTGTGCCAGTTGCGTCAAACAAACTTGTGCCAGTTGCGTCGAAGAAACTTGTGCCAGTTGCGTCAAAGAAACTTGTGCCAGTTGCGTCAAACAAACTTGTGCCAGTTACGTCGAACATACTTGTGCCAGTTGCGTCGAACAAACTTGTGCCAGTTACATTAAACAAACTTGTGCCAGTTGCGTCGAGAAAACTTGTTCCAGGTGCTTCAAAAAAAACTTGTGCCAGTTGCGTCAAACAAACTTGTGCCAGTTGCGTCACACAAACTTGTGCCTCTTGCGTCAAACAAACTTGTGCCAGTTGCGTCAAAAAAACTTGTGCCAATTGACTCGTAAAAACTTGTGCCTGTTACGTCGAACAAATTTGTGCAAGTTGCGCCTAACAAACTTGTGCCAGTTGCGTCAAACAAAGTTGTGCCAGTTGTGTCGAACAAACTTGTGCTAGTTGCGTCAAACAAACTTGTGCCAGTTGCGTAGAACAAACTTGTGCCAGTTGCGTAGAAGAACCTTGTGCCAGTTGCGTCAAACAAACTTGTGCCAGTTGCGTCAAACAAACTTGTGCCCGTTGCGTCGAACAAACTTGTGCCAGTTGCGTCAAACAAACCTGTGCCAGTTGCGCCAAACAAACTTGTGACAGTTCCGTCAAACAAACTTGTGCCAATTGAGTCAAACAAACTTGTACAAGTTGCGAAAACAAACTTATGCCATTTGCGTCAAACAATCTTGTGCCAGATGTGTTGAACAAACATGTGCCAGTTGCATCGAACAAACTTGTGCCAGTTGCGTCGAACAAACTTGCGCCAGTTGCGTCGAAAAAACTTTTGCCAGTTGCGTCGAAAAAACTTGTGCCAGTTGCGTCGAACAAACTTGTGCCAGTTGCGTCAAACAAACTTGAGCCAGTTGCGTCCAACAAACTTGTGCCAGATGGGTAGAACAAACTTGTGCCAGTTGCATAGAACAAATTAGTGCCAGTTGCATAGAACAAACTTGTGCCAGTTGCGTCGAAGAAACTTGTGCAGTTGCGTCAAACAAACTTGTGCCAGTTGCGTCGAACATACATGTGCCAGTTGCGTCGAACAAACTTGTGCCAGTTACATTAAACAAACTTGTGCCAGTTGCGTGGAGAAAACTTGTGCCAGTTGCGTCAAAAAAAACTTTTGCCAGTTGAGTCAAACAAACTTGTGCCAGTTGCGTCACACAAACTTGTGCCTCTTGCGTCAAACAAACTTGTGCCAGTTGCGTCAAAAAAACTTGTGCGAATTGACTCGAAAAAACTTGTGCCTGTTATGTCGAACAAACTTGTGCCAGTTGCGTCTAACAAACTTGTGCTAGTTGCGTCAAACAAACTTGTGCCAGTTGCATCGAACAAACTTGTGCCAGTTGCGTCAAACAAACTTGTGCCAGTTGCGTAGAAAAAACTTGTGCCAGTTGCGTAGAAGAACCTTGTGCCAGTTGCGTCAAACAAACTTGTGCCAGTTGCATAGAACAAACTTGTGCCAGTTGCGTCAAACAAACTTGTGCTAGTTGCGCCAAACAAACTTGTGACAGTTCCGTCAAACAAACTTGTGCCAGTTGAGTCAAACAAACTTGTAAAAGTTGCGAAAACAAACTTATGCCAGTTGCGTCAAACAATTCTGTGCCAGATGTGTTGAACAAACATGTGCCAGTTGCATCGAACAAACTTGTGCCAGTTGCATCGAACAAACTTGTGCCAGCTGCGTCGAACAAACTTGTGCCAGTTGCGTCGAACAAACTAGTGCCAGTTGCATTGAACAAATTAGTGCCAGTTGCGTAAAACAAACTTGTGCCAGTTGCTTCGAACAAACTTGTGCCTGTGGCGTCGAACAAACTTGTGCCAATTGCGTCAAACAAACTTGTGACAGTTGCGTAGAACAAACTTGTGCCAGTTGTGTCAAACAAACCTGTGACAGATGCGTAGAACAAACTTGTGCCAGTTGCGTAGAACAAACTTGTGCCAGTTGCGTAGAGCAAAATTGTGCCAGTTGCGTAGAACAAACTTGTGCCAGTTGCGTAGAACAAACTTTTGCCAGTTGCGTAGAACAAACTTGTGCCAGTTGCGTCAAACAAACTTGTGCCAGTTGCATAGAACAAACTTGTGCCAGTTACGGCGAACAAACTTGTGCCAGTTGCGTCGAGAAAACTTGTGCCTCTTGCGTCAAATAAACATGTGCCAGTTGCGTCAAACAAACTTGTGCAAGTTGCGTCAAAAAAACTTGTACCAATTGAGTCGAAAAAAATTGTGCCAGTTACGTCTAACAAACTTGTGCAAGTTGCGTCAAACAAACTTGTGCCAGTTGCGTCGAACAAACTTGTGCCAGTTGCGTCGAAGAAACTTGTGCCAGTTGCGTCAAACAAACTTGTGCCAGTTGCGTCGAACAAACTTGTGGCAGTTACATTAAACAAACTTGTGCCAGTTGCGTCGAGAAAACTTGTGCCAGTTGCGTAAAAAAAACTTGTGCCAGTTGCGTCAAACAAACTTGTGCCAGTTGCGTCACACAAACTTGTGCCTCTTGCGTCAAACAAACTTGTGCCAGTTGCGTCAAAAAAACTTGTGCCAATTGACTCGAAAAAACTTGTGCCTGTTACGTCGAACAAAGTTGTGCCAGTTGCGCCTAATAAACTTGTGCCAGTTGCATCAAACAAACTTGTGCCAGTTGTGTCGAACAAACTTGTGCTAGTTGCGTCAAACAAACTTGTGCCAGTTGCGTAGAACAAACTTGTGCCAGTTGCGTAGAAAAACCTTGTGCCAGTTGCGTAGAAGAACCTTGTGCCAGTTGCGTCAAACAAACTTGTGCCCGTTGCGTCAAACAAACCTGTGCCAGTTGCGCCAAAAAAAACTTGTGTCAGTTCCGTCAAACAAACTTGTGCCAATTGAGTCAAACAAACTTGTACAAGTTGCGAAAACAAACTTATGCCAGTTGCGTCAAATAATCTTGTGCCAGATGTGTTGAACAAACATGTGCCAGTTGCATCGAACAAACTTGTGCCAGTTGCGTCGAACAAACTTGTGCCAGTTGCGTCGAAAAAACTTGTGCCAGTTGCGTCGAACAAACTTGTGCCAGTTGCGTCGAACAAACTTGTGCCAGTTGCGTCAAACAAACTTGAGCCAGTTGCGTCCAACAAACTTGTGACAGTTGCGTAGAAGAAACTTGTGCCAGTTGCGTCCAACAAACTTGTGCCAGTTGCGTCAAACAAACTTGTGCCTGTTGTGTCAAACAAACTTATGCCAGTTGCGTAGAACAAACTAGTGCCAGTTGCATACAACAAACTTGTGCCAGTTACGTAGAACAAACTTGTGCCAGTTGGGTAGAACAAACTTGTGCCAGTTGCATAGAACAAATTAGTGCCAGTTGTGTCAAACAAACTTGTGCCAGTTGCGTAGAACAAACTTGTGCCAGTGGCGACGAACAAATTGTGCCAGTTACGGTGAACAAACTTGTGCCAGTTGCGTCGAGAAAAGTTGTGCCAGTTGCCTCAAAAAAACTTGTGCCAGTTGCGTCAATCAACCTTGTGCCAGTTGCATCGAACAAACCTGTGCCAGTTACGGCGAAGAAACTTGTGCCAGTTGTGTCGAGAAAACTTGTGCCAGTTGCGTCAAATAAACTTGTGCCAGTTGCGTCAAACAAACTTCTGCCAGTTGCGTCAAACAAACTTGTGCCAGTTGTGTCAAACAAACTTGTGCCAATTTAGTCGAAAAAACTTATGCCAGTTACGTTGAACAAACTTGTGCCAGTTGCGTCTAACAAACTTGTGCCAGTTGCGTCAAACAAACTTGGGCCAGTTGCGCCGAACAAACTTGTGCCAGTTGCATCGATCAAACTTCTGCCAGTTGCATCAAACAAACTTGTGCCAGTTGCATCAAACAAACTTGTGCCAGTTGCGTAGAACAAACATGTGCCAGTTTCATAGAACAACCTTGTGGCAGTTGCGTCAAACAAACTTGTGCCGGTTGTGTCAAACAAACTTGTGCCAGTTGCGTTAAACAAACTTGTGCCAGTTGGGTCGAACAAACTTGTGCCAGTTGCGTTAAACAAACTTGTGCCAGTTGCATCGAACAAACTTGTGCCAGTTGCGTCGAACAAACTTGTGCCAGTTGCGTCGAACAAACTTGCGCCAGTTGCATCAAACAAACTTGTGCCAGTTGCATTGAACAAACTTATGCCAGTTGTGTCAAACAAACTTATGTCAGTTGCGTAGAACAAACTTGTGCCAGTTGCGTCGAAGAAACTTGTGTCAGTTGGGTAGAACAAACTTGTGCCAGTTGCGTGAAACAAACTTGTGCCAGTTGCGTAAAACAAACTAGTGTCAGTTGGATAGAACAAACTTGTGCCAGTTTTTTAGAACAAACTTGTGCCAGTTGCGTAGAACAAACTTGTGCCAGTTACGTAGAACAAACTTGTGCAAGTTCCATAGAACAAACTTGTGCCAGATCCGTAGAACAAACTTGTGCCAGTTGCGTAGAACATACTTGTGCCAGTTGCGTAGAACAAACTTGTGCCAGTTGCGTAGAACAAACATGTGCCAGTTGCGTAGAACAAACTTGTGCCAGTTGCGTGGAACAAACTTGTGCCAGTTGCGTAGAACAAACTTGTGCCAGTTGCG
Organism: Macrobrachium rosenbergii; assembly: GCA_039081455.1. Lineage (NCBI taxonomy): Eukaryota > Metazoa > Arthropoda > Malacostraca > Decapoda > Palaemonidae > Macrobrachium > Macrobrachium rosenbergii. Next base: position 5,697 of record JANJGK010000135.1, on the reverse strand, counting down.
TAGAAGAAACTTGTGCAAGTTGCATAGAACAAACTTGCGCCAGTTGTGTAGAACATACTTTTGCCACTTGCGTCGAGAAAAGTTGTGCCAGTTGCGTCAAATAAACTTGTGCCAGTTGCGTCAAACAAACTTGTGCCAGTTGAGTCAAACAAACTTGTGACAGTTGCGTCAAACAAACTTGTGCCAGTTGCGTCAAACAAACTTGTGCCAATTGAGTTGAAGAAACTTGTGCCAGTTGCATCTAACAAACTTGTGCCAGTTGCGTCTAACAAACTTGTGCCAGTTGCGTCAAACAAACTTGGGCTAGTTGCGTCGAACAAACTTGTGCCAGTTGCGCCAAACAAACTTGTGCCAGTGCGTCAAACAAACTTGTGCCAGTTGTGTCAAGCAAACTTGTACAAGTTGCAAAAACAAACTTGTGCCAGTTGCGTCAAACAAACTTGTACCAGATGTGTTGAACAAACTTGTGCCAGTTGCGTATAACAAACTTGTGCCAGTTGCGTAGAACAAACTTGTGCCAGTTGCGTCAAACAAACTTGTACCAGATGTGTTGAACAAACTTGTGCCAGTTGTGTATAACAAACTTGTGCCAGTTGCGTAGAACAAACTTGTGCCAGTTGCGTAGAACAAAGTTGTGCCAGTTGCGTAGAACAAACTTGTGCCAGTTGCGTCGAGAAAACTTGTGCCAGTTGCTTCGAACAAACTTGTGCCAGTGGCGTCGAACAAACTTGTGCCAGTTACGGCGAACAAACTTGTGCCAGTTGCGTCGAGAAAACTTGTGCCAGTTGCGTCAAAAAAACTTGTGCCAGTTGCGTCAAACAAACTTCTGCCAGTTGCGTCGAACAAACTTGTGCCAGTTACGGTGAACAAACTTGTGCCAGTTGCGTCGAGAAAACTTGTGCCAGTTGCGTCAAATAAACTTGTGCCAGTTGCGTCAAACAAACTTGTGCCAGTTGCGTCAAACAAACTAGTGCCAGTTGCGCCAAACAAACTTGTGCCAGTTGCGTCAAACAAACTTGTGCCAATTGAGTCGAAAAAACGTGTGCCAGTTACCTCGAACAAACTTGTGCCAGTTGCGTCTAACAAACTTGTGCCAGTTGCGTCAAACAAACTTGGACCAGTTGCGTCGAACAAACTTGTGCCAGTTGCGTCAAACAAACTTCTGCCAGTTGCATAAAAAAAACTTGTGCCAGTTGCATCAAACAAACTTGTGCCAGTTGCGTAGAACAAACATGTGTCAGTTGCGCAGAACATCCTTGTGCCAGTCGTGTCAAACAACTTGTGCCAGTTGTGTCAAACAAACTTGTGCCAGTTCCGTCAAACAAACTTGTGCCAGTTGCGTCAAACAAACTTGTGCCAGTTGGGTCGAACAAACTTGTGCCAGTTGCATCGAACAAACTTGTGCAAGTTGCGTCGAACAAACTTGTGCCAGTTGCGTCGAACAAACTTGCGCCAGTTGCGTCAAACAAACTTGTGCCAGTTGTGTTGAACAAACTTCTGCCAGTTGTGTCAAACAAACTTGTGACAGTTGCGTAGAACAAACTTGTGCCAGTTGCGTAGAACAAACTTGTGCCAGTTGTGTAGAACAAACTTGTGCCAGTTGCATAGAACAAACTTGTGCCAGATGCGTAGAGCAAACTTGTGCCAGTTGCGTAGAACAAACTTGTGCCAGTTGCGTAGAACAAACTTGTGCCAGTTGCGTAGAATAAACTTGTGCCAGTTGCGTAGAACAAACTTGTGCCAGTTGCGTAGAACAAACTTGTGCAAGTTATATAGAACAAACTTGTGCCAGTTGTGTAGAACATACTTGTGCCAGTTGCGTCGAGAAAAGTGGTGCCAGTTGCGTCAAATAAACTTGTGCCAGTTGCGGCAAACAAACTTGTGCCAGTTGAGTCAAACAAACTTGTGACAGTTGCGTCAAACAAACTTGTACCAGTTGCGTCAAAAAAACTTGTGCCAATTAAGTCGAAGAAACTTGTGCCAGTTGCGTAGAACAAACTTGTGCCAGTTGCGTCTAACAAACTTTTGCCAGTTGCGTCAAACAAACTTGGGCCAGTTGCGGCGAACAAACTTGTGCTACTTGCATCGAACAAGCTTGTGCCAGTTGCGTAGAACAAACTTGTGCCAGTTGCGTCAAACAAACATGTGCCAGTTGCGTAGAACAAACTTGTGCCAGTTGGGTAGAAGAACCTTGTGCCAGTTGCGTCAAACAAACTTGTGCTAGTTGCGGCAAACAAACTTGTGCCAGTTGCGTCGAACAAACTTGTGCCAGTTGTGTCAAATAAACTTTTGCCAGTTGGTTCAAACAAACTTTTGTCAGTTGCGTCCAACAGACTTGTACCAGTTGCGTCGAAGAAACTTGTGCCAGTTGCGTCGAACAAACTTGTACCAGTTGCGTAGAACAAACTTGTGCCAGTTGCGTCAAACAAACTTATGCCAGTTGCATACAACAAACTAGTTCCAGTTGCATAGAACAAACTTGTGCCAGTTGCGTAGAACAAACTTGTGCCGGTTGCGTCAAACAAACTTGTGCCAGTTGCGTCGAACAAACTTGTGCCAGTTGCGTCGAAGAAACTTGTGCCAGTTTTGTCAAACAAACTTGTGCCAGTTGCGTCGAACATACTTGTGCCAGTTACGTCGAACGAACTTGTGCCAGTTACATTAAACAAACTTGTGCCAGTTGCTTTGAGAAAACTTGTGCCAGTTGCTTGAAAAAAAACTTTTGCCAGTTGCGTCAAACAAACTTGTGCCAGTTGCGTCACACAAACTTGTGCCTCTTGCGTCAAACAAACTTGTGCCAGTTGCGTCAAATAAACTTGTGCCAATTGACTCGAAAAAACTTGTGCTTGTTACGTCGAACAAACTTGTGCCAGTTGCGTCTAACAAACTTGTGCCAGTTGCGTCAAACAAACTTTTGCCAGTTGCGTCGAACAAACTTGTGCCAGTTGCCTCAAACAAACTTGTGCCAGTTGCGTAGAACAAACTAGTGCCAGTTGCGTAGAAGAACCTTGTGCCAGTTGCGTCAAACAAACTTGTGCCAGTTGTGTCAAACAAACTTGTGAAAGTTGCGTCGAACAAACTTGTGCCAGTTGCGTCAAACAAACTTGTGCCAGTTGCGCCAAACAAACTTGTGACAGTTCCGTCAAACAAACTTCTGCCAGTTGAGTCAAACAAACTTGTACAAGTTGCGAAAACAAACTTAAGCCAGTTGCGTCAAACAATCTTGTTTCAGATGTGTTGAACAAACATGTGCCAGTTGTATCGAACAAACTTGTGCCAGTTGCGTCGAACAATCTTGTGCCAGTTGCGTCGAACAAACTTGTGCCAGTTGCGTCGAACAAACTTGAGCCAGTTGCGTCGAACAAACTTGTGCCAGTTGCGTCGAACAAACTTGTGCCAGTTGCGCCAAACAAACTTCACCCAGTTGCGCCCAACAAACTTGTGACAATTGCGTAGAAGAAACTTGTGCCAGTTGCGTCCAACAAACTTGTGCCAGTTGCGTAGAACAAACTTGTGCCAGTTGCGTCAAACAAACTTATGCCAGTTGCGTAGAACAAACTAGTGCCAGTTGCATACAACAAACTTGTGCCAGTTGCGTAGAACAAAATTGTGCCAGTTGCATAGAACAAATTAGTGCCAGTTACGTCAAACAAACTTGTGCCAGTTGCTTCGAACAAACTTGTGCCAGTGGCGTCGAACAAACTTGTGCCAGTTACGGCGAACAAACTTGTGCCAGTTGTGTCAAAAAAACTTGTGCCAGTTGCGTCAAACAAACTTGGGCTAGTTGCGTCGAACAAACCTGAGCCAGTTACGGCGAACAAACTTGTGCCAGTTGCGTCGAGAAAACTTTTGCCAGTTGCGTCAAATAAACTTGTGCCAGTTGCGTCAAACAAACTTGTGCAAGTTGCGTCAAACAAACTTGTGCCAGTTGCGTCAAACAAACTTGTGCCAATTGATTCGAAAAAACTTGTGCCAGTTACGTCGAACAAACTTGTGCCAGTTGCGTCTAACAAACTTGTGCCAGTTGCGTCAAACAAAATTGGGCCAGTTGCACAGAACAAACTTGTGCCAGTTGCGTCAAACAAACTTGTGCCAGTTGCATCAAAGAAATTTGTGCCAGTTGCATCAAACAAACTTGTGCCAGTTGCATAGAACAAACTTGTGCCAGTTGCGTAGAACAAACTTGTGCCAGTTGCGTAGAACAAACTTGTGCCAGTTGCGTAGAATAAACTTTTGCCAGTTGCGTAGAACAAACTTGTGCCAGTTGCGAAGAACAAACTTGTGCAAGTTACATAGAACAAACTTGTGCCAGTTGTGTAGAACATACTTGTGCCAGTTGCGTCGAGAAAAGTTGTGCCAGTTGCGTCAAATAAACTTGTGCCAGTTGCGGCAAACAAACTTGTGCCAGTTGAGTCAAACAAACTTGTGACAGTTGCGTCAAACAAACTTGTACCAGTTGCGTCAAACAAACTTGTGCCAATTAAGTCGAAGAAACTTGTGCCAGTTGCGTCGAACAAACTTGTGCCAGTTGCGTCTAACAAACTTGTGCCAGTTGCGTCAAACAAACTTGGGCCAGTTGCGGCGAACAAACTTGTGCTAGTTGCATCGAACAAACTTGTGCCAGTTGCGTAGAACAAACTTGTGCCAGTTGCGTCAAACAAACTTGTGCCAGATGCGTAGAACAAACTTGTGCCAGTTGGGTAGAAGAACCTTGTGCCAGTTGCGTCAAACAAACTTGTGCTAGTTGCGTCAAACAAACTTGTGCCAGTTGCGTCGAACAAACTTGTGCCAGTTGTGTCAAACAAACTTTTGCCAGTTGGTTCGAACAAACTTTTGCCAGTTGCGTCCAACAGACTTGTACCAGTTGCGTCGAAGAAACTTGTGCCAGTTGCGTCGAACAAACTTGTACCAGTTGCGTAGAACAAACTTGTGCCAGTTGCGTCAAACAAACTTATGCCAGTTGCATAGAACAAACTAGTTCCAGTTGCATAGAACAAACTTGTGCCAGTTGCGTAGAACAAACTTGTGCCGGTTGCATCAAACAAACTTGTGCCGGTTGCATCAAACAAACTTGTGCCAGTTGCGTCGAACAAACTTGTGCCAGTTGCGTTGAAGAAACTTGTGGCAGTTTTGTCAAACAAACTTGTGCCAGTTGCGTCGAACATACTTGTGCCAGTTACATCGAACGAACTTGTGCCAGTTACATTAAACAAACTTGTGCCAGTTGCGTTGAGAAAACTTGTGCCAGTTGCGTGAAAAAAAACTTGTGCCAGTTGCGTCAAACAAACTTGTGCCAGTTGCGTCACACAAACTTGTGCCTCTTGCGTCAAAAAAACTTGTGCCAGTTGCGTCAAACAAACTTGTGCCAGTTGCGTCTAACAAACTTGTGCCAGTTGCGTCAAACAAACTTGTGCCAGTTGCGTCGAACAAACTTGTGCCAGTTGCCTCAAACAAACTTGTGCCAGTTGCGTAGAACAAGCTTTTGCCAGTTGCATCGAAGAACCTTGTGCCAGTTGCGTCAAACAAACTTGTGCCAGTTGCGTCAAACAAACTTGTGCCAGTTGCATCGAACAAACTTGTGCCAGTTGCGTCAAACAAACTTGTGCCAGTTGCGCCAAACAAACTTGTGACAGTTCCGTCAAACAAACTTGTGCCAGTTGAGTCAAACAAACTTGTACAAGTTGCGAAAACAAACTT